>JBBGZY010001091.1:3020000-4362500 GCA_037952925.1 Lithobates clamitans
CCCTGCATCATCCGCAGCCTCTGACCTCCCCTGCATCATCCGCAGCCTCTGACCTCCCCTGCATCATCCGCAGCCTCTGACCTCCCCTGCATCATCCGCAGCCTCTGACCTCCCCTGCATCATCCGCAGCCTCTGACCTCCCCTGCATCATCCGCAGCCTCTGACCTCCCCTGCATCATCCGCAGCCTCTGACCTCCCCTGCATCATCCGCAGCCTCTGACCTCCCATGCACCATGCGCAGCCTCTGACCTCTCCTGTACCATGCGCAGCCTCTGACCTCTCCTGTACCATGCGCAGCCTCTGACCTCTCCTGTACCATGCGCAGCCTCTGACCTCTCCTGTACCATGCGCAGCCTCTGACCTCTCCTGTACCATGCGCAGCCTCTGACCTCTCCTGTACCATGCGCAGCCTCTGACCTCTCCTGTACCATGCGCAGCCTCTGACCTCTCCTGTACCATGCGCAGCCTCTGACCTCTCCTGTACCATGCGCAGCCTCTGACCTCTCCTGTACCATGCGCAGCCTCTGACCTCTCCTGTACCATGCGCAGCCTCTGACCTCTCCTGTACCATGCGCAGCCTCTGACCTCTCCTGTACCATGCGCAGCCTCTGACCTCTCCTGTACCATCCGCAGCCTCTGACCTCCCCTGTACCATCCGCAGCCTCTGGCTCCCCTGTACCATGCGCAGCCTCTGGCCTCCCCTGTACCATGCGCAGCCTCTGGCCTCCCCTGTACCATGCGCAGCCTCTGACCTCTCCTGTACCTGCGCAGCCTCTGACCTCCCTGTACCATCGCAGCCTCTGACCTCTCCTGTACCATCCGCAGCCTCTGACCTCTCCTGTACCATCCGCAGCCTCTGACCATCTCCTGTTTTATATCACGTCTGCAGTCTGTAGCGGAGTCAACAGTGGGAGTGCCTCAGGGATGGGGGTCATGGGAGAAGTCAGACATGTATGGACTGTGGAGAGGAAATTATGGGATAAAACCAGAGCCACCGAGCTGGAGCCGGCTGACTGAGCCCTGTACGGTGCACCCAAGAGGAGGTCAGTGACAGCGCCGCCAGGCCAGCCTGAGAGGGGGGGTCAATACAATATTGTAAGGGGCCACTGATATATAGGTTTCCCCCTATATCAGTAAACCCCCGTACCTTAGTGTTTTCTTTCTGCAGAAGGTGGTCTCTGGTCACCAGAGTCCTCCCCACATTCCCAGAGTTCCCCTTTACATCATAGTCTGCAGGATTCCACCTTACAGTGCAAGGGGGGACTCTGATGTAAAGGGCAATTCTGCAGACCCTGATGTAAGTGAGAACTCTGATGTAAAGGGGAAAGCAATGGACTCTGATATAAGTGGGGTCTCTGGTCACCAGTGCCCCCCTTTTATATCAGAGTTCCTGCTTAGATCATGATCTGCAATGTTCCCCTTTATGTCAGAGTTCCCTTGCACTGTAAAGGGGAATCCTCCTGATGTATGGGGGAACTCTGTGTTGGGTTATATTAATCTGACCTTCATGTAAGAGGAGAAATATGGTGTTTGACTTTTGTTTAACTTAACACATTGCTAATAGCAGTTTATAGCTTAAATATTGATATTTGCACTGAAACCTGCCATTTACGGCACCTTTTTTTTGCAGTATCAGTAAAAAATGTGCCAGTAAATGCCATGATTTTTTTGCCAGTAAAAAAATAAAAAATTGCTGCTGTTTGTAAATTCCATGTCTCTCTTATCTATAGATAATACACTCTTCAAATGTGCTTTAAAATGCATGGTTTTCCCTTTTGTGAACAAGAAAATAACGACGTTATGCAGTTGGGCTGGTATAAAAATGCTATGGGGCTGGTATGAAATTATTTCCAGGGCTGGTTTTTATTCCCAGTCCGGCCCTGCTAGTAGCTCAGGCCTTGAAATATTGGGCCCTGTATATATATATATATATATATACGCACGTGTGTTTGAGCTTTGGTTTGAGGTGCACACTCTAATGCAGTAGGCTGCGCACGCCTATGGTGATGATATCATCATGTTGTGGGGATGCTTTTCTTAAGCAGGGGCAAGAAAGCTGGTCAGAGTTGAGGGGAAGATGGATGGAGCAAAAAACAGGGAAATCTTAGAAGAAAACCTGTGAGTCTGCAAAAGACTTGAGACTGGGACGGAGGTTCACCAAAATTTGGAAAACCATTTATCTTTTTCCTTCCACTTCACCATTATGTACCACTTTGTGTTGGTCTATCACATAAAATACCAAACAAATACATTTACGTTTCTGGTTGTAACATGACAACATGTGGAAAAATTTCAAGAGGTATGAATACATTTTCAAGGCACTGTACATGGGAAGTTCAGGCTGCACTTTTGCTAAGAAGCAAAAAATTTTTTACAAATAAATATGTGAAAAGTGTGACATGCATTTGTATTGAGCCCCCTGAGTCAATACTTTGTAGAACCACCTTTTGCTCAATTACAGCTGCAAGTCTTTTTGGGTATGTCTCTGCCAGCTTTGCATTTAGAGAGTGAAAATGTTGCCCATTCTTTTTTGCAAAATAGCTCTGGTGCAAATAACAGCAGCTCTAGTTATTTATCCATCACAATTCTGTAAGAGCCTTTGTGCCTGTGTGGGCCCAGGACTGACAGCTGATCAAAGCTGGGTACATTTAGATGTCATTTTGAAGGTAGTTCAAGATTTTTTTTTTTTTTTAACAAAGGTAAGTTTATTGTGACCAAAATATACACGTCAGTTTACAGTATATTGTACATGAGCATGAAATTAGCACGATTACAGGTATGTAACTTACAGGTAACTGCATTGTCATTAATTACAAAACTGCCAACAGAATCTGCGATTACATTTAGCAAGTCATTTACAGGGGAGCTCCCTCACCCGAACCAGTGAGTTCTAAATGGTTATCATGGAAGGGTTTACCCCAAGGGGGAAGGGAGTAGGGAGAGAAGGGGAGGAAGGAAAAAAGGGGGGGGGGGACGAGAGCCAGATCAACTGGACGTGGAGGATATAGGGAGGGGGAGGGAGGGGAGCATCTTTAACATTTGCAGGTCCACAGTCCACCCAACCCCAACGGATCCAACCCAAGGGTCAGCTTCTGGGCTGGGTGGAGAGACCCCCAATGGGAGGGATCCCCAGGAGTCTATACATGAGGACCATATTTTGTCAAATTTACTCAGACAGTTCCTGTTAATATATGTTATCTTGTATAGAGGTAATACAGCATTTAGGGTGTTTCTCCAGGTGGTGACTGTGGGCGGCGCTTCCGATTTCCATTACAGCATAATTACCCTACGGGCATAATAGGTAGAGTATGCTATAAACAATTTTGTGTATTTTCCGATACCAGAGTCAGCGATCACATTTAACAGCATAGCTTGGGGGCACAATGGGACGCCTGATTAACATCTGCCAGGACCTGTTCCCAAAACTCCTGCAGTGACGGACATGATCATGTCATGTGTATAAAGGTGGCTTCTGGGTCTCCGCATCTAGGGCAGGCTGGGGACCTGTCAAGGTAGATAGCAGCCAGTCTACGTGGCGTGTAGTAAGCCCTGTGCAAGAATTTTAGTTGCAGGAATCTGTCTTTAGCGGAGATCATGTTAGAGATGTATGAAGAGACACAGGTCTCTCAATCTCCTTCCTCTAGAGATGGCAAATCTCGTTTCCATCTTGTAAATGTTTTAGTAAGGTTTGTGGGCTTGGAGGCTGATATGTGGAGATATATTGATGAAAGGGGTGCTGTCAGAACTTTAGTGGTCAGCAGTCGTTCTACCGGGTCTGACTCAAGGGCAATACCACCGGGAAACTGGTTTTGAAACGCATGTCTAAAAAGAGATAGAACATCCAGTTGGGTAATCAGTATTTTTCTTTAACCACTTGACCACTGGGCACCTAAACCCCCTTAAAAACCAGACCAATTTTCAGCTTTCGGTGCTCTCACATTTTGAATGACAATTACTCAGTCATGCAACACTGTAGCTATATGAAATTGTTGTCCTTTTTTTCACACAAATAGAGCTTTCTTTTGGTGGTATTTAATCACCGCTGGGTTTTTTATTTTTTGCGCTATAAAAGAGACTGAAAATTTGGTAAAAAAATTAATTTTTCTTTGGTTCGGTTATAAAATTTAGCAAATTAGTAATTTTTCTTCATAAATTTTGGCCAACATTTATACTGCTACATATCTTTGGTAAAAATAAGTACAAATTGGTGTATATTATTTGGTCTTTGTGAAAGTTATAGAGTCTAAAAGCTATAGTGCCAATATCTGAAAATTGATCACACCTGAATTACTGACGGTCTAATTTCTTGAGACCCTAACATGCCAGAAAAGTACAAATACCCCCCAAATGACCCCTTTTTGGAAAGAAGACATTCCAAGGTATTTAGAAAGATGCATGATGAGTTTTTTGAAGTTGTCATTTTTTTCCCACAATTCTTTGCAAAATCAAGATTTTTTTTTTTCCACAAAATTGTCATATTAGCAGGTTATTTCTCACACACCGCATATGCATACCACAAATTACACCCCAAAACACATTCTGCTATTACTCCCGAGTACGGCGATACCACATGTATGAAACTTTTACTCAGCGTGGCCACATACAGAGACCCAACATGCAGGGAGCACCTTCAGGCGTTCTGGAGCACCCAGGCCAATTCTGACATTTCTCTCCTACATGTAAAAATCATCATTTATTTGCTAGAAAATTACATAGAACCCCAAAACATTATATATGTTTTTTTAGCAAAGACCCTAGAGAATACAATGGCAGTCTTTGCAACTTTTTATCTGGCACAGTATTTGTGCAGCAATCTTTCGAACTTGATTTTTGTGCTTTAAAAAAAACAAAACAGTAAAGTTTGCCCAATGTTTTTGCATAATTTGAAAGATGAAGTTATGCCGAGTAAATAGATACCTAACATGATACCTAAATTGCACACGCTCGTGGAATGGCGCCAAACTTCGCTACTTAAAAATCCCCATAGGTGACACTTTAAAATTTTTTACTGGTTACATGTTTTGAGTTACAGAGGAGGTCTAGGGCCAAAATTATTGCTCTCGCTCTACCAATCGCAGTGATACCTCACATGTGCGGTTTGAACACCGTTTTCATATGTGGGCGGGAATTACGTATGAGTTCACTTCTGCATGCGAGCACACGGGGACAGGGGCGCGTTAACTTTTTTTTTTTTTATTGTTCATTATACTTTATTTTAGTTTGACATTTTTTTCCAAAAAATGTATTTTTTGATCACTTTTATTCCTATTACAAGGAATGTAAACATCCCTTGTAATAGGAATATGGCATGACAGGTGCTCTTTACAGTGAGATATGGGGTCAAGAAGACCCCATATCTCACCTCTAGGCTGGGAAGCCTGAAGTAATAAAAAAAAAAAAGATCCTGGCTTCGATTGTAGCGGTGATTCGGTAGAAGCACCGGAGGGTGGCGGGAGGGGGGACATCCACTCTCACCTCCCATAAGAATGATCAAACAGCGGAACAGCCACTATGATCATTCTTGTGGTGTAGGGAATCGCGGGCTGAAAAAGCTGATATCTGAATAATGCCTGCAGGCATCATTCAGATATCCCCTCACAAAGTCAAAAACGTCGTATGACGGCGGGCGGGAAGTGGTTAAAACGATTTTTTTTTTTTTTAACACAAAGTTGTCCATTTATACAATATTTCTAACACATAGCATGTACATACCAAAAATGACACCCCAAAATAGATTCTCCTACTCCTCTTGAGTACGGCGATACCACATGTGTGAGACTTCCACAGCCTGGCCACATACAGAGGCCGAGTACATCCGAGTATGGCCGAGCATGGCTGGGTATGGCAGGGTATTGCACAGGGTATTGCACAGAGTATTGCAGAGTATTGCACAGAGTACTGCAGGCTATTGTAGAGTATTGCACAGGTAATTGCAAAGTATTGCAGGGTATTGCTGAGCATGGAGGGATGGCTGAGCATGGATTGATGGATGGATCCATGGATGTGACTGCACATGTCACAGAGCAGCGCTGTGGGCACTACACATCCAGCCCACAGCGCTGCTGCCATCTGATCCCTCCCCCACTGTGTACCGATCGGTACACAGAGGGGAGAGAGGAACCGGCGTCATGACATCCCTCCCTGGCCCACTGTCAACTATAGTATGGACATTGCCAGTCTTGGCACTTTGCCTAACCACAGAAAGGAGGTAGCTATGTTTCTTAATTTATTAAAATATGACGCCGGGATTGGTATTGGGGTATTCCTCAACAGGTAGAAAAACTTTGGGAGAAAAACCATCTTTTTTTTTTTTTTTTTGAAAAAGTTTTTATTTTGCACAACAAGTATACATATCACTCGTATTACACATTTCCCATATGTTCCATTGGCACAGAAATTCCATAAATATAACAGTCATATTGCAGTTTAAACATATGCCCATCTCATCATCAATTCTGTCAGTTATTGGTATACACGTGCATTTTCTCCCCCCCCCCCCCCTATAACAGAACAATGCACTCCCCCTCCCCTTCCCTCCCACCTTCTTGGAGAAAAACCATCTTAATTAAATTTACTCTCCCTACTGGAGTCAGGGGGAGTGACCTCCAGTCTGTGCACCGCTTTGAAAACTGTGCTAGCAAGGGGTTTAGATTAAGATCCATATACTTGGCCACCGGTCCCCTCATATGAATCCCTAGATACTTAAAGTTGTCAACCCAAACCAACTGACTCTGAATAGGTGGTCTAGGCCTGGTAGGATTCAAGGGGTAGATCAGGGATTTTCCCCCAGTTAACCCTAACTCCTGAACAGGATCCGAATTTGTTGACCAGTTGTAAGGCCGCTGGGAGTGAGGAGGAGACATTGTTTAGGTACAGGATTGTATCATCTGCATATAAGGATATTTTCTCCTCCACCATTCCCATCTGAATTCCCTGGATCGCAGGCTCTGACCGAATCCTCGATGCCAGGGGCTCCACAGCCTAGGCAAACAACCCAGGTGATAGTGGGCACCCCTGACCAGTGGAAAATCCCCCGAGAGTGCGTTGTTAGTGCGCATTTTAGCTTTGGGGGAGGCGTGGTAGTTCAAGATTTAGTTTGCTTTTAACATTCTGTTTTGGAATAAATGGACTTTACTAAACGAAAACTACATTCACTATTACAAATGCATACATTCGAGAACAATTTGCCATCCTGCTCTTTTGGATTTTCTCATCCATGCGGATGAAAACAAAAAAACATTTTGACCCCACTAATGATTAGAAAAAGGAATTAATGTTCTCACAATGAAAAATGTTGAGCGACAGGCTCCTAGTTTAAACCCAGCTTTAGGGCTTTCAGCAGGTCATAGATGATACGGCTGGTAACAGGAAAGTAAATCACTTGATTCCCCCATCAACCCTGACTGTGTTGATGGGGAAAATGCCTATAATGGAGCTGTTTTTCTCTAGGCAGAGGGCATGGAGAGCCATCCCTGCCAGGGGAACACAGTGATTACTGCTAGCGGCTATAGCCACTGCTAATAATTGCATCCTAAAAATCTGACATACTGATTGTATCCAAGTTGATCTATGGCCTGACTTGGGTACAATCAGCCTGCCCAAACATGGTTTGAATTTCAGCCGGTTTAGTAGAGTCGAACTGTCTAAGGCCGGTTTTAGGGAAGGAGCAGGAAAGACATATTAAAATGACATCTGTATTGCCATGTCCATGCATGTTATTTGGCTTAATACAACCTTCTGCATTTAACCCCTTGGAGCCTGCCCTGTAAGGGGTTTGCTGTGCTGGGGGCGGAGCTTATGGCCCATAACCGCCGTGATTGGCTGTCACGGCGCTCACACGACCAGAAAAGTCACAGCACTGCACTGTTGGCGCTAATGCACGTAAATGTACGACCAGTCGGCGCCAAGGCATATTTGCGTGCGCTCAGCGTGAAGACTTTAATGATATTAAGGAGAATCTGTTTCTTTATAGGCCTCCCTTCTATCCACCGCTACTCATCCTTACCCCTCTGTTTGTTAGAGCTCTTGAAAAGACCTGGTACTTCAAGGTATGGAGAAGCATGTGACCATCTCCCAGGATGCAGTGCTGGCATCAGTTCTGAGAAGGACATGGAGCTTACACAGAGAGTAGACCCACAGCTCTAATAGAAGAACCATGTGATCAGAAAACCTTGGAGGGCAATTATCAATGGGTATAGGGAGGCTAGCAACATCAACAGATCTTGTCTCCTGTTTGTGGGTTATAAATGAAGTATATTAGATATTGGATTTCTGCTGCTTTCTTTCACCTTGTGGAAAGTGCAGAGAAGTACTGGTTGCACCACCCTACAGAGTTGGGGAGAAGGTTTATACCTACAATATGCAATTATACATTATAATATTTACACCATTATATATCATTATACTTTTATTATACCTATATTATTGTACTATATTATTTTTATACTGTTCTACATTATTATACATCATTATATTTATTTTTTTCAAATATTTTATTTAAGCAGGAAAAGGAAGTTTCCATGTCAACACGACAGTAAATACATTAAAGTGTAAGTCCACCCCAACACTAAAATCCCTGCATCTACAGACATCCACGATCTAACACTAACCTTTTTTAACCCTAAACCTAAAAATCTGTATACATACCTTTTTTGAAGCTGGTCCGATACAGTCTCCAGTGGCAGAAGCTCTGCAGAGGACACGGCCGACAATGGCTGTGAAATGAATAGTGAAAGACTTCACCCATAGGCTTACTATAGGGCTTCCATTGTCAAGTGTGTCCTCTACACCCACCTCCACAGTGAAGCCGCGGCTGACAGCTCAGCATGGGATCGAATCTGCTTCAAAAAAGGTATGTATAGTGATTTCTTCATTACAGGGCTAGATAGCTTAGTGTTAGATCATGGATGTCTGTAGGTGCAGGGATTTTAGTGTTAGGGTGGACTTCTACTTTAACTTGTATAATCATAAAACAGTGTACACAAATTCACACAGAGGAAAAAGTATGGGTCAACTGATGTAAGACACTCCATGACCAATATGCAATTCACATATTACATCCGTGTAATCAATGACAAAGCAGGTCTGACCCTAAAGGGAAAAAGGAAACCAACCGCCTATCCTTTCTTTTACTGTTTTTACAGTAGAAGAGAGAAGGTAAGAGAGGAAGAGCAGAAGATAGAGAGGGGGGGGGGATTTATATAAGGTTGGGTGTGAAAAAAAACAAATAGGCGGTTACCATCCTCCAGTTGAGGTTTAAATATTATCATGGAGATTGACCAATGTAACAAAAAAGGCTATCCCCTCCTCAGAGTAAACAAACATATTCCACAACGTCCAGGTTTTGGAGTATTGTTTACGTTTATTTTGTGCTGTAAGCATGAGATCTCCCATTATGTCTTCCACCCTGCTAAGCCAAAGGCCAATTGTCGGTGGTTGCGTGTTTTTCCAAGTGAGAGGGATACAAGACTTGACGGCATTGAGAAGGTGATGTATAATAGAACGTTTGTAGATTTTGGCTGGGATAGTGGATACGTGTAGGAAAAAAAAGGCAGGGTCTACCAGAACCTCGTAGTCTGTAAATTTTTGTACGATCCTCTGGACTTCTGTCCAGTAATGATCAAGTTTGGGGCAGGACCAGAAGATACGTAGCATCGTTCCCCCTGGCACCGCCAGCAACAATTAGTAGTGTTTGGGAAAAATGTATGCAGAAGAGTTGGTGTATAGTACCATTGTGTCAGTATTTTGAAATTAGTTTCCTGTATAGTGCAAATCTGATAATGTTGGTTTGCTGATCTTGAGTGAGCATACGGTTGAGTTCCACCTCCTATTTTATTATACAGGATAGTTTATAGTCTTCTGGGGGAGTGATCAATAGACCATAGGTCTTGGAAAGTACATATGGTAGTACCCCTTGGTCAGAACAGTAGTCCTCCAAGGTAGTGAGACGGCAGTTAAAGAAATGGGGAGACGACAAGGAATGGAAGTAATGGTGTAGCTGGAGGGCTCTCCAGAAGTCCAGGCGGAAAGGTCTGGTAAGATTTCTCAAGAAAGACAAGGCCAGGTGCCCATTGATAAAAAATGGGAGGCTTGGAAGTACCCGGGGGACAAAGACCTGGGGAGAATTGTGGGTTTCTCAGTATCAGGAATAGTGGGGAATTTTGAGAAGAGATGGAAGCGTGTTTGATTAGCTGAGAACATATACGAGTTTGAAGGACCTATTAAAGGGTGGTTTTCCAAAGTGCCTGCTAGTACTGCATAGCACCATGGCGCTCTAGATAGTGGAACAGTACTTTGGGCTTGTTCAAGTTGAGACCAAAGCTTGTTATCCCTGTGGCGACACCAATCAATAAGTCTACCCAAGTGAGTCGCTTGGTGGTATTTGCGAATATCCGGGACTAACAATCCTCCATATTGCTTAGGGAGCGTCATCTGATGGAGTCGAGGACGCTTGCGGGCCCAAATAAAATCAGTAAACAGAGAGTGTACCTGTCTAAAATACTGAGGTGGGATCATTATAGGTAGAGCCTGGAAAAGATATAGGAATTTTGGTAGAATGCTCATTTTTATAATATTACAGCGTCCGAACCATTAATGAAGCCCGCCTGCCGTGTCTCTAGTAAGGTATGCGTCTTACTTAAATGAGGGGGGAAATTAGGATCAAACATACGGGACGTTCAAGACGGAACATATGTGCCCAGATACTTCAGCGCCGAGTCTGTCCATTTGAATTTGAAGTTCAGTTGTAGGGTCTGGAGAAGAGGTTGCGGAATTCCCACCCCCATCAAATTCCCAAAGGAAATTAGGGAAAGATACCGACTGGTTGGTCAGAGAAGAGCATGTTATCGTGTTTGACCCCTCCCACCTTGAAGACCTGTGATGTCCAGATTTAGGCGGATACTACTAAGAAAGGGTTCAAGTGAAATAGCAAAAAGGAAAGGGGACACCCCTCCCTCGTCCCACTGATAATGGGAAAGGGTTCAGAGAGGACTCCATTTGCCTTTACCTGTGCTGTCATGTTAGAGTAAATTTTGGAGATCCAACTGATCATGGTACTCCCAAGTAAGACCGTTGTAAGACCAAAAATATAAACTGCCAGTTCACCCGGTCGAACGCTATCTCAGCATCCATGCCGAGGAACACACACGGGATATTGTTCTGAGTAGCCGCATGGAGCAAGTTTAAAACCTTAACAGTATTATCTCGAGCTTCAAGTGTCAGAACAAATCTGACATGACATAGGTGGATCAGGCAGATGTTGTTGGAGTCTGGAGGCCAATATCTTAGTGAACAATTTGAGATCAACATTCAAGAGTGATATTGGTCTAGAGCTGCTACAAGCCGCGTGGTCCTTGCTGTCTTTGGAGATTTTCTGTTTTTTAGGTTTCTGAAGGGAGGGGTGTTTCCTTTTCCCAGGGCATTAAACATTTTAGTCATGTAGGAACCAAGGCAAAGCAGAAGAAGTTTGTAATATTGAATCATGAGCCCGTCAGGGCCCAGAGATCTACCTTGTTTAGCGTTGCTCACCACTTATTGGAGTTCCTCCAGGGTGATGGGCACTTCCAGTTCCTCCTAAATCATAAGAGCCAATGTAGGCAAGCTGGAGGAGATTAAATAGTCATCTAGTTGACTCTGTGAGAGAGACATAACCGGTAAGTTATAGAGGGATGAATAAAAAGTTCTAAACACTTGTGTAATCTCTTTAGAAAGAGTGACTTTCTGGCCAAGCGACTCGGTAATTTGAGGGATGTAAGTTGCTAATCTTTGTCCTTGGATAGACTTGGCTAGCAGGCGACAACATTTGTACCCCCGATTGATAATTTCCAACATGTTTGTATCGCTGCTTTAGCTTAAAAGCGCATTTAAGGCAGTAACCTGTTTTCGTAAAGCTAATAGTTTCTTTTCTAGCTTCAGAGATGGGGCATGTTTATGGCTCCAGAGTATGGATGTCTACCACGAGGGACTGTAGTTTCTCTTCACGCTCCTTCTTGACTCGTAAACCTTGTTTAATAAGTACCCCTCATATAACCGCCTTATGTGCTTCCCATACAATCCCTGGATTGCAATCAGGGGTATCATTGGTTTGAAAGTGAAAGCCCACTTCCTTAACCACATCCACCAATATTTCTGGGTTCTGCAGAAGCCTCTCATTTAGCTTCCAAGACTTAGTGGTAGAGGAGGACGTGCTGAAAGATCATATGTCAAGATTATGGGTGCATGATCTGACCATGTAATCGTACTGATGGAGGAATCTATACCTGCATGTAGTTGGGAATGTGGGATCAGAAAGTAGTCTGTACGTGTATACAGTTTATGAGGTGAAGAGCAAAAGGTATAGCCTCTTTCCCCTGAGTGCAGTAAGTGCCACACATCAATCAGTTGTGCCTTCTGTATGGCTCTGGAGATTCGCTTGAGGGACCCAGTGGGTACAGAGGATGACCCTGAGGAGGTATCCACAGAGGGGTTCAGGGAAACATTGAAGTCACCGCCCAGTATCAAATGGCCCTCTGCAAACTCGAGGAGTTTTTCAAGACTAGGACCAACAAAATGATCTTGGTGGATGTTAGGTACATAAATGAAAGCCAGCGTCACTTGAATGCCACCAATTGTGCCCTTTACAAACAGAAAACGCCTGTCAGGGTCAACTAGGTTATTCAGACATGTTCATAGTAATCTATGGGAGAGTACAATAGATAATCCCTTCGATTTAGCAGCCCTGTTCGTGGAATGATATGTCATATTAAAAACTGTTTTGAGAAGAGGCAATTCATGGAGTAACATACATCTTTTTTCGGGGACATTAAGTCCCTTGGCATTAATGGATACAATACAGATGGCATCCATTGCAGCCAGGAGGTGGCAAAGCAGAAAAAAAGGGAGGATGGGTGAAGGTGAGGGGAGAGAAGGGAAGTTAAAGATAAATCAGGAAGGATGGGGGAGAAGGGCAAGATGGAGAAAGGGAGTAATTGAAGCAATTTTGGGAAACAGAAATAGAGGTGAAAAAAAGGGGGTCAGGAGGCTGCGGGCATATCTTGCAGTCACCCGAGACTATATTGGCAAAAACTTGCTAAGACGCTATCCGGCACATGGACGGATGTGAGAGTGCAGGCCTAAGTGGGGGAGTGGTTAGAGAAAGCCTAGAAGGAAGCTCCCAGCTAACTCCAACCAGACCGGCTTACCTAAAGAGGTAAAGGTATATGCGGCAGACTTAATAGGTAAAGATACTATAAAATTAGCAACAGGTGCTCACTCGTACTACGTATATGATAACCAGAAGAGGAGAACATCTTAAAAGCAAAGTGATATGATATATCTATGGAAAAATGCTAACCGACATTAATAGGAACATGAATGTATATAGAGAGGACCAAATAGATCAAGTATACCGTGGGAGATGATGCATACAGTGTCCTAGATCAGCCAGGACACCGATGGTCAACTCCACATCATTATATTTATACTATTATACGCCATCATACGTTATTATACTTTTACTAATATACATTATTATACTTTCCTCAACCCATCTGTGATTGTGATCAGCTTGATGTAAATAACCAAGAAGGGTCAGACCACACAAAGATGATATTTCAGTTGTAGGTGGAGCATAATAGAAAGATTCACCTTAAAGTTGTGGGTTTTTTTTACTTTCCCAAGAGGAAATGATATCAGTGGGAGCCTGTAGAAGCTCTTTTGCTTTAAAATGTGCTACCAGTCTTAACATTGTGAACATGCTTGGCATGGTGAAGACATAGAGATGACATCATCAGTGTGCTGCTGCTCCTTCATTGTCCACCCAGTAGCCTGTAAGCAGGTCCATGGCCAACCTGTATTACTTAGCTGCAAATCAAAAAAAATGAGGTCACCGACCTGTTTGTTTACTGTGGCAGGCAAGCCTGCTTCATAAGACTATAGGGAATTGACAGGTAAATAGGCTCAAATATACTGTATGTATCTCAGCTGTGTATTTAGCTATAATCCTCGAGTTTAGCTTAAATTAAATTAATGAATTCTATACCTTGGCCAGTAAGCGAGAGTCTCCCCCGGCATTCTTCAGAGAAGTCATAGAGAGAAAAACAGATTTAAAAACAGGCAAAATGCAAATAAAAGCACAATAGACCTTTCATGCCCACGATATGTGTGTGGGGTGAAGGTGAAAGGTTAATTTATGTCACTGTCTTCAAACTTACAATGACCAGACTCCGAATGGCATGTCTTATAGAACTCAGGAATGAGCGGGGGGGGGGTCCAATTATACACATCATCTTATAATGTATTATTTTATCACTGTCAACAGGTCATGTCACAAGGGAATGACAGATTCATGAACGCACATACTTTAAAAACAAAACTTTTTTGCCTCTTTACATTTCCAAAGGGTTTCCAATTGTGCGAATCCAGTGAACAGTCATTGTTAGTTACTCTTAGGCTCGGTTCACATTGCTGCGCTGTGAATTTGTTCCGTTTTTTGTCCTGTGTGAGGTGTGAATTTACTGCGATTTTACCGCAGATTTCAGGAGTTGGACATAGCTGTGATTGATGTTCTAGCCGAAGGAATCATAATGTAATAAAAAAAAGGTGTTAACTTCCTGTGTACTTCCTGTTTTTTGTGGAGAGTAGTGTGGTGGAATTTGCACATATGTGAACCATCAATGCGATTCAAGAATGATTTACATTGATGTCTATGGAGACTAAATTCGCAACGCAGTAAACTCGCACAAGACCCTTTTTTTTATAGCATCGCATTCGTAGAGGAATCGCAACGCATGTATGTGAACGATCGCCATTGAAAACAATTACTTTAGGGATGACATGCGAATTTAAAGTGTTTTTGACACATCACATACGTTATTAACTCGCATCAGTGTGAACCGGGCCTAAATGTTTATTCCAAAGTCAGGCAGTTTTTTACACACTTGCTTTGATTAGCCCCAAGTATTTATCACAGCAAGATAGCTCACGTTATCATCTAGAAAAACAGATTCAAGTGTACATATAATTTTACTATTGAAGAAATTGCCAAACAAAAACACAGTTTTATTAGAAAACGGACATAATAAAATATGCAATTCCTATTAAAAAGAACGTGTAGTGGCTCTGTACATATTTTTTTTTATGAACAGAAATATTTTGTATTTTTAGTCAACTAAATATAAAACATTGCATTTTAATATTATGCATCTCTTATACAGCCAGCAGATGGAGCTGTAGTTTTTTTTTTTTACAAAGTCAGTTCCACTCTGGTGAAAGTAGCCCAATGTTTATTAAAGTCAATGAGTCATCACATCAGGAAATTATCCCTTATCAGAGGGCTCTGTTGTACTGTCCTATCTAACCCATGGTGCTCTGGGAGTCCCTTATTATGCATTATGCCGCGTACACACGAGCGGACTTCTGAACCGGACTGGTCCCATGGACCGAGTCCGTCGGACAATTCGACCGTGTGGGGGCTTCATCGGACCTGCAGCGGACTTTTTGGGTCAAAAATCTGACGGACTTTAGATTTGGAACATGTTTGGAACTCCGCCGGACCCAGTTCCTATCGAAAAGTCCGCTCGTCTGTATGCTAGTCCGACGGACGAAAACCGACGCTAGGGCAGCTATTGGCTACTGGCTATCAACTTCCTTATTTTAGTGCGGTGTGCGTCATCACGTACGAATCCGACAGACTTTGGTGTGATCGTGTGTAGGCAAGTCCGTTTGTAGGGAAAGTCCGTCGGATAGTCCAGTGCCGATCCTAGGCTCACAGACGCCTGGGTGCAAAAATATTTCTGGCGCCCCCACATGGGCGTGGTGATCTTACAAACTCCTCCCCTTTACAAATGCTTCTATGGCAACGACTCAAACACAGAGATGCTCCCCTAAGAAGTCTTCGTTACCCTGGGATCCTCACATGATCGCTTAACAATAAAGAAAATACAGGAAGAGCGTGCACTAATGAGACCTGGAGGGGAGTCTCCCTGATGCACACAGAGAGGGCTTCTGTTAGAGAGTCTGTTAGAAAGAGCCCCCAGACAATACAGGAGATGGTCAGAGACTGCAGATATGATACAAGAGATGGTCAGAGACTGCAATCATGGTACAGGTGATGGTCAGAGACTGCAGACATAATACAAGGGATGGTCAGAGACTGCAGATATAGTACAGGAGATGGTCGGAGACTTCAGTTTCTATGGACGTTAGTAGATAATGGCCGATCGGCCCTCTCACCTGACCCAGTACAGCAACGGTTCCTCTGATCAGGAGTCAGCTCACGCTGAATTGCCCGTGGCGACTCAGCTGGGTAGCACCCAGATCTGTATTCTGGCAATGACTCCATTCTTTTCTCCGCCAGGGATGGCGCTAGGCTGTGTGGCTTTCCCTCTGCTGGGGCAGGGCAGCTGGGTTCTCTCTCTGATGGTGTTCTCTCAGCACTGTCCTCTCCCTCTGGAGTCCTGGGTGTACTTCCCTGAAAGCTTTCCCGGGTCTCTCTCTCTCTCTCTCTCTCTCTCTCAGCTGAGCATGCTGTGTGGACTGCAGTTTCCGTGTTACAGTGGGACTGCCAGTCCTCGGGACTATATGTCCCACAATCCTCTCCTCTGCTCCTTTTTCTATTCTATTTCTTCCCTGGCTGATATGAAGGCGGGGGAAGAAACATAGTGGGCAGCTGTGCTGGCAAGCGCCGCTCACTAGTACTACCCCCCTCCATTAGTACAGACCCCCCAGGAAAACCCCCCCTCCATTAGTACAGACCCCCCCCAGGACAGACCTCCCCAAATAGTACAGACCCCTCATTAGTACAGACCCCCAGGACAAACCCCCCTCCATTAGTACAGACCCCCCTCCATTAATACAGACACCCCCAGGACAGACCCCCGCCTCCATTAGTACAGACCCCCAGGACAGACCCCCCCTCCATTAGTACAGACCCCCAGGACAGACCCCCCTCCATTAGTAAAGACCCCCCTTCATTAGTACAGACCCCCCTCCTCCATTGGTACAAACCCCCAGGACAGACCCCCTCCATTAGTACAGACCCCCATCCTCCATTAGTACAGACCCCCCAGGACAGACCCCCTCCTTCATTAGTAAAGACCCCCCAGGACAAACCCCCCTCCATTAGTACAGACCCCCCCCCAGGACAGACCCCCCCTCCATTAGTACAGACCTCCCAAGGACAGACCCCCCTCCATTAGTACAGACCCCCCTCCTCCATTAGTACAGACTCCCCAGGACAGACCCCCCTCCATTAGTACAGACCCCCCTCCTCCATTAGTACAGACCCCCCCCTCCATTAGTACAGACCCCCCAGGACAGACCTCCCCAAATAGTACAGACCCCTCATTAGTACAGACCCCCCAGGACAAACCCCCCTCCATTAGTACAGACCCCCCTCCATTAATACAGACACCCCCAGGACAGACCCCCCCTCCATTAGTACAGACCCCCAGGGCAGACCCCCCTCCATTAGTAAAGACCCCCCCTTCATTAGTACAGACCCCCCAGGACAGACCCCCCTCCTCCATTGGTACAAACCCCCAGGACAAACCCCCCTCCATTAGTACAGACCCCCATCCTTCATTAGTACAGACCCCCAGGACAGACCCCCTCCTACATTAGTAAAGATCCCCCAGGGACACCCTGAAACCCTTCGAGGAACTGAGGCATGAGCATGGGTTGCCAAACCGAGTATTTTTCAGTTATTTACAGATTAGGCACGCCTTGAGTAAACAGTTCGGAAGGCAACCCCCCATATGGTGCAAGATCTCATTATTACAAACAATAATAAAATCAGAGACCTCCAAGGGGTTAATCACAGTGATATATACCCAATTAATAAAGAAAATAAACACACAGGCAGGCTTTCCCAGGGGCAGGGACAGGTGGGTGGCTGACGTGGGGGAAATCACGGACACGCAGTGGAAAAGGATTCTGGAACTTGGACCAGAGGTGTCGGTCTCTCCCGCGCAAAAAGTCTCCCACCTGATGCTGCTGCACAGATCCTACTATACACCGAAAAAGCTTTTTATATTTGGTCGCAGAGCTAATGATGAGTGCCCTAGATGTGGAAATACAGGCGATTTAATCCATATGTTGTGGAGGTGCCCAAAACTAGTTAGGTACTGGCCTGAGATCTTAAAGAAAATAAATACCACGCTTAAAACTAACTTAGAGTTAGATCCCAAAACCTGTGTGCTGGGACACGTCACCAATGGACTGGGAGATAGAAGCACGGTGGTAGTGGTAGCAAGATGCCTGTTCCAAGCCAGGAAACTAATTGCACAGTCTTGGCAATCAAGAACTCCCCCTACTCCGGAAGACTGGATTAGAACCGTCAACTCCACTGTGTGGAGCGAAAGAACATTCTACACTAGGTTAGGCAACCACAATAAGTTTGCGAAAATGTGGAACCTGTGGATCCAAGCAATGCCTTGTCCATCAGCAGTGTTAATCTAGTACTGAATATACCTGTTCTCCCCACTAATGGAGCGAGGCTGAGCGAGTAGTAGCTTAGAGGTTAGAGCCGAGAGAGAACAATGTATTGAATTAATATTGGCCAAAGTATGCGCCTTAGAAATATGGGGGCTTAATAAGGGGGGGTTAAAAGGGGGGCGGGGGGGTGGGTGCACCAGTGAGAGAAGTACCAATGCATAAATACGCACAATAGCAATACGAGGTTACGCGGCCAATTGATCCCGAGAGGCAGGATATAGGCTTTACATTTGTATTGTGGTACTTTTATAATTAACTATACACTAAAATGCATATGGTTATACAATACCTTACAAAAAAAAATAAAAAAATCTTTGAATGGCCACATGATCGCTTAACAATAAAGAAAATACAGGAAGAGCGTGCACTAATGAGACCTGGAGGGGAGTCTCCCTGATGCACACAGAGAGGGCTTCTGTTAGAGAGTCTGTTAGAAAGAGCCCCCAGACAATACAGGAGATGGTCAGAGACTGCAGATATGATACAAGAGATGGTCAGAGACTGCAATCATGGTACAGGAGATGGTCAGAGACTGCAGACATAATACAAGGGATGGTCAGAGACTGCAGATATAGTACAGGAGATGGTCGGAGACTTCAGTTTCTATGGACGTTAGTAGATAATGGCCGATCGGCCCTCTCACCTGACCCAGTACAGCAACGGTTCCTCTGATCAGGAGTCAGCTCACGCTGAATTGCCCGTGGCGACTCAGCTGGGTAGCACCCAGATCTGTATTCTGGCAATGACTCCATTCTTTTCTCCGCCAGGGATGGCGCTAGGCTGTGTGGCTTTCCCTCTGCTGGGGCAGGGCAGCTGGGTTCTCTCTCTGATGGTGTTCTCTCAGCACTGTCCTCTCCCTCTGGAGTCCTGGGTGTACTTCCCTGAAAGCTTTCCCGGGTCTCTCTCTCTCTCTCTCTCTCTCTCTCTCAGCTGAGCATGCTGTGTGGACTGCAGTTTCCGTGTTACAGTGGGGCTGCCAGTCCTCGGGACTATATGTCCCACAATCCTCTCCTCTGCTCCTTTTTCTATTCTATTTCTTCCCTGGCTGATATGAAGGCGGGGGAAGAAACATAGTGGGCAGCTGTGCTGGCAAGCGCCGCTCACTAGTACTACCCCCCTCCATTAGTACAGACCCCCCAGGAAAACCCCCCCTCCATTAGTACAGACCCCCCCCAGGACAGACCTCCCCAAATAGTACAGACCCCTCATTAGTACAGACCCCCAGGACAAACCCCCCTCCATTAGTACAGACCCCCCTCCATTAATACAGACACCCCCAGGACAGACCCCCCCCCCTCCATTAGTACAGACCCCCAGGACAGACCCCCCCTCCATTAGTACAGACCCCCAGGACAGACCCCCCTCCATTAGTAAAGACCCCCCTTCATTAGTACAGACCCCCCTCCTCCATTGGTACAAACCCCCAGGACAGACCCCCTCCATTAGTACAGACCCCCATCCTCCATTAGTACAGACCCCCCAGGACAGACCCCCTCCTTCATTAGTAAAGACCCCCCAGGACAAACCCCCCTCCATTAGTACAGACCCCCCCCAGGACAGACCCCCCCTCCATTAGTACAGAACTCCCAAGGACAGACCCCCCTCCATTAGTACAGACCCCCCTCCTCCATTAGTACAGACTCCCCAGGACAGACCCCCCTCCATTAGTACAGACCCCCCCCTCCATTAGTACAGACCCCCCAGGACAGACCTCCCCAAATAGTACAGACCCCTCATTAGTACAGACCCCCCAGGACAAACCCCCCTCCATTAGTACAGACCCCCCTCCATTAATACAGACACCCCCAGGACAGACCCCCCTCCATTAGTACAGACCCCCAGGGCAGACCCCCCTCCATTAGTAAAGACCCCCCCTTCATTAGTACAGACCCCCCAGGACAGACCCCCCTCCTCCATTGGTACAAACCCCCAGGACAAACCCCCCTCCATTAGTACAGACCCCCATCCTTCATTAGTACAGACCCCCAGGACAGACCCCCTCCTACATTAGTAAAGATCCCCCAGGGACACCCTGAAACCCTTCGAGGAACTGAGGCATGAGCATGGGTTGCCAAACCGAGTATTTTTCAGTTATTTACAGATTAGGCACGCCTTGAGTAAACAGTTCGGAAGGCAACCCCCCATATGGTGCAAGATCCCATTATTACAAACAATAATAAAATCAGAGACCTCCAAGGGGTTAATCACAGTGATATATACCCAATTAATAAAGAAAATAAACACACAGGCAGGCTTTCCCGGGGGCAGGGACAGGTGGGTGGCTGACGTGGGGGAAATCACGGACACGCAGTGGAAAAGGATTCTGGAACTTGGACCAGAGGTGTCGGTCTCTCCCGCGCAAAAAGTCTCCCACCTGATGCTGCTGCACAGATCCTACTATACACCGAAAAAGCTTTTTATATTTGGTCGCAGAGCTAATGATGAGTGCCCTAGATGTGGAAATACAGGCGATTTAATCCATATGTTGTGGAGGTGCCCAAAACTAGTTAGGTACTGGCCTGAGATCTTAAAGAAAATAAATACCACGCTTAAAACTAACTTAGAGTTAGATCCCAAAACCTGTGTGCTGGGACACGTCACCAATGGACTGGGAGATAGAAGCACGGTGGTAGTGGTAGCAAGATGCCTGTTCCAAGCCAGGAAACTAATTGCACAGTCTTGGCAATCAAGAACTCCCCCTACTCCGGAAGACTGGATTAGAACCGTCAACTCCACTGTGTGGAGCGAAAGAACATTCTACACTAGGTTAGGCAACCACAATAAGTTTGCGAAAATGTGGAACCTGTGGATCCAAGCAATGCCTTGTCCATCAGCAGTGTTAATCTAGTACTGAATATACCTGTTCTCCCCACTAATGGAGCGAGGCTGAGCGAGTAGTAGCTTAGAGGTTAGAGCCGAGAGAGAACAATGTATTGAATTAATATTGGCCAAAGTATGCGCCTTAGAAATATGGGGGCTTAATAAGGGGGGGTTAAAAGGGGGGCGGGGGGGTGGGTGCACCAGTGAGAGAAGTACCAATGCATAAATACGCACAATAGCAATACGAGGTTACGCGGCCAATTGATCCCGAGAGGCAGGATATAGGCTTTACATTTGTATTGTGGTACTTTTATAATTAACTATACACTAAAATGCATATGGTTATACAATACCTTACAAAAAAAATAAAAAAATCTTTGAATGGCCACATGATCGCTTAACAATAAAGAAAATACAGGAAGAGCGTGCACTAATGAGACCTGGAGGGGAGTCTCCCTGATGCACACAGAGAGGGCTTCTGTTAGAGAGTCTGTTAGAAAGAGCCCCCAGACAATACAGGAGATGGTCAGAGACTGCAGATATGATACAAGAGATGGTCAGAGACTGCAATCATGGTACAGGAGATGGTCAGAGACTGCAGACATAATACAAGGGATGGTCAGAGACTGCAGATATAGTACAGGAGATGGTCGGAGATGTGACTGGATTAGAGACATATATGAATACTACTCTGAAGGCAGTCTCTGGATATAGTTAACTGATGTGGCAGAAAAAAAAAAAAAAAAAGATCCCCCAGGACAAACCCCCCTCCATTAGTACAGACCCCCCCAGGACAGACCCCCCTTCCATTAGTACAGACCTCCCAAGGACAGACCCCCCTCCATTAGTACAGACCCCCCTCCTCCATTAGTACAGACCCCCTTCCATTAGTACAGACCCCCCTCCATTAGTACAGACCCACCCCTCCTCCATTAGTACAGACCATCCCTTCATTAGTACAGACCCCCCAGGACAGATCCCCCTCCATTAATACAGACCCCCCTCCTCCATTAGTATAGTCCCCCCCCCTCCATTAGTACAGACCCCCCTCCTCCATTAGTACAGATCCCCCAGTACAGACCCCCCTCCATTAGTACAGACCCCCCAGGACAGACCCCCCTCCTCCATTAGTACAAACCCCCTCTTCCATTAGTACAGTCCCCCCCTCCATTAGTACAGACCCCCCAGGACAGACCCCCCCTCCGTTAGTACAGACCCCCCAGGACAGACCCCCCCTCCATTAGTACAGACCCCCCCAGGACAGACCCCCCTCCTCCATTAGTACAGACCCCCTCTTCCATTAGTACAGTCCCCCCTCCATTAGTACAGACCCCCCAGGACAGACCCCCCTTCCGTTAGTACAGACCCCCAGGACAGACCCCCCCTCCATTAGTACAGACCCCCCAGGGTAGACCCCCCTCCTCCATTAATACAGACCCCCAGGACAGGTCCCCCCCCCTCCATTAGGGTACATAAAAACACCTGGGCGGCAGCTGGAGAGGAGAGGACAGTGTGCAGCCGCGCCGTCCAGGTGGAGAACAGTTCACAGCGGGCAGGAGTGAGAGACACAGAGAGGAGGAGGAGAATGTGTCTGGCACGGATGCCCCCCCGCGACGTCACTGCGTGGCTGGTCTCTCTCCACACAGAGACCAGCCGCTCCGCCTCCAATCTCATCTCCGGCTGCTCTCCTTCTCTGACAGGTGGAGGGAGGGGCTTGAGCAGAAAACACAGTGGCGCCTTTCTCGTCAGAACAGAGGCGGAGAGAGCTGCCTCTGAAAACGAACAAGAGGAGGAGGAGGAGGAGGGAAGGGAACACTATAGCGCTTCAGCGCCCCCACCTTTCTGGCGCCCGGGTGCACTGCACCCCGAGCACCCCACCTGGGATCGGCCCTGGGATAGTCCGTCGGACCAGTCCGGTCCGATCTATATAATGAAAAACATATAAATGTTTACATTCTAAAGCTGTTTTTTTATTAAAAAATAAAATTGATCCAAACTGATTATAGTTTCTCTTTAAAGCTAAACTCAAGGCAGGTATAAAAATAAATCAATAATTGTACTTCTGTATTTACAAAAACGTCATTCAATTTATTGTAAATGCAGCTAGTGTAAATACCTGAATTTGACTTGATATCAGCCCTTGTAATCCCCTGTACAGCAGCACTCAGACTTAAAACTGGCATACCATTTTTTTAAAAATATTTTCTGATTACATATTTTTCACATGCTCCCTATTGGTTTTCTTTTCCTCTGATAATCATAAAATCACTTTCAGTGGAGCTTACAAGTAATTGTATATGCTTATCAGAAGAAAGAAAACGAATAAGGCATGGGTAAGTTGTCATATTAAATGTTAAATCAAAAGATATTAAAAACATTGTGCCTGGAGTTCAAGTTGCAAGATACCTAGTTTTAAAGATGGAGGGCAGCACTGGGAGCCAATAAGATGTGCTTCATGTGCCTGTGCTGGCAAGGAACTTGCTGACAAGAGAGAGCAGAGAGATGGCCTCCTCAGTTTGTTTCTGCTCCTTTGCTGTCTAATCAAAGGCTGGGGGTGGGGAGGTGATCTAAAACATAAACCCAACATTTTATATTCCTGATATGTGTCTGCTGTACCATGTACTTGTATAAAAAAAAATCATGTTCTCTCTTTATAGCTTCCATTGTGTGAAATCCCTGGTGTTCCTGACAATCCTTCTGCTTTCCTAATAAAAACTGACCACCACTAAGCAGGAGAACACATCGTGGTCAGTTCTCTAACAATGCTGTGAACTTGGTGTACTCTCCTCCAATAGTCAGACTTGTCCTGACACCCCCTCCACTGAGGGCTGCACAGAACAGATGTATCTATACTGTACTGAGATTAAATTATACACAGGTGGCCTCCATTTACTAATTAGGCTACTTCTGAAGGCAGTCGGTTCCACTAGATTTTAGTTAGGGGTATCAAAGTAAAGGGGACTGAATACAAATGTACGCCACACTTTTCAGATATTTATTTGTAAAAAATTTGGAAAACCATTTATCATTTTCCTTCCACTTCACAATTATGTGCCACTTTGTGTTGGTCTATCACATAAAATCCCAATAAAATTCATTTACGTTTTTGATTGTAATATGACAAAATGTGGAAAATTTCAAGGGGTATGAATACTTTTTCAAGGCACTGTATACACAAATGTTTTGCCTTTCATTTCTATTTTGCACTAAATGGGTTGTTTTACAAGGTGATCGTTTACAATCACTTTAAGCGCAGCAGAGGAAAGTCTGGTCACCAGGGTGTGCAAATCTCAGGACTGGGCAGACAAAAATACAAATCCTTGAAGTAAAACCGCTCCCATATATATATTTTATCAGTGTACATTACTGTTGGAGCCTGCAGTTCAGCTTTAAAGGTGTAAATTACTTAAAAAAAATTTGCAATGGCATTTTATGCCAGAAACCTCAATATAATCAAACATACACTATATTGTCAAAAGTATTGGGATACCTGCCTTTACATGCACATGAACTATCCCAGTCTTAGTAGGGTTCAATATTGAGTTGGCCCACCCTTTGCAGCTATAACAGCTTCAACTCTTCTGGGAAGGCTGTCCACAAGGTTTAGGAATGTGTCTACAGGTGTTCTATCGGGCTGAGGTCAAGACTCTGTGCAGGCCAGTCAAGTTCCTTCACCCCAACCTCGCTCATCCATGTCTTTATGGACCTTGCTTGTGCACTGGTGCGCAGTCATGTTGGAACATTAAGGGGTCATCCCCAAACTGTTCCCACAAAGTTGGGAGCATGAAATTGTCTTGGTATGCTGACTCCTTAAGAGTTCCCTTCACTGGAGCTAAGGGGCTGAGCCAACCCCTGAAAAACAACCCCACACTTTAACCCCCCCTACACCAAATGATTTGGACCAGTGCACAAAGCAAGGTCCATAAAGTTACGGATGAGTGAGTTTGGGGTGGAGGAACTTGACTGGCCTGCACAGAGTCCTGACCTCAACCCGATAGAACATCTTTGGCCTTCTCATCCAACATCAGTGCCTGACCTCGCAAATGCACTTCTGGAAGGATGGTCAAACATTCCCATAGACACACTCCTAAACCTTTTTGACAGACTTCTCAGAAGAGTTGAAGCTGTTGCAGCTGCAAAGGGTGGGCCAACTCAATATTGAACCCTACGGACTAAGACTGGGATGCCATTAAAGTCCATGTGTGTGTAAAGGCAGGTGTCGCAATACTTTTGACAATATTGTGTATATTTATGATGGTAACCGACCTATTAGGAAATAAAAGATTGCTGTTATGAGCAGTTTTATAAGTCAGATGTTCCGTCACTAAGTGTGAATGCCATTGAAGTTTTATTAGGTGAACGCCTTTTGTTTAAATAACTTGGAAAGTGAAGTTACCTAAACTACTTGTAATTGTCAGCATGAATGCCATGTGTAAACTTTCCTGAAGATAATGATTGTCTTGTCTCTATACCCCTGTTTTCAGTTTACACAGCGATAGGAAGGGTTAAAGATTAACCCAAGAATTCTTCTTTTGATGACTAAAAAAGGAAATGGTATAGCCTAACACCAAACCTTTATTTACAACTGGGGTGTATTTTCATGAGAAAAAATCCATCTAAAATTAGTATTTGAATCTGAGGATCTAGTGTTTGGGTGGCAGGACAGTGGCTTAGTGGATTGCACCTTTTCCTTGCAGCACTGGGGTTCTCAGTTCAAATCCTGGCCTGGACACTGTCCACATGTATGTTCTCCCTGCGTTTGTGTGGGTTTCCTCTGAGTACTCCTGTTTCCTCCCACACTCCTAACATATGCGGGTAAGCTAATAGATATGTATTTGTATGTATGTGAGAAAATGAACTTGAGGGCTGGGACTAATGTGAACATACTTTAAAGTGCTGTGCTAACTGTCAGCATTATATAAATGCCTATGCCATGGTAACATTGCAGCTATCACCCAGTCATTGATTTGTGCAAGCTGCTGGCTGCAGGTAATCACAAATGCCTGTGCTACCTGCTGCAGAAATTTTCAGATTTTTGGCAGCGTACGCCTCTTATCGGCCGTTTATTTATTGATAGTTTGTATTTTCATATATATATAGCCAGCAGGTGGCGTTTCATGCTTTTTATGATTACAATTTGCTCAGTCACCTGGTAACAAAGGCCTCTTGTTTACATAGTTCAGTAACTCAAACTGAGATTGACACACACACAAGTGAAACACGCAAGTGAACGAGCCGAAGGTGTGATTGCTCCCCCTCTTTCACTGCTTACATATTTTAATTCCAAGGTTTTAATTGCAGACAGAGAGCCTGAAAGGAGGCAACTACTGCTGTGCCCTCTTACTTTTCTCACAGTTCTCTGTGTATCCTTTGTCAAGGGTGAACTCCGTATTTAATGTTTATTTATGAAACAAAGATTATATGCATTGAGACAGTATATTAAATAAAGGTTTGAAGTGATACCAATGTTTGGGGAGTTCCATTCAACACTTAATCCCTACCCAAGCAGAATTGCTGTAAATTTTTTTTTTGCTATACATTTTTTTGACGTTTTTGTTTTCTTTTTGGATCCACCCCCGACCACCATCCAAGGCCAAGCCTAGATCAGGATAATGTGTACCTGGCCCTGCAGCCTCCTAGAATACATACCTCACATCTTGCAGAAGGTTGCATGATCGGCTCATAAAGCAGCCAATGGGCCAGCTGGGGGGCGGATCCGGCCCACCATCAGAGCTGGCTGCCTATCCAGAAGAGACCGCCAGTTGGAGAGGGTCAAGATGATGGCATGCGACCCAATGTATGCCACCTGAACAGGGGATCGCAGTGGGACAACCCTGGATTCACTGTGCAGGTGAATATGTGATTTGCAGAGAGCACAGAACTACAGGTGAGAGGGGGAAAATGGGTGGGTGTGGGGGGAGTCGAGTACCTCATTAAGGCAAGGTTCACACTGGCATCAGTCTCTAACACCCCTCCGAAATGCGATCCATAGTAGATGGCTTTTCAGATATGATTTGCAAGTGGAGGCAATAGTGCTGCCTTCTAAATGCTCACGGTTGCAGTGTCGGTCCTATTGACCAATAGAAGAGTTTGGCAAGGGGCATATCAAGCTCTGTCTGTAGAGTTAAAATTTGATTTTGTAGGTAGGTGCTCAGCGGGCGGTAAAAACATGGCCGCCTATGAACAAGACCTTAGTGTGAATTTGTTTCAGACAGCCCCTGTAATAGCTTTTTGGGGCATATAAACTGGAGCAAAGAAGGAGGATTGAAAATTAAAAATTGGCGTGGTGTTGCGCCTCCTATGTTTTATGGATGAAGTGCTCATCAAATGGCGGGCACACTAATTCAGGAGATGTCTGGAACACATGGGACTCACCCCTGGTCTGCTACAAAAATGAAAATAAAATTGACCAAAACCATTATAGTCTTTAAATGAACCACCTTTCAATCATAAAAAAAATTACATGGATCAAGACAACATGTCAGTAAAGGTTGACCTATTTATATTTATATGGCGGATGGTAGTAGGCTGCAGTTAACCACAGAGCGCAGTCCATTTGTATTGAAAATAGTAGAAGTTGCCAGAAAACTGCGGCGTGAGAGTAAACCGTGCTGCCCATAAATTGATCAATTCTTTTGCTTCCCATTAGGATTCAAGCACAGCAATCGGCCAACCCATGGTTTGGTTTTCCAGGGTATGGCAGACATTGCACACATAAGAGTTGATACCAAACTTACTATGTGCTTTCATCGTATCAGAAACTTTTTATTTATTTATTTTTATTACAAAAAGCCAAAGTACAGTCTCATATCTGATTTCCTGTTGTAATAATATGGTCATGTAAGGAACATGGTGTAAATAACATTTTCATGATGTACAGTGCCTTGCAAAAGTATTCACCCCCCTTGGCATTTTTCGTGTTTTGTTGCCTCACAACCTGGAATTAACATGGATTGTTTGAGTATTTACATAATTTAATATACAGAACATGTCCGCAACTTTGAAGATTTTTTTTTTATTGTGAAGCAAACAACAAATAGGACAAAATAACAGAAAAAGTCAATGTGCATAACTATTCACCCCCCTAAAGTCAATACTTTGTAGAGCCACCTTTTGCGGCTATCGCAGCTCCAAGTCGCTTTGGACATCTTACCACTGGGATTTTTGTCCATTCCTCCTTGCAAAACTGCTCCAGTTCCTTCAAGTTGGATGGTTTGCACTTGTGAACAGCAATCTTTAAGTCTGACCACAGATTATCTATTGGATTGAGGTCTGGGCTTTTAGTAAGCCATTCCAACACATTTACATGTTCCCCTTAAACCACTCAAGTGTTGTTTTAGCAGTGCGTTTGGGGTCATTGTCCTGCTGGAAGGTGAACCTCCGTCCTAGCCTCAAATCACACACAGAGTGGTACAGGTTTTGCTCAAGAATATCCCTGTATTTAGCACCATCCATCTTTCCCTCAAGTCTGACCAGTTTCCCAGTCCCGACTGCTGAAAAACATCCCCACAGCATGATGCTGCCACCACCATGTTTCACTGTGGGGATGGTGTTCTTTGGGTGATGTGTTGGGTTTGCGCCAGACATAGCGTTTTCTCTAGACAGAAGCGAGTATAGCAGCTGGAGAATTGTTTCCTTTTTTCTTTTTTTTCTAACTTTATTAAAGTGTCACAAATTGACAATCTATGCACTGCAGTGATATGCTGCATTTCTATGCAACACACCACTCTGCACCTCAGCACAGTGTTATGATGTGCATAGGGCACATAAAAAAACAATTGCTTTCTATGTGCCCTTGTGTTGTACCTGCAATGATCTATGCAGTTCAATTTTAGTCTCATC
Organism: Lithobates clamitans; assembly: GCA_037952925.1. Lineage (NCBI taxonomy): Eukaryota > Metazoa > Chordata > Amphibia > Anura > Ranidae > Lithobates > Lithobates clamitans. The sequence continues at coordinate 3,049,134 of JBBGZY010001091.1, forward strand.
AGTCAGAGCACCTTCCTCCATACATTTTGGGAGTCTCCCACATGCCTTTTCGCAAACTCAAAACGTGCCATTTTGTTTTTTGCTGAATTTAATGGCTTTCTTCTGACCACTCTGCCATAAAGCCCAACTCTATGGAGCATACGGCTTATTGTCGTCCAGATACTCCAGTCTCTGCTGTTGAACTCTGCAGCTCCTCCAGGTTTACCTTAGGTCTCTGTGCTGCCTCTCTGATTAATGCCCTCCTTGCCCAGTCCATGAGTTTTGGTGTGCGGCTGTCTCTTGGCAGGTTTGCTGTGGTGCCATGTTCTTTCCATTTGGTTATGATAGATTTGATGTTGCTGCTAGGGATCATCAAAGATTTGGATAATTTTTTATAACCTAATCCTGACTTGTACTTCTCAACAACATTGTCCCTTACTTGTTTGGAGAGTTCCTTGGTCTTCATGGCAGTGTTTGGTTAGTGGTGCCTCTTGCTTAGGTGTTGCAGCCTCTGGGGCCTTTCAAAAAGATGTGTATATGTAACGACAGATCATGTGACACTTAGATTGCACACAGGTGGACATCATTTCACTAAATATGTGACTTCTGAAGGTAATTGTTTGCACCAGAGCTTTTTATGGGCTTCATAACAAAGGGGGTGAATACATACGCACATGCCAATTATCAGTTTTTTATTTCTGAAAAATAGTTTTATGTATATATTTTTCTAATTTTACTTCACCAACTTAGACTATTGTGTTCTGATCCATCACATATAATTCAGATAATAAAAAAGACATTGAACTAAAGGCTGTAATGTAACAAAATAGGTAAAAAGCCAAGGGGGTGAATACTTTTGCAAGGCACTGTAGTGCTTGAAGAAAGCAATGATCCGTTGCAGGCGCATGTGTGTGCTCTGTCCACTCCACCTCAGGCCCAGGTCCTCCATGGCTCACCTCTGACCATATGTACTTCCAATTCACAGCATGCCAACCGCATACCAAGATATGATCCCCACTAGCCGCACAAGCTCCTCCCCACAACGCCTCAATCTTAGGGCTCATTCACACCATATTTGCTAAGCTCTGTTGATCTGCATAGATCATTACAGGTACAACACAAGGGCACATAGAAAGCAATTGTTTTTTTTATGTGCCCTATGCACATCATAACACTGTGCTGAGGTGCAGAGTGGTGTGTTGCATAGAAATGCAGCATATCACTGCAGTGCATAGATTGTCAATTTGTGACACTTTAATAAAGTTAGAAAAAAAAAGAAAAAAGGAAACAATTCTCCAGCTGCTATACTGGCTTCTGTCTAGAGCTGTGCCATGAAGGCTCACTGCTTCTGACATCCAGCTTCAGTCCTCTTCCGAGTTAAATGATCAACAATGTTCAATCCCTGTCCACCTCGTTGTCCTGGGCTCTTTGTGGAACACTACAGAGAGCAGCGATAATATCATAATGCCAGGGCCACCCGCTTTCGTGTGCATTTCCCGCACCACATTCCAAACGCACTGCACTTGCAATCTGCAGCTGGTGTCAGTGCTAACTTAAAGAGGAACCACAGTCTGCTCAAAAAATTTGTAATAAAAACATCTTTGACATTCTGAAGCTTCATTCCAACCACTTAGCATATTATTTTATATATACTGTGATTCTGTACTTGCCAAATATGCTGCAGAAATCTCCCTCCACTGAGTCTGGCTGCAGCCATTTTAACTGTGGGCAGCTGAAGCTGCTGCCTGTTCACTTCCTGGATTTACACAGACACACAGAGGCACACCTCCAGCTCTGCAGCTCTCATTGGTCCTCTTATGATTCACCCCCCCCCCCTCCCTTCCTGGCAAACTCTCAAGAGAGCTAGAGAGAGAGAGCTGTGCATGATGTCATAAGGCTTTTTACCAGACAAGAAACAGGAAGTGGGCTGTATAAGGTATTTACTGGCAGAAAAAAAAATGTTTTACTATCCAAAGTCAAAACAACAAGGGCAGAAGATTTAATAGATGGAAAAATGAAAAAATGACTGAAGGTCCGCTTTAATAACACCCTAAATGTAGATCACAAAGGCAGTGCGTTTGCCTGCCCTGAATCGCATGGTACTGCGTTCTGATCTTTGTATCGGTTCTACACGGATGTGCAGTCAGGGATGGGCCCGGCTACTATTGATTTTAGCAGGCTGTCTGCACGCAGTTGCACGGAACTCCTGGGTACATCATGATAGCCCTTCGCCTGGATTAGTGCTCCCATGTGAATGAGGCCTAAAACAATCCCTACATGCGTTTATAAATGTCCTGTAAAAACATAGATCTGCAGGTTTGTAAATGCCGGTGTGAATGAAGCCCTTCTACACTTGTATGTACAGTATGTGTGTGAGCCATCGTGGTGTATTGTGTAATACTAAACTTTTCTTTATTTCAGCTCTCCTTTCACTCCATCCTTCCGCAGGTACTGGATGCTGTTTTCCCTGAAGCCTTGTCCCTGCGGTGTCCCATGTCCGATCATCTACTTGTCCTGACCTTTCTCTACGTCCCTCGTCCCCTCTCTCCTCCCTGTGACATTCTCTTCTTCTCCCACTCTCTATAACAATCTCCCTCCCTCCATCTCTGGCACTGTGAGGACAGAACTCCCGATCTGCACAGCTTGGGTAAGTGACTCAGAAAAAAACATTGTAGCCAGATAGTCAGCCGGACATGTAACAGCCAGGCAACTAGCATTTTCAGGACAAACAATGGCAGCCCCTGCATTTCCCTAAAGCCCAACTTCAACCACTTTTTTTTAAAGTTTGTATGAAGGGCAGAGTTTTGAAGTCACTGTTAGGTTGTATTGCAGTGTGACCCCCCATTAGGAACATTTACCCTGTCCAATAACAACAAGGACAAAAAGTGATGGGAATTCTTTCATGGGGACAGACACTGCGGGGAAAAAAAGACCTTGATTTACAGGGCCGTCTTTAATATTGATTGCCCCCCCCCATTCAATTTCACTCTCCACCTGCTCTGAGACATACAATAAATAGCAGCTAGACTTAAAATCAGTTTACTGTATCAGATCAGGCAGCAATTGCGATTGGTTGCCAGCGGTTACAGCATATCATTACTGCTTACTGACTGGTTGCTAGAGGTTACAGCACACATTACGGCTCACTGATTAGTTGCTAGAGGTTACAGCAAATGATTTCTGCTTGTTAATTGGTTGCTAGAGATTACTGTACAGTAATAGGGCGTACACACGGTCGGACATTACGAACAAAATCCATGGATTTTTTCCAACGGATGTTGGCTTAAACTTGTCTTGCATACACACGGTCACACAAAGATGTCGGAAAATCTGATCGTTCTGAACGCAGTGACGTAAAACACGTACGTCGGGACTATAAACGGGGCAGTGGCCAATAGCTTTCATCTCTTTATTTATTCTGAGCATGCGTGGCACTTTGTCCGTCGGATTTGTGTACACACGATCGGAATTTCCGACAACGGATTTTGTTGTCGGAAAATTTTATCTCCTGCTCTCCAACTTTGTGTGTCGGAAAATCCGATGGAAAATGCCCGATGGAGCCCACACACGGTCGGAATTTCCGACAACACGCTCCGATCGGACATTTTCCATCGGAAAATCCGACCGTGTGTACGGGGCATAATACTGCTCACTGATTGGTTGCTAGAGGTTACAGCACATCATCTCCTCACTGCAGGGGAGCATAATATAGATATGAATGCCGCCTTTATTTACATATCAATGCCGCCGGTCACAGCTATTTACTTAGTAATGTTGCCACTATTTACATATGAATGCCGGTTATTTACATGAAAACACAGGGTCTGCAGGTGAGTCATCTGTACACAACAATAGGGCAGATCTGGACAGCATTAGTACCAGCACTTCACACTGAGGGATCAGGACACAGCACAGGACTAAAACTTCAAGGGACGAGGGAATTTAAACCGGGATAGTTGGCAAGTATGAGGCAGCTGCTTTGGGCCCCACAACAATGACAGGGCCCAGGGCAGCTGCCTCTTTTGCCCTGCCTTAAAGACGGCCCTGTTTATTTAGTAGAAAGTGGGAAGACTGGGGATTGCATTGTTCTCTGTATCTTCCAGTTGCACATAACACCATAGTGTGGTTTACAAATTTTGTGGTACGTCCGATTTTCAGGGTGTTTTGGTGCATCGGCAGCTGATTGCTTTTGATGGGATGCCTTCACACGAGACAGGTTAATGCACAACATAACAGGCATTAACGCACCGCAAGAATGTAATAACTGCGCTCTTAGCTAAAGATACATTTAAAGTGACCAATGAAATCCTGAGCATATGCTTTTGTCACCTGGCTAAGTTTTCTGTCCTTGTCTCCTTGTTTAGATTAAATAACGTGGTATAATAATGTATAGTGTAAGTATTATTGTGTACATATACACTCACCGGTCACTTTATTGTGTACACCTTGCTAGTACCGGGTTGGAACCCCTTTTGCCTTCAGAACTGCCTTAATTCTTGGTGGCATAGATTCAACAAGGTGTTGGAAACATTCCTTTGAGATTTTGGTCTATATTGACATGATAGCATCACGTAGTTGCTGCAGATTTGTTGGCTGCACATCTATGATGTGAATCTCCCGTTCCACCACACCCCAAAGGTGCTCTATTGGATTGAGATCTGGTGACTGTGGAGGCCATTGGAGTACAGTGACCTCATTGTCATGTTCCAAAAACCAGTGGTGAGATGATTTGAGCTTTGTGACATGGAGCATTATCCTGCTGGAAGGAGCCATCAGAAGATGGGTACATTGTAGTCATAAAGGGATGGACATGGTCAGCAACAATACTCAGGTAGGACGTGGGATTGAAACAATGCTTAATTGGTACTAAGGGGCCCAAAGTGTGCCAAGAAAATATCCCCCACACCATCACCACCACCACCAGCCTGAACCATTGATACAAGGCATCTGAATGTCGCAGTTGAAATCGAGACTCATGAGACCAGGAAACTTTTTTCCAATCTTCTATCGTCCAATTTTGGTGAGCCTGTGTGAATTGAAGCCTCACATTCCTATTCTTAGCTGACGGGAGTAGCACCCGGTGTGTTCTTCTGCTTCTGTAGCCCATCTGCCTCAGGGCTCGATGTGTTGTGTGTTCAGAGATGGTATTCTACATACCTTAGTTGTAACGAGTGGTTATTTGAGTTACTGTTGCCTTTCTATCATCTTGAACCATTCTTCCAAGTCTTCTCTGACATCAACAAAGCATTTTCATGCACACAACAGCCGCTCACTGGATATTTTCTCTTTTTCAGACCATTCTCTGTAAATCCTAGAGATGTTTGTGTGTGAAAATCCTAGTAGATCATCAGTTTTTGAAATTCTCAGACCAGCCCGCCTGGCACCAACAACCATGCCACATTCAACGTCACTTAAATCCCCTTTCTACCCCATTCTGATGCGTTTAGATGCCTAAATGCATTTAGTTGCTGCCATGTGATTGGCTGATTAGCAATTTTTGTTACCAAGCAATTGAACAGATGTACCTAATAAAGTGGCCGGTGAGTGTGTTTATATGTGTATATATCTGTCAGAGAAAGGTTCCAGAGGAGTAGGAAAAGTGCAGGGACAATCCATCCTTCCTGGAAGTCTCCCCATTTGGGTATGGACTGGCCAGGCTGCATTCCGCTCCTCGAGACAGATGCTGTTGGCACCTCTGAGTTTTCAATCTACTGGATTATACAGGTATCTGCTCCCCCCTCCCCACTGAAAGGTGCCAAATGTGACACCGAAGGGGGGGAGGATTCCGAAAAGCGGAAGTTCCATTTTTGGGTGGAACTCCGCTTTAAGGAATACAACAATGAGTTTGAGGTGTTGACTTGGCCTCCAAATTCTCCAGATCTCAAGCCAATTGAGCATTTGTGGGATGTGCTGGAAAAACAAGTCCAATCCATGGAGGCCTCACCTCCCAACTTACAGGACTTCAAGCAGAAGTAAACCCATCCATAAAACAGTTTCATTTTTGGCACGTGCCGGATATGTACCACTCCCATTGGTTGTGCTCTCAACCAAACTGTCAAACCATCCAATGACTGGTGTCATAACGGATCACATGTGCAGCATCATGGCAGTTGTAGATTAAACAGAGACAAAGATGGCAGCTTTCTTGGCTGAAAACAATAGAGGGGTTTACTTATACTTTAAAGGATCTGCTACTGATGGCTTGGCGCCAGATACCATAGCATACCTTCAGAGGTCTAGTGGAGTCCATGTCTCAATGGGTCAGGGCTGTTTTGGTGGCAAAAGGTGAACCTATTCAATATTAGGTGGGTGGCAATAAATGTATGGCTGGTCGGTGTATATAATGATGAATAATCACAATCCAGCATAAATAATGAAAACCTTTGCAGATGCAGGTCTGTATTGTGTTATGGAAATTCGTATTTTTCCCTCTCGTTTGCTCCATCATTTTTTCCTATCACAGGTTCTGCATCCAACTTTTCCTGACCTCTGTGTGAGTTACCAGTCCTCTCTCCTCCCTGTCACATTCTCTCCTTCTCCCCCTCCCTCTATCTCTGTGCAACCACTGCCATCCCCATCCTTTCTCTTCTCCGTCATCCCTACTCTTCTTTCCCACCTCTCCCTGCCATCTCTGTCCTTGTACTGCTATTAAACATTATCTAGCCTGTAGGGCAGAGTTCAGAGGGTGTGTGTGTGTCACAAACGGGACACGCAGGGTAGGGTGTGTACAGTGTACCATGGAAAATATACAGCCGGGGTGTGTATGGTACTTCACTATAGTGCAGGGTGTGTGCTCCAACTTTGCAGAACACTAGAAAAGAGTTTTTTTTTTTTCTACACAAAAGTGTGTGACAACAGATGTCATTGTCGGATCTGGTGTGACGTGCACAGTGTTGTGCAACTGGTGTGAGTATTCCTTTGTTGTGGGGTGACAGGCTGCCAGGTATCCAGGACTGTGTGCGGGGAGAATGGCAGTGTGTTGTGAGTGGCAGAATGTGTGTATACAGGTGGTAATGTGAAGATCGGTGCTTGGTATGTAGAAGAAATGACTGTGATGATATCAAATTGAACACAGAGCGCTCTACAGGTTTGCACTACCTGGGTAAGCTCTGAGTTGGTGTGCTCTGATGTGCTCTGTTGTGCTCTGAATTGGTCTGCTCTGTGCTGCAGGTTGATATGTGCTCTCTGTTCCTCTAGATGGCGCTGCAGTGGGTAGAGACAGATCTCCAGTTATCACTGGATGACTTCATCCCTCCACACCTGCAGAGGAAGAGCAAGTCCAGCAACAATTACACAGAAGACCACCAGGTAAGGGTACACCGTATGTACTTTGTAGCAGAGACCTACCTTTTTCTGCTCTGAAGAAAAAGCTGTTTGTTCCACTATGTCCTTTCAAGACTGATTCCTAAATACGAGGGTCTGCACCCATTATAACCACCTGTTGCACTTTCAGTGTTCTAATGAGGAACTTTTCAGTGTCTGCATCCCTTTAGGCCTTGTTCACTCGGCATATGACAGCGTACACCTGTGCAAGGACTGTGTTTGCCCCGCATGGGGATGCACAGGTATTCTTGACATGAATGGGACTGCCTGCACGGGGATGCATGGAACACATGTCAGAGAGGCCTTAAAAGTATTTAGTTATAAGACTTGGTTTACAAATTCAGTAGTGCTTGCCACCCCTCTGAAATGCAATCTGTGGCTGATCACTTTTCAGAGGTGTTTAAAGGGCATTGAGGAGGCAATATGTTGCTGTGTCACTCCCTGTTCTAGGCCTGTAAATGCAACAGCACTGCGCGCATTATATGCATTTGCAGCGTAGTTGTGCAATCTAATTTACTTGAAAGAGGCAGGGATCATTTTAGCTGTGGCCGCAAAGCATTGCAGCCGTGGCATGTGTACACCCTTATCCAGCTACCATTGCAAGCTGTGGCTTGTTTCCTTGTAAATGACGGCACTGACAGAGGAGCTCCATCATTAATAAAAATACAAGCCTACAACAACACATACTGCACTAGTGAAGTCACTCCATTTGTATTGTTTTTACTTGGATTGTTGTGGGTTTGTATTTTTGTGAATGGTGACCCTTCTGTGCAGCCACTGTCATTCACAAGAACATGCAGGTGGCTGGTGGGCAGTTCTGGGCTCAGTCAAGTTGGTGCTTTATGTACAAGTAAGGCAGCAGAGGAGGCACAGACAGGGCTGCTAGATTGCATGTATGGCTGCAGAATGTAAAGGGGACAGGGCTTCAATGCTGGCTGTAACTCCCACGTAGCAAAACACATAATTTGGGCTTCAGCCTGGGGAGGAACTACAGTCAGTTTTGACTGTATTTAATAGGGTTGTCCCGATATCGATACCTAGCATTTGCGCGAGTACTTGTACTCGCACAAATGCTCCCGATGCCTTATCCGATACCTGGTCGGTGTGGAGTCAGCGGGTGGACGGAGAGGGTGGGCGGAGACAGCGGGTAGACAAAGAGGGCGGGCAGAGTCAACGGGTGGAGTCAGCCTGTGTAATGAGACACATTACAAGGGGCGTAAGTCTGCTGCCCTGTACCTCGCTGTGACAGAGATTGAAGCTGAGTTTACTTTCACTTTCCTATCTCATCTGGAGATCCAGGTACAAAACTACAGAGAGAGATCAGGGAGAGAGAGACATACGAAAGAGAGACAAAAGAGAGAGCTGTCAGCGGCTGAACATCCCGACGCCCATCTTGGTAGTGGTACACCCTGCACTCGGCTGTAGTAAGCCAGCAGCGGACATCTTGTTACACCCAGCCCATATAGTTCGAGCTGGGTGTAACAAGATGTCTGCTGCTGCTTACTGCGGCAGGGTGTACCAAGATGGGCGTCACAGCACAGCATTTCAAAAATAAATCCTTTACTCATGTCATTTATTGCTGCATTTCAGTGCCAGCCACCTGTCAGTGCCCATAAGTGCCATCTTTTGATGGCCACTGTAGATGTCACCACTACTAGAGCGATCACCGCAGTCTTCCGGGTCCAGTGAATGCAAAACCTTCTCTGATTGGATGAGGTTTATGAGGATTGATCATCCGCTGACATCCGTCTCCGTCAAGCTAAGCTAAGCTCCATTTTTTAAAACGGAAGAAAGCCCTATTTTTCTTCCGTTAAAAAAAAACGGAACGGACGATCCGCTTACATCTGATCCGCAGAGATCTGTTTTTCACCCCCCTTTTTTTTCCCCTCATTAAACGGACTGTATATAGCTGGTTGCTAAGGAGGGGGCTGGGAAGCCGGCTGCCGCGTCCTTAACAACCGATGAGTCATCAGCTGTCAGCAGGGGTTCCCCGCTGACAGCTGAATGTAGAAAAAAAAATTGGCTGGCAAAAAAAAAATTTGTGAAAAAAATGGCGTGGGGTCCACCCCAGGCCCTTCGAGTCTATTATGGATTCAGAGGGGACCCCCCCCATGCCAAAATCCCCCCCCCCAAAAAAAAATCTATTCTAGACCCTTATCTGAGCATGCAGCCCGGCAGGTCAGTAAAGGGAGGGGACGAGCGAGCACCCCCCCCCCCCCCTCCTGAACCATACCAGGCCACATGCCCTCAACATGAGGGACAAGGGCCTCTTCCCGACAACCCTGGCCGGTGGTTGTTGGGGTCTGCGGGTGGGGGGGCCCTCAGATACTGCCCCCCCCCTATGTGAATGGCTATCGGGTACCTCTACTCATTCACCAAAAAAGCAGTGAAAAGTCCTTTATTAATAGCTCTGAGCTGTCTTCTCCCACCGCCGTCTCTCCTAGTGCCATCTCTCATGCCACCATCTTCTCCCGCCGCCATCTCTCCTAGTGCCGTCTTCTCCTGCCTCCTTCTCTCCAGGACTTCTGCAGTAGCACAGCTGGACCATCTTGAATACAGGACTTAAATTGTTTATTACATTTTAATATAAATACAGGTAATCTCTGATAATGAAGACCATATGTACAAAGCCACGATGGTGCTCACCTCTGAAGACACCTGGGACAGCCCGAGTCCACGTACACAGAGGCGCTGGATCCGTTATGATGGCATTGGACCTACAGATGAAGATGGACTGCCCTTCGCGTCCAGATCTGTGAGTGTTTAATGTGTGTGAAGGGCAATTACTCCTATGGTGTGCACCCCACCTTTCTGTTTTTGATTTTCACATATTCCCTGATGAAACCAATACGAGGTGGTATCAAAAAGTTTAGAGAATAGCTCTGTTTGCAAGAATGTACTTTATTTATTTACATTTACACACTATCACCTTCAAAATAGTCCCCTTTCACATCTACACAGCGCTCCCAGCATTCCTGACACTTCTGGAATGTGTCCTGGAAGTCTTCTTTTTGAAACGTGTCAAGCACATGTTTCAAGTCCATTTGTTTATGGACTTTTTTCCTATTTGCATTGGGACATCAATTGTCTTTGGACTTTAGTTACTTTATATTTTTACATGATCTGATTCACTAATTTTTTTATTATCACATTATTTGTGTATTTGCTTTCATACATAATCATTTGATACTTTCATTATTTACATATTTATTTATGTTTTTGCACGGACTAGATATGTCAACTTTTAGGAATATATTGTATTCTAGCTGTCCCTCTTATATCATATATTTACAGTCTCTTCTAGATGATGAGAGGTTAGTCATTAGTCCCTGATCTAACTATAGTTCTATACAGGCTTTTATTTTCAAAGATATAATATAGGTTACATTTTACACTTGGTAACTGCAGGTTCCTTCTGATATTATTACAATTGCTGTATTTCCCATAGGACAATCAAGACATTTTTTGTTTGTTTTTGTAAAACATCTCCTTACTTAAAGTAGAACTATAGGCAAAACTTTTTTTTTCATTTTGGATAGAGTAAGGGAGAAATATAACCCCTGTCAGATTTTTTTTCGCCATCTCTGTTTCATTGCGGAGATTTCCCTTCACTTCCTGTCCCATAGCCAAACAGGAAGTAAGAGGAAATCCCTGCAAATTAAGGGAATTTCTTGGGGACCCCCTGTTCACCAAAGCTAGTATCCCCAAGAAATTCCCTTAACTTGCAGGGATTTCCTCTCACTTTCTGTTTGGCTATGGGACAATTCTACGATTTTCTATAGATTTACCTTCAACTATGTAGTGCAAGGGCCTGCCTGATTGCATACAAATTGAAAGTGTTTAGGTTTGACCTGAAGTTATATGGTTTTGGTAAATCTAAATGAAAATTGTATGAGAAGATTGTATGGCATGGCATGCATTAAAAGGGGATGAACTCCAGAGATAAAACCATAATTCTCCCACTCTACAAGACTCTGGTCCGGCCGCACCTGGAGTATGCTATCCAGTTCTGGGCACCAGTCCTCAGGAAGGATGTGCTGGAACTGGAGAGAGCCTAGAGAAGGGCAACAAAGCTAATAAAGGGACTGGAGAATATTAGTTATGAGGAAAGATTATGAGCATTGAACTTATTCTTTCTGGAGAATAAGAGAGACGCTTGAGAGGGGATATGATTTCACTGTACAAATACTGTACTGGTGACCCCACAATGGGGACAAAAGGGAGATTAAAAAGACGCGTGGCCACTCACTAAAATTAGAAGAAAAGCGGTTTAACCTTAAACTGCGTAGAGGGTTCTTTAGTGTAAAAGCGGTAAGAATGTGGAATTCTCTTCCACAAGCAGTGGTTTCAGCAGGGAGCATAGATCATTTCAAAAAACTATTAGATGGGCACCTAAACGATCACAACATACACGGATATGCAATGTAATACTGACATACATAGGTTTGACTTGATAGACTTGTGTGTTTTTTCAACCTCACCAACTATGTAACTATATATGTATGGCCAGCCTTAGTCCCTGGTTGTTCTAAAAAGCTGTGGGACCCCTTGTCCTAAAGAGAAGAATATATTATTGCAATTTCTAGAATCTATGTGATCTATGTGAAAACATCTTTGGCCATAACAAAATGTTATACTATAATTCATTCTACCTACTTCTGTCCAGACTTCCCCATGATCCAAAATCGACAAAAAGAAATCTCAAACATTAGATACCCTATGTACTTATATACCACATAAATAAACATTAACAAATAAACCTTGTGTTACAAAAAAGGTACAGGGAGCTATTTCATTGGTCTTATTTATATCTGAAAGGATGCCTTCTGTGTGTTAATCTAAATACATGATATGTGTTACATATACAGTAAAACCTTGGATTCCGAGCATAATTCGTCCATCCAAAGCACTTGTATATCAAAGCAAATTTCCCCATAAGAAATAATGGAAACTAGAATGATTCGTTCCACAACCATTTATTCATAGGTCCTTCAGTTTATAGTCCATATAAAAAGATTATAACAATGTTACCAGGTTGTGTAACCATACAATGTCCATCCATAAATGGAAGCCTCCACAAGGGGATTAGAAGCTAAATCCAGCAGGCGCTACAGAGTATTAAAGAGAAGAGAGGTGCCTCTAAGTGTAGCAATATGTTTCTAAATGTTGTACCTTCATTAAATGTAACCATATTGCTACACTTATGCCACGTACATGTGGTTGGAATTTCCTGACAACAAATGTTCAATGTGAGTTTGTTGTCGGAAATTCCGACCGCGTGTAGGCTCCATCGGATATTCTCTGTCGGAATTTCCGACAACAAAAATTTGAGAGCTGGTTCTCAAATTTTCCGACAACAAAATCCGTTGTCGGAAATCCCGATTGTGTGTACACAATTCCGACGCACAAAATTCCAGGCATGCTCGGAATCAAGCAGAAGAGCCGCAATGGCTATTGTACTTCATTTTTTCTCGGCTCATCGTACGTGTTGTACGTCACCGCATTGACGTTCGAAATTTCTGACAACATTTGTGCGACCGTGTGTATGCAAGACAAGTTTGAGCCAACATCTGTCGGAAATAAATCCAGGATTTTGTTCGTAATGTCCGATCGCAGCGTTAGAGGCACCTCTCTTCTCTTTTATACTCACTCAGTTGTGACATGACGCTACTTGTATATCAAAACATCGCTTGTATATCAAGTCAAAATTGATTTAAAAATGTTGCTTGTCTTGCAATTGCTCTCAAACCAAGTTACTTTCAAACAAAGGTTTTACTGTACTGCTTATAGGTCACTGTCATAGCAAATAGGTGGAGCTAAATATTAGCCACTATTTTAAGCTATTGTAAAGTCACTATACAATATAACACTAAATCACTTTACAATAATGGTTTGGAGTTCTAAAGTACTGTATTCCTGCAATGGAAAGGGACTCTTTGGTGCTTGTTTTCCAATACCTCCAGGTGCGTTGGTCCACAGTGTTCAGAGACCATAGATTTTGCTGATTGATTCATGTGATGCTACTCAAAAATGTTATAGGTGCTAAATTCACCTTAGCTGCATCTAACACGCAAGGTTTAATGAGAACTGATTGTAGTATCCATGAGTATAGATGCCTTCCAGTGTCCCGTCCACGTTCCAGACATTATTATCATTTTGGAGGACACATTTGTGCACCATGCCTAGAAGAACTGAGTATGCAGCTTAGAAGACTGAATGTCCATGAGTAGGAGACCTAAGATATACATCCATAAATGTCTCAGATAAATGCATGACAACAAATGTCCAAACAATATATAGGCCAATATGTGTATCACCTAAATACCTCAATAGCCATCAGCTTGTCTTACCATGAGACAAGGTGATAAGCCTTTTGCCAGGTGGCACCTTCCTAGAAGAAACATTTTCTCAATGAATGCAAAGGATGCTCTGAGTGGACATGGTGGAAAGTGTGACATCACTGTCCCTCCTTTCCACCTCATCCAATCAGAGAATGCTTAGCATTCATTGAGAACTATGAAAAGCATTCTCTGAATCGTGCCCATTCCATGCAACTGACTTCCTGTGTTCAGAAATGCAGCCTCTTGGCACAGGACCCAGAAGCTGATGGAGATCACTGGAGTAGCAGTGTCTACTACAGTAAATTTTAGCGTCTAGAGGGATCCCACAGGTATAGTATATGCATAGTTACATTGGGCCAAGTTGGACCAAAGTAACTACCGTATGTCTAATATGCCATACCTGGATTTATTTTTTAACATTAAAAAAAAAAATTTCAACAGAGATTTTTGCAAATTCAATAACAGATGTTCCAATCTGGGAACCAAAGCCCATAGATCTCACCATAGAATGAGATGAAATGACCGCTGTATTAGGTGATTTACCTCTCCAGCATCAGGCAAAAACTGAAATAATAGTTTTGCTTGTACTGACAGTTTCTTGACTTAGGCTTTTGTAATATAACTGTATTTCAGATAGCACCTGTAATTCTATAAAACATGTAGGGGGCCAGCATGGGCATATTAACCTCACCTGATTATATTTGTTTTTCCAGAGTGTGGACAAACCCCGAGAATGGTACAAGAACATGTTTAGAATCCTCCATCCACTGTCAGGTAAGTACCACTAACACTAAATAACTCAATATAAAATATAAATCTCCATAAAGATCAGTATGAAAGTTTTTTATTTCAGATGCTGAAGACAGTGACAGTGAGGGGTCCATCCAGGCTGAAGACGGATCACGGACCCACCATGTTAAAAAAGTTTCTAGGTAAATATTGAATTAACTCTGTCAATCCATAACAGCATTTTATTGATATGCTTTTCTTTTTTCTTGGGTTCAGATACAGCAACGTTTTACAGCCTGATTATACTACATGACTGGATCACTAAATTTACATTTATAGTTTATTATTCAATATATATCATTTTCTTCTCTGCAGATATCTAAATAAAGATCCACAAAATGAGCCAGATCAGGATGAGCAATCCAGAAGAAGTAAAGAAACCAGCCACCTGCATATAAAACTGAAACCTACTGTCAGTGAGTCACCCAGCAAGATAAGCAGAACCTCCAATGTTCAGACATCTGTAGCCCCTTCATCAACCTTGTTACACGCCACTGGATATTCTCATCTCTTATTAAATAAACCATCAGAAGAACAGCGATCTCCACCTAGCAGGTCTGAAGAGTCACAGTTTACACGTTGCTCCACTGGTACATATTCCTCAACAATCTCTACCTCCAAACAGCCTCAACAAACACAGCCTAATGCCAACCAGAAGCAAACTCCAGAACCTACTTTGCTTAATTCAGACTCTTCGAGGCCATCGTATACTTCAAGAGTCTCTGACTTTCCTCATACTCAATCACCCCTTACAAACAGGGAGACAACTTCTCCAAAAAGCCCCACAGAGAAGATCAAGTACTTCACTTTAGGAGTCAACTCTTCGGCCAGAAGTCCTTTAAGCCCCACATCCAGAGATCGAATGAAATCCTCTAAAGTGTTGGTAAGTGGTGACTGAGTGGATGTGTGAAAAGCCTGGAATATGATGTGTGTTCCAGATTCTACGGAACAAGATATTTTGTGACCAATATATGTGCAGAACATCCATTCACCTATTTAGGATGAATTTTGGTTTAACTTTTTTAACGTTTTGAAGAGTAGGAAAGTGTTAAATCCACCAGTTTTTTTAAATTGTTGTCAGTGTTTCTGCTGGGGAGATTTACTCTTTATTAGTTCTAGTGACCATGGTAAGTGGATAGGATAATGGGAGGAAATCCAAAATTTGCAGTTGGAACAGAAATAATTGGAAAAATCTTCCAGTTGGGATATCTGCTCTGGTGATAACAGGCAAAGAGAGGATTTCCCCTCCCTTTCACCTCTCTTTCTTCTGTGGGACATGAAGTGAAGGGATATCGCCCTAATGGGAAACAAGCACCAAAACACCTGACAGGGGTTTTAACCATTCACTATCCAAACCAACAAAAAAACATATTTTGATTTTAAATGGTCCTTAAATGTCTCATTTACTATCTGTCTACATTGTGCACACATAACAGTTAGATTAAAATTTCCCTTCAAACAGATGTGATGTTACAGTGCAGGTTTAGAGCTGAGTTTTTCAACAGTAGAGTGCTTTATTTAAGGTGAACTGTGCTATTGCTCTTGCTATCCAATAGCTGATGTTGTACGTGTACGTCTCTAGCAATTCACAAGTAGCAGCTGTGAAAACTCCGACTGGAAATCTGACTTTTAAAGTATAGTCTGGTCTTATATAGTCTGCCTAGATAAAAAAAACATCATCCCTTCTTTCTTCATTGGCTAGAACTATCATTTTTTTTTTATCGGCTAAAGTCATGCCATGTTTCCAAGACCATACAATCATTTATATTGGCAAAGATATCCACAAACATAAACCCTAACAATGACTTTTTCTTATTTGTTCACTTTTGTTATATCTATTGGGTAAGTGCAAAGAAAAAAAAACAGTTGATCATGTCCAGTGGCGGGTGGTGCTCAATTTTTTTGGGGGGGGCGGCAAACAAGCCCCCCCCGCCAGGTCCGCACTCACCCCATCCACGGTTGCGGCTTCCTCCGGCTTCTCCTCCTGGCTAATCTGGTCTGAAGATCCGCCTCCTGTCCCGATTGGCCGGGAGGAGAAGCCGGAAGACAATAGCGAATATTGATTTGCTAATGTCACAAGTGGATAGGTTCAGGGCACAGTGCTCTGCGCTCTGAGCCCAACCTTATTGAAGCCAATTAGAGCCTCAGGCTCTAATCATGTGCTTACAAAAAACCTCATAGAAAACTATGACTCCAGCGCATGGAAATTAGGGGAGGGAGGCGCCCCTTATAGACCGCCCGCCACTGATCATGTCATGTTCATAGTTGTCCTGTGTCCTGTTAACTCTCCTTGTGTTATCTCAAGTCTAATGGGTCCTCCCACTTCTTATCCAAAACTACAGAATAATTTGTGTCTATGTGGCAGAGATTAGGAGAGTGAGAGGGTTTAAGTAGCTTAAGCAGAAGTCATCTGGGCAGGGCTGACACCTTAGCTGACTAGTAGCTGAGGACATTTTTGGCAGCAAGTGTTGCAGATCTTTATCTGAATAGATAAAACATGGGGAAATGTGCATGAGATTGCAGAAATTCACTGCATATTTTATATATATATATATATATATATATATATATATATATATATATATATACACACTCTAGTGAAGCAAATATTGTTTCTGTAAATATATCATACAAGCATTTGTATCTCCTCATTACATGACAGGATCAGCTGGAGACGGAGCTGCGTGAGTTCACAGAGGAGCTGGACAGAGATCTGCAGGCCCGGAAACGCACAGAGAGTCTGGAACTGTGTGAGGTGAGAAAATGAACAAGTACACAACCATCTCTGTTATATTTGGAACTCTGGTCCTGATAAGCCAAACTCCCAGCAAACTAAGGTTGGCCACACACTAATTAAAATTTCACTCTTTCAGAAGAGACCAATTGAATTTCGATCAGTGTATTGGCATCCTTGCTTGACAGAAGTTGATCGTTTGGTAAACTTCTGCCGAAGGGAAACATTGGAAAACTTTTTCTCGATCAGTGGCTGCTGCCGTGACCAGCGTGTTCTGATAGCAGTGGGTGCCGCTGTCAGAATATTATTTCCCGGTGGGGGATTCTTCCATCTACCTTGTTTGTGTGGATGGAGGAATTTGTTTGTTTTGTAGCCAATTTAACACTAAAAGAATTTTGTTTGAAATGTTCAATCTTAAGAACGTTTGTTCAATATTCTAACCATTAGTGGGGTCAAATTTGAAATTCGTTTTTGACTGCAGTGATGAGAACATTTGAAGGAACTGGATGGAAAAATTCAGAAAGAAAACATTTGTAGTTTTTGTTTGGGAAAAGTCCATTTGTTCCAAAACGACATTCGAGTCATCAAATGTACTGGAAATTTTGATACAAATTTTCGTACAATTGTTCGTATGAGTGTTCATTAAAAATCTGCAAGTGTATAACCAGCTTAAAGCGGTTGTGAACCGTGTTACACCACTTTCACCTACAGGTAAGCCTATAATAAGGCTTACCTGTAGGTACTGGAAATATCTCCAAAACCTGCACGGTTTAGGAGATATTTACCATATATGCTTGCGCTGACATCGGCGCACGCACACTGAAGAAAGGGCACAATTGTGCGCCTGTGCCGTGACCGGCGGCTACCGCGTGCATGCTCTGAAGTGACGTCACGCGACTCCGGCCAGTCACAGAGCCGGAGTCCACGGCCCCGGAAGGAAGTGGGGTGAAGATGGATGCAGCCACCAGCGGGGACATTGCGGGCTTCGTTTGCAGGTAAGTGCAACATAATGCGATGCATACTAGCCCATTAAGCATTTACTTACAGGGGAAAAAAGAGGAAGTAAAACCCATCAGGGTTTAATTCCTCTTTAAGAGGGGCAACAATAAATAACAAAGTTTTATCTATTGATTATTTGGCAACACATATTGCAAATATCACACATCTTATAAAGTCAAATGACCATTTCAGGGGACAACAAACCAATGCAATGCTATCACTGTAGGAATATAAGAAAATAGAGAGAGGGCACACTGGCCTAGTGCATTATCCAACAAATTTATTAAAAATATCTGATAAAATAAAAAAGATGTCTACTCACAAACATAAACTTGTAAACTCGCTCATGAAGCCACATGGGGGGCTAGTATCTCACGAATTGCTTGGACTACAAGACCAAGGTAGGGGGTCCTAAATGGAACCTTGCTGGTTGACGTGTTTCGAAGGACCAACCTTCTTCTTCAGAGCCACTTTTGTTTTAGGAAAGCCTGTTCGATTTTCTAATGTGATCATTAGAAAATTCAGAGGAGCGGGATGGATTTTTTTTTTTTTTGCAAATGAACAAATTTCTTAGTGTGTTTTTTGTTTGGGAAAGGTAAACCTGACCGTTAAAGAAGAACTCTGGAAAGCACTTTTTTTTTTAATTTAGAGAAATAACACTCACTGTTTTTGGGGTCAACATGGCTCTAACCTTTCCCGAGATTTAGAAATGTTATAAAATGTAGTGAAATGCCCGTATGATTCCCTCTCCTCCTGTCCACTTCACTTCAGTCAGCTCTGAGCCATGCAAATACAAATGAAGCACAGCAGCTCCTGCTTCCCACCAAATTGATTTTTCTTCCCTTTGCCACTAGATGGCGGTGTGCCTATGGAAAGTTCTTAATCTGCAGCACTGTTACTGTGTTTCCCCAAAATAAGCCTGGGTCTTATATTAATTTTGGCAACAAAAGACACAGTAGGGCTTATTTTCAGAGTAGGTCTTACAATGTGTATGTGCTGTCTTCTCTCCCCCTCTCTCTCCCTGCCTGACAGGAATCCCCAGTGTGAACTGAGTTAAAATGCTTGTAAAATCCTATAATCCATTCTATTACAGTAGTATATAATGTACAATGTGTGTGTTTCTTTAATATAATTGTGCCAAATACCTTCGTTATAGCGCCGCTCTGCTCTACTGTGACCGGCCAGAGCTCTCTTCCCCCCAATTATATTACAGAAACATACGTGTAGCACTAACTCTTGGCGGAGCTGCTGGTTTAAAGCGGGCTGTAACCTTCACTCTCGACACCTCTGTTTCACCGGCACCGGGTCTAGGGTCCCGTTGAGTTTACCTCTGGACGATGTAGGCACCAAACACTTGAATATATTTTCCAATGCTTTAATGAACAAGTAATAAAGGAAGTAGCAGGAAAGAGGCAGAAGGAAAGTTGCAGGGAAGCTCAAATACCTTTCCTTAGTATTCTTTAGAACATTCTTTGGAATTGAACACTTGTAATTGAATGCACTCCCCCTGTGGGATTCAATCTTTGCCCGCCTGGATAGACATCTCTCACTTGCCTAGCAGCCAGTACGCAGCACGAACAAAAGTCTCTGCCACAGACTTGTTTGGAATAAAACCTGTACAATCCTCTGCCACAGGATGTATTGGTTTACGATGAATGTCAGACACAGTACTTGAACCTTTAAGTCAACCCGGCAGTATTATGCAGTAAGATTACTTCATGATACGTCCTCCAACCGAGTCACCAGGCCCCTCTCCAGACCAGCACTCTGCATGATCCTTCCATGACGGGTCCTCCCCTGGGATCTCCTCAGTTGTCCAGCTTCTTCACTCAGGATAGACAGCCCAGGACCATTCCTCTGCTGCTGTGGTAGGCCCCAGACAGACTTCTGGGCCCACCCACACGCTGCAGTGATGTGGGCCTCCGGAACAGAGGACCACGAGGTGGTACTCTTAACGCATACCTGTCGGCCAGGAGGGCCAGCAGGTGGCTGAAAACAAACACCCAAACATGGCGTCTGCCCCATAAATACCCTCTCCCAGAATGCAACTCGGAGGACCACCTCCACCGAGTTATCTCCGGGACAGAGGAGCACTCATACACTTCAACGCGTTGCCTTTCCAACACCGACCCATGGTGACAACGACACCCACCGGCACAGTGTGGAATCACACGCAACTCAGCCAAGCTGGAACAGAGGCAAATCTAACTTCACCTAACAAGTAACCCACAAGATTTACCTATCAGCGGTAGATCAAAAATCTACCAGCGCTAAATACACATCGTACATTATATACTACTGTAATAGAGTGGATTATAGGATTTTACAAGCATTTTAAACTAGGGCTTATTTTCGGGGTAGGGCTTATATTGCAGCCCTCCTGGAAAATAACGCTAGGTCTTATTTTCGGGGGAAGGTCTTATTTTGGGAAAACACGATAGTAAAAAAAACGCACATCCCTGAGATGTTGGAAATTACCTTTTTTGCATCAACACCCTACTGAATTTCCCCATGACTAATACTTGAAAAGCTATTTGGTTGAAGGCTTTGTTGGGGGAGCCCTCTTATGGAAGACTAAAGCTGAGCATAGATTACGCAATTTTCTTTCCTTCAACCACGGGCAGAATACAATGATAATTGCTGGCGGCTATAGCAGTATGTATGCAAGTGTGTTAACAAGAACATTTTTGCAGCCCTAGCAACTAATCGAAGTCTGTGTTTCACTTTCAACTCTCCACTGCAAAAATAAATGTTGGAAGCTAGTTGGTTTGAATGGACTATAAGAGTTGTTCTGATTGGCACATTTTTTATACATAAGGCCTTGCGTGCTTACTAGCTGTATCCGTTATTTCAATCAACTTTTGTGAAAAGAGCTGGGCTGCTCATATTATGTAGTTACTGTGTTTTGGCAAGGAAACACATCAGAGTGGATGATGTGATGTGATGTGTTTCCATCTGACTCACTGCAAATAAAGTACAGACTTTATTGTTCTTAGACGAAAAGCAAATTGTTTGCCTGCTCCCCCCCACAGGTCATGGAAATTATTCACTTTCACTAAACTGGCCATAGATTATGCAATTTTCTTTCCTTCCGCAGGTTGAAGGAAAGAAAATCTCTTAATTCCCACATCAACACAGGCGGTGTTGATGGGGGAATCCCTCTTGCTGCGCTGTATTCTGACAGCGGAGAGTTTCCCCACCATCAGAATACAATGATCACTGCTGGCGGCTTAAGCTGCTGGCTATGATCTCATGAACAAACCCTCACAGGCTGGTTGTACTGAACTTTATTCCTCTTCCAGCTCCTGGTAGCCAACTTGTCTCAGACCAGGTCCTCTCTCTCTTTAGAGTATCCTTGACTCTCTTTCCCAAGCCCTGTTCTGTTCTTGCGACACGTTTTATTGTGTGTAACTCGACATGCAGCTAAATCTTCCTATTCTGCAATAAGCCTGACTGAATGGAATCTTGAAGCTTTATTGACAAAAACAGGGTGGGGTGAAACTATTGGGGAAAACAGATGAGAAATACATACAATGTATGAACCATACAAAAACACAATGAAATAACTAGTCTGCAGACGGCAATAAGTCCATGCTCACCAGCGATGATGCCTGTAGGGAATGTAGGTTTAGTTCACCAACCTATGCTGGAGGATTGATGGCTGGTTTCCTCCAGGGACGTGCGGTGAGGTACGTGGCTGGTGAGGCACTGGCTAGTATCAGAGCCAGATACACACAGGTTACATACGCCACGATCGATAGAGAGAGAGCACTAATTCTAGCACTAGACCGCCTCTGTAACTCTAAACATGTAACCTGTAAAAAAAATTAAATTGTCTCCTAAGGAGATTTTTAACAACTTGCCGACCGCTGCACGGCGATATACGTCGGCACATTGGCAGCGGTGGGCAAATGGGCGTACCTGTATGTGCCCTTTAATTTGCCGGGGCTAGCGGGCACGTGTGCGCCTGCCGCGTACAGCGTGACCGTGCCCGCGGGACCCGTGGACTCGATGTCCGCCGGTGTCCCGGCAATCGCATCATGGAGCCGCGGAACGGGGAAGTGGCTATGTAAACAAGGCATTTCCCTTTTCTGCCTAGTGACATGACAGGGATCACTGCTCCCTGTCATCGGGAGCAGTGATCGTTGTCATGTGAGTTGAAGCCCATCCCCCCCACAGTTAGAATCACTCCCTAGGACACACTTAACCCATTGATGTCCCCCTAGTGTTTAACCCCTTCCCTCCCAGTGTCATTTACACGGTAATCAGTGCATTTTTATAGCACTGATCACTGTATAAATGACAATGGTCCCAAAATAGTGTAACAAGTGTCCGATGTGTCCGCCATACTGCCGCAGTCATGATAAAAATTGTAGATTGCCGCCATTACTAATAAAAAAAAAAAATTTATAATAAAAATGCCATAAATCTACCCCCTATTTTGTAGACACTATAAATTTTGCGTGAACCAATCAATATACGCTTATTGCGATTTCTTTTACCAAAAATATGTAGAAGAATACATATTGGCCTAAACTGAGGAAAAAAATTGTTTTTTTATATATTTTTGGGGGATATTTATTATAGCAAAAAGTAAAATATATTGGGCTTTTTTTCAAAATTTTCGCTCTTTTTTTGTTTATAGCACAATAAAAAACCTGCAGAGGTGATCAAATACCACCAAAAGAAACCTCTATTTGTGGGAAAAAAAGGACATCAAGTTTGTTTGGGTGCAACGTCGCATGACCGCGCAATTTTTAGTTAAAGCAACGCAGTACTGAATCGCAAAAAGTGCTCTGGTCAGGAAAGGGTAAAATCTTTCGGGGCTAAAGTGGTTAAGTACCGAAGTTTGGCCCATTCCACAAGTGTGCGCAATTTTAAAGCATGATATGTTGGGTTTCTATTTACATAGTGTAACTTCATCTTTCACATTATATGAAAAAATCGGGTTATCTTTAGTGTTTTTTTTTTTTATAATTATGAAACAGTTTCCCCTCACCCCAAAAAAAACCCGTTTGAAAAATTGCTTCGCAAATACCGTGTAACATAAAAAGTTGCAATGATCACCATTTTATTCCCTAGGGTGTCTGCTAAAAACAATATATATAATGTTTGGAGGTTCCGAGTAATTTTCTAGCAAAAAAATTATGAATATTACATGTAGGAGAGAAGTGTCAGAATTGGCCTGGGTGGCAAGGGGTTAATTACCAAAAGTATGTAATATACAAATAATTATTATATATTGTTGTTAAGCTAATTTACTATATTTTCAAAAAATGTACTCAAGCAGGTGGCTTAACAGACAAATCACTGAAGTTTGAAGTTATAAGTTCCAACCAGTAATTTCACAATAAATAGATAAATAATAAATTATCTTATAATATGTTTCATAATATATTATTTAGCTTGATTAAAACAGTACCTTTTCAACAGCAGCAGATTCTCATTCTTTCTCTTAACTGTGTGAGAAAAACATGGGATTGTGGCTAAATCCTATACCCATAAACCCATGTATTTCCTTGTAGTTAAAGCGGAGTTCCGCCTGCAAAGAAAAAAAATTAAAAGTCAGCAGCTACAAATACTGCAGCTGCTGACTTTTAAAATGAGAACCCTTACCTGTCCAGGGCGGCCGCGATGTCCTCACCCAAAGCCGACCCGTCCTTTGGCTCCCGGGTGGAGGCGCCGGCGTCTTCAGTAAGGGAATTGGGAAGTGAAGCCTTGCAGCCTGTTTCCTACTGCGCATGCGCGAGTTGCGCTGCGCGTCCTGAATGGTCCCTGCTGTCTTCTGGGATCTGTGTGTCTCCCAGAACGTAGCAGGGGGGGGGGCGGAGAAGGGGCCGGACCAAGCGTAGTTAGCCGCACATTCTGTGGTGCTCTTTCTCTGGAAGTGGGAGCAAATACCTGGATTAGACAGGTATCTGCTCCCCCCTGAAACGTGCCAAATGTGACACCGGAGGGAGCAGGAACCGGATCAGCGGAAGTTCCATTTCTGGGTGGAACTCTGCTTTAAGAGGGCTGGGAAAAGAGCATTTGTCTTTTAGACACACGCCCCCTTCTATGACACTGCAGTGAGAGGCATTTTTATTGGACAGATTGGGCTAATGATACTTAACCATTGGTCTAAGACTCCAAGCTGTCCATTGAGCTCAGTGCTTCTGACAAGAAGTGAGGAGAGGCACTGTGAGCTCAAACTCTCAGTCTGCAAACAGAGTGTGCCGGCCTGTATTTAAACTGGCCGCTCTGTATGTAGCTTCTGACAGGCTGCACAAGGAGCCCCGTATCTCCAGAACCATAGGTCGTAGGAGCCCCAAATTGTTACCAGTGGTGGGGTAGGGCTTATGCTACAAAATTACAGGTCGCCGAGCTATGACCCTCGAAGCTTGATTTTTTTTTTTTTAATGTTCATGGCTCTGCCTCACCTGCCTCCCCTGACTGCACGTCCCTGGTTTCCTCTCCCTCAGATCTTGAAATGGAGTCTGAGCTCCAAGAAAGCACCTGTTTCTTTTTGATGAAGGGAGCTCTTAAATAAAGAGGTTGTAAACCTCTGAAAGAAAAAAACAAAACAAAAAACCTGCAAGAGAAAAGGCATAATGAGCTAGTATGCATCGCATACTAGCTCATTATGAAATACTTACCTTAGAACGATGCCCTGCAGTGCCGCCCGCACTCCGCTCCCACGGCCGACATCTTTCACCGGAGTTACTTCTGGGTTCCGAGGCTCCGGCAATGTGATAGGCTGGAGCCGCAATTACATTACTCCCGCACATGTGCACAGGAGCTGACAGTCACGGCACGGGCCCTGAAGAAACAGGACCAGCAGGCCGTTTCTTCAGTACGCATGCACCAATGACGTCGGCAGCAGCGCATTTAGTGAATATCTCCTAAACTGTGCAAGTTTAGGAGATATTTACAGTACCTACAGGTAAGCCTTATTATTATTATCATACGCGATTTATATAGCGCCAACAGTTTACGCAGTGCTTTACAATGTATAGGGAATTATTATAGGCTTTTTTTAACAAAACAAAGGTGCTTTATTGTTGTCAAAACGTATTAGACAGAGCATACAGATTAGCTTGAAACAAAACCTTACAAAATGGTTGGATACCATACAGAAGGTAAGGACAGACACAACCGTAACTAGCAGAGTAATTGATTAAGTACATGTTTGCAATCAGAGATAAACAGCTACAGGAGAAGAGATTTGTAGCTAGTAAACCTATACATACACATACCCCACCCTTCTAGTCTCTACGTGCTCGCCCATGGGGCCCACACCTTGTCATATTTCCATTGGCATCCTCCCTAATGTAGGTTAATCTATACATGGGTAGGGCTGCATCTATCAAAGCTTCCCAGGAGGAGAGAGAAGGGGGGGCGACGGATATCCACTTCAGGAGAATCTCCTTCTTTGCATAAAACAGGAGGTAGGACATCAGCAGTTTCAAGTGGTGGGAATGTTGTGCATCATCAGGGACCCCCAGCAGTGCCAATTTAGGTGTAACTGAAAGGGACAACTGTAGCCTAAGATTAATTTCGCTAAAGACCTCTGATCAAAAAGATGTTATAATCGGGCATTTCCAGAACATATGCAGGAAAGACTCTACTTGTGTCCTGCATTTGGGGCATATCGGGTCTCGGTCTGGAAAAATACGATGTCGTTTCTGAGGAATGTAGTATATCCTGTGTAGGAACTTCACTTGAATAAGTTTGTCCCTAGAGGAGATTACTAGTTTGGGTCCCTGTTCCAGGCAGTCATCCCAGTCCTCCCTGTCCAGTGACGGTAGATCACTATGCCACACCTTCCAAAACCCTTCCATCTTAGGTGAGTCAGTGCCCAAAAGTACAAGGTCAATAGGGGTTTATCTAAGTCACCGGGGGAGACTAATGCCCTGTACACACGGTCGGATTTTCCGATGGAAAATGTGTGATAGGACCTTGTTGTCGGAATTTCCGACCGTGTGTAGGCTCCATCACACATTTTCCATCGGATTTTCCGACACACAAAGTTTGAGAGCAGGCTATAAAATTTTCTGACAACAAAATCCATTGTCGGAAATTCCGATCGTGTGTACACAGATCCGACGCACAAAGTGCCACGCATGCTCAGAATAAATTAAGAGATGAAAGCTATTGGCTACTGCCCCGTTTATAGTCCCGATGTACGTGTTTTACGTCACCGCGTTCAGAATGATCGGATTTTCTGACAACTTTGTGTGACCGTGTGTATGCAAGACAAGTTTGAGCCAACACCCGTCGGAAAAAATCCATGGATTTTGTTGTCGGAATGTCCGATCAATGTCCGATCGTGTGTACAGGGCATTAGTCTTCAATAGGGTTAGCCTGGAGGAGCAGCGGCTGGGGAAACTGTGCTCTAGCGGCATGTCGCAGTTGAAGATATCGAAACCGCATCCACTGGGGCAGTTGAAATTTGTGAATTAGGTCATCCATGGGGAGTAAAGCTCCTTGATGCATGACATCTCCCAGGGTTACAACACCTCGCCTGGCCCAAGCCTGAGGATCAGGCAGGGTACGGAACTGTTGCAAGCTGGGATTACCCCAAAGCGGTTGGGCCGGCAACAGCTGATTGGGTTGTACAAGTCTACATCTAGCAGCCACCCACACTCTCCATGTGGCTCTTATTATAGGCTTACCTGTAGGTACAAAAGGTGTAACAGAATTTACAACCACTTTAACCCCCCTGGCGGTATTCCCGAGTCTGGCTCGGGGTGGATTTTCAATACTGAAAGCTGGATCCCCAAGCCAGACTCGGGATCACATCGCAGGATCCATGTAGAGGTTACTTACCTTGTCCCCTGGATCTTGCGATGTCTCCCCGCTGTGATCTGCGAGACGCCGTGTCTCGCTCGATTCACAGTGCCGAGCTCCGTTCCCTGCGAGCAATGCGACATACGGGGACGGAGTTCGGCGCCAAATTCAAAAAGTAAAAAATACAATATACTATAATCTTACAGATTACAGTACTGTATCAAATAATTACACATCCCCTTTGTCCCTAGTGGTTTGTCCAGTGTCCTGCATGCAGTTTTATATTATAAAAACTGTTATTTCTGCCTGGAAACTGGAGATTGTCCATAGCAACCAAAACCGTCCCTTTACATCAAAAGTGGCTTTAGACCAGCTAGAAAACAGCGATAATAAATTAGAATCACTTGCAGAATTGAGCGATAGTGATTTGTGGGGAAATCCGTCATCAAACACTACATAGTTACATAGTTACATAGTAGGTGAAGTTGAAAAAAGACACAAGTCCATCAAGTCCAACCTATGTGTGTGATTATGTGTCAGTATTACATTGTATATCCCTGTATGTTGCGGTCATTCAGGTGATTATCTAATAGTTTCTTGAAGCTATCAATGCTCCCCGCTGAGACCACCGCCTGTGGAAGGGAATTCCACATCCTTGCCGCTCTTACAGTAAAGAACCCTCTACGTAGTTTAAGGTTAAACCTCTTTTCTTCTAATTGTAATGAGTGGCCACGAGTCTTATTAAACTCTCTTCTGCGAAAAAGTTTTATCCCTATTGTGGGGTCACCAGTACAGTATTTGTACATTGAAATCATATCCCCTCTCAAGCGTCTCTTCTCCAGAGAGAATAAGTTCAGTGCTCGCAACCTTTCCTCATAACTAAGATCCTCCAGACCCTTTATTAGCTTTGTTGCCCTTCTTTGTACTCGCTCCATTTCCAGTACATTCCTCCTGAGGACTGGTGCCCAGAACTGGACAGCATACTCCAGGTGGGGCCGGACCAGAGTCTTGTAGAGCGGGAGAATTATCGTTTTATCTCTGGAGTTGATCCCCCTTTTAATCCATGCCAATATTCTGTTTGCTTTATTAGCAGCAGCTTGGCATTGCATGACATTGCTGAGCCTATCATCTACTAGGACCCCCAGGCCCTTTTCCATCCTAGATTCCCCCAGAGGTTCTCCCCCCCAGTGTATAGATTGCATTCATATTTTTGCCACCCAAATGCATTATTTTGCATTTTTCTACATTGAACCTCATTTGCCATGTAGTCGCCCACCCCATTAATTTGTTCAGGTCTTTTTGCAAGATTTCCACATCCTGCAGAGAAGTTATTGCCCTGCTTAGCTTAGTATCGTCTGCAAATACAGAGATTGAACTGTTTATCCCATCCTCCAGGTCGTTTATGAACAAATTAAATAGGATTGGTACCAGCACAGAACCCTGGGGAACCCCACTACCCGCCTCTGACCATTCTGAGTACTCCCCATTTATCACCACCCTCTGAACACGCTCTTGTAGCCAGTTTTCAATCCATGTACTCACCCTATGGTCCATGCCAACGCACCTTATTTTGTACAGTAAACGTTTATGGGGAACTGTGTCAAATGCTTTTGCAAAATCCAGATACACCACGTCTACGGGCCTTCCTTTATCTAGATGGCAACTCACCTCCTCATAGAAGGTTAATAGATTGGTTTGGCAAGAACGATTCTTCATGAATCCATGCTGATTACTGCTAATGATATCATTCTTATTACTAAAATCTTGTATATAGTCCCTTATCATCCCCTCCAAGAGTTTACATACTATTGATGTTAGGCTAACTGGTCTGTAATTCCCAGGGATGTTTTTTGGGCCCTTTTTAAATATTAGTGCTACATTGGCTTTTCTCCAATCAGCTGGTACCATTCCAGTCAATAGACTGTCTGTAAAAATTAGGAACAACGGTCTGGCAATCACCTGACTGAGTTCCATAAGTACCCTCGGATGCAAGCCATCTGGTCCCGGTGATTTATTAATGTTAAGTTTCTCAAGTCTAATTTTAATTCCATCCTCTGTTAACCATGTAGGTGCTTCCTGTGTTGTGTCATGAGGATAAACACTGCAGTTTTGGTTACTGAAGCCCCCCGATTCACTCGTGAAGACTGAGGAGAAGAATAAATTCAATACCTTTGCCATCTCCCCATCCTTTGTAACCAGATGTCCTTCCTCATTCTTTATGGGGCCAATATGGTCTGTCCTCCCTTTTTTACTGTTTACATACTTAAAGAATTTCTTGGGATTTTTTTTGCTCTCCTCCGCTATGTGTCTTTCATGTTCTATCTTAGCCGTCCTAATTGCACCCTTACATTTCTTATTGCATTCTTTATAAAGTCTGAATGCTGAGGATGATCCCTCAACCTTGTATTTTTTGAAGGCCTTCTCCTTTGCTTTTATATGCATTTTTACATTGGAGTTAAGCCATCCAGGATTTTTGTTCGCTCTTTTAAATTTATTATCCAATGGGATACATTGGCTAATGCCCTTATTTAATATGCTCTTAAAGCAAACCCATCTCTCCTCCGTATTCTTTGTTCCTGATATTTTATCCCAATTTATGCCTTTTAGCAAGGTTTGTAGTTTAGGGAAGTTGGCTCTTTTGTGTTCCCTTCATGTTTCCTATTTGCGTGATTTATACTGAAACTAATTGACCTGTGATCGCTGTTGCCTAAATTGCCCCGTATTTCCACATCTGTGATCAGGTCTGTATTGTTGGTAATCAGTAGATCCAGTAATGTTTTATTTCTAGTTGGTGCGTCTACCATCTGACCCATAAAATTGTCCTGCAAGACATTAAGGAACTGGCGAGCTTTAAATGAATGCGCGGTTCCCTCCCCCAGTCTATGTCTGGATAATTAAAATCCCCCATTATGATAACACTTCCCATCCTTGCTGCTAATCCAATTTGTGATAGGAGATCCATCTCCACTTCCTCCCTCAGGTTAGGGGACCTATAGCATCCTCCCAGTATTATTTTCCCCTTAGCCTCATCCCTTTGGAGCTCTACCCATAAAGATTCCACCTCCTCTCTAGCTCCCTCAGTGATGTCATCTCTCACATTCACTTGTACATTATTCTTGATATATAGGCATACCCCTCCCCCTTTTTTACCCTCTCTATCCTTGCGGTATAGGGTATACCTTTGAATGTTTGCCAGCCAATCATGAGAGCTGTTGAACCAGGTCTCTAAAATTCCCACAAAATCCAAATCCTCCTTGTACAACAGTATCTCTAGTTCACCCATCTTGTCCGCCATGCTCCTGGCATTAGTGAACATGCCACATAGTTAAGACCGGTCGCATATTACTAAATATGCACACACTAAAAGTAACGAAAGCGACAATTCTGCAACTGAGCAAATTTCAGTGTTTTTGATTTGATTACATTATTGAATAATTTTTATTATTATATTATTATTATTTGTTATAATTATTTATGGTTTATTATATTATACATTTTTATTTCGTTTTTCAAACTTTATCATACCCGGGATGTCGACTAGACTCTTGTTTGGATAGATTTATGTGAGTTATTCCTAAGAATTACAGGCCTACAATATAAAACACCAAATTTCTGTGCAAAATAATTGTACCGCTTTCAGCATCAAAAATCTGAAATAATCATACCGCCTGGGGGGTTAAAAACAAAACAGTCTCTAACATTTTTAAAACAGTAAATTTATTCCAGGCTCCATCTAATGACCAAATGTAATATTGCAGGGAGAACAAGCATAATTTAATTTTCTGCTGAAGGCAGAACAAGCTCTTTGATGAAAATTTGAATAACTTGAGACTCGCACTGTGTGTTAATATTTTATTCATGGTTCTAATCAGTTTTTTGTTTTTCAAATGGAGAGCAAAGTAGGTAGTAATGTTTGTACCTATGGTCATTTCATTCAGGGTTTTGTTTCTTGCTTTGAATTGAGCATTGGATCTTAAAAGCACAGAAGTTACCAGGCACTCTCATGGTATCTCAAGGCTCTTCCTAGGTGAGGGGCCTACATGATGTTGAAATTATGCCTTGTACCTAAAGAAGAGGTCTTGCCAGCACATTAAAAAAAAAACCCACACCTGTAAGCAGTCCTTATCACCTTTAGGGCTCATACATACTGCAGCTCAAATAAAAAGCTGCTTTTTACAGGCGTTTGAGCTTTTATTACTGCCTATAAAAGCTTGAAGAAGGTTGTTCTTTTTTGTGCTCTTTCTCATGTTTTTATTGAGCTCTTTCGAGCTTTTCTGTGCATAAGCGTTTTTTTTCACAAACCCTCCTAGATAGTATTTTCTTAACCACTGTATAAACAAAACAAAAAGCTCGAACAAATGTTTTTGTGCGTTTTTGAGATTTTTTTTCGCTTTTCGGGGATTAGCTCCTCTCAAAAACACAAGTTTGGGGGGGGGGGGGGGGTTCTGCCTGTAGGAGCATATGCCTGAAAAAGCTATAGTGTGCTTGGCACATTGGCTAACATAGAGGGGAGTTTCTAGGCAGAAGAAATAAGAGCTCAAAAGAGCTCAAAAGCCTGTGGGAGCAGCTTCTTTGAACTCCTTTGAGCTGCAGGGTGCATGAGCCCTTATACTGTCTGAAAACTCCTGAATAAACCAGGAGAAGTCTGTTATATACAGTTGTTTTTTTTCCAGAGAAATCCACCAATCAGCAACAGGAATGTTTTTACGATTCATCAAAGACATAGGAGGAGATTTACTAAAACTGGAGTACTCAGAATCTGATGCAGCTGTGCATGGGGGCCAATCAGCTTCTAACTTCAGCTTGTTGAATTAAGCTTTGACAATAAATTCTGGAAGCTGATTGGTTTGTATGTAGAGCTGCACCAGATTTTGCCCTCTCCAGTTTTAGTAAATTAACCCCAGTGTCATTTATTGGCATCTCTGGGCAAATTCTGAGATGAGAAGGAGCGATATCCCATACCACTAAGTATGTAGGCAAAGGACACACCCTTGCCATGTCCCATTTGGACCTGAAGAATTAATTTTCAAAAATATGCTTGGTTAAACCCACAAGTGTTTTTTTTTTTTACTGCTCCTTTTTCTTTGTACTGACTTAAAAAAAAAACAAATGGAATTATTTAGATGTTGGGTGTGGTATAACGCATTTGGTAGATAAAGGACTATACTCCCCTCTAGCGATATAATGTATGTGAGCTCCCTGGCCAGCACTGACATCTTCCCCCAGTCTTGTTCTTGGTTCAGGATCTTTAGCCATGTTGACTGGCCGCACCAAGATGGCATATCTCCCACACATGAGTTAGTTCACCCTGGCAGATGGTGAAAGATGATGTGAACAGGCAAGTGAAGCTGGCCATCCACTAGTAGAATTTCGAACAAAAGTTCACAAGAACATTCTTAGAATATTTGGTATGTCTCTTCTAAAATAAAAAAACCTGCCTGTTCTCATATTTTGAATTTTTATTTAAAGCTCTTCTTTAACTAGTACATTCTGTATAGAAGTCAATACATAGAATAAAAAGAGGAGAATGAAGGGGCAGAGAGATTGGGTTTCAAAAGAGGGGCGGTCCCCCCAAATGACAGACATTTAGAAGGAATGTGAATGAGTGAATTACGTAATGGCACACCATTATATCAAGTGTCTCTCAACACGTTCAATCTTCGAATACTGAAACCAGTAATATAATGAAGGAGAAAATGTTCCACTGCTAAACAGTAATTTATCCTATCATTATGTGGACTGAAAGCTTACACCATCTATTATTTACACTTAGTATAATCCTGCCATGAGTAACAATTTCCGCATTCTGTAAGCGTATGGAAAAGTGTTAGGAGCTCATACTTACCGTACATTTTATATATATATATATATATATATATATATATATATATATATATATATATATATATATATAGGCCTCTACAAATGTGATCAGAAGTCAGAGGCACCTTTTGCCGGCAGAAGTAAGTTGTGTGCTGATCTGCCTTGGACTCAGATATAGTATACTAGACCGTAGAGTCCTGTTATAAAAAAGTTAGTGCTCATTTTAAAGTGATATACCTGGCTACTTTATTAGGTACATCTGTTCAATTGCTTGGTAACACACATTGCTAATCAGCCAATCACATGGCAGCAACTCAATTCATTTAGGCATCTAGACGTGGTGAAGGCAACTAGCTGAAGTTCAAACCGAGCATCAGAATGGGGAAGAATGTGGATTTAAGTGACTTTGAATGTGGCTTGGTTATTGGTGCCAGGGTTTACAGAAAATGATCCGAAAAAGAGAAAATATCCAGTGAGCGGCAGTTGTGTGGACGAAAATACCTTGTTGTCAGAGGTCAGAGGAGAATAGGCAGACTGGTTTGAGATAGAAAGATAGAGATAGAAACAACAAAAAAGCATGGATCCATCCTTCCTTGTATCAACGGTTCAGGCTGGTGGTGGTGGTGTAATGGTGTGGAGGATATTTTCTTGGCACACTTTGGGCCCCTTAGTACCAATAATGCATTGTTTAAACTCCATACCTAACATTGTTGCTGACCATATCCATACCTTTATGACTACAGTGTACTCATCTTCTGATGGCTACTTCCAGAAGGATAATGCACCATATCACAAAGCTCAGATCATTTCACCACTGCTTTCTTGAACATGACAATGAGGTCACTGTACTCCAATGGCCTCACAGTCACCAGATCTCAATCCAATGGAGCACCTTTGGGATGTGGTAAAACGGGAGATTTGCATTATGAATGTGCAGCCAACAAATCTGCAGCAACTGCGTGATGCTATCATGTCAATATGGACCACAATCTCTGAGGAATGTTTCCAGCACCTTGTTAAAGCTATGCCAAGTAGAATTAAGGCAGATCTGAAAGCAAAAGGGGGTCCGACCCAGTCGGCAAAGAACAGGAAACTGAGGCTAAAATTTGGGCAGGATCACCAAAATTGGAAAATAGAAGATTGGAAAAACGTTGCCTGGTCTGATGAGTCTCAATTTCAGGTGCGACGTTCAGATAGGAGGGTCAGAATTTGTTGTGAACAACATGAAAGCATGGAGCCCTCCTGCCTTGGACCAATGGTTCAGGCGGGTGGTGGTGGTGTAATGGTGGGGGGGATATTTTCTTAGCACACATTGGGCCCCTTAGTACCAATAAAGCATCGTTTAAACTCCACGGCCTACCTGAGTATTGTTGCTGACCATGTCCATCCCTTTATGACTACAGTGTACCCATCTTCTGATGGCTCCTTCCAGCAGTATAATGCATCATCTCACAAAGCTCAATTGTCTCAAACTGGTTTCTTGGACATGACAATGAGGTCACTGTACTCCAATGGCCTCCACAGTCACCAGATCTTAATCCAATAGAGAACCTTTGGGATGTGGTAGAACGGGAGATATGCATTATGGATGTGCAGCCAACAAATCTGCAGCAACTGAGTGATGCCATCATGTCAATGTGGACCAAAACCTCTGAGGAATGTTTCCAACACCTTGTTACATCTATGCCAAGAAGAATTAAGGCAGATCTGAAGGCAAAAGGGGGTCCAACCCGTTACCAGCAAGGTGTACCCAATGAAGTGGCCAGTGAGTGTACATATACTGTATAATAATATGATCTTTTTTTACAATCAACTTTGTATTTATCAAACCTATGTAATATGGAGGACCTACTAGGGCTGGACTGGGACAAAAATTGGGCCCTGGGCTTCATCCAGACTGGCCCACTTTAATTTTACGAAAGCGTACAAAAACAAGTGAACAAGTGAAGTGGGAGGGCTAACGTCATGCAGGAACATTGCTACAGCTTCATTGGCTGGAATTTCAGAAACCGGCATTGGTGCACAGCCATTGGCTGCCTTTCAGCAATGAAACTGAGCCGGGTTGAGGATGCGCACTATGAAGTGAGGTGATGGGCAGTGTAGATGACAGGTCTCTCCCATACCAGCCGGCCAACCCTGATGGCCACACAAGCCCCCCCACCTTCACTGGCCCTTAGCCGTTCCACTTTATTTCTCTTATAGCAGGGGCACTGAATTAAAATTCACAGGGGTCCGGTCAGAATTTTTTTTTCCAACGGTGCTATGACTCCATATAATATTTTCCACAATGCAACCTCCCATGCACATCACAGCGCCACACACGCACACACCTTTATTGCCCACACACATCACACTTTGTGCTTTTTTTTCTTTCAACTTTATTGAAATGTCAAAATACATTTTGTTCATTTTTATGCACCACAGCTCAGTTGCGGTGCATAAAAACAGTATGCATTTTGTACCGCACTGCTCAGCACTCAGGGGGGCTGTTGCAGTGTGAACAGGAAACATAGAAAACTATTTTTTTACTATTTTACTATTATATTCTTCAGTCCCCGTTCACATCACATCACAGACCCCCTTTTACATCAGTGTCCTCAGTCCCTCCCTTCACATCACATTCCCCCTCCTCATTTTACATCACAGGCTGCCTCATCACAGACCCCCCCATCACAGACCCCCCTATTAAAGACTGACTCATCACAGACTGACCCCCCATCACAGACCCCCCTATTAAAGACTGACTCATCACAGACTGACCCCCCATCACAGACCCCCCTGACAGACTGACCTGACCCATCACAGACCCCCCCATCACAGACTGACCTGACCCATCACAGACCCCCGCCATCACTGACTCCCCAAATCACAGACCCCCATTACAGACTGACCCCCCATTACAGTCTGACTCATCACAGACTGATCCCCCAATCACAGACCCCCCCATCACAGACTGACCTGACCCATCACAGACCCTCGCCATTACAGACTGACTCCCCAAATCACAGACCCCCATTACAGACTGACCCCCCATTACAGTTTGACCCATCACAGACTGATCCTCCAATCACAGACTCCCCATCACAGACTGACCTGACCCATCAAAAAGTCCCGCCCTATGTCCAGATCGGCCACGCTTCATGTTTTGTGTGACTAAGACAGGCAGTATGGGGGTGGGGGGGGCAGTGCAGCAATATTTTGGAAGAGACGGATCTGCCACGCCTGCCATGCTGTGAACATAGTGGCAGCGGCAGGTGAGCCGGCGATGGGGAGAGGACACACAGGAAACTACTTGGCAAGGCTGAGGTCCAGGTAAAATGGCCACTGGGGCCGGAACCGCACCGCGGTTCGCCATTTAGTGACGCCTGTCTTATAGGTAGTACAGCAGTGCTCAAATTAATCGCTGCACAAGCCACAAAGCCATTACTTTGACAGGCCGTCACTGAAACCGGCCCACTGAGCCATCGGCCCACTGGGAAACTCCCGGTAGTCCCGATGGCCAGTGCATGCCTGGGACCTACCTAAAGTGCCATATCAATCTGTATCCAATCAGGCAAGCCCCAGCATTACAAAGTTGTTGGCAGATCTAAAGAGGGTTTGATTCCTCCATTCCCAATGGCTGAATGAAAAAAAAAGACTTGTCTTTCATCTATGGCCAGATAGTCCTCTCTTCCCCACTAATCGGACTGCAGCATTGTAATTTTGTAGCAAATCACAAAGTAAGAGGCTGCAGCAGGGGTTATTTGTGCCAGAAATTTGTGAACACAGCCAAGATAAGCACAGGCACCAAGATTTGCATAATTGTTTCAACTCTGAGCCAGCATCTCAGTCCAGTAAATAGATGCAAACCCTGTAGGTGCCTGAACAAAGATGGTTCCATCCTACTGGAAAGAAAAGCAGATGGAGACATTGTAGGGAGGAGTTCTGTGATTTCTGTTAAAGGCACTAAATATGATTTAATTAGCATGGATGCACTTAAAGTAGAACTCTGGGCTAAAACTATTTAACCTTAAAACTGCTCCCATCCCTTTCCTAACACCTATACTAACCCTGTAGAAGATAAACGTGCCTATTCCCAGGGCACTCTGCTCCAATTACCAGCCAGCACTGGCTACAAAGGAGAAGAGAGAGCACTTGACAATGGCTGGAATGCCTTAACAGTGATGTCACCCATAGGCTTACTATGAGCCATCCATTGTCGGTGCTCCCTCCTCTCTCCTTAAGCCACTGCTAGCTAAGAGAGAAGAGCTGATCACGTGACCATAACAGAGCAGAATAGGTAAGTATATGCATCTTTCTTCTAGAGGGTAATTAATACAGGTTTTTAGAAGAGGTCAGTGGGAGCAGTTTTAAGCTTAAATAGTTTTAGCCCAGAGTTCTACTTTAACATGACATGTTTGTTGATCAGAAATGAGAAAAAAATAATAATTATGTTACTTTTATATATGTGCTCAATGGCCTAAAAACAACAACCTGCCTCACCACCAAAAATTGGTCTGCCTTAGTTATTTGACCTTGTGGAAATATAGAAACAAAAGCATTTTACAGCAAGTCCCAATGTAAGGACCATTTCTCCACATTTTGGTGCCCTCAGACAAGTTCCTCTGCATGCTTCTTATACATTACAATTTCCCATATAGCAAAATGAACAACTTTACATAGTAGCTAAATGGGTCTTCACGCCTCCTGTACCGTGTACTTGCCAACATTCTACAAAACTTTAGCAAGACACCTACAAATAAACATTGGATACAGGGTGAACCCATGATGCAAACTTCACAGAGCACTTGGGGATTTCTAAAAAGAAAGCAGAAGCTGTTTGCCTATAGTCAGCATACCTCTGATTGATATGGAGTCGTCTGTACACAGCAAGAGGGAGGAGAAGTCATTGCTTTGACTTATTTAGCTGTGTGTGTCAGTTTGAGCTATTGACCCCTGTGAACAAGAGTTTTTTTTTTCTTTTTTTTACCAAAGCAGAATAGAATTGACAGGTAAGCATGTGAAATGTAGCTGACTAGAAAAAAAAAACATACACAATTATTCAGTATTTTAGATTTATCTAACTAAAAAACATTTAAAAAAAATATTTTTAGAAACAATTACACACATCAAGGGGTACTTGGTAAATATTTGCTGTAATTAAGGAGAATGTGTTAATAATGAATACAGTTGTGAGACAGAAGAGTGATACAGCATATAGTACTGGTAATTATTATATTGTACTGACTGATCTTGAATTATTTTGCAGCTTTGTTGATATTTGTGTCTCAGCTTTCCTCATCTGGGTAACATGTACAATGTGTTCACTAACAGTTTTCTATCTCTACAGGAGGTTATATTACGGAGATCTTCATACCGGGAAGGTAAGACAGCTGTTTATAAAAATTTCTTAAATGACTAGTCCACTCACTGTACATCGAGAAATTATTGTTATTGAATACTTAATGTGGTTGTAAACCTTCGGATTTTTTTTTTTTAAATAACAAACATATACTTACCTCCACTGTGCAGTTCATCGTCTTCTGGGGTCCCCCAGCGACGCTCGCGGCTCCTCCCCGCATCGCTAAACCCCCTGGGAGAAGCACTCTCCCGGGGGGTTACCTTGCGGGCATGCTCCCAAATCCAGCATTTGCATGCATAGACACAGAATGCCTGACCTGGCCCTGCCCCCCTGGTGCCCGTGTCATTGGATTTGATTGACAGCAGCGGGAGCCAATGGCTGCGCTGCTATCAATCTATCCAAACAAGAGCCAAGAACCCCAGGCAGAGAGGAAGAGCACGTCTCCGCCGAGGTAACGAAGGGCTCAGGTGAGTAAAACGGGGGGGCTGGGGGGCAAGTCAGTGTCAGAAGTTTTTTCACCTTAATGCATAGGATGCATTAAGATAAAAAAAAAAACGAGGGTTTACAACCCCTTTAAAGTAACAGCATATTGTACTGCTCTTTACATCAAAATAATTCAAACTTAACAGCGGGCAACAAAACAGTCAGTGGATTGATAATGGTATCCATAAATCTATGCAGAACTGAAATCAGCAAACTTACCCAGATTATTTTAAGTCTATGGGGAGCCAAAGACACAGGAGGGGGTCAGACATGCAGGCAAGATCCAGAAGTTTAGAAGAGACAAGAGCACTACCAGTGGGTTTAGACGCCAGAACAATTTATTTCATCATAGAAATCTACCATAAAACATCTAGAAGGTTTTCAAAGTTTGGTGGTCATTACAGGACTGCAGCAATGTAGGCTTTGGTAGAAGGAACCTGTGGGGACACAAGCTTTCAACACTCCCAGAAGAGTTGCATGCCAAAGAGGCTTTCTGAGGTTACAGTGCTAGAATGGAGGGGAGGTAGGAGATATGGACCTCCAGAGCTTGTCTTCACTGGTGTGGTGTCCAATATTCAATGCTTGCAAATCCCTTACGCAAGCAGTTTATGAACCTATATCAAACCACTTGGGTTAGGAAGTTGGAAGGTTACTGCACGTTGCTTAATCCTAACCCCTGAACCTGTGTAACTTAATCTTGACCCCTGCATTCTGTTTATTTTCTCCTGACCCCTATACTCTGTGTGTTTACTTATTTCTTACTCC
This sequence comes from Lithobates clamitans, assembly GCA_037952925.1. Lineage (NCBI taxonomy): Eukaryota > Metazoa > Chordata > Amphibia > Anura > Ranidae > Lithobates > Lithobates clamitans. Next base: position 3,088,480 of record JBBGZY010001091.1, read on the forward strand.
TGACCTCTGCAGTCTGTGTTGACTTAGTCCTGACTCCTGCACTCCATGTGTTTATATACTCCTGACCCCTGCAATCTGTGTGTTTATTACTCCTGATCCCTGCAATCTGTGTGTTTATTTACTCCTGGCGCCTGCACTCTGTGTGCTTTTTTACTCCTTATGCCTGCAATCCATGCGTTATGTAATCCTGACCCCGGAGCTCTATGCTTTAGGCTCTCTTATTCTATAGCAGAATAGGCACAGGCTTTATTTAACAATACCCCTTTAGGCTCTGCTGACAGTTACTGCAATATAGCCGCATCCACAATTTGCTGTGATGTGCTACGCAACAAAAAAAGGGCCGAACATTTTAAAAACATAATAATCTTTTTACCTTTCTGCTATAAAACATATCCAATAAAATTTTTTAAAAAAAATCAGATTTCTTCATCATTTTAGGCCAATATATATTCTGCTTCATATTTTTGGGTAAAAAAAATCCCAATCAGCATATATATATACGCTTACACTAACTGACACTTTATTTTTTGTAATTCCTTTATTTTATTTTCCAAAATAATTTGCTTTTAACAGTCAAGGTATGCACTAGTTACAGATAACAGAATCAAGTAGCAAAAAAGGGGTAACACAATCAGAGTAATATAACAACTAGCCCCGCTCTTCACATTACGGATGATCTAACTGACACTTTTGACACTTTGTGGGAACCAGTGACACTAATACATTGAGCAGTGCTAAAAATATGCACTGTAATAATGACACTGGCTGGGAAGAGTTTAAACATCAAGGGCGATCAAGGGGTTAAATGTGTGCCTAGCCAGTGTTTGTGTACACTATGTGTGGAGCTTTCACTAAGGGAAGTAATGGATTTCATTTCCTGCTTTGCGGGGAAAAAGAAATCCAGCACCTCCCTGCCAACAGGACAGGGCTCTGCCTTGTTTACATAGGCAGAGCTCTGTCCTGTGCGTTTTTCACACGATGACCTATTGTCTGACACCTGTTGATCAACATATGCTGTGTTTAATCATAGCACGACCGCAGAAGTGCCGGATCACGTACTAGGTACTAGAAAGTGAAGGGAAATCTCTGCAATGGGACACAGATGGCGAAAAATAATGTCACTGCTAAACAAACCTACTACAACACTCTCATCAAAACCCTCTCATCCAAACCTCGTCAACTCTTTTCTACCCTTAATTCCTTACTTCACCCCCCAACTTGCTTACCGCCCAACAGATTGCGAACCATTTCAAAAGCAAAATCAACACAATTCACAAGGAGATATCCAGCATTCAACTTGCTCCCCTACCCAACACATCAGGTCCAACACCACACTCAATAATCTCCTCCTTCTGCCCAGTTACCACTGATGAAGTTGATAAACTCCTCTCCATGGCCCACCTCACCACCTGTCCCCTGGACCCTTCCCCTCACAATTACTGCAACCACCTTCCCACTCTATCCTAAACTCCCTAACCCACATCTTCAACCTCTCCCTCTCCTCCAGCACCTTTCCTTCCCCGCTCAAACATGCACTGGTTAACCCCATACTTAAAAAAACCCTCACTAGACCCCACCTGTTTGAATAACTTAAGACCCATCTCCCTGCTCTCATCTGCCTCCAAGCTCATCGAACGCCTTGTCCATGACCGAATGAGTCGCTACCTCATGGACAACAACCTTCTCGACCCCCTACAGTCCAGCTTCCGTCCACAACATTCCACTGAAACTGCTCTACTAAAACTCACCAATGACCTACTAACTGCTAAAACCAATCACTATTACTCCATACTCATACTCTAATGCCGCGTACACACGAGCGGACTTTTTGGCCGGACTGGTCCGACGGACCGAATCCGGCTGACAATCCGACCGTGTGTGGGCTCCATCGGACCTGCAGTGGACTTTTTCGGTCGAACATCTGACGAACTTTAGATTTGGAACATGTTTCAAATATGTCTGACTGATTTGAGTCCGGTCGAAAAATACGCTCGTCTGTATGCTAGTCCGACGGACGAAAACCGACGCTAGGGCAGCTATTGGCTACTGGCTATCAACTTCCTTACTTTAGTCCGGTCGTACGTCATCACATACAAATCCGTCAGACTTTGGTGTGATCGTGTGTAGGCAAGTTCGTTCGTTAGAAAGTCCGTCGGAAGTCCGTCAAAAGTCGGTCGAAATTCCATTGGAAAGACTGTCGGACCTTTGTTGCCGAAAAGTCCGCCCGTGTGTACAGGGCATTAGACCTCTCTGCTGCCTTCGACACAGGTGACCACCTGCACCTCCTCAGCAAACTACACTCCCATGAACTCTGCGATTCTGCTTTATCCTGGTTCTGCTCCTAACTATCTCAGCACACTATCACTTACAACTCCATCTCCTCCGCTCCTCTTCCTCTCTATGTTGGGGTACCCCAAGGCTCCGTCACTGGGCCCCTCCTATTCTCGCTCTATACCACTTCCCTTGGCCAGTTGATAACCTCCCATAGCTTCCAATGCCACCTCTACGCCGATGACACCCAGATCTATCTCTCCACTCTTCAACAAACCCCTCGATCTCCTCACGGATCTCAAACTTACTGAATGACATATCGGTATGGATGTCACACCACCTTCTCAAACTCAGTCTTTCAAAAACTGAGCTTGTAATATTTCCTCCTTCCCGGTCCCCCCCCCCCCCATGACTTTACCATTAAGATCAACAGCACAACCATTGGTTCCTCCACACATGCCACATCCTATCGCTGGCTAAATCCTGCCGCCTTAAACTCCGCAACGTCTCCAGAATTCGACCCTTCCTGACTAATGACACCACAAAGCAACTTATTCACTCCTTATTATTTCTCGCCTTGACTACTGCAACTCTCTCCTTAATGGCCTACCCTTACGCAGGCTATCCCCCCTTCAGTCTATTATGAATGCTGTTGCTAGACTAATACACCTCACAAATTGATCTGTGACTGCTGCCCCTCTCTGCCAATCCTTTCACTGGCTCCCCCTACCCCACCGTATAAAATTCAAAATGCTAACCACAACATTGAAGGCCATCCACAACATCGCCCCCAGCTACATCACCAACCTCATCTGCAGATATCGCCCAAATCGTCCCCTCTGCTCCTCCCAGGACCTCCTGCTCTCCAGCTCCCTTGTTACCTCCTCCCATGCTCGCCTTCAGGACTTCTTCAGAGCCTCTCCCATCCTCTGGAACTCCCTGCCCCGGTATATCCAATCATCCCCTATCCTGTCCACCTTTAGGAGATCCCTAAAAACTCACTTATTCAGGGAAGCCACGCCCACCTAACAACTGTCCCCGAGCCACTCCATCAAATCATTCCCTGCATCTATTACCTTTTGTACCACCACCCCCTCCCTTTAGAATGTAAGCTCTACGAGCAGGGCCCTCCTGTCCCTTTTGTATTGAACTGTACTGTAATTGTGCTGTCCCCCCTCTACATTGTAAAGTGCTGCGTAAACTGTTGGCACATGTAAATCATGTATAATAATATAATAATAATAATAATATAATATTCCTAGGAACATGAAATCACAAAACATTAAAGTAAAAGAGCACTGATAATTAGTTCATGCTTTTTATGTCTTCATACTTCTGGTCCAGAGCTAGTTGGTGTATTGTAGCCAGCATCTTTGTGAGTATGATGGTAGGGATTAAAGTAGGTAATTAACAGGCAGTAAAGGGGGAAGTGCAAGATTTCCTGCAGCAGAAGCACTGTGCCGACAGTATCCAGAGAGGGGACTATTTGTCTATTCAGCGTACGATACCATGAAGTGGTAGTCTGTGTAGTCTCATTGTTCTTACCCATGGCCATTAATACTTCTATCATATGTATTTCCTCTATCTTGACAAACCATAAGCAAATTGGCCAGGGTGTGGTTTGTTTCCAATACAGTGGAATGCATGCTTTGGCTATGTGGATGAGTAGAGAACATTTGTACTTGTTTAACGACATAGGGGTCATGTGGAGGATGAATCAGCAGGGTCAGCCGGCATCTGAATGTCTGTCAATCTGTAGATAATACATTTGACTTGAGACTTTGGGCATGACCAAAATATGTGACACATAGTGCCTTCTTCCCTCTAAAGATGTACAATATTTGACTGCCAACACCCATCAGCCATGAAGGTTTCACCAGGTCCATGCAAAGTGGCGATGCTTTTCAGATGGACGGGTGTCTTGCCATCTGTGAAATAATTCTCGTATAGAGCTGTACAGTCCAGATATAATCCAAGAGGATGCTTGTGGTGACCACAAAGGATGGTGTCATGCAGAACCAGTGGTAACAGTAGAAAATTACCAGCACTTCAAGGATACTTTTCAAACTCTTTTATGAACAAATAGGTTACATACATATAACCAATATTGCCCAAAGGAAGGGGGCCCTGCAAGACCTCAAAACATTGACATTTTGACCTTGTGTGGCATTATGTGCTCATAATAAATGTTTGAAATGCATCTTTGGAGTTCTGGTGACTTTCTACTGTTGCCACCATTCTTGGTAGGACATTCACCTGGTAAAGTCCATGAGTGATTGTACACATTTCTGGTGTTCATGTGAATATGGGCAAAGCTGATGTAATGTCTTCTGGGTGTAGTTAGTGGAAAGACGTGATGTGCTGTGAGGTGACACAAATAGATGAAGAAAAGGGCTGAGTCAGAGGAACTATATAGCTGCAGGTAAAGAATGTAAGAGTATGGGTTTGTTTTCATAGTGATTTGCGCAAAATGCTACTATTATAAACCTTTATGATTAATGTGTGTGAGTGCGCTACTCTTATGCCATACACCATTCATATTTGTACATTACTTTCCTATTACTGTGCAATAAAGAATTAAAAATTAAAAATTGAAAAAATTAGAAAAAATCTCCCATTAAAGTGTTAAATTCCGCTTAACAATACACTAAGCATAAACAGCAAATACTCCAAGTCTACCTATCTGTTCCTATACAAAAAGTGCAAATGCATATTAAAAATATTAAAAAAAAATTCAAAAAAATTCAACAAAATTTTCTTGAGCCCTATACATCATTATAATATCCCAAAACAAAGGTACAAAATAAAAAATTGAAAAATAAAATACAAAATAATTGAAAAATAAAATAAAAAGTCATAATAAAGAAATTACTAAAAAAAAATAATAATAAAATAAAATAAAAAATAAAAAAATTAAAAATAAAAATTAAAAATTAAAAGATAATAACAAAAAACAAAAATAAAAAATTTTGAAAAAATTATGAAAAATGAAAAAAATAAAAATTAATAAGAAATCTAAAATATGACTAATATATTAATAATCTTCTAAGTAACAATTGACGTCAAGTTCCACATTCAACCCCAGTGGCCTCATCGTGTCCATTTTAAATATCCAATGGGTTTCATTTCTTGACACCTCTCTTTTCATGTAAGTATTTCTCCAGTTTTTCTCTATTTTGTCTATTCCATAGAACTTCAAATGTTGGGGGTTTCTTCCATGTATATCCCTAAAATGCTTGGATACGTTGCGATGTTTGAATCCTTTTCTAATATTTCTAACATGTTCACCTATTCTTACTGACAGGGCTCTAGTTGTTCTACCCATGTACTGCAGCCCACAACTGCACTCCAGTACGTAGGTGACATGTGTACTACAGCATGTTATTAATTTTTCAATTTTATAGGTTTGTTTATTGGTGTTCGACACAAAGTTCATTATTTTCCTATCTTTTTTGTTGGTTAATCTGCAAGCCTTGCATTTCCTACATCTGAAAAAAACTGGAGTATACTGATTCAATGCCACTGATTATTGGCCTCCCTGGTGGTTTAGTTTTGTTCTTATGAATTTTTGGGACCTGGTATATTACTGGTATTCTCGGTGCCTCTGTCAACAAGTATCTACCTTCTTTTTTGTTAATGATTTTATCTGCTATGCCCTTATTCAAATATTCTTTCAACTTCTTTTTAAGTTCTCTATTAGGATTCTTTTTTTAGGGGTTGGTATGTGCTGGTATCTGTTACTAGTCTTTCCAACTCTGTGTAGTAATCCTGTTTGGTTAGGACCACTACCCCTCCCCCCTTGTCTGATTACTATATGTTTCCTTTTTTCCAGTTTTTTTAGACCCTGCCTTGATCTTTATTGCACTTTTCTGGCTTGATATTCCTCATTTCCTTCTCTACTATCCTTTTAAACAGTTCTGGTGACTTTCTACTGTTGCCACCATTCTTGGTTGGACATTCACCTGTTAAAGTCCATGAGTGACTGTACACATTTCTGGTGTTCATGTGAATATGGGCAAAGCTGATCTAATGTCTTCTGGGTGTAGTTAGTGGAAGAACATGATGTGCTGTGAGGTGACACAAATAGATGAAGAAAAGGGCTGAGTCAGAGGAACTATATAGCTGCAGGTAAAGAATGTAAGAGTATGGGTTTGTTTTCATAGTGATTTGCGCAAAATGCTACTATTATAAACCATTGTTCAGATGTTACGAACGAGTGTCAGGATTTCTTTATGTGTTGCGATATTATTACAATATTAATCTAGAACTAAGTTATGAGTCCTTCCTCAGTTTGTCACACATATGGACATACTACTCCAAGCTGTACATTGTCTTATATTGGTATCTCAGTCCCTGAATTCCTTCTTTATACATAAAGACCAAGTTACCTACTCCAAGCCAGGTATGGTGGCCCCACAGTTAAGACCTCATGCCTGGGATGTGGAACTTTCTAACCACGGGGTAAATATTTGCTGAAAATAGAAGCAGAAGACCAAACGGTTCTAAATGTAGTGTGATATTCTACATTTCTGTTGAAGTAGCTGATCATTCATTTATGGGATTTGATCTAGGATTATATTGTGTTATTGCTTCTATGAGGAGTCAGCATTACTAGGTTTATTTTATGTATTTTGCTGTGTACCACTGACAATGAATTCACAGTGATAGTCGCCTCATTTTGTAGAGCATCAGGGGGCAAAAAGTTAGCCTTTTGGGTTATTACAGGTTAATAATAGTAACAGCAGAACCTCCTAGTCAAATTTTCAGAAAGCGTCTCTCAGAATATACAGAACAGAAGCAGGTAAAGCTCTGTCACTTTGCCGAGACCACGGCAGCCTAATTAATTTACTATGGCGTTGCCCCAAACTGCACATTTACTGGGCAGGGGTAGTGAACACAGTAAATGCCAATCAGATCTCCCTTTGACTCAACCCTAAACCATGCCTATTGGGCATACTAGATGACCTCCAACTATCAGCCTACACCAGAGAAGCAGTGGCTAGAGCCATATTTCAAGCCCAGAGAGTCATTTTAAGGCATGAGAAATCACCTGATTCCCCTTCCTCTAAAGAATGGTTTCAGTGTACGGGAGAAACTCTCAAGATGGAGAAGTACATATACCAACACAGGGGATGCCCTCGAAAATATGATAACCTCCAGGGGCCCATAGTTGGACACGCTTGACCTAATCTTGGATAGGTTCTTGATCGGTTAAAGTATATTTCATTGGCTATTGAATTCAGCCTAGAGGCTGGAAAACGAAAGAAGGTTCCTCTATTGTATAATGTCTTTCATTTATTGTGCCGCTAGGATGATTTTTGAAAAACTTGCTGGTCTCTGTTAGGACATTCCCAGTCTGTATCATTGGATGATTTTGATTCTGTACATGAAACTGCTAGCTTTGGCTGTGGATACTGATCTGTACTGGAATTGCAGTCTTTTTTTTTCTTTTTCTTTTCAATAGAGTTCGTGATTTAAAAAAAAATCTGTCACTTTATTTATGCTGCACCAGAGGAATGGATGAAACAATACGTTTTCAATGCTACCTTCATACTGTAACTATATCATGTTATTTCCAGCAGATGGCAGAGCTGAGTCAAACTTAAATAGTACTCAGAACAGTGCAGCTCAGAACTTCAGAAGTGACACAGAGGACAATCAGGTGGGTACCATAGTGTACTATAGTGTAAGGACATGGTAAAAAGAGCAATTTAGCACTACGTTTCAAAAAAAAAGAAAACACACCTTATACTAAAATAAAGGACAACATGCCCATCTGTCAGACAGGGCGGTGGAGCTTATCAATAAACTACATATAATTTCCTTTCCAAGAACACATTGGGCAGGCTCTATGAAGATGTGCAGGTTGATCACGTGGCAGCATAGCAGTGGATTACACTGTGACAAATGTGACAGCAGGTGTTACTTTATAAATTCTGTCCTTCCAGTTAAACGTGTTACAACAATCGCCCATCTGTCATTGTCCTAAGCTACTGACCTAACTATAGATGGTGGCGATGTGAGGAATGTGGTGCCACTTAAGTATTTTTATCCCTGCCAGCTTATAATCAACTATTCATAGCCACTTCCATCCAAATACCATGATTAAATCCAAATAAAAAAATGCAGGCATTGCATTCTGTGACATTGGCTTAAAGAAAACAGTTAAATATTTCTTTATTGAGCTGCAACATGAAACTGCCAGAGTTTCTAATCGCAGATTTATGCCAACAATTGCTGGGTGATATTTCAGGACATGACAATGCCAAAATCTGACTATAAGCCAGGTTCATTTTAGATGCTGGAATTTGTTCCACTGTAAATGACTTATATATGCATGCAACCAGTTGTGTCCCCCCCAAATCCAAATAAATAAAATAAAATGACTGTTCTGTACCCCTTGTGTGTGTGTGTATATATATATATATATATATATATATATAATATACATTGGGTGCCTTTAAAAAAGGTGTGCTTGTTTGCTTTAGAATATTGTTATCCAAACTGTGGCCCATTTCTTGTTTTTATCTGGCCCTTGGGGCAATGACAATGGTGGGGCACTATTCCTCCCACTGATACCAAAGATGGGGCACTATTACTCCCACTAACACCAATGATGGGACACTATTACACCTACTGACACTGTTGATGGGCACTATTCCTCATACTGATGCCAATGATGGGGCACTATTCCCCCCACTGACACCAATGATGTGGCACTATTCCCCCCACTGAGACCAATGACGGAGCACTATTTCATAGCAAGAATGGGGCACTATTATTCCCCCTAATACAAATGATGGGGCATTGTTTACTCCCACTGACGCCAGGACATTTTCTTCTCCTACTGGCCACAGTTCGGCCCCCCCTGAAGTTTGAAGGACTGTAAACTAGCCCTTTGTTCAGTAAGTTTGGAGACCCCTGCTTTAGAAAGTAGAAAAGCCTGTCAACTGCCAGCATGCTTCTATGAAGGACTCTAGTTATCTGTGTGGAAGCAGTGGTCTCTCTGCAGAGGTCCATCTGACTAACCTCTTGCTGAATCATACCTAAAACTATGCAAACCAGTAAAGCTCATGCCCACCGCTGGTTGGAGAGCTCTAGATCTGAATCAGCAGGGGGCATGTCAGACCTCTACATAGAGACCACTGCTTCCATTCAGAGAGAAATGGTCCTTCCCTGCAGCATAATGAAACTGGCATGTATGCATGGAAACTGCTTTAAATAATTCTGAAGATTGCAGGCACAAGCTTTACAGTGCAGCAAGGTAGATTCCTGTGATTTTCATAGTATCTGCCTATTCTGTTATATAGGTCGGGGTGTATACTGCAGCTGCGGGATTAATTCACTAACTAGCACACATTTTTTTCTTCTAATACAATAGTAAGAGCACGGAGTGGATATTCATTAAACTATTAGGCTTTACAGTGCTTTCACATCATTGGCATTATATCGGTCTTGGCTGTACTAAAAGAAGCTAAGTGTTCTCAGAACTCAATGAGGCACAACAGTGACTTGTACCTTATCAGTCGACTTCAATCAGACAGAGCCTCACAGCAAGCTTCTCTGATGTGCTGTCTCTTTAGCTAATCCATAGTGTTCTGGGAATCCTTTGTCTTTTGTTTAATGTCCATTTGTAAAACACATATTGTATTTATAGTAAAAATAATTTGGTTAATAACAAGTGAGCTTAAACTACAACAAAACTAACCTAAGGCCTTTTTAAACTACCTAAAAAGATTTCCCCTCTACCTCCGTTCCCGTGACAACTGTAAAATTTCAGATTTCCACTCTTTGCTCCAATGGCAATGGTCATTATGGTAGAAAGTCGGATTAAAAAAGAAGTATGGGTTTGAAATTTTTTCCCCCATCATACTTTCCTAGGTGAATGCAGGATCAGTCCGATGCTGCATCTGTCCCCCAGCGCCTCTACACTGAGAACCAAGCGATCGAACACCGCCGATGGCTCAGTTCTCTCAGCTCCCCGAGCAGAGAGCTGCTGACTGTCAATCAGCAGCTACTCCACTCTGCTCCTCCACGCACACTGGAGCACTGAGCTGTGGAGGGGCGGGGAGTGACTGTCTCAGGCTCTCAGCAGCTCGCTGAGAGCCTGAGACAGGCATCAGTCCAGGCACCTGCCGGATCCCGACTTCCATTGTCACGATTAGGCGTTGCCTGGACTGATTCCAGCGGCGTTAGCAGAGAGCGGACTTCAGTTTGTTCTTTGCTGAAAACGGGTCACAGGAGTGCAAAACGGATTCCACTCCTGTGACCCAGAGGAGAAGTCCAGCCAAATGAGCTTAGACTGGACTTCTCCTTTAAGGGGTGAGTTACTAAAGGGAAATAGAATGTCCACTTTGCAAAGCGCAGTTGCTCCAGAGCTTAGTCAATGAGGTAAGCCTTCACTTTGCAAACAATACACAATCACATGCAAGGAAAAATGCATTTTTGCTTGCACATGATTGGATGATGAAGGATATATTCTGCTCCTGTCTGAGGCGGCTGACTGCTATAGTGAAACCTGCATATGCCTTATCATTATAAGGCGCATGTGAGTGGATTGAAGTTTGCCTGTGTACCTTGGTATCAAAACTATTGCACAATGATCGTTTTTTTCTCTTATCTGCTTTGTCAATGAGATCTGATTGTGATTATCACATCTGATGTGAACAGAAGCAAAAGAAACATTGTTGCCATAAGTATCAATTGAACACCTTAATTAAGCAAGTGTGTGTTTTTTCTAAACAGCTTTGCTAGTGGGACCTGATCAAAGCTCTATGTCAATTGGATTATACATTTTACAGATTGAACCTTTTGAATACATTCTTATTTATTTTTTATGTGGATTTTTTACACATTTGGTATCACTAATTCTTTATGATTTTACACATTTTTTATTGCTGGACTTTCTTTTAGGAATTCTTACTCACTGCTGGATTTATTTGAGCATTTATATTTATTCATCTTTTTTTTATCACATGATGAAGCGCTTCAAATATCATAATTTATTATGATTGGATGATGGCAGTCAGCAGAGCTTCTGCTCATTTACTTGCCTTTAGTAAAACCACCCCAAAATGGGGACACAAAGCGCAAAAAAAACTCACAGGGGTAGACAATACTGAAACTAGTGATAAAAAAGTGGCTGGAGATCTGTTTTAATTCTCATGTCATATTTTCATTATAATAAATCTTTCTCTGCTCGGCAGGCTCTCTCCCCCGTGGCACAGGCAATCGTAAAATTCGACTTTGTGGCAGATTCGGAAAAGTGAGTATGTGACATTTTATGAGCAGTGATCCAGTGGCCATTTGCAATAGAATATATGATTATCCTAAATTGTGATTAATATAAAACAGAGTTGCCTTTAAGGGTAAGGGTAAGTCTACCGTTACAAAGTTCAATCCATACAATGTACACTGCAGTAGCAGCCCCAGAGCCTATATGCTTTATAACCCTCACAATGGGGAGCAGTTATTGGTCAGCGTGGCCATGTGACTGTACTAATCAATCAGAATCTCTTTTGGGGCTTCTTCTTCTTCTGGACCCGTGTCACAGAAGAGAGAAGAGATTCTTCTTGGTCAGCGTGGTTGCATGGGCACACTGACCAATGACCACTTGCCATTGTGAGCAATATGATGCAGACAGGCTCCCAGGCTGCTGGTGCAGTGTATGGTGTATAGATTGCCTTCTGTAAAAGAGAACTTTAACCACTTAAGGACCAGAAGGATTTGCCCCCTTAATGACCAGGCTATTTTTTTGTGATTTAACTGACAATTGCGCGGTCGAGCGACGCTGTACCCAAACAAAATTGATGTCCTTTTTTCCCCCACAATTAGAGCTTTCTTTTGGTGGTATTTAATCACCTCTGCATTTTTTTTTGCGCTATAAACAAAAAAAGAGTGACAATTTAGAAAAAAAAAACAATATTTTTTACTTTTTGCTATAATAAATATCCCCCCCAAAAACTTTGAAAAAACTAATTTCTTCATCAGTTTAGGCCGATATATATTTTTCTACATATTTTTGGTAAAAAAAAAAAATCGCAATAAGCGTATATTGATTGGTTTGCGCAAAAGTTATAACATCTACAAAATAGGGGATCGATTTTATGGCATTTTTATTATAATTTTTTTTTTTTTTTACTAGTAATGACGGCGATCAGCGATTTTTAGTGGGACTGCGACATTGCGGCGGACAGATCAGACACTTTTGACACTTTTTTGGGACCATTGACATTTATACAGCGATCAGGGCTAAAAATAGCCACTGATTACTGTATAAATGTCACTGGCAGGGAAGGGGTTAACACTAGGGGGTGATCAAGGGGTTAAATGTGTTCCCTTGTGTGTGTTCTAACTGTGGGGGGAAGGGACTGCCTGGAGGAGGAGACCGATCGCTGTTCCTAATCTTTAGGAGCAGCAGATCTGTCTCTCCTCCCCTGACAGAATGGAGATCTGTCTGTTTACATTGATAGATCTCAGTTCTGTCTCTGTCAGGAGCGATCGCGGGTGGCTGGCGGGCATCAGCTCCTAAAGTGGCCAACGTACCATGATGGCAGTTCGCCCAGGGGAGCCAAACTGTACCAGTATAACTGCGGCGGCTGGTCCTTAAGTGGTTAATGTAACCGCTTTTTGAGAGATTAAAGTGGTATCAAGCCCAAAACCAAAAATGTAGTACAATTCCAAATTGGGACTCTCTAAGATGCTCTTTTTATACCCAATCATGTTACTTATCTGTTGCCAATTGACCTAATTAGTTGCATAATGTTCCTCCAGCTCTTCCTTGTTAGTACCGTTTACTTTGCCAACTTTTTGCTGCCCTGTCCCAACTTTTTTGAGATGGGTTGATGTCATCAATTTCAAAATTACCTTATTTTTTTCTTAAAATGGCACATTTTCTCAGTTTAAACACTTGATATGTTATTTATTTTCTAGTGTGAATAAAATATTGGTTTACGAGATTTGCAAATCATGGCATTCTATTGTTATGTAGATCTTACACGTCCCAACATTTTTGGAATTGGGGTTCTATATATACATAATTGTAAATGTTATTAGCAGCTCTTTTATGTAACATACGGTATATACAGTATATAACATGCAGATCTTTCTGTGGGGTATATGAGAATATTATCGTTAAAAAAAGCTTCTACAAGCTGTATGATGCCAACATTTACCTGTGAGCTGCACTTTCCAAGGTAGAAAGTGTTTTTTTTCACCAATGACCTGTATTGCCATTACGATGCAGCTTAAATAGAAGTTATGAGCAAACTCTACAGGATGAATCCAGTGACTCAAATTTTGCATCAGCTTGGTGTGTAGTGAATAAAGACTAGTCTGATGCGCAGGGCCGTCTTTACTATTGATTGGGCCCTGAGCAGACATTTTCTTGGGCCCCCCCCTCCATGCAATTTTGTGTTCCACCTGCTCTGAGACATACAATAGCAGCTAGACTCAAAATCAGTTTACTAAATCAGATCAGGCAGTGGTTGCTAGAGGTTACAGCATATCATTACCGCTCATTGACAGGCTGCTAGAGGTCACAGCACACATTATGCATCACTGATTTAGTTGCTAGAGGTTACACCACATGACTTCTGCTTGTTAATTGGTTTCTAGAGATTACTGTACATCAATACTGCTCACTAATTGGTTGCTAGAGGTTACTGCACTTTAGTACTGCTTACTGATTGGTTGCTAGACTGTACTGTGCATGATATACATATGAATGCCGCCTCTATTTACATATCAATGCAGATGGTCCAGTGCTATTAACATATTAATGCTGCTGCTATTTACATGGCAATGCAGGTTATTTTCATGTAAACACGGTGTCTGCAGGTGAGTCATCTGTACATAACAGTAGGGCAGAGCTGGGCAGCATTAGTAACAGAACTTCTCACTGAGATATCAGGGCATAGGACTAAAATTTCAAGGGACAAGGGAATATAAATTGGGATAGTTGGCAAGTATGAGGCAGCTGCTTTGAGCCCCAAAACAATGACGGCGCCCAGGGCAGCTGCCCCTTTTGCCCCGCCTTAAAAAACGGCCCTGCTGATGCGGACTGTAGCCATCAACCCAGCTTTTTGTTACTACCTCAACCCAGTGCACCCTTTCTAACTAAGCAAGTGCTTTGAAGGATGTGTACATTTTGTGTCGCCCCCTACAGGCCAAGATGTTTCCACTTCACAAGCTTCAAGTACAACTTGAACCTCAGAGACAAGGTCTACTTAATTAAAGTGCCCCCTCCCTAAAACAATGGATAAAAGTGCAAAGACAGTATCTTTCCATGGCTTCCAGGCCGCAGCGCAAGGCAAAGGTGAAATCATACTCCTTTCAGCCAGATCTTGAAAAAATCTGAGTACCCCAAATCCCAAGAAGATGATCCTGCACTGTGCACCATGTCTTCTTCTTGAGAGATTTGGACTGCTTAGTATTCCCAGGGATCTTGTCAACAGGAGGATATCATCCCCTGTTTTAGGGAAGTCAGGGAAAGGTGAGAATATTATCTAAGTTTCCCTCCACAAGTTCTTTTTTTGCACTTGTATGCAGTGTTTAAAGCAGAGGTCGGCCCACCACTGCAAAAATTAAAAACCAGCAGCTACAGCTGCTGGCTTTTAAAGCGGAGTTCCACCCAAAAATGGAACTTCTGCTTTTCGGAATCCTCCCCCTTTTCGGTGTCACATTTGGCACCTTTCAGTGGGGAGGGGGGAGCAGATACCTGTCTAATCCAGGTATTTGTTCCCACTTCTGGTGCCGCAGTATCCGCGTATATATCTACGCCATGTCCGGCGCCTCCTCTGTCCCCGCTGCTGTCTTCTGGGAGACACACAAGTCCCAGAAGACAGCAGGAGCCAGTGGAATTGCACAGCACGACTTGCGCATGCGCAGTAGGGAACCAGGCTTCACTTCCTGATTCCCTTACTGAAGATGGCAGTGCCTCCACCCGAGAGATCGGCTTTGGGTGCTGACATCGCGGGCGCCCTGGACAGGTAAGTGTCCATATTTTAAAAGTCAGCAGCTGCAGTATTTGTAGCTGCTGACTTTTTAAAAAAAAAGTTGGCGGAACTCCGCTTTAATGATAGAACCCTTACTTGTCCTGGAGTTCAGCGATGTCAGCACTGCAGCTGATGTTTCCATCAGCTGTCAGGTGCATGCCGCCGCCATTGCAGGTAAGGGGACCCAGCAGTGTAGCCTTACGACTTCATGCCGGGAACCCTACTGCGCATGCGCGAAGCTCCACTCCTCTTTTCTACTGGCCTGGTCACAGGGGGAAGAGGAGGGAGCCGGACCATGTTGTCAATATCCGCGGCTAAAGCTCCCGGAAGTGGGAACAGGATACCTGTCAAAGACAGGTATCCTGCCCCCCCCCCCCCCCAAAGGTGCCAATTATGGCACTGGTGGGGGGGAGGAAACAAAAGAGCGGAAGTTCCACTTTTGGGTGGAATTCCGCTTTAAGGAAAGGGAGCCACATTGAATAAGTAGACCTTGCCTGAAGTGCAAAGTCCAAATAAATGGTCTGCCATTGCTGACCGTCTGCTGAGTAGAGATGGCCGAACACCCCCCCCTTCGGGTCTGGTATGGATTTTAAAGGAGAAGTCCAGCCAAAGCTTGTTTGGCTGGGCTTCTCCTATGGATCACAGGAGTGCAATTCGTTATGACTGAAGTCCGCTCTCTGCTGATGTCACAGAAATCAGTCCAGGCACCGCATCATAACGACAATGGAAGTCTGGATCCGGGTGCCCAGACTGACACCCATCTCAGCCTCTCAGCAAGCCGATGAGAGCCTGAGACGTCCAGCTCCCCCCCTGCATAGTTCAGCGCTCCAATGAGCACAGAGGGAAATGAGCAGAGAGCTGTGACTGACAGTCTACAGCTTTCTGCTCGTGGAGCTCTGAAAACTGAGTGATTGGCGGTGTTTGATTGTTCGGTTCTCAGTGCAGAGTCACTGGGGGGCAGATGCAACATCGGACCGATGCTGCATCCACCTAGGTAAGTATGAATAGGGAAAAAAAAAAGAAACCCATACTTATCTTTTAAGGGGAACTCCATGCCAAAATGTAAAAAAAAAAAAAAACGGCATGGGTCCCCCCCCCTCCAAATCCATACCAGGCCCTTATCCGACCATGCAGCCTGGTAGGTCAGGAAAGGGGGGTAGGGACGAGCGAGCGGGACAAGAGCCTCTTCCTGATATCCCTGGGGGGTGTTTGCGGGGGTCTGCGGGCAGGGGGTTATCGGAACCTGGAAGCTCCCAGATCCCGCCCCCTCTATGTGAATGAGTATGGGGTATCCATTCACCAAAATAGTGTAAAAATAAATAAAAACAGGAGGCAGTTTTTGACAATTCCTTAAAAATTAAATAACAGCGTAGATCCATTGTCAATCATGCCGCTGCCACCGCTAACCGCTGGTGGCGTCGTCTTCTGCATCGAGGGACATCATTTTTTTTATTTTCTAATAAAGGATTTGTCAAAAACTGTTTCTGTGTTTTTATTACTTTTTGGCACCTTTTTTGTGAATGGGTAGGGGTACTGTGTACCCCATACTCATTCACATGGCCACGATCTGGGAGCCCTCTTGTTAAAGGGGGGTTCGAGATTCCGAAAAGCCCACCACCCACAGTCCCCCACAACCACCCCTCAGGGATGTCGGGAAGAGGCCCTTGTCCCCATCAAAATAGGGACAAAGTGCTTAGGGGTGGGTTCTCCCCCCCTTCCTGGCCTGCCAGGCTGCATGCTCGGATTAGGGTCTGGTATGGATGTCGGGGTGGGGGACCCCCACGTCATTT
Organism: Lithobates clamitans; assembly: GCA_037952925.1. Lineage (NCBI taxonomy): Eukaryota > Metazoa > Chordata > Amphibia > Anura > Ranidae > Lithobates > Lithobates clamitans. The sequence continues at coordinate 3,105,536 of JBBGZY010001091.1, forward strand.
TTTTTTCATTGTTTTATTTCCGGCAATGTTTTTTTTTTTATTCAGCTGTCAGCGGGGAAGCCCATTGACAGCTGATGACTCATGGATTGTTAAGGATTTCCAGCCAGCTTTCCGGCCCTGCTCCTTAACAAACTGCTTTTCACTGCGCCCAATCAGGGCTTAGAATGCACTTTGCAACACACAGTGCATTGCAGGGAGTTGGGCAGCATCCACCGAATGCTCTGCAAATTCAGGTGTTCACCGAATAGGCAATGTTCGGGCCGAACTTTTGCTCAGCCCGAACCGTTCGCCCAACTCTACTGCTGAGTAGGGTTGCCACCTCATCCCTTTAAACCCGAACACATATTGATTAAACAGGTTCTCTGGCTGATTAAGGTGGTAATTAAACTCACTTGGTGCCTTATGTGCATTAAATTAGCCTCAGAACCTGTGTAATTCATATGGGTTTGGGTTTAAAGGAATGAGGTGGAAAACCTACTGCTGAGCTAGTTCCCTGGCTGTTACACTCACCCCTAGCTGCAGGTATGGTGTGAGTCTGAAGTCCTTACCTGCATCCTCTAGGTAGCTATCAGGTAGTCAGCATAAGGCCCCTTTCACACGGGCGGCTGTTCTGCCGCTGTTAAAAGCATGTTTTGTTATTTTGAAATTCAGAGAATCCTGGCGCAGCGTGCACTTGCAGGTGTACATTGCGATTAGCTGCGTTTATGTGCGTTTACATGCGGCTGCGTTTAGAACATACTTGCCATTTCTGATGTGCTGCCTGTTTTTGTTTCTTTGTTGCCGCTGCTATCTGCAGGAGAAATAGTACACTGTGATTATGTGCAGATAGCTGCGCTAAATCGTTCCTGGACGCAGTCAACTTTATTTTTTCTATCTGCACAAAACCGCATGTAACAAAACCGTTGCTAAATGCAGTGTGTGAATGGGGCCATAGGAAAGCATTGTGTGCGTTTTAGGTGCGGTAGATAACTTAATCTGTCCGCAGCTAAAAGCACAATTCTATCTGCCCGTGTGAAAGGGGCCTAACAGTCAGGTAATCTGCCTTTTCCGAGTGATAGGTCAGCAATGGAAACTTCCAGGTTTTCTCACATGGGTTTCCTTTAAATGTTGGCAGCGTACGGGCTATTACAAGGCGTTTCCATTTTCTTTAAATAAAGAAACATGTCTCCTTTAGGCTGGGTTCACACTGCTGCCGTTGCAGACATCGCATGTGATTCGCAGCGCACTGCTGTTCACATCACATGCGATGTCTGTGCTGTGCGATATCAGCCATACAGATAGTATGGCTGATATCGCACCGCATTCGGTCCAAACTCGCACAGGACCCTTTTTTTTGTTCGGACCAAAATCAGATCGCATGGGTGTTCACACCTATGCGATCCGAAAGTGTCCGAATTGTCAGTTCGCATTGCGATATGCGGGCTGAACTGGGGGTGTCATTAACATTGTATGACACTCCCCAGCAGTTCGCATATGGCAGTGTGAACTGCCGTGCGAGTTGGTGCGGTGCGGGAACCCGCAGTAAATTCGCTGCGTTCCCGCACCGCAGCAGTGTGAACCCAGCCTTAAGCTAATAAAGTGTTTAAAAAAAAGCAATATTGCTGGGTGAGTTTAAAAATAACCCTGATTTGCACTAATGAGCCCAAATTACTATGAGCTTGCAGCTGTTTTGTAAATTCTTTCTTTGATTGTTAGAATTACCACTGCGGCAGTTTAAAGCAAGCCCCCGAGGAGGTCTATTAGATGTGCACCTCTTTGAAGGGAAAAATATAGCGAACGCAATGTTTTATCCGCTGAAAACTTAAAGCGGTATAAATGGTTTATATTGCAGTTCACCAATATTTACTGCAGTTGCGATGGCTGCATTTGTTTTCTTTTTTTTTTTTTAGGCTTTTTTTAACAGACTAAGCTGTCCAGCAAAAGTAGAAGTTACAGGGTTAAAATCACTTACCATAACAATGGGGGGATTACAATGAACAGCTTTTATTCATTTATGTAAAACCTTTATCCCAAAAGGAAAAAACAGTTTGTTTAAGGCTATGTTTCCACTAGTGCGTCCCCAAAGTCGCACGATTTACACTGCGACTTTGCGATGCGATTTGTGGTGCGATTTGTTGCGACTTTAAAAACGACTTTGATGTTCTTCGATTTAGCAAGAGTGATGTAATTCCTTATCCTGTTTAGTTACTTTCCCTTCCTGTCTTCCACACTCACGTACATCAATATAGGAAGTGATGTATTTGGGAGGAGCAGAGATCATGTGCTTCCGTAGACTTCCGTGGAAGTCGCAACAAAGTCGCGGTGTCAGACAAGTACATGCGACTGCATTGCGAATTAATACCTTTCTATGGAGAACAAGTCGCACCGAAGATGGAACAAAGTAGTGCAAGAACCTTTTTTGGAGACGCTGCGACTTGAGTCGCACTAATTAGAACGGGGACCATTGAAATACATGGGTTTTGACTTGTCATGCGACTTGACATGTGTCAAGTCGCAAAACAAGTCGCAGTAGTGGAAACAGAGCCTAACTGTTTAAGAAGTGTTAAATCGAGTTCAGCTTCAAATTGTTATTTGAGTCCTTAATCCACAATTGAGACACCCTAAGACAGTAAGTGTGTTACTGGTCATAAACAAAGGAAAAAAAGTATAAAAAAATTAAAACGAATACAGCCACCTCATTTAAAGATTGGCAAGCTGCAATATTTAATATAGTTATGCATTCTTAAAAAAATACATAAATCTACTTTAAATAGTACATTAATCTATTTGCTCACACTTACATTCCCCTTTGCACCTAAGGGCACCTTGACACTCACATCGCCCGGGTGTCAGCGGTTTCCGGCGCTTTTCGGCCGCTAGCAGGGCACTTTTAACCACCGCTAGTGGCCGAAAAAGGTTTAAAAGCCCCAGCAGGGACGCTTTAGGAGCGGTGTCCTAAAGTGCCTCAAAGAAGCTGCTTGCAGGACTTTTTTTTGATGTCCTGCCAGCGCACCACTCCAGTGTGAAAGCCCTCGGGCTTTCACATTGGAGTGACAGGAGAGGTACTTTACAGGCGCTATTTTTAGCGCTATAGCGTCTGTAAAGCACCTCAGTGTGAAAGGGTAAAATAAATTTCATTGCCTAACCACAATTTTGCAACTGTGACATGGGTTAGTACAACCGTACTTATCATCACATCTACTTTGTGCATCCAGGTGGATTATACCTTGGTTTTTTTTAGGACAAATTGGGCTTTCAATTGGTGGTAAATAGTAATGGCTATCTCCTGATTTTTTTTATTAATATTATCAAAGAAAAACTGGTCCAAAATAGTCAAAAAAAAATCTTTTTTTATTGTTTTTATTTAGCTGTACATTTTTTGCTACTACCATAACCTACCACCAAAGAACAAGCAAAAATAAATTCTCCTGCTCACGACGATCACAGTGATACTACATATGTGTATGCTAATTGTTGTTTGTACCCATAGTACAGCCCAGAAACAATAGTGCGCATTTTGCTTTTTTTTAATCCTACCTAAAACACACTGATACTAACTGACACTTATATTCATTTAAAAAATGCTTAAAAAAAAAACCTGATCAAATTATACTGACCCTGACTTTGACCCAAACACTAACCCAGGCACTAAACTTTTTTTTTTTACACACAGTTTTGTTTATTTCTTTCTCTCTGCAAGGAGAGAGATACAATGTATTTCTCCCCTCCATTCAGAGAGAAAGAAAACATGGGGGTGGGGTTCACAGTGACTGATCACTGTGATAACCAATCAGAGGCTCTCACAGCAATCAGGTGACCCAGAACCAGCAGTTAGTACAGGGCCTGAGGCTCTCGGTGAGACCCTGGTGTCTGTGCTGGCACAAAGACAGATACACATACAGTATATGCAGCCCCATAGAAAAAAAGCCCACTCCAGTGAGGCCGCATTTATGTGTACTGTCGGCTGAAAAGGGTTAAAGTGGTTGTAAAGGCACAAGGTTTTTTACCTTAATGCATTCTATGCACGATGGTAAAAAACATTCTGTGTGCAGCAGCCTCCCTAGCCCCCCTAATGCTTACCTGAGCCCCCTCTCAATCCAGCAATGTCCAAAAGAGCCTTGCCTCTCCCAGGACTTGCACTCCCGTTTGGCTTTTGGCAGCGGCAGGAGCCATTGGCTCCCGCTGCTGTCAATCACAGCCAATGAGCCAATCAGGAGACGGAGGGGGAGGGGCCGCACCGTGGCTCTGTGTGCGAATGGACACACAGAGCTGCTGATCGGGAGCGTGCCTGCTTGGGTGCCCTCATTGCAAACTGCTTGCTGTGGAGGCATCTGGCAGGAGGGAGGAGCCAGGAGGGCCAGCGAGGGACCCAAGAAGAGGAGGACTTCTATCTGTGCTAAACAGTACAGATAGACAAATCTTTTGATATGGTTGTGACTGCCACATCACTGGCATTCAAAATACCCGAACAGTGGCTGCATCCAATTAGATGCATTTGCTGTTCCACCAACAGTCCACCAACCCATGAGTGGAAGGGTGTTGGGTAGAGTGGTGCTAACAGGGCCACCCACTGACCAAATTTTGAATGGTGTTTTAGGAACCAGACAAATATCACCCAATGTATAGTCAGTGTCCCTGCTGGACTGGGAAAGCTGCTTTTTCTTGGCTCCTGGGCTTGTAGGTCACAGAGAAGATATTAATTGGACAAGTCAGAAAACACTGATCACTATTGTTTCCTTCAAGAGAATCCAGGTGTGTCTGCATGACCTCTTTTTACTTCCTAGAATAACAATGAACACTAGGATGTCTTGAGCATTTATGTTTGTTCTGGACCTAAAGACATCTTCAGATGGTATGGTCCTGCAGCATGTCTGATGTTTATGGCAAGTTTAAGTCTCTGATCTATGGAATACTGTGCAACTGAGCCCGTGAATTTGTCCTAGACTACTTGTATATATGATATGACAAGCACAGACTACTTCCTAATTTTCTATATATGTCTTCTCTTACTGTATTTCTTTTTACAGAGAAATCTCATTGCAGCGTGGAACTACAGTCCACATTTTGAAGCAAATAGACAAAAACTGGCTTCTGGTAGAACAAAAAGGGCGACGAGGCCTGTTCCCGGAGAGCTATGTCAAGGTCTGTTACCACACTTGCTGAAGGCATTACGGATATGATTATTCTGGGCCTTATGAATCAAAATGTTCTAAAATGAAAGTGGCTGTGTTACCTTTAGCAACTAGTCAAATTGCAGCTGTCATTGTAAAATTTGTATACTGAAAGGACAACACAGACACTTGTCTAGTGATCAGGTCATGGTGGCTATTGCAGTGTTTTGATACTATTTAGAGTGTAATACAATTGTATTGTGATCTTGTCATCTTTTTTTGTTTATAGAATTAAGTATTCTAAAATTATAACATAATTATAATGTGCAGTGGTCGAGTTGTGTTGTGGAGTACAGTGTTTGTGCCCATATAAGAGGTATTATATTTGTTTTACTAGAATATTCACTGGTTAGGTCACTGTCAAGACATGGATCTTCTACTGGTGGGACTGTGGTTGCCTTGGCGGAGAGTTGTAATTCCAGTGTCCATCAACGGGTGTCTCCAGCAGCCAGCAGACCCCAGTAATCAGTTTCCACCTGATGCTGGCTGCTGGGAGGGTATTTAGGTCCTCCCCTACTAAGTGCCTCTCACTCCAGTGCTTTGCTTGCTGCCAGATACTGCTAGCTGTTATCCTGTTCCTGCTCCTGCCCTGTTCGTTGTAGCCTGTATCCTGCTGCCTTGTACCTGCTCTCTCTTGTTCCTGATCCCAGTTTTGATCCCCCTGTTTGTTAATAGTCCGGTATTCTATCACTGGGTTTTTTGATTCACTTATAATTTCATGTTTGCTGTGTTCTGGTGTTTGGAAGGATTTTGTTTCACTGCAAATATATCTCACCTAAAAGCATACTATACACAGTCTGGTGCAATTTTCCTGAGTGTACCCTCACAGATTTGTCCATCTCTGCTGCTGATTCCTGACAGTCACGTTGAGGAGTGTTTTGTGTCCATATAGAGTGTAAATGAATTGCATAATGATCTTGTTGTACTCTTCGTTTATAGAATATAGTATTCTATAATTGTAAAATAATTGCACTGTGATGATATCCAGGGGTCAGCTCATGTTGAGTAGTCTAGTGATTTGTGTTTATATAGAGTTTAATAGAATTGTATTATGATCTTGTCATAATCATGTTTAGAGACTTAGCCTGGGTTCTGTGGAGCCCTAGAGTATCTCCATATGTTGCTAAGGGTTCCTTGAGCAGTAATAGATTGAGCTCCTGCCTGATAGTCCTGCAAAATTTTGGTACCAAGGTCACTCAGCAAAGCCATCATCATTTGACCAGTGGAACTTCTCCTTTTTAAATCTCAAACACCACTGACACCAATGCTATCTGTAAAAGGCGTTCTTTCCTTTTTCCACCACTGTATGGGACTAATAGACTGACTACCACTATAATGGGCATTCTTTCTACAGACGACCATTGTTGGGGTGCCCTTCTCCTGACAACCAATGTGGTTTGGATGATGAACAACTATCTGCAGATGTAATTTTTAATATTGGTTCCCTGACACTTGAACACTATTTCAAGCGTTCCTCCATGGTAGAAAAAAAAAAGAGTTGAAAATGGTGGATTTCAGCATTCTAGATTTTGTGATATACTTGTATTGTTATAATGTGCATTAGTCAGGTCACATTGACTAGTACATTGTTTTGTGCCCATACAGCATGTTAATAGAACGTATTAGGAGTTTATTATATTCTGTCTTTAAAGAATAGAGTATTCTAGAATTGTATTATAATTTTGTCACGCAACCCCTAACACCTGACCCTGTCAAACCCCTAAGCCCCTATAATGTCATCACTCAAGTGGGCTTAGGGCAGCCTACAGTTCTAAACGGGTCATGTTTAGAGGTGCTGCAGATTCCCTGACACACCTTAAGATATTGCAATATATTACTTTCTGCGTGTATGTACAGAGTGCTACATGCAATTTATTATCCAGTTTTCTATAGCGTATTGTCTTTATATCCTATAACCAAACAATCAGCTAAGTGTGATCCTTCTAGTATTAAGGCAACAGCCATTGTATGCTTGTTCCTGCAGGTTATCTCCCCTGATCAGCATGATGGAGCGGACACTCCCCAGCTCTCAGCGATTGCTCTGTATGACTTCAAGGCTGACTCTGACGTAGAGCTACCACTACGTAAAGTAAGGGAAAGGCAATGTTATTACACCTGGGTTAATATATTTCTCAGTCTCTCTCTCTCTCGCTCTCTCTCTGCAAACAAATAAAATCCCTAGCAACGACATTTCTTAAATGGCTATTTTCAAACAACCGTAAAATCTTCACCGTCAACCTGCCAAATATGATCTGTATGCTGACTTTTCTTCCATATATAGAATTATTTATTTTGATTGTAATTTTGGTGAATACACCTCCAAGTGAATCAACATTGGCAGCCATCACATAGTAGCACACAGTTCTCTTTGTGTTTTAATGAGATGCATTCAAGTTTAGTACATGAAAGAGAACCAAAGTATGAAAAAAATGCAATTCAAGATTTTTATGCTATTTATGGTGGGCAAAGTTTCAGTGGAATTACACTAGCATAACGGTCTTCAGAGCAATTTCATGCATGTCGATGGTACTGGAAAATGGTGCTGGCTCAAATTAGTGTCAGGGGCTTACTCAGACATACACCATTTTGTTATGACTATGACCTGACTGGTGTGTTTTATTAACCACTGCTATAATATCCCAATAACGAGCTCCTTTACCTAAAATAAAATTACCTGAAATTATTAGATTTGCTGTCAGTTAAAGTAGAACTATAGACAACATTTTTTTTTGCATTATTGATAGAGTAAGGGAGGGTAATAACCCCTGTCAGTTTATTTTTGCCATCTGTGTCCCATTGGGGAGATTTACCTTCACTTCCTGTCCATTAGCGAAATCAGGAAATGAGAGGAAATCTCTGTAAATTAACGGAATCTCTTGCGGACCCCCAGGTCACCAGAACCAGAACTAGTGTCTTCTTGTCCCTATGTCCATGCTGCCCACCCATGATATGGTCTCACACGTTTGGACAAATCAACTTTCTAATTTGCTATTGTGTTTCTGTTCTGTCCTGAAAAAGCAACTTTAATCCATGAAACACATTGAATAGTGAAAAAAAGGTTTGTCATGGGCCTTAAATTCTTATTTGTGTAATATAGTAATATACTTTGAAAAACTAAACCTATGAAAATGTATTGGGCCAATTTTGGTGCTAAGCTCTCTTCCTTCCTGTTTGCAACAGAGTGGTGTATTGCATGTATACACTTGTGGTATTTTGGGATCAGTTCGGATCCAAATAAAGCCACGTGAACAATAAACATTTGTATATGTTTTATAGCATTGCTGTCTCCAATGGTACCTGTAAAGTCCACATATTAGAAAAAATATATTTCCTTTTTTTTTTAAATGTTTATTGAGATAACACATAATAAAATACTGTACATATACAGATAAAATGACAAGAGGTTAAGGTTTACCAATAATATATACAAAGAGAAATGGTGTAATAAGTAATCTCAGGTATATTTACTCTATATTAGAGTAGAAGGTAGGGAGACAGAAGAAGAATAGAAAGGTAGGAAAGAAAGACATAGTAACAGTAGGGAGGGAAGAAGAAGAGGAGGGAGGGTGCCGAGATAAACCGGAAATCGGTGACCCTATTTGCCACTATATGTAGCTTAAAGGAGAAGTCTAGCCTGAGCTTTTTAGGCTGGGCTTCTCCTCTGGGTCACAGGAGTGCAATCCGTTTTGCACTCCTGTGACCCGTTTTCAGCAGAGAGCGGACTGAAGTCTGCTCTCCGCTGACGTCACTGCTATCAGTCGAAGCAGCGCATCATCCTGACTTTCCAAGTCTGGATCCGCCAGCTGCCTTGGCTGATGGCAGTCTCAGCGTCTCAGGGAGCCGCTGAGACAGCCGCTCCCTGCCCCTCCACAGCTCATCGCTCCAATGAGCATGGAGGAGCAGAGCAAGAGCGATGCTGACTGACAGTCAGCATCACTCTGCTCGGGGAGGAGTAAGAACCGAGCCATCGGTGGTGTTCGGTGGCTCGGTTCTCAGTGCAGAGATGGCGGGGGACAGCTGCAGCATTGGTCTGATGCTGCATCCACCTACTGTAGGTAAGTATGATTAGCCAAAAACAAAACATACTTCTCTTTTAACAACACAATTAAAAGTGATATACGACTATAAGTAGCCAAAGCATAGACTGAGCAACCGAGCGAGATAAGCTCTAAACTGAGGATATAATCTGTATATTGAGGGTAGGACTTGAACGTCAGCCAACATGCCCACCTTTCAGTGAAGGTTGCTTGGATATTATGGAGCTCTGAGGTGAGATCCTCCATGTTGTAGGTATAGTCAAGCTTTTGCAACCATAATTTCAAGGTAGGTATTTGTTGTTTTTTTACAGAATAGTGCTATATATTTCTAAGGCTGGAATTCACACCAGTCCGGTGTGAATTCCAGCTCCGTTCTCTGTGCGAAGAGAAAAAGCAGCTGTTCAGCGCTTCCTCTCCGTTGTAGCTGTGGATCAGCTGAGCAGGGAGAGGGGGAGGTGTAGTGAGGAGGGGAGAGAATGCCTGTTCACAACAGAACGCATCTGCAAATCAGATGCGCTCCCATAGAAGAATATGTGCCTGCAATTTGCACCGCACTTCCTAGAAAACGCACATTTTTTTGGGCAATGCGGAGTGCGAATGCAATGCACATATGTGAACCAGAGTGATTGAAAGTAATAGATATTAAATTGTTCTGCAAATTGGATGCTGTGTAATTCGCAGATCCAATTCACATGGGTGTGAACCCAGCCTGAAGGTAATGCCATGGCTTGATGCACCTGCCACATCTCTAAGCTTAAAATCCCCAAACACTATTATTTTCCCTGTAGTTAGATAAAATGCCTATCCCAGTTCCTTCCGTACCTAAAATCCCTGATTTTCACATTTTGTCCCATCTTCTCAGGAAAAGTAATTTAGATACACATGTTATAGTGATGGTGACAGAAGGGTGTGTTTTATACACATAGACTCTACGTTCCCCTAGGGGCCAAGAGGCAACTGCAATCTCTGTTATTTCTGGTTCCCATGCCTCTGTCTTAAAGTGTTCCTGCACCCTTAATCGTTACCTTTCATCTACTGGTCATAAAGGTAGGTGAAGTACTTCTAGACTTGTTATAAAGGTAGGTGAAGTACTCCTAGACTTGTTATAAAGGTAGGTGAAGTACTCCTAGACTTGTTCTAAAGGTAGGTGAAGTACTCCTAGACTTGTTTTAAAGGTAGGTGAAGTACTTCTAGACTTGTTTTAAAGGTAGGTGAAGTACTTCTAGACTTGTTATAAAGGTAGGTGAAGTACTTCTAGACTTGTTATAAAGGTAGGTGAAGTACTCCTAGACTTGTTATAAAGGTACGTGAAGTACTCCTAGACTTGTTATAAAGGTAGGTGAAGTACTCCTAGACTTGTTATAAAGGTAGGCGAAGTACTTCTAGACTTGTTATAAAGGTAGGTGAAGTACTCCTAGACTTGTTATAAAGGTAGGTGAAGTACTCCTAGACTTGTTATAAAGGTAGGTGAAGTACTCCTAGACTTGTTATAAAGGTAGGGGAAGTACTCCTAGACTTGTTATAAAGGTAGGTGAAGTACTTCTAGACTTGTTTTAAAGGTAGGTGAAGTACTCCTAGACTTGTTATAAAGGTAGGTGAAGTACTCCTAGACTTGTTCTAAAGGTAGGTGAAGTACTTCTAGACTTGTTTTAAAGGTAGGTGAAGTACTTCTAGACTTGTTATAAAGGTAGGTGAAGTACTTCTAGACTTGTTATAAAGGTAGGTGAAGTACTCCTAGACTTGTTATAAAGGTAGGTGAAGTACTCCTAGACTTGTTATAAAGGTAGGGGAAGTAATCCTAGACTTGTTATAAAGGTAGGTGAAGTACTTCTAGACTTGTTTTAAAGGTAGGTGAAGTACTCCTAGACTTGTTATAAAGGTAGGTGAAGTACTCCTAGACTTGTTATAAAGGTAGGTGAAGTACTTCTAGACTTGTTTTAAAGGTAGGTGAAGTACTCCTAGACTTGTTATAAAGGTAGGTGAAGTACTTCTAGACTTGTTATAAAGGTAGGTGAAGTACTCCTAGACTTGTTATAAAGGTAGGTGAAGTATTTCTAGACTTGTTATAAAGGTAGGTGAAGTACTTCTAGACTTGTTATAAAGGTAGGTGTAGTACTCCTAGATTTGTTATAAAGGTAGGTGAAGTACTTCTAGACTTGTTATAAAGGTAGGTGAAGTACTCCTAGATTTGTTATAATGGTAGGTGAAGTACTTCTAGACTTTAGGTGATCAATCATGTCATCCTTAGCAGGCCCGTATGAGCCAGGGTCCAGGCATGCTACCCTTGGAACAAAGCTAACTATTACCAACTGAAAAATTCCAAGAAACAATAGCAAACTTATAGGCCTACATGACAAGAAATCTTTTATTGAAAACCACATTAAACCAGAATTAGACGAGGATATAATCAATTTAGAAGCCATAATGACCCCTGAATCAGTATGCATCATTGCAAGTAAATAAATAATTAATGTGCATTGTGCCAAAATGGATTTAAGGGGGAAGAAGCTAGGACACATTAAGCATGTAAGTGTACACAGGGAAAGTGGTAGCATGACAGAAGAATAAATAGGGCTACTTACTGGAGCAGGGAGCTAGAGGGAGGATGCTGATGGACCATGCAGGCTCTACATGTGGTATGGCGGGGGGGGGACCTTCCTCAGGAAAGCTGGCAATGGTAATGGACAGGACATGAAAAGTCGCTTCTGCTAACAAAAAAAACCAAAAAAAATCACTCAACACTTTTGTCATTAAAGTTACGCTCTTATTTCAAAGCAAATAACATTCCAAAGTATCTGGAACCTGGAAACAGGGGGGAGTACCCACATTTGAAATAGTTAGAGCAAGCTTACCTGTAGGTAAAAATGACCTACTATCACCTTAAGTAACCAAAGGATACGTATACTTATCTGAAGAGAGCATGAAATTGAAGCAAATGTTATTGCCATGGATACATAAACATGAAAAAATACCATGGGTTTATCACTAGGAGGATGACAGTCAAAACATGACACACCAGCTCAGCCTTGATGGAACATTCCAGAAATGTAGGTAGAAGAATGGACAATGAGGAGGAGAGGTGCTGAAATTGCTGATCGCCGGGGGAGTGTGATTCTGAGGGAGTGACAAGGCTGGTGTAAATGCTAAAATAACTAAATGTTTGATTAAAAAAAATCAGTTACAGACAGGCAACTAAGGACCATGATAATGAAAGATCCTGTTGTTTCTGTTTGTTAATAAATCACATACAAGATAGAAAATAATGTTCATTTACAAAATATTTTCTACACACACTTTGCATTCCATATGCACAACCCAGCAGCAGTGTTTTGCGTCCATTTGTCCTTTTTTTGTATAATGACCACAGTAGTCAACCTTTCTGAAATAAGAACTGTCTGTTTTTCCATTGCAACCTGTCCGTGATGTTGATGGTGTTTTGCTGTCAGAAAGGTACAGGGTCACTGACTATATCTTATCTGATGGCCTGTGGCAGTTTCAGTGCCGTGATGTGAATGCTGAGTGTGGACTTAGCACTTCTGTGCTGATACTTCATTATCTGATTTGAATCCTATTTACCATAAGGGAGTGGACATTGGACTTACTATATATGAAAATATTGTCAATGATTGATAATGTTTACTGCTTTGGGACACTGTGCAGTCAGTTCCAGACTCTTTGACATCTGGAAATGGTAATGGTCTTGGAGTGGGTGCCTATACCAACTTTTCAGGCCCTTGGGACACTATTCCTCCTATTGATACAAGGCATAATTCCTGTCACTGACCCCAATAGGGTACTATTTCTACCACTGACCTCAACTACGGGGCACTATTCTTCCCACTGACACCAATGATGGGGCACTATTGCTCCCACTGACACCAACTGCAGTGCCCTTTTCTTCCCAACGACATCTATTTTTTTTTTTTTTTGTAAATTCTTTTTATGAAAGGTTTTCCACATAGAAAAAAACACATACAAACATAGAACATAATAAACATTCAGCACCACAATTCCCAGCACCAGTGTACAATGCAGCTCCCATATCTAATAATAACAGACATTAGAAATATTTCCATATAAAAATCATAGCAAAGGGGAAAAAGAGGGGAAGGGTAGGACACATACAGTATACAGTCGTTATATGCAGTATAATATCCCCCAATAGCCATAGTAAAGGAGAATATAACTTCCCATCTAGGCTTACCCAAGCCTCCCCACCCGCCACATAGTTCAACCAATCACCAGGAGGCAATCAATCTGATGCAGTTGAATTGTCATCTATCCAGCCACCCCACACCTTTTTAAACTGGTACCCCTCTACTGAGATATGTAGCTTCATACAGCGGTAGAGCCTTGTTAATCAATGCCTTCCAGGCCATGAGGGTAGGAGCCAGCGGTTACTTCCACAATAAGCGAGCTTTGCAAGCATAATACAGGAGCAATGTGAGCAGAGAATGGATCACATTTTTGGGTGCTAATGTGTCTACCAGGCCCAACAGACAAATTTCAATAGATGGTGCAATAGCAATTGTAGTTACCGACCTAACACAGTCCATCACACCCACCCAGAACCGCCGGATGTGCAACGACATCTATGATGGGGCATTATTCCTTCTCCTAATACCAACAATGGGGCAATATTCCTCTCACTGATCGGGCATTCTTTACTGTCATTGATACCAGGGCATTTTCTTTGCCCACTGGCCAGAGACCAGCCCCCTCAAAGTCTGAAGGACAGTAAATTGGCCATTTGTTCAGAAAGTTTGGAGACCCGTGAACTAGACTATGCTTAGATCCAAGCAGTTTATCTACAATTTGTTAGTTTGCATCTGAATACAGACAATTTAATTCTGTTGCATGGTCTGCTGATCCTAGCTGGTTGTGGAAGTCTACACCAATTAAGTCAGATTACCCCATGCACATTTGTGGGCAAATCCATGGGATTGCACTTTGCACCCATGACCCAAAAAACATACCAAATACAACCAAATTTAATTAATGAAAACACAGAATACAGAAATTGGTGTAAATTGCCCGCAGCATTTTTATTGGTTTCAAAAATCAGACCATTTAGCAAATACAAAATAAATCCATTATATTCTCATATGACAAAAAGATAATGCTTAGTCATAACGATTCGAACAAACATAACTTTCAATTCATAATAAAGTCCGCCTTTGATACAAAGGGGACGAAGCACATAAAGTGCTCTCGACGACCTGGGGGGGTTGGGTAGCTCTTCTTGCTCAAACTGTCCAGCCAAGGCCCCTTTAAATACCAATGCCTCAAGACACCTGGCCAGGTCCCTTGTGCACCATTGGGCAGAAATGACCTGCCAAAGGTGCACCCAAATTAATAAAGAGGGAGTGAACTTTGGCCAATACAGAATTAGCCCAGCACACTTACCCATAAAAAGGAAGATGAGGGGAGGGGCAAAGGCAAACCCAAGACAGATGTGCACAAATAAATTGTGCCCACTCTGTTATATTAGCAGAGCTGAACGGGGGGGGGGGGGGGGGTATGAAGTATAGGAACTTGTGAGAGGTCTCACAAGCCAAGCTACTCTGTAGAGCAAGTATAACACAGCCTTATCTTCCTCCTCTAAAGCCAAGGGTCTCCAAAGTTTTCAAACAAAAGGTGACTTTACTGTCCTTCTGACTTTAGAGGGGCCAGACTAAAGCCAGTGGGAGTAGAAAATGCTGCAGGATTTGTGGGAGTAAACAATGTCTTAACCTGGCCATAGATGGGCCCAAAATCATCCGGTTCAGCATTGACCGGACAATCTTTGATCCATCTATGGATGTACCTGCTTGAGAGATGTCGATCCAATGAGATTATTTTGCTAATTAGAACATTTTCACTCGATCAGCGCATGTAACCAATCGTCTTGCTGTCAGAATACAATAGCACAGCTGGAAGGATTTCACTATTCACCCAGCTTGGGTGGGTGTGTCCATTTGTTTGTTTTTTATTTTATCAGCCTGCCAGCTGATCAAAACACAAAAACAATGCATCTATGGTCAGCTTTAGGCTTAGCAGTCAGTGGGAATAAAAAATATTACGTAATGTCCCATAATACCCCATCTATGGTATTGGTGGTAGGAATAGTGCCCCTCTGTATCAGTGATGTGCCTCATTGGTGGTTTCAATGAGAGGAATAGTGACTTATCATCAGTAAAAGGAATGGTGCCCCATTGTTAGTGTGAGTGGGGTAATAGTGCCCCTTCGTTGATATCAGTGGGAGAAATAATGCCCCATTGTTGGTATCAGTGAAAGAATGGTGTCGCATTATTGGTGTCAAATGGAGGAATAATGGCTTGTATCAGTGGGAGGAATAGTGCCCCATGGGCCTGATAAAGGCAAGCAAAGGGCCACACCTGGCCCTGCGGACCACAGTTTTGAGACCAGTGCTCTAAAAGCTCAATGTTGGTGGAGTACACAATTCAAAGATAACACCTCTTACAAAGAAGGCAACATTTTGCTTACGATAGCACATTTTGGTTTTAATATTAATCATGCGACATCTGATAAAAGTTTAGAGTTCACAATTTACCTCTCTACTGTGCTATAGTTTCAGTTTCAGAAACAAGCAGAGTTTGATAAAACTGAGTGTGGGCTTTCTAAATATAGTCAAATTGTGGGAAAAAGTTAGGTGGACTAGGTGCATCCTAGTAGGTAAGTTTGTGGGAAAGGGTATTATCATTCACTTTTGCAAGGAGCAGCATGATCTCCTATTACAGCTATGTAGACATCCTAGGGTGTTCTCCTGGGTATAAGCCCATGGAGCCTGCTTTTGCATAGAGATATAAAAATATGACTGTATGATAACCAGTTAATGAAATATTGGTGAATTTGGTGTTCAATCACTGTAACCATCACCATATGTGTTTGGTATTGCGAGCTATGACTCAGAAACATATAACTAAAGTACAAACATACATTACATAACTGAAAGTTTATTAAAGTTCTATGGCTTTCCAAGTGCAATGGCACAATATAGTCTACACAATCTGATTGAACTGAAAGAGGAATAGAATAGAAGAATACTTTGTACTGACCTCTGTTTGCACAGTGAATTATGTGTTGTATGTGCTGAACTGTTTTTGGTGTAACATTGGTAAATGAATCAATACAGTCCATGCCAGAGTGGTTTTCAATGAGCCATTACATTTTTGACATTTTAGTTTAATAAAGAAACACTCCCATTCTCTAGTTTGACGCACAGTGTACAAGAAGTGGCTAAACAAATAAAATTAGGACATAAAGATACAGTAATCACATCTCCTCAGTCCTTCTAACTAGGGCACAATGTACGTTATGCCCTCATATGGTCACATGGTCATATTAGGTCAATGTCATTAAGGAAAGTCTGAAATTGCATCTTCCAATCTCTGAAAAATGTGAGAGAAGCATTGCTTGAGTTTTGCGTTCTACTGCTTGGAGGTCCCTATTAGGAAGATTCAATCTTTCTAACTGTCCTGATTACCAAAGTTAAGCCTAGTACACATGATCAGAAGATCAGTCAAAAAATACCACTTTCAAAGTGATCATACGAAAATCTGATCATTAGTACACAGCTTTCGAAAGCCCCTCACGACAGTTCGCCCAAAATTATCCGAAGGGACGAACTCATACATTTTTCTCGTACGATACCAGTTCGTACGATTTTCGTTTAATTTGTATAGTTTTCGTCCGAAAATTCAATACAAATATGCTGCTCTCTCCAGCCCTTTTAGCCATCGCGATGGAACCGCTGGCGGAGGCCCTGCGCGCCTCCCAACACATCAAGGGCCTGCGCGTTGGCTGGCTGGAGGAGAGGGTCGCCCTGTATGTGGACGACCTCCTCCTTTTCCTCAGTGATGCAGACTCCTCGCTCGAAGGAGCACTGCAGATTCTGAACTCATTCTCCATGGTCACGGGCCTCAAGGTTAACTGGTCAAATTCCCTTCTGTTCCCTATAGACCCTGCAGCTCGTACCACCGCCCCCGCTGATATACCTCTACAATGGGTTGAAAGTTTCAAGTACCTTGGGGAGGTAATCTCGAGACTTCAGATTTCTTACCCCTAAATCTATCCCTAGTGGTTCAGGAGACACGGCTGAGACTGAAGGCGTGGGAGTCACTACCCTTATCATTGCTAGGTCTGATAAATCTGATAAAAATGAAAATCCTACACAATTTACCTACCTACTTCGCCAATCCCCGCAATTGATTCCCCCAGATACGGATATACTTGTGCGCCCGTCCTCCGAGGGAGGACTGGCATGCCCTGACCTATATAAATATTTCCTGGCCACCCAGCTAGTTTCAGAGGCTTGGTGGCTCACTCACGACACGACAAACCCCGCTACCTTGGTTGAGGCGGCGGTGGTGAAATTGTTGGAAGCGCTGAAATTTCTACCTTTTCCGTGGCCCTAGGTCCCCATACCCACTGACACTCTCCATGCGCACCACGCTGCCTGCATGGGGGCGGGCCTTAAAATTGAAAGATACTCACAAAAATGCATTCTCTCCAACTGCCCCCTTGTGGTTGAACCCCACCCTGGAGCATATTTACAAATTGCCTGAACCCCACGCTTGGACTAAATTTAACATTAAAACAGTGGACCAAGTAATATCCAATCAATCTCTGGCCCCTCTCTCAAAATTGATTTCCAATTTCAACGTCCCGCAGAACTATTTTTTTCGATATCAACAACTCTCCCATGCCTTCAGTCACCAATTTTCCGGCTCTCCCCTCCAGATCGTCCAATCTACATTGGAGGACCTCCTCAGATCCGGGTGTACAAATAAGCCCACCTCGAGACTTTATTCCCATTTGATAATGACCTCCCTCCCTACCCTGGAGAAACTCAGAAACAAATGGCTACAAGACATTCTCGACTTTGACAATGACGATTGGGATGACATGGGACTTTCCCTTCAGATTCCTGGGAGACCGACTAATCCAGTTCAAGATGGTCCATCGCGCATATTTTACCCTGCACAGATTACACAAAATTAACCCCGCCTCTCCCCCAGGGTGCTGGCATTGTGGAACAATAACCTGGTGACTTTACTCATATCTTTTGGACCTGCTCGGCCATTGTCGAATATTGGAAGGAGATACTAAATGTCATAAACATAGGTCACCACCATACCGCTCCAACCCTCCATGACAATATGCATATTGGGCCTGATAGAACAACTAATACCCACGGTGGCTGGCCGCACCCTGGTCAGGCTACTTCTCTTTTACGCCCGCAAAGCCATAACCTACTCCCCCTCCTCTCTCCCTGTGGAAACAATTGGTCAACAACAGCCTACCTATTTACAAAGATTGTTATGCTAGTAGGGGATGCCCTCAAAAATATGACAAGGTCTGGTCCAAATGGCTGGCGGATTCCTCCACAGCCTCAGACTTGCACCCTACTTAACCCATTACCATCTGTTAATTGATAGAAATATGCAATGGTGAATATAAAATATTTTTCTGACATGCACGTTCTAACTCCACGCTGTCCTCCTACTTATGGAGCAGGCCTACTGCAATCATCGTGATACCGTATGATCCCTGTCATGTTTCATGTAACAGTTTACCTTATGTCATAATTCTGTACAAACCAAAAGTTAACACTCGTCATGACCACTGTATGTTGTTTGTTTGTTAAATGTTTTAAAACGCAATAAACAGATTTGCAAAAAAAATTCAATACAATGCAATACATTACATCACTTTTGAACTTTTATCCAGTGCACATAGAAACAATTGCAGAAGCAGTCATGATTGCATGATGAAACGCATCAAGGGCGTGGCCAGATGACGTCATGAAGTGACGCCGGATGACAGGAACCAGAAGTTGGCCATTTTGGATAGGTATCTGAAGCTAAAGTCTAACCTTAAGGGGGAAATGTTTGTTTAAAAAGATAATCGTTTCTATGTGCACTTGATGAAGTGCAATCATTTTGTGAGTAGGATTTTAATCCTTTGTTTTAACAAATTGATCTGGTAAGCTGATATATTGCGCAATGAGGTCCGTTTTGTTCTTTTGAGCTACTTTTGGAGGAAAAGTGTTCAAATGTGGAGAAAGACACAGAGGAAAGTTTGCATGGAGACAAAGCCCTTTTAAAGGGCAAGGCGCATAGTGACCTAATTTTCAAGAGGTCAAAATTTGAGGTAAGCAGCCTGTTTGGAAGGTGGAAAAAGCACTCTATGGTGGTGATTCATTTAGAATATTCACTGGTGCACGTTTCATTCTTTATTGACTCAAATTGAGATGGAAGAAAAAGGAAGTGGACTATTAATAAATTATGTGTGTGTGTATATATATATATATATATATAATATGCTTTTTTTCACTATTATTTTTTTTCACTATTTATTATCATTTGCATATAAGTGGATGCTACGCTGTATTTTGGACTTGGCACTTTATCTTTTGGAATGGAAGATATTCAGATAGTATTTTTTTGTCACACCGATCTATTCATGCATTTGAAAGAGATTTATATGCTATGTATATGATCTAGTTTTGTTTGACTGCATAGAGTTTTATTTGATTTTATTGCATTTTTTGTTGTGGGAACCCATGACAACAGCTGCAGCAATCATTTATATTATTTATTCAATTTGGTTCACAATTTGTGTGGTAGCGCAGGAGACTTTGTTAGAGTACATATCAGGCTTGTTGTTATAGGTTTGGCCTCATAGTTACATAGTTAGTCAGGTTGAAAAAAGACACAAGTCCATCCAGTTCAACCTTAAAAACAATAAATAAATAAAATAAAAAATATCGTACAATCCAATATACCCAATTTTATACCCTCAGGTGATCCAAAGGAAGGCAAAAAACCCCAGCAGAGCACGCTCCAATTTGCTACAGCAGGGGAAAAAATTCCTTCCTGATCCCCCAAGAAGCAATCGGATTTTTCCTGAATCAACTTTACCTATAAATATATAGGTAAAGTTGATCCAGGGAAAATCCATGTACATAAATGTAATGGTGAGGCTCCGATCAGATGCGTGCAGAGAAACTGTGCTGCCAAACACACCTCTACGTATGAAACAAAGTTCAGACACCCAACTTGTTTTTCTAGATTCTTAATCCAGAGTAATACATTTTTAATTGCGTAGTCCAACCTCCTGAGTTTCTGAGTACCTACACTCCCTTTTCTTCCCAGCACTAGAATATTATACCATGTAATATAATATTGCAGAATGCACCGAGACAATCACATCAGTCACAGAGCTCGCTGTCTAATGTCCTAAACATAATTACACATAACAGCAGACAGCAGTTCACCACCAAAGAGTTTCTCATGCTAGCCCCTCCATCACCTCACCAAGACCCCATCAAAGTACTTCACCCCTAGCCAGTAAAAGGAAACCAGTTTTGCACACAGCCAAGATTTTTCTTCCCTATGCATGGAAGGGAGCAACAATTTAGCAGATGTATAAAAACCTGGTACTTTAGAGGTCTGTATGAACGTGACAATTTTTCAACTGCTTGTCTATTGCTTTTCTAGCATGCTGTTTGCACTTCTTACAACTTGCCGCTCATGTCCAGTGCGATTCACTGATATACACATACGCTTTGCTCATGTAAGCTAACCTGTTTCAGTGGATAACTGTTCTCTAAAAATCAGAATTTGTACTATAGCAAAATTTTGGAAACAACTGAATACCCCTACCATACAAGACTGGTAGAGAGAACTGAACTTTAGTTGCCACTTGAAGACCTCAGCATGTCTCAAAACCATCAAGACAAAACTTTCTGATTTACCTGGCTCCCTCCATAGTTGGCCTTTAGATACTCAGAATAATAAAAACAACTCCTACACATAACTTGATGGGCTCCAACCTCTCTGTACTCTTCTGCTCCTCAGGGAGGTCCTCCTGTCAACTCCTCTGCCTTTTATCCATGCCCCTTATCCATGCCCCTTATCCCCCACTTAATCATTACCCTTATTCCACACATAATCCTTCCCTCATACCTCCAGGTATCCAATCCAGTAGTTTCCTCCAAGACCTGCTTGAGGTGATCATACTTTATGCAAGATTGCACCATTGTGCAAGATGTAATGCTCATGTAATTAGCTCATGCTAATGTAACTACTAAACTGTGGAATGACACCCCCATAGCGGCTGTACTTCTCATGCTTACCAAATAACTTGTATCTCTTTATGCATTGTAATTCTTTTCTTCTAAAATCTCAATTAAAAAAAAAAGATTTGTAAATGTCAGAAAATCCACCACTACAGACCTACGTATTGCTAAGTATAACATTTAGCCATGCTTTAACTGCTAGGGAGGTTGACAGTTAAAGCAGAAGGATCTAAGAGGATCTAGCGAGGATAATGAAGCCTTCATAGTTTCCCTATTATTTTATAAATAGATCCTTTAATGATGCGTAATTAAAGTCAAATGCAGTTAGAATGGTATTTGGCTGCTGACATACCTACAGGAATTTAGAGGCAATACATTATTTTGGCACTCCTCACCTAATCCCCATCCAACCAGAACCGAGACCCTAAGGCTCGGTTCACATATGAGCTGCATCCGTCGCACAGCAGGGGTCCGGTGCGTGCTGGTTCACCGTTTCAGATCTGATTTCAGCCCGAATTTTGGGCTGAATTTGGACCTGTAACGGACCAAAAAAACACACCTTTTTCCTGAAAAACGCACAGGACCTGCTGTGGAGATGTGTGAACTGGCTCCATAGAGAGCCGGTCACAATCTCCTGCTATGCGAACTGGATGCGGGAAAGCCCGCACCCAATTTGCATAGGTGCCACCCCAGCCATAATGTAGCATATCATTTAAAACAATAGCCATAGTCTGTTCTGTAGAAGTGAACTGGGAATTCACCAGAAAAATCTCACATACAGTATTACCACTAAAACCTGCACAATAAATACATATCTCTATAATATATGTACCCTCTTCTTTAGTATTTACTCTGCTCTATGTGAGATAATGCCTAATACAAAAAGTATGCACCAAAAAGGAAGCTTTTATCACTAAGAATTATGATGGTTTTAAGATTGTTTTTTTTTTTTGTTTTTGTTTTTTATACTGATTAACAGAACTTGCTTGATAGGGTCCATGCACACCGGGCTAGAAAAATGGCAGTTCCCCTGACAGGAAAAAAAAATGCTCATAGATCGTGTTTGTACAGGAATTTAGGAGAACTTAGACCCCTTTCACACTGGAGCGGTGCAGGCGTTAGTGGTAAAGCGGCGCTAGTTTTAGCGCCGCTTTACCGCTGTCTTAGTGGTGCTTTTTGGCCACCATCGGGGCGCTTTTAACCCCTGCTAGCAGCCAAAGAAATGGTTAATAGCGCCCGCTTTGCAGGCGCTTCGGCAACGCTGCCCATTCATTTCAATGGGCAGGACATTTTGGGAGCGGGATATACCGCACCGCTCCAAAGATGCTGCTTGCAGGACTTTTTTTCCTGTCCTGCAAGCGCACCGCCCCAGTGTGAAAGCATTCAGGCTTTGACACTGGGGTGGTATGAGAGGCACTTTTCAGGCGCTATTTTTAGCGCTAAAACGCCTGAAAAGCACCCCAGTGTGAAATGGGTCTTAGGAGTGTTTAGTGTTTTTTTTCTGCCAGAAAGCTCCAATCAGAAACACAAGCCCGAAGGTTTTTTTTTCCTTCCTCTAAATGCTGAGCTTAAAATATGCCTCTAACCGTCCTAATGTGCATGGACACATAGGATAACATTGAGCTGCTTCTACAGGCAAAACACAACACTCCTGTAAAAGCAACAATTTTTAAGCCCAGTGCGCATGGACCCTTAAGGTCAAATTGAAAACAGATTTCTATAAAGTAACTTAAATGAATTACATTAACAAAAAAACTGCTGTCATTTATATATAGTTAAACAATACATATAATAAACATTTTTTATGTGAAAGAAAAGTATGCAATGTGCATAAGTTGGCCAATTTTCAGCTGACATGGTTTAGAAATGTCTGAAATGTACAGTAGTTATAAAAAGTCTACACACCCTTGTTAAAATGTCAGGTTTCTGTGATGTAAAAAAGATAAATAATTTCAGAACTTTTTCCACCTTTAATGTGACCTATAAACTGTACAACTCAATTGAAAAACAAACTGAAATCTTTTAGGGGGGGGAGTAAAAATAAAAGGCTAAAATATTGTGGTTGCATAATGCCCCGTACACACGGTCGGACATTGTTCGGACATTCCAACAACAAAATCCTAGGATTTTTTCCGACGGATGTTGGCTCAAACTTGTCTTGCATACACACGGTCACACAAAGTTGTCGGAAAATCCGATCGTTCTGAACGCGGTGACATAAAACACGTACGTCGGGACTATAAACGGGGCAGTGGCCAATAGCTTTCATCTCTTTATTTATTCTGAGCATGCGTGGCACTTTGTCCGTCGGATTTGTGTACACACGATCGGAATTTCCGACAACGGATTTTGTTGTCGGAAAATTTTATCTCCTGCTGTCCAACTTTGTGTGTCGGAAAATCCGATGGAAAATGTCCGATGGAGCCCACACACGGTCGGAATTTCCGACAACACGATCCGATCGGACATTTTCCATCGGAAAATCCGACCGTGTGTACGGGGCATAAGTGTGCACACCCTTTTATAACAGGGAATGTAGCTGTGTTCAGAATTAAACAATCACGTTCAAACTCATGTTAAATAGTAGTCCGTATACACCTGCCATAATTGAAAGTGCCTCTGATTAGCCCCAAATAAAGTTCAGCTGTTCCAGTAGGTCTTTCCTGACATTTTCTTAGTCGCATCCTATAGCAAAAGCCATGGTCCGCAGAGAGCTTCCAAAGCATCAGAGGAATATCATTGTTAAAAGGTATCAGGAGAAGTGTACAAAAGAATTTCCAAGGCATTAGATATACCATGTAACACAGTGAAGACAGTCATCATCAAGTGGAGAAAATATGGCACAACAGTGACATTACCAAGAACTGGACATCCCTCCAAAATTGATGAAAAGACGAGAAGAAACTGGTCAGGGAGGCTGCCAAGAGGCCTACAGCAACATTAAAGGATCTGCAGGAATATCTGGCAAGTACTGGCTGTGTGGTACATGTAACAACAATCTCCCGTATTCTTCGTATGTCTGGGCTATGGGGTAGAGTGGCAAGACGGAAGCCTTTCCTTTATAAAACAGGCAAGCCGCGCTGTCTCTTTAAATGGAAAAATAGCAGCCGGCACAGCAAGAGATCATTTTGCAAAGTGAAGAAAACTATATATATAACAAAGTGCAGCGCTAATGAGATATCGGTGGAATAAACCACAAAATAAAAAAATAGAAAGTATACTCAATGCAGTGACCTCATAAGTAAAAGATTATATATATATATATGAAACTATCAAACTATCGCCATGTAGTTACATGTGAAAAACCAACTTAAATTGGTAAAAAAATAATACTGTGAAATAAATATACGTTGATAAGTGAATATCAAAGTTCATGAACAGATAATCATAGTGACATGGTGACTTGAAATAAATACTTGGTGCAGACAATTTGCCAGTAGATAATCCACCACCGATAAATAGAAGGCTTACCAGAAAAGATGAACCCAAATAGGCGTACGCCTAATGAGTCAGTAAAGCTTGTGGTGTAATACGCCTAGGGAACCATTCATCGGTACACACGGCATCCAGTTGAGGATATAGACTCCTATAATACTTCACAGCACAGCTTCCAATGGATATCCACCGGAGGGGTGATGACCAGAGGGTGGATCAGAAAATCTCTCCCAATTGGTATGTTTATAAGGAGAAGAAGCAATAGGCCACATCATGTGATTCAATTTTGATATAAAACATTTATTGTATATAAAAAAGGGAACACTCACATTTTATGAAGATAAAAAGCGCTTTGTAGTAAAAAGTGTGGAAAGTGACGCAGTGGCATCAGCAGAGCCCGTCGTCTTACCAAGTAAAAAAACATCCAAGCCCGGCTAAATTTTGCAAAAACACATGAAGTCTCCCAAAAGCATGTGAGAAAATGTGTTCTGGTCTGATGAAACCAAGGTTGAACTTTTTGGCCATAATTCCAAAAGATATGTTTGGCGCAAAAACAACACTGCACATCACCAATGGATTCACCAGAGGAAGATTAAAGTTTTGGAATGGCCCAGCTAGAGCTCAGACCTGAATCCCATTGAAAATGCGTGGGCTGATCTGAAGAGGGCTATGCACAAGAGATGTCCCCGAATTCTGACAGATTTGGAGTGTTTTTGCAAAGAAGAGTCAAGATGTGCCATGCTGATAGACTCATACCCAAAAAAACTGAGTGCTGTAATAAAATCAAAAGGTGCTTCAACAAAGTATTAATTTAAGGGTGTGCACATTTATGCAACCACATTATGTTAGTTTTTTATTTTTACTTCGCATCCACCTAAAAGATTTCAGTTTGTTGTTCAACTGAGTTGTACAGTTTACAGGTCACATAAAAGGTGGAAAAAACAGGGGTGTGTAGACTTTTTATATCCACTATATGTGTATATGTGTATATGTGTATGTGTATGTATATATATATATATATATAAATTATGTCCTCCATATGTGTTAATTGGCTAAACTTAAACTTACCAAAAGACAGAAGTTTTGTTGCTGATCCTCAACCTCCACCATGGCGGCAGCTCAGGGCATAGTAGGGTGGCAGTATGTGGGCCCTGACAGCCCCTGGTCATGGCCTATGGTGGCTATACAGAAATTCAACTCTGTGTGTTACTGCCATTGTATGGGTCACCATTGTAACACACTAAACATAAAAGGATGTATTTGTTTGTGTGCTCATGTCCAAATAATACTGTATTCAGTCTGTAATCAGTCTAATCCCTGCATGTGCTGTACCCCCTCAGATCCCCCTAACTGTGTTGGTCCTTGTATGTGTGTCAATGTGCCTCTTTTGTTGTCTTTGTAACAGGGTCAGCTTGTCTCCATAACTCGCAGAGTGGATGGTAGGTGGTTTGAAGGGCGAGTTGAAGGTTCTCCATGTCTTGGTCTGTTTCCAGCAAACTATGTGCAGATCAAAGATTGGCCTTTGGAGAAAAAGAAGGAGATCCCTCAAGTTAAGGCAATGAAAAGTACAAAGCCTATAGTGCAGGTCGGTACTAACAATATCTAACACACTGACTCTCAACCTAGACATAGACTGAGGGAGGGCCTGTTCTCTATAGAAACCAGATTCTCAATGTCATTGCTCAAGTGCTATCTGGTTAAAAGGAAAGAAGGTAGTTTGTGACACAAGTAAGCCAACTGTAATGCCCCGTACACACGGTCGGACTTTGTTCGGACATTCCAACAACAAAATCCTAGGATTTTTTCAGACGGATGTTGGCTCAAACTTGTCTTGCATACACACGGTCACACAAAGTTGTTGGAAAATCCGATTGTTCTGAACGCGGTGACGTAAAACACGTACGTCGGGACTATAAACGGGGCAGTGGCCAATAGCTTTCATCTCTTTATTTATTCTGAGCATGCGTGGCACTTTGTCCGTCGGCTTTGTGTACACACGATCGGAATTTCCGACAACGGATTTTGTTGTCGGAAAATTTTATCTCCTGCTCTCCAACTTTGTGTGTCGGAAAATCCGATGGAAAATGTCCGATGGAGCCCACACACGGTCGGAATTTCCGACAACACGCTCCGATCGGACATTTACCATCGGAAAATCCGACTGTGTGTACGGGGCATAAAGGTATTACTTGACAAGAAAACTGTCCGTCATAAAAAGTGTACCTGTACTTGCCCATATACAGGGCACAGTAACAAGTTTTGGAACTACAGACCTTGTAGGTTGCCCCTATTTGCCTACCCCGTGCTCTTTGCCACTCCAAATTTCAGCCAGACCACCCTGAGACTCCCCAGTTTTGACTTTATAAAAGTTGAATCTTTTTCAGACCTGTTAGGAGCAGAAAAATTAGTTTTGTTTTCGGCCTGGTTCACATCTATGCGGTTTTTGGTTTTTTTTGGTGCATTTTGCAGAAACGCACTACGGTTCATTTAACATTTTTTCATATGGGACACGTTCACATCAATGCTTTTTTCAGCTGCTGCATTTTTGGAAAGAGTCTGATTTTTTTTTTAAACGCAAAATGGTTTTTTGGTTCAATAGACTTCAATGGAGAAGCTGCAGAGAAGCATATAGTGTGTTTTTTGCCGCGATTTCACCACAATTTACGTGTTTTTTTATCTACCCAACAACAAATTGGTTGAAAAGAAATAAGCATAAAAAATGCAAAACGAAATCCAGCAAAAAGCACTGCAGAAATAGATCAAAAGCAAGCTGCATAGGTGTGAACCAAGCCAAAGTTTGAATAGAGCGGTGAAGGTTTATATATTCGTTTTTTTGACAGTCGTCAAAAAAGACAAACAGAAGAGTGAATCTATCTAGCAGGGACACAGACCGCAATAAAAACTTAATAGCAATTCTGTTAATTCCAAAACCATAAAAAAGTTTGACTATACTTTTGCTTTAAAGACTTACAGTTGAACTTTGGGATAAACTAATATTGTCTAAATACAAGAGGCATGTGAATTCTTACTTGAGTTACTTATATATTTCTTCCAGATCTGTGCAGTAATCCAGTGTGAAGCTTTATCCTTATGTAGGGGCTTCCTATATTAAAGACTGGGCACTGCTGCTCTCTCTTCTGAGCAGGGTGACTGGTCTAGTATCCGCCCCTTCCTGTAGTTTTCTGCATACAGCCTGTAGTGAATGGACCTGCTAGGGGTCCCTCCCACAGCTCTGCTCTCAGCATAGGTTATATGCAGCACAATGATGTCATCACTGTTTTTACAAGGTAATAATTGGGTCTGCAAAGGCAATTTGTGCACCTAAAGAGGATTTATTCTTATTGTGGAATGTTTTTAAATGAAAAGTTTTGCGCCCAGAGTTCAGCTTTAAAAACAACTTTTCTCAGCACAAATGGTTAATATGACATCCTTTCTGTGCTAACTACTATAGTATGTCTATATTAAACATATGTTAGGGCATGCTGGAGTTCATTACTGGAAGGTCTTAGATTGTGTTTGGTGTATATACAACATGCATACATGTTCCTTGGCTTCTAGAGTGAAACAGAGATTTTTTTAAAAAAAACCTTCCTGTTTGACATCTGAGGCTGATAAGTTAACTCACTTGTAATTTTTTTCTTGTACTTACTCTTTTCTGTTCTACTACAATCTTTTAAAACAAGCATTTAGCACACTGGCCCCTTGCAGGCATACAATGGAGGACATGGATGGCCAAGCATAACTGGGTGCCTGAGTCTGCCACTACAGGTGCCAGAATGTAGAAAAACTCCAGTGATCATTTTAAAACTGCTTTACTACATAAACAGTATATTAAGACCAATTACCTTATTTTCCTTATCAGGTCTCCGATGGTGTCACACTCAGAGAAAAACCATGTGTTGTCAAGGTACCTGCATCCAATAAACTGCAGCAGCTCCAGGGGACTATGTAAGTTGTGTTAGAACCTAAGACATATGGATGATGGGGACTATCCGTCATACTTGTTAGCTGTCTTTCAAATCCCTTTGGGTGAGGAGACTTTTTTTTAGAGATTCTGCCATTTTCGGCTAAATCATTTTGTGTTTTAGGTCTAGCTACAAACTCTACAAATTTGTTGTTTAGCAAACAAGGGCATAATAGGACATTTGATTGGTAGGAGAGCTCACTAAGTTAAATCTCTAGATGTTACATTGCAGCCTATGCGTAATAAAGATTATTTACATCAAATACCATTTTTTTTTTTTTTTTTTTAGTTTTTGATAGAAGCGTTACCATTTACTTCATTTTGTTGTGATATTTGGAGCACCCATAGCTTACAAGTTGCGTTCGCTTATTTAAATGGGTCTTAAGCATGGTCTGGAAGTCCCAAGAACTCACATGCATATCTTAGCTTTTTAAAGAATCAAGAAGGCATACTGCCAATCAAATCCACAAACCACCCACACAGCATTGGGGATGGTTCCCGAGAACCTGGGGGTTGCACACCAAGGTATTGGGAGTAGGCAACATGTAATTGGGAGTGCTTACACATACAATACTCTCTATGAATGCTCTGGGCTACGGGGTTCCCATTAAAGTCAAAAAGATATGAAAGGTATCGGCAATCAGCTTCGGGTGCTTGCTTTGCACTTATATTACGTTTGGTACAATTAAAGCTGAGCCATGAAAAAAACACATTCTCTATCACTTTTGTGACCTAACTTAACTGTAATGAAGTATGTCTCACATCGTGCAAACAGGTGGAACCAGTCAAATCCTTCTGTGCAGGGGTGGCCTGTCCTCTTCCTTTTTTGGAACTTTTGGCACTGCAGGGTTAATAGCTTCAGGTCTTCTGTGAAGCTGCTGTGAAAAACTTCCACATGGGCAACTGCTTCCTGCTGTTACCTGTCTAAAACTCGATCTGTAAATGGGGGAGAGAATATTGTTAGTTATCAGGCTCTCCATCATTCATAGATTGTGTTACAGGCAGTAAAAGCAGTGAAAAAAAGAATGTTTCTCAATGGAGGAAGTGGAAGGAGAGGGTGGGTTCTCATCGGGAACTTTTTCACAGCAGCTTCACAGAAGACCCATAGCGATTAACCCTGCAGCACAGGAAGTTTAGAGACAGGAAGAGGACGGGGCATCCCTGCAGTAAAGATTTCTACAAGATCCAGCTGCCTGCATGATGTGGTACAACCTTCATTACAGGTAAGTTAACTTACTAAATCTACAAAGATTTTTTTATTTTTATGGCTAAACATCAGCTTTAAACTGGCTCACTTTAATACGCAATAAAGGGAATAAATATATTATTAATATGATGTAGCTTCTGCTAAAACAAAGCCTATGTGGTCCTGAACTTAAAAAGCGCAGATCTACTATCCTATAGAGAACATACAGAAATGGTAATTGTGCTTAAACAGTAGGCTAAAAAATGTACCTTTGGCCTTTAATTCCTCCTTAAAAATAGCAGTTCAGTTCCTGTGACTCTAGAGTCTTAGCTGATCTCACACTGCAGATTTACAGCTAAGCATAGCTGACTGTGACTATTAGTCTTGGGAAGTTTGGAGTGAGATTTAGTGATGCCACTACTGTGCTGCTTACTTTTCTTCTTGCTGGAGGGGAAGGTGTGCTTGAGCATTTGCAGTGCAAGGATCTCATTTTTGCTTCATCTATTCTGTGGATCTGTGCTTTCTGCACCTCTCCTGCTACTTATGAAAGTAACCTACAACAGATTAGCAGTCATCAGAGCAGTGGCGACTGGTGCTGTATATTTTGGGGGGGGAGACAAACAAGACAACACGTCCTCACCCTTACACCCCCCGCCACGGTTGGTCGGCCTTGCACTCTTACACCCCCCCAGTTGATCAGTTGGCCCCGCACTTACCCCATCTAGGTCGCAGGCAGCTTCGGCCCCTTCCTGCATCTCCTCCTCTTTGGCGGCGGCTTCCTCCTCGGCGGCTTCACCCTGCGTCTCGGGCTTCATGGCAGCTTCCTCCTTGGCGGCTTCCCTCTGCGTGTCAGCCAATATGATCACTTCTCCTCTCGGCCAAATATTAATTCGCTACTGTCACATAACTGGGTGGGCTCAGGGCCCAATCCTCTACACCCCAAGCCCACCCTTTTTTGAAGCCAATTAGAGCCTCAGGCTCTAATCATGTGCTTAAAAAAAAAAACCCCATTGAAATCCATGGGTCCGGCACTCTGCATGTAGATTAGGGGCCGGGCAAATGGATTAGGGGGCGGTGTCCCTGTTCCCCTAATGGACAGGCCGCCACTGCATCAGAGGGGCAGCTCTGACATGAGGTAGTTAAACCTTCTCCAATACTAAGATGACCGACTATACACAGAGCACAGTGCAGACGAATGCATGGCAAGTCAGTAATCACCTGTATGGAGACCACAGACAATACTGATGACTACTTCTAATAGGCTTTTTTAGCCAAATCTTTACAGTTGAGGTGTTCCTAAAATTTAAAGATCAGGGATTGTTGTCCCTATCATGATTTTACAGTGGAACCAATCATGTATGTAGGGTTATGTTACTGAAGTTGTTAATCAACAAATAAAATTTCTTGTTGTTTTTAGGTACCGAGCAGTATTTCCTTTCTCTCCTAATAACTCAGATGAGCTGCAGTTGCTGGCAGGGGATGTGGTGACTGTGACACAGCAGTGTGAGGATGGGTGGTATGTAGGTAAGTGACTTTGAACTGGAATAAAAGATCCTGACAGTATACAATATATCACCGGAATGTGTAAGACATCCATTTTTCCCTTTCTCAGGTGTCTGCTGGAGAACACATCAATTTGGAACCTTCCCTGGAAATTATGTTGTTCCATATGTGAATTCTTAGTCCTGGAGGCTTCACTTTCAAGTGCTTGTTGTACATTCTATGGAATCCTTCTTGGACTAGTAGTGCCAACCCCTCTGATTCAGTGATTTTATGGACAGCTGTGGCCACGCTGGATTACAGGGAAGAGATTGATGAAATAACCTTCTGGCATATACTAGCCATGGCCTTCAGCCGATGGGGGACTAGTTGATGCAACCTACCTTGTCAGTGAACAGAGCACTGCAACTGAGGGAAAATGACTAATATTATTCTTACTATATACCATATTTTTGTCCAAATGATCTTACCCTCCAATTTGTCCATACACCATAACTCCATCCTATTTTCCACGTACTGTATGTTCCTTGTTTCAAGCTTTTAAATGCATCTTACTGTTTCTTGTTTTGCTGATAGTACAGCCGATCTTACAATTGATACCACCTAGCTGTTTTGTTTTTTGTTTTTTTGTCCTGGATGAACTGTATATATTAGGTAGAAGGGATGCTTCTCTGCAAGTATGTGCTGTGCCCAATGCCATTTGCTTTTCTTTACCATGAGCAGAACCTCAATAGGCCTCATGCAGCTGAGTTCTCCCTTAGTGCTTGCCCAATTTACCACTTACAGGACATCACTAGGCTAGGCTCAGTTTTATGGGCATTTCTTCCCTGCCTCTTCCATGTACCCAGCAGATCAGCCATCCCTTTCTTTCTCTCCAGGCTTTCGTAGATGAACTTCAAATTCTCACAGGAAGGACTTCAAGTTGTCTGACTACACCTAGGTTTCCTGGCCCCAGTTGCTTCTACAGTGGTCTCCTCCCTCTTTGCGCTATTGACTTCTCTTTGGACATTTCCCTTCTAAAGTAACTGTATAATCTTTAGACCAGGTGTTCTTTTTGATGTAAAAGAGTGTTCAATGTCCACACAACTGTATTTAAGGTCTATTTTTTTTAACTAGATTGTTATTCTGTTATGCACAGAATTAACAACAGTAACTTTTCACTTCAAAGTATGAGTATCATATCAGGATTGAAGTTTCCACAGGAATTCTAGGAGCCTTACTCCACACAGAGGACCAAATGTTCTTCCATTTCACCTCAGCTACAATAAAGAGGAATGCTCAAAGGAGCACAGTCAACAGTGCTATTCTGCTCCTGGTTGGGAGAACCCAGATACTGACTACATGGCGACTTCTCATTTACCACTCTCTAGAAAGATCCAAGACATGGCCTCCAAACCTCCAGATATCCTCTCAAGTGCCCTAAATCATGCCACACACCCTAAGGAGTTGTATCTCCACTAAAAAAGTTCACAGACCAAACAAGGAACTTCCTAAGGGAGATTAGTGACATCCTCTCAAGGCCTCTCTTACAGTCGTAGCATGGTAGTACCCAGGCAACTATTATTTTTAGATGGAAGTTGTCAATGTCCTACATATCACTCTCAGTATCTTTCCTTTAGGTATAAAATCCCTGTAAATCAATTTTTAGAAAAGGTAGATGAATAAACAAGGATGGTATTATGGTCTCATCCATACTAGGTTGCTTTGTATTTGCTTTTGAATGCACAGACATTTTTTTTACACCAAATAAATTGGAGGGGTGTGGATTATCTGTGCACTTGCATTATGCAGGCTGATGAAATTAGCTGGTATTGCAATAAATATTGTTAAACCTAACAAGTTATCTAGTAGCAACTTTCTATACAACTTTATGAGACAGATATCAGCCAGTTCAATAGAAACTGTCCAACATTTAGCCAGTGTATACAGCACTAACGTCTGGCTTCTGTCGAACAACATGCTGGAAAACCAGCAGCCGACCAGCATTTGATTAGCACTTGCAGCCAGTAGCTGCAAGCGCTGACCTCTGTGTTTTGGTGAGAATACAATAGCTCAGCGGGGAGATCGCTGTACCAAAATCACATAGTATAGCAAGCTCCACGTTTTTTGTTTTTTTTTCAGTCCACTGTGTTGAACAAATAAAAAGAAATACCTGTGTGTACAAGGCTTTAACTTGTTGTAAACCCTTTACAACCACTTTTTACTACAGGCAATAATTAAGCTTACCTGTAGCTATGCTGGATATCTCCTAAACCTGCACGGTTTAGGAGTTATCCCTGTATCTGCATGTGCTGACGTCATCGACACATGCGCAGTTAAGCAAAGTTGACTGTGCCATTACCGGCGGCCCCCGCGCACATGCGCGGGAGTGATGTCATCGTGGCTCCGGCCAATCCCAGCGCCGGAGCCACGATACCCGGAAGTAACCCCCGGGATTGATGTCAGCCGCCAGAGCAGTGAACAAGGACTGCTGCGGGGGCTTTGATCTCAGGTAAGTAATTCATAATGAGCTAGTATGCTATGCCATGCATGATTGCAAGTCTAATCATTGGAGGAGAGCAAAACGTGATAGTGCAACGCTCAAAACAATACAAATACACTATAAGTCGATAAGTCACTAATAAAGTGCTAAAACGAATGCAAAAATTAATATGCATCCAATAATGAAAAATAAAAATAATTCATATACTTAGGTGCTACCCCAAATACATTATATACGAATAAAAAGCTCTCTTAATAGTGTAAAAAAATTGTTCCAAATTCAACATGTGCACACTCCGGCCCTTTCCTTCATTATTTTTTTGCAGAGAGACTGATTTTTATTTGTATACCATTTATTTGGGGTAGCACCTAAGTATTTGAAATTTATTTTATCATTATTCAAAACAATGAAGGTAAACAGTCTCCAAAAGGCATGTATCCACTTTCCCTCAGCGCTCATGAACCTGTTAAACTAAAAAGGTCACAGACCCTTCAGCTGCTGCTAGAAAATAAATCAGATAGTACAAAACACGTCTACACACCCTAAGGAAAATATAAACATTAGCAGCGCTAAACTATTGTTTCAGCATAGTGCCCAATAGTAAATCATTCAAAGAAACACAATGTCCTGAATATAGATAAAATAAGAAAGTCTGTATGGAGTGGTCAGCTGTATCAAAGTGCATGGGGGATGTTGGAAAAAATTATATTTAATCACTGAATATCTTCAGCCCTCCACCACACTGCGTGGAACACCACACCCTAAAAGGTCGTACACACGATCGGACTTCTTGACAACAAACATGCAAATTAGCTGTTTTGGAGCAACATCCGACCGTGTGTACGCTCCATCGGACAAACTTTTTCAGTTTCCATCGAACTTTTGTTGGCTGTGCGAACGGACAAACTTTCCGGCAACAAAAGTCCGATGGAGCAAAGTCCGATCGTGTGTACACAAAGCCATCGGACTTTTGTACAAACTACAGTACGCAGCCGCGAGAATGTTTCCAGCGCAATCGCGCTGGTTCTCGGCGGCAGGGTACTGTACATCTCACGCTAGCTGCAATAGGAAAAACACATTTTCCTACTGCGGCGGGCGCGAGAGGGAATTCCCCTCTGGAGAAAACCAAGCCCTTCGGTCTGGTATGGATTTTAAGGGTAACCCCCTACGCCGAAAAAATGGATAAGGGTCTGGTATGGGTTTTGGGGGGACCCCCATGCCGTTTTTTTGGCATAGGGGGTTCCCCTTAAAATCCATACCAGATCTAAGGGCCTGGTATGCCCCTGGAGGGGAACCCATGCCGGTTTTTTATTTAAAATTTGGCGTGGAGTTTCCCCTCAAGATTCATACCAAACACAGTGCCTGGTATTGGCGGGGATCCAAGTCGGATACCTGCACCAGTGTGAACCCGGCTCCCAAGGTGTCAATCTCGCCAATAAAAGTGGCGAGATTGACACAATATCAGACAACAATAAAGAAGTTGACCAAAGGGTGGTGGTAGAGCTGAAAAACCACGTGATTTGGGGAAAGTTGGCTGGAAAAGTCCTGTCGTCTGTATGCAAGACAAACTTTTGGGCAACGCCCTTTGTACAAAAATCCAAGGGAAAGTTTGTACAAAGTCCTATCGTGTGTATGGGGCTTTAGGATGTTACACTTACCAGAAATCAGGTGGAAATCAGCCTTAAACTCCACAGATTAGCAGACCTCCTCCTCTGATTGTCAAATCATGGTTGGACTACCTCTTAAGCTTCACTCTTAACTCCGCCAATAATAGATCTGTATGGACTCCCAACACAAATGCTCTCGAGTTCCAAGCACTGATTCACGGGGATTAGATCTTAAAATACCGGACTCCAATTGATTGCTAATGGATCCCCAGCTCATCAGTGGTACAGAGACGGACTCTGAATACTTAGACAGGACTTCTGTCACTTTTCCTCCAATCCTAAATGTTTTCTTTGGTGGAGAACTAAAAAAACCCCATAAGATTCAGTCATTGTATCCTTGCCAAAGATCAGACATGGACTTTACTGACAGCAAACAAAGACAGCTATTGCCCGAACTCCAAAACGCAGTGATTTTATCTATATTCAGGACATTTTGTTTCTTTGAATTATTTACTATTGGACACTATAGTCCAATAGTAAATATGTAACTATATATATATATACTATACTATACTATATATACTATACTATGACACTCTATACTGAAACAATGGTTTAGCGCTGCCAATGTTCTAATTTTTTATCATTGGTTGCGTATTAATTTTGGCAAAAATTTTAGCACTTTATTAGTCACTTACAGTATAGCGTATTTATATTGGTTTAAGCGCTGCACTATCACGTTTTGTGTTTATATATAAGGTTGGCCGATCACCTTCTTTTGTGCTAGCTGCCATCCCTCTTTTGAGTGCTCATTCATACTATTCTAGCTGGAATTGCAGGAGAGCAGACTGAATTCTCAGCATAGCTAGAACACTGACCACTCTGAGCTCTCATACCTAGTGTGGCCAGTTTTTAATAGGAAAGCAGAGGGACTGGCAGGAACACCAGGGATTTTACACAGAACAAACAATACAAAGAGAACAGGATACATTGTCAAACAAGTACATGGTATACCAAGAACATACCAGGAATATAAAATAAAACCTTGTTGAAACATCAACACATTCTTTAAAGAGGTTGCAAACCTCTAAACCCCCCCCCCCCCCCAAAAAAAAACCCCTGCAAGACAAAGGCATAATGAGCTTATGAAATACTTACCTTAGAATGATGCCCTGCAGTGCCGCCCGTAGTCTACTCCCACGGCCAACAGCTTTTACTGGGGTTACTTCTGGGTTTGCGGGCTCCGGTGCTGTGATTGGCCGGAGCCCTGATGACGTCACTCCCGCGCATGCGCTCAGGAGCCGCCGGTCATGGCACGGGCCCTGAAAAAAACCGGCACCAGCGGCCCATTTCTTCAATGCGCATGCGCTGATGACGTCGGCAGCAGTGTATATAGTGAATATCTCCTAAACTGTGCAAGTTTAGGAGATATTTACAGTATAGAAAGAGCAAAAAATGGCTGGACAGCCACACTCCATTAAGACACCTTTATTGAGGTCAGATAAAATCCAAACAGTCACAAACGATCACATCGATCCCAGAGGAACAGGACAAGGCAAGGCTTACATGTTTTACACCGCAAGTGGGTGCCTAATCATTGCCATAGATATTTACAGTACCTACAGGTAAGCCTTATTATAGGCTTACCTGTAGGTACAAGTGGTGTAACAACCACTTTAAGAAAAACCTGTATGTGCCACTATGTCCATGGTAGTCTGGTTTGTAAATGGGAGGGTTTGCATTCATTCTAATCAGCTGATGCACTTATGGTCTTCTAATGGGAAAGGTTGCTGTGTCTGCATCCCTTTAGAAGTAATTAACCCTTAGGGTGTATCTAACCAAAAATATAAATCCTGTTTCAGAGGATGCCTAAAATCTGATTTTTATCTTAGTGCAAACTTCTAGGAAAATCAGTCAGTCAATAACACATGCAGGAAATTACATTTCTGGAAAAGATCTGTACACCAACTGTGTACAGTTGGCCTCCAGGTTGCCAAACTGCATTCTTTTACTAAATAAATACAGTGGCTACAAATTGAAACGGAAAGTAATTTTTATTAACAAAATTATAATACAGGAACTATAAATGCAAAAATTTTTTTTTTTTCTCTGTGTTTTTAAAAAAGTTACCCTTTAAAGGAATTACATAGCTCCCAACTGTCCCTGATTTGGAACAAAGTCCCTCTGTCCCTCTTTCCTCCTCATTTGTCCCTCATTTTAGTCTGATATATATAGTTGTATATAAAATGCACTTTTTATCTTTCAAGAAGTGTTTGTCAGTGCCCGGGGCGTTGCTAGGTCTACAAAAGATCTGGGGCTAGAGCCCATAGCCCAGCGTAGTAAAGAAAGTCATACGCTTGGGCGGGCATACACATGTATATAAAGTAATATACGCGTATGTGTGCATGTGTGTGTAATATATATCCCCAGTGAGCCCCCCACTTACATCAGGGTCCCCAGAGAGCCCCCCTTACATCAGGGTCCCCAGAGAGCCCCCCCTTACATCAGGGTCCCCAGAGAGCCCCCCCTTACATCAGAGTCCTCAGAAAGCCTCCTCCTTACATCAGAGTCCCCAGAAAGCCTCCCCCTTGCATCAGGGTCCCCAGAGAGCCCCCCCCACTTACATCAGGGTTCCCAGAGAGCCCCCCTTACATTAGGGTCCACAGAGAGCCTCCCCCATTAAATCAGGGTGCCCAGAGAGCCTCTCCCTTAAAATTAGGGTCCCCAGAGAGCTTCCCCCTTGCATCAGGGTCCCTAGAGAGCCCCCCTGCTTACATCAGGGTCCCCACAGAGCCTCCCTTCCCCTTGGGGACCCCTGCAGAGACTCAGGGCTATGGGCCAAAAGCCACCCCCTAGCAACACCACTGGCCAGTGCTAAACGTTTCATCCAGTTTTTATTTTGCTGCATTTTTAAATTTCAAAAGCCAGTATAAAGAAAGAGTAGTGGTTAAAAAAAGCACTTTTAGCTATAACTAATATTTTTTGAATAATTCTCCTTTAAGGGGCGTGGCAGGGGGTGTGTCCTATGTTTGTCTACTTTTGCTAATAGGTGTCCCTCGTCCCCATCTCAGCATAGCTAGCAATGTCCCTTGTCCCCATCTCTAGCATAGTCTAAATGAACATGCAGTGGTGGCCCGTCCATAGGGGGCGCACGGGCTCCGACCCCCCCATCCCAGCAGTAAAAAACAAAAAAAATTAAAAATGTATTTTTTTTACAAAGGCCCTTTAAAAAAATAGAAAGAAATTTCCTTTAAGTGCACTGTGTTCGGGCGCCGGACACAGTGCACTATGGGAAGCGCCACGTCAATGCGCTCACGAGATTGTAGACGAGGCGCTTCATTTGCAGGATTTTTACCTGCTTTGTGGCACATTCCATCGCACCGAACAACTTCCGCCAATGCTTTGTTCTTGGAGTTAAGACATTACTTCCGGTTTCCCTGTGCCACAAGGAAACCGGAAGTGACATCAGAAGGTCCGCGGAAGCCATAGATATTTATAGTACCTACATATAAGCCTTATTATAGGCTTACCTGTAGGTACAAGGGGTGTAACAGAGTTTACATCCACTTTAAGAAAAACCTGTATGTGCCACTAGACATTGAAAAGGGGTGCGGGACTTTAAATGAGAT
This sequence comes from Lithobates clamitans, assembly GCA_037952925.1. NCBI lineage: Eukaryota > Metazoa > Chordata > Amphibia > Anura > Ranidae > Lithobates > Lithobates clamitans. Next base: position 3,144,611 of record JBBGZY010001091.1, read on the forward strand.
TTATGAGAACATAATCTCCATTCATATTACTTGAATTGAAGGACGGGGTTTGGGACTTTAAATGAGGAATGCATGAACGAACCCAGGGATAAGACAATGTAATACGGATGTGTTTATTAGCATAAAACGCCCAGCAGAGCGTGCATTTGAAAATACATACATAGTAGTAGGCATACATAATAGTAGACACGTATAACAAAGCATGATGCAGAAAACCATAAAACACAGTAAAGCGACTACTCAATCGCATTGCTATACAATCCTTTCACGAGTGAAAACATTAAAACCAGGGTGGGTCCTAGAGTAAAATCATGTTGCATCTGTATGTGCCCGACGCGTTTCATGGTGTACCAGCCAATCTTCAGGGGCGGATGCATAATTGAGTAAGAACTGCAAAAGGACATAAATGTAGCGTGTAATTATGATCATGTCACCCAATAGCTAAAGAAAACTACAGATAGAGATGAAAAATAAACCAGCTCCAAACAATTTACTCAGTTGCAGAGTGCGACAATGTGCGTGCCAGTTGGAACACGTGGGCCACTGAATGGTCTGCATACCGGGAGCTGAAGTGGGGCCAGTGGATAACAACAACCATGTACATAATTCCAGGTGGGTGGATGTCCACCTAATAGGTGAAAACTGCAGAGGCTCCAATCTAAATAAGTAATAGAAATCATAAATAACCCAATAGATAGATTGGAAGTGGACCAAAACACCCCCAATCCCAGTAGGAACATGAACAAACAATGTATGTGTACCTGGATTGCCCCAAGGAGACATACAACCCAGCTGTGGGGATGTGTCAGAAAGCATAGGAGTAAACTGCAAGGGATGGCCGGGGGGGTGAGTATGCCCAGTGTTAGTCCAATAAGCACAACTAGCGTCATGCTGGCATATCATGCGGGAGGCACGTCCGGACCAGGAGGTGGCCAGAGCCGCTCTCTTGAAGCCAGGCGAGGCCTCCCATTGGATAGCCAGGATCACATGACTCGTCCCAACATTCCGACGCCAGAGGCGTCTGGTGTGTCAGGCGGATGCGTGACGCCGATGCGTTGAGGAAAGACCTGTGTTTTATGGTTTTCTGCATCATGCTTTGTTATACATGTCTACTATTATGTATGCCTACTACTATGTATGTATTTTCAAATGCACGCTCTGCTGGGTGTTTTATACTAATAAACACATCCGTATTACATTGTCTTATCCCTGGGTCCGTTCATGCATTCCTCATTTAAAGTCCCAAACCCGTCCTTCAATTCATGTATGTGCCACTATGTCCATGGTAGTCTGGTTTGAAAATGGGAGGGTTTGCATTCAGTCTAATCAGCTGATGCATTCATGGTCTTCTAATGGGAAAAGTTGCTGTGTCTGCATCCCTTTAGAAGTAATTAACCCTTAGGGTATATCTAACCAAAAATATAATTCCTGTTTCAGAGGATGCCTAAAATCTGATTTGTATCTTAGTGCAAACTTCGGGGAAAATCAGTCAGTCAATAACACATGCAGGAAATGACATTTCTGGAAAAGATCTGTACACCAACTGTGTACAGTTGGCCTCCAGGTTGCCAAACTGCATTCTTTTACTAAATAAATACAGCGGCTACAAATTGAAACGGAAAGTAATTTTTAATAACAAAATTATAATACAGGAACTATATATGCAAACATTTTTTTATTTGCTATATTTTTCATAAAAGTGAAGTTACCCTTTAAAGGAATTACCTGCTTTGTGGCGCATTCCATCGTGCCGAACAACTCCTGCCAGTGCTTTGTTCCTGGAATTAAGACGTTACTTCTGGTTTCCATGTGCCAAGTCCCTGGGCAAGTGACATCAGAATGTCCGTGGAACGCACGGCCCGAGCGGAGCTGGTAAGGCTGCAAAATAGGTGAACTGCGAGCACCATGCTTGGTGCTCACAGTCCACTCAACTGTGTTAGGAATGACTATTCGCTTTTTCAACACTGAACCTCCCAACACTGAACCGCCTCTTCGCCAATCAGGAGCTCGTGTCTGTTACCTGTCACCTGATTGGCTACAACGACAGGCATCGCTATTGGAAGCCTATCAGGAGGCAGGAGACGCATGAAGGACCCCGCTCATCTCCGTCACCCGCTGCCCCATAGAGACAGGGTAAGTGCCGGGCAGATGGCAAGCCGGCAGGAGGCACACTGGCAGCATTTAATGGGCACACTAGCAGCATTTGATTGGCACACTGGCAGCATATGATGGGCACACTGGCAGCATATGATGGGCAGTTGGGCACACTGGCAGCATTTGATGGGCAGTTGGGCACACTGGCAGCGTTTGATGGGCACACTGGCAGCATATGATGGGCAGTTGGGCACACTAGCAGCATATGATGGGCACACTGGCAGCATTTGTTGGGCACAATGGCAGCGTTTGGCACAGTAGCTGCGTTTGATGGCACAGTGGCTGCATTTGATGGCACAGTGGCAGCGTTTGATGGCACAGTGGCAGCGTTTGATGGGCACAGTGGCTGCAATTGATTTTTTTTTTCAAAATTTTTTCAGTTTGTTTGTGCCCCCCCAAAAAATTTTGAGCACCAGCCGCCACTGTGAACATGTGATATGCAAGATGCATAAAAAAACACACAAGAGTGCAAACCTTAACTAATTTATGATAATTGAAGGGATCTTGAACCTCAGATGATATTACATCCGACAACATAATATTAACCAGTGGCATGAGAACAGATCAGCAGACATGAAAGAAATTCATGAAAAGGAAGTGAAGGGCTGGGAAGGTTAAAAGAAAAATTCTGTCCAAGATATGGAATTTTCCCCCCGATACAAAAAGTCACAGCTCTGTGTTGTCTCAGCTTGTAGCGGATTGAGGAATCCCAGGGATGGACAGGCTGGGGCTATTGAGGTTGCAATAGCTGGGGGGTGGCAGGGAACTGATATTATAATATAGTGATATATCAGCTTACCAGAGGTCATATATCATTACATATTCCTGCATTTATTGCTGAACAGCAATTCGTAAATAAAAATATAATTACTTAAAGAGGAATTAAACCCTCCTCTCCTTTACAGCCAAGGAAGCTGCCATCTTGGCCTCTGTTCAGCAATTAGTTACCATGATTCTGCATGACATGTGATCAGTTATGACACCAGACACTTGATGGCTTTACAGTTCTGTTGAGAGCAAAAGTAACTGTAACAATTATTATTCCTGGCATTCCTTGAATCAAACTGTTAAATCGGTGAGTTTAGTTCTGCTTTATTCCCTTGCATGTGCTTCATTCTGATGATTACCCAATCAGGCTCTGAGCATTGCATTGTGGGTAAAAGAGGAGAAGTTCACCTTCTCCCCTATACCCAGACATGTGTATACTTACCTATCTTCAGCCCGCTCTGCTCCGGTCACAGGATCTGGTTCCCCTGAGTCAGTCAGCGGTGGCTGTAGAGGAGAGGAGGGAGCGCCGACAATGGATGGGCCATGCAAGCTATAGGTTACGTCACCACTCCCATTCCATCAGTTGTTGGTGTGCTTTCTCCTCTCCCCTGTAGCTGCCAATGGCAGACACAGGAGTCATGTGTCTGGCTGAAAATAGGTAAGTATATACATCTTTCCTACACAGGTTCCTCAGAAAAGGTGTTAGGAGGGGGAGGGACCACTTTTAGACATAGTTAGTGTTAGGCAGGAATTCCACTCTAAACAGACAGTGCTGGGCTTTCTTATTAGAGGGGAGGAGCTTCCTAGGAAAATGATGTCTGCAGTCTGCTACAGGCAGGGGAAGCACTCCCCCCCTTATCCTACCTCCAGTAATCACTCTGTTCAGTGCACTGTGATGGTTAGGTGAGGCAGGTTAAAGAGTCAGAGGAAACAGCTGTGTGAGGGATTTTTACACTGGAAGGTCAGAGAGTGAGAGGCAGCAGCATAAGGCTGAGCTGTGTGAGGGATTTTTACACTGGAAGGAGAGGGGGAGAGAGAGAGACAGGGGGAGAGAGAGAGGGGGAGAGAGAGAGACAGGGGGAGAGAGAGGGGGGGAGAGAGAGAGACAGGGGGAGAGAGAGGGGGGGAGGGAGAGGGGGGAGAGAGAGGGGGGGAGGGAGAGGGGGGAGAGAGAGAGAGGGAGAGAGAGAGAGAGAGAGAGAGAGAGAGAGAGGGAGCGAGAGAGAGGGGAGAGAGGGGAGCGAGAGGGGGAGAGAGAGAGAGATATGTTTGAGGGCTGGTTGAGGGATTTTTACACTGGAAGGTCACAGAGTGAGAGGCAGCAGCAGAAGACGACTGAGCTGTGTGAGACAACATGCTTGATTTACTAACGGAGTAAAGGCTGTTTACCAATTAAAGTGTCTTTTCACTTTTCAAAGTGAATGTTAGTAAATAAAAGGTTGTTAAGCTAGTCTTTTACATAGCTGGAACTGTTCATTCAGAGAAAATATTTGAATCAATTTTGGAGTTTTCTACGCACATAAGGCCCCATTCATATGGACATTACATCAGTCCGTTTTTTACTTTTACTGGTAGAAACAAAAATGCACTGTAATGTATCCCTATTGGTGTCTGGAGGTAAATAAATGTGCGTCCATTTACAATCGGTTCCACTCAGGTTCTTCACACTGAATACAATATGTTTGCATCCAGGTCTGATTTTGCAGACTTGAACAAAGGATGCACTTCCATTTTTTATTTAGATGGAGGAAAAACAGAACGGACACAGAAGACACATATATTCACCCATTTCTGTACTGATCCAATTCAGGAATCCAGATCTGTCTATGGATCCCTTGATTGATCCATGTGAAAGGGGCCTAACAGGTCATTTTTGCATAGCTCCCAACTGTCCCTGATTTAGAAGGGCTGTCGCTGATTTGGAGCAATGTCCCTCTGTCCCTCATTCCTCCTCATTTGTCCTGATCTATATAGTTGTATATAAAATGCACTTTTTATCTATCAAAAAGAGTTTCCCAGGTCTAAACCTTTCATCCAATTTCTAAACTGCAGCATTTGTAAATTCCAAAAGCCAATATGAAGGAATAGTAGTGGTAAAAAAAAGCACATCTTGTTTTTTTTTTAACAATTCTCCTTTAAGGGGGCGTGGCAAGGGTTGTGTCCTATCCCCTGCATAATTTTGCTGATAGGTGTCCCTCATTCCCATCTCAAAAAGTTGTGAGGTATGATTTTTGCTATTGAAAACACATAAAATCTAAGAATGAACTTTGGAGGCACAACAGTATTAAACTACGAAAGAATAGATATGTTTGGGATTTTTATTAATAAAGTATAAAAGGACAATGAACAAACATGGACATTTAAAAACAAATCAGGCTAGACATAGAACCTGGTATTGGTACACCATAGGGATCCTGCCCTGCAAGCTTATATGAAGTTTAGAGTAAATGTAAATTTATAAATAGAGCGTGTTATTGCCAAATGAAGGAGAATATACTTCCCCAAACATTGAGTAGTAAACAATCATAAGGCTCTAATGAACAAGATGCTGCAGGTCTGGTGATCCAAGGTGAGATGCTCTCTAGTTGCTCTACATGTTTCACGTTGCACAGAACGCTTCCTCAGGAGCTAGAGATTCAATTAGGTATGGTGAGAGTAAATACTACCAGTGAAACCTTATATACGTGTGATCGCAGTTCGATCAAAAGTAGACATGTCTGATTTGGGTCGGAACCGGCAGCGGCCAAAAGTCAAAGACCTCTCAGGGGTAAATAACGTCATGTGTCCATGGGTAGGGAACAAGGCTTTTAGCTGTAATGCCTGGGATAATTGAGAGGCAGCTCAAGAATGGACCGCTGAGTGTAGTGGGGGCCGGTTCTACGATCGCCAATGTTGGGGATGCTGGCACAAATTGCTACTGAGTACCTACAGAGTCACCCTGGTTTTTGAGGTACTTGAGCACTAGGTCTTTTTGTTCTGATGATTTTGCTATGTTGATTTTCATTACTTCTTACTAAATCTGCCCTTATTTTCTATTTAAAAGTTGATAAGTTGGTTAAATACTATTTTTATTTAGTGAAGATGTCTTCATTGCTCAAGACAACATAAATGACTAGATCAGCTACAATATTGTGGGTCTGTGTGATTTGAGCATAGTCAGTTGTCATGTAGTTATTTTAATGGTTATTTTATTACTCTCCCTCCCCATCATCTCTCCTCTGCTCCCTCTCCAGCCCATATATTATGTCATTGCACCGCATCATTCTGTTCACTTTCTCACCCTTGTCTGGTGTTCTACCCTCCCCTAGGTGTGGAGATCACAGTGTTCCTTATATAAGAGCCGTGCCTCTACCTGTCACTGTGCCCAGTGCCCAAGGCAGAGCTGTGGGGTGAGGTGAAGCGTTGTTCACATTCCACATCCACACCGTATGAATCAGGCCACCTGAGATTTCTGTATGGGGATGTGGCCAGCTCATTTTGCTGTATATACACCTTTTATTCTGCATGCTTATAGAAAATATAATGACACCAATTCCTAGACCTATGGGTGGAACAATCAGGCTCAGCGGAGATCACTGCAGTATGGCCGGCTACTATAGAGAGAGCGGCCTTTTATAGGGCCCCGCACTGCAAAGGCTAAATGCTCATTTGATCTAGGGAGAGATGAGAAAACTGCATTTGTATCCTAGTCCCCGCTCCTGTCGGCTCTGGTCAGTCCTTTAGTGTCATAAAGTATAGGTAAGTGCTAGATTAATTTTTTTTTTTGGTGAGTATAGGCAAATTTAAGCAGGCCTAGCTGGAAGCTAGGCCTGTTTGTTTTGGTTTGTGTGGGCTGGAAGTCGCTCAGAGTTAGCAGCTGGTTGCTCACAGGCAGCATCACTGAGACCTTACTCTTCCTTCTAGAGGATGCTGGAAGAAGAGGAGGAGAGGTGGAGCTGCCTGGGGTGTTTTAAGGAGTCCTAACCAATCCCCAACCTGGATTGGCTGGGGGCAGGCCTCCTTAAATACCTAGAGTCAGCTGGGGAGGAGTTGTCGGGTGGAAGAACTGAGGACGGAGTACTAGGCTGTCGGGGCCTTTGAGGGAGTTCCCCAGTCTGGGGGGGGGGGGGGGTGACCTTGGGCCTGGGCTCAGGTGCAGGATGGAGCCCTCCAGAAAATCGTGGAGGCTCTGAACAGGAGGCACAGGAGGAGCAAGAGAGGACAGCAGGGCAAGTCTTCAGGAGTAAACCACCGGCTGCAGCCAGGAGGGCTGGTGACTGACATGTGCAGTCAAGAGGACTGGGGAGGCACACCTGAGAGGACTGGGAGATTGCAGTCAGAGATGGGTGTAGAGCCAGTAGTGAGGACTGCAATGTCGTGGACAGTGGAGTCTGGCCGCTGCAGCCAGGAGGGCTGACTGGGAGCAGTAGTCCACCTATAGGACAGCTAGCATAAAAAGACTTCCTATTTTTTTTTGCTACACCATAGGGGCCCATGGTCCCTGGCTGCAAAGGGCAGGTTACCTTGTGCCTGGCTGATTCAGTGTCGGCCCTAACCATGTGCTAGCTGTTCCTGAGAAGCAAGAGTTGTGCAGGAGGAAGAGAGAGAAAGAGCAATAGTCTGCAAGCAAGAGTTGTGCAGGAGGACATTGGAGAAGTGTTGTGTACATATTTGTCCCAATTGATTGATATGCAATCCTCTAATTGATTGATATACAATCCACCTAATTATTGAGATACAATCTGCTGGGCATCTTATAATTCCCTGACCCCATCCAAGTTAAATTCCCTAATAAAAATAACAAAAGCACATAGGCTGTTTTCTGCCTGAGAGTGACTGAGGAGTGAACGCCAGGTCTTGGCAGGGTGACAGGTGGGCCACAACACTCAGCAGCTCCTACGGGGTACCGCTACACATACAATGCAGGGCTATTAACCCTCCACTGTATGTGGAAGAGGCAGGAGTGCGGCCATGGCCAGGAGCGCCTTAGAGCAATAGCTTTGCAGAACCCATCACACCATTGCAGGGACTATGTTGGACCAAGGAATAAGGCAAGTATTATTATTATTACACTGGGTAAAAAAAATAAATCATTTAACCCTTGAAGTGTGCGGGGCCCCACTGCAATGGCATTTTTTTTTTCTTCTGCAAGAGTTGGGCTTTAAAGAAGATGTAAACCTAGAGCAAATCTAAATCCAAGGATAAAAATGTAATATTGCATCCTTCCACTTACTTGATTTTGTGGCTGAATTTGTTTTTTTTGGTATTTCTTTCTTTATTTTCACCTGGGGATCCTGCCATTAAGGCCCGTTTCACACTGCCGCGACTTGAAAGTCACGCGATGCGGCCACGATTTTGATGCGATTTCAGGGAATGCCTGTGTAAACTTGAGATCTATGGACTTCAACTCGCATCAAAGTTGGACCAAAGTAGTACAGGGACTACTTTGAAGTCGGTGCAACTTGAAGTCGCACAGATATGAATGGTTATCATTGGGAATCATGGGGTACGACTTGTCATGTGACTCTGATGTCCAAAGTCGCAGGAAAAGTCACATAAGTGTGAAAGAGGCCTAGCTTATTTCCTAGGTGGTAACATTCACTCAGTGTAGTGTATCTATGGAAGAGCAGCATTGTCACCCCAGGACTGGAAGTGTGTTAATGGGGAAGTACGACCAAAGCTTGTGTTCACCCTGCACTCCTGTCACCCGTTTTGAGCCGTCAGGGTAAAGCCTGCTGTCAGCTGATGTCACAGAGCTGGTCCAGGCTGGGGAAAGATGTCCACCATATGGGTGGGATCCATCCAGGAGCACTGCTGGGAGACTGAGCCACCGCTCTCTCTCCTCCCTAGCCCAGTTCTCAAGTGAGCACTGGAGGGACAGAGCACAGAAGAGAACTGGACTAATAACACTGCTTAGGATTTCAGTGCAGCACAGGAAGTTAGAAGCTTACAGAATTTCTGGCAGGACCAATGGGTATTTTTCTGTACTTGTAGTGATGCTAAAAATATACAGCATGTGACAATGTGCATTGGAAATATGTACTGAGTATATATTTTTTTTACAGTGGGAGGGGCTGTGTTTCGGTGGGAGGTCATATGAGTGCCCAGCGGCGCTGTAAAAAAGGTATTTTGTGGAATCATTTTTAAAAACTACAGATACTGCACATTAAAGCTTCATGTAAGCATGCAGCGAGAGGGAAGGGATGGAGAGGAGATGGCTGACACACAGACTGAGCTGACAGGCAGAGAGGGAGGGGGAGAGAGCAGAGACAGCGGGAAGATGGAGGCACGTAAACTGACCATGGTATCATAGCTCAGCAGCCATGATAAACATGGTCAGCTTTCAGAGGGGAAATCAGGACCAGGCAGGATCAACCAGGTACTGTAGAAAGGCTGTTATTGTAATACCGACAGGACTAAATTTAAGTCCCAAGGGTTCAGGGAAGACCTAACTGGAGGATTAATCCGTGTTACCCCCTGGATAAAGTCACGAACCAGAGAGTGTGAAGCAAGAGGTCGTTGAAAAAACACTGATAAGGCCGACACCTGGCCTTTGATAGTACTCAAGGCCAGCTTCATTTCTAATCCCATCTGTAGGAATTCAAGGATCCCCTGGATTCACACCAGGAGACATATGCCTTCCAGACTCTATAGTATATGACTCTGGAGGCCGGCTTCCTAGCATTAACCAAAGTAGAAACTACTGAAGCTGACAGCCCACGGTCTTTTAGAATGTGGGTCTCAATAGCCAAACTGTTAAATTTAGCGTTTGTAAGGTAGGATGGAATACCGGACCTTGCGAGAGAAGGTCTGGCCACGGGGGTAGGGTCCAATGGTCCCCTACTGCCATCTTTATGATCTTGGCAAACCAAGATCTCCTGGGCCATGCTGGGGCCACAAGAATCACCTCCTTCCCTTCTTGCTTGATCCTGCAAAGAAGGCGCGGAAGCAGCAGAACAGAAGGGAACGCATAGATCAGTGAAAACTGATCCCATGGAAAAACCAAGGTATCTGTTCCGTATGCCAACAGATCCCTTGTCCTTGACACAAAGTTGTCGATCTTGTTGTTGAACCTGGACGCAAACAGATCCACGTCCGGAACTCCCCATCTTTGACATATTGACAGAAAGATGTCGGGTGAAGGGACCATTCTCCCGGGAACAATTGTTGGCGACTCAAGTAGTCCACCTGCCAATTCTCTATTCCTGGAATAAAAATTGCTGATAGGCAAGGAATGTTGTTTTCTGCCCAAGATAGAATATTAGTCACCTCTCTCTGGGCCGCACGACTTCTCGTGCCCTCTTGGTGATAGATATAGGCCACTGCTGTGGCATTGTCGGATTGGATCATGACAGGACAATTCCGTAGTCTGAGCATCCAGGTCTCTAGGGCCAGGCGTACTGCCCGAATCTCTAGAATATTGATGGGCAAGGTGCTCTCTGATTTGGACCATTTCTCTTGGACAGACACTTCTTCCAGGACTGCTCCCCAGCCCAGAAGGCTGACATCTGCTGTTACCACCTTCCAGGTGACTGGTAGAAAGGATTTTCCTTTTTAAAGATTCCTGGATATCAACCACCAATTGAGGCTCTGACGCACTTCGGGGGGTAAACGCATTGGGAAGTTCAGAGCTTGGATCTTCTTGTTCCAAGTTGACAGGATACTGTTTTGCAGCAGTCTTGAATGAAACTGCACATAAGGAATGTCCTCGAAAGAAGCCACCATATTTCCCAATAACTTCATGCAAAGTCGAATAGAAGGATTTTTTTTTGTTTTGACCAACTGCATCAGTTCCTTTATGAAACCGATCCTGGGGCAAAAACACCTTCTGAACTGTATCTATGATCAGCCCCATGTACTGCAATCTCCTTGATAGTTTTAAGGAGGATTTCTCTAGGTTGAGAATCCAACCTAGGTATTCCAGGTAGCTGACTGCGATGACCAAACTTTGGTGTAGGCGGGCTACCAACTGATCTTTCAAGAGTAGATCGTCTAAGTAGGCTAGTATCGTTATACCTTGAGCCCTTAACCTGGCTAAAGGCGGAGCCAGGACCTTTGTAAACACTTGAGGTGCAGTAGCTAGAGTGAAAGGCAAATCTACAAACTGAAAATTAAGATTTTCTACCTCGAAGCGTAGACATTTCTGGTGAGCGGGGAAAATTGGCACATGGAGATAAGCAGCTTTGATGTCAATTGATGCCAGAAATTCTCCCCCTTGTAGGATGGAGACTACTGATCAGATTGACTCCATGCGAAAAGAACGGATATTCAAAAACTGGTTTAGATCTTTGAGATCTAAAATGGGTCTGACATCCCCGTTTGGTTTTGGAACCGTGAAAAGGTTTGAAGAAAACCCTAATCCTTGACCACCGATATCACTCTTTGAGACAAGAGATGATCCAAAGCTAGAAAGAGAGACTTCTTTTTTGCTGGATCTCTTGGAACGTTTGATCAGAGAAAACGAGGAGACGGGAACTTTCGGAACTCTAGTCTGTAACCTAGAGAAATTGAGGAAACCACCCATCTGTTTGACATTGTTCCTGACAGACCCTTGAAAACTGTAGAAGCCTTTCCCCCACTCGAGCGAGCAGGGGCGCCCCTTCATAAGGAGGCTTTAGTATTTTGTTTTGTGGGTTTCCTCCACCTGGTCCTCTTTTGGCCCTGGGACTCACCCTAAGGTTTACCTCTTGAACCTGACGGTGGAGGCCATCGTGACTGCCTGGAGGCTGATGCCCCCAGCACTGGAGAAGAAGCACGTTTAAAAGAAAAATGCTTAAACTTCTTTTTAACCGGTAAAAGGGAACCTTTCTCATTAGAAATTCTTTGGATATACTTATCCAGATTGTCTCCAAATATCCGTTCACCATGAAATGGGAAACTGGCCAAGAGCTTTTTGCATGGCGTTTCGGCTGACCAATTTTTCAACCATAGGATTCTACGCACATGTACAAGCCCTAGCATGAGCCGTGAGGCCTGGAGAATAGAGTCTTTCATAGCGTCTACTGTAAAACACAATGCTTCTGATATCCCAGCCAAATCCTGGGCCTGCTGATCAGGAATAACCTTGAGCACCTCCTTAAAGTGGTCCATTAAGGACTGAGATATACCGATCGCTGCCAGCGCAGGCTGAAGGACTGAACCTGCGAGCGAAATATAGTTTTTAAAAAGGAATTCCAACTTCTTACCTGTTGGATCCTTTAGCATATGAGCTCTGTCTTTTAGACAAGTCAGGTTTTTGTTTACAGAGAATATAGCAGTGTCAATTGCTGGAATTCCCCATTTCTTATAGAACTCTTCCTCCATAGGATATAGTATTGAAAACTTTTTCGGAGGAAAAAACTGTTTATCTGGGTGCTTCCACTCAGAATACATAAGCCTTTTTAACCATGAATGGATAGGAAAAGCATGAACAGATTGGGTAGGCTTTAGTGAACCCAAACCAGAAATGGGCTCATCGACTGACTGCGTTATTGGCAGTAAAAATGTGGAACGGACCAATTCAGTGAGAGACTGTACCAACAACCTTTCCTGCAAACCTGATCCTTCCGTATTAGGTTCTTCAAAAGAGGAGACATCAGCCTCTTCCTGGTCCCTTGAGACTAATTCGTCATCTCTCGCCCCTTGTTCCTCAGCATGAGGGTCCTGTGCAATGGATGGGGACCTGCTACGCTTAGACCTACTCTGGGGTGCGCTTAAAGCATCAATTTTTTGCTCCAAACTTAAAATGGTTGAAGAAAAAACCTCCTTAGTAATATACACAGAGGCTGCAGTGTTAAGAGCGGCAACACTTGCCCCTCCTGATGGCTCACTCTGACCAGCCATATTACTCTCAGGGGAGGATGCCATCGTTTTTGAGATGGTTCTAGGCTCCTGTGTGACTATAGTCTTTCTAGAGCCCTTTTTGAGGTGTTTTTAACTCCCCTTCTGACCATAGCCCGATGCACAAAGCAGAGGTACTACCAGAAGGAATGCATCCACTGCTTGAGCAATAGTCCAGGTCTGCTGCTGCTATTAATGCTCAGCCTAATGCAGTAATAAATGTGTTAAAAGGAATTCCTGTGTCACCAAACCTCTTGCATGCCAACCTTTGCTCTTGTGTCCCTCCGCAGCTTGCAACAGCAACAGTGGTGCCTTTTAACCACTTCAGCCTTGGACCATTTGGCTGGCCAAAGACCAGAACACTTTTTGCAATTCGGCACTGCGTCGCTTTAACTGACGATTGCTCCCAAACAAAATTGACGTCCTTTTTTCCCCACAAATAGAGCTTTCTTTTGGTGGTATTTGTATCAAACACCACCATAATTTATATTTGTAAAAAAATAGCGACAATTTAGAAAAAAAACGCATTATTTTTTACTTTTTGCTATAATAAATATCCCCAAAAAATATATAAAAAATGTTTTTTTCCCTCAGTTTAGGCCGATATGTATTCTTATACATATTTTTGGTAAATCGCAATAAGTGCTTATTGATTGGTTTGCGCAAAAGTTATAGCGTGTACAAAATAGGGGATAGTTTTATGGCATTTTTATTAATAATTTTTTTTTTTTTTACTAGTAATGGCGGTGATCAGCGATTTTTATCGTGACTGCGTCATTATGGCGGACACATCGGACACTTTTGGTGCTATTTTGGGACCATTCACATTTATACAGCGATCAGTGCGATTAAAAATGCATTGATTACTGTGTAAATGTGACTGGCAGTGAAGAAGTTAACACTAGGTGGCGCTGTAGGGGTTAAGTGTGCCCTAAGGAGTTATTCTAACTGTGGGGGGGAGGGGCTATGTGTGACACGACACTGATCACCACTCCCGATTACAGGGAGCTGTGATCAGTGTCCTGTCACTAGGCAGAACGGGGAAATGCTTGTTTACATCAGCATTTCCTCTTTCTTCCTCACCGTGAGACGATCGCAGGTATCCCCGAGGACATCGAGTCCGCGGGACCCGTGACCACACTCACGGAGCTCGCGATGGCATGGTGGCAAATTTAAAGGGACGTACCTGTACGCCCATTTGCCTGTCTGTGCCATTGTGTCAACGTAAATGTATATGCGGCGGTCAGCAAGCAGTTAAAATACCCCTTCCTGCGCTGGACGTTGGAGGACGCCAACGCCGCACTAAGCCCCGCCCCAAGGTTGTCTATGGCCCTTACGCTTTCCTTCAAAAAGGAGCTTTTCTCTGATCCTATGGGATCACAGAGAGAGGGGAAGACATGGCGAAGGGGGGCCTGGAAGTCGCCGAGTGGCATGCCATTCGCGCCCTTTTTTTTTTTTTTTTTTTTAAGCACTCCTTCCTTAAGAAGAGGGGAAGAAAAAACAGCACAAAGGGGCATCTGGTGGGAAGGAACCCCCCCCCCCCGACTTACCGGAGGTCTGCTTCCAGCCGAAGGAAGAAAAAACTGCTGTTTCCTGGACTCCCAGTAGTCGGAGCGGTTATATAGGGAGTGCACTTTTTGTCTTAGGGCATGCCAGTGTCCATTACCTGAAGGTGGCCTATAACCCACATAGTAACTATTATGGCTCTGTGTCCTGTGATGTATGATAAGAAAAAGGGTGCTTATAATGTTTTTTAATATCTATACCCAAATGTTTTGTATTTCATTTCTATTTTAAACTGAATGGATTGTTTTACAAGGTAATCGTTTACAATCACTTTAAGGTGTTGAATATAACATCATCGATTTGTCTCTTCCACTGATGTCAAATCCCATGCAAAGCAGAGATCAGCAGCAAACTACCTGAAAAGAGTGAGAGGAGGAGCTGGGCATGACCCTTGTGGGAGGGATCAGCCTCCTTCACCAGGGTGACAACAATGGCATTCTGGAAGGGCTTCTCCTCTGCTGTTAACTTCCCATTTCTAAGGACTACATATCCCATGGTACCTTGCCATCTGCAAGCAGTGATTCCTGTACTGACTCCACCTCCTGAAACTCCTCCTCTCATCACCTCTGTAGATCAAAAGGTAGGCTCTGTGAAAGGTGTGACATAGCAGTACCTAGCCACTGAGCATAGTGACTACGTGTCACAGAATTCAAGAAGGTAAGGCCCCTTTCACACTGGGGCGGTGGGGGCGTCGGCGGTAAAACAGCGCTATTTTTAGCGCTATTTTACCGTAGTTTTTGTGGCGGTATTCGGCCACTAGCGGTGCGGTTTTAACCCCCGCTGGTGGCCGAAAAAGGGTTAAAACTGCTCGCATAGCGCGGCTATAGCCGCGGTATTACCGCGCTACCCTATTGATTTCAATGGGCAGGAGCGGTGAAGGAGCGGTGAATACACCGCTCCTTCACTGCTCCAAAGATACGGCTTGCAGGAGTTTTTTTCTTCTCCTGCCAGTGCACCGCTTCAGTGTGAAAGCCCTCGGGCTTTCACACTGAACAAACAGTAGAGGCTGTTTTGGGTCGGTTTGCAGGCGGTATTTTTAGCGCAATAACGTCTGCAAACCGCCCCAGTGTGAAAGGGCTCTAAATGTGTGGGATCTTCACAAAGTAAATTTACAAAATTCAAGATTGTCCAGAGTAATAGGAGTAGGCTAGAAATAATTGAAATACCACATGGAAATGAATATTTAATTTTACATTTTAACCATAATGTTGTGCCGTAATATACATTTTCCGAGAAGTCTTCAAAAAGTTTCCGCACGTTTATATTTCCGTTGGAAACAGTGAGGGCAGAGGAGTAGTAAATGGTTGTGTCTGAGAGTGTCTTGTGAGTGGGGAAAATGCATTGTAAAGGAAGTTGACTAACCTGTTAACCCAAAAATAAGCCCTACCCAAAAAGTAGGACCTAATGTGATTTTCAGGGAGGGCTGTAAAATAAGCCCTACCCCGAAAATAATCCCTCGTAAAGTTCTTGTAAAAATATGTATTCCGTGCTGTTAAAGGATAATATAATGTCCAGTGTGTCTTCTTTTGTAACTTTATTGTGGAAAATACCTTATTTACAGCACTGCTGGGCCCTCACGTGACCTGGCAGAGATCTCCTCCTCTCCTCCCGGCTGACGTCAGCAGCCCCTCCCTCTGCAATGCTGGGAGCGGGGCTGACCTCAGCAGGGATCTCGGCCCCTCCCTTGGCAGTGCTTGGAGCGGGGAAGAAAAGCTCCAGCGGGTCACGTGAGCGCCCCACTGCAAATAAGGTATTTTTGACAATAAAGTTACAAAAGGAGACACGCTGGGCATTATGTAATGTTTTGTAAAAATATTATATATTTGTACAATGACTTTAACTAAGGCTTATTTTTGGGATTAAAGATTTCATAATGATGACTCCTGAGCTGACGGGGAAGGCGGAGAAAACACTGGGGACACAGGAACTTTTTAAAATACATTTTATTGTTTTATTCCAGGTTTTTTAGAACATAGAGGGGTAAATGACACAGCACAAACACTGTGCTGTCTATCATGCTTTAAAACAGGGGTCTCCAACCTTTCAAAGGAAAGGGCCACTTTACTGTCCTTCAGACTTAAGGGGGGCCGGACTGTGCCTAATGGGAGAAAACAATGCCCCAACTTTGGTATTAGGAGGAAAAATAGTTGGTGTCATTGGGAGCAATAGTGCATCATCGTTGATTTCAGTGAGAGCAAGACTGTCCCATCATTGGAAGGAATTATGTCCCATTGTTGGTGTCAGTGGCTGGAACAATGCCTCAAGGGCCGGATAAAGACAAGTAAAGGGCCGCATTTGGCCCCCGGGCCGCAGTTTGGAGACCACTGCTTTAAAGGATCATAATTTTTTTTTTTAGGGTTACAACCACTTTAAGATCGTCATTGTACATACCGTAAATAAATAAGACATCCCCTGAAAATGAGCCCTAGTGTGTTTTTTGTAGCCAAAATGAATTTAAAACACAGTCTTATTTTTGGGGAAACACGGTATAAAAATGATATAATTTGTTTTTGAAATTCTTAATAAAAAGAGTTAAAAAAAGTGCAGAAACTTTTTGAAGAACCCACATATTACTTTATAGAACAGGAAGATTAGAAGATTATATAAAATCATGCTTGCTGAGAAACAAAAAAAAATAATTCATTTTCACAGTACGCTAATCTAAAAATCAGGTCGTCTCCAACAACTAAAACCCCAGGGTGAAAAAATTGAAATTCATGACTGTCCCGTGATGTTAGGGACTGTTGCCAACTATGTCCTGCACATGTATACACCAGACCATAAAAAAAAGACGCACAGCGGAATGCAGAGCTAGTATGCAGACTATCTGATAGATTGCATTTCTATAAATATATGCCCATAAATGTACAGAGCGGAATGCTGGGAGATTCTCAAAGTCCTAGTTTATGGCATGCAATGTATTTATATGATGTGTTTGGTTAGTAGTTACAGAACTTTGTTGGACTCTGGACTGCTGCAGTGTTCACTAACTGAAATCCACCAACTGCAGGAAGTAGCAGGAGCCTATAACATGTTCTTTTAGATCCAGCAGAAACCAAGTTTCTTGGGATGAGACTATGACATCGTATAGTAAACATGACGCTTTGTGAACGTCGGTCTGTTTGCTGCAGGATGTAAAAATTTCTGTACTTTAATAAAATAAATGGCTATTTTTAAGGATAAGTATCTCCAGCTGTGCTGACTCTCAGTGTTTACCAGGTCCATTATAAATCATCTCTCCATCATGGCATATCTTTGTCCTTGTCCCACATCCTGGTCCCAGCTAGGACAATATATACTAACAGGGATAAGCTCCTAGGCTGCCATTCTCATCCTCTGGCTTTAGAATGGGCATGTGGGCAAGGTCATCTGTGCCTGTGCATGCAGGGGTACCTTTTCATGAGGAGCGTGCTCATCAATGCCAGGCGGAGACCGCAGTCATGTGAAGAATCAGATATTAAGGCAGTTCCCTGAGATGAGCTTTCACTGTGTACAATGAAAAAATATAGAGTTCCTCTAAAAAGCGACTGAGCCTGTGCCCACGTCACCAGCCCAGCGTACCTCTATTACCACACTCCCACTAACAGAATGGGTCCCGTTGAGCACCTAGAGTGGACCTCCTGCATGCTCTCACATAACTCTTTCCTTCCCGTAACTTGTGACCAGGCCATAGATCTTCATAATGCAAGTTTTGATCCAGTTGCTATTGGATACCGACTACTGGTGGCAGGTGTGCTGGCTAGGATCAAAAGCTCGGGTACTGAGCTAGAAACACTTATGCCCTGTACACACAATCGGACATTGATCGGACATTCCGACAACAAAATCCATCGGATTTTTTCAGATGGATTTTGGGCCAAACTTGTCTTGCATACACACGGTCGCACAAAGTTGTCGGAAAATCCGATCTTCTGAACGCGGTGACGTAAAACACGTACGTCTGGACTATAAACGGGGCAGTAGCCAAAGAGCTTTCGTCTCTTAATTTATTCTGAGCATGCATGGCAATTTTTGCGTCGGATTTGTGTACACATGATCTGAATTTAAACAATCAGATTTTGTTGTTGGAAAATTTTATATTCTGCTCTCAAACTTTGTGTGTCGGATATTCCGACGCAAAAAGTCTGATGGAGCCCACACACGATCGGAATTTCCGACAACACAATCTGATCGCACTTTTCCCATTGGAAAATCCTACCGTGTGTACAGGGCATTAATCTTTTACCTATAGGCAGCTACATCTGCACAGTTCCCTACCCCATACACACACACACACACACACACACACACACACACACACACACACACACACACACACGACTGATGGGCATCATAATGTGCAATAGTGCTGTAAGCTAGGGTTGCACCAATACCTTTTTTTTTATCGGCGAATACAAGTACTGAAACTTTCGGTCAAGTACTCGCTGATACCAAGTACCGATACTTTGCAGTACGACTTTCATCCATACAAAATGAATGGGTGCAAATCACACTGCAAAGAATTGCATGTGATTTGAACCGCAATGCGTTGCGATTCCTGTCCGAATCACATGCAGTTTCGCGCACTGCTCCTGTGTAAACCCAGGCTTGACATAATGATTTTGAGTTCACACAGGAGCGGTGCGGGACACCTTCCTGTATGATGGGTTTCACTAGCTCTGGCTCCCGATCTGACTGTGGCTCATTCTGCCTCTCCCATGGCTTTGTTCCCTGCATCTCCAGGGGCTCTCTCCCTCAAGCCTCCAGCAGTTCCAACCATCCACTGGACCCCCCCCATCCCCCAGTCTCGCTGTACCAGATTGCTGCAATCTGACGCTGTCAGACACCAAAAAGCCACTTCACCGGTCCAGGGATTTCTCCTCTCCTTGCAGTACTGACAATACAGGCTAGACAGTTTCTGATTGGTCAGCGACATCCATGTGATGGTGCTGACCAATTAGAACCCCTGTAGTCCATACTGTCAGGCTGAGGGGAGAGAGCCGCTGAAAATGTGGGGAACAAAGCCATGGGAGAGGCAGGAGGAGCCCAAGTCGCAGCTGCAGATGTCCACAGTCAGTTTGGGAGCCTTAGCTGGTGGAACCCCATCGTGCAGGGAGGTTTCCCGCACCTCTTCTGTGTGAACATCAAAATCACTATGCAAGCCTAGGTTCACACAGGAGTGGTGCAGGAAACCTGATGGGATGACATAACCCTCGGGGAGTTTGTCCATGAGAGCCTTGGTTCACAGGAAGTAGATTGAAGGATGCAGTTGAGTGTCATTCAACTTGAAAGAGTCCAACCATCATTCAACCTGAAAGAGTTCAACCATCATTCAACCTGAAAGAGTTCAACCATCATTCAACCTGAAAGAGTTCAACCATCATTCAACCTGAAAGAGTCCAACCAACATTCAACGTGAAAGAGTTCAACCATCATTCAACGTGAAAGAGTTCAACCATCATTCAACGTGAAAGAGTCCAACCATCATTCAACGTGAAAGAGTCCAACCAACATTCAATGTGAAAGAGTTCAACCATCATTCAAGGTGAAAGAGTCCAACCAACATTCAACCTGAAAGAGTTCAACCATCATTCAACCTGAAAGCGTGGTAGCAGCAATGGAATCAAGCACAGCAGACAACAGCATTGTCAGTCTAGACCAGTGATGGCGAACCTTGGCACCCCAGATGTTTTAGAACTACTGTACATTTCCTATGATGCTCAACTACACTGCAGAGTGCATGAGCAGCATGGGAAATGTAGTTCCAAAACATCTGGTGTGCCAAGATTCGCCATCACTGATCTAGGGGGAGGTGAGTGTTAAATGTATTAGCAGATTTAGATACACTGACAAATTTAAGCAAACTCCAGCTCACACTTGATAAGGGTTACATCAAACAGTTTCTTTTTTCCTTTTGGGATAAAGTTTTTGCATAAATAAATGAGTGAGTGGTGCATACCAACTCCACCATCAAAACTAGGGCAAAGTGAAGCAGAGAGCGGCGTATATCTAGAGTGAAGTCATCTGACATCAAAACCCCCTGAGAACATTGTCTATAAAACAAGGTTATGGCGATGATGCAAAGGAAGGCACTTAACAGCCGTAGATAGTATATAATTACGAGGAATACAATATTCCCTTGTATACATCTGATTATATACAGCATGTTCATGCAACAGGAGGGTGTAAGTTAAACTGACAGAAAGAACTACACAGCGTACAGAGACTCCATATGACTTTTCTAGCTAATATAATGAAGAGCACATGGTCCTCTGGATGTCAGGATGAAAGCCCAATGACCAGCACAGGCTAATGTAATAAGAGCGGGCAAAGGGCTAAATACTGTAACTAGGTGACATCATCACCGCTCTTTGTACTGCTTTACTCGAAATGCCTGATAAAAGATATGTCTGAAAGAATGGTCCTGACCGCAGCAAATTCAATCCACCTTTTATGATTCCAGGGCGTTTAAAGAAATTGTGTTGATCATAGTATCCAACCATTTTAGACGTTGTGATGGATGTACGATAGAGGTCATAAGAAATGTTTGATTTCAAGTCAATCCAATTACTTGTTCAGGAAAAATACCACTCTTTTTTTTTTTTTTTTTTATTATTGTTTGCCTATGAGCTACTGTATTGTTCAGTAACCGTGCCAGATAATAATCCTTTATGAGTCACGGACCCAAGACAAGTATGCAGGTCCTGAAAGTGAAAGAAAAGTATTTTCTGTATACAGTGCATCCATAGAGTATTCACAGCGCTTCACTTTTTCCACATTATGTTATGTTACAGGCTTATTCAAAAATGGATTAAATTCATAATTTTCCTCAAAATGCTACAAACAATACCCCATAATGACAACTTGAAAAAAGTTTGTTTCAAATCTTTGCAAATTTATTTTAAAAAAAACAAAAAAAAAACACATGTATATAAGTATTTGCAGCCTTTGCTCGATACTTTGTTGAAGCACCTTTGGCACCAATTACAGCCTCAAGTCTTTTTGAGTATGAGGCTACAAGCTTGGCACGCCTATTTTTGGGCAGTTTCTCCCATTCTTCTTTGCAGGACCTCTCAAGCTCCATCAGGTTGGATGGGGAGCGTCAGTACACAGCCATTTTCAGATCTCTCCAGAGATGTTCAATCGGGTTCAAGTCTGGGCTCTGGCTGGGCCACTCAAGGACATTCACAGAGTTGTCCTGTAGCCATTCCTTTGTTATCTTTGCTGTGTGCTTAGGGTCATTGTCCTGTTGGAAGATAAACCTTCGTTGCAGACTGAGGTCCAAAGGGATCTGGAGCAGGTTTTCAACAAGGATGTCTCTGTACATTGCTGCATTCATCTTTGCTTCGATCCTGACTAGTCTCCCAGTTCCTACCACTGAAAAAAACATCCCCACAGCTGCCACCACCATGCTTCACTCTAGGGATGGTATTAGCCAGGTGATGAGTGGTGCCTGGTTTGCTCCAGACATGACGCTTGCCATTAAGACCAAGGAGTTCAACCTTTGTTTCAGATTGTCCTTCAGGTGCTTTTTGGCAAACTCCAGGCAGGCTGTCATGTGCCTTTTACTGAGGAGTGGCTTCCATCTGACCACTCTACCATACAGGCCTGATTGGTGGAGTGCTGCAGAGATGGTTGTTCTTCTGGAAGGTTCTCCTCTCTCCACAGAGAAACGCTGAAGCTCTGTGAGAGTGACCATCAGGTTCTTGGTCACCTCCCTGACTAAGGCCCTTCTTCCCCGATCGCTCAGTTTGGCCGCGCGAACCGCTCCAGGAAGAGTCCTGGGGGTTACAAACTTCTTCCATTTACGGATGATGGAGGCCACTGTGCTCATCGGGACCTTCAATGCTGCAGAAATGTTTCTTTTTCTGTACCCTTCCCCAGATTTGTGCCTCGATACAATCCTGTCTCCGCGGTCTACGGACAATTCCTTTAGACTTCATGGCTTGGTTTGTGCTCTGACATACACTGCTAACTATAAGACGTTATATAGACAGGTGTGTGCCTTTCCAAATTATGTCCAATCAACTGAATGTACCACAGGTGGGCTCCAATTAATTTGTAGAAACATCTCAAGGATGATCCGTGGTAACAGGATGCACCTGAGCTCAATTTTGAGTGTCATGGCAAAGGCTGTGAATACTTATGTACATGGGATTTTTTTCGTTTTTTATTTTTAATAAATTTGCAAAGATTTCAAATAAACTTCTTTCCCGTTGTCATTCTGTGGTATTGTTTGCAGACTTTAGAGGAAAATAATTAATTTAATCCATTTTGGAATAAGAATGTAACATACAAAATGTGGAAAAATTGAATCGCTGTGAATACTTTCTGGGTGCACTTTACTTCCTCTGGGTTTCTTATTCAAAATATTCAAGGATAATGTTGTCCTAGAAGCCAGGCAACTAGAATTTTGGGAATGAGAAGTCAGCAAAGGCAGCTTACATACTTATATATGTAGCCCAGAACAATGAAAATAGTACTGTTGGCCTCTATGATTAAGCCCCCCGAAAAGGACAAAACGTGTCTGAGGAGTTCTCTACAGGTGGAGAATAGTAGCTGAAGCCATCTTTTACACATCTCATTCACATTTATGTAACAGGGAGTCGGTGTCTGTGTGCCAACAGTCACCATTTTGTTGAAGTTTATATACTTAAATGCCATTGAAAGTATTTTGTTGTATGTATTCGATAAGTGCAAACAGCATACTTGTCAGAAATTCAGAGTCCCCAGCACACTTCCTATGTTATACCAAGAAGTCTAATGAGCCCTTCCAGCTTTTATCTTGTCCTACAGATCAATTAGCCCATATATTGTAGATTTTAAAGAATGGGAGGAGTTCAGTAGTTTAGCAAAAGACAGATGGGCAGGGCTGACATCACTCAGCCCATGCATTATCAACCACAAGAAGAAATGAATGTACTTCTGGCAGTCTTGATACTTGCACTTGTCTTTAAATGGATAAAACACTGGAAATATGCCTGTATTGCAGAGATGTAGTGCATACAATAAGTATGTTTTTTCTTAATTTTGCCCGGCCATACACTTTAAGACCTACTGATGCTGAATCTATAAGGTGACCTGCAATCATTGTTGCTATTAGCATTCTACTCAAGCAGATCAAAGCTTCAAACCATTGTTACAGATTACTGTAAGTCGTTATTTCAGCACATTATGGAATACTACTCAGCATTTATGTCTCTCTGTGAAATCCCCCCTCTAGCTGAACTTTAGTGTTACTCAAAGGTTAATCTCCTGAATTTCCAGCATAGAGACATTCACAGGATAATTACCAGGAGGGAAGATTATGAAGCTTTTATCCCTATTATTGAGGAGGACAAGTCAGACTAGTCAGAGACAATTTCCCAAAACTGCTTTAAGTAGGAATCAAAAAGTAGCGTGGTGAGAGCAGTAAAACGGACAGACATAAGGTAGTCATACACGGCGAGATTTTCCCGCAGGCCAAACAAGAATAAACTCAGTTGATTCCCCCATCCATGCTAATAGCAACTGATATTGTATTTAGCAGCCATGGTAGCAGTGGCTGTCTGAATACCCAACAACGCCTGTATATGATAGGATAAAGTCACAGCTCTCATGATTGGCTGGCAACCATTCAAGGGTATACCCTTTATCGCAGGAATAAAGAGGGTAAAAAGGGGGAGGGGTATGCCTATATATCAAGAATAATGTACAAGTAAATGTGAGAGATGACATCACTAAGGGAGCTAGGGAGGAGGTGGAATCCTTATGGGTAGAGCTCCAAAGGGATGAAGCTAAGGGAAAAATAATACTGGGAGTATGCTATAGCCCCCATAACCTGTAATACTCCTATTACAATTTGGATTAGCAGCAAGAATGGGAAGTGTTATCATAATGGGGGATTTTATTTATTCAGATATAGACTGGGCAGAGGGATCCACACATTCGTCTAAGGCTCGCCAGTTCCTAAATGTCTTGCAGGACAATTTCATGGTTAAGATGGTAAACGCACCAACAAGATATAAAGCATTACTTGATCTACTGATTACCAACAATACAGACCTGATCACGGATGTGGAAATATGGGGCAATTTAGGAAACGGCGATCACAGATCAAATGGCTTCAGTATAAATCCCACAAACAGGAAACATAAGGGGAATACAAAGACACTGAATTTCAAAAGAGCCAACTTTCCTAAACTACAAACCTTATTAAAAAGCGTAAATTGGGATAAAATCTTAGGAACAAAGAACACGGAGGAGAGATGGGTTTGCTGTAAGAGCATATTAAATAAGGGCATTAGCCAATGCATCCCATTGGGTAATAAATTTAAAAGAGCGAACAAAAGTCCTGGATGGCTTAACTCCAATGTAAAAATGCATCTAAAAGCAAAGGAGAAGGCCTTCAAAAATACAAGGTTGAGGGATCATCATCAGCATTCAGACTTTATAAAGAATGCAACAAGAAATGTAAGGGTGCAATTAGGACGGCTAAGATAGAACACGAAAGACACATAGCGGAGGAGAGCAAAAAAAAACCCCAAGAAATTCTTTAAGTATATAAACAGTATAAAACGAAGGACTATATTGGCCCCATAAAGAATAAGGAAGGACATCTGGTTACAAAGGATGGGGAGATGGTAAATGCATTGAATTTATTCTTCTCCTCAGTCTTCATGAGGGAATCGGGGGGCTTCAGTAACCAAAACTACAGTGTTTATCCTTATGACACATCACAGGAAGCACCTCCATGGCAGTAGTACACTGCGCGGCCGCTTGGATGCCTTTCTGGGCGATGCTTGCGCAGTTTAAGCTTTTTTCATCTTGCCAGCACTGACTGCCCACTTGTCGGGCTGCAGTACACTGTGCGGCCGCTTGGATGGTTCTTCCGTGCGGCACCTGCACAGTCTAGCTTTTTTCCATCTTGCAAGTACTTGTCCTCCCACTTGTTGTGTCGACGTCACCGTGTTGTCCACGCGGTGACACCGGACGCCGCATTGGCCGGGGGATTGCCCCCTCGGGGGGACGCTGCCCACACACACCTGAGGCGCAGCTGATCGGCATATTCCATCAATCTGATGGTCTTGCCGATCACCTGGCGCCTCTGTCCCTATCCAAATTAGCTGACTGATCAACCATTGGTTGATCACTGGCCCATCCTGGCTTATATACTCCCCAAATGCAGCTTACATTTGCTGCACAGCCAGGATTCGGCCACAGACAGGGATTGCTGTAAAGGGTGAGAGAATGCTTCAGGATGTATTTGACCACTTCTGGTTGTTTTCTCACTTTAATATGAACTTCTTTAGCTATATAGTTTACATCTATGCTCATATTTTATTTATTTATTTTTTTTCCTTGCTCTCCACTTTTCACTATAGCTTATCCCTTATTCAGCTCAACTACCTTCAGGCTCTGGCAATTTTTCTATTTTATAAACAGTCACACACATATATGCTTATGAGTAGTTTTGAATGAAGTTTTGACCCATATACATTTCTTTTTTCTGTGCCAGATCGCTGCTCCCCTGTCTTTATGGGTGTTCCTTGTGGGCTTTGGTGTGCTGCCTGACTGTGGAGACATCATATACCATAGTCTACTCACATATTTAGTGAGTGTTCCAGTATAGGGAATTCACCCTTCTTTTACTAATTTGGAGACTGGACAAAAGATCTGTTGAACCCCATGCTTTGGTCCATAATTGTCCTTAATTGTGCAACACAACAGCTTTTGAGACCCGAGAACCTACCTCTCTGCAATGAGGGTTGTGCATTTCAATTAAAAGGACATTGAAATTGTGAGTACTGTTTCTCCTAATGGTTTCATTTGCTCTGCTTTGTTACATCAATTCACTGTGTTATATATACAAATATATACTTTTTATTGTATTTTCTGTTATACTTAAAAAAATCTTTCTTTCTTATTAGACATAGAACAGTTTGCTTCTGTTTAACTCCTGAGGAAGGAAATCAATACGTATGCCCCTACTCCCCCGCTTTTCCGAAACATGTTGGGATCTTTTGTGATCACACTTTCCATGTAACCCCATGCTTGGATTCTTTGTGTGTTCCAAAAATTAGAAACTGTATATGTAATATGTGTCCTATTCACTGTTTTCGGTGCGTTTATTTGTATGTTGTAATTTTGGTTACTTTGTAATAGAATGTATATATTTTTTACATTCTGGTACTCTCTTAGCTATCCCTTACTTTTTACTCCTACCCGTACAATCCCCAGGGCATCTCTTTCCAAAATTATTGTATAATGGGATGTGGTAGGGTTTTTTTGGGGAAATAAATCTCAGGTGACTATATTATCCAGAGGACAGTATTAAAATTAGACTTGGGAAACTTAACATTAATAAATCAATGGGACCAGATGGCTTGCATCAGAGGGTACTTAGGGAACTCGGTCAAGTAATTGCCAGACCATTTTTACTGACTGGAATGGTACCAGGTGATTGGAGAAAAGCCAAGGTAGCACCAATATTTTAAAAGGGCCCAAAATACATCCCTGGGAATTATAGACCAGTTAGCCTAACATCAATAGTATGCAAGCTTTTGGAGAGGATGATAAGGGACTATATAGCAGATTTTAGTAACGAGAATGGTATCATTAGCAGCAATCAGCATGAATTCATGAAGAATCGTTCTTGCCAAACCAATCTATTAACCTTCTATGAGGAGGTGAGTTGCCATCTAGTTAAAGGATGGCCCGTAGACATGGTGTATCTGGATTTTTCAAAAGCATTTGACACAGTTCCCCATAAACGTTTTACTATACAAAATAAGGTCCGCTGGCATGGACCATAGGGTGAGTTCATGGATTGAAAACTAGTTACAAGGGCGAGTTCAGAGGGTGGTGATGAATGTGGAATACTCGGAATGGTCAGGGGTGGGTAGTGAGGTCCCCCAGGGTTCTGTGCTGGGACCAATCCTATTTATTTTGTTCATAAACGACCTGAAGGATGGGGTAAACAGCTCAATCTCTGTATTTGCGGACGATACTAAGCTAAGCAGGGCAATAATTTCTCCGCAGGATGTGGAAACCTTGCAAAAAGATTTGAACAAATTAATGGGGTGGGCAACTACATGGCAAATGAGGTTTAATGTACAAAAATGTAAAATAATGCATTTGGGTGGCAAAAATATGAATGCAATCTATACACTGGGGGAGAACCTCTGGGGGAATCTAGGATGGAAAAGGACCTGGGGGTCCTAGTAGATGACAGGCTCAGCAATGGCATGCAATGCCAGGCTGCTGCTAACAAAGCAAACAGAATATTGGCATGCATTAAAAAGGGGATGAACTCCAGAGATAAAGCGATAATTCTCCCACTCTACAAGACTCTGGTCCGGCCGCACCTAGAGTATGCTGTCCAGTTCTGGGCACCAGTCCTCAGGAAGGATGTACTGGAAATGGAGCGAGTACAAAGAAGGGCAACAAAGCTAATAGAGGGTATGGAGGATATTAGTTATGAGGAAAGGTTGCGAGCACTGAACTTATTCTCTCTGGAGGAGAGACGCTTGAGAGGGGATATGATTTCAATTCATAAGTACCATACCGGTGACCCCACAATAGGGATAAAACTTTTTCACTGAAGGGAGTTTAACAGGACACGTTGCCACTCATTAAAATGAGAAGAAAAGAGGTTTAACCTTAAATTACGTAGAGGGTTCTTTACTGTAAGAGCGGCAAGGATGTGAAATTCCCTTCCACAGGCTGTGGTCTCAGCGGGGAGCATCGAAAGTTTAAAAAAACTATTAGATAAGCACCTGAACAACCGCAACATACAGGGATATACAATGTAATACTAACATATAATCACACACATAGGTTGGACTTGATGGACTTGTGTCTTTTTTAAACCTACTAGGTAACTGTTTGGTAGGGTCACTGACACTGACTTTGCTAGTGATACTAATACAGTGAAGAGTGGTAATACTGTACACCAGGGACGTGCCAGTCAGGCGAGGGAGAGCCTCACCTGCCATTAACATAAAAAAAAAATTAACAAAAAACCCCCAAAAAACTATCAAGCTATCAAGGGTCGTAGCTTGGCGACCTGGGGTCACAAAGACCCTAAATTTAGAGGGTAGGTAGCCAAAGTCCTACCCCACCACTGTTTAAAAATTGGGGATCCTAGGACTCCAAACTTGGACCACTTGTCAGAGGCGTTTGACAGGTGGTGAGGATGCGATATGTTGCTGCCTCAGTGCCTGATTTAAAGCTATAATTGTCATACTACTGCACCACAATTGTGCGAAATACACGTGGCATGGTTGCGGCGCAGCCCCATAGAACTGCATTAGGCAGCACCTAACAAAAGCAACATGCTATTTGAGTTTTGCCGCAGCCGTAAGGTACAGCATCACGCCCGTGGCATGTGTAAAGGTCTGGCTGGCTGTGTGTGAGTGTGGGCAGTTGGGAGGCTCAACCACCTGGTTAGTTTACCGCCCCCCCACCTCATGTGTGAATGAGCCCTATGTGAGAACTCACACGTTATCCAAAACTAAGAAAAAAAAGTTTTTTCCCCCAGTATAGAGAACTGCTGAGTCCTTAGTCCGCTCCATGCCAATGACTTGGATCTGATTTCACTGAACATCACCCCCTCCAGACAAGAATCTGCAGACATAACTTGTATTTTTAGCAAATTCTTGTGCGGTTTCCAAAAAATTAAGCAACTGGTTTTGTAAAGTCAGAACAGGACTTGCGTTCCTCCTCTGCCGTCTTCTTGTTTCCCCTACGGGGGACTTGGGAATCAAATGAGAAAAAATCTGAAACAGGCGCCTCCAGCAGCCAATCACACTCCTGCTTTCATTTACCCGGAGAGCAAAAGGGTAAAAACAAACTTGTTGCTATGGTTACCGTTGTCACTTTTATTTCGGTTTTCAGTGTCAGTGAAATCTGATATAGAAGGAAATCTGCTGCCTACAGCAATCAGTTCCTTTGTTCTAGATGAAAAGTAAAACCTTGGTGGTCACTTTGGGCAACCCATATCAGCTTGCTTCATTTTTGAGCAATCAGCCCCTATCTCTGGGAGTATCCCGCAGCTCTCCTTTTCTTCCTTGGCAGTCTCATGCTCTCTTTTCCTGGCCGTCTCTCAGACTTTCTATAACCAAAAGCAGATGTGAGAGGCTCCTATGTGGGGGACCAAGAATTCAGGATGATGCGGTTACTCGGGAAGTCACACGTTTCCCGAGTGCCTTATTGCATGCATCCAGAAACGCAAAGCGAGACTGAGGGAGGTGAAAACAGCTGCAATGATAGGTTACCAAATGTCACAGACTGAGAAATCGTGAACTTATAATCCCTGACATAGACTCACCCCTATCCCTCTTTATATATATACAGTATCTCACAAAAGTGAGTACACCCCTCCCATTTTTATAAATATTTTATGATATCTTTTCATGTGACAACACTGAAGAAATTACACTTTACTACAATCTAAAGTAGTGAGTGTACAGCTTGTATAACAGTGTAAATTTGCTACCCCCTCAAAATAACTCAACACACAGCCATTAATGTCTAAACCTCTGGCAACAAAAGTGAGTACACCCCTAAGTGAAAATGTCCAAATTTGGCCCAATTAGCCATTTTCCCTTCCCAGTGTCATGTGACTCGTTAGTGTTACAAGGTCTCAGGTGTGAATGGGAAGCAGGTGTGTTAAATTTGGTGTTATCGCTCTCACTCTCTCATACTGGTCACTGGAAGTTCAACATGGCAAATAACTCTCTGAGGATCTGGAAAAAAAAAAGAATTATTGCTCTACATAAAGATGGCCTAGGTTATAAAGATTGCCAAGACCCTGAAACTGAGCTGCAGCATGGTGGCCAAGACCATACAGTGGTTTAACAGGACAGGTTCCACTCATAACAGGCCTCACCATGGTCAACCAAAGAGGTTGAGTGCACGTGCTCAGCATCATATCCAGAGATTGTCTTTGGGAAATAGACGCATGAGTGCTGCCAGGTCTTTAACATCCACCAGCTCCGTGATTCCGTCATGGAGGAGTGGAAGAGGACTCCATTGACAACCTGTGAAGCTCTGGTGAACTCCATGCCCAAGAGGGTTAAGGCAGTGAAAAAATATTGGGCCAAAATATTGACACTTTGGGCCCAATTTGGACATTTTCACTTAGGGGTGTACTCACTTTTGTTGCCTGCGGTTTAGACATTAATGGCTGTGTGTTGAGTTATTTTGAGGGGACAGCATATTTACACTGTTATACAAGCTGTACACTCAATACTTTACATTGTAGCAAAGTGTAATTTCTTCAGTGTTGTCACATAAAAAATCTAAAAA
This sequence comes from Lithobates clamitans, assembly GCA_037952925.1. Classification (NCBI taxonomy): domain Eukaryota; kingdom Metazoa; phylum Chordata; class Amphibia; order Anura; family Ranidae; genus Lithobates; species Lithobates clamitans. Next base: position 3,175,166 of record JBBGZY010001091.1, read on the forward strand.
AATATTTACAAAAATGTGAGGGGTGTACTCACTTTTGTGAGATACTGTACTATATATATATATATCATGAACATGGGTGCTTTTGCCCACTAAGAGTAGGGCTCTTTTCACACTTGTGTGACTTGTCGCATGACAAGTGGCAGCCCATTGTTTCCAATGGCACTCGTTCAGATCTATGCGACTTAAAGTTGCAGCAACTTTGAAAAGGTTCCTGCACTACTTTGATGAAAATTGAGTGCCAGAGAGTGTCGCATCAAAGTTGCACTCCAAAGTCGCATTTTAGAGTCTCACAAGTGAGAACGGAGCCTAAAATTCAGGCATATTCCAGAGTAATCTGCTGCCTGCAGTCTGTCGGAATCAATGACAGGCAAAAATACGTAGAGGCTGTACATGCCTGGAGATGTTCCATGTGATACTTACTTGTTCAGATGCTGCATATTTTAGCCTGTCATTGATTTTGACAGGCTGCTGGCAGCAGGCTGTATGGGTCACCCAGGCTCCGGAATACTCCTGGATTTTATGGACAAAAGCACTCAGAAGTTTTTCTGCGAACAGCTGCGGCCATTCGCATGTAATCAGACTTACAGCGATTACTTGTGGATGATCAACTGTGGGCGCAAGCTGTAATCGCTGCATGTCCCATTATATGCAAATAGCCACGAACAGCTGCATTTGCTGTCAGCCACGAACAGCTGCATTTGCTGTCAGCCTCACATTGCTTTGTATGCTCGCAGTTATTCGCAGAAATCATGCAGAGCCTCCTACAGGAATTCATATTCTTTCCCTAAAGCTAGGTTCAGTTCTCTGTGTGTCGAGAACGCATGCAAAATCACGCACTTTCCCAATGCGTGCTGCCCTTTAGCAGACACACAGCTTTGGCATTCGTTGTTAATGACACCACCATGTGTTTGCTAAATGCACGTGCAATTGTTAAAGGAGATGTATGGCCAAAGCTTTTTTGGCCATACTTCTCCTATGGATCACAGGAGTGCAGTTTGTTCTGCACATAGGTGTGCGCAGCCTATCGCATTAGGGTGTGCACCACAAAGCTCCAACACATATGCGTGTGTTCGCTCTCCATCCTGAAACAACAGGGGAGGGGGCAAGGGAGCACACAGGGGGTCCTGGGCAGCAGAAAGAAGAGGGACAGGGTGGGTGGCATACATTGGTGCCAATCCCCTGTATGTTCCTCCTGTGGCAGCTGAATGTTGGCGAGAGGGAGAGGAGGAGAGACCGACTTTTAGCTGCTGCTACAGGAGTAAAATGCAGATCGATTCCACTAAATTCCACCCCTACTGCTCCTCCTGTCCAGGTTTTGGGGGGCAGTAAGAAAGGATAACGGTTTACATGTCACCTGCCTGTGATTGACGGGTAGATCACAACTGATGCATACCTGGCACACCCCTTGCGCACGCCTATTGCTTCTGCACTCCTGTGACCCGTTTTCAGCTGACAGCGGGTTTCATCAGTCTCATGTCACAGAGCTGGTCCAGGCTCTAAAAAGCTCCCGACCATATGGTTGGGATCCACCCAAAATTCTGGACTGGCAGCTGGCTCAGTGAGCCGCTGAGAAACCCAAGCCCCTCCACAGCCTAGTGCTCCAGTGAGCCTGGGGGGCAGAGCAGAGGGCCCGAGACTAACAGTTCCCGACTCTCTACTCACAGAATGCTGAGAACTGAGCAACCAGCAGTGTTTGATCACTCAGTTTTCAATGCAGAGCCAGTACTGGACAGATGCAGCATCAGATAGATGCTGCATCCGCCAAGGTAAGCATATATTATTATTTTTTCAAACCTTGAACTTCTCTTTTAATGGTACCCCCGCAAACATCTCCAAACAAGCGTGTTTTTGTGTGTGTCAAACTGCATAGTTCTGCAGTGCTGTGTGGTTTGGTGTGGCACATTTTTGAAATAAGTCTGCGTTTCCCATGCGTAGAACAGCCCATTGAAATGAATAGGCTGCCCTACACACAATGCAATGCAACATGCGAAAAATCCACAGAAACCTGTAGATGTGAACCGAAACCTAAATGTACATGTGCATAGGTGTGCGCAGCCTATTGCATTAAAAGCTCAAACACACATGACTTTCTCTGCAGCCTGAGATGCACAGGACAATGAATGAACGGGATAGTGATCTGCGCTGGAGCAGCTTCCTATTCATTTACAAATTGAAGCATAGTAAACACAGTTTATTATGCTTCTGCTATGATTGAACACAGTGAGTGTGTTCACTGTGTTCATTTAGAAAAGCAAGGGGTAAATGACATATTGATTAACTCCTTCCCCCACTCTCCATCCTTAAACACCCCCCCGCAGCAGCCAGGGGTAGAGGAGGGAAGTCAGCAGCACTACGGGAGGGGGGGGGGGTATAATACGAGGAGAAGCCCAGGCAGTAGGGGAATCGGCATCACACAGAGTGATTAGGGGGTGCCCGAGCACACCTTGCACACCCCCTGCGCACGCCTCTGCACATGTGCATGAGGCCAATGCACAGCTTTAATCTGACAACTGACCTGGACCTCCCTCCTATTCCCTTTATATTATCCTTTAGGGCTCATTCACACTGATAACTGTTGGTGATTTATGAATTCCGTATAATAATAATAAAACTGTGGCGTGGGAAATACGTGTTTTCCATACTGCACAGGAACACGCGCTGCCCTCGTTAGACACGTGTGGGTGCCATTAATTGTAAATGGCACCCCAAACGCATCTAGCAAGTGCTTGCGCATTGCGGAAACTGAAATGCATAGTACCACAGTACCGTGAAGTTTGGTGCGCACGTTCCTGCACGTTTGGCAGCCCATTAAAATGAATGGGCTATTGGGAATGCACAAGAACACATTAGTTTGTGAACCGTTCCTTATCCTTAAGGGCCAGTTCACACCATAGAAATGCTGTCTGGATGCGTTCCAGATGCTTTTCTGCATGTGAGTTTTTGATGTATTTCAGTGCGTTTTTGGTGCGTTTTTGATGCAGTCCAGTGCATTTCTCCCCCCCCCCTTTTTTCTTAACCTTAAAGTGAAGTTCCACCCAAAAGTGGAACTTTCGCTTTAAGCACTCCTCGCCCCCAGACTTGCCACATTTGGCATGTCATTTTTTTGGGGGGGGGGGGTACCTGGTTTAGAGTGGGGCTTCCTGTCCCACTTCCTCCTTCCTGCACTTGGCCGCCTTCAGTAAAGTCCATTCATTTCAAAATCGATTGTTAAGTGCAAAAGAGAGTGTTGACGTATTTTTGAACGACATTCATCAAGTCATCGAATGCACCGAGAATGTTCATTCACAAATCTACTTGTGTATGGCTAGCTTTATTGTTTCCGCACTTCGCCGCCAATGCTAAAATGTATTTGGTCCTGCCAATAGAGCTTATTTGAATTTGAAATAGAGAACGGGAGGGGGGTAGAGAGTGAAGAGACAGAGGTGTGCCTGCGGTGAGAGGAGGAGAGACACACAGGCGGGGACACAGAGAATCAGGTGTGTCCTCAGGACAGGAAGAAGAGACTGCAAGTGACAGAAGAAAGGACAGACAGAGTGAAGCAGGAGCAGACACACTCAGCAGACCAAGACTCAGAATCTAGGACTGGCACTGGTACAAGGGGCATCGCTGGCAAGAGAAGAGACGTCTGTCTGACATGTGAGCAGTCTAGGATACAGACAGCCTGAGGGCAGGGAGGGGACCAGCAGTGCAGATGGGGGGGAAATTATAGAGTGCTGGGTATAAAGTGTGTGTGTGCTGGGGGGGGGGGGGGGGAGAGAGAAAATATTCAGAGAAGAAAGAAAAGTGCATAGAGAGAAAAGCACCAGAGTGAGCCGAGCACAGGGCGGAAACATGCTTACACAGGGGAAAATTAGTGAGAGAGGAAGCCTGCTGAAGAGGGATGAAAGACAAGTGTGAGAAGTAAACAGTCTTTTGTGTTTGCTGAATTCTCAAACTCTCTCCATTCCAGTCTAGAGAGGAGAAGAGGACGAATCGTACAAGATGAGCTGGACGCAAGAACAATCCGATGTCTACAAGATGCTTCATGGGAACGAGGAGGTCAGAACTAGCCCAAGACAGTCCAGCAGCTTCAAAATACTGGCGGAAGCCCTGGAGAACAACCCTGACGGTACTTAGAGAACTTTATTCTATAGATCAACCTTTCTCAAACTTTTTTAAATGAAGGAAGCCTTAAAATAATTGTTTTAGTTCTCAGAAAACCCCTGCCAGTGTTTTTTTTTATAGCTACAACTCACAGTACATTGATGTGGTGGTCAAAGGTAAGAATTTATGGTCATTTGACTTACATTTGTTGTCAGGGTGGAAAAGAGCTCCTTACATTGGGGGTCCGTGGGAAGAATGCTCCTTACATTGGTGGTCAGTGGGAAGAATGTTCCTTACATTGGTGGTCAGTGGGAAGAATGTTCCTTACATTGCAGTTCAGTGGGAAGAATGTTCCTTCCATTGGTGGTCAGTGGGAATAATGCCTCTTAAATTTGTGGTGAGTGAGAAGAATGCTCCTTACATTGGTGGTCAGTGGAAAGAAGGCTTCTTACATTGTTGGTCAGTATAAGAATGCTTACATTGGTGACCAGTAGAAAGAAGGAACCTTGTTGGTTAGTGGGAAGAATGCCTCTTACCTTGGTAGTCAGTTGGAAAATGCTTACATTGGTGGCCAGTGAGAAGAATGCTCCTTATATTTGTGGCCAGTGAGAAGATTGCTCCTCATATTGGTGGTCAGTGAGAAGAATGCTCCTTACATTTGTGGCCAGTGAGAAGAATGCTCCTTACATTGGTGGTCAGTGAGAAGAATGCTCCTTACATTGTTAGTCAGTGAGAAGAATGCTCCTTACATTTGTGGCCAGTGAGAAGAATGCTCCTTACATTGGTGGTCAGTGAGAAGAATGCTCCTTACATTGGTGGTCAGTGAGAAGAATGCTCCTTACATTGGTGGTCAGTAGGAAGAATGCTTACATTGGTGACTAGTAGGAAGAATGCTACTTACATTGTTGGTTACTGGGGAGAATGCCTACATTGGTGGTCAGTGGGAAGAAAACTTCTTACATTGGTGGACAGTGAGTTGAATGCGTCTTACAATAAGGTCAGCTGCTAGAATATGTCCTATACTGGTGGTCAAGTGGGCAAATGCCCCCTTAAAGAGAGTTAAAATGATCATTGATGTCAGTGGTTACTTATCAAAAAATGAGTCACTGTTCAAGGAACTCCTAGCAACCCCTGGAGGAACCCTGGTATTAGGGTGCTATTAATTCTAGGGCTATAAGCTGACAATTGACGTATAACATGCCACTGCTTGAACCTGCACTCAGGCTTTACCCGTGGTTACTAGGACAGCTGCGACTGTGATTGGCATCTACAAGCAGATAGTACTAGTATCAGGACTCTCCCTGAGCTTCAGCTTGTGGTTACTACCTCTTTATTGACTGGTACTATATAGAAGCCAATCAGTCCAATGCAGGAGAAAGAAGGATTTTTTTTAGGAGCTAGCTCCACTGACAGCGACTAGAGAAAAAAGTTAGGTGCCAGTTGTAATTTTTATGGAGCATTGACTACCTGGCTCCAAGAGTTTGTCCAGTCCTGGCTTACTTGCAGATATTACCACTGCTAGGACTCTCCATAAGCTATAGCAAAAGAGAGATCCTAGTACTGAAGTACCTAGTATACAGGGTGACTCTGTAGGTACTTATTGGTCACTTGTGCCAACGTCCCCGATAGTGTATTTAGGAGCATCAAAGGAATATATATACTTATATACTTTTTGTAGTCCATTACAATTGTGCCTTAAAAGTCCCATCCTTTTAGTCCTTTGATTCTCCATAAGCTATGGTTACCCCCTCATATGTGACTGTTACTAGTACTTACTAGCAGATGTTAACAATGCTAGTACTGTCCCTAAGCTTCACCCTGTGGTTACCACTTCATATGTGAGTGTTACTGGTACTTACTAACAGCTATTACCACTACTAGAACTCTCCCTAAGCTTCAGCCTGTGGTCGCCACCTCATTTGTGACGGTTCCACAACAGGACACTCTGCCACTACAGCCATCTAACCAGGTGTTAGTAATATAATTAACACTATAGCTGTTGCCACACCCTCTAGTAGGTGGTAAGTCCTAAGGGCTATTGCATACACTGCTGCCACTTAACATACTGCCCCATTCTAGCTGATAGTTCTTTTAATAGCTGCTGTAATTGTTTGGGTTGTTACTGAGCAGCAATACCAATAATCCCATAAATATAACTACCAATACCTCTACCTGTAGACCATGCCACCACTTAGGACTGTACCTCATCCTACTACTACTGCACATACTGTAACTGCTAAAGATTCATTGACAGATACCATCAGCTTAGCACCGTCTTTAGCTGATTTATTATTATACCAAGTACTTCTATTAGTAAGACTGTTGCATAAGTGAACTAATAGCTTACTAACTATGTGCTGAGCAAAGGAGGATGCAGTATGTGGTATGCAGAGTAAAGGAGGATGTAGTCTGTGGTATGCGTTGATATGAAGGAGGAAATTGGGTTGCTGCCACCGGCAGTACCTGTCATTACTCGTCTAAGACACTGCTACCATACTAGAAGGTTTCTCTCTATGGCTATCAGAATATTTTGCTTCTAGAGGGTTTTAGACAGTCAATGCAGAGGGGTGGGAAGGCACCCTGCAGACACCTCAAGGGTCTGATTACCATGGGAGAACAATAACAAATGGACTAGGTCTTCTAACCTGTCTCACCAGTATTTCTCCAGATGAGCCTTTGTTGGCAGTGTCTGTGGGGGCTTTATAGACCACCTAAATGGTCATCAGATATGGTGAAAACATGACCATTTAAGACTGTCATCTAATCTCTGTGTAGGAGGGAGCTTTATTTTTGGATTTTTTATGTATGTATCAGAAGGAGTGAGACTACATAGTAGGTGTCAGGCAGAGATGTGAATTCTGGTAGGGAGATCTCATTGCAGGTGTCTTCAAAAAATACAGTAGATGATTTATCCCACTAGCATCCACCCATCACTGACATACCAGTTTTCTTTGGGTTGATGGTTTAAAAACCTATTTTGTAACGCACTTGACGAAACTCTTCTTGCTCTTACTAATTGGTCAGTCATCCATTTTTGTCAACCGCACTGTGAAGACGGGTGTTTAAGTACACCTGCTATAAGAGGAATAGGAAGGCTTCCATTATAAAGTGTGTGTAAAGCCAACATTTTCTTTTTTTGTAATTTTGGTTGGAGTAGGTTAGGTACCCATTAACACTTGCGAATGGGGCCATCATCAATTATATGCGAGAACCTCGGCGGGGGGGTTCCAAACAATTAGATGTGGGAGGCAGCCCCATTAATATCAATGGGTGGTTGAGAGCTCCCACAGCTAATTGCGGCCGCTCACATGTCATCACATGTAATGGATTTCAATGGGGCTTCCTACTGCATGTAATTGCCAGGAACACCTGCTGGGTTTCTCGCAAGTAATAAGTTGCAGACTTATTTGCAAGTGTGAATGGGACCTAAGACCCCTATCAGGTTTTTACTTTTGCAGTCTGTATCCCACCAGGGAGATACTGAAGCATCCATTAGACAGAAACTGAGAGAAGAGCTCTTCACAGGGGATATCTGCTTTAGGACCATTGTCACCAGAACAAGTGCCCCCATTGGAAGTTTCTCCTCACCACCTGGACAAATTTTGCATTTCCTTTTTGTACCGGAGACAATGGTTACCAAAACAAATAGTTAGGGCAAATCTCACCAGCGGCGACACAGACAGCAATAGAAACTTGAAAAAAGTTATAACCCTTCTATCTAAAACTATAAAAAAAAAAGTTTAGACATTAGGCAAGTCAGAATACCTTATATCTATAATTATATCTACAAGCATCAGCACAGCACCCAGGAAATTAGCATTTTATTTAAAAGGAAAGTCCTATATATTTCTCTTATGATAACGATGACTTACTTGTTCTAAGTCTACAATTAGGTGGCAAACATATAGCTGCCATTTGAAACAAGATTCACAGTTGCACCTATCTTTCTATTCACATTCTGCTTTTCACTGTAATATCATATATCTACACGCCTTTGAAGGCACATTACAGACTCTTATCACACACATCCTTCCACATATCCATGAAAAAGGAAATTTGGTTGCAATAGGCTAGCCATTCTCAACCAAGTTTCTGTGGAACCCTAGGGTTCCTCCAGAAGTTGCTAGGGGTTCTTTCAGCTGTGGTTGATTGTCCTGCTAATTTAAAATGCCAGCATCGTTCTGGTGCCAACGCCACTTGGTAAAGCCAGTAGCATGATACCAATGATCTTTTTAGCTGTCTATACGGGTGGAATTCTGACCACGTATGTAAGAGATATTCTGACTACTGATCTCCAACAAATGGGCATTTTTCCCTTTGATCCTCTGATGAATTTGTTTAAAGCCCATTTGCCCTCACTGCACAGGTTAACTGCTCTTTTTTGTTTATGGGAGAGGAGAAAGGAGATATACTTACCTAATCCTATGATCCTCTGGCACCCCTGCATTCCAACCAGTCTTGAATTGTGGACTGTTTATGACGTCATCAAGCCCAGAGCAGGTTCCATAGACCAGGAACAATCCCACCACTGGACTATGGGGGAGTGCCATTTTTCAGTAAAATGAAGGATCAGGTTAATATAAGCTTTCTCCTCACCCCAGGACAATATGAACAGATGATCCGTGCAGTGCGGGCACAGCCCGACTGCATAGAGAAACTGTTTTGTTTTTTGCCCGGATTTGAGCTTTAAGTAAGGGTTCCTTAAGACCTGAAAATTATTTTAGGGATTCCTCTGGGATAAAAAAGTTAGGAAAGGCTGCTATGGACAATATCACTACTTTTACTTTTTGAAAATAAGCAGTTAAAAATCTGTTTGTGATTAAATAATACATTGGTATTATACCAATTTATACATCAGTCCTTAAAAAGGATCAGTTGTGTAGTCAACAGGGATCGGGGCCGAAAAAAAGGACGGCTGGGAACTATGACATTTTTTGTCTGGAGATCCCGCCGTTCAGGTCAATGACACGGCTGCATTTGACCCAGACTAGAAATTCTTAACGCTGTGCTTTGATACTGGTAGAATAGTCACATGTCCTCTGAACAAGTTAAGACAGCACTGAGATTAGTGTACACTCCCCAGGCTGTGACATTGATAAGGATCCAACTGAACTCAGGGATCAGAGTTTGTAGCTGTCAGTGCTGAGACTGGAGCACCTATTGGAATGCCCCAAGGTCTGGCGCAGTCTGGGGTGAGGTTGAAATAGACTTATAAGGCATTGAATCTAAAGCTGTACAAACTAAGTCCAGACAAAACACAAGCTGCCTCAACGCTATGAGACCAATAATTCATTTCAAGTATGTAGTGACACTTCGAGAACTAACAGATAAACTGCATAGATTGCCAAAAGGCCTGATTGCTTAATGTATAGGAAGATACCTAATGATCTGAAGATAAAAGAGACATTTCTTCTACAGGACTGTCAAGGTAGACCGACATAAACACAAATCTAAGGGGAAGGTTAGGGCTAAATTTAAGCAATAAGAATTAAAACTTGGCTTGCTTTACATTATGAAGCAATCGCAGCACTAAAAATTCAACTTTTTTATTTGACATAAAATCTCTGAAGTTAATCTTTCAGGGGTAGATACTTTATAGAACTACAGCATAAATAAAATAGTTTTTTTTTTTTTTTTATATGTATATAGGGAAATGTACACAGATTGCCCACACAACTATTAGGTTTTCCGTTGTCATTTTTCTAGTACAAGTTAGAAGCTCAAAAGGACTAGTTGGTTACTGTAAACCAGCCTTTCTCAACCTTTGTAACATGGAGCAACCCTTGAAATGACTTTAAGATCTCAGGGAAAGGTTACTGATCATTTTTTATAAATACAGCCTACAAGTGTAAACCGTAAGTTGTAGATCTAAGATGAAAGAATAAGGAATCTGTCGTACTTATCATATTTGACATCCAAGGCTGCTCCATACGATATAATTTTTTTGTAATTCTATTAAAATGAAATAATAATGGTCAGAACATAAATACAGACAGTGAAATTTGCAATGCTTTCTAAGATTGGTGTTCAGTCAAAAAGTCACCTCTTGCTGGTTAGTGATACAAGAACCCTAGAACACCTAGAACACTGGTGGCCATGTGGGACATGTGGGAAGAATGTTCCTTTCATTACTGGTCATTGGGAAGATTACTCCTTATATTGGTGGTCAGTGGGATGACTGCTTCTTATGGGGCGTACACACGGTCGGACTTTTCGGCTACAAAAGTCCGGCGGACAATCCGATCATGTGTGGGCTTCCCTGGACTTTCAGCGGACTTTTCCAGTTGCAAATCTGACGGACTTTAGATTTGGAACTTGCTTCAAATCTTTACGTCGTAACTCCGCCGGACCCAGAAATCCGCTCGTCTGTATTCTAGTCCGACGGACGAAAACCCACGCTAGGGCAGCTATTGGCTACTGGCTATCAACTTCCTTATTTTAGTCCGGTGTACGTCATAACGTACGAATCTGTCTGACTTTTGTGTGATCGTATGTAGGCAAGTCCGTTCGTTAGAAAGTCCGCCAAAAGTCCGTCGAAAGTTTGTCGGACGGGCTGTCGGACTTTTGTAGCCGAAAAGTCTGACCGTGTGTATGCCCCATTACATTAGTGGTCATGTAGGAACAATGCTCCTTACATTAGTGATCATGTAGGAAGAATGCTTCGTACATTAGTGGTCATTTTGGAAGAATGCTCCTCCCACTGTTGGTCAGGAGGAAGAATGCTCCTTATATTAGTGATCAGTGGGAAGAATACTCCTTATACTGGTGGTCAGTGGGAAGAATACTCCTTATACTGGTGGTCAGTGGGAAGAATACTCCTTATACTGGTGGTCAGTGGGAAGAATACTCCTTATACTGGTGGTCAGTGGGAAGAATACTCCTTATACTGGTGGTCAGTGGGAAGAATACTCCTTATACTGGTGGCCAGTGGGAAGAATACTCCTTACATTGGTGGTCAGTGAGAAGAATGCTCCTTAGATTAATAGTCAGTGGGAAGAATGCTCTTTACATCGGTGGTCAGTGAAAAAAATGCTCTTTACATTGGTGGTCAGTGGAAAGAAGGTTTCTTAGATTAGTTGTTACTGGGAAGAATTTCCCTTACATTAGTGGTCAGTAGGAAGATATCCCCTTACAGATGGCTGAAAATCTCATTAGGGCCAGTGGTAGCTTATCCAAAATGAAAAAATTACTCACTGTTTGAGGAACACCTATCAATCTCTGGAGGAACCCTAGGATTCAAAAGAATCCTGGTTGATAAAACCATACCCCTTCACATCCCCTACATTTGAATCAATTTAATAAAATGTAACAAACGTATTGAGATGCATTTAAACAGTTGTTATCTGTTGTCTGTACACATCAGCTGCCAACCTTCAGTATTTGAAGTATGCACATGAACAAACAATAGAAAGCGGTCTTGTGATCTGGCTGGCACCAAGAACCAACTGGAACAGTCATGCGATTTATCTTTTTCCTAGGAAGATGTGACATGCTCAGGAGGTGCACAGATAGGAAACACATCTCTGAATGAAATAAAGATGACTCATTCACTTGTAGAAACTATTTGTAAGAATAGTCGGAAAATGTAGGTTTCAGTCCTATCGGAATCTCTGAATGTCTTGTATGGAGCTCACAATAAGGGGGGTTGTTTTGCTGTATTCCAGGTATTTCCACGACCTTCCCTAGCAGGCTGTCACCCAGTGTTCAGAAACCTATAAGCAGCAGTACTATGCAGAAACCCATCCTCAACTCAGTGCCTTCCCCGGTGAGGGTATGCGAGAAGTGCAACAAAGGCATCAGGTGAGTCCTGTGACACCATGATCTCAACGGTGAATGAGAGGGTAATAGTTGGGTCAAGTAAACACTGTTATAAAGTTATATAAAATAATAATAGTACAAAGTTCAGTTCAAATTTATACAGACTCACCAGTCAAATTTACTGATGTAATCTATGCAAAATGGCCACCTTTAATGTGCTTAACAAAAGAAGGTTTCTTAGATTAGTTGTTACTGGGAAGAATTTCAATGGAGCCGGTTCACACAGCTCCGGGGCGGCTGTGGTGCGCATTTAGAAAGGGTCCTGTGGGCCTTCTGGCCTGATTCAGGTGCGAATTCAAGGCAAAAAATTTGGACCCGATTCGCACCTGAATCGGTGAACAGGGATACACTGGACCCCATGCTGTGATTGGAGCCTCACAGTTAGAATTTTGTTCATTCGAGAAACATTTTCCATCCTGTTCCTTCCATGGCACCTGCTGGTCAAACAGAAGCTAAGATGGCAGCTTCCATGGCTGTAAAGGAGAGGAGGGTTTAGTTCTGCCTTACAGACCTTGCAAGTACAGGAAAATACCTGTTGATCTGTCAGAAATGCCTTCTTGTACAGCGATTTTGTGGACTGATTGGTTGCAGCCCTGCCCAGTGCCTTTTGCTAAACTGCTCAATCATTCCCAGTTTAGATCTCTACGATATAAAAGCTAATTTATCTGAAGTCCATGATAAGAACCAGATAAAACAGGAAGTGTGCAGGGGACACAGGACAGCTCTGATTTTCCTGCATGATCAACGGGTAATTTTTGCAATAATCAAACATATATAACATTTTGCTTTATATAATTCCTGGTGATCCTTCCAAGAAGGTCCTTGTTCAGGCACTTCCCATTATTAGGGTGGCAACACTTTCTCCTTGTCTTCCAAATTGTGTTCCTATGTTGTCACCCAGTCATATCGGCTTCCTATAAAGGCTACGATTGGCCATTTAAACACACATTACTCAGGCTTGGTGCACTGTTTTCACCATCCGGAAACCCATGGCTGAGGGACCTGCAGAATGTAGAGGCTCCGATTATCTATAGAACATTAAACCCTTGACCAATCCCCCCTTCCAAATTGACCAGACGACACATTTTATTTGGAGCCGAATGGCCATAGCAGCCTTTTATTACAAACCATTAAATACAACATTCCCAAGAAAACAAGTTGAATGCATATAATACAGTCAGTGCATAACAAATAAACCAACCTCAGCTTATGCCCAGTCTAAGGTCTTTGAAAGCCCGATTTACCGGTTGTATCTGCCACCCAATCAAAGGCCCCCAGCTGCAACTACACCGGCTCAGGGACAATTAACCACTTACATACTTCCAGATACAACCTAATTAATATCCCAATGTTACCACCATATTGTTAGGAAGGGACACCCATACCTCGAATGGGCCCAACCTACAATTTTCCACATTTTTTAAAATGTCAATTGTTTGTGATATACTGTACACTGCCTCCGCTAACTAAAGTCAGCTTGCACCTGGAAGATTTGAAATACAGAAGACTCCTGGCTGTCAGGTTAGAGCATTCGGGTGGCTTTGCTGCCGCCCGATTGCTCGCACACACCCCCGATACCGGTGCTCCCCCAGCCGCGGCGCCCCGCCATGCTTACCGGGCCCAGTTTGCCCATCGACAGGCCTGGGATCTCCATGGCGGGTGCTGGCGGTTGGAGGGGACGAAGAAGAGCGGACACACGCTCGTCCACTCCCCCCCCCCTTCTTCTTGTGACCCGGAAAGCGACATCTCGGGTCGAGCTCTCGGTATCCCCAGCTCACTTAGCCGAGAAAGGATGTTTTGCAATGCGATCTGCATTACAAAACATTCAGTGGAGTACAGGGGAGACATGCATGGTCTTTTAGATGCTGCATATCTCAATAAAGAGAACCGGTCGCCTAAAAATCATCACATATGGGACTGTGTTACACCCAAGCACATAAAATCCCCCCAAAACTGTTTTGAGGCCCCCCCACCCCCACATATACACACGCACGAACGTAAACGCATGCATCGTTGGGCGACTACGCGTAAAAATGTTGAATAGGATACACGTTACATATCGCCACGTACGATGGAGTGAGAGCAATATTTATAACACCAGACCTCCTTCATAACACTACTCTGATACCTATAGGGGTCTTTTGAACCGTCGCTTATACAAAATATAGTGTACTGAAGTTTGACGCCATTTCATGGGCTTACATGAATTTAAGGTTTGGCATGTTGGGTATCTATTTACTCGGAGCAACCTCATCTTTTATATTTTACTGAAAATTTGTGTTTGTTCGCCCAAAGATTCACGTTAGTGTGTTTTTTACTGAAATTTTGCGTTTCCTAGACCTTTGCGGTAAAATCGTGTGACCTAAAAACTATTTTATTCTCTAGGGTGGCTGCTTTCAGAAAATATGTAATATTTGTCAATTTTGTGTGATCTTCAGGTCTAAAATTATTTTTTAAACATTTGTGCAAAAAACTCAAAAAATGGCTCTGGCAGCGAAAAGGCTTAATAAAGATGCAGTTTTTCTATAAGCAAGTCTGGTTTGCAAGGTCAGCCCCTGGCCTCTCATATAACTTCAATAGCTTGGCTCTTCCAAGTGTCCAGATTTCAGCCTGCACCTCAGTAGCGACAAAACCCTGCCTACTTTTATAGTATATGTCAGCTTCTACGTCCTCAAAAGCTATAACTCCAGTAAGGTCATGTAGACTCTATGAAGTTAAACTAGCAAAGGAGTGGTTGTCCAAAATGAGTGAGGTCAGGACCAGGGTGGTAGAAGCATGGAAAGGAAGGGGGGGGTTAGTTGCAGGTGCAGAGGTAAGAGCAGGAGCAGGAGGATTTGTTTTAAGCCCACTGGATGTAAAAGAGGATGCACTTCCAGCAGTCATAGGGTAGCAACAGGGGTGGGCATAGAGATAGAGTAGGGGGAGGTTTGGACAGGCTTGGTGAGAGAGGGGTACAGGTGCAATGGTGAAGGAGATACAGAGCTGCAGAAAAGCGTTGGTCATAGATAGTCACTGTCAGCTTTAACCACATCAAAAGCCTTATCTCCAGTAAGGGGGGTGTAGACTTTATAAGGTGAACTGAAAGTGTGCCTGTTCTAGAATGGGCAAGGTCAGGGTGGTATAAGCATGGGAAGGTGTGTTGCAGGTGCAGAGGCAAGAACAGGAAGGAGGGATTCATTTTAGGTGCATTGAGTGTAAAAGAGGGTGTGCCCCAACTCATTCAGGGGTCGACAACAATAGAGATCACCCTGCCTTGAGGTGATCTCGATGCGGATGGTGTATGGGGATAGGTTAGTTGGAGGCTAATGGATGCCCCCCTGTCCTTATGCCCCGCCCGGTTGAACCATCTCTAAATCACTGTGACTCACTCTAATTTAAGGGTCGCCAAGGTCCTGGCTGGCATTTCCTCATATTCAGACCCCTATGTCAGGAACACTCAGAGCGAATTGTGGACAGTGAGGTGGAAGATATACCCTTCAATCCCCGAGAGAGAAGGGAGACCCCACAAACCACCCAATACTGAGCCCTTCACGTTATTAGTTGGACAATCAATCCTATTCTTGTCTTTTGTTTTTTCTCCTCTCTTTATTTACTTTATTATTTATTCCCATTGTTCTATGTTTTTTTTTTATCTAAAAAATTACAAGCGAGACAGTTGATGTATATATTAGGGCACCTTTATTGAGATTTATTGAGTACAACCTTGTACTTTATAAACAAAGATTATAGAAAAAAAGAGGGTGTGCTTCCAGCATGCATAGGGAAATAGCAGGGGTGAGGGGGCAAGGAGTGAGAATGGGGGGAGGCATGCACAGGCTTGGTGAGAGAGGGGGTACAGTAGGGTTGCCACCTCATTCCTTTAAAATCGATCACATATTGATCACACAGGTTCTGAGGCTAATTAAATGCAGGTAAGGCACCAAGTGAGTTTAATTACCACCTTAATCGGCCTCAGAACCTGTGTAATTATTATGTGTTTGGTTTTAAAGGGATGAGTTGGCAACCCTATGGTACAGGTGCAATGATGGAGGTTCAGAAAATTGTTGGCCATGGATAGTCATTATCAGCTATAATCCATCAAAAACCTTACCTCCAGTAACGGCGTGTAGGCTTTATAATTGTGTATATAGTTCATTCATTTTGCATGCGTGTGACACTTATGATCTGAGTTTACGTGTCTGTTGCGTACTGACCAGGTATGTCATTAAGACAATGTCATAAATCTTTGGTGGCACTCCCATTCTTCTGAAAGTATTTCCTAATGATATAATGTGTGTTTTATCTTAGTGATGTATGTGGAGTGTATGACATTTGTTTATCCAGTGTGTGTCACAGTAACTGGAATTCCATAAGCAATATTCATCATGATCACTGCTATGCTGAGAATCTGGGATGTGTTTATAGAGACTTTCCTCCTTTAGATGAACAGGGAACAGGTTTGCTTAATAAGGCAGTGCTGTGACCAACACTGATATGTACAGTATAGTACACAGCGATCAGTCAGCATTCAGAAGCCGATTCCTGATCTGCCCATCCTGGGAAGATAATGACATACTGTACAGATGGTCATACTCACAGGTCCTATCCATGGTGAACATGGTTGAAGATGCTTACAATGAAGTTTGGAGGCTAAGATTGCTGACCTCCAGTTTCCAAAATACCATTTCTTTGGCTGTCTGACTGTCATACTAATCCAGTGACTTCAGTACTTTCTGATAAGTATACAGAAAAGGAGATCTTACTTCACTCTGGCTTTCTAACCTACATGTTGTTCGTAGTCTATAACTTAGTATGGAAGCTATAAACACTGAGGCCTCTGGTGATTTAAAGAGGCGTTCCCATTTAAAAAAAAATAAATAAAAGTCAGCAGCTACAAATACTGCAGCTGCTGACTTTTAATTGGACACTTACCTGTCCCAGGGTCCAGCGATGCTGGGGATCGAAGCCCCGCTCGACCCACCCCTTCGCTCGGCGGCGCCGGCATTTCAACTGTGGGCGCCCGGTTGTGGCTTCACAGCCCGGCATGCGCGTGCCGTCACTGGCCCGCAATGATCCGGGACCGGTCACGTGTCCCAGATGATTGACAAGAGGGAGGGTGGAGAGGCGATCTCCCTTCCTGCGCCGTGGGAAGTGACGTCAGGAGCCCAGGCACAGAAGGAGGCAGATTACGAGGGACCCCCTAGCAACAGGCATTTAGAGGTGAGTAAAAAATAAAAATTTCTCCAAATGTTTTTTTAAACTTTTTTTAGGATAATTATTATTATTTTTTTTTTTTTTGGGGGGTGGAACTCCACTTTAAGAGGTAGGTCAGCACCATGACATCTTTCATATTACTCCTAGTACAGATTTCTATGAGATTACCAGGTTGTGCAAAATCCAGTTGTAGTCAGTGTGTTACCACCAAACAGTAAGGCTCCATTCACACTAGCGCGTTTTTTGATGCATTTTGCAGAAATGCACGGGAATTTTTTAACATGGGTTCCTATGGAACATGTTCACATCAATGCCTTTTTGTACCTCTGCATTTTTGGAAAGGGTCAGGGACTTTTTTTCATGCAAAATGCAGCGTTTTGCATGTAATAGAATTCAATGGACCAGCATCAAAAACGCAAGTGCAGCGTTTTTGCAGCGTTTTTACAGCGGTTTTGCAGCGTTTTTGGCGGTTTTTTTATACAGTATAAAAAAAACTGTAAAAAAAAAAAAAAAAAACCCCCCCGCAAAACGTGGCAAAAACGCTACAAAAACGCTGTTCAAAAACATGGCAAGCATCACAAAAAAAACTCCAAAAACGTTTAAAAGCAACATGCATAGATGTGAATCGAGCCTTAGGCCTGATTTACACCTATGCCGGTTGCAGTTTGAATATTCCAGGTGCATTTTGCATTTTTCAATACACGTTTTTGATCCATTGAAGTCTATGGAACCAAAAACTGAAAAAAGTCCCTGGCCCTTTCCATAAAATGCACAGATGTGAACTACATCCATAGGAAACAAAGTTAAATGGACTGTAGTGTGAAAACTGAAAATGCACTAAAAAATGCATAGGTGTGAACCAGGCCTAAGGGTTCATTTACATTCTTCTGGTGCATTAATGTGCACTATGTTTAGGCAGCCCATTGAAATCACCGGATTGCCAACACACCTAAAGGTCCTGAAATTTGAATATGCTACAAAATTTGTAATGCAACAGTCTATGGTGTACTGCCACATGCTGTGGCGTCCACCAACGCATGTGTGTTGCCTCCATACAGTGGAGTGCCATGCAAAATTATGGCATTGCGACATATGTACTATAACATTTATTACCATGCATTTTGGAAAAAGTGCGGGTTACCACAATGCAAAGATTGCCCTAAAAAATGCAGGCTGTATATCTAAGGCTGGATTCACACCTGTGCATTTTTAGTGCTTTTTGCATTTTGCTGATGTGCACTACAGTCCATTTAACATGGTTTCCTATGGAACACGTTCTGTAGTGCAAATCTGCAAAATGCAAAAAACACTCAAAATGCATAGGTGTGAATCCAGCCTTAGGCTCGATTCACACCTATGCATGTTGCTTTTGAGCGTTTTTGGAGGTTTTTTTTTCATGCTTGCCACGTTTTTTAGCCGCGTTTTTGCCGCGTTTTTGCCGCGTTTTTGCCGCGATTTGCGTTTTGCGTTTTTTTTTTTTTTTTTTTTTTTTTTTACAGTTTTTTTTACAGTCTAAAAAAAAATGTAAAAAAAATTAAAAAAAAAAAAAAAACAAAAAAAAAAACGGCAAAAACGCACCAAAAACGCATCAAAAACGCATCAAAAACGCTGCAAAAAAGGTGCACTTGCGTTTTTGATGCTTGTCCATTGAAAACCATTACATGCAAAACGCTGCATTTTGCATGTAAAAAAGTCCCCGACCCTTTCCAAAAACGCAAAAAAACAAAAAAGCATTGATGTGAACATGTTCCATAGGAACCCATGTTAAAAAAATCCCGTGCATTTCTGCAAAATGCAAAATGCATCAAAAAACGCGCTAGTGTGAATCGAGCCTTAAGGCCTTTCTCACACCTATGCAGGTTGCAGTTTGCATATTTCGGGTGCATTTTGTGTTTTTCAATACATGTTTTTGATCCATTGAAGTCTATGGAACAAAAAAACTGAAAAAAGTCCCTGGCCCTTTCCATAAAATGCACAGATGTGAACGTGACCCATAGGAAACCATGTTAAATGGACTGTAGTGTGTTTATGAAAAACTGAAAACGCACTAAAAATGCATAGGTGTGAACGACCTTAGACCTCTGCATTGCAGTAATGCAAGGCGATGCATGGAAAGGAAATGCACATGTTGCAGCATGCCGCAACACATGGAAACGCACTAGGGTGTGTTGCATTACAACTTTTATGGCTTGTCTGATTTTCAGAATGTTTTGGTGAATAGGCAGCCCATACTGTCAACCCAGTAATTCAGGCAGCTGAAGTTCTGTGTATTTTTAGAGACAGTTGACCTTTGCACCATTCCTTCCAAAGCCTCATTTCTGGTCTGTAATCTGATGAGTGACCTGACTGCCTAATCAGGAGGATTGGGAGGTGGTAAGGCCAAAACTAGAAATTGTGGGGAAAGTTAAAGTGATACTAAAGTCTAGTTTTTTTTAAAAATATAACAAACCTGCAGCCTATTATGGGGGCACCCGATCCCATCTGCAGCTCCGTGTGTCCATTCAGACAGCTCGGCCCCGCCCCCTCTATCTCCTGATTGGCTAACTGACTTTGATTGACATCAGTGGGAGCCAATGGTGCCACTGTTGTGTCTCAGCCAATCAGGAGGAAGAGTCCCAGACGGCTGAGGCACTCGTGCAACATTGCTGGATAGAGATGGGGCTCAGGTAAGTATGAGGGGGGTCTGCTGCACACAGAAGGCTTTTTATCCTAATGCATAGAATGCATTAAGATGAAAAACCTTCTGACTTTACAACCACTTTAAGATTCGGCCAAAAGAAAATCAGCTGTCTACAACTCTGGATTTTTGAAGACTTCATGCGCAGTGGGTGTTTGCCCAGCTTTCCTTTGCTCCTGGCAGGAAAAAAAAACAGCTTAACCACTTGACGACCGCCTCACGCCGATGTACGTCGGCAAAGTGGCACGGACAGGCAAAATCACGTACAGGGTACGTGATTTGCCTTCCGCGGGTGGGGGGTCCGATCGGACCCCCCCCCGGTGCCCGAGGCGGTCGTCGTTTGTCCAGCGGCGATCGGTGATGAGGGGGAGACCATCCGTTCGTGGCCCCCCCCTCGCGATCGCCGCCGGCCAATCGAATCATTCCTTTGCTGCTGTATGCTAAACAGCAGCAAAGGAAATGATGTCATCTCTCCTCGGCTCGGTAATTTCCGTTCCGGCCCGAGGAGAGAAGACTTCACTGTGAGTGCACAAACACTACACACACAGTAGAACATGCCAGGCACACAAAACACCCCGATCCCCCCCCCGATCGCCCCCCGATCCCCCCCCAATCACCCCCCCCCCCCCTGTCACAAACTGACACCAGCAGTTTTTTTTTTTTTTTTTTTTTTTTCTGATTACTGCTAGTTGTCAGTTTGTGACAGTTACTGTGTTGGGACAGTTAGTATTACCCCCCTTTAGGTCTAGGATACCCCCCTAACCCCCCCTAATAAAGTTTTAACCCCTTGATCACCCCCTGTCACCAGTGTCACTAAGCGATCATTTTTCTGATCGCTGTATTAGTGTCGCTGGTGACGCTAGTTAGTGAGGTAAATATTTAGGTTCGCCGTCAGCGTTTTATAGCGTCAGGGACCCCCATATACTACCTAATAAATGTTGACGCTGGTTAGTTTGTTTATTTTTTATAGTGTCAGGGCACCCGCCGTTTATTACCGAATAAAGGTTTAGCCCCCCGATCGCCCGGCGGTGATATGCGTCGCCCCAGGCAGCGTCAGATTAGCGCCAGTACCGCTAACACCCACGCACGCAGCATACGCCTCCCTTAGTGGTATAGTATCTGAACGCATCAATATCTGATCCGATCAGATCTATACTAGTGTCCCCAGCAGTTTAGGGTTCCCAAAAACGCAGTGTTAGCGGGATCAGCCCAGATACCTGCTAGCACCTGCGTTTTGTGCCTCCGCCCAGCCCAACCAAGTGCAGTATCGATCGATCACTGTCACTTACAAAACACTAAACGCATAACTGCAGCGTTCGCAGAGTCAGGCCTGATCCCTGCGATCGCTAACAGTTTTTTTGGTAGCATTTTGGTGAACTGGCAAGCACCAGCCCCAGGCAGCGTCAGGTTAGCGCCAGTACCGCTAACACCCACGCACGCAGCATACGCCTCCCTTAGTGGTATAGTATCTGAACGGATCAATATCTGATCCGATCAGATCTATACTAGCGTCCCCAGCAGTTTAGGGTTCCCAAAAACGCAGTGTTAGCGGGATCAGCCCAGATACCTGCTAGCACCTGCGTTTTGCCCCTCCGCCCAGGCGAGCCCAGCCCACCCAAGTGCAGTATCGATCGATCACTGACACTTACAAAACACTAAACGCATAACTGCAGCGTTCGCAGAGTCAGGCCTGATCCCTGCGATCGCTAACAGTTTTTTTGGTAGTATTTTGGTGAACTGGCAAGCACCAGCCCCAGGCAGCGTCAGATTAGCGCCAGTACCGCTAACACCCACGCACGTACCGTATACCTCCCTTAGTGGTATAGTATCTGAACGGATCAATATCTGATCCGATCAGATCTATACTAGCATCACCAGCAGTTTAGGGTTCCCAAAAACGCAGTGTTAGCGGGATCAGCCCAGATACCTGCTAGCACCTGCGTTTTGCCCCTCCGCCCGGCCCGGCCCAGCCCACCCAAGTGCAGTATCGATCGATCACTGTCACTTACAAAACTCTAAACGCATAACTGCAGCGTTCGCAGAGTCAGGCCTGATCCCTGCGATCGCTAACAGTTTTTTGGTAGCGTTTTGGTGAACTGGCAAGCGCCAGCGGCCTAGTACACCCCGGTCGTAGTCAAACCAGCACTGCAGTAACACTTGGTGACGTGGCGAGTCCCATAAGTGCAGTTGAAGCTGGTGAGGTGGCAAGCACAAGTAGTGTCCCGCTGCCACCAAAAAGACAAACACAGGCCCGTCGTGCCCATAGTGCCCTTCCTGCTGCATTCGCCAATCCTAATTGGGAACCCACCGCTTCTGCAGCGCCCGTACTTCCCCCATTCACATCCCCAACCAAATGCAGTCGGCTGCATGAGAGGCATTTTTATGTCCTCCCGAGTACCCCTACCCAACGAACCCCCCCAAAAAAGATGTTGTGTCTGCAGCAAGCGCGGATATAGGCGTGACGCCCGCTATTATTGTCCCTCCTGTCCTGACAATCCTGGTCTTTGCATTGGTGAATGTTTTGAACGCTACCATTCACTAGTTGAGTATTAGCGTAGGGTACAGCATTGCACAGACTAGGCGCCATTTCACAGGGTCTCCCAAGATGCCATCGCATTTTGAGAGACCCGAACCTGGAACCGGTTACAGTTATAAAAGTTAGTTACAAAAAAAGTGTAAAAAAAAAAAAAATATGAAATAAAAAAAAATAGTTGTTGTTTTATTGTTCTCTCTCTCTCTATTCTCTCTCTCTATTGTTCTGCTCTTTTTTACTGTATTCTATTCTGCAATGTTTTATTGTTATTGTTATTGTTATTGTTATTGTTATTGTTATGTTTTATCATGTTTGTTTTTCAGGTGTGTAATTATTTACACTTTACTGTGCTTTATTGTTAACCATTGTTAACCATTTTTTTGTCTTCAGGTACGCCATTCACGACTTTGAGTGGTTATACCAGAATGATGCCTGCAGGTTTAGGTATCATCTTGGTATCATTCTTTTCAGCCAGCGGTCGGCTTTCATGTAAAAGCAATCCTAGCGGCTAATTAGCCTCTAGACTGCTTTTACAAGCCGTGGGAGGGAATGACCCCCCCCCACCGTCTTCCGTGTTTTTCTCTGGCTCTCCTGTCTCAACAGGGAACCTGAGAATGCAGCCGGTGATTCAGCCAGCTGACCATAGAGCTGATCAGAGACCAGAGTGGCTCCAAACATCTCTATGGCCTAAGAAACCGGAAGCTACGAGTATTTCATGACTTAGATTTCGCCGGATGTAAATAGCGCCATTGGGAAATTGGGGAAGCATTTTATCACACCGATCTTGGTGTGGTCAGATGCTTTGAGGGCAGAGGAGAGATCTAGGGTCTAATAGACCACAATTTTTTCAAAAAAGAGTACCTGTCGCTACCTATTGCTATCATAGGGGATATTTACATTCCCCGAGATAACAATAAAAATGATTAAAAAAAAAATATGAAAGGAACAGTTTAAAAGTAAGATTAAAAAAGCAAAAAAATAATAAAGAAAAAAAACCAAAAAAAAAAAACACCCCTGTCGCCCCCTGCTCTCGCGCTAAGGCGAACGCAAGCGGCGGTCTGTCGTCAAACGTAAACAGCAATTGCACCATGCATGTGAGGTATCACCGCGAAGGCCAGATCGAGTGCAGTAATTTTTCCAGTAGACCTCCTCTGTAAATCTAAAGTGGTAACCTGTAAAGGCTTTTGAAGGCTTTTAAACATGTATTTATTTTGTTGCCACTGCACGTTTGTGCGCAATTTTAAAGCATGTCATGTTTGGTATCCATGTACTCGGCCTAAGATCATCTTTTTTATTTCATCAAATATTTGGGCAATATAGCGTGTTTTAGTGCATTAAAATTAAAAAAAGTGTGTTTTTTCCCCAAAAAATGCGTTTGAAAAATCGCTGCGCAATTACTGTGTGAAAAAAAAAAATGAAACACCCACCATTTTAATCTGTAGGGCATTTGCTTTAAAAAAATATATAATGTTTGGGGGTTCAAAGTAATTTTTTTGCAAAAAAAAAAAACTTTTTCATGTAAACAATAAGTGTCAGAAAGGGCTTTGTCTTCAAGTGGTTAGAAGAGTGGGTGATGTGTGACATAAGCTTCTAAATGTTGTGCATAAAATGCCAGGACAGTTCAAAACCCCCCCAAATGACCCCATTTTGGAAAGTAGACACCCCAAGCTATTTGCTGAGAGGCATGTCGAGTCCATGGAATATTTTATATTGCGACACAAGTTGCGGGAAAGAGACAAATGTTTTTTTTTTTTGTTTTTTTTTGCACAAAGTTGTCACTAAATGATATATTGCTCAAACATGCCATGGAAATATGTGAAATTACACCCCAAAATACATTCTGCTGCTTCTCCTGAGTACGGGGATACCACATGTGTGAGACTTTTTGGGAGCCTAGCCGCGTACGGGACCCCGAAAACCAAGCACCGCCTTCAGGCTTTCTAAGGCCGTAAATTTTTGATTTCACTCTTCACTGCCTATCACAGTTTCGGAGGCCATGGAATGCCCAGGTGGCACAAAACCCCCCCAAATGACCCCATTTTGGAAAGTAGACACCCCAAGCTATTTGCTGAGAGGTATAGTGAGTATTTTGCAGACCTCACTTTTTGTCACAAAGTTTTGAAAATTGAAAAAAGAAAAAAAAAAATGTTTTTTCTTGTCTTTCTTCATTTTCAAAAACAAATGAGAGCTGCAAAATACTCACCATGCCTTTCAGCAAATAGCTTGGGGTGTCTACTTTCCAAAATGGGGTCATTTGGGGGGGTTTTGTGCCACCTGGGCATTCCATGGCCTCCGAAACTGTGATAGGCAGTAAAGAGTGAAATCAAAAATTTTCACCCTTAGAAATCCTGAAGGCGGTGATTGGTTTTCGGGGTCCAGTACGCGGCTAGGCTCCCAAAAAGTCCCACACATGTGGTATCCCCATACTCAGGAGAAGCAGCTAAATGTATTTTGGGGTGCAATTCCATATATGCCCATGGCCTGTGTGAGCAATATATCATTTAGTGACAACTTTATGGAAAAAAAAAAAAAAAAAAGTGTCACTTTCCCGCAACTTGTGTCAAAATATAAAATATTCCATGGACTCAACATGCCTCTCAGCAAATAGCTTGGGGTGTCTACTTTCCAAAATGGGGTCATTTTGGGGGGTTTTGTGCCACCTGGGCATTCCATGGCCTCCGAAACTGTGATAGGCAGTGAAGAGTGAAAGCAAAAATTTACACCCTTAGAAATCCTGAAGGCGGTGATTGGTTTTCGGGGCCCCGTACGCGGCTAGGCTCCCAAAAAGTCCCACACATGTGGTATCCCCATACTCAGGAGAAGCAGCTAAATGTATTTTGGGGTGCAATTCCACATAGGCCCATGGCCTGTGTGAGCAATATATCATTTAGTGACGACTTTTTGTAAATATTTTTTTTTTTTTTTGTCATTTTTCAATCACTTGGGACAAAAAAAATAAATATTCAATGGGTTCAACATGCCTCTCAGCAATTTCCTTGGGGTGTCTACTTTCCAAAATGGGGTCATTTGGGGGGGTTTTGTACTGCCCTGCCATTTTAGCACCTCAAGAAATGACATAGGCAGTCATAAACTAAAAGCTGTGTAAATTCCAGAAAATGTACCCTAGTTTGTAGACGCTATAACTTTTGCGCAAACCAATAAATATACGCTTATTGACATTTTTTTTACCAAAGACATGTGACCGAATACATTTTGGCCTAAATGTATGACTAAAATTTAGTTTATTGGATTTTTTTTATAACAAAAAGTAGAAAATATCATTTTTTTTCAAAATTTTCGGTCTTTTTCCGTTTATAGCGCAAAAAATAAAAACCGCAGAGGTGATCAAATACCATCAAAAGAAAGCTCTATTTGTGGGAAGAAAAGGACGCAAATTTCGTTTGGGTACAGCATTGCATGACCGCGCAATTAGCAGTTAAAGCGACGCAGTGCCAAATTGGAAAAAGACCTCTGGTCCTTAGGCAGCATAATGGTCCGGGGCTCAAGTGGTTAAAAAAGCCTTGTTTTGCACATGTGTTTAGGCACGTCAAGCATTTGGGCTTTTATTCATTCCATTGGCCACAATATATTCATTTATTCTGGCCTTTGAAATGAATGAATGCTCAAGTGCTAAACGAGCATAGGGCGTGATTAAGTGCGTTGAGGCACAATCAGTTTTTTTTTGCCCAAACTCTGTTGATTTTTTTTTCTCTGCCTTTAAACACCTATAATCATCTATGTGTCCGTAGACACATAGGCTAACATAGAGGGGCGTTTAGCGGTAGTAAGAAAAAACATCAAATGCCTGTAAAAAGTGGCGTTTTTGCCACCCAGTGTGCATGAGCCCTAAATGTTCTGACATGCTGATTTCACTGACAGTAAACTCTGGTTACAATAATTTGCATCGCATGCAAATTGCAGCGGATTTATCTGATTCATGGGCCTGTCCTGTCTGTATGACACTGTGTGGCAGCTGTATGAGTTGGCATTTATACCTTTTGAATAATATAATAAGTAAAGCAATATATTATTTCTGAATTTATGCCTTTTGCTGTGGTCAGTAGGTCAGTATTAGCGTATCAGTGGACCTTCTACAAGGCTAAACTGCAGCCAGATGTAAAAGACACAGATTATCCACTTAACAACCACCCTATAGCAGATTTACTGTTACAGGGCGTCCGTTCTGTGCAGAATCACACACACACATATATATATATATATATATATATATATATATATATATATGATTCTGCACTTCCGCCTAGGGGGTGCACCGCTACTGCTGTGATTATTCGCAGCAGAAGGCCAATGGATGTCCGCCTGCACCCGCCGATCGTCGGGAAGAGAGGCTCGAGCTATGTAAACAAGGCAGAGCTCCGTTTTGACAGTGGGATGTCATGGATTTAATCCATGACATCCCTTGGTAAAAGCACCTCACAAAGTACACAAAAGCACTGGCTAGGCACACATTTAACCCTTTGGTCGCCCTACACGTTTAAACACTTTCCAACAAGTGTCAGTAGTACAGGGACAGTGCATATTTTTAGCACTGATCACTGTATTAGTGTCACTGGTTCCCACAAAGGGTCAAGAGTGTCAGTATCCAATTGTCCGCCGCAATATCGCAGTCCCACTATAAGTTGCTGATCATCGCCATTACTAGTATAAAAATAAATAAAAAATTATAGTATATATCCCATAGTTTGTAGATGCTATAAACTTTTGCTCAAACCAATAAATATATGCTTACTGGGATTTTTATTTTTTACCAAAAATATGCAGCAGAATACATATTGGCCTAAATTTATGAAAAAATGTGATTACAATTTTTATTTTTTTCTTGTGGATATGTTTTATAGCAGAAAGGAAAAAATAATGTTTTTTTTTCTAAATTGTCGGTTGTAATCAGATATCACCAAAAGAAAGCTATATTTGTTTGAAAAAAATTAAATCTTTTTTTTTTGCGTACAGCGTTGCATGACCATGTAATTGTCAGTTAAAATAATGCAGTGCTTTATTGCAAGAAATGGCCAAGTTAATGCAGGTCTGTAATAATTAAAGGAGAAATATGGAAATAAAAAAAGAAAAATAAACAAATAAACACACATACTCACTCACCTTCATGCTGTAGTTGTCACTCACTAGCTCTAAGCCCGAGAACTGAGAGATCATGTGACTACTGTGTTTAGTTCTAGGTCTTCCCGGAGCAGAGAGTGGTGACTGTCAGTCACCATCTTTCTGTTCTGTCCCTGGAGGGCCTGGCTGGAGAGGGGGTGGGAGCAGCTGGCTCAGGCTCTCTCAGTGGGGAACTGCGAGTTTGAACCAGCTGCCGATCGGGCATCTGGGTGGATCCCCACATTACTGTTGGGATCCTTCGAGAACCTGCAGCAGCTCTGTGACCCAAAATAGAAGTATGGCTAAAAAGGCTTTGGCCGAACTTCTCTTTTAATATCCCTCAGAGTGTATTATTTAAATGCAAGAAGTGCAAATATTTAAATTTGACTTGGTATCAGCCTCTTGCAATTACTAGCAGAGCTCAGGCTAGGAGAGAGAGAAGCACCACCAGGAGTCAAATAGTTGTGCTGCAGTGGAAGGAATTTGCTGATAGGAGACAAGAGCAGAGTGACAGAGAGACCAGCTCTATAGTCTGCTGCTTCTCTTTTCACTGTCTAGTCACAGGCTGGAGGAGGGACAAGACCTGTAAGTGTAGCAACTGCAGCAGATAAGAATCAGGTCTCCTCCCCAGCTAGTCAAGACTGTGTCAAGGCCACTGCCGAAATTGAAGGCTTCACAGAGAAAAGGAGCTTCATATGACAGAGTCTCTTTAGTATATCAGGCTGTAGTATACAGAAGAAAATAGATATGAAAGGGTAAAAGACAGACATATGACTCTTCTAACTGAAATGCAAATCTATTTTATTATTGTTATAGCTGATTAGATAATGCGTGTAATAATTACGGTGGTACTAATGTCATCTTTGTGTCTGTGCAGTGATCTGGCTGTGAGGATCTCAGAAGGACAGTACCGTCACCCAGCGTGCTACGTGTGTGAAGATTGTGGCCTCAACCTACGAATGAGGGGACACTTCTGGGCAGGCAACAACCTGGTGTGCGAGAAACACGCCCGAGCCAGGCACAGCACAAACCAGCGCACATGAGGAGATATCCTCAGCACACACCTCTTCACCCTCAGAGAAGCCTACACCTGATCTGACTATTCCATCTGGAGCACCTCATACCTAAGTGCACCTTACACTGAGCACCAGTGACCTCTACAATGGACTGTGCATGTTCTTGCTTGAACAAAGGATTATTGTCACCTTCAGAGAAGCCATTGATGACATGCCTTGTGTTTTAACAGTGATGAGAAATGTTGCTAACATGGTTTGAACCCTATTTCTCCTATATGAAGGCATCTCCTATAGCATTAGAAGGATGAGAGCACCACAAAGCTTGGTTCAGTCCAGTATTAAAGAAGTAAGGACTTGGAAAAAACAAAAATACATACTCACCTCAATGCTGCAGCATTAGTGTGAAGTTGCAGCTGTCCCACATCAGCTCTAAGACCAAGAACTGAGCGATCACATGGCTGCTGATAGCTCAGTTCTTCACAGAGCAGAGAGCAGTGATGCTCAGTCCCAGCTCCCTACTCTGCCCCTCCAGCGCTTACTGGAGCGCCGGGCTAGAGATGGGGTGGGCGCAGCTGGCTTCAGCTCACAGCAACACTGGGAGCTGGAGCCAGTTGTCAATCAGTTATCTGGGTGGATCCCGACAATATCATTGGGATCTTTTCAGAGCCTGAAGTGGCTCTGCTATGTCAGCAGACAGCAGGCTTTAGGACATTGTCGGTTGATTCTGGGTCATAGGAGAGCTAAAATAAGTGCACCAGAAAAGAAGTATGGCCAAAAAAGCTTTGACCACACTTCGCTTTTCAGTTTATTTTTTACCAAAGGGTAATCAAAAAACCCAACACGTTTCAAGGGCTCAGAACTCTGCCTTCATCAGGGCTTGGCTGGCAGTGGGTTCAAACTTGTACTGGACAACTATTGTAAAACAATTCCCATAATATGAGATTCGGGTCACCAGACTTGGCTGCTAATCTGGGACCCTGGATCTCATATTATCCATATGATTTTACAATTGTTGTCCAGTACAAGTTTAAACCCACTGTCAGCATACAAGCCCTGATGAAGGGGGAGTTTTTAAGCGATATGCGTTGGATTTTTTTCATTTGGTGAAAAATAAAATGAATAGTGGACTGAATCAAGCTTAGTGTGGCTCTCATCCTTCTAATGCTTTATAGACTTCTCCAGGGTTCCCATGGGACAACTTGCCTGACTGAGAGCTGCCTCTGAGAGTAAAATCTTGACTGCTATATCTTGGCCCACTCTGGGGTCCAGTACTCCTCCATCACATAACTACTATAGATCTCATAGCAAAAAAAAAAAAACTGTGTATGAATAAGGCCTGCCAGCTTTACACGTCTCTGTCTACTAAGGAAACATCTATAGGCGGGAGGGTTATAAATGTTATGTACTGAGAATGATAAGCACTGCACAATATGGGCAAAGGGCAAACCTGTTCTCCTGTCAGAGCGTGCGATATGATAAGCAGAGCTGTAATATTATATTATTTCACAAGTCATGCGTCTTCCTCTCTCCTACACTGTTAAATACTAAACCAGATAAAGAACCCTTGTTTTCACAGTGAGAGCCATAACGTTAAAAGCTCCTCTATGAACTTCCTCTATGCTGATCACACCATCTGAAAACAAATAGACCCTCAGGGGCCCATTTACACTATTGTGTTATATGCGTTGCTGTCTTTTGGTTCCAATGACACCTTAACACACTAAGGCAGGCCATACATGGTGCAAATTTCTTTCCTGCAACCACGGGTGTCCCCACCGGGAGAAGACAGTGATTATCGCTAGGGGCTATAGCAGCTGCTTGTGATAATCGGAAGCGAATCCGACAGGCTGGTTGTACCCAAGTTGATTAATAAATGATTTAAACTTCAGCCGGTTCCTGCTGAACTGGCTGAGATTCGATCCGTGTATAGCCGCCCTAAGGCAACGTTTGGTAGTATGAATGTCAGTGAGTTGCATTAGAAAAAATAGGTCACGTCTGATTTTTGATATCTTGACATTTTTTTGATGGGCTGCCTTAGCACAGTGCACATTAATGCACCCAAAAAGTATATCTTCTGTAGACCTAAGAACATAAATGTAATATATTGCAGCTTTTCAGTCCTTAGATCCGGTGGCTGCATACGTTTTTTTCAGCAGCATTTTCAGCCAAGTACTTGATGACCTTGCCAGAAATGCAGCATTTTTGTCACTTCCTGGGAACTACCACTTAGGTGCACACTGATGTGATGCGGGAAATGCAGCGAATCTTGTGCATTTCCCGCACCGCAATTGTATGGCATCCATGTGATCTGCTGTAGATGTCAATGATAAATAACACCCCAAAACAGATCGCAAAACACAGTGCGATTGCCAGAATCGCATCGCATGGCATGGGTGTGAATATGCAATGCAATTCAGATGCAAAAGGGTCCCGCACCATTTTTTTGCTGATGCGATTTGAGCCATGCAAAATGTATGGCACAAATCGCACCGCACAGACATCACATGTGATGTGCACAGGATTGCGGTGCGATTCCTGTGCAAATCAAATATACGGTGTCTTCAATGCACAAGTATGAACCCAGGCTAAAGCGGAATGCTTGTTTGTGTGGAGAAACAGAAAAAACAACTATACTTACTCTGCAGGGAGGATATCTACGTCTTAGTCCCTGGGCCTGCACGTCTCCTCTGACCATTATGAGGGGTTCCCACAATTCCTGCTGTAGGTTTTTATTTATTTTATACTATGTCAACTGCAATAGGAGGAACTGGAACACTCAAAGGGTTGGGGGCAGGGGGGGCACAAAACTCCCAGATGAATAGGAATAGAATTAGGACTGGGAGATTTAGCAATGTGAATATCTAAGACATATGAGAATGCAGGGACTGGCAGGCTCCACCTTTACTGAAAATATAACTTTTGGGTGGACTGATCCTTTAAGCACTTTCTGTGTTTAATAGATGCCAGTTTCAGTTTCTTGTATGGATGGAATCTCACTAGGGTTGCCACATCATCCCTTTAATCCAGGACACATATTATTTACACGGGTTCTGAGGCTGATTTCATGCAGATAAGGCACCAAGTGAGTTTAATTACCACCTTATTCAGCCACAGAACCTGTGTAATTAATGTGTGTCCTGGATTAAAGGGATGATGTGGCAACCCTAAATCTCACCCATTCTTTGTTGACTATCCATGCTTCAGTTACTAAATCCCACATTTAGGCCCCTTTCACACAGGTATAATGTCAGTTCAATTTTGACCCATGATGAGACACATCAAAAACAGACTGCAATGTATCCCTATGAGCGGCTGGATGTAAGCAGATGTTTACTCCCTAATGAAATATGGAATCTGTTTACTTTGGTCCATTTACACATAGAGAAATGAAGTCTCCTTTCTGCTCCTGATAATTTCAGCTTTCACTGTTCACATATGTGACAGCATGTAAGAAGGGCAGGGAGGTTGGCACCCGCCTTTGTTCACTTAACTAGAATTGCCTTACTATGTCTATTTTATGTGCTATTAAACTGACTTTAAAAAGGAGATTCCCATTGTACGTTCCTTTCTTTTGAGGTTCAAAACATACACACCAACATCCCCAGGGCAACACAGTGTGGCATTAATAGAAAGAGTCCACTGGCAATTGGAGGTAGCTGCAAGGCAACATGGCTGCCAATACCCCCCCTCCCCCGCCAGAACAATCCGATCAACACTGATTGGGAAGCCAGTCGACATGCTCAGCTGGCATACACATGAGCCGAATGTCGGACGGTTTTTATTGAACCAGCTGATGTAACACAAATAAAGAAAAAATACTGCGCTAGATAGTGTGTTTGGAGCAGCAACTAAAAACCATATAATATCTCCATGGTGAAAAAGTCTAATAAATAAATAAAGTTGCGCTAGGAAAAATTATTGTGGAAAAAGACATAAATAATACATATGCATAAATAATTAAATGCACTACGTGAACTGTGAAATATAACGTGAAAAGCAATTGCAAAGTGCAGTAAATGAAACGTATAAAAATGTTCACAATTTATAGCGTGAAGGGATAAGTACACACAACTGATGTGTGATAAGTTCCAAGGTGGGAAATAATACGGTGAGATATTAAGAAACTCCCAGGGGCTTGGATGGTGGACGAATGAATCACAATAGCAGAGCGGCAATCTGTATGTGCAGACCCTTACCAGAAAAGGTGGAACCCCTCTAGTGCAGGGTCATGTGAGCAGACAGATTACCCTCTGTAAGGAGCTGTAGATATGTTGGTATCTGGTGTCTCAGATGTCCGGTTCGCTCAAGTTGATAGAGATGTCAGACGGAGAGCGGAGAAAAACCCGATAAGATAGCTTCTCTGGCTCTGAAAAGAGACCAACTCGGGCTCCGAGCCCCGAGTGGATAAGCAAGAGAATAGGGGACACTAATCGTGTAGTAGAAAGCGTATTTATTAAATAGACGTGCGGATAACCCGCAAATGACAGTACAAACAAACAGTAAAAAGTCGGCTAGACAAATTAAAAACAAAACACCTGCGTGTCGGGGTCACATGTGGCGTGATGACGTTGGCACAACGCACCGCCCTACATGTTTCGCACTACCTTGCGTCTTCCTGGGGTTTCATTTACTGCACTTTGCAATTGCTTTTCACGTTATATTTCACAGTTCACTTAGTGCATTTAATTGTTTATGCATATGTATTATTTATGTCTTTTTCCACAATTATTTTTCCTAGCGCAACTTTATTTATTTATTTAACCAGCTGATGTAGCCTGGCATTTGGCACATGTGTACTGAGCTTTACACTATATAAATGTATCCATGGCTTTTTTCTCAGAGAATAGGTGCAACACACGCAATAAATACCAGGAGTGCGTTATTCAGGGATGCACTATTTATACTGTTCAGTTTCAGGGGTTCCCTATGTACAGAGTGCAGAATTCAGGAGTGCGCTGTGTACAGAGTGCAGGGTTAAGAAGTGCGGTACATAGAGTGCAGGGTTCAGCTCTCTTTCACAGGTGGTCCACATCACAGTGTCGGGGTTTGGGGGGGGGGGTGCTACACAATACACACACATTGCATACAATACACACAAGGTACACACAATATACACACAAGTTACACACAATATACACAATACAAGCACAATACACACATAATGCACACGATGGCAAAGAAACCTGACAGGGGTTATAACCCTCCCCTTTAATCTATCCAAATTAATAAAAAGTTTTACCTTTAGTTCTACTTTAACAGTAAGATGGCGGCAATGTACAACATGTTTCTCAGAAGCAAGTCTGCTTCTTACCTTATATATGTAAGTGATATTGGATTCAATGGGTGATGCTTTATATTTGTATATTGGATATGTGATCCAATTTTTATAAATGTATATTTACTCTAGCTATTAATCTCATACAGTCTAAGGCAGTGTTTCTCAACTCCAGTCCTCAAGGCGCCCCAACAGGTCATGTTTTCAGGATTTCCCTTAGATGAAACAGCTGTGGTAATTACTAAGGCAGTGAAACTGATCAAATCACCTGTGCAAAATAATGGGAAGCCTGAAAACATGACCTGTTGGGGCGCCTTGAGGACTGGAGTTGAGAAACACTGGTCTAAGGAAGCAGACTTGTTTCTCAGACACATGTAACACATTGGGGGTTATTTACGAAAGGCAAATACACTTTGCACTACAAGTGCACTTGGAAGTGCAGTCGCTGTAAACATGAGGGGTAGATCTGAAATGAGGTGAAGCTCTGCTGATTTTATCATCCAATCATGTGCAAACTAAAATGCTGTTTTTTATTTCCCTTGCATGTCCCCCTTAGATCTACAGCGACTGCACTTCCAAGTGCACTTTCAGTGCACTTGTAGTGCAATGTGGATTTGCCTTTAGTAAATAACCCCCATTGTCACCATCTCATTTTTATTAAACTTGATGTATTCTGCACCAACAGGTGGATGGTAGAGAGCTTATGTATATGGGTAGTGTACAGGTATCTGTAACATCTAAATCTTCCTATGAGATCTCCTAAAATAATTTCTATAAATGTTATGAAAATATGGTTTTAAAGTGAACTTGTAAAAACAATGTATTTTTAGAGATTTAATACTATTTCTACATATATAATTTCTGGGCACCCTAAAAATCCCCTGGTTGTGTAATTTGTCTACATAATATGGGATGTAGTGTCTTAACTTACTGATCCCAAAATAAAACAATTTGATTATTACAGTGAGGTAGAGGTCACCAACCTGTCTGTGCTGTCTGGCAGGGGAGTCTAAAGTACAAGTTTGAACAGAATTGCAAATCTTTTTTATAGGCACGAGGGTTCACAAATATATTTAAGCTACAGTCAGTTCCATAAATATTGGGACATCGACACAATTCTAATCTTTTTGGCTCTATACACCACCACAATGGATTTGAAATGAAACAAACAAGATGTGCTTTAATTGCAGACTTTCAGCTTTAATTTGAGGATATTTACATCCAAAT
The DNA here is from genome assembly GCA_037952925.1 of Lithobates clamitans. NCBI lineage: Eukaryota > Metazoa > Chordata > Amphibia > Anura > Ranidae > Lithobates > Lithobates clamitans. The sequence goes on from JBBGZY010001091.1 coordinate 3,210,103, forward strand.
CCGGTGAACGGTGTAGGAGTTACAACAGTTTGTATATGTGCCTCCCACTTTTTAAGGGACCAAAAGTAATGGGACAATTGGCTGCTCAGCTGTTCCATGGCCAGGTGTGTGTTATTCCCTCATTATCCCATTTACAAGGAGCAGATAAAAAGTCCAGAGTTCATTTCAAGCGTGCTATTTGCATTTGGAATCTGTTGCTGTCAACTCTCAATATGAGATCCAAAGAGCTGTCACTATCAGTGAAGCAAGCCATCATTAGGCTGAAATAACAAAACAAACCCATCAGAGAGAGAGCAAAAACATTAGGTGTGGCCAAATCAACTGTTTGGAACATCCTTAAAAAGAAAGAATGCACCGGTGAGCTCAGTAGCAGCAAAGGACCCGGAAGACCACGGAAAACAACTGTGGTGGATGACCGAAGAATTCTTTCCCTGGTGAAGAAAACACCCTTCACAACAGTTGGCCAGATCAAGAACACTCTCCAGGAGGTAGGTGTATGTGTGTCAAAGTCAACAATCAAGAGAAGACTTCACCAGAGTGAATACAGAGGGTTCACCACAAGATGTAAACCATTGGTGAGCCTCAAAAACAGGAAGGCCAGATTAGAGTTTGCCAAACAACATCTAAAAAAGCCTTCACAGTTCTGGAACAGCATCCTATGGACAGATGAGGCCAAGCTCAGCTTGTACCAGAGTGATGGGAAGAGAAGAGTATGGAGAAGGAAAGGAAATTGCTCATGATCCAAAGCATTCCACCTCATCAGTGAAGCATGGTGGTGGTAGTGTCATGGTGTGGGCATGTATGGCTGTCAATGGAACTGGTTCTCTTGTATTTATTGATGATGTGACTGCTGACAAAAGCAGCAGGATGAATTCTGAAGTGTTTCGGGCAATATTATCTGCTCATATTCAGCAAAATGCTTCAGAACTCATTGGACGGCGCTTCGCAGTGCAGATGGACAATGACCCGAAGCATACTGCGAAAGCAAACAAAGAGTTTTTAAGGGAAAGAAGTGGAATGTTATGCAATGGCCAAGTCAATCACCTGACCTGAATCTGAAGGGAAAATGCCTCAAGAACAAGCAGGAACTGAAGACAGTTGCAGTAGAGGCCTAGCAGAGCATCACCAGGGATGAAACCCAGCGTCTGGTGATGTCAATGCGTTCCAGACTTCAGGCTGTAATTGACTGCAAAGGATTTGCAACCAAGTATTAAAAAGTGAAAGTTTGATGGATGATTGTTAATCTGTCCCATTACTTTTGGTCCCTTAAAAAGTGGGAGGCACATATACAAACTGTTGTAATTCCTACACCGTTCACCTGACTTGGATGTCAATACCCTCAAATTAAAGCTGAAAGTCTGCAGTTAAAGCACATATTGTTCGTTTCATTTCGAATGCATTGTGGTGGTCTATAGAGCCAAAAAAGATTACAATTGTGTCCCAATATTTATGGACCTGACTGTATGTGCTTAGCATTCTGCCTGGAGTTTAGAGCCAGTCTCTGATAACACAAGACACATCTCCTGGTCTCAGGAGAGGTGCACCAGCCAAAGACAATCCATATTCTTCAGCAGATCCAATTTTTGCACCAGTTTTGCTGCCCCCTGCAGGCTGGGGAAACCCAAAGGAAATACTGCAAAAACAAGTAACAAAGGGCACACCAACCTAGCGCATTATCTTTGTGATAGCTTTATTGTGTAAAAAAGACAGATGCATATTCACAAACAACATTGGCAATAAGGCACATCAAAGTCCACAATATATTTGAAGCAGCCTGGTCACCTAGGCAAGTCCCAAACATGAAAAGAAAGTCCAAACTGCTGACGTGTTTCGAGGGGGATCTCCTCTTCCTCAGAGCCCTGCTGACAAGTTTCGAGGGAAGATCCCCTATTTCTCAGAGCCCTAGGCTTCCCAATCTCTGGGAAACATGAAAATTATCTCTTGCAGTGATGCTGCTCAAAGTAGATTTACTTATCTGATCCTCTGCACTGCTAGACCAGTCTCCACAGCGTCTTCTGCCCCAAGATCCAGCAGAATAAAGGTCCTGATGTCATCAAGACCAGTGCATGGTCCATATCCCTGCATTGACGAGGATGACGCTCAGAGACAGTCCACTGTTGGAGCATGGAAGAGGGCCACCTGCCAGGGGAGTGGAGGATCAGGTAAGTAAAAATGTTTTTACTCTCCCCTAGACTAAATGAGCAATCAACCCTTGGAGCCAGGACGCAGATCCACTACAAGGGATCACTTTCAAGTTTCTAGTTCGGTTGAAAAAAGATACATCCCAAAAAAAAAAAATGATCAGAAAATTATATTTCCTGTTCAGTCACTGGCCAAATATCCTTGCCTCTTGTGAAAAGTAACAGAACATTTGGATTACTGTAAGATATGTAAACAGGATCCTTATTATAACACTTTAATCTGCAGTTGATCATGGTTTCCCATAATACAGGAGTATATAGCAGGAAAATTCATGTGACAAGTCATTTGTTCTGTACATACAATCTGCTTCTAGGTGCAAGGCAAAGTCTAATGACTTTATATAGCCAGGCTTTATCCTAGCCTAGGCACCATGAGCAAATACCCCAGAGGCAATTTATTGTATTCTCTGCATTGACCTTCTGTGATTTTACTGGGTCACCTACGAAGGTATAGAAGAACAAAAGACAAAGAATAAAAATGATGAGACAATGGGTGGTTACTGCGCATTGTGGGGATACAGGGATATGGAGATGTGAGGTTTTTGATGACAATGCATATGAATACCACCATACACTAAAGGACACTAACATTGTTACAGTAATCATTGTGCGTGTCTGAAATAAAGAGGTTTGCTGTAGAGAAAAGATAGAGGAGCAGAAGATAAGCCTAGGTTTGTGATACCCACTGCAGACAAGGATAGAGCACCTACTGCATAGATAAAGAATGACAGGACCTCTTTGCAGGCACACGTTGTTAGGTGTGGAGTGGTGTGGTGGCAGAAAACACTCCAGATGTACAGTAACTGGAATACTTTAATTGAAGTTTGGGAATACACAACAAGCTTGACGGGAAGGCAACACGACTGGGAGCACTCACAGATGTAGCAGCGATGTTTCAGTAGCAGAAGGTCACAGGCATGTCTAGAGCATCTGTCTTGAGAAGCAGAATGTGGCCTGGCCATTCCGTACCCCAGTGGGGAGGCTTCCAGGTAGGATGGTGTATCCCTGCACTTTGCCTACTCCTCAGGAATCTCTCCCTGACACTAAGCATATCCCTAACAGACAAGTCACCTGTCCCTACTTTACCCACACACGAAATGCACGGCCCAAGTCTGGGAACCAGGGTCTAAAACAGACTCTGCCTGACCCAAGATGGCCACCAGAGTCACATGGGATGCCAGTATCCAATCAGATAGCTGCCCCTGTAACCAAGGAAACCATAGAGGAAGGTTCCTCTTGACTTCTTCCCCCTCTGCAATGCCGCTACGGTTAAGTGCAACTTGCAGTGGAGAAAGAAGACTACATCTGCCTATACACATGTGACATCTCAGGAAGCTCCTCAATGCTGCAGCAATCCATGTGTGGCCAGGTGCTTGACTAAAGAGACAGAGAGAGATTTAGGACACTGTGCTGCAGTGCTCTCTGTGCTCCCAATGGACTTCAGCTGAATGAGTTAACACTACCTAGCCTCCATCCACCAGGGGGAGCTAAAGAGAATTGATCGTGGGCAGCGCTGAATCATGGGAGATGTAGTGCAGGGGAAGGATCATGCTATGGGAGTCAATGAGACTATACAACTACAATTCCTAATGCGAGATGGGTATAAAGAGAGATATGGCTGTATTTTCACAGGCTGAATATGGAGGAATTGCCTCTTTGCTGCGAGGAGACCAAGGTGTGCACATCACTGCTCCTGTTTGCACATCAACCTGCTGCAAGCCTGTGGCTGTGTGCTGAGGACCAGAGTCGTTCCAGGCAGATCCAAAAATGGGCTGACATCTGAACAGTGGGACCCCTGTTGCTGTATTGCTGGGACAGGTGAGAGGACACTGTTGCCATTAACTTGTTACTGCTAGCAGAGACTGAGCACAAAGGGGCTGGTCATCTCATTAGCAGCATTATTTATTGCATGCAGACTTTACTGGGACTGTACTCATGTGTACCACCATAGAGACTGGGCCCCAACACTAGCCGGCTGAAGAACTAGGGTTAAAGACTGCTCACTCAGCTAGCTTCCCAAGAACTTTGTTTATTGTCCATATTTGGAGGTTCCTTTTTAGGACGTCCTAAATTTCATCGCTGCCATTTATATAAAGTGTACTCTAAAGTGGATACAGTCTACTGTTTACAGAGGAGTTATCACAGTAATAATTATCATCGCTGTTACTGTTTTATAAAATATTACTTTTTGCTGATTTTGTGGGTTACCAGTTTTACGCTAATTTAGCTGCATATAACTCAATTCTATGCTGTTATAGTCTAGTTATTATGTTGTCTAGTGAACTGTGATTGATCCAATTCTTTACTTACTGATTTACGTGCATACTGCGATTTACTGCAACCTGTGACAATATATTGGGTTCATTTACCATGATGTTTGCTTTTTGATAATGAACCTTATTTGCATGCAGGGTATCTAAATTAATGCTCCCAATAGCAGTGCAATATCCATTTGCTTAACCTGGTGTGTCAGTGGGGCTGAGGTTGTTCTCAGCGTCGAGACAGAAGAAGAAAAAACACAATCTACCAAACAGCTCTTACAATGGTTATTGACAGTGAGAGGATGGCTAAGAAAGTCTGGGACCTAAAAATGCAGTGCTCATTGCGAATAGGTTTGCAAAGTGTGAAGGAGATACCCATATAAGCAGCCCAAGAGTGAGGCCCGGAGTGATAGGAATGTGATGAAAATGGTGAAGGGCCGGCATGACAGAGTGAGAAGGAGAGGCAATGAAGGGGTTAAGGAAGTTAAAGTTGTAGAAGCAGGAAAAAGAGGATTGGCTGGGAAAAGCAGGAAAAGGAGGGGGTCTGGTAGTTTACTTAGGGGGGAGGCGGGGCTCTCGGGCATTATTGGAGGGTCAGCAGGTAAAGAATCAGGCAGTTTACATGCTGAACAGCAACAGTTATGGCAGAGGTGGACAGGATTTTGGCCCATTTGCGGTCGGCTGCTGCCACGAGGGGACCGGAGTGGCTGCATAGACAGGAAGGGTCCCTTATAGAGGGCCAGGCATCTGGGTCTGCAACGGGGGGGGGGAACTCCCACACACTCGGAGGTCTCGGCCTCCAGAGCATCTTTCCCCAGAAAACCCCCCCCGAGCTTTGCGCCAGGCCAGGAGCCCCGAACGGGACCCGTCAGGGACACATGCTGGGCCACCATCAGCTGCAGCAGGTGGATCGCCTGGACGGAATCCTTGTCAGAGGCGGAGCTCTGCTAGCGAGGCGGCGGGTCATGCTCAAACTGCGCCCCCGCCCAATCGGCATCACTGTCGGGAGCCAGCGGACTCCGCCCCCTCTGACGCTGCTGAGAGGGGGGTTCCAACGAGGGAGACGATCAGCCATGGCTACCGGGCCATTACCAGACATGGCCAGTGGCTCCAACACTAGGCCAGGTGCCCCTGTAGGAGGCGGTAGGGGCAGAAACAACAGGAGAGCACAGGCGGTTTCCGGGGGCAACAGACGGTTGGAACAACTCAAAAGCTGTGTGGGGGCAGATCTGGTGCTGTGAGGAGGGGCCAGCAACGGCACAGGGCCAGCAACGGCACGGAGGAGCAGCAGCTTCCAGCAGAGCCATCTGAAGGAGAGCTGTCATGCTCTGAGGAGGAGTCGATGAACCAGCCAGCACCGGTGGATTTGGGAGCGACGGCTGTTGGGGTCTCCCCTGGTCAGCCCGGTAAGATTCGGTGGATGTCAGGGTCACGCCGCAGGCCGGGGGTTCGGCGGCTGGCCTGCAAGGGAAAAGGGTTACAGTCCCCGCAGGTGTCACCTTGGCTTTAGTCGGGTGGAGGGGCAGTAGTAGACGGGGCAAATCCGGGGTCCAGTGCTGTGCCCACCCCTCTCCCTTCCATCCCAGTGGTGGCCCGGTAGCTACAGGGATTTCAGTGTCGCCCCCCGGCAGTGGGGGCAACTATTGCGGTGCCTGAGAAGACGGGAGCGTCGCAGGAGGTCTCAAGAAAAACGGATGCGGTTAGTCAACGTGGCAAAATGCAAAGTTTATGTATGCTTTGAGGGTCCGTTAGGGGCACATTTAAAACAGGAACTCTGAGAAAAGATTTGCAAGGGTGAGTATGTGGAGATTTTCTCCTTACTGCCTTTAGAGAAGTTTAACTTGGACAGGTTCAAGCCTGACAACACTAAAAAGGAGGACAAGGAGAATCGGCGGTATCGATTTATTCCACAGACTTTCGCCAACTGGCTGCAAGCATTTGCCATTATGGAGAGCATTATCGGGGATAAGAATCCAGAACACTGTTTGGCACCTTTTGCTACATGGACGCCATCTGCGAAGCTCACAGAGTCTATGGGGGAACTGCTTGGCTACATCATGACGAGCAGTTTTGGCAGCGTAGGGCTATCGGGCTGTCCCTTCAGTGGGACCACAAGGACATTAGCCTCTGGATGCGGCTCATGTCCTCAGCGCGGGCCATGAATCAGTTTTTTACAGGGGGGGCGGTGGTGCAGCATCCACTGGACAACCAGCCAAATGTTGGCAATACAACGAGGGATCATGTAAGTTGGGGGGATCATGCCGTTTTAAACATGAACGCTTGGGCTGTGGAGGTTCGTACCCCGTATCCCGATGCTTTAAAAAAGGCAAGGCCCGTGCCGGAGATTTTGCAAAAAAGGGGAATGACGCTGGTGAGGGGGCAAAGAATGCATCCTTTCCTAAGTAGATATCCGGACCAGGATGCTGCGTGCCTGTGTGCCTGTTGAGGGATTCTTGGAAGGTTTTCGCATCCCATGTTCCTTGGCGGCCGTGCCACCTATGGCACAGAATTTGCGTTCAGCATTGCAGCATCCGGGGGTGGTATCTAAAAAATTGGCTAAGGAGGTGGCACTGGGTCGCATTGGTGGGCCTTTTGCTGTGAAGCCTCTGCCTCTGATCCATCACCTGTCCTTCCCGAAGGGAGGTTCTGTCAACGATGCAATCGATCCGGAAGCGTGTACGGTGTCGTATACTTCTTTTTACGCAGCGGTGAGCTGGGTTTGCTGCTAAGGCAAAGGGGCTCTAATGGCAAAATCTGACATTGAGTCTGCTTTTCGTTTGCTCCCAGTTCATCCTGACAGTTTGATTGCTGGGGTGCTGTTGGCAGGATGAATTTTATCTCGATCGCTGCTTGCCCCATGGGCTGTTCCATTTCCTGCCCTCTGTTCGAGACATTCAGTCCTTTTGTTGAATGGGTGGTTTGGGATCTGTTGGGGGTGAATTCTGTCATTCATTATTTGGATGATTTTCTTTGCGTGGGGCTGCCTGCTTCTAATGTGTGTGCGATCCTTTTCGCCATGTTGCAGCACATTGCAGAGAGTTTTGGTATTCCTTTGGCTGAGGACAAGGCTGAGGGTCCGACAACCATGCTCAGTTTCCTGGGCATAGTACTGGACTCAGACGCCATGGAGTGTCGCTTGCCGGAGGATAAATTGTTGGCACTCAAGATGGAGATTCGTGGGATAGTAGGACTGCGCAAGATTCAGCTTCAGAGGCTACAATCCCCTCTGGGTAGAGTGTTTTGCCGACGGCTATCGGCGGCGAGGGCAGGGATTAGGTCCTCTACCCATTTTATTTGTCTCACTAGGGAACATTGGGAATATTTGAGGGTGTGGCAAACATTTTTGGAAAGCTATAATGGGAGATCAGTTTGGATGTCCAGACCGGTGAGTAATTTTGATTTGGAGCTGTTTACAGATGCTGCAGGGTCGACAGGTTATGGGGCATTCTACCAGGGTCACTGGAGCACAGGACCTTGGCCGAAGACCTGGTCAGACGCGGGATTCCTTCGTAACCTGGTGCTCCTGGAGCTTTTTCCGCTAGTGCTGGCGATGGACATCTGGGGTGGATCATTTCGGAATATGAAACTTCAGTTGAATTGTGACTACCTGGGTGTGGTCCAAGTCATTAACCGCATCTCAGAGTCGTCGCAACCTGTGATACGGCTGCTGCGCCACATGGTGCTCCGCTGCCTGCAGATGAATATTTTTCCATATACTGTACACCTCCCGGGGATAAACCATACTGTGGCTGACTCCTTGTCTTGGTTTCAGTGGGACAGGTTCCGAGAGCTGGCACCAGCAGCAGAACGACGGTTCCTTGTCCGGGTTGGCTGTGGGAGATTGCCTTGGAGCCGTCGCTGGATGGATCAGAAGGTAGGCGAGTGAGGCCACATGGGCGGCATATACAAAGGTTTGGTAAGAATGGTTGGAGTTGGTGCGGAACACAGAAGGGGTTCGGCAGGAGTCGGAGGTAAGGCTGATGGTCCTTTACTTTGTTTCAAGGAACCTGGAGCGGGGCGTGTCGGTGTCTGCCATTGAGCAGAAACTGGCGGCCTTTTTCTTTAAATTACGGGGTGGGGTTGATTTCACAAAAGATTTTTGGGTTCGCCAGGCTTTAAAGAGGTAGCCATTTTTGTGCAATTGGGCACTATCTGTACTTCCAGGTATGAGGTATCCTTGTTTAAAGCGGCTATTTCCTTGGCATTTTTTGGGGCGTTCCGGATCAGCAAGCTGGTCAGTCCTTCTAGGAAGGTTCCGGGGGGGAATATTGGCGAGGGATGTAATTTGGGAGAGAGACAGGGTGCAGGTATTGCTACGCAGATCCGAGACAGACCAGACAGGGAAGGGTGCGTGGGTACAACTGTTTCAACTGCCAGGTTTCCCGGTGTGTCCAGTGGGGGTTGTATAGGAATTCTTGGCGGGGTCCTTTCTGTTACACGGGGATCGCCGTTGTCCATGTTTCAGTTCATAGCCCTTTTTCAGGAAGAGTCTTCGGGTGGCGGGTTTGGAAGAAAAACAGTATGCTTCTCACTCCTTCCGTATCGGGGCAGCCACGGAGGCCGCTTGGTGTGGGCTGGACGAGAGGCGGCTGTGAGGAGGATTGGTAGGTGGGACTCAAGGAGATTTTGTGCCTACATTCGCCCGCATTTGTTAGCCGATTAGCTGATCATGGGGGGTGACCGATAAAGGATAGGTCGCTGTGGTTCTTTCATGTGGGTGTTAGTCATGATGGTCTTGGTGTTATCCTGTGGTTACATAGTTACATAGTAGGTGAGGTTGAAAAAAGACACAAGTCCATCAAGTCCAACCTATGGTTCTCGTTTCTTTTCTTTCAGATGGAGTGCAGATACGCCTCGTCTGGATTTTGGGCCACTCATACGTATTTTGGGGGGCCAGGTGAGCTGATGTTAGGCCGGATGGCAGGGGGCTAGTTATTTCAAGGAAGGAAGCGTGTATTAACTGGCTAGGCGTACCAGGGATGATGTGGAACAGGGTGGTGCCAGAGGTGCATCGTTTTGCGCGCCTTGACAGGTCACCCGACATTATAGTGCTCCATGTTGGAGGGAACGATCTGGGGATTCGTTCCAGTAGGGAGCTTATCATGGATATGAAGATAGATTTCCTGCATCTCCGTACGGCCTTCCCCAATTTGCTGGTCTTGTGGTCCGACGTGGTGGCTCGGATGACTTGGCGCATGGTGAGGTCGGTTGCAAGACTCAACAAGACTCGCATTAAAGTCAATAAAGTGGTGGGCTGGTGTTTTATTCGAAATTGGGGCATGGTCATTGCCATATGGAATTAGAGTCAGATACCAGGCTGTACCAAAGGGGGGATGGTGTCCATCTATTGGCGGTGTGGATAGATATGTGTTCTCTGGGGTTGCAGGATGGGATTCAATGTGCCTTGATAGTGTAGAGGGGCCCTTAAGGGTAAGATGTCACCCTTACGGGCGGTGGCGGTAGTTTGGTCTGTGACGGTGTAAGAAATTACTTAGGAGATGGAAGTGTGGGGGATTCATCGGTGGTATGTGCCCCTCTGATGGATTCCAGTTAATATGGTGTAGCAATAACTCTCGGTGGAGCTGCTGGTTTAAAGCGGGCTGTTACCTTCACTCTCGATACCTCTGTTTCACCGGCACCGGGTCTAGGGTCCCGTTGAGTTAACCTCTGGACGATGAAGGCACCAAACACTTGAGTATATTTTTCAATGCTTTAATGAACAAGTAATAAAGGAAGTAGCAGGAAAGAGGCAGAAGGAAAGTTGCAGGGAAGCTCAAATACCTTTCCTTAGTATTCTTTAGAACATTCTTTGGAATTGAACACTTGTAGTTGAATGCACTTCCCTTGTGGAATTCAATCTTTGCCCGCCTGGATAGGCCTCTCTCACTTGCCTAGCAGCCAGTACGCAGCACGAACAAAAGTCTCTGCCACAGACTTGTTTGGAATAAAATCCGTATGATCCTCTGCCACAGGATGTATTGGTTTGCGATGAATGTCAGACACAGTACTTGAACCTTTAAGCCAACCCGGCAGTACTATGCAGTAAGACTACTTCAGGATACGTCCTCCAACCGAGTCACCAGGCCCCTCTCCAGACCTTCCATGAAGGGTCCTCCCCTGGGATCTCCTTGGTTGTCCAGCTTCTTCACTCAGGATAGACAGCTCAGGACCATTCCTCTGCTGCTGTGGTAGGCCCCAGACAGGCTTCTGGGCCCACCCACATGCCGCAGCAACATGGGCCTCCGGAACGGAGGCCCACGAGGTGGTGCTCTTATTGCATACCTGTCGGCCAGGAGGGCCAGCGGGTGGCTGAAAACGAACCCCTAAACATGGCGTCTGTCCCATAAATACCCTCTCCCAGAATACAACTCGGAGGACCACCTCCACCGAGTTGTCCCCGGGACAGAGGAGCATTCATACGCTTCAACACGTTGCCTTTCCAACACCAGCCCATGGTGACAAGGACACCCATCGGCACAGTGTGGAACTACACGCAACTTAGCCAAGCTGGAACAGAGGCGAATCTAACTTCCTCTAACAAGTAACCCACAAGATTTACCTATCAGCGGTAGATTAAAAATCTACCAGCGCTACAATGGTTTAGCTGGAATAGGGTAATAGTTGCACTGCGGGTAGTGTGGTTGTCTCAGAGCTGGTGTGTCACGGCTGGAGGCCTTATCATGGTAAAGGTCCCGCAGTGTAGCATGTTTTGGAATTTTGGGATTACCGTCGTAGACCAACAGGACTGAGGACTGTTTATTTTGGTTTCAGATGTTGTTGTAAATAATGTTATTTGAATAAGTGTTTGTTAATAAAAAGGCTGCTATGGCCATTTGTACTCCATTTCATGTCTGGTCTTGTTAATCTAGGTGATGAAAAGGGGTGGGGTGAGTACTTATGGTCGGGCAGGAAAAAGGAAAGTTGGGGACATCTGATCTACACTGGTCATGTTTAGGGCTCCTCTGAAGTGCCTGGATTCTGCTCAGTGGAGCTATATATCAAGGGACCCTGTTAGCTAGGCACAATTGAAGGAAACGGCAACATTTTCCCAATTACTGCCTTATTAGATACCATCTGTGAGAATGCAGAAGCCTGCGTGAACTGTTTTATATATGTCAGCTGTAGGCAACCTTTTGAGCACATTGTGCCGAAAACTGTTTTCAAAGAAACTGAGCGTGCTGATTTTATAACAAAAAAATGTCAACTTCACATGCTCAAATCACGAAAAGGATTTTTTATAAAGTAAATGCTGTAAACTACTTTAGTAGTGAGAAATTATCATCCTGCACTCTCACGCCTCAGATCAGCCCCAATTCCAGCAACTCCACACTTCAGATCAGCCCCAATTCCAGCAACTCCACACTTCAGATCAGCCCCAATTCATGCACTTTCCCACCTCAGTTCACTGTCCCCCCTGCAAATCTGTTTCACCATTGTACCCCCTGCTCATCTGCCCCACCACTGTAACCCCCTACTCATCTGTCCCACCACTGTAACCCCCTACTCATCTGTCCTACCACTGTAACCCCCTGCACATCCACATCTGCCCCACCACTGTACTACCCTGCACATCTGTCCCATCTCTATACCCCCTGCTCTTCTGTCCCACCACTTTACCTCCCTGCACATCTGCTCTACCGCCATACCCCCATGCTGTTCTGCCTCACCGCTGTAACCCCCTGCTCATCTGTCCCACCAATGTACCTCCTTTCTCCTCTGCCCCAACACTGAACCCCCCTGCTCATCTTTCCCTCCACTGTAACCCCCTTCTCGTCTGGCCCAACACTGAACCCCTCCTGCTCATCTGTCCCACCACTGTAACCCCCTGCTCATCTGCTCCATCACTGTAGCCCCCTGCTTTTTGCCCCACCACTGTACCCTCTTGCTCTTCTGTCCCACCACTGTAACCCCCCCCTGCTCATCTGCCCCATTAATGTACCCACTTTTCTCATCTGCCCCACCACTGTACTCCCCTGCCGTATCCCCATGCTCTTATCACCACTGAATCACCTTCTCATCTGTCCTAAAACTGAACCCATCTGCCTCACCACTGTAACCCGCTTTCTCATCTGCCCCACCAATGTACCTCCTGCACATCTGTCCCACCTCTGTACCCCCCTACTCTTCTGCCCCACCACTGTTCCCCCTGCTCTCCTGCCCCACCACTGAACCCCCTTCTCATCTGCCCCAACACTACACCCCCCTGCTCATCTGAGCCAACACTGAACCCCCCTGCTTACCTGGCCCAACACTGAACCCCCCCTGCTCATCTGCCCCAACACTGAACCCCCCTGCTCATCTGCCCCAACACTGAACCCCCCTGCTCATCTGCCCCAACACTGTATCCCCCCTACTCTTCTGTCGCACTGCTGAACCACCTTCTCATCTCTTCCATCACTGTACCTCCCTGCACATCTGCCCCACCACTGTACCCTCCTGCTCATCTGTCCCACCTCTGAACCCCTCCTGCTCATTTTCCCCACCGCTGTACCCTCCTGCTCATCTGCTCCACTGCTGTAACCTCTTCTCATCTAGAATATGCGCGATATGCAGAGTGGTGAAAGAAAGAGATGAGACACATCTACCTGTCCTGGCACACTCATCCTGCTGATCCACCTCTCGCATCCAGCCCACGTACTTGTATGTGATGTATGTGATGTCACATACAAGCATCTGGAATGGATGCACAATGATGAGCTCAGATCAGGGGTATCTTCTTAAAGCAGTGGGCCTGTGTGCAGGATCATAAGTTGGGCCCTCGCAGCTGAGAAAAAGTGCGGCGCGCTGAGCCACAGGAAAGGTAGGGTGTGATTTTCATTGCGCTAAATACTGTCTGTGGCTTAAAGGGCCACAGAGTGCGGGGGTTCAGTAACCAGTGACGCAAAAGTTCAGGAAAAATTTCAACAAAGTTTCCAGAAGCTCAAAAGTAATTCCACAAACTGTCATCTGATTGTGGTTTTCTCAATCACAGTGAAATCCCTTCTTTCTGAGATTGGTAGTGGCAACCAAGCGAGTCATCTTCCTCCAGATGATGGATGGGGTTAGCAGGACTGTTATTGGCTTTAGCAGTGGCCAATGACAGTCCTCCTCCTCCTGGAAACAGGGACTGCCCCCCCCCCCCCCCCCCCCCAGCAGAACTGCACCCAATCTCTTTCCCCATCACAAAAAACTACAGCAAAGTTAGAGAACCAAACAATGTTTCCCATCTTTTACAATGTGTGGGGGCGCAGTGCCTCCCCCTCAGTGCAGGTGCGGCATGGGGAATTCTGAAATTGGAATGCATTAGTGTCTCACTGACACTTCCCTGCACTGCTCTGCTGATGGGGAGGGAGTCGAGTGAGGCAAAAGAGGCTTTGTGTGCCGCTTGCGGGACCAGTGTCGGGAATTGACTACCCCTGATATGTACAGCATGATATATATGAATAGTACTACTCAGTTTGGATGTTGTATCTCTATTATTCTGCAATAAATCTATGATACAACACAAGCTGCATTTAGATACGTGTTATTGACACCCAACAACCTCATGGCACCCTTTTACAAATACAATACTGCCCACTGGGATATGGTTGATATGCTTTACACTGGTCAAAAGATTCTTACTTCTGTACACCTACCAAGCTTTAGAGATGGAGGAACACTTTTAATGTCATCTGAACCTTGGCACAGAAGTTCTGAAAAAAAGTATTTAATCTCCTAATTTAGGAGTCATCTCATTTCATTTAAAATTTAAAAGTAAACATTAATACAAAAATTGTGTAATAAAATAAAATCAAAACAAAATAAAAAGTTATGTCTCAATTATATAGATCCCAATACAATGTGTTTACATTAAGTGCATACACCCAACATCTATTTAAATCAATATTCAACATGGATGTGCTAAAATGACACACATCATCATAAACAAGTGCAACAATGTCCCATATATTATATTGAATATAGTCAGTTGATAGTATGTAAGAAACCAGAGGTCCCCGCTTCTTCCACTTCCTCTTCAAAACTCCCATGCAACACTTCAAACACAACCGTGACCACCTCAGTGTTACAGATCAGGGTTGCCAACTGTCCATTATCTATTCATAGAGAGAGGTAAAAAAAAAAATCATAAATTTCACAAACTGTTTTTGAATAACAGGACAGTTGGCAACCCTCCTGGGCTCCTGAGACAGTACCTAGAGCAGGGCACACCATGAGGGCAGTGTAGCCCAACAGTTAGTGAGACCCATCTGAGAGATGCTTGTGGAGAACCATCTGGAAAATAATTCATGCTTTGCCACGGCATAGCTGCCACTAGGGAAATCTTTCATTCTGCTGTATGGCCTTTTACCCTGTGAACCACTTGCTATAGAGGAGCAAAGCTTCCCCACAACAACCATGAATACATCCTATATAAATATAGCATTACATTTTTCGTGATGGAGAAAATCCCAGGAAAACAGGACAGAGATATTCATACACAGCTGAGATTTTTTAATACACAGCTGTGTCTGCTGGGAGTTGTAGTTAGAGAAGCTTCTTTGCGTGATAAAAACATTGGCTGTTTGTATCTGATAAGCTAAGGCTGGCTCACATCTGTACTTTATTTTTTTGAACTTTTGGAATGTTACAGAAGGAATGTTTTGAATGGAGACAATCATAGTGCAATAACAGCTAAGCAGTAAATGGTTTCCTGTGTAATGTTATACATGACTCTGCCTCCAGTTTTTTGTGTGTCTGCGGGGAACATTGTTGTGTCTAATATTTACATAAAACATTTTTTTTCTCAGCGATTTTGATTGCTCAAGAAAATAATGTATTCATTTCATGTTTGGCGTGCCAGGTATTACTGCCCAGTGAGAGGAAAGGAGCTCACAAGTCTCCAACACAAAGAACATGTCAGATTTATGACCAGAACACAGCTCCAACAAAGAAGACCTTGGACCCCTAAAGTGGGGAGCCAAGGAATTTACACTGAAGAAGGTCCAGATCTAAGATGTTACAGATTTACACCCTGGACTGAAGTTCTTAAAGATGGAGGCCTGGGACCTGAGTGGTGGGAAGCTAAGGAATGCACAAGGAATCATGGCCAGGAGAACAACAAATTATGTTGTAAGCTGGGTGGTCTAATTTCGCAAAGTTCTGTTCACTTATCCAGACTATTGGTATGATCAGTAATGGCATTTTTAGGGCCATTCCACCCAAACCTGCTATTACTGAGCTTCATATAGACCCCTTATAGCTACAGGGTCTTACCCTCACTGTTGGCTGTTCAGAGTAGAAGTCAATAGACCATAATGAAGGAATAGCTCAGAAAATTAAGCCTGAAATCTATTCTAAAAACCTTCAGTTAATATAAATTGTAAAGCACCAATTAATTGCCTGCTAAAATTAGGGTTTATGATCCTGTAAGTCTGTGTCCTATTTCAGAGGGGTGAGACTTTATGGCAGAGGGGGTACTGTTGGGGAGTCAAGACCCTAAAAGATATAAAAGGAGCCAGTGGGAGATTTGTTCTGCTACTGTTTGCCCAGAATCAATTTTTTTTGATAAATTACCCCCATATTGGCAGACTTGCGTGGTGTAATAACCCACACTGGCAATGACATTTATGCCTGTGCCTTTGGAACAGAGAATAGTCTTTACTTGTGTTGGCGCTCATCACCTGATAATATTACTCTTATTTATCAAAGTGACTGAAATATAAACTCTCTGTGATGTCTATCACACTCAAACGGGAAGCCGGAGAATAAGTACGTATTGCTATTGGTAATGAGACTTGATAGATGCGGTTGAAGCCATTAGCTACAGTATGAATCTCCTAAGCCCACTTACTCAGCAATAAGGTCCCACAGATGTTCATCTCAAAGTGGTTCATGTCCCATGATATACAGAATGATGGGTGTTATCTGCTTTAGTTAGGGTCTTGTCGTTTTTTTTGCACTAGTGCATGAAGTAGAACACGATCTCTTGTTTTCTGTGCATCTCTCTAAAATTTCTAGGGCCCTTTCTTACAGGGCTGGACACACAAGCGTAGAATGTGGCTCTTTGTCAACCGAGGTTCTAGTATATTTCAATCTTAATATTCAAGGCAGGACAGTATGCAAAGGTTCCTTTGTTAACTTTGCACTCAGTCAGTTCTATATTACCACCAGTGTGGGGGGCAAATACAATTTGTTTCATCTAGGTCCCCTAGTAGTGCATCCCTAGCAGCCAACATCTTCAAGGGTTCCACCCTGCATTCTTCCAGTGGGCCTAGAGGAAAGATACTGTAGTTGTTATAGTTAAATCCTCTGTAGGCAAAAGGCTAAGAGAAGATCATGTGTCAGGAAGTGTCTCAAATGTAATACCTCCCTAGCATGCATCAGCATGTTAGCAGGACCACAAATCATGCTGGCCAAGAGCCCCTCTCAAAGTCTTCAAGCAACAGGGAAGAGATAGGGTACACACATCTGTAATGTGGAGAAACTCTGCCATCTTGATCACTTACATTCCCCCGGCCTGAGGCCCACCTCCAGAAATAAGGAATGGTTACATGTTCAGCTATTTCAACTTTTTACTGTGGCAAAAACATATTGTACAGTTATTTGCCATAAGACACACCACACCTTTGCTCCATTCCCTTTACTTTCGACTTCAGTAACTCTGCAAAGTTTTAGTTCAAACTTATTATAGGATTGCCACCTAACCTTTCCAGTGTCCTCACTGTAAGTTCTCATATGTGGGTTCTCCAATGGAGCCTGTACCAGGCCTACCCTAAATGATTCACTTCCTGAGGCTACAAGTTTACTTGGCAGTATACTAGGGGTAGCCACTTCTCATCACCCTCTGCCCCAGGCTCTTCTGGCTATAGATTATAAGGGACTAAGCCAGTCCCATCCACCACATCCACCCAGGGGAAGCAGCCCCCCCCCCCAAGACTATCTAAGCCAGTGTTTTTTTTTTTTTAATTCCTTTATTTTGTTATACAGAAGGCATAGATACACAGTCCAGAATACAGCAGGTCATACATTCCATACAGTAATACGTTTTGAGTCATATAAAGTGAAACTGTAGACCAAGATCAAGTTATTCACCAAACAAGTGTGGTGTTATACATATGTTCTAGCCAAAAATATATCTTTTCCATACATAGAAAATCAAGGTTACCTACCAATGGGCCTCCTTGCATAAACCTTGAACTGGATTTGAACAGTTTTGATATATAATGTAATGTTTAAACCTTTAAAGACAAGTATGTATTTTTCTATACAGGTGGGTGTTTTCTGCTCACCTTAAGTAATATCTTCTCATTAAATTCGTTATCGCCGTCACCACGGCTGCTTAGTGAGCTGATCAGTACAAAAGAAGCTACAGAGGAGGAAAGAATGGAAAATGGGAGGGAAAGCGGGGTAGAAGGAAGATAGAGAAGGCTTGGGGGGAGGGAGGGGAAGAGGGCATGAAAGAGGAGGTTGGAAAGGAATGGCTGCGACACCGCCCCCCCATCGGCCCCATCTGCCAGACCCCAGAGGGGCATGTACAGATATCTGTTTTAATAGAATCAACGGGGTTTTTAGCTCAGGTAGATGTGGATTGTGCCCGAGCCAAGTCCTGTAGATATGTGTTTGTACTAACAAAATATCTCCAGGGTCTCCATTTGTCGTTAAATTGTTCCTCCTTGTTTTGTAGGGTTGCCGTCAGTTCCTCCATACGCAGGATACAGTTAACTTTTGAATACCACAGGACCCTGGTTGGTGGGAGGGGATAGCCAGTGGTTTTTAACATGGCTGTCTGCTGCAACATTTACTGTTGTTACACCAGGCCACGAAGAGCCGATCAGAGAACTTGAGGATCCACCAGCCTGGAACAATTCACATACAGCCTTCTAGCAGCAGTTCTATTTGGTATACAAAAGCATAGACTAAATCTGTGCTTTTGTATACATGGCGGAATTCCACTGTACATACTGCTCTACCATCCAGGCTAACAGAGAGAATGATGAAGATCGACTATGTAGTGTACCCAGGTAATCTATCCCTATCAGTAGGTAATGAATAGGAATAGTATTCTAGTGAGGAGCAGTAGCAGACATGTGAGTAGCCTGAAGGAACAAAGCCGAAGGATGAGCTCCAGCCAAACTCTCTTGCACAGACAGCAGGAGATCACTGGAGAGAAGGTGGCCTTGACTGTCAGCAGCCCTCAAGGTCAACACTTCTTGTTCTGTCGGGGTGACAGACCGTAGCAGGGCTTGTAGAGAAATCCCAGTCTCCAGCAGGTGCAGCAAAATCTCCAGGGGTAAGACACCTTTTTTCTGGAACATATATAGAAGAAAAGGAGCGGACACTGATCTTGTGCATTACCAAAGATAAAATTTAGTCATACTCACAAACAAACGTGATAAAAAGGCTTGTCAGTACAATAGCAAATTAAACCGTGCCTCTAGACAACCACACCCTGGACCAGATGTTGAAGGCGACCAGATGACATCGCAAACAGCTTACGCATTATGAGGGAGGACCTTTGTCCTCAGAACCAAGGCGGTGAAGAACTGGCCTCCTCCGGTTACCGCTATATATGTCCACACACACACAAACACACAAGTCCAAGCAGACACCCACCAGATTGTGCCCCGCCCTTCAGCTAGGGCACCACCCACTATGTGGATCAATCGGAGATGTGTACTACTATCCAACATCCTATATCCCTCCCCTGTCACCATGAAAGTATCACCAACCTTTGAACGGGGAGCCCCATGTTAGAATTGACGCAGGAGTGCATATAAGCTACCATCAATGACTACATGTAACATTTGCATTATACCATGATTTGATTGTTCTTATTATTGCCATTACATAATTGTTATTGTTACCATTATCATTGTTAGTATTGCAGTGTGGTACACCTACCCATCGCTGCTGTTTTCATCCCAGTTTGCAACAGTTTGCTGGTTGTTCATCATAGGATGGGGGGAAAAGAAAACCAGCCTATAGATGGAGGTTCTTATGGGGGGGTTTATTGTGGTAGATGTTACTCTGTGCGGTTTGGCTGCCACATTACATTGTGTGGCACGCACGCCGCAATGCAACCAGGAAGTGCGAGTAGATTTGCTTTCCACCCGCCACTTCCAGTTACCGCTAACGTAACTTCTGCCACAATGTAACCAAGAATTGCGAGTGGATATGCGTTCCACCCGCAACTTCCGATTACCACTAACGCCACTTCCGCCGCAATGTAACCAGGAAGTTCGAGTGGATTTGCCTTCCACCCGCCACTTCCGGTTACCACTAGCATCACTTCCGCCCTACACACACTTCCGGTCCTGGGTCATTTACGGCGCGGCGGTTTAGTGTAAACACACTCGCGCTGGCCTGTGCTTTGGACCCCTCTCCCTCTAGTGGCTTGGCGGGCAGCTACAAATGTGCTAGTGGGAGCGCTCACATACACTTGGCACTCTATTTGGTAGCTATTCAGAGTGATGATGATTCCATAGATGTAGGGGCCAGTCAGACACACAGCCCAGTGGCGACAGCACATCCCCTAAGCTCCCACCAATATCGTATTAGGAATGTGTAGCCCCTAGAGCATCCGAAACCACCTTTGGTAATGCACAAGGTCGGTGCTCCTTCCTTTCTTCTTTATATGTTTCAGTTCTAAGGATACCCATTGTTCTGAGGAGGGCAGCAAGACCAGTGATATTCCACATTTTAGCCAAAGGGTTGGCTCTACCCACCTATAGACTAAGCCCCTAAGCGCAGGAGATTGTTTTTATACCCTTTTTTCTGGGGCAGTTGGTGGAAAGTCCCAATCTAGAGGCATGCTTAAAACTATAGTGTTTTGGTTATAGCGTAAAGATATATCCAAGCCATTAGCGGAATGAAGATGTGCTGACTGGCAGCTGAATCACATGGAGAACTATTTTCTCTTGGTGTTCACTATCTCACTAAACAAACATTTGGGGAGTTATCACTACCCTGGTTGCCCCTATTCCTCTGACACCAATGATTTGTGGGCCTATTCCTTCTCTGCTGGCCACTGTGCCACTGAGTTGTAGGGGCCTATTCCTTCTCTGCTGGCCACTGTCACCAATGATTTGTGGGCCTATTCCTTCTCTGCTGGCCACTGTCCCACTGACACCAATGATTTGTGGGCCTATTCCTTCTCTGCTGGCCACTGTCCCACTGACACCAATGATTTGTGGGCCTATTCCTTCTCTGCTGGCCACTACCTCACTGACGCCAATTAATTTAGGGGTTATTTTAACCTGGGGATAATGAACCAATTAACACCAATGATTTAGTAACTCATATTTTGACTGCATACCCCCCCTCCTTTTTTTAGTTTTATTCTTTTTATTTGTATTATAGAATGGGAAGTATAAGACAGAGCCTTGGGGCATAACCCAGCTCAAAAAGAACAAAACATAAAGATTACATAACATAATCCAGTATCTGCTCAGCGCTGCATGAAGAAGTGCATAGGAGATTACCCCCCTTTTAAAATGATATTTTTAATCATAGTATTCGTTCCCATATTTTAATTTTATGAGTATATTCTTTTTTTTTTTTTTACTGTTGAGGCATTGAAGGTTTTGAAATAATTTACCAGGCTCTGGTCTCACTAAGGTTGAGAACCACTAGACTAGGCCAGTGTTTCTCAACCTTTTTCAGTCGAGGCATCCTTTAAGATTATAGATGATCTCAAGGCAATCTTTAACATGATGGACAGTCTCGAGGCATCCCATTCTAAAATGTAAAAAGCTATTCTAATAGCTTTACACAATGCAGCACCCAATGTTATAGGTGATTTATTGTTCCAAAGCAAATACAATTTGTAAACTAGTACTGACTAGTATTCCAATGTTTCTCTTCTCCCTCACTTTCTCTCCATCAGTCAGCTAATGTTACCCCAGTGTGGACGAAGACTGGCACAGGAGGGTCAAACAAGGATGCTGTGAAGGCAACAGACATCCTCCTTATTAACTGATGATGTCATTGGTTGTTAGGATGCCAGTGTCTAGAAAGTCGTAATGGTGCATAAAAACCCGTAGCTTTGTGTAACTAGAAGGCAGGCTTGTATACAATTTTTAGGCATTTTGCCAAGGCACCCCTGAAGACACCCTAGTTGAAAAAGACTGAGTTAGGCCATCAAACAGCGCTAACACATAATGCCTCCTCTAGCACACCCTGCTGGAGCAAACTCAACACAGCAAGTACTGAGATAATACATTACTAGCTTAGAGAACACTAAGGGCTCATTTACACTTGCTTCGGCTTTAACACACATTAAAGCGCCTACCACTTCAAGATGCTTTTATGATGCGTTTCTGATGCTTCGGTGGTGCTTCGATAAAGCTTTAATGATGCTTCAGTGAAGCTGCAGGTGCACTGTTTGTGTGTGGATATCTCATACCTGAAATTTCTCCAAAACAAAGCAAAGTTAAAGCTGAATTAAAGCCCCTCAAAAGCGTTAGGTGCTTCAAGCGAGCTTTGACATAGACTTCTATGGGGACTTTGAAGACGCTTTGAAGCACCACTAAAGCTACATGGGGTATAATTTTTGAAGCGAAGTAAAGCAAACGCAAGGTGTAAACAGGACTGTAAGCTAACCATTTTTTTTTTGGGACCGGGGCTCTGACTGGTGTTCAGAGAGCTTTAACAAAGCCTGTCCAAAGCCATGGTTTTGAAGCAAATGTAAACTAGCACATAGAGACAAACTGACTAAAGCTCTCTGCTTCTTGCAGAAACCCAAAAATACAAAGAGAATTTTAAAAAATACTACATCTCTATGAATATTAAAAAAAAAAAAAATCTAGATCAAGAAAACATGTAGCCTGTCAGCTGTCAGTGCCGAACTTTCCTTCTAAAATGATTGTTCCATGCCTCCCATGCTCATCCAAAGACTTCAGTACTTTCTGAGTCACTGACCAGGCCTACCCTTTGGACATTTTCCAAATCTCATGAAATTTCAGGATTCAACAAAGAACTTCTAATATATGGTTTACTTTATTAGTGGGGATTTCCATGTTAGAAGTGAATCCCCCCCCCCCCCCCCCCCCATCTGCTTCAGAGCCCTTTTTTATTTTACCAAAAAGGAGGACCTTGTTTCCTACAAACACTGACCAAACAGCAGGGCTCCATTCTTGCTGTTTTTGATGGGAAACATAAAATCATATAAAAAGGGTATCACCTATTAATGAGATTATTTCAACCCAATCACTATTCGCTTTGAGAACAACTAGTATAGTTCCCAACTGTCCCTGATTTAGAGGGACTGTCCCTTATTTGGAACAATGTCCCTCTGTCCCCCTCATTTGTCCCTCATTTTGGTCTGATCTATATTTTTGTTTCCCAGTGCTAAACCTTTCATCTGATTTCTAAATGGCTGCATTTGTAAATGTCAAAAGCCAGTATAAAAAGGAATAGTAGTGGTAAAAAAAATAAATAAATAAAAACTTGTGGGTTTAACTAATCTTTTTTTATTTTTATTTTTTTATTGTATAATTCTCCTGGTGTGGCAGGGGTGTGTATTATGCCTACATACTTTTGCTAGTAGGTGTCGCATGTCAAAAAGTTGGGAGGTATGAGGTAGGTCTTTGAAAAGTATCAAAATAGATGGCATCAAGAGGAAAATACCTCATCTGAAGCTGATCTACATTGCTGAAAACCTTAATGGTACATTTTCTGCCGCAATTCAAGCACTCCTGAAGACAAGAATCAATTAATCTTCTTACATAGCACAGATCATATGACCAACAGATATTTGGCCAACACTGAAAGGAGCTTGGGGCAGCATTTTCACCTGGAAAAGTAAATTTACCTAGACATTCTTTTGCTTTCTATTTATTCATTCCATGTTTACAATCAACTCAACCGAAGTCCAGAT
This sequence comes from Lithobates clamitans, assembly GCA_037952925.1. NCBI lineage: Eukaryota > Metazoa > Chordata > Amphibia > Anura > Ranidae > Lithobates > Lithobates clamitans. Next base: position 3,233,403 of record JBBGZY010001091.1, read on the forward strand.
CCATTTTAATAATCTATGTGCTGGATTCCAGCAGAGCTCTTCAGATTGCTTGGAGAAGCTTCAGTCAGGGAAAATGAATATTTGTCTGTCCTATCTTATAACAACTAGCAGGTGCTGCTACGTACGGTATGTACATGAGAGCAGTCTGGATGAGGGCTCCGATGTGGAGACATGGCATCTGCTTAACACTCCTCAGGTTTCTTCAGAACCTATGGAAAAACAAAACCAGTCATAGAACATGCTGTGTAGACTGTAATATTCTGCTGGGGCGATGTGCAAAGGCATAACAGACCTAGTACATGTGTGTATTACTCCTCTATAGGCTGCAATATACTACTGAAACTCTGTCCTTGCTTTGCTCTTGTCTTATGTAATGCCACCAGTAGGGATGAGCCTGTTATATCCTCTGTGTTGTGAGAGACACAAGACTCTGGTCTGGAACAATGGATGTTTATTTCAGTACACACTGTACACTGCAACATGCATCTCAGGACAGGTACATCTTATATGCTTCCTTACATGTGCTCTAAGATGGCTACTATACCCCTTGACCCTTGTCATCACTCCTGGGTGGAGCCAGCCTTAAAGTGACAGTACATGTGGAACCTTTCAGGTATAACACCTTCCATCCATCCCTAAAAAAAAAAAAAAAAAAAAAAAAAATACAACAAAACGAGAAAAGGCACAAAACATTAACTAATAACTGTCCAATAACAGTCTTCCAAACACAGGAGATGCGCCGGATATTTCCTGCATTCAGATGTGAGACCAAGCTTCCAGGGACAGTTGCGGGGATACAATGTCATCGGATCACTTTCGGCAGCCTCGTCGAAAGTCTCGTAACCGGTCTGGAAGCTGAAACCGATCAGGAGGGCGACAGTGTCGTTGAGGTCGGGCACCCAGCGACTCGGGACTGGAGGAAACAGGGCTGGCCGGAATGGGCACCGGCAGGGCCAAGAAGGGATCCTCCAGCTCAGCGGGTGAACAGACCTCCGGACCAGGGTTGGAGGGCTCTGTTGGAGCTGAGTTCAAAAGTTCAGAGTCCCCCCAATCATCAGTCCCCATGCATTCTGATCCGCTGGGAGCAGATCCTTGCGACACTGGTGGTTCAGCTGGCCTCAGGGATTCGGGCAATTGAAAACGAGGACGCAGTTGGTCTGCATGCCGTCTGCAAATGGAACCATCTTCCAGGCAGACCCTATACATCTTGGGTCCCAAAGTCTCTGCAATGACAGCAGGAAGCCACCGGGCGTGGGAAGCCCCATAAGATCGGGCCCATACCTTTTGTTGGGCTGTGAATCGAGGGAGCTCACCATGTTTGACCATCTTGTCTTGCGACTGCAGTACATGTTCCTGGACTGTTTGAGGACGGAGCATGTCCAAAACAGTCCATGGCTGCCGACCCAGAAGGAGTTCTGCTGGAGTTTTCCCGGTGGTTGCATGTGGTGTGTTTCTGTAAGCAGAAAGGAAGGAGTCCAGCTGCTGGGGTGACAGGGACTGTTGTTTACTTGCAGCCACTGTAGCTTTGAAATAGCGTTTAAAAGTCTGCACAAACCGTTCTGCTTGACCATTAGTAGCCGGGTGGTAAGGTGCAGTCAACTTGTGCTTGATGTTGTGGGCAGTCAGGAAACGCTGAAACTCCTGACTGGTGAATTGTGCACCATTGTCAGTGACGATCTCTCTGGGGTATCCAAACGTAGCAGCGAGATGTAACAGTATGGAAACCGTTGCCTTAGTTGTTGGCTGAGTAACAGGAATTACCTCAGGCCACTTTGAATGGGCATCCACTATGATCAAGAAGGTGTGTCCTCTGATCGGGCCTGCAAAGTCCAAGTGTAGGCGAAACCAAGGAACCGTGGGCCAAGTCCAGGGCTGGACACACCCTCGAGGAGGGTCTCTTGCAGTTTGTGCACATCCAGCACAAGCATTCACATATGTTGTGATATCTGAGTCTAGGTTTGGCCACCACACATAGCCTCTGGCTTTTTGTTTCATACGTGTGCCCCCGGGATGACCAGTATGTAGCAAGCCCAGAATGTGTCTCCGGAGGGTCTGTGGAATGATCACTCGGTCTCCCCATAAAACACAGTTGCCAGCCACAGTTAATTCCATACGCCTACGAAAATAAGGTTCATAATCCTGTGTGACGGTTGCAGGCCAACCGGACCGTACCCAGGAGAATATTGTTTTCAGAAAGGTATCCTTGGCTGTATGGGCTGCTATCTCCCCAGAAGACAAGAAGGACAGGCTGGTGTAACGACAACTCTTGACCGGTGGAGAAGAGTCCATCGACTTCCCTGTCAGTCGGGACATTGCGTCCGCATTCGCATTGGCATCATGACCGCGATACTGGATTTTGTAGCTGTATGCTCCCAAGAATAGGGCATAGCGTTGGAGGCGGGCCGCAGTAGTCTGAGAGATGCCTTTGTCAGGGCTAAAGATCTGAAGGAGTGGTTTATGGTCTGTCAGTATGGTGAATTCCCTACCATACAGGTAAAGATGAAACTTCTTAATTGCCCATATCAGCGCTAGAGCCTCTTTGTCAATGTGTGAGTAATTGCTTTCTGCTTTTGTCAAAGACCTGGAGGCAAATGCCACTGGTTTTTCTGACCCATCTGGTAAGATGTGAGATAGTACAGCACCCAGACCATAGGGTGAGGCATCACAAGCCAAGGTGAGAGGCTTCTGGAGGTCATAGTGCACGAGCATGCGTGACGCCAACAGCTTCCGCTTAGAGACTTCAAAAGCCCGTTGGCATGCATCCGACCAGTCCCATCTTGAATGTTTTTCCAAAAGCTTGTTCAGCGGAAACAAGGTGTGTGCCAGATCTGGCAGGAATTTGTGGTAATAGTTCAGCAAGCCAAGGTATGATCGCAACTGCTGGACGTTGGTTGGGGCTGGAGCTTTGACTAAAGCATCAACCTTGGCTTCCGTGGTGTGTATACCCTCTGCATCCACAAGGTGGCCACAAAACTCCAATTTAGGCACCATGAATTGGCATTTTGCTAAGTTCACTTTTAGACCCTGTTCTTGGAGTCTCTCCAACACAAGCTCCACGTTCCGCTTGTGTTCCTGCTCTGTCCGTCCTGTGATGAGCATGTCATCTAGCAGGCACTGCGTGAAAGGAATGTCCGCCAAAATCTCGTCCATTTTTCGTTGCCAAATGGCTGGGGCGGAGGCTACACCAAACACCATCCGATTGTATTCATACAGTCCCTTGTGGGTGTTGATGGTTAGAAACTTGCGGGAAGAAGGATGGACCTCAAACTGTAAATATGCTTGTCTGAGATCAAGCTTGGTGAACTTTTGGCCCCCTGCAAGAGAGGCAAAAATGTCATCTACTCTGGGTAGAGGATACTGGTCTATCTCCAGTTGGGAGTTCAGTGCCATGCGGAAATCGCCACAAATGCGTAAGTCCCCATTCGCTTTCTTTACTGGTACAACTGGTGATGCCCACTCGCTGTGCTCTACCTTGGAGATGACACCTTGTTCCTCCAGCCGACTTAGTTCTGCTTCCACTCCTGCTCGCAGTGCGAAAGGTACTGTCCGAGCTTTGAAGAACTTAGGCTGAGCGTTGGGTTTCAGCTTGAGTCTTACACAGTCGTGCTTTATTTTCCCCAACTGGTCATCAAAGATCTTTGGGAAACGCTGCTTCAGGGACACCACCCATCCCTCATTATCTCCTAATGGAATTGTAACAGTGTTACAGGGATTTATGGTGATGTCTGGCATACCAAAGTGAGCAATCCAGTCCCTCCCAAAGAGAGGGGGTCCCCCATTTTCTAGGATGTATAATGGCAGTCTCTTTGTCTGACCCTTGTACAATACCTTTACTTTCGCATAACCCAGTGGGTGGAGTATCTGCTTTGAGTATGTCTGCAGTTTGATTGGTGTTGGGCGGACAGTTGTTTGGGTCTGAAGTTGTCTCCATTGTTTCTGGGTGATAACTGAAACTGCTGCTCCTGTGTCTACATCCATCTTGAGTTTCTTTCCCTCCACAGTTACCTCTACAGTCATTGCGGAGGGTGCTGAATGCATATGATGTATGTCTAATCTGTGGAGCACTTCCTCATCCTCTGACTCAGATGATGATGTATATCTTCCCACCATGTATGTCTTTGTCTTGGGGTTCAGAGGTTGTTTATCTCGCACCTTCTTGCTACGGCAAACTCGTTTAAGATGGCCTGTCCTACCGCAATTATGACAGGTCTGATCCTTAAACCTGCAGACTTTGTGGTCATGGTCTGTATTGCCACAACGGTAGCAGGCTGACTCCCGGCTTGGTGGGGGTCTGTATTTCCAGTTTGCGGCAGTTGGCTTGACTGCTGTTCTGAAAACTTCCTGTTTCACCTCTTCTTTTCTGCCCTGGGGGTTCAATTCCTCTGTATCTTTCACAGCCATTTCCATCACTGAAGCTATTTCAATTGCCTTTGTAAGGGTAAGATCTTTCTCTGTTAACAGTCTCTTTTGGCTAGACTCACAATTCAGTCCCATTACAAACTTATCTCTCAGTGCAGTAGGTAGATACTCCCCAAAAGAACAGGTAGAGGCTAGTCTGCGAAGGGCGAGCACATAAGCTTTAATTTCTTCACCTGGCTGCTGCTGCCGCTGATAAAACCGAAATCTTTCTGCAATCTCTAATGGTTTAGGTTGGAAGTGATCCTCTAACAGTGTCAGGAGCTCTGCCAATGTCTTAGTTGCTGGCTTTACAGGGGAAAGGAGATCTCTAAGCGTGTCATATGTTTTAGCACCAACCACTGTCAGGAATACTGCTACTTGCCTGTTGTCTGTGATGGCATTTGCACTGAAATACTGTTCCAGTCTCTCAACCCAGGAACTCCAGGATGTCTGTTCCCCATCAAATTCACCTAATGTCCCGATCAATGACATTTTCCTGCTGGGCTCTGTGATTGCTTTTATCCAGATGACAATCTACACTGCCTTTGTCTCTCTCTCAGACTGATAGACACTTTGTAAATCCCATCCTCGTCGCCACTGTTATATCCTCTGTGTTGTGAGAGACACAAGACTCTGGTCTGGAACAATGGATGTTTATTTCAGTACACACTGTACACTGCAACATGCATCTCAGGACAGGTACATCTTATATGCTTCCTTACATGTGCTCTAAGATGGCTACTATACCCCTTGACCCTTGTCATCACTCCTGGGTGGAGCCAGCCTTAAAGTGACAGTACATGTGGAACCTTTCAGGTATAACAGAGCCGAACACCCCCCCGGTCCGGTTCACACCAGAACCTGGGAACGGACCGAAAGTTTACGCAAACTTTAGAATCCCATTAAAGTCTATGGGACTCCAACATTCGAAATCAAATGTGCTAATTTTAAATGCTAATATGCAAGTTATTGTCCTAAAAAGGGTTTGGGGACCCAGGTCCTGCCCCAGGGGACATGTATCAATGCCAAAAAAAGTTTTAAAAACGTCAGTTTTTTCGGGAACAGTGATTTTAATGATGCTTAAAGTGAAAAAAAAAAAAAGTGAAATATTCCTTTAAATATCGTACCTGGGGGGTGTCTATAGTATGCCTGTAAAATAGAGCGCGTTTCCCGTGCTTAGAACAGTCCCTGCACAAAATGACAGTTTTAAAAGAATAAAAGTCATTTAAAACTGCTTGCGGCTTTAATGTAATGTCGGGTCCCGGCAATATGGATGAAAATCAGTGAGACAAACGGCATGGGTACCCCCCAGTCCATTACCAGGCCCTTTGGGTATGGATATTAAGGGGAACCCCGCACCCAAATTTAAAAAAAGGAAAGGCGTGGGGCCCCCAGGCCCTATATACTCTGAACAGCAGTATACAGGCGGTGCAAACAAGATAGGGACTGTAGGTTTGTTGTTAAGTAGAATCTGTTTGTAATTGTGAACTGGTACATTTTTAAAGTGTAGCTCCAGCCAAAAAATCAATTTTTAAGCTTTTTGGAAAACATAGGGAGGGGTTATCACCCTGTAACATTTGTTTTGCTGTCTGTGCACCTCTTCAGAAGATTTCACCTCACTTTCTGTCCCAATGACAAATGTTTTTTGAAAATTTGGGGGTTTTAGTAAAACAAGGATTGGTGATAAAGCATCAGTGAAGAGGAGACACATTTTTCCCATATTAACTCTTACAGGAGAGAATTTCCCTTCCTAGGGGTAGATTTAATCTCATTTCCTGTTGTCTCCTTCCGTTTGCAAGTAGTAGTCGTTTGTAAGTTGGAGGTTTGAAAGTAGGGGCCTGCCCTATATACTCTGCAGAAATTGGGGCCTTTGGTGTTGGTGTTGCCACAACACTGTAAGTCCTCACAGGGCCCTGCTGTGAAATATTAGATCAAGAATTGTAATTACATGCCATTGTTGAACAGTGGTAGAAAAATTGGGCCTTTGGTGGTGCTGGTGCCACAACACTGTAAGTCCTCACAGTTACTCTTGGTGGGCGCTGGAACGGGCCCTGCTGTGAAATATTATATCAAGAATTGTAATTACATGCACCTGTTGAACAGGGGCAGAAAAATTGGGTCTTAGGTACTGCTGCCACAACACTGCAACCCCTCACAGATGCTATAGTTGGAGCACAGGAATGAGCCCTGCTGCAAAGTTTGCATCAAAAATTTTAATTATACGCCCCTGTTAAACAGGAGCTGAAAAATTGGGCCTTGGGCACTGGTGTCGGTGCCACAATACTGCAACCCCTCACAGATACTATAGTTGGAGTGCAAGAATGAGCCCTGCTGCAAAGTATTCCATCAAAAATTGTAATTACACACCCCTGTTAAACAGGGGCAGAAAAATTGGGCCTTGGCCACTGGTGGCGGTGCCCAGAACCAAAATGTTCATACAAGCTATCAGCGTGAAAATTGAGGAGGAAGAGGATTGTGACTCAGCATTAGGGATGAGCTTCGTGTTCGAGTCGAACCCATGTTCGACTCGAACATCGGCTGTTCGCTCGTTCGCCGAATTGCGAACGATATGGGCCGTTCGCGCCAAATTCGTGTGGCGCGTCACGGCCCATAATTCACTGCGGCATCGCAGTGCATTGCTGGCTGATGATTGGCCAAGCATGCACTATGACCCGCATGCTTGGCCAATCACAGCGCCGTCAGTAGAGAGAGCTGTAATTGGCCAAAGCCAGGGTGGCTTTGGCCAATTATGGCTCAGGGGATTTAGTACACACCCCACACTATATAAGGCCGCCTGCACGGCGGCCCTGTGTAGTGTGTGTTCCGGTGTGCTGAGAGATAGAGAGAGAGAGAGACAGTGTCATTTGATTTGAGTTAGATAGATTAGGCAGAACAGTCAGTCAGTTAGCTGCACTTACAGTGTATTGTGTATATATATGCATCCCAGGTGTTGCATATATATATATATATATACACTGTATTCAGTTTAGCTAGATCCGTTCCTGTTATCTTCTATCTAGACTATTTACATTTAGTGCAGTGCGTCCTGCTTACAGTGTTCAGCTAGATCCGTTCCTGCTATTTACATTTAGTGCAGTGCGTCCTGCTCACAGTGTTCAGCTAGATCCGTTCCTGCTATTTACATTTAGTGCAGTGTGTCCTGCTCACAGTGTTCAGCTAGATCCGTTCCTGCTAATTACATTTAGTGCAGTGCGTCCTGCTCACAGTGTTCAGCTAGATCCGTTCCTCTTATTTACATTTAGTGCAGTGCGTCCTGCTCACAGTGTTCAGCTAGATCCGTTCCTGTTATCTTCTAGACTATTTACATTTAGTGCAGTGCGTCCTGCTCACAGTGTTCAGCTAGATCCGTTCCTGTTATCTTCTAGACTATTTACATTTAGTGCAGTGCGTCCTGCTCACAGTGTTCAGCTAGATCCGTTCCTGTTATCTTCTAGACTATTTACATTTAGTGCAGTGCGTCCTGCTCACAGTGTTCAGCTAGATCCGTTCCTGTTATCTTCCTACTGACAGGCAGGCTTGTCTGGTTACAGTATATAAAGCTACCTGAAGAAAATTACAGGTGTTCTATTTGATCCTATTAGTACCACGGTCAGGCAGCTAGACTATTTACATTTAGTACAGTGCGTCCTGCTCACAGTGTTCAGCTAGATCCGTTCCTGTTATCTTCCTACTGACAGGCAGGCTTGCCTGGTTACAGTATATAAAGCTACCTGAAGAAAATTACAGGTGTTCTATTTGATCCTATTAGTACCACGGTCAGGCACCTAGTCTATTTACATTTAGTACAGTGCGTCCTGCTCACAGTGTTCAGCTAGATCCGTTCCTGTTATCTTCCTACTGACAGGCAGGCTTGTCTGGTTACAGTATATAAAGCTACCTGAAGAAAATTACAGGTGTTCTATCCCAGCTTAGTGCAGCTACAGGCCATTAGTATGTCTGGAAGGCCAAGAAGGAGAGGCAGACAGTCACAAGCCAATAAGAGAGGGCAAGCAGGCTCTGTGTCTAGTGCTGGTCGTGGAGACGGTGCATCCTCATCAGCACGTGGCCATGGGACACGCTTGGCCTTTTTTTCGGCAGCTGGCCGTGTTGAGCCGCAACATGCGGAAGACTTGGTCGAGTGGATGACCAAGCCGTCCTCATCCTCCTCATCCTCTCTCACCCATGCCCAGGGTGCTTTGTCTGGCAAAGCAGCGGCCTCTTCCCTCAGCTCAATGTCATCAGTGACTCCTTCCCTAGCTCCACCATGTCCTCATGAGGATTCCCTCGAACTGTTTGACCACAGTGTTGGGTACATGCTCCAGGAGGATGCCCAGCGTTTGGAAGGCTCTGATGATGATACTGAGCTCAATGAAGGCAGTAACATGAGCACGGACAGAGGGGGTGCCCAAGAAGGACAGCAATCTGGCAGTCATGCTCCCCCTGCTGCAGCATACTGCCAGGTTTGCTCCAGTGATGAGGAGGGAGGGGATGATGAAGTCACTGACTCAACGTGGGTGCCTGATAGGAGAGAGGAGGAGGAGGAGGAGGAGGAGGAGGCGGCGGCACCTCACCAACGAGGCAGGATGCCCTCCAGGGGCCAGCCTAAGGGCAGCACATTGACTGCATCACACCCCAAAGCTCCACATGTGCAGGGCGCTGCAGTCTCTGCGCGTTATTCAAAAAGTTCTTTGGTGTGGGCCTTTTTTGAGACGAGTGCATCAGATCGCACCGCTGCTATTTGCAACATATGTCTCAAGCGTATCTCGCGTGGCCAAAATATCTCCCGCTTGGGTACCACATGCTTGACCAGACATATGTTGACCTGCCATGCAGTTCGTTGGCAAGCGTATCTAAAAGACCCACACCAAAGAACAAAGAGGATCTCTCCTTGCTCCTCATCAGCTGAGATTTCCAACCCCACTAGACCTTCAGTCCTCTCTGAGACCTGCAGTGAGAGGAATGAAGGTGTAGAATTAGGTGTGTCACAGCCAAGTACTTGTGGGCAATCTGCTTTTGGTACACCGTCGTCAGATTGTACCAGGCAAATTTCCCTGCCCCAGCTGCTGCACCGCCGAAAGAAGTTTGCTCCCAGCCATCCACATGCCCAGCGGTTGAATGCTAGCTTGGCAAAATTGCTAGCACTTCAACTGCTGCCTTTTCAGTTGGTAGACTCTGCCCCCTTCCGTGAGTTTGTGGAATGTGCGGTTCCTCAGTGGCAGGTACCCAAACGCCACTTTTTCTCACGGAAGGCGATTCCGGCTCTCTACCGGCATGTGGAAGGCAATGTCCATGCCTCGCTGGACAGGGCGGTCAGCGGTAAGGTGCATATTACCGCTGACTCATGGTCCAGCAGGCATGGACAGGGACGTTACCTAAGTTTCACGGCGCATTGGGTGACTCTGCTGGCAGCTGGAAAGGATGCAGGACAAGGTGCAGTAGTGTTGGAGGTTGTTCCGCCACCACGCCTCCAAAATGCTGATTGTGACACACCTCTCTCCTCCACCCCCTCCTCTTCTTCTTCCTCCATGGCCTCTTCCTCGGAACCAGCGGTGCTCCGTAGGCGTTCAAGGGGCTACGCAAGTACGCAGGCCAGAAGATGCCATGCGGTGCTTGAGCTGGTGTGCTTGGGGGACAGGAGCCACACTGGGGCAGAGGTTCTGTCAGCTCTGCAGGGGCAGGTTCAGAGGTGGTTGACGCCACGCCAACTTAAGGCAGGAATGGTGGTTTGCGACAATGGCACCAACCTCCTCTCTGCCCTCCGACAGGGACAAATGACCCATGTGCCCTGTTTGGCTCACGTCCTTAACTTGGTGGTGCAGCGGTTCTTGGGCAGGTACCCGGGCTTACAGGATGTCCTGAGGCAGGCCAGGAAAGTCTGTGTGCATTTCCGCCGGTCATATAATGCCAGTGCTCGGCTGACGGACCTCCAAAAGGAGTTTAACCTGCCCAAGAACCGCCTAATCTGTGACATGCCCACCAGGTGGAACTCAACGTTGGCCATGCTGCAGCGGCTGCACACGCAGCAGAGGGCCATCAATGAGTACCTGTGCGACTATGGCACCAGGACAGGGTCAGGGGAGCTTGGTTTTTTTTCCCCACGCCAGTGGGCCATGATCAGGGATGCATGCACTGTCCTGTCACCATTCGAGGAGGCCACGAGGATGGTGAGCACTGACAGTGCATGCATCAGTGACGCTGTCCCCCTTGTCCACCTGTTGGAGCACACGCTGCGTGGAATAATGGACAGGGCACTTGAGGCAGAACAGAGGCAGGAAGAGGAGGACTTCCTTAGCTCTCAAGGCCCCCTTTATCCAGACAGTGTTCCTGCGTGCCCGCCGATCACACAGGAAGAGGACGAGGAGGAGGAGGAGGAGGAGGAGGAGGAAGATTGTGTCGGTATGGAGGTGGAGCCTGGCACTCAGCATCAGCAGCAGTCTTGCCTCAGCAAACCTACGCTGCATGGCCTCCCTGATCCTGCAAAGCCTGCGTAAGGATCCTCGTATTCGTGGTATCAAGGAGAAGGACCAATACTGGCTGGCAACCCTCCTTGATCCACGTTACAAGGGTAAGGTTGCGGACCTTATCTTGCCATCGCAGAGGGAGCAGAGGATGAAACATCTTCGGGAGGCCTTGCAGAAAGGTCTGTGCAACGCGTTCCCAGAGACTGGGAGGTTACAAACTCCTGTTTCTGGACAACGTGTTGCTGAGGCTTCGGTCAGTCAAAGAAGGAGCGGTGGAGAAGGTGGCCGTCTGACCGATGCGTTCAGACAATTTTTTGGTCCGCAGCCCCAAGGTATGATCGCTTCCAGCAACCATCGCCAGCGTCTGTTTTACATGGTGCAGGAATACCTAGGGGCAAGATCAGACTTGGACACCTTTCCCACCGAAAATCCTCTGGGTTACTGGGTCTTGAGGATGGATCACTGGCCAGAGCTTGCACAGTATGCAATTGAGCTACTGGCCTGTCCTGCATCCAGCGTTCTTTCGGAACGCACATTCAGTGCTGCTGGAGGCGTGGTAACCGATCACAGGGTGCGTCTGTCCACCGACTCGGTCGATCGGCTGACCTTCATAAAAATGAATCAGTCTTGGATCACCACCAGCTACCAAGCACCTGATGCAGATGTAACCGAATAATTTTTTTTGAAATCTCAGATCCCTTCAAAGACTGCCTATGCTGATGCTGAGTGACTATCCCTGAGTAATTATCCTCTTCCTCCTCAATCATCACGCTGATAGCTTGTAAGAACATTTTTGGTTCTGGGCGCCACCACCAGTGCCTAAGGCACAATTTTTCAGCCCCTGTTTAACAGGGGCGTGTAATTACAATTTTTGATGTAATACTTTGCAGCAGGGCTCGTTCCTGCGTTCCAACTAGAGTGTCTGTGAGGGGTTGCAGTGTTGTGACACCAGCACCAGTGCCTAAGGCCTAATTTTTCAGCTCCTGTTCAACAGGGGCATGTAATTACAATTCTTGATCTAATATTTCACAGCAGGGCCCTGTGAGGGCTTACAGTGTTGTGGCCACAGCAACACCTAAGGCCCAAATTTCTGCTGAGTATATAGGGCAGGACCCTACTTTCAAACATCTAACTTACAAACGACTCCTACTTGCAAACGGAAGGAGACAACAGGAAGTGAGATGAAATCTACCCCTAGGAAGGGAAATTCTCTCCTGTAAGAGTTAATATGGGAAAACAATTTCTCCTTTCCACTGATGCTTTCCAATCCTTGTTCCACAAAAAAACCCAAATTTTCAAAAAACATTTTTCATTGGGACAAAAAAGTGAGGTGAAATCTTCTGAAGAGGAGGAAAGACAGCAAAACAAATGTCACAGGGGTGATAACCCTTCCCTATGTTTTCCAAAAAGCTTAGAAAAGATTTTTTGGCTGGAGCTAAACACGTTAAAAATGTTCAAAATTACAAACAGATTCTACTTAACAACAAACCTACAGTCCCTGTCTTGTTTGCACCGCCTGTATACTGCTGTTCAGAGTATATAGGGCCTGGTGGCCCCACACCTTTCCTTATTTTAATTTGGGTGCGGGGTTCCCCTTAATATCCATACAAGACCCAAAGGGCCTGGTAATGGACTGGGGGGTACCCATGCCGTTTGTCTCACTGATTGTCATCCATATTGCCATGACCCGACATGACATTAAACCCGCAAGCAGTTTTAAATGAGATTTTTTCCTTTAAAAATGACATTTGGTGCAGGGACTGTTCTAAACATGGGAAACACGCGTCACTTTACAGGCATACTATAGACACCCCCCAGGTACGATATTTAAAGGAATATTTCACTTTTTTTTTTTACTTTAAGCATCATTAAAATCACTGCTCCCGAAAAAACGGCCGTTTTTAAAAGTTTTTTTTGCATTGATACATGTCCCCTGGGGTAGGACCCGGGTCCCCAAACCCTTTTTAGGACAATACCATGCAAATTAGCCTTTAAAAATGAGCACTTTTGATTTCGAACGTTCGAGTCCCATAGACGTCAATGGGGTTCTAACGTTCGTGCGAACTTGCGGTCCGTTCGCGGGTTCTGGTGCGAACCGAACCGGGGGGTGTTCGGCTCATCCCTACTCAGCATAACAGGATAGTCACTCAGCATCAGCATAGGCAGTCTTGAAGGGATCTTACATTTAAAAAAAAAAAAAAAAAAATCGGTTACATCAGCATCAGGTGCTTGGTAGCTGGTGATCCAAGACTGATTCATTTTTATGAAGGTCAGCCGATTGACCGATTCGGTGGACAGGCGCACCCTGTGATCGGTTACAAAGCCTCCAGCAGCACTGAATGTGCGTTCCGAAAGAACGCTGGATGCAGCACAGGCCAGTAGCTCAATTACATACTGTGCAAGCTCTGGCCAGTGATCCATCCTCAAGTAACTCAGAGGATTTTCGGTGGGAAAGGTGTCCAAGTCTGATCTTGCCCCTAGGTAATCCTGCACCATGTGAATCAGACGCTGGCGATGGTTGCTGGAACCGATCATACCTTGGGGCTGCGGACTAAAAAATTGTCTGAACGCATCGGTCAGACGGTCACCTTCTCCACTGACCGAAGCCTCAGCAACACGTTGTCCAGGAGGACCAGGAAACTGTAACTTCCAAGGCTCTGGAAACGCATTGCACAAAACTTTCTGCAAGGCCTCCTGAAGATGTTTCATCCTCTGCTCCCTCTGCGACGGCAAGATAAGGTCCGTAACCTTACCCTTGTAACGTGGATCAAGGAGGGTTGCCAGCCAGTAATCATCCCTCCCCTTGATACCACGAATACAAGGATCCTTCCGCAGGCTTTGCAGGATCAGGGAGGCCATGCAGCGTAGGTTTGCTGAGGCATTCGGTCCAGAGTCCTCTGGGTCACTAAGGACGACATGATCCGCAGCCACCTCCTCCCAGCCACGTACAAGTCCATTGGTTTCTTTGGACTGTAAATGATCCCTTGAAGACTGCTGCTGATGCTGAGTACCAGGCTCCACCTCCATGCCGACACAATCCTCCTCCTCCTTCTCTTCCTGTGTGATCGGCGGGCACGCAGGAACACTGTCTGGATAAAGGGGGCCTTGAGAGGTAAGGAAGTCCTCCTCTTCCTCCCTCTGTTCTGCCTCAAGTGCCCTGTCCATTTTTCCACGCATCCTGTGCTCCAACAGGTGGACAACAGTGTCACTGATGCATGAACTGTCACTGCTCACCATCCTCGTGGCCCCCTCAAATGGTGACAGGATAGTGCATGCATCCCTGATCATAGCCCACTGGCGTGGGGAAAAAAAAAAAAAACAAGGTCCCCTGACCCTGTCCTGGTGCCATAGTCGCATGAGTTCCACCTGGTGGGCATGTCACAGATTAGGCAGTTCTTGGGTTAAATTCCTTTTGGAGGTCAGCCAGCCGAGCACTGGCATTATATGACCTGCGGAAATGCACACAGACTTTCCTGGCCTGCCTTAGGACATCCTGTAAGCCCATGTACCTGCCCTAAAACTGCTGCACCACCAAGTTAAGGAAGTGAGCCAAACAGGGCACATGGGTCAGTTGTCCCTGTCGGAGGGCAGAGAGAAGGTTGGTGCCATTGTCGCAAACCACCATACCTGCCTTAAGCTGGCGTGGCATCAACCACCTCTGAACCTGCCCCTGCAGAGCTGACAATCTCTGCCCCAGTGTGGCTCCTGTCCCCCCAAGCACACCAGCTCAAGCACCGCATGGCATCTTTTTGCCTGCGTGCTTGCGTAGCCGCTTGAACGCCTAAGGAGCACCGCTGGTTCCGAGGACAAATCAGCACAGGAAGAGGCCATGGAGAAGGAAGAAGAAGAGGAGGGGGTGGAGGAGAGAGGTGTGGCAGAATCACCACTAGTAGAATTTTGGAAGTGTGGTGGCGGAACAACCTCCAACACTATTGCACCCTGTCTTGCATCCTTCCCAGCTGCCAGAAGAGTCACCCAGTGCGCGGTGAAAGATAGGCAACGTCCCTGTCCATGCCTGCTGGACCATGAATCAGCGGTAATATGCACCTGCCGCGTCCAAGACATTGCCTTCCACATGCCGGTAGAGAACCAGAATCCCTTGCGTGAGAAAAAGTGGCGTTTGGGAACCTGCCACTGAGGAACCGCACATTCCACAAACTCACAGAAGGGGGCAGAGTCTACCAACTGAAAAGGCAGCAGTTGAAGTGCTAGCAATTCAACCAAGCTAGCATTCAACCGTTGGGCATGTGGATGGCTGGGAGCGAATTTCTTTTGGCGGTGCAGCAGCTGGGGCAGGGAAATTTGCCTGGTACAATCTGACGTCGGTGTACCGATAGCAGATTGCCCGCAAGTACTTGGCTGTGACACACCTAATTCTACACCTGCATTCCTCTCAGTGCAGGTTTCAGAGAGGACTGAAGGTATAGTGGGGTTGGAGATCCCAGTTGATGAGGAGCAAGGAGAGGTCCGCTTTGTTCTTTGGTGTGGGTCTTTTAGGTATACTTGCCAACGAACTGCATGGCAGGTTGACATATGTCTGGTCAAGCATGTGGTGCCCAAGCGGGTGATGTTTTGGCTACGCGAGATACGCTTGAGACATATGTTGCAAATAGCAGCAGTGGGATCTGATGCACTCGTCTCAAAAAAGGCCCACACCAAAGAACTTTTGGAATAACGTGCAGAGACAGCAGCGCCCTGCACATGCGGAGCTCCGCGGTGTGATGCAGTCGGTGTGCTGCCCTTAAGCTGGCCCCTGGAGGGCATCCTGCCTCGTTGGAGATGTGCCTCCTCCTCCTTCTCTATCAGGCATCCATGTGGAGTCAGTGACCTCATCATCCCCTCCCTCCTCATCACTGGAGCAAAGCTGGCAGTATGCTCCAGCTGGGGGAACATGACTGCCAGATTGCTGTCCTTCTTGGGCACCCCCTCTCTCTGGGCTCACGTTTGTGCCTTCCTCTAGCTGGGTACCATCATCGGAGCCTTCAAAATGCTGGGCATCCTCCTGGAGCATGTACCCAACACTGTGGTCAAACAGTTCGGGGGAATCCTCAGGAGGACATGTGGGGCTAGGGAAGGAGTGACTGATGCCATTGAGCCGAGGGAGGAGGCTGCGTTGGCAGCTACTTTGCCAGACAAACTATCCTGAGCCTGAGTGAGAGAGGATGAGGAGGATGAGGACGGCTTGGTCATCCACTCTACCAAGTCTTCGGCATGTTGCGACTCAACACGGCCAGCTGCCGAAAAAAAGGACAAGTGTGTCCCACAGCCA
Organism: Lithobates clamitans; assembly: GCA_037952925.1. Classification (NCBI taxonomy): domain Eukaryota; kingdom Metazoa; phylum Chordata; class Amphibia; order Anura; family Ranidae; genus Lithobates; species Lithobates clamitans. Next base: position 3,249,531 of record JBBGZY010001091.1, read on the forward strand.
CGAGCAGATGAGGATGCACCGTCTCCACGACCAGCACTGTTGCCTCCAGACACAGAGCCTGCTTGCCCTCTTTTATTGGCTTGTGACTGTTATATATATACACACACACACACACACACACACATACACATATATACATAAACACACACACACACACACACACACTGATACTGCAGCTGCCTGCCTGTGGTACTAATAGGATCAGAAGAACACCACCAATTTTCTTCAGGTAGCTTTAGGTGCACACTGTGCAGAGGACACAGTACACTAACTGTAAATACTGTAGCTGCCTGCCTGTGGTATTGAAAGGAGCAGAACAGCAGCAATTGTCTTCAGGTAGCTTTAGGTGCACACTGTGCAGAGGACACACTACACTAACTGTAAATACTGTAGCTAATAGGACTAATAGGATCAGAAGAACACCAGCAAATTTCTTCAGGTAGCAGTAAATACTGTAAAAACAACACCTGCCTGCCAGTAGGAAGAGAATAACAGGAAGGGATCTAGCTAAACTAAATACAGTGTATAATATTAATATATATATATATATATATATATATATATATATATATATATATATATATATATATATATATATATATATATATACACACACACACACACACACACACACACACACACACACACACACACACACACACACACACACACACACACACACACACACACACACACACACACACACACACACCACACTGTAAGTGCAGCTAACTGACTCGCCTGCCTACTCTAACTTAAATCAAATGACACTTTCTCTCTCTCGCTCAACGCCGGAACACACTACACAGGGCCAACGTGCAGGCGGCCTTATATAGTGTGGGGCGTGTACTAAACCCCCTGAGCCATAATTGGCCAAAGCCACCGTGGCTTTGGGCAATTATGGCTCTCTGTACATACAGCGCTGTCATTGGCCAAGCATGTGGGTCATAGTGCATGCTTGGCCAGTCATCAGCCAGCAATGCACTGCGATGCCGCAGTGAATTATGGGCCGTGACGCGCCACACTAATTTGGCACGAACGACACATATCGTTCGCAATTCGTTGAACGGTCGAACATGCGATGTTCGAGTCGAACTCGAAGCTCATCCCTAGCCACCAGGTACCCGGCCACCTAGCGACAGAAGAGAGAAATGCAGCAATTCTAGACTTAGGGATCAAGTGATTTCACCCTAAAAATGAGCCAAGGTAACTACACCTGGCAGGTAAATTTAGAAGCAACCCTGCCTAAACATCAGGGTGCTACATTTAATAAATTTGAAAAGATTTCAAACACACTTCTTTCAATATGGGGTACTGTTTGTAGAATTTTGGAGGAAAATAATGAATTTAATCCATTTTGGAATAAGGCTGTAACATAAGAAAATGTGAAAAAGAGTGAAGCACTGTAAATACTTTCCAGATGCACTGTAAATGGGTACTATACCTCCGCTTTTTACTACTTAGTATAGGGCAGAAAATGGTGGGAAATCTCCAATAAGGGTACAGACAAAAAACACATTTATAGTTCAGAGAGGAAGCTATAGAACTTTTGACAATGTTGGTATTGCTGTCTATGGCATGGTTTCCTATACCGGTGAAAACCCCCCACTATTGGTTGTATGGATGTCGCAGGCAGGACGTTCCTCCAGTAGGGTCATAGAAAAAAATCTTCCTCACAAACCTAAAAAAAAAAAAAAAAAAAAGTGTCTGGAATTAAGGTTTTAAGTGTGTCTTCCCAGGTAATCTGAAATCAGGCCTATTCTTCCCGACAAAATTTAGGTTCCTATAAAAGTCAAAGAGTCCAAAAATCGAGAAACAAAATTTATTACATTTAACCCTTCATGTCTATGTATGACACAAATTACCTGACACCCCTTTTTGTTACATAGAAGTGGCTCATGCCAGTCTATCCACAATATTTCATGCCTCCAATCTCATGCCCCTATATTACATGCATTACCTAATGCCTCTTTCTTATAAACACTGCCTCATACCACAATCATGCTGCTCCTTAGCAGATTCACAGGTTGTCAATCATTCTTAAAGAGGAGTTCCACCCAGGGGGTCGGGTAAAAAAAAAAAAAAAAAAAAAAAAAAAAAAAATTTAAAAGGTCAGCAGCTACAAATACTGCAGCTGCTGACTTTTAATTGGACACTTACCTGTCCCAGGGTCAAGCGATGCGGGGGATTGTCTCGTCTCCCCCCGCTCGTCTCCCCCTCCGTTCAGCGGCGCCGGCATTGCAACTGTGGGCTTCGGGCTGTGGCTTCAAAGCCTGGCACCCACTGCGCATGCGCGAGCGGCGCGGCGTGCCGTGATTGCCTGCTCAGTCACCTGGGACCTGTAATGTCCTGTAACGTCCCAGATGATTGACAGCGGCGAGGGAGCAGAGCGGAGCCCTTCCTGTGCCGAGGGGGAAGTGATGTCACCAGCACAGGCACTGGAAGGGGCAGACTACGAGGGACCCCCTAGCAACAGGCATTTAGAGGTAAGTTAAAAAAAAAAAAAATAATTATCCAAATTTTTTTTGTTTTTAGGATTTTTCATGTATTTTTGTTTTTTTGGGTGGAACCCCACTTTAATGGTACCCCACACACTGGCCAATGCAGTGTGTTTTCAGTGCAGCACAAGTAAAAAAGAATGGTCGGGGACTTCTTTCCCCGTGTTTCTGATGAGAAAAGTTGTAGCGCCTGCATCTTTTAGAAATGTAACCCTTGTAGAGTATCCTGCCAAAACTTGAATTTTCTTATGCAAAGGAAACCTGAAATGTCAATTGTATTTTGGTGCAGACTTCTAGGAAAATCAGTTAACCAATCACACAAGCAGGAAATGACATTTCTAGGGGTGTTCTGTACACCAACAGTATACAGAACGTCTCCAGGTTGCCATATTGACTTGAATTGTACAAAAAGGAAAGATAATTTTTAAGAATATTAAATTAAACTATGGCATGTGCAGCAAATATATATATATATATATATATATATATATATATATATATATATATATATATATATATATATATATATATATATATATATATATATATATATATATATATATATATATATATATATATATATATATATATATATATATATATATATATATATATATTTTTTTTTTTTTTTTTTTTTTTTTTTTTATTTGATATATTTTTTCTTGAAAGTGAAGTTACCCTTTAAATAACACCAAAAGGAATATCTGTCTGTCTCGTTAAAATTAATTTGGGCACAGAGTTGCATGTCTGAGTAATTATCAGGCAAACTATCATGGGCACTGAAAACTGAAACATTGCCTGGTAATGAAGGAATACATACAGGCTGGTACTGGAGTGGTTAAAGCAGAACTCCGGGATTTTCAAAAAATCCCCCATTAGTATACCCCCCCCCCCCCCCACAAAACACTAAAGAGTTATTACATTTGTGGCATTTCTTACCGTTCAAGAGATATGACTGATTGAATTTTCAGGAAGTCAGTTTTGCGATTCAAAAAATGTATCATCTTTTCTGGTAAGGAGGATCTCTTAGAACAGGGATTGCATCATATCCTCTTCTCTCTCTCTCTAACTGTAATCAGCCTACATTCCCCATGAATCCTTGAGATGGGAGTGAATGTGGGAGGTACACTAGGCTTGTACATGTAAATATGAACTCACCCACTTCAACATAAATCACACCCCTCATTCTGCAACCAGCAAGCCATACATAACACGGTATAATAGGTTACAGCCTTATAAATGAAAATCAGTGCAACGTGTCAGGGACCACCAGAACCAAACGTCAGGGACCACCAGAGCCGAATGTCGGGTACCACCAGAGCCGAATGTCGGGTACCACCAGAGCCGAAATGTCAGTGCCTCATGTCAGGCCCACCAGTGCAGAGTGGGGATTATCAGTAATCACTTGTATGACACAGTGGGGATGTCCCGCGGTGTCAGGTATAGTATACAAGAACACCGCTTGCTGATTTCCCGCCTCCCTTAACAGCGCACTGTGCCAATAACTGCACAATTGGCACAGTGCGCTGTCAATCATAGTGGCGGGAGGCGGGACATCAGCAATCTATGTTCTTGTATACTATACCTGACACAGCGGGACACTGTGTCATACAAGTGATTACTGATAATAATCCCCGCTCTGCACGGAGATAGCAGGTGGGGGGGCGGAGTGGAGAAGCGGACCACCAGGCAGGGAGGAGGAGGGAGTAGGATGACCACATTTACAAACTGCCATTCAGGGACACCCCCCTTCCCAAAAATCAGCTTGTGCTGTAATGAATCACAACACAGCCGGGGCGGCGGGTGCACGCTCTACACAGAAGCACTGATCATGCCCCCCAAAAAAGATACCGCATCAGGGATTGTGCCTCCTCTGCAGACATTTCCAGGACAAGTACTGTCAGTGAGTAAAGCAGTGTTGTGGTGGCATTTTTTTTTTGGGGGGGGTCATCAGATCGGCCCGGGGGGGGGGGGGGCTGACACTGTATTGTCCTAGAATGAAGGTGCCCGGGACTCAGGACAGACCTGCAAAATGCGTGCCTGTCCTGGGAAATCCAGGACACGTGGTCACCTTAGGAGGGAGGAGCCAGGAGAAGGACGACACCTCCTCCATAGGCAGCACAGACCGGGGGCTGGGAGACCCCTTCCGCCCACAACATGTCTGCTTTCTCCCGCTCTATCAGGGGACTACAAGGGGGCGTGTCAGACCACTGGCTGAGCTTAGGAGAGGGATAGAAGCCAGCGGTCTTACAAACAGGAAGTTAGCAGGCAATAACTGTTTTTCAGCAAGTTCAGCAGCCTATTACAGGAGGAACTACAGAGCTGAGAAGAACATGGATGGCAAAGTTGGTGAAGGTAGGAGATCGGCAACAAGGACATGAGAAAAAAAATTTGCCCGGAGTTCTGCTTTAAAGTGTATAAATGTTAGCTTAGGACAGTATGGTCTTTGAAAAAATATAGAAAGACACACTGCTGACATCTAGCGGCCAATCTACAGAGTGCAGCAGAAAAATAAGAAATATTCTCAATATAATGAGATGCATAAATATCAGTAGAATAGGGAAAACACCTCACAGGTTTCTGGGCTGGGCAAAAGTATTTAAAAACTTTTCAAAGGTATTTAATTAATAATTCATGCGTAAACACACACACCAATTCACCCCATGTAGCTCCTCAACAACTTAAAATATATCTAAAACCATTTTTTCCCCTTCAAAATTAGATAGAATAAGACATTGAAAATTAACAAACAAATTATAGTAAAAAAAAATAAAAAATTAATATATATATATATATATATATATATATATATATATATATATATATATATATATAATAAATATATATTTACATTTACACACACACTTACATATACACACACACAGTATATTACATATGGGAAGAGGTGGAAGAAGATGTTAATTAGGGCTGATTACAGCTATTAAGGTTGTTTTTTTTTCTACTGGTAGGCTCTCTTTAATTGTACGCAGATCAAAGCTCAGGCACTTTAATCTACAGATGAATGAAACGTTCAGTAGTAAATACAATTGTAGTGCTGACAACTTTTGTTTTTAGCCATATGTGTGTTATGCAGTACATAAGTTGTTATAGTGCCATCTTGTGGATAATTGAAAAGGTACAATACTTTTACGTTTCATGATTAAGTGAAATGACATGGAAGTGATTGTTTACTTCGGAAATGTTTTCCATACGGACTGAGAACTGCTGAAAACGGAGACATCCATCTGCCTGGATCCCGTGTGGCGAGAGGGTTAACACCCGGAGGTTTGTTTAATACTACACACACACTGTTACAGAGTGTTGCTGGGACGGATAGTCCCACAGAACAAGTTAAGTTGGAAAACAGTACATCTGCATAGACGTCAGTATTCAAGAGCTGATGCTAGATGTTTGTCTTCTTCATATAAGAATACTTAGTCAGTCTGCCGGATTATAACTGCCTTAGTGTATTACCTTACACTGCGCAACACCCAAGAGGAACTCATTGTGGATTACAATTACAAGTTCTTAGCTAGCGAAGACTCAAGACGTCAAGACTATCTTTTTTTTAGTTACAAAGAATAGTGACTTTACGGTTTAGAGCAGGGGGAGCTCCCTGGTACAAATATATATTTTTAATTATTTAGGTATATTTGTGTATGCTACCAATTGTCATAACCATTTCCTATACTGTTGCACTACGTTAGTGTGATAGTATAGTCATTGTAATAATTCTTGATATAAATATATTATTTACTCAAAGAAAGAAGTTATTCTTGGTTATTATTGAAGTTTGTGTGCAGTGTTGTTATTTCTCCTGCAGGTGGAGCTATCAGCACCCAGGTGGAGGTAAATATAATTATAAGAGTGTATTGTGGGTTAAAGTTGATATTCATATTATTACAACACTGCACTACAGTTGTGTCAAGGGGATTGAACAATTTAAGAAGGTTGAAGAGCATAGAGGACAGGCCCGCTTTAAACCAGCAGCTCCACCAAGAGTTATGTCTACATGTGGGGGCTCGTCCGGGATAATTGTCACTCTGAAATCAAGCACCCCCTTAAGAACCATAGAATGGATCCCCCCGCTGTGGCACAGTGGTGTGAGGCGGAAGGCACCTGCTCAGAAGCGAGTGTGGCCATGGAACTCTGGGGAGATATCTGGGAGAAAGAACACATTAATCAAGTGGTAAAAACACTATCCCCAGAACAAAGAGCCAAGGTGAGACCCAATCATGAGACATTCCGCACTTATGCGTTATTGGAGTGGAGGAAGGGAGTTCTGGAAAATTTCAAGGGTGCAAGTGTTGAACTCGCTGACAAGACCAAATTTTATCTGACCCACCCAAGGGAAGAAGGGGAGAATCTTGTCACCTTCCCCCAGATGAGTTCAGCAGAAATCAAGGTTTCATCACAGTCAGCACCAGCTGCAATTGAGCCAGAACTCATCACAGCCCTGGGAAACCTGGTGTCCCAATGTCAAAAAGGGAACCCAACATATTCAGGGACTGGGTACCGAAAACTGGGCATTTTCTCGGGCCAACGGCCTGTACCCAAAGGAGAAGACTCCTTTGAAGAATGGTTGGAACAGACCAAGCAGGTGCTGGATGAGTGGGACATCCCTGAAACACAAAAGAAACAGCGGATTACTGAGAGTCTCAAAGGGCCTGCTTCTGAGGCCATTTGAAATTTAAAGCTCAGAAAACAGAACTGTGTAGCCCAAGACTACTTAGATATCCTGCAAGATGTGTTCGGACGTACTGAGAAGGTTTCTGACCTAATTTACCAATTAGAACACACTTATCAGGAAACTGGAGAGAAGTTGTCAGAATATGAGACGGCTGGACAAGGTTATTCACCAGATATTACTGAAGAAGGGATTAGATCCTTGTAAGGTGGATGAAATTCGAGCCAAACAAGTCTTTGGACCCCATCACCCTCCAGTTAAGAACTCGTCAAGATGATGGAGACATATTGAAGTACCCACATCTAATTCGGATTGTACGGGAGGAAGAAGCTATTCTAGAAAGGAAAAAAAGAGAACATTCAAGAACCAAAGCACACTGTTGGAATCTGAACAGTTAGTGTGATGGAAGATGATCCCCAGATTGAGCTTCTTAAGACTCAGGTGGCTCAGTTAATGGAAATGATGGCTTTGCTGACCACAAGACCCCCAAATCCACCCAATGGAGGAACACAAAATTTGAAGAGACTATCAGACTCCACCTTCAGAAGCCGATCTGGACTTTGTTTCAACTGTGGAGGGGTTGGACACTTTGAGAACGTGTGCCTAAATCCAAGGGCAGCAGTACAACGTCAAAAGCTGGCGGAAAACTTCAAAGGGCCCCAGTTAAAAGGAGTCAGCTGGGCGCCCTGTTACTGTCGTCAACTCCAACGAAACCCAAGTTCCCAAAGTTTTGAGAGTAAGGGGAGGAATGAAGTTGAGTGAGCATCCATGGAAGCGAGGAGTCAAGATGCGTTCTAGTAGCCAGAAGAAGACTCAGGGTGAATTTACCCGCAACTTAGTGGGACCCTCTCCGATTATCCCAATCCAAGTAGAAGGAATTTTATGCTAAGGCCCTATTGGATACCAGAGCTCAAGTGACCTAATTATACAAAGATTTCTACATGAAGCGTCTCAAGCATCTGCCCCTGCAAAAGTTGGAAGAATTGGAGATATGGGGCCTAGGTACCCAGAACTTCCCCTATGAGGGGTATATCCCTATCAAACTTACCTTAGACCCGAGTGTGGCCGGAAAGGCTGAGACTTTTGACACCCTGGCGGTTGTGTGTCCTCGGCCCCCTGGGGCTCATTAAAGTTCCCTCATCATCGGAACGAATACTGATCTGGTCAGAAGACTCCTGACACAGAAGTACCCCAGCCATGAAGGGGCATCCTATGCTAACCCAAGTGTACAAGAATATAGTACACGAACAGAAGGCCCCACCAGAAGGGGTGGGAAAAGTTTGGCGTTTAGACCGAGGTGAAGAACTGCTACAACCGGGTGAAGTGGTATGCATGAGAGCCTCTGTCAAGTTGAGTTGGAGACAACCTGGTCCTTTCATTGTCTTAGAGACGGACACTCAGGAAGAAGAAGATGTGGGTCTGGAGATACTCCCAAAAGTGTTATCTACTAAGGTACTTAAGAGAAGCAGGGGAGAGTCTCAGTCAGTGTTCGGAACACGACAGCCTTGCCTGTGAAGATACCACCAAGAATGCTACTTGGGCAGGCGAATCAAGCAACCCCGATTTCGTCAAGAGATGTGAAAAGGGGGCCAATAGAGGAGATTCGCATAGAGAATTTTTACCCGAAAAATACTCCCTTACGCCTGCATGGATGGAGAGGGCCAAAGCCCAGCTCATGAGATGGAAAGAAGTTTTCTCAAAGAGCGAGTTTGATGTGGGGTATGCCAAGAGTGCAGAGCACAAGATCCGGTTGGAAGAAGACAAACCTTTTCGGGAAAGGTTCAGGAGGATCCCACTGGGAGATCTTGAAGACCTCAGAGAACAGCTGGCTGAGCTGAAAAGTACTGGGATTATCAAGGAGTCCATACGCCTCTCCAATAGTGGTGGTGAGGAAGAAAAATGGGCCACTCCGGCTGTGTATCGACTACAGGACTCTGAACCGACTGACCATTCCTGATCAATATACTACCCCCGTATAGAAGATGCCCTACACAGCCTGTCAGGGGCGAAGTGGTTCAGTGTTTTAGATTTGAAGAGTGGCTATTATCAGATCCCCATGAGTCCTGAGGATAAGGAGAAGACTGCTTTCATCACCCCCGTGGGGTTCTATGAATTCAACCGGATGCCACAAGGTCTGTCTGGTGCCCCAGCAACTTTCCAGCGGCTCATGGAGAAGACAGTAGGCGACATGAATTTGATTGAGGTCTTAGTATACTTAGACGATATCATTGTATTTGGCCGAACTGTTGAAGAACATGAAGAGCGACTGGAAAAGGTTCTAAAAGAGGCTACATGAAGAGGGTATGAAACTTTCAATGGAGAAATGTCAGTTCTATCAATCTTCAGTGAACTATCTGGGGCACATTGTGTCTGAAGAAGGGATAGCAATTGACCCTGAGAAATTGGAAGCTGTTACCTCTTGGCCAAGGCCCACGAATATGACTGAGCTCAGGTCATTCCTAGGATTCTGCTCCTACTACCGGAGGTTTGTGGAGGGGTTCGCAAAGATAGCCCACCCACGTACAGAACTACTGAAGAATCAGGAAGAGGCTGATGTGGATTCTGAGAAACCTGGGAGGCAAAAAGAAGGAAGAAAAGGGAATCTATCCTGGATCAGTGGACTCAAGAATGTGAAGAGACATTTAGTCAATTGAAGAAATGTCTTACAACTGCTCCAGTGTTAGCTTATGCGGATCCTACCAAGCCCTATGAATTGCATGTGGATGCCAGCCGAGATGGGCTGGGCGGAGTACTCTATCAGGATCATAATGGACATTTAAGGCCTGTTGCTTATGTGAGCCGGAGCCTGTCTCCTGCTGAGAAGAACTACCTAACTCATAAGCTTGAGTTTCTGGCCTTGAAGTGGGTTGTTGTAGACAAGCTGAGAGATTATCTGTATGGTGCCGAATTTGTAGTTAAAACAAATAACAATCCCCTCACATACTTACTCACCACCGCTAAATTGGATGCCACAGGCCAGAGGTGGTTGGCTGCTCTCTCAACATTCTCCTTCAGCCCAAAATATAGACCGGGAGTGGGCAACAGGGATGCAGATGCACTGTCAAGAAGACCCCACAGTCCCTTGAGCTCCCAAGAGGATTGGACTTAACTTGCCCCCGAAGGGGTAGGAGCAGTTAAGTAGGAGAAAGGTGGAGCCAGAGCTGAAGAGATTGGAGTGACTACAGCAGGAGTACCCAGGTATTACTGTAATGTCTCCCAGATTGCTGCAGAGGGTTTACCTAAGTTATCAAGGAAAGATCAACAAGAAGATCCACTCTGCAGCTTGGTGTTGGAAGCTTTGGAGGGTAAACACCCTGATTTACTTTTGAGAAGCACCCGAAAAGAACCTCTGTTGTTACACAAAGAGTGGGATCGGTTGCAGTTGTTGCAAGGGGTGGTCTACCGAAGGGGCACCTCTGAAGATCCGGAGGAGAAGTAGCAACTGTTTCTGCCAGAGAAGCACAGAGAGACAGTGTTAAATCGCTCTACATGATTGTCATGGACATTTGGGGTCAGAAAGAACTTTTCAATTGATAAGAGATAGATTCTACTGGCCTTACATGAGGAAAGAAGTGGAGAGTTACTGTCACTCCTGCCAAAGGTGTATCCAGAGACTCTGCCGCAATGGGCAGCCCCAATGGGACATTTATCAAGTCAAGGTCCCATGGATCTAGTTTGCATAGATTTCCTGTGTTTAGAATCTGACTTGAGTGGGTAAGGAAATATTCTGGTAGTCACAGACCATTTTACCAGATATGCTCAAGCTTTCTCCACGAAAGATCAGAAGGCAGTCACAGTGGCAAACACATTAGTGGAGAAGTTCTTCGTCCATTACGGCTTACCACAGAGGATCCACTCAGATCAAGGAAGGGACTTTGAGAGTACACTCTTCAGGAGGTTGCTGGAGCTGTTGGGAATTCAAAAGTCCAGAACTACACCCTATCACCCGCAAGGAGACCCTCAGCCGGAGAGGTTTAATAGAACTCTTCTTAATATGTTGGGGACACTAACCTCTGAGCAAAAGCCCAACTGTAGTAAGCATATTGCCGCTTTAGTACATGCATAAAACAGCACCAAGAGTGACGTCACAGGATATTCACCTTATCAGCTGATGTTTGGGCGTGAGGCTAGGTTACCAGTGGACCTGGCTTTTGGAACTTCTCTGGACCACACCTCAGAGGCTTCTCTTTGAGGATATATAAATAGGCTGAGGAAGAGTCTGAAGATTGCTTATGAGAAGGCTCGGACTATGTCAGACAGCAGAGGGAGCAGAAATAAGAGGAATTTTGATCTCAAAGTAAGGATTCAAGATCTGAAACCTGGTGACCGAGTCCTATTGAGGAATTTGGGTATTCCTGGGAAACACAAGCTGGCAAATCGCTGGAGGTCACAGCCATACATTGTATGTAAACAGCTCCCAGGACTTCCAGTCTTCGAAATCAGACCAGAAGGAAGTGTTGGACCAATTAAGACTTGGCATTGGAATCACCTTTTTGCCCCTTACTGATGCAGTCAGGATAATCCCTGAGGAGGAGTTATCATCTACATCAGAAGTTGCACAACGGCCTGTAACTAGGTCCCAGTCTGGGCCTTTGACAACTGCAGACAGTGAGGAGAGAGAGATGGACATCAGCTGGTTGTGGTCATCTAATATACCCGAAGCTGAAGCGAGCGTTTCATCACCAACAACCAAAGAGGGTAGTGAGGCCCTTAGGCCAGAAGCTTCAGAGTTTGTACCATTGTCCATTCATTGTATCATTGAAAGAGCTGAGAAGTATTTATCTCCTAGTGAAGTAGAAGAGAATAGTGTCCATTCAGAAATAGAGGACACACCAAAAGAACAAAGGGGAAAGAGGAACATTCACTCACCTAAGAGACTAACCTATGATACTTTGGGCAAGTGTTTTGAGACAAAGGTTGCCAGCAAAAGAAATGTTGATGAGCCTAGTTCCTCTTCAGTCAATCTGGATAAATGAGAGCCCTGTTTCACCCCTTGGCACATCTGTATCTGATACTAAGGTGACAGTTGTGGGTACACAGAGTAGCTTTCCAACACCTGAGAATTGGTGGGAGGCTCCTCTGTCAGTCCTGTGCACTCGTTTAGAGGCTAAGATGTGTAGCAGGAACAAGGTCTTACATATCTTGGGGGACCAAAGATTTAAAGCAGGGAGAGTATGTAGCGCTGACAACTTTTGTTTTTAGCCATATGTGTGTTATGCAGTACATTAGTTGTTATAGTGCCATCTTGTGGATATTTGAAAAGGTACAATACTTTTACGTTTCATGATTAAGTGAAGTGATTGATTGTTTACTTTGGAACTTTAGCTGTGACCCACCCACAATGCTCCTGGACAAGAGGAGAACTGAACTGCATTGTGGGAGGATATAAAAGGGTAAGGAGCGGCCATCTTAGCTCTCTTGTTCCTGGGACGCGTGGCCTGCCAGCAGGACTCTGTGGGTGTGTGTGTCCCACAGGGTTGCGGCCTACTTTGTGAAGGAGCGGAGCAGCTGCAAGGATCCTGCCGTCGTATCACAGTGTGCTGGAGCAGCAGAAGTGATCGTTCCGGAGACCCGTGGGGAGGTAACCGAGGACTCCTGGTCGGTAGTGAACAGAACAGTGTGACGGCGTGGTGGTGCCTCCATACTGACTGAGAACTGCTGAAAACAGAGACATCCATCTGCCTGGATCCCGCGTGGTGAGAGGGTAACACCCGGAAGTTTGTTTAATACTACACATACACTTAGAACTGTTACAGAGTGTTGCTGGGAGTGATAGTCCCACAGAACAAGTTAAGTTGGAAAACAGTACATCTGCATAGACTTCAGTATTCAAGAGCGGATGCTAGATGTTTGTCTTCTTCATATAAGAATACTTAGTCAGTCTGCCGGATTATAACTGCTTTAGTGTATTACCTTACACTGCGCAACACCCAAGAGGAACCCCTTGTGGATTACAATTACAAATTCTTAGCTAGCGAAGACTGAAGACGTCAAGACTATCTTTTTTTTTTTCATTGCAGGGCTCTGCATTTAGTTACAAAGAATAGTGACTTTACGGTTTAGAGCAGGGGGAGCTCTCTGGTACAAATATATATATATATATATATATATATATATATATATATATATATATATATATATATATATATATATATATATATATATATATATATATATATATATATATAAAATTAGGTATATTTGTGTATGCTACCAATTGTCATAACCATTTCCTATACTGTTGCACTACGTTAGTGTGATAGTATAGTCATTCTAATAATTCTTGATATAAATATATTATTTACTCAAAGAAAGAAGTTATTCTTGGTTACTATTGAAGTTTGTGTGCAGTGTTGTTATTTCTCCTACAGGTGGAGCTACCAGCACCCAGGTGGAGGTAAATATAATTATAAAAGAGTGTATTGTGGGTTAAAGTTGATATTCGTATTATTACAACACTGCACTACAGTTGTGTCAAGGGGAATTGAACAATTTAAGAAGGGTGAAGAGCATAGAGGACAGGCCCGCTTTAAACCAGCAGCTCCACCGAGAGTTATTGCTACACAATATAACAGCAATGTATTTCTGAATAAAGTGTGTTGCACTCCCCACAGAATGAGGGGAGGTGGCACAATGGTAAATCATTTTTACTAATCAGTAGTGATAAGTCAATCATACCTGGGTTCAGTTCTAGGTAGGTTTGGAAACATTAAAGGGTGTTGAATCATAATCCCATTGAAGCCAACGAGAGCCGAAAGTAACAAATCAGTTCTGGACATTTTCTAGGCTATAGGCAAGGCATTGTTAACAAGTGTGTAGCTTCGGGACCCCCAGTGCTTCTCTATCTGGCAGCAGAGACTGAGACTGCTGCCCTAGACTTCCTCTGCTTCTCTCAGGCCCTGTTCACACCTGGGCATTTTGGGATCACTGCAATTCTGCCCTCGATCTCAAACCACACTACAATCACAAACGCAGGTTCAGGTGCCAGATTGGATCATACAAAGCTTGCTGCCGTCTTTTTTGGGCGACAAGCTTCACACAATGCAATTTTCTGTGATAAATGGCGTGACAATCACGGCAAGACCGCACTGCATTTCATTTAAAAATAAGCTCAAGCTTTTCAGGACTATATGCAGCCACATAGAGAGCTGGAGGAAAGTCCCACCCACCACCTGGCATGCTATGGATTGTGGGAAGGACTGAGCCTGCTGGGGTCAACTATGACTTGTGGGACACGTAGTCCCTAGACAGACTGTGCCTGTATTAGATTGGTAATAGAACTACACATACCAGCATGACCGGAGGACCAGGACAATGACTGCAACATACAGCAAATGTCATTAAGAACTATCTTCAGAGCAAAGAACAACAAGGAGTCCTGGAAGTGATGGTTGGGCCCCCGCAGAGCCCTGATCCCAACATCATGGAGTCTGTCTGGGATTATATGAAGAGACAGAAGGATTTGAGGCAGCCTACATCCACAGAAGATTTGTGATTAGGTCTACAAGATGTTTGGAACAACCTACCTGCCGAGTTCCTTCAAAAACTGTGTGCAAATGTACCTAGAAGAATTGATGCGGTTTTGAAGCCAAAAAGGGTGGTCACACCAAATATTGTTTTAATTTAGATTTTTTTTCTGTTCTCTCACTTTGCATTTTGTGAATTGAAAACAATAACCTATTAAATATATATTTCTGAAAGCATTCTTACTTTATAGCATTTCTTCACACCTGCCTAAAACTTTTGCACAGTACTGTATATATTGTCACAATATATTTCCCCTTTTTAGCCCGAGCGTGTCAGAGAGTGTGGTGCTGCTTACAGAGATGTGGGCTCTGGGAACAGGGGACCCGAGAAAATAGCGGCTCCTTTAGGGGTAAGTGCTACAAATGGCATTGGGGGCTGGGCACTGCCCTGGGGTACATGTGCCAATGCAAAAAAATGCTTTTGAAATTCTGTTTGGCAGGTAGCAGCTAAAAAAAAAAAAAATTCTATCAGCGCAAATCTTAATAACCTTAATCACTATGTAGTGATATGAATAATAGGTGATATAACAAAATCCCACAAAAAAAAATTAAAAATAACCCCCCACCCCCCCCCCCCCCACCTGGCTGCTGCACACACAGAAAACGCGTTCACTTCACATATAGAATATACATAACAAAACAGTGTTGCGCTTCCTAAATAACTACCAATAAATCCTTAAAGAGAATAGATGATTAACTTGCAATAAGGCAAGATACTGAGTGCACAATCAAATATTCGTGTTCCCTGAACAATAAAGATAATGTCCACACACTCAAAAAAAGAAAAAAAAAAAGAAAAAATGAAAAAAATTGAATAAAAATGAGAGTCCAAATGCACAAAAATAAACAAAAATAATCCTCAGTCTTCTGCACAAAAACACACAACACACCACCAGTGCATAAACGTTTAAAATGCAAGTGCTCTCCTCCACCTCAATATCCTAGCCACTCACCTCACGTTCTGACCCCTGTTTCACCAGAAGGTCAGAAATAGCAGGTTCCCTCTCAGGGATAGAAACGAATCAGCTGGTCATGGAGCTCCTATTCCGTCCGTGCTGCCTCCCGCTGATTAGATGGATACCAGCCAGTACAAATTCCCTCAATGGGGTCCGGTGCACATAGGAACAGAAAAGGCAAAATCTAGTGCTTTCTGTGTATCAAAACTGTTTATTTCCTCATAAAACCATTAAAACGTTACTCACAAACGCAGCACTTGAGCAGTGTGGGCTCAGGATGCATAGAAACGACAAGATGCTCGTGGGATGACGTTGCCACTGCGACTTCTTCCTCCTATATGCGTTATGTCAAATGGGCTACTACACCACCGTGACTTCTACAGTAAGGGTTGAAGACTGGACGTCTCACCGCTGTTAAAATAGACTAATAATCTCTAATCAAGTGTTTTGCATCATTACTTCCTGGCCCGGCCTACCTTTCTGAACCAGGCCTCATGGCACACCCATCCGGGCTGACACAGGAAACAGGAAGTGGTGAAACCAGCACCCATACACATGGGGACATCTGACAAACTGAAAATTAAATTCTTCCCAAGTCATGTTTTTTCATAGAAAAAACTATTGTGTAAGTTACCATTATTAAACCTACCGCTGGCAACACCATCCTGTAAGCATCTTGACCACATTTAATATAATAAAATTACACAAATACATCATAAAAACACTATTATTGTAAAATAAAAATGCATAAAATATAAAAATATGTAAAATCATGAATAACTGAACTCATAAATTACTGATAAAACAGTTCAAATTGAAGTCCACGTTCAAAGCCCTCGGCCAAAGTACCTTATTTTCATAAATCCAGAAGGATGCCCTTTTGCTAAGTTGTCTGATATAATGACCCCCCTCCAGTGTCTATCCACCTGTTCTATACCCCAAAATTGCAGCGAACTGGGATCCTTATTGTGTACTAGGGATGAGCCGAACACCCCCCTGTTCGGTTCGCACCAGAACATGCGAACAGGAAAAAAGTTCGCTCGAACACGCGAACACCGTTAAAGTCTATGGGACACGAACATGAATAATCAAAAGTGCTAATTTAAAGGCTTATATGCAAGTTATTGTCATAAAAAGTGTTTGGGGATCCGGGTCCTGCCCAAGGGGACATGGATCAATGCAAAAAAAAGTTTTAAAAACGGCCGTTTTTTCAGGAGCAGTGATTTTAATAATGCTTAAAGTCAAACAATAAAAGTGTAATATCCCTTTAAATTTTGTACCTGGGGGGTGTCTATAGTATGCCTGTAAAGGGGCGCATGTTTCCCGTGTTTAGAACAGTCTGACAGCAAAATGACATTTCGAAGGAAAAATTCCATTTAAAAACTACCCGCGGCTATTGCATTGCCGACAATACACATAGAAGTTCATTGATAAAAACGGCATGGGAATTCAACACAGGGAAACCCCGAACCAAAATTTAAAAAAAAAAAAAAAAGACATGGGGTCCCCCTAAATTCCATACCAGACCCTTCAGGTTTGGTATGGATTTTAAGGGGAACCCCGCGCCAAAAAAAAAAACGGCGTGGGGTCCCTCCAAAAATCCTTACCAGACCCTTATCCGAGCACGCAACCTGGCAGGCCGCAGGAAAAGAGGGGGGGGCGAGAGTGCGGCCCCCCCTCCTGAACCGTACCAGGCCACATGCCCTCAACATTGGGAGGGTGCTTTGGGGTAGCCCCCCAAAACACCTTGTCCCCATGTTGATGAGGACAAGGGACTCATCCCCACAACCCTGGCCGGTGGTTGTGGGGGTCTGTGGGCGGGGGGGCTTATCGGAATCTGGAAGCCCCCTTTAACAAGGGGACCCCCAGATACCGCCCCCCCCCTGTGTGAACTGGTAAGGGGGTACTTACCCCTACCATTTCACTAAAAAACTGTCAAAAATGTTAAAAATGACAAGAGACCGTTTTTGACAATTCCTTTATTTAAATGCTTCTTCTTTCGTCACACAGCGGGAGCCTCCCTCCATGCCAGCAAGGGTGCGGAGCGGCCCGGAGAAGAAAATGAAGAAGAGAAGAAGGAAGAAGAGAAGAGGATGAAGAAGATGAAGAGAAGAGCAGGAGCCTCCCCCCATGCCATGGGTGCGGAGCGGCCCGAGGTGAAGAAGATAGAAGACGCCGCGGAGGAGATGCTGGACGAGAACGCCGGAGGAAAAACCAGAAGAGCCAGAAGAAGATGAAGGAAGATAGAAGAAAGAAGAAGCATTTAAATAAAAGAATTGTCAAAAACTGTCTGTTGTCATTTTTAACATTTTTGACAGTTTTTTAGTGAAATGGTAGAGATAAGTACCCCCTTACCATTTCACACAGGGGGGGGCCGGGATCTGGGGGTTCCCTTGTTAAAGGGGGCTTCCAGATTCCGATAAGCCCCCCGCCCGCAGACCCCCACAACCACCGGCCAGGGTTGTAGGGATGAGGCCCTTGTCCTCATCAACATGGGGACAAGGTGTTTTGGGGGGCTACCCCAAAGCACCCTCCCAATGTTGAGGGCATGTGGCCTGGTACGGTTCAGGAGGGGGGGGCCGCACTCTCGTCCCCCCCTCTTTTCCTGCGGCCTGCCAGGTTGCGTGTCCCGATAAGGGTCTGGTAAGGATTTTTGGGGGGACCCCACGCCTTTTTTTTTTTGCAAGGGGTTCCCCTTAAAATCCAAACCAGACCTGAAGGGCCTGGTATGGAATTTAGGGGGACTCCCACGTCATTTTTTTTTTTAAATTTTGGCCGGGGTTCCCCTTAATATCCATACCAGACCTGAAGGGCCTGGTATGGAATTTAGGGGGACTCCCACGTCATTTTTTTTTTTAATTCTGGTTCGGGGTTTCCCTGTGTTGAATTCCCATGCCGTTTTTATCAATGAACGTCTATGTGTATTGTCGGCAATGCAATAGCCGCGGGTAGTTTTAAATGGAATTTTTCCTTCGAAATGTCATTTTGCTGTCAGACTGTTCTAAACACGGGAAACATGCGCCCCTTTACAGGCATACTATAGACACCCCCCAGGTACGAAATTTAAAGGGATATTACACTTTTATTGTTTGACTTTAAGCATTATTAAAATCACTGCTCCTGAAAAAACGGCAGTTTTTTAAACTTTTTTTTGCATTGATCCAGGTCCCCATTGACCCGGGTCCCCAAACACTTTTTATGACAATAACTTGCATATAAGCCTTTAAAATTAGCACTTTTGATTTCTCCCATAGACTTTTAAAGGGTGTTCTGCTGCATTCGAATTTGCCGCGAACACCCCAAATTGTTCGCTGTTCGGCGAACTTGCGCACAGCCAATGTTCGAGTCGAACATGAGTTCGACTCGAACTCGAAGCTCATCCCTATTGTGTACTAATTTTAAATGTTTCGGGACACTATGGGTGATTATACCTTTTTTAATATTGGTAATATGCTATTGGAAATTTTCCTATTTACAACCCATTGACCAGTATATTGAGGGCTCAGGAATCTGTCGGCTGTGGTTTCTCCTGGCCCACCCTCCAAACACTTTGGGAGGATGGTCGGTACCCTGCCTCAACCCCGGTTGAGACGGTTATATCTCACACCCTAACAGATCCCATTGCTGGTAACTCTCCTTGATTTTGGGGCTATTTTGTAAGTAGCTTTTTTATTTAAAGTTGACAATTTGGACAATTTTGTTTTAATTTTCCCTATTAGCCTGAGGTTCCACATGTATCAATATTTATGATATTCCTTTGTTTTTCTCAGTTAAATTATGCATCCCACCCCTGATGACTGGCAAGAAGCCAAGAAACACGTCGGGTTCTCAAACTACGGATGCCCTATCAAGCCTAATTTTATTCCTGATATTTATTAATTTTTTTATTGAGTTTATTCTCATTTCATGCGATTTTGTGATTTTAATTGGCGATTTTATTTTATGTATTTCTGTTATGAACTGCATTTATGTATGTCCATTGATTTGTTTGCACTACTGAGTTTTTAATGATTGTTACTGCCAAATATGCTTCTATACTAATTCATGTGACTATGTCTGTATCTATACTACTTTATTGGTACTGTATGCATCAAAATCATGGACTACTCTTAGGGGTTATTGACTACAAATTAAATCCAATCATTTTACCTACTCACATGTATTCATTATTATACTTTCAATTGACATGCTTCATTCAAAGTTTCATTTGCCCCTCTTTTTTTCGTTTATATATTAACCAGGGATGGAAGCATGCCATTGATATTCAGTTATGTGACTGGTCACTTTGTTCTTTTTATATTTCTTATCTAATAGTAGTTGGTCCCAGGGCCGTCTTTAGCGCAGGGCAAACGGGGCAGCTGCCCAGGGCCCTGTCATTGCTTAGGGCCCAAAGCAGAGCTGCCCGTTACCCCTGCGCGCTGCCCGCAAATCGGCGCTGAATTATGTGATGACAGCCGCGGCGGCGCACACGGCGCCCACACTGCCAGTGCCTTTTTTTTTTTCATTTGAGGAGCGGGCCGTGGGTGGGCGGGGCCTTGAGCTCCACTGATGCTCTGGCCCCGCCCCTTGCTATGAGTGCAGACAGTGCTGTGTTAGCACTGACTCGGAGGAGCGGAGGAGAAGTGAGACAGGGCCCTGGGCAGCGCTGAGTGGAGAGTGCCTGGTGAAGTGAAAAAACTAAGGAGCAGTGTGGAGAATTTAGCTGAGCTTTCCACGACCAGGTAAGGTCTATTCTCCTCCCCTGGCTCATGCTCCCCCTATCCCCATGCCATGTCTTGTGTAATAAAAGAAAGTTAAAAAAAACTTAGCCATTCTGTAGTCCACTGTCCAGGCTGAGTGAGGCCTCAGAGGAGAGCACACAGCATGATTTACAGGAACATGGCATACTGTATTTAGGCTGCTTTCACACTGAAAGCACCCGGGCATTGGTGGTAAAATGCCACAGTTTTTAGTGGCGCTTTACCGTCGTTTTTGCTGCGCTTTTCGGCCTCTAGCGGGGCACTTTAAACCCCTGCTAGCAGCCGAAAAAGGGTTAAAAGCGCCTGCAAAGCACCGCTACGGCGGTGCTTTGCCGGCGGTTCAGCGGCGCTGCCCACTGATTTCAATGGGCAGGGGCGCTTTAGGAGCGGTGAGTTCGCCGCTCCTAATGCGCTCCAAAGAAGCTGCTGGCAGGACTTTTTCTGACGCCCTGCCAGCGCACCGCTCCAGTGTGAAAGCCCTTGGGGCTTTCACACTGGAGTGAATGGAGCCGCTGTTTCAGGGCACTTTGCAGGCACTATTTTTAGCGCTATAGCGCCTGCAAAGTGTGAACTGCTTGATGGGCTTATTTTGGGCCTAGCTGGTTCACATGTATGTGTTTTGGTGGCCCACATTTGTGCAGGAACAGTGCCCAATCATTTGAATGGACTGCCATGTCTGCGTTTCCTGCAAAAAAAAAAAAAGGTGCATGCAGCATTTAATAGGGCTGCACACACCTATGCCCATCAAGCAATGAAATACAGCACTGTCTGTTCATTATACTTTTGCTCCATGTGACTTACCTGCAGTTCCTGCTCTGGCAAACTTGCTGCATTTTTAGATGTTTAGGCCACGCTTTTAAAGACACAGTACGTTTGTGTGCGCAGGAACTGCAGGTAAGTCGCATGGTGCAAAAGCCGAATGAATTTCAAGGCCACTGCATTTTTAAAATGCTGCATGCAACTTTTTTTTCTGCAGGAAACGCAGGCATGGCAACCCATTCAAATGAATGGGCTGCTGTGCCTGCGCAAATGCGGGCCGCCAAAACACATACATGTGAATGTGTGATGTGACAATGGCTGCAATGTAATTGGGGTGCTGTGATGTGTAAAGAGGCACTATGACATGAACAGGCATGTACTGGCCATCGGGACTACCGGGAGTTTCCCGGCGGGCCGATGGCTCAGTGGGCCGGTTCCAGCGGCCGCCTAATTTGCCTTTTGCATCGTTTCCCAGTTGTTCTGCGGTGAGGTCCGCCGCGATGTACCCCAATGTACCCTGATGTGCCCCATGTGCTTTGATGTGCCCCATGTGCTTTGATGTGCCCCAATGTACCCTGATGTGCCCCATGCCCTGATGTGCTTTGTGCCCGTGCCCTGATGTGCTGTGCCCCAATGTCGTGTGCCCTGATGTACTGTGACCTGTGCCCTGATGTGCTGTGCCCTGATGTGCTGTGTCCTGATGTGCCCTGATGTGCTGTGCTTTGATGTGCTGTGTCCTGATGTGCTGTGCCCTGATGTGCCCTGATGTGCTGTGCCCTGATGTGCTGTGTCCTGATGTGCTATACCCTGTACCCTAATGTGCTGTGCCCTGATGTGCTATACCCTGTACCCTGATGTGCTGTGCCCTGATGTGCTGTGCCCTGTACCCTAATGTGCTGTATCCTGATGTGCTATACACTGTACCCTGATGTGCTGTGTCCTGATGTGCTATACACTGTACCCTGATGTGCTGTATCCTGATGTGCTATACCCTGTACCCTGATGTGCTGGGCTCTGTACCCTGATGTGCTGTACCCTGTGCCCTGATGTGCTGTGCCCTGATGTGCTGGGCTCTGTACACTGATGTGCTGTGTCCTGATGTGCTATACCCTGTACCCTAATGTGCTGTGCCCTGATGTGCTATACCCTGTACCCTGATATGCTGTGTCCTGATGTGCTATACACTGTACCCTGATGTGCTGTATCCTGATGTGCTATACCCTGTACCCTGATGTGCTGGGCTCTGTACCCTGATGTGCTGTACCCTGTGCCCTGATGTGCTGTGCCCTGATGTGCTGGGCTCTGTACCCTGATGTGCTGTGTCCTGATGTGCTATACCCTGTACCCTAATGTGCTGTGCCCTGATGTGCTATACCCTGTACCCTGATGTGCTGTGTCCTGATGTGCTATACCCTGTACCCTGATGTGCTGTGTCCTGATGTGCTATACCCTGTACCCTGATGTGCTGTGTCCTGATGTGCTGTGTCCTGATGTGCGGTGTCCTGATGTGCTATACCCTCTACCCTGATGTGCTGTGCCCTGATGTGCTGTGTCCTGATGTGCTGTGTCCTGATGTGCTGTGTCCTGATGTGCTGTGTCCTGATGTGCTGTGTCCTGATGTGCGGTGTCCTGATGTGCTATACCCTCTACCCTGATGTGCTGTGCCCTGATGTGCTGTGTCCTGATGTGCTGTGTCCTGATGTGCTGTGTCCTGATGTGCTGTGTCCTGATGTGCTGTGTCCTGATGTGCTGTGTCCTGATGTGCTGTGTCCTGATGTGCTGTGTCCTGATGTGCTGTGTCCTGATGTGCTGTGTCCTGATGTGCTATACCCTGTACCCTGATGTGCTGGGCTCTGTACCCTGATGTGCTGTACCCTGATGTGCTGTGTCCTGATGTGCGGTGTCCTGATGTGCTATACCCTCTACCCTGATGTGCTGTGCCCTGATGTGCTGTGTCCTGATGTGCTGTGTCCTGATGTGCTGTGTCATGATGTGCCCTGATGTGCGGTGTCCTGATGTGCTATACCCTCTACCCTGATGTGCTGGGCTCTGTACCCTGATGTGCTGTACCCTGATGTGCTGTGTCCTGATGTGCCCTGATGTGCTGTGTCCTGATGGGCTATACCCTGTACCCTGATGTGCTGTGTCCTGATGTGCTATACCCTGTACCCTGATGTGCTGGGCTCTGTACCCTGATGTGCTGTGTCCTGATGTGCTGTGTCCTGATGTGCTATACCTTGTACCCTGATGTGCTGTGTCCTGATGTGCTATACCCTGTACCCTGATGTGCTGGGCTCTGTACCCTGATGTGCTGTGTCCTGATGTGCTATACCCTCTACCCTGATGTGCTGGGCTCTGTACCCTGATGTGCTGTACCCTGATGTGCTGTGTCATAATGTTCTGTGTCCTGTCCCCTGATGTGTTATGCCCTGGGTCGGTCTGGATGAAGTCCAGGGCCACATTTTTGTCCCAGTCCAGCCCTGGACATGAAGGGGACTCTAATGTAACAGGGGCGCTGTGATGTGTAAAGGGGCACTATAATGTGGAAAGGTCTGCAATGCAATGGGGGCTGTGATATGAGGAGGCTGCAATGTAATGGGCGCTGTGATATGACGAGGCTGTAATGTTTTTTAAAGATAAATCTATGTTTGTGTCTGTTTTTTGAGATGTTGGGGTGAAAAGCAAAATTGAATTGGGGGGGGGGGCCCAAAAAAAATGTTTGCCCGGGGTCCAAACCATATTAAAGACGGCCCTGGTTGGTCCCTATCCATGTTTAGTACCTTCATTTTAACTTCCTCAACTTTCTCAAGGTCATATCCTTTTTCCTTAAACCTACTGGTCAGTATTTCGGATTGACTCAAAAAGTCTTTCTTTTTGGTACAATTTCTACGAATCCTCATGTACTGGCCTTTTGGTATATTCACCAACCAGGGCTTATGAAGACAGTTGTCCATCGACAGATAGGAATTTCTGTCGGTGGGGTTAAAATGGTTCCTTGTCCATCTATCGATGGACAGTTGTCATCATAAGCCCTGGTTGGTGAATTTTTTATACATTCTGTCACCAGTCAGTAGTTATATGATGATGCTGTACTGCACTGGTGACAATATGTAAAAACAAATATTGTGAAAAAAACATTTTTTTTTAATTTCTTACATTTCCAAAAAATTGACAACTTCAAAAAAACTCGCCATGCCTCTTACTAAATATTTTGAATATTCGCTTTCCTTACACTAAACTGCCTCTCCGCCAATCAGCTGCTCGGATCTGTTACCTGTCACCTGATTGGCTGAAACGACAGGCGCTGTGATTGGATGCCTATCAGGCATCTAATCATAGCAGAGGACGGGAGAAGACATCGAGGAGCTGTCCCACCGAGACGGTAAGTGCAGACGGCGGGTGGGGGGCACACTGGCAGCATTTGATATGGCACACTGGCAGCATTTGATATGGCAAGTGGGAGCATTTGATGGGGCACAGTGGCAGCGTTTGATATGCCACAGTGGCAGCGTTTGATATGCCACAGTGGCAGCGTTTGAAGGCAGAGTGGTGGCAATTGATGGGCACAGTGGCTGCATTTGATATGGCACAGTGGCTGCATTTGATATGGCACAGCGGCTGCGTTTGAAGGGCGTTTGAAGGGCATAGTGGCTGCGTTTGATGGCAGAGTGGTGGCAATTGATGGGCACAGTGGCTGCGTTTGGCACAGTGGCTGCATTTGATGGGCACAGTGGCTGCGTTTGATGGGCACAGTGGCTGCGTTTGATGGGCACAGTGAGGCTGCAATTGATGGTAAAGTGAGGTTGCAATTGATGGTACAGTGAGGCTGCAATTGATGGTACAGTGAGGCTGCAATTGATGGTACAGTGAGGCTGCAATTGATGGTACAGTGAGGCTGCAATTGATGTTTTTTTTTTTCAGTTTGCGCCCCCCCAAAAATTTTGAGCACCAGCCGCCACTGCTCTTATCAGTTTGGTTGCCCTTCTCTGCACCTTTCTCCAGTTCCCTGATAACCTTTTTGAGAACTGGTATCCAAAACTGAACTGCATATTCCAGATGAGTCCATATCTCTCCTAATACAAGAAAGGACTTTGCTTGCTTTGGAAACCGCAGCTTGGCATTTCATGCTATTATTGAGCTTATGATCTACCAGAACACCCAGATCCTTCTCCACTATGGATTCCCCCAGTTGTACTGCAGCTGGGCTGGCTTCTGTCAAAAGGAGCATGACTGAAATATTTCTGCCGACCAACTCCTGATCAGTGATCTCAGCCAATGACAGAGCACTGACTTCACTGTTCTAATGGGGGGGGGAACGTCCCCCTGTCAAAACACAATAGAATAGCAGGGGAGATCGCTGTACTAACATTGGATTGTTAGTACAGTGGCTCCGACCTGAGCTGGCAGATTTTTTTCGTTCAACCCAGGTGTACTAGGCTTAATAATCAGATGCTTTTATCCAATAAAAAAATTATTGGTTAGTTTGTGCTTCTCTCTCATAAGGTTTTCTGAACAATAGTTGCAGTGAAAAAAAGCAGATGGCATCACTTGCCAGGAATCTAGAACACTGAATCTCACCAGCACATCATAAGCTCGTAACAGAGCCATTTATTGTGCACAATTTAGGGAAAAAAAAAGCTTACGCTATGTCTGCACTGTGAACAACAAATGGCTCTGTTTTGAGCTTATGATTAGGGATAGGCCAAACGAACCCTTGTTCAGTTCGGACCAGAACTTTCGAACAGTGTGAAAGTTCGGAACCGAATAACGAACCCTAATAAAGTCAATGGGACCCGAGCGTCAAATATCAAAAGTGCCCATTTTGGAGGCTTAAATGCAAGTAATTAGGCATACAATAGTTATAGGGGTCCGGGTCTTGCATGTATCAATAAAAGAAAAGTTTGTGAAAAACGTCATTTATAAATGAGCAGTGATATTTTGATTATTAAAGTGAAAGCCTAAAAATGAAAAAATCCTTCCAATAAAGTGCCTAGGGGGTCTAACTGTAAAGTGGCAGATCTGTACCATGTCTAGAATCTGCTGTAGCAATAATTTAATTTATAAAGCCAAATAAAAAGAAACAAAAATTTTTTTTTCCTGCAACCTGCCTTTATTTTGCTCAGCAACAGCTGGAGAGCCAGTGTGTATGATGAGGCCAAAATGTAGTGCACTGGGAACAAGATTAGAGATTTTTTGGATACATTCTGGTGTCACTTTGACGTTGGATAAAAGTAACAGGTGCTGAAAAATTGGTCTTTGGGTGTCAGTGGCGCCTTCCCACCGTAACCCTATAGAGATAATCTTGATGAAAGCAAGAATTTGCCTTGCTATAAAAAGTTGCAATGATATGCACCTGTCAGACAGGTGCAGAAAAATTGGTCTTTGGGTGTTAATTGTGCCCATGAAACCTATACCAAAAACATTCTTCCAGATGAAATGACTGAACTCCCTCAAAGCTAGGCAGCCTCGAAGTCCTGCAAAGATTCCACATCCCAAAAAGACTTAATCAGTGACATCGGCATCAGGTGCTTCATAGCTGGTAATCCAGGACTGATTCATTTTCATAAGAGTCAAACGGTCCACAGAGTCTGTGGATAGACACGTTCTATGATCAGTAACGAAACCTCCTGCAGCATTGAATGCCCGTTCTGAAAGCACACTGGATGCAGGGCAGCCCAACAACTCAATAGCATACTGGGCAAGTTCTGGCCAGGGGTCTATTCTCATATCCCAGTAAGCCAGTGGATCGTCAGCTAGAAAGCTCTCCATCTCTGTTTTGGCCCCGAGGTAATCGTCCACCATGTGATGCAGACGCTGCCGATGGGATGTGGAAGCTGACAGCCCTGGGTGGCGAAGTGCCTCACTTAGGTGGATGCCTTCTCCAACGCTCCTTTCTTGACCAACGGAAGACTCAAAATTACATTTTCCACCACACTGTAACCTACTAGAGTCAGGTAAAACGTTCAATAAAATCCTTTTTATTTTTTTTATCCTCTGCACTCTCTGTGGGGACAGGATGAGTTCAGAGACCTTCCCCTTATAACGGTGGTCAAGGAGGGTTGCCAACCAGTAATCATTCTTCTCCTTTATGCCACGTATTCTTGGGTCCTTTCGCAGGCTTTGAAGCATGAGGTTGCCCATGCGCCTCAAATTTGCAGAGGCTTGAGAAGCAGTCTCCTCGGGGGTCACTCAGGATGACAGCATCTGGAACTTCCTCCTCCCAGCCACGATCTACTCCCAAGGGTCCTGGGGTTGGAAAGCCATCGCTTACAGATTGACGCATGTCTTCCTCTTCTTCAAAGCCTATGAAAGTGCCAGAATCCTCCTACTCGTCCTCCTCACCTCTCTCCTCCTGTGTGTTCTGTGACATAGGAATGATGGTGCCTGCATAATATGGCCCTTGAAAAAAGGAAGTCCTCCTCTTCCTACTGCTGCTCTGCCTCCAGTGCCCTGTCCATAATGCCACGCAGAGTCTGCTCCAGTAGGAACACAACAGGGATTGTGTCACTGATGCATGCACTGTCACTGCTCACTATCCTTGCGGCCTCCTTAAATGGTGACAATACAGTGCATGCATCCTTAATGATCAGCCATTGGCGTGCGGAAAAAAAGCAGGGGCGGGCTGAGCCTGTTGTCGTGCCATACTGACATAAGTACTCGTTGACGGCTCTCCGCTGCATGTATAGCCGCTGCAGCATTCCCAAAGTTGAGTTCCACCTGGTGGACATGTCACAAATCAGGCGGTTTACGGGCAGGTGGAATTCCCGCTGAATTTCAGCCAACCGAGCACTGGCTGTGTATGACTGCCTGAAATGGCTACAGACTCTTCTGGCCTGCTTTAGTACATCTTGTAACCCTGTAAGCATGGCACATGTGTCAACTTTTCCTGTCTAAGGGCGGACAGGAGGTTTGAGCCATTATCAGACACCACCATTCCTGGCTCCAGCTGGCGTGGTGTGAACCACCTCTTGGCCTGTGCTTGCAGAGCTGCAAGAATCTCTGCTCTGGTGTGGTTCCTGTCCCCTAAACACACCAGCTGAAGCACTGCATGGCACCTTTTAGCCTGACTCTGAGAAAAGCCCTTTGAACGCTTAGGGGGTACCTGATGTTCATAGGACAATTCTGCAGAGGAGGGCATGGAGGTGGCGGAGGGGGGGTAGAGCTCACAGGTCTGGCATCATCACCACCAGCTGTATGGAGACGTGGGGGCACAACAAGCTTCAGCACTGAGCCCTGTCCTGCATCCTTTTGAGTTGCAAGCCTTACACAGTGTGCTGTGAATGAAATATATCGTCCCTGTCCATGCTTGCTGGACCACGTGTCAGCAGTAAGGTGGATTTTACGGCTGACTGCCTTGCCCAACGATGCCAGAACATTCCCTTCCACGTGATGGTAGAGAGATGGAAAGGCCTTACGTGAAAAGTAGTATCGACTGGGAACCTGCCATTGTGGTACAGCACATTGTACGAATTCATGGAAGGGGGCAGAATCCACCAGGCTGAAAGGCAGAAGTTGGAGAGCCAACAGATTTGACAAGCTTGCATTCAGGTGCTGGGCATGTGGGTGACAGGAACTGTATTTTTTTTTTCCACTGCTGAAGATAGGGCATAGAAATTTGCCAGCTACAGTCTACAGCTGGTGGTGTGGTGCTGGTAGATGAGTTGCTAGGACCTTGGACACCCTGTGCTATACCATCATCTCTGTCAGTGGAGGCTGCTGAAAGGTAATGACTCGGTATTGCAGGGGCAGACTGAAGTGGGTAGGGAGGTGGAAGAGGGACAGATTTGTGCCCCTTTTGTGTGGCTTTTAGGTGCTCTTGCCAATGGGCTGAGTGGTTGGAGGTTAAATGCCTTGTTAGGCATGTGGTACCCAAATGGTTGGTGTTTTTGCCACATTTGATGTGCCTGTGACACAGTTTGCAGATAGCAACAGTGCGATCTGCTGCAGATGTGCTGAAAAAGGCCCAGACAGCTGAGCGGTGGGGAGTGGGCCAGGAGATAACAGCTACAGAATATGATGGAATAGGGTGGCTGCTCTCTACTCTTTCTTGATGTCGACCTCCTTGGGGTTGTGCCGCCTCACCTTCAGTTTCCTCCTCTGTTCTATCTGGCACCCAAGTCGCATCAGTGACCTAATCATCATCATCATCATCATCAACTCCATCTCCTCCCTCTTCATCATTACCACTGGAGACAACTTGGCAATACGCTGCGGCTTGGGGAACATGAATGCCAGTTTGTCTACCAGTGTTCCTCCCTCTCTCTAGGCTCATGTTCCTGTCATCCTCAACCTCAGAACCAGCATCTGAATCCAGTAATGGCTGGGCATCATCAAGGAGCAAGTAGCTGACGCAGTGGTCAAATAACTCAGCTGACTCCTCAATGGCTGATGTTAGGGCTATGGCAGGAAGAGATGTGGACAAGGAAGCAGGTTTATCCACTCTGGCAACTGCAGGGGACTGCACACTTGTCTCTGCTTGTGTGACAGAGGATGAGGAGGATGAGGAAGGTTTAGTAAGCCAGTCCACCACCTCCTCTGCATGCTGTGGCTGGATAGCACAGGCAAACTCACTAAACAGAGCAAATGATGCCCTGCCTGAGGGCTGACCACCACGTCCACCTTTACCTGTGGACACATTTGTTGCTGGCCCCCTTACAGTGCCAAGGGAATGTCTGCCTCTCCTTGTTGTCCTCCCAGACATTATTGGGAGTGAGGGGGTGGTGCTTATAAGCAAATGTAAAGGAGAAGTTGAAATCTGTACGTAGATGCACTTTAATCGATGTAAAGAGGTGTTTGGTGCCCTTTAATTTGAGTACTCACACTACACAGACACACTCCACAGATACAATACACTGCAATATATTGCGCCAAACGTACAGTGACGCACAGAACTATATGGCGTTAAACTGGCAGTAATGCACACAGAAGTAAATGGTGTTAAACTGGCAGTAACGCACGCAAAACGATATGGCGTTAAACTGACAGTAACGCACAAAACTATATGGCGTTAAACTTGTAGTAACCCACACAGAACTATATGGCGTTAAACTGGCAGTAACGCATACAAAACTATATGGCGCTAAACTGGCAGTAACGCAGGTAATACGATATGGCGATAAACTGGCAGTAACGCATGCAAGACTATATGGCATTAAACTGGCAGTAACACACACAATACGATATGGTGTTAAATTGGCAGCAACACACGCAATACGCTCACTACACTACAGTGAAACTATATAAGCTGTCCCTACTCTACACTAATACATGTATAAATGACACGGTCTCACTGCACTACAGTGAAACTATCTGAGCTGTCCCTACTCTAGCTGCACACTATGCAAAGCTGAATGATGGTCCTCCTCACTACACTCACACTATCCCTAGACTGACACTAAACTAATATTCTACACTGACAGTTGAAGAAAAAAAGCACAGTATAGCACACCAATAGCACTGAACAGAGCCCTGTTCTATCTCTCTCCACGCTGAAATCACACTGAAAATGGCTGCCATTGAAAGAATATTTTTATACTGTGGGGGAGAGAGAAACAAGAGAAATCTGAATGTGTATGGCTAACTTTACTCACATCACTATATCTATGGAGAACCAGCCGTGTAATCATAAAAAATAAAGTGTGTTAGCACTACAGAACACCCCCCTCTCTCTTTATAACATCTTCATAACATTGAGTCCTGGTTAATACTGATGCGGTACGGGATTTGCAGTTTAGCTAAGTTAATGACGCCCCAAAAACGGGTCTCAAAACGCAGTGCGTTTTGCTGAATTGGATCACATGGGTGTCAACACCCATGCGATCCAATTTCAGCACACCAAATTAAAAAAAAAGGTTAATGCACCTTTTTCGTGCAGGTGAACCGTACAAGATTAACAGGCTTAAATCGCACTAAAAAGAATCTTGTGATTTGAACAGGAATGTGGTGCAAATCACATGCGGTTTCCTGCACCGCATCAGGAGAGAAAAATCACATGATCTATGGCTGGTTTAAACTCTCTTTCCACAGCTGGAAGTGATTTGAGGGCTTTTACATTTTATTGCTGCACTTTTGGAGTGTCGGGTGATGGATAGTATGTGAAAATGTTGAGGAAAATCCTTAAAAATAGATGAACAACCACAGAGGCTCAAATGATCACTCTGAGGTTGATTTACTAAACCTCTGCATGGAAACCCGTCAGCTTCCAGGCTTTTTTTTGTCAAAAGCCTAATTAAACAAGCTGAAGTTAAAAGCTGATTGGCTACCATGCACAACTGCACCAGATTTTGCACTTTCCAATTTTAGTAAATTAACCTCACAGTGTCAGAAAAATGTCATAACTGCCCATTAATGCAGTTAAATGTTTTTGGCATTTGTGTCACTTGCTTATATCATTTTGTGCTAAAAGGAGCCATCCAAACATACAGGTGCATCTCATAAAATTAGAATATCATCAAAACGTTAATTTATTTCAGTAATTCAATTCAAAAAATGAAACTCATACTTTATATAGATGCGTTACACACAGAATGATATATTTCAAGCATTTCTTTTTTTTTTTACTTTTGATGATTATGGCTTACAGCTAGTAAGCAGGTGCCAAGTTCTGCTGGAAAATGAAATCAGCATCAGCATCAAGTATGGAATAAAACACTTGCGCCTTGGAATGGAATATCCTTAAATATAAGGACCTGCTGCTGTTCAGAATATCCCCACTAGATGGGGTATATGCACACAAAGATAATAATGGATAAACAGAGCTGGCTCCTCTTAATTACTACAAGCTGATTGTAAATACCTGGGAATTGAGGATATAAACTATTCCAAATAAGTGATAGTTAGACCAGTGAATTTTTCCTTTCTTTGTTACCTATGTGCAAATATTTGATGAAGTGACAACAGTATTGGATATACAAAAATTCATAAATTAGATAAAGTGACAATAGTGCAACATAAAGTGCATATTGTGATAATGGTGCAAATAGTCCTTTTTCTGTGCAAAAGTGCCAGTTCTCCAAATCCCAATTTTGTGATGATCCACTTCTTGGGATTGATAGAGATTCAAAACTCACCGGATGGGTTGGACCCTTTTGCCATATAGCAAACAGAGTCAATCTCGCCTGTACGTCTTTATAGGGACCTAACCCCGTACTCTGAACGCTAGTGTGTTGCGGTGTCCCCGCTGGGATAAAGATCCTCTGGCTAAGGCTCCTGGATTTCAAGGATGGATGATAGTATGCCCAGAATAAAACGAAACATAGGAAGCTCCTTATAGGGTAAAAAATCCTTTGATTTATTTCATTAAAAAATATTTACTACAATTTCCATCTTTAAAAAACCCCACTGCTGCTGTATGAATGCATTCAATAGCCCGTCTGTTAGATGGAGACATGACGGCAGTTCCAAATTCAGCGTGCGTTCCAGTCTCCTGGCTGGAAGTGACGTGTGAGAAGAGAGTCAACTGACGTGTGAGAGAGTCAACTGACGCGTTTCGTCATACAAGTGCGACCTTTTCAAAGCTTTGAAAATGGGCTGTTGAATGCATTCACACAGCAGCAATGGCGTTTTTTTAAAGATGGAAATTGCAGTATATATTTTTTAATGAAATAAATTGAAGGATTTTTTACCCTATGAGGAGCTTCCTATCTTTCCTTTACCAGTGAATAAGGAGGAGCCAGCGCTGTTTATCCATTATTATCTCAGCATCTCCAAAAAGCTGGTCAACAGAGGGAAGCATGAAATGCTCTAGAATTTCCTGGTAGAGGGCTGCACTGACTTTGGACTTAATAAAACACAGTGGACCGACACCAGCAGATGACATGGCTCCCCAAATCATCACTGACTGTGAAAACTTCACACTTTACCTCACGCAACTTGGATTCTGTGCCTCTCTTCCTCCAGACTCTGGGACCTTGATTTCCAAATGAAATACAAAATTATCCACAGTCCGTGATGATTTGGGGAGCCGTGTCATCTGCTGGTGTTGGTCCACTGTGTTTTATCAAGTTCAAAGTCAGCGCAGCCCTCTACCAACAATTTCTAGAGCACTTCATGCTTCCCTCTGCTGACCAGCTTTATGGAGATGTGGATTTCATTTTCCAGCAGGACTTGGTATCTGTTGGGTATTGTCAAGAGGATGATAAGAGACACCAGACCCAACAATGCAGAAAAGCTGAAGGCCGCTATCAAAGCAACCTGGGCTTCCATAACACCTCAGCAGTGCCCCAGTCTGATCGCCCCCATGCCACATCGCAATGATGCAGTAATTCATGAAAAAAGGAGCCCCGACCAAGTATTGAGTGCCTACTATACTGTACATGGACATACTTTTCAGTAAGCCAACATTTCTGTATTAAAAATCCTTTTTTTAAAAATTGGTCTTATGTAATATTCTAATTTTCTGAGATACAGAATTTTGGGTTTTCACTAGCTGTAAGCCATAATCATCTAAATTAAAAGAAAGAAATGCTTGAAATATATCACTCTGTGTGTAATGCATCTATATAAAATATATGAGTTTCACTTTTTGAATTGAATTACTGAAATAAATTAACGTTTTGATGATATTCTAATTTTATGAGATGCACCTCTAGATATTATTGCAAAATTTGACCAATCATATGACAGGTACATTGTGTAGTTGGATCCTGCAGAGATCAAATCAAACACTAGAGGGCAGCATTGACTCATAGGCAGTAATAGGGAGATGTCATACTAACTGAACAGTGGCTATGTACAGTATGTTGGATAAAATTAGATGATCGTGTAAGAAGTCCGAATGGCCTGATCTCATGTGCATAGCCTTTTTATGGTTCTCTCCATGTATAGCTCAAAATGCTAAATGAATGGAAAACTTTTAACATTTTAGCATAGCACACATTTTTTTGTCCCTTTATTATCCCTAGGTATCTTGTTGGTATGACCTGCATACTTCTCAAATGGAAACTCTTCTGTGTTCAGGCCCTTTCACACCCATGTGTTGCGATAATGCACTGTAAAAAGCATGTCTTACCTTGGGTTAACGTAAATTCATTACAAAGCATGTACCACAGTGCTGTATGTTGAGCTGCTATTGAATAGCACCCAGGGGTGGACTGACAACTCATGGGGACCCCGGGCAATAGGAGATTATGGGGCCCCCAGGCAATCAGAGATTATGGAGCCACACGGTATACACATACACACACACAGTATACACATGCATGTACACACAGTATACACAGACATGTTTCTGTTGGCTGAGAAGGTATGGAGAGGTGGGGCAGCTATAATCTCAGGATTTTTAGACCAAGAGGATGTCAGTAAGGGACATTTCAGAGACAGGTGTAAAAAAAACCCCACAGATTTATACATACTGTCCCTGCTTTTACTGAGGCTGGCAACCCTGATGGGTCCCCCTAGTGGCCCAGGGCCCTCAGGCAGTGCCCGAGTGGCTCAATGGTCAGTCCGCCCCTGATAGCACCCCAAGGCAATGCAGTGTATTTGCTTTGTAAGACACCACAGTGCAGAGATGTGAGCGATCTGAGCGCTGTGGTGCATTGCGTTCAGAAAAGTATGGCATTCAGCATTTTTGTGGCCTATTCCAGACTGGGCTTCTTAACACAATGCATGTAAAACGAACAATAACACATACCTTAGATTGTAAGCTCCTTGAGGGTAGGGACCGATGTGAATGTATATGTAAAGCGCTGCGTAAATTGACAGCGTTATATAAGTACCTTAAATAATAATAATATGCATGCATTAAGGCAAAGCACAGGTGTTAATGGGCCCTTAGAGTCTGCAGCAGAACATAAATTCTCACCTGCATTAATAAGCAGACAGGTCATTTCCACTGCGGGATTAGCATTTTTTATGGATCCCCAGAGGTCATCCCTGTTTCTGTGGATCATTTAGATTGGGAACTGCAGGAAGGGTGTTGGTAAGGACACATCCATCATGACAATTAATGAGGCCCCCCAGGCTCTCCCACCCCTCCCTGTGTCCACTCAGCTGTGACAATGGAAAAGAAAGAGGTGAAGAAGGGTCCTCTACTGCTCCTTTGATGTCCTCTGAGGATGTCAGTACTTTGTCCCTTTCAGTATAAGAAGATTAGAGGCCTTTAATTTCTCCTATCCCACATGACCAAAGGGAGGTACCCAGCACAATGCCAGACAAATTAGAAAATTCAGTATTTAACCACTTCAATACCAGGCACTTATACGCCTTCTTGCCCAGGCCAATTTTCAGCTTTCAGCGCTGTCGCAAATTGAATGACTATTGCGCGGTCATGCTATACTGTACCCAAACAGTTTTTTTTATCATTTTGTTCCCACAAATAGAGCTTTCTTTTGGTAGTATTGGATCACCTCTGCGATTTTTATTGCCTGTGCAACAAATAATAAAAGACCGAAAATTTTGAAGAAAAAAAAAAGGTTTTCTTTGTTTCTGTTAATTTTTTTTGTAAATAAGTAAGTTTTCTTCTTCAATGATGGGCAATGATATGGCTGCACTGACAAGGCGGCACTGATCGGAAGAGATGAGATGGCACCAATGAGGTGGCACTGATGGGCACTGATGATGGGCACTGGTATGCGTCACTGATGGTCACTCATAGGCGGCACTGATAGGTACTTATGGGTGGCACTGATAGATGGCATGGATGGGCACTGATAGGTGGGCACTGATGGGTGGCATTGCTGGGCATCACTGATTTTTTCTGTGCCATAGAGGTGCCAGTCAGTGCCCACTTGTGGGCACTGATTGGCATATGTTGGGCATTCATTTTCACATGTAGATGGCCATGGGGGATGTACCTGGCCATCCACATGTTAGGAGCTTCCCTGTTGGTCCTGGTGTCTTCCCTGGTGGTCTAGTGTGGGCATCCGAGGGGGTGCTGCGTTGATAAACAATCAGCGCAAACCCCCCGTCAGGAGAGCCGCCGATCGGCTCTCCTCTACTCGCGTCTGTCAGACGCGAGTGAGGAAAAGCCGATCAACAGCTCTTCCTGTTTACATCGTGATCAGCCGTGATTGGACACGGCTGATCACATGGTAAAAAGCCTCCGCCGGAGATCGGTGTAGCGGTATGTCAGACTGATACACCGCACCACCAATCGCCACGGTGCGCACCCCCACAGCGGCGGCTGTTATCCTCCAGGATGTCATATGATGCCCAGTCAGGATGACTGAACCACTGCCCAGCCGTCATTCTGCTATATTCCGGGCGGGAAGTGGTTAAATTACATTTATTGAGCCCTGCTGTAAAACTAGAAAATTAAAAGCTACTCGATGAGCCGCGGCGAAAAACGGACGTGGTTTTCGTGAAATAGTGGGCGTGGCTTAAATGGGCGTGGCTCAAGGGGGTGTGGTTAGAGTCTGAGATGAATAAGGGATGGAGATATAAAGGGGGAGAGAGGAACGAAGGGACAGCAGCCCCAGATCCTACACAACAATGAAATATGTGTATTCTAGAAAGTTTAACAATCAGCAGATAAAGATACTCCAAACACCTGGTGTTAGCGCTTCAATCATCCCGGCACCATGATTGTTATGGTGTCAGGATGATTCAAGTGCATTATTTCTATTATTACATTGTGATATAAAAATAAATCATTCAACTCACCATAATGCAGAATCAGTGGGATCCCTGAGCGTGTCAGCTGCCATGTCGCCTGCCACCAGCAGAGTCCATCCTTGCATCAGGTGCACCCAGCAGAGTCTGTCCTTGCATCAGATGTCCCCAGCAGAGTCTGTCCACGTATCAGGTGCCCCCGGCAGACTCCCTCCTTGCATCAGGTGCCCCCAGCAGAGTCAGTATAGACCCCTCCATCAGTGCAAACCCCCCTCCATCAGTGCAGACCCCCCTCATCAGTGCAGACCCCCCTCCATCAGTGCAGACCCCCTCAGCATACCCCCCTCCATCAGTGCAGACCCCCTCAGCAGAACCCCCTCCATCAGTGCAGACCCCCTCAGTGCAGACACCCTCAGCAGACCCCCCTCCATCAGTGCAGTCCCCCTCAGCAGAACCCCCTCCATCAGTGCAGACCCCCTCAGCAGAACCCCCTCCATCAGTGCAGACCCCCCTCCATCAGTGCAGACCTCCTCAGCAGAACCCCCTCCATCAGTGCAGACCCCCTCAGTGCAAACGCCCTCAGCAGACCCCCCTCCATCAGTGCAGACCCCCTCAGCAGAACCCCCTCCATCAGTGCAGACCCAATCAGCAGAACCCCCTCCATCAGTGCAGACCCAATCAGCAGAACCCCCTCCATCAGTGCAGAGTGCAGACGCCCTCAGCAGAACCCCCTCCATCAGTGCAGACCCCCTCAGCAGAACCCCCTCCATCAGTGCAGACCCCCTCAGCAGACCCCCCTCCATCAGTGCAGACCTCCTCAGCAGAACCCCCTCCATCAGTGCAGACCCCCTCAGTGCAGACGCCCTCAGCAGACCCCCCTCCATCAGCGCAGACCCCCTCAGCAGAACCCCTTCCATCAGTGCAGACCCCCTCAG
Source organism: Lithobates clamitans (assembly GCA_037952925.1). Lineage (NCBI taxonomy): Eukaryota > Metazoa > Chordata > Amphibia > Anura > Ranidae > Lithobates > Lithobates clamitans. Next base: position 3,287,180 of record JBBGZY010001091.1, read on the forward strand.
CAGAACCCCCTCCATCAGTGCAGACCCAATCAGCAGAACCCCCTTCATCAGTGCAGAGTGCAGACACCCTCAGCAGAACCCCCTCCATCAGTGCAGACCCCCTCAGCAGAACCCCCTCCATCAGTGCAGACGCCCTCAGCAGACCCTCCCCTCCCATAATGCCCCCCAGGCTCCAGCAGTGAGCACATACGATAGAGCGGCCGCCAGTGTAGCGCCAGGCGCCGTGTGCTCAGTGGAGAGGCCGATCCGTGTGAAAGGAGAAGCCGATTCATTGGCTGCACGGATCGAGCCCCCTTCTCCTCTCTACTGAACACAAGGGGGAGCGATCAAGCGGCGGTGGCGGGTCCGGCCGCCATTTTACTGAAGTCCACAACCAAAAAGGCAAATTGCAAACATTCCCGATTTTCCCTGGGCAAATCCCGATTCGGGACAGCCTCCAATTGGGACGAGGGTCCCAAAATCGGGATTGTCCCGGGACTGTTGGCAACTATGCATTGTTAGCATCAGGAAGCCTACCCTGACTAATGATATGCAGCTGGAGCAGGTGCATGTAGACCAGAAGTGGCTACATAAAGGCTAGAGGAGACCAGCAACATTGAGATAAACAAAGAATTAAAAAGGTGCAAAAGAAAAAAAAATATGGCAAGCACCTATGGTGTGCAATGGAAACTAAATGTCACCCAGTTAGGGTTTAGATCTACTGGAATGTACCACCATATAATAGGGCCTAAGGCATTAGGCGTAGGTCAATGTACTCCTGAATATAAGCACTGGCTTATCCAGATGATACCAATTAGTCAAAGGAGAAAGGGAGAAAAGTGCTGGAAGGGGCTACAGGTGCAGGTTCTCACAGGGAGGAATTATAGTGATTGGGACTGGTTTTTAACTTGTCCAATCCTCTGATCATCCTAAGATTACCTGCAGACAGGTGTGGGTCTCCTAGACGTTAAGACCCCTTTCCCACTGCCGACGCCCGGGCGTCAGCGTTAAAGCGGCGCTATTTTTAGTGCCGCTTTACCGTAGTTTTAGCAGCGCTATTCTGCCGCTAGCGGGGAGGTTTTAACTCCCCTGCTAGCGGCCGAAAAGGGGTTAAATCCGCCCGCAAAATGCTGCCAGTATCGTAGCGCTGCCCCATTGATTTCAAAGGGGAGCAGCGGTGGAGGAACGGTGAACCGAACCAAAGAAGCTGCTGACAGGACTTTTTGTGACACCCTGCCAGCGCACCGCTCCAGTGTGAAAGCCGGAGGGCTTTCACACTGAAGTGAATGGAGCCGCTTTTTTCAGGCGCTATGTAGGCGCTATTTTTAGTCTTCCTAATCTGCCTCTTCCTTTTCCGCTGTTCCTTCACTTCCTCCTCTTCGTTGAGCTGCCCTGTTGTCTTCTGGGACATGTGTGTGTCCCAGAAAACAACAGGGCCGTTCACAAAGCGTCGTGCGACTCGCGCATGCGCAGTAGGAAACGGGCAGTGAAGCTGCAAGGCTCCACTGCCTGTTTCCCTTAGTTAGGATGGCGTTGCTGACTTAAAAAAAAAAAAAAAAAAACGCCGGACCTCCGCTTTAATTAGCACTACTGAAGTCGCTCCGACTTTAGGAAGGGTTCCTGTACTATTTCAAGGCAACTTATATCTGACTTGTGCCCATAGACTTTAAAGGAAGTCGCCTCTAAGTCGGATCCTCATCTATATTGGTGTGATTAGGATCTGATATTAAAGGAAGATTACCCAGGCATTCCCTGAAAGTTGACCAATCACAGCTGATCGCGTGAACCAGGAAGTGCCGGTAAACGGCATTCCTCGGTTTGCGCTGACAGGGAGAGCCGATCGGCGGCTCTCCCTGTCAGAGGGGGGGAGGGGTTGTCTGTGCTGATAATCAGCACATTGATTATCAGCACAGCCCCATCAGATGTGCCACCACAGCTGCCAGTCAGTGCCCATAAGCTGCCAGTCAGTGCCCCATAGAAAGACAGGTGACAGTGCCAATTAGTGCCCATCACAGTGCAAATCGGTGCCCAGCAGTAAAACCTGTCAGTACTTCATCATCAGTGCCAATCAGTACCGCCTATCCGTGCCGCCAGTCAGTGTCCATCACAGCCGCCAGTCAGTGCCCATCACAGCCGCCTATCAGTGCCGCCTATTGGTGCCCATCAGTGCCCATCAATTCTACATATCCGTGCCTCATCAGTGCCACCTTATCAGTGCCACCTCATCTGTGAAGGAGAAAACAAAATTTAATAACCGTAACGAAGAAAAACTTTTTTTTTTTCAATTTCGGTCTTTAGTTTGTTTAGCAAAAAATAAAAACCGCAGAGGTGATCAAACGCCACTAAAAGAAAGCTCTATTTGTGGGAACAAAATTATAAAAATTTTGTTTCGGTACAGTGTAGCATGGCTGCGCAATTATCATTCAAAGTGCGACAACTCTGAAAGCTGAAAATTGTCCTGGGTGGAAAGGGGCAAAAGTGCCAAGTATTGAAGTGGTTAAAGGAGTTGTAAAGTCAGAAGATTTTTTTTTCTTAATGCATTCTATGCATTAAGGTAAAAAGCCTATTGTGTGCAGCAGCCTTCCCAGGAGCAGCAAAGAGGGACCCGAGAAGAGGAGGCTCTGGGCTGCCCTGTGAAAAACCACTGCACATAGGAGGCAAGTATAACATGTTTTTTATTTTGAAAAAAAAAAAGAAAATAAGAGACTTTCCAAAACTTTAAATACTTTCAAATAACATTCAAATGTACGGAGAATTTTCATACACATTTTTTAAAATCTACCAGTGTATACCCACCTTAAAGTGTTTGTTGCCCCGACGCTTCATATTTCTGATATGTGGTCTTCTTTTGTTTATAGCGCAAAATGATCAAATACCACCAAAAGAAAGCTCTATTTGTGGGGAAAAAATTTATCAAAATTTAATTTGGGTACAATGTCGCACGACCGCGCAATTCAAAATGTTACAGCGCTGAAAGCTGAAAATTGGCCTGGGCAGGAAGGGGGTGAAAATGCCCGGTATTGAAGTGGTTAACCACTTTCCGCCTGGCCCATAGCAGATGACAGCCAGGCGGTGGTTGTGTTATCCTGACTGGGCGTCATATGGCGTCCAGCAGGATAACCCCCTAGCGCGTGCCCGCGGGGGCATGCAGCGCGGCGATCGGGGACGGCATGTGTCCCTCGGACACAGCGTTTCCCCGATCATGGTAAACAGCCAGTGAATTTGGCCATTTACCACGTGATTGGCTGTGTCGACGTCACAGCCGATTGCATGTCATAACAAGGAGGAGTGCAGGGCAGGGATCGAGGAAAGCGGGTGTCTCTTGGACAAAGCGCTTCCCCGATCATGGTAAACAGCCAATGAAATTTCACAAAGACCAAATAATATACATTAATTTTGATTATTTTTACCAAAGATATGTAGCAGTATAAATTTTGCCACAAATTTATGAAGAAAAATGACTTATTTGCAAAATTTTACAATAGAAACTAAAAAAAAGTGTTTTTTTTCAAAATTTTCGCTGTTTGTAATAGAAAAAAAAAGCATGACAAGACCTCTTAAATATGAGATCTGGGGTCAAAAAGACACTAAAATGCAATAAAAAAACTTTGTAATTTAAAAAAAAATGTCCCTTTTAAGAGCATTGGGCGGAAGTGACGTTTTGACGTCGCTTCCGCCCTGCAATGATATGGAGAGGGGTGGGCTAGGGAAAAGATATGATCGCCTCCGCCGCTACCGATGGCTTCGGAGAGTGGCGGGAGGAGGGGGGCCTCTCCCGCTGCCGATAAAAGTGATCTTGCGGTGAATCCGCCGCAGAGACCACTTTTATCTTGAAGAGTACCGCCCACTGAAGAAGAGGATATCGGGGTTATGGTAGCTAGCTGCTACCATAACAATGGTATTCCTCTTCAAAGTAGCGACGTAAAATGACAGCGGGCGATCCGTAAGTGGTTAATGTGTATGTGTATCTTCCTCTGTTTTTACAGCAGCTCTGTTGCATATAGTGTACCAATGCCTGTTAATAGGAACTATCTTGTACTATATTTACAGTTAATCATGCTCAAGATTGATGTAGCACCCTCTACCATAGGTAGGTGCTAGAGTGAGGATTTTTTGGTAAGGAACTGTCAGTACAGGTAAATTTTGGCAGGCCTATGCTTCGGGCTAGGCCTGTTTGTTTTTACCTGGGGGCAGGTAATGGTTAGTGTAGCAGTGGGTGTGACCACCTGTGCTTCAGTGCTTGGATGCCTCCCCTGCTTCTAGGAAAGAATGTTTTGGAAGAGGGGCAGGGCCTAGAACTGGAGTGGCAGGCAGCTCATGTGAGGAGCCCTGACCAATCCCCAACTGGAATTGGCAGGGGGCAGGGCTCCCATATAAGCTGAGGTAACGGGCAGCTGGGAGGAGTTGTCGGCCGGGAGAAGTGGAGAATGGAGTACTAGACAGCAGCAGGAGTGCACCCCCATCTGGGGGGGGGTGCACGCCGATCATGGGAGGAGGCCCGGGAGAGCTGTGAAGGAACTTCACCCTTACACGGTCATGGGTGAAGTCCTCATCTTTACACGGTCATTGATGAGGAGTTCCTGGAGCAGAGGGGCAGGAGGAGCTGTCGGAACGTACGGTCCAGTTAAGTTCTCCATCATGGACTCGGGGCAGAGAAAGGTCTGTACCACAGTGGAGAGCTGGATGTGGAGACATGCCAGGAAGTCTGGGAGGGAACTTCACCCTTACACGGTCATGGATGAAGTCCTCATCTTTACACGGTCATTGATGAGGAGTCCTGGAACAGAGGAGAGGACTGTGGGGAATAGTGTCAAATCGATGTGGCCCGAGGGCTCAGGCTTTGCAGGCTGGACTAGCTGGGAACAGTAGTCCACCGTTCAGCACATGCTACTAAACTACTAGGCCTCTGGGGAGAGGTACTGCAGACCTTTGGCCTAGTAACAGCAACTAATCAGAGTAAGCATTAGAGACTATTCAGAGTGGGTTCTTTTGCATATAGAAGAGGATGTGTCAAGAAACATAATGTGCTACAGAATAAGTTTGTGCAGGAGGGATGGATTCCTGGGAGCAATAGTCTGCAGAGGAGGAGCAATAATCTGCATGGTGATGCAGGGAAGAGACTGTAGATGTTATATATGTGCATCATTTCTTCAAGGCTCAAACGAAGTTCTGGCAGGAGGTCTGGCAGCAGGGTGATATGGTGGATGTTAGTTACTAGTGGCAACCACACCACTACATTGATATCATTCATCTTATTGCCAGATGCCGTTTCTATGACATGTGTACATGTACAGTATGTATTTATACCATTTTATCAACATTAGTTACTTCTCATGTGCTGCCAAGCTGACATATATGTATTGATCTATCCATTATGTTCATGCCGTGTGTGCATGTGTAGGTAATATATAAAAATACTTTTTTACTTGTTTCATACTTTTGTCACAAATATTGTTTTTTTCAGGGGGAACTTGGTGGAACTCAGTTCCACCACCTCTGGCTCAGACCCTTGGGGGGAGGGGGCTGCTCACCACAATCACTTGTAAACACAGAAGTCTGGTTTCTGTGTTTACAAGTGACAGCTCTGCACTCCCCCCTGAACTCTGCACTCTGTATGTAATGCAATCCTGATATTTAATGCCCCTTTAGGACCCTCCTACTGGGGGGGAGTTGGGGGGTCATGGTTGAGTTCCAGCACCTATTGTTTGAGGGAAAAAAAGCCCTGCCAACCACTCTACCTCCACAAGTCAATTCCCACATTCCTTTCTTGTTCATCCATGTTTGCAAACGTATCCATTGCTTCTGTCTTATTTCCTGGACAGACACAGGAAAAAGTTGACCAGCTGACCTCATTAGCGCTCACCCTGCAGCATCCACCCTCCTAGCTACCCACCCATTCCCAGCTGCACGTTTTTTTAACCACTTCAGCCCCGGAAGGATTTACCCCCTTAATGACCAGGCCATTTTTTTGCGATACGGCACAATTGCGCGGTCGTGCAACGCTGTACCCAAACAAAATTGATGTCCTTTTTTCCCCCACAAATAGAGCTTTCTTTTGGTCGTATTTGATCACCTCTGCGGTTTTTATTTTTGCACTTTAAACAATATTTCTTTACTTTCTGCTAAAAAAATGTAAAAAAACAAATGTCTTCAGCAGTTTAGGCCAATATGTATTCTGCTACATATTTTTGGTAACAAATCCCAATAAGCGTATATTGATTGGTTTGAGCAAAAGTTATAGCGTCTACAAACTACGGGATAGATTTATGTAGTTTTAAATATTTTTTTAATTGTTTTTACTGGTAATGGCGGCGATCTGTGATTTTTAGCGAGACTGCGACGGACAAATCTGGCCCTAAGTGACACTTTTTGGGGACCAGTGACACTAATACAGTGATCAATGCTAAAAGAATGCACTGGTTACTGTATAAATGACACTGGCAGCGAAGGGGTAACATCAGGGGTGATCAAAGGGTTAACTGTGTTCCCTCAGTGTGGGGGAGGTGCTGGCAGGAACAACTCAGAGATCTTAGTTCCTAATTACTAGGAACAGCATATCTCTGTGTTGTCCCCTGTCAGAACGGGGATCTACCTTGTTTACATAGGCAGATCCCTGTTCTGTCTCTTTTTGCCGAGATCGCAGGTGGCTGGCGGACATCAGGTCCGCCGGGCACACGCATCGGCTCCTCCTCCGTGCAGCGGGCGCCCACCCACACTTTCTATTTTCGCATAACAGGGCTGCAGTATATGTGCGGTGGGCGATCTTTAAGTGGTTAAATGAAATTTAATAAGTCAATCAATATACAATCAGATTGCATAGTGTATGGCCATCTTTATACAAGTACAGGAGGAAGTGGACAGAAACACTCAGCTATCAAGCCCATTCACAACTCTGCATAGCGGAAACTTGCATTCAAACATGCGTTTTTTGTTTGTTTTTTATGTTATTTTTCTTTTGCAAAAAACTATTTTTTTAATCTAACATTTTTTACAGTACTCTGTGTTTGAAGGCATCAAAATTTGAACTACCTTCTTAAATTTATGTCTCCTGATGCTTGGTAATCCAAGCTTCTTTTAATAAATCCATCATGCCATACATTCATAAAAAATGTTTTTTTTTTTGTTTTGTTTTTTTGTAGGCAACTAATTTTTATGATTACCAAGCATCAGGAGACATAAATTTGAGAAGGTGGTTCAAATTTCGATGCGTTCAAATGTAAAAAATTTTAGATTAAAAAATAGTTTTTTGCAAAAGAAAAATAACAAACCTGTTCAAAAGTAAAATACTATAAGGAAATGACCTTAACCGCTTGCCGACCGCCTCACGCTGATATACTGCGGCAGAAGGGCACGTACAAGCAGAATCACGTACCGTTACATTCCCTTTTAAGAGGCGGCCAGCGGGCACACGTGCGCCGCCGGCAAGCTCTATGAGTCGGGTCGCAGGTCCCGTGGACTTGATCGCCGCGGGGATACCCGCGATCGCCTCACGGGGAGGAAGAACGGGGAGATGCTAATGTAAACAAGCATCTCCCCGTTCTGCCTAGTGACAGTGTCACTGTTCTCTGCTCCCTGTCATCGGAGCAGAGATCAATGACGTGTCACACACAGCCCATCCCCCCCTACAGTTAGAAACACGCCCCTAGGAAACACTTAACCCCTACACTGCCACCTAGTCGTTAACCCCTTCACTGCCAGTGTCATTTACACAGGATTCCGTGCATTTATACAGCACTGATTGCTGTATAAATGACAATGGTCCCAAAAATGTGTCAAAACTGTCCAATGTGTCCGCCATAATGTCGCAGTCACAATAAAAATCGCTGATCGCCGCCATTTAAAAAAAAAAAAAAAATTATTAATAAAAATGCCATAAAACTATCCCCTATTTTGTAAACGCTAATACTTTTGCGCAAACCGATCAATAATCGCTTATTGCGATTTCTTTTACCAAAAATATGTAGAAGAATACGTATCGGCCTAAACTGAGGAAAAAAAATCTTTTTTTATATATTTTTGGGGGATATTTATTATAGCAAAAAGTAAAAAATAATGCGTTTTTTTCAAACTTGTCGCTCTTTTTTTGTTTAGAGCGCAAAAAATAAAAAAGCGCAGAGGTGATCAAATACCACCAAAGGAAAGCTCTATTTGTGAGAAAAAAAGGACGTCAATTTTGTTTGGGAGCCACGTCACATGACTGTGCAATTGTCAGTTAAAGCAACGCAGTGCCGAATCACAAAAAGTGCTCTGGTCAGGAAGGGGGTAAATTCTTCCAGGGCTGAAGTGGTTAAACAACCCTTAACCACCGACACCTGTGATAAATTACCACATGAGAAAATGCGGTAGTTACCGAACAATCGAAAAAATACTGTATTCGTTATTTAACGTTAAATTTGCAGTGAATTGAACTTTCATAACTGATTTACCACGTACTATTTTACCGGATTTTATTTGCCATTATTTAACTCTTAGTGAATAGACCCCATTGTCACTTAACCCTTTCTTGGCTGGAGTTCTACTGGAGAGCATTTTCAAAAAAACTGATTAGCAGCAACAAGGCAATTTTTAGGTGGTTTTTCTTGATACACGGCTGTTCAGACTAGATGAGAATCTGAGATATTATCTCTTATTTCTGTGTATTTTGTATACTGAATATTTAGCTAGACTGGGGTGAATTGGAAATCTGCTGTTACAGCAACATAAGCAGGTTTCAGTTAGATTCCCCTTGCTGAGTGTCAGGGCTAAGTGCTGTGGAAATGAAAAATGCTCCCTCCACCATTCTAACACCTATGCTGACTAACCAGGGTTGCCAACCGCCAGTAAATTTACTGACAGTTTGTAAAAATATGTGATTTTTTTTTTTTACAACTGCCAGTAAACATCAGGGGCTGATAATTTCATGCTGTGTTGACTTTTTAAGTGTAAATCAAGCAAATTACTTTGTTTTAGGTATTGTCAGTGTTTCCATTTCATGTTTATACTGTTCAAATATTCACTGTGTTAGTTTTCAATAGGAGTTCTGTAATTTCTCAGGTTGTCAGTAAAAAATGTGCTCCGCCAGTAAATTTCCCATGTTTTGTCAGTAAAAAAAAAATGTGCTCCGCCAGTAAATTTCCCATGTTTTGTCAGTAAAAAATGCTGCGGGAGGTTGGCAATCCTGTGACTAACCTGTGTAAGAAAGATGTATATACTGTATACATACATATAAAACTATGAACAGATAATGTAGTATTGAACTTTGTGTGGACAACTGAGTACCATAAAAACAATTTTATTATTTACCTTTAAAAATCTATTACACTACATTAAAAATGACTCTTCATATAAGGGTTCACAACACGCAAAGATTCTGATTACAGTTCACATGTGGACTCAAATCCTCCAGGTGCACGTGTGACAGAATTAGTACACTGGAACCCACTCCTAATCTAGTGTAGAGTAATATCAGCCAGTAGGTTAGACTGGAACTCATAGCATGTTTATGTTGCCCATAGAGGTAGAAATGAGTAAGCCAAGATGAAGTCACTGCCTCTCTCACATAATCTTAAAATAAAAGGACCAACTTTCCAATGGGGAACCATCCAAACCCAGTGTAAGTAAGTCACCATAAAGACAGTATGGTAGTCAAAGAATTCAAGGCACATATACTCCAAAGAGATGGTTCCTGATAAGTATCTTAGAAACAAACTCAATTCACATGAATCTAGCCTGTGATGACTACCATGCTGTCTTTATAGTGATACACTGGGTCTGAATGGTTCCCCTTTGGGAAGTTGGTCCTTTTATTTTAGGATTATATGTACAAGACCATCGGCTGTTTACTGAATATACCTGAATTTTCTATCCGAGAGGCAGTGGCTTCACCTTGGCTTACTCATTTGCACCTCTATGAGCAACATACACATTCTATGAATTCCAGTCTACCCTACTGGCTGATATTACTCTATAAAAGATTAGAATTTGGTTCCAGTGTACTGATTCTGTCAAATGTGCTCCTAAAAAAGGATTCCCCAAACGCGTTCACAGTCCACATGTGCACTGTAATCAGAATCTTTGCATGTTGTAGAGAATGAGGAGAGTCATTTTTTTAATGTTGTGTAAAAGACTTTTAATGGTAAATAATAAAGTTGTTTCTATGGTACTCCCTCTATAGTGGCGGCCTGTCAATAAGGGGCATAGGGGCGCATCCCCCCTAATCCATGCGCCTGGCCCCTAATCTCCATGCAGGGCACCAGATGCATGGATTTCAATGGGGTTTTTTTTGCCTGAGGCTCTAATTGGCTTAAAAAAAAGGGTGGGCTCGGGGTGCAGAGCACTGCGCCCCAAGCCCACCCAGTTGTGTGACAATAGCGAGTTAAAATTCACTACTGTCTTCCCGATTCTCCTCCTGGCCAATTAGAACTCCTGGTCTCAGGACCCCACTTCCTGTTCGGCCGGGAGGTGAAACCCTGGCTTTTCCTGGATCCTCCTGAAGCGAGGAGCAGCAGCGCCAGATCCGTGTCATCTTTCTCCACACGGTAAGACCTTGGCGGGAGAAGCTCTGGCTCTTCCCGGATCCTCCTGGAGCGAGGAGCAGCAGCCCCGGATACGTGTCATCTTCTTCCTCATGGTAAGGTCTGGGTGGGAGGAGAAGCCCTGGCTTTTCCCGGATCCTCCTGGAGCGAGGAGCAGCAGCCCCGGACCCGTGTCATCTTCCTCCTCATGGTAAGGTCTCGGCGGGAGTAAAGCCCAGGCTTTTCCCGGATCATCCTGGAGCGAGGAGCAGCAGCCCCAGATCCATGTCATCTTCCTCCTCGGGGTAAGATCTCGGCGGGAGGAGAAGCCCCAGCTTTTCCCAGATCCTCCTGGAGCGAGGACCAGCAGAGCCGGATTTGTGTCATCTTCTTCCTCACGGTAAGGCCTCAGCGGGAGGAGAAGCCCCAGCTCTTCCCGGATCCTCCCGGAGCGAGGACCAGCAGAGCCGGATCCGTGTCATCTTCTTCCTCACGGTAAGGCCTCAGCGGGAGGAGAAGCCCCAGCTCTTCCCGGATCCTCCTGGAGCGAGGAGCAGCAGCCCCGGATCCATGTCATCTTCCTCCTCACGGTAAGGCATCCAAACCCCTGCCTTCCTGTCCATCTCCCCTGGGGGAGTGAGGGGGGCAGGTTTGTTTGCTGCCCCCCCCCCCAAAATATTGAGCACCAGCCTCCACACAAAGTCCATGACTACATATTCTGTTCATAGTTTTACATGTTTTGCTAGGATGTGGACATATAGCACACACAGCCTGTTTTTTTTCCTGCTCTGGGCTGGTCATGTGAACATTTTTGTCAGCAGCTGCAGGGGAGAGAAGAGAGTGCTCGACAATGGCTGGTAATGCCTGGGAGTGGTGATGTCATCTATAGGCCTCTTAGATTGTAAGCTCTAAGGAGCCGGGGCCTCTGATTCCTACTGTATTAAAGTGTATTGTATTTCTACTGTCTACCCTCAAGTTGTAAAGCGATGCGTAAACTGTTAGCACTATATAAATCCTGTATAATAATAATAATAATAGGCTTTCATGGTCCATCCATTGTCGGCGCTCACTCCTCTTTCCTGTGTCTTGGCCTAGGCTGACAAGGCTGGCAGTGATTTCTGTGTTTTCCTCCGTGACCTCTGGAGTACTGTTTATGCTCTACTGATTGCCACTACACGATTACCTTTGCTGCGATCACTATATTAATGTTTTGTAAGTAGCTTCTTTTTTTCTTAATACATTTTTATCTGAAGATAATGCACTAGGCTGGTGCGCCCTCTTGTTTCTCTTTTACCTAGGCTGACAAGGCCCTGGCCTAGGGTGGCACTTTGCAGGCATGAAAAAAGCCCCCCCCCTCCTGCACAAAACCTGGCATCTTGCTGTAGCGCCAGTGTTATTATAGGGCGGACTGGGCAGGGACTGGCGCTAGTTATGGGGCGTACTTGGGCAGGGACTGGCGCCCCCAAAAACTGTCTGGTGACTGCCCAGACCGGCCGCCCTTAATGCGACTGGCTGTGGCGGAGCCTAATTCTCCGCCTACCCTCCTCCGCAGCATCCAATCATATCGCAACTTCCTCCCGGGCTCTGTGTCGATAGGCGAAAGGAGGACGAGGGGAACCCCCAGGCCAGCCAGGTACAATTAAAATGCAATTGGAGACTCTTATTGGAGCAATATCTGAAAGGAAAGTACAGTTCTTCCCTATTAGATTTATTACATTAGAAAAGATAGGGAGCGTTGTTATTTTCAGGATCAAATTCTTCTGACTTTAAAATGAAACATTTGTCCATATTATTGACAGCAGAAACAACAGACCTGCAATTTCCTACTGAAAATGTTCAATATTTGAAACCATCTGACAGTCATCAGTAATATTACATGCCATTTCATCTTATTCCTTATTTCCTCAAACATTTATGTGTTAGTAACAGGGGAAGTCATTTATTTATTTTTTTAATCTTACCAGCTACCCGTATATACTCGAGTATAAGTCGAATTTTTCAGCACATTTTTTTGTGCTGAAAGTGCCCCCCTCGACTTATACTGGAGTCAAGCACTTTTCTGCAGCAAAAAATTTCATTTTCCGAACCGAATTTGGGGCCCCATATCTCAGGGCCACTTGGTGCTAGAAACCCCAAATTTGGTATGCAAACCCAGTGGACCTAGTACCACAACATATCCAAAGCTGAAGTTCCTAGCACTAAGTGACCCCGAGATACGGGGCCCCAAAATCGGTTTGGAAAATGTCATTATCTGCTGCAGAAAAGTGCTTGACATTTTCTGAACCTACTTTGGGGCCCCATATCTCAGAACCACTTGGTGCTAGGAACCCCAAATTTGGTGTGAAAACCCAGTGGACCTAGTACCACAACATATCCAAAGCTGGGGTTCCTAGCATCAAGTGGCCCTGAGATACAGGGCCCCAAAAATGGTTCGGAAAATGTCATTCTCTGCTGCAGAAAAGTGCTTGACATTTTCTGAACTGATTTGTGGGGCCCTGTATCTCGTGGCCACTTGGTGCTAGAAACCCCAGCTTTGGAAATTTTATGGTGCTAGTTCCACTGGGTTTGCACACCAAATTTGGGATTCTTAGCACTAAGTGGCCCCGAGATACGGGGCCCCAAATTTGGTCAACTGTGCCTATCTGCAGCAATGTCATTTCGGGACCCTTTGGGTTCAGAGACCCCAAATTTTGGCTGCAGCTAGGGGGCATCTAGGAACCCTTAACTACCGAGTTTGAAGTTCAGGGGACCTATGGCTGCAAATGGGCACAGTGAGGCATGCAAATGGGCACAGTGATGCTGCAAATGGGCATTGTTGACCCTCTTTCCCACTTACAGTAGCTGTGCATTTCTCACCTTCGTCTTATACTCGGGTCAATAAGTTTTTCCCATTTTTTTTGTGGTAAATTAGGGCCTCGACTTATACTCGGAACGACTTATACTCGAGTATATACGGTATATATTTTTTTCTGATTTAAAGGCATCCAGTACATTTTCAGAAATGTAAATGCACATAAACTGAGTTTTCTTCTATATAGCACAAAGTACTATTACTTTTGTAAGTCATGTGCCAATCAAATATAAATTGCTCAATTAGAAACCTGAGCAACCAGCCAGTGCGGCTTTGAAAGAAAACTCTGAATCCAATCAAAGGATCTTCCAAGATGGCACCACAACATATCCAAAGCTGGGGTTCCTAGCATCAAGTGGCCCTGAGATACAGGGCCCCAAAAATGGTTCGGAAAATGTCATTCTCTGCTGCAGAAAAGTGCTTGACATTTTCTGAACTGATTTGTGGGGCCCTGTATCTCGTGGCCACTTGGTGCTAGAAACCCCAGCTTTGGAAATTTTATGGTGCTAGTTCCACTGGGTTTGCACACCAAATTTGGGATTCTTAGCACTAAGTGGCCCCGAGATACGGGGCCCCAAATTTGGTCAACTGTGCCTATCTGCAGCAATGTCATTTCGGGACCCTTTGGGTTCAGAGACCCCAAATTTTGGCTGCAGCTAGGGGGCATCTAGGAACCCTTAACTACCGAGTTTGAAGTTCAGGGGACCTATGGCTGCAAATGGGCACAGTGAGGCATGCAAATGGGCACAGTGATGCTGCAAATGGGCATTGTTGACCCTCTTTCCCACTTACAGTAGCTGTGCATTTCTCACCTTCGTCTTATACTCGGGTCAATAAGTTTTTCCCATTTTTTTTGTGGTAAATTAGGGCCTCGACTTATACTCGGAACGACTTATACTCGCGTATATACGGTATATATTTTTTTCTGATTTAAAGGCATCCAGTACATTTTCAGAAATGTAAATGCACATAAACTGAGTTTTCTTCTATATAGCACAAAGTACTATTACTTTTGTAAGTCATGTGCCAATCAAATATAAATTGCTCAATTAGAAACCTGAGCAACCAGCCAGTGCGGCTTTGAAAGAAAACTCTGAATCCAATCAAAGGATCTTCCAAGATGGCACCGGGAGCACATGGCAGAGGACACACTGGTGCCATGCCTGGCCTCCTCTTAGATAGAACAAAAAGGGAAGAACTTCGCCTGAAAAATGATGCCAATTGAAGTGGTTGTAAACTTCTCAAAAAAAAAAAAAAAAATGAACAAAGCATATCCCTAGTGTGTACTTGCCTTAATCTAAAGCACCTAGAGTGTTTGTTTGCTCTGTCATTCCTCTGCTATCTGCAGTCACTTCTGACAGTCTATGCCAACACCAAGCAAACTTGAGAGATGTCCCCCCTACACACAGCTGGTGATTGATCCCTATGAGACCTGCTCTGTGCAATTGTTTTGCACAGATCAGCCCCAAACCTCCTCTCCTGGGGCCCCCTGCCCACACTCCTAGCTCCTCTTCTCGGTGAGCTACAATAGGAAGCCATTTCCTATGGTGAAACACCTGCGGGAGATGTGTCCTTTCCCTCCACTCAGGTCTCAGATTACACTCAGCTCCCTGCTCTATGCTGTGCAGCTTGTGTTTTCAGATTCACACCCCCTGCCTCCTGAAGCTCAGAAATACTGTGCAAACAGTGAGCTTTGAACAGCTGTAGAGGAGAGAGGGCTGCAGATAAACACGTACAACTTGCATAAGAGAATATGTTTCATCTCTGAGTATCACTTGAGGCCAGTCACTTCAGTCGAAAAATACAACCATTTTAAGGAACTAAGGTCAGGTGATGTGAATCTAATGGTGAAAAGTCATAACTACATCCTAACACCCAGGGGCGGACTGACCATTGAGCGACTCGGGCACTGCCCGAGGGCCCTGGGCCACTAGGGGGCCCCATCAGGGTTGCCAGCCTCAGTAAAACCAGGGAGAGTATGTATAAATCTGTGTTTTTTTTTTTACATCTGTCTATGTATACTGTGTGTACATGTATGTGTATACTGTGTGATTGTATACTGTGTGTGTGTATACTGTGTGGCCCCATAATCTCTGATTGCGTGGGGGCCCCATAATCTCCTATTGCCCGGGGGCCCCATGAGTTATCAGTCCGCCCCTGCTAACACCCTACTAGCACACTATGTGAAACTTACCTTAGAACTAAGCCCTTCCAGCGGCGAGCTGGCATGGCTTCCATCTTCACCCATCTTCCTTTGGGGTTTGCGTAATCCGACTGTGTGCGTGGCTGGAGCTGCGGTGACGTCACTCCCGCGCACGTGGCCGTTCCTTCAGAGCGCATGTGCCGGTTATGTCACCAGCTGTATCTACAGTAGAAACCGCCTAAGCGGCGCATGTTTAGGAGATATTTACAGTACATATAGGTAAGCCTTTTTATAGGCCTATCTTTAGGTACAAATTATGCATAGGAGTTTACTCACTTTAATAAACTATTTTAAATGTTTACATTGTCTGTCAAGTGCCTGGTCTAATTACTGCTAGGCCGTATTGTTTGTAAGGTGTTATTTACTGATCACACAAGGCTGGTGAAGATGTGACTGTCTCCACACCTCATGTGTCTCAGGTCAAGCTAGATGAATGCTCCAGTCACTGAAATGTTATTGATGAGCAGAAAGATACGAGGTAAATAAACCGCCCGCAGGTGGGATACATGCATGGAATGCAGTTATGTTCACCTCTTAGAAGCATCATTTATACATTTGATTCCAACAAATACTACATATGTGCCAGAAACACATACTTACCTCAGTCACCAGCGAAAAAACAATAATACAAAGAAAATATCTGGATCAGAAAGTATCTATTTATATTGTTTCTCTGTGTTAATTCATTGTAGCTTGCAGAAATATTTGGCCTCAGGGCCGTGCTGAGACAATGATGAATGAGTCATTAGTAACAAATCATAGGCCTTTGTAAATTAATCAAACCTTTCTCATGTGCGAAAAGTAGAGAAAGGTATGTTACTAAAAAAAAACCAAAAACAATCAGACGTAATGAGATTTTGATACCCTTTCAGGCTCCATGCACACTAGCGTTTTTTTATAAGCTAGAAAAAAAAAACACTGGATGAAAAATGCTGATAATTGCATTTGTGTGCCAGCTTGTAGTAGCATTTCAATAGCTTTTAGGAGTAGGTCGGAGCATTAGCATTTTATTAGCATTTTTGCAGTACATGAAGAAAAAAAAAAAAAGCTCAAAAAAGCTGTTAGTAGCATTTTAGTAGCTTTTAGAAGAAGGTAGGAACATTCAGCGTTTTTTTTTTCTGCTGGAAAAAATCTCCAAGAAACTCTACAAAAACAATTTTTTTTCTGCTCCTAGACGCGGAAGCTCAAACAATGCTAGACAAAGAATCAGATGTTATGAGATTTTGATACCCTTTAAGGCCCCTTTCACACTGGGGCGGTAGGGGGCATCGGCGGTAAAACAGCGCTATTTTTAGCACTGTTTTACCGCGGTATTCGGCCGCTAGCGGTGCGGTTTTAACCCCCCGCTGGCGGCCGAAAAAGGGTTAAAACCACTCGTACAGCGCGGCTATATCCACTGTATTGCCGCGGTATAGCCGCGCTGTCCCATTGATTTCAATGGGCAGGAGCGGTGAATACACCGCTCCTTCACCGCTCCAAAGATGCGGCTTGCAGGAGATTTTTTCTTCTCCTGCCAGCGCACCGCTTCAGTGTGAAAGCCCTCAAGCTTTCACACTGAACAAACAGCGGAGGCTGTTTAGGGGCGGTTTGCAGGCGGTATTTTTAGCGCAATAACGCCTGCAAACCGCCCCAGTGTGAAAGGGGCCTAAGGCTCTATGCACACCAACGTTTTTCATAAGCTCAAAAAAAAGTTAGAAAAAAAAATGCTGGATGAAAAATGCTGATAATTGCATTTGTGTGCCAGCTTGTAGTAGCATTTCAATAGCTTTTAGGAGTAGGTCGCAGCATTTTTGCAGTACATGAAGAAAAAAAAAAAAAGCTCAAAAAAGCTGTTAGTGGCATTTTAGTAGCTTTTAGAAGCAAGTTTTTCTGCTGGAAAAACTCTCCAAGAAACTCTACAAAAACAAATTTTTTTCTGCTCCTAGACACGCAAGCTCAAACAATGCTAGACAAAGAATCAAACGTAATGAGATTTTGATACCCTTTAAGGCTCTATGCACACCAACGTTTTTCATAAGCTCCAAAAAAGCTAGAAAAAAAAAATGCTGGATGAAAAATGCTGATAATTGCATTTGTGTGCCACATTCTAGTAGCATTTTAGTAGCTTTTAGAAGCATTTGGAAGCTGTTAGGAGCAATAGCATTTTATTAGCGTTTTTTGCAGTACATGGAAAAGAAAGAAGAAGAAAAATAAAGCTGTTAATAGCATTTTAGTAGCTTTTAGAAGCAGTTTTCTGCTGGAAAAACATTCCAAGAAACTCTACAAAAACAATTTTTTTCCGGACTAAGCACCAGTAAGGGTGTGGAACGCGTTTGCTAAGCTGATATTTCTACCCCCATTGGCTTCATCATCTGTATCTAATTCCATATATTAGTCCATGTATTAGACCAAGTGCATTGCACTAAAGATAGTATAAGGTACAGGTAAGAATGGGCAAAAAGCTGTTCTAGCAAAAATTAAAAGTGGTTTTAAATACTGGATATATTTTACCTTATTGCATTTCCTGCATTAAGGTAAAAAAAATGTCCCATTATTTGTATCGCCCCTTCACCCCACATTGGCTCCTTCTGCTGTCAATCAAATCCTGTGAGCAGAGAGTGGGGGTAGGGCTGAGCCGCTCTGTGCGTGCATCTATAGACACACACAGCCCAACTCAAGAGCGAGTTAGCAGGTGTGCCACCATAGGAAGCGGTTTCCCATGGTGTCACACCATGAAGAGGAGGAGCCTAGATTTCTGGCAGGGGACACCAGAAAAGGAGGTTCAGGGCCACTCTATGCAAAACCATTGCACAGAACAGGTAAGTATAACATGTTTGTAAGGTCATTTTTTTTTATTAATATAACAAACACTTTAAAGTGTTCTTATTAAGAAATAGACCTCCCCAAAGCCCTAGTCCTATTTAAATATGCCCTGAAAATGTAAATATGGTGTCAAGGCGGAAAAGGACAGATCCTGTTCTGTTTTTTTTTTTTTTAACTTTTTTAGCAGATTGGAGGTAGGCGGTGTAAACGGTCACAAATTTGTTTACATCTGCCGCTCCATAGAGGTGAATGGAGGGGCAGATGATTGGGTCTGCCTGAAAAACAGACAGGTCTGATCGGGTCTGCCCATCGTGTGAAAGGCTGCTTTCACACTGATGTGCTGCGGTTTACCCGCATCACGGGTGCAAGGCAGTGCACCTGTGGCTTTCCTGCGGGTTAGCTGCACTTTGCCATAGAATTTTATTATATCTTGCAGGTGTGGTGCACTTTCTGAAAGCACACTTAACCTCCAGGCAATAACAGAAGTATATGGCACAATGCAGGTACTGCACATCAGTTTGAAAGCAGCCCAGTGTAGCTAGTGTACGAGTGTAGAGAAAAGATTTGCCCATTGCTGTTTGATTTTAATTAAAAACGGACCTCAATCTTTACTTCTTCCTCAGGATTCCTGCAGGTATTGCTGGCTGCTGCTGTCCCCCAGATGGCTATGGCTGGTGGCTGCTGCTGTACCCCAGGGCGGGTATGGCTGGTGGCTGCTGCTGGGTGTAGGGCGGCTATGTCTGGCAGGTATTGCTGGCTGTTTTCTAGGGTGGGTATGGTTGGCAGCTGCTGCTGGCTGTCCTCCAGGGTGGGTATGGCTGGCAGCTGCTGTTGGTTGTCCACCAGGGCAGGCATGGCTGGCTGTCACCCAGGGTGGGTATGGCTGGCAGGTACTGCTGGCTGTCCACCAGGGGGGGTATCGTTTTACGGCTGCTGTCACAGAAGGTGGAGTACATTTGGTATCACCATCCCAGAGCAGGAGGTGACGGGCCACATGATAGGACGCCCTTGCTGTAGAGGAAAAAGTTTGAGTCTAAATAAGAACATCTTGTTACAACACCAGGTCTCTTGAGTTGGATTTATACTTGTTGGATTCTCTCCTGTGCACATTTTTTTAATGGTTCAAATAATATACAAAGTACAGGATATACATAGTAGAGTAGGGCAACAAAACTGCTGGTATGTAAAAACCACAGATGGATATCATCTCGTCAGAAAGATCAGGTCAGTAGTACTTCAGCAATTTGGGGAAGTTCCAGGAAATAATTACTAAGTAAAAGCTAAATGATAGATAGCATTCCAACGCTACCTCCTGTGTGATCAAACCTATTTGCAATAAATTAAAAACAATTACAGGTTGCTGCAACCATTAATTATGCCATTAAATAAAAAAAACAATGTTGCGCTCATCCTTGTATAAAATTCAACTGTACAAATAATATGCTTGTGTAATAATAAAGACCAAATTTGTTCATCACAATAAAAATTGGGGGAAGACAACCCAACACTCACGGGTCTAACAGAGTGCAGGTTTCAGTCGAATTATGTAGTATTGGAATACCAAAACGTGGATAAGTGAGGATAACTAGCAGGTATGGCATGTTTGGTATGATCATCCAAGCCAGGATAATGGCATGGATATTGAATATCAGAATGTCAAAACTGGGGTGAGGTAGATACATGTGTAATGCTGAGGAGAAGAAAGGTGGTTCTGGTGGGGTGGGAAAGACAGGACATGTTAAAAAATGGAAAAGGACAGAGAAAAAAGGAAACAAAAGGGGATATTGTAGAGAACTTGGGGCCACAGAGGTATGAAACCCACCTTTGTAAACACATAAAAAATTGTAGTCAAAGCATTAACAGCGATGTGTCAAACCGTGACCGTATGTTTCCTAGGGTTGCCAAATTTTCAAGAATGTATTATGTAGATCATTCAGCATAGTTGTAGATTTTAACTTACCATGATGTCACTTCTTCGATTTTTGACTTTACCAAAATTGAGAGTAGGGATATACATCAATAAAAATGTATTTAAAAAAAAAAAAAATGAGAGTAGGATTTTCCTAGATCTTCCTATAATTGATGGAGGAAAAATTGGTATATGAACAAGACCTTCCTATTGCTTGTTTAGTGCCAATAAAAATGTGATTGATGAAGGTCTGCTGGCTCTTGGCGATATTTAGGATGGGTTTGTATAACAAGGCCCAGGATTCTTGTGGAAAATTGCATGAGAAAACTGTATTAATCAGAGTAGACCTGCAGATCCAAAGTCTGCACACTTTGGGGCATGTCCACCAAATGTGTGCCATTGTACAGAGATGATTACATCCTCTGAAACAAGTGGAAGGGTACAAGGTGGTGAGCATGCAGGGGTGTAATACCACATGAGAACAACTTTGTAAGAATTTTCTAATGTCAGGATGTTTCTGGAACTTTTGGCTGTGGCAAACTAAGAGTCAATTCACAAAAATCAGGCAATTTCCATTGCGACTTTACCATGCGACTTTGTTATGACTTTGGCTTTCACCAATGTGATTGTTTTGTTTGTGCTCTACAAAGTCGTTAGACATGTGCAGAACAGGAAAATGTGTTTGGTTTCATTTGGTTACTTTCGGCTTCACAGCCGGGTCCTGTCAGGGCTCAGCCCTTCCTTCTCTGAGCTGGCCGTTCAGCTGTCGGCTAATTGCCAGCTTCCATCTCTCTCCACAGTTACTCAGCTGTTGTTCATATCCTGCTCATCAGTCCTGCCTACTTAAGCCATCCAGTCCAGAGGGTCTCTGCCTTCGTCTTGGTCAACATCACAAGAAACATCCCCTGCGTATACTCATATTTTCTAAGTCCCTGGAGAGCCACCACAGAGATGTCTGTCGTGTGCTTCAGAAACTAAAGGCCCATACACATGATCAGACTTTTTGACAACAAACATGCAAATGACCTGTTTTAAGGCAACATCCGACCGTGTGTACGATCCATCGGACAAACTTTTTCGATTTTCATCGGACAAATGTTGGCTGTGCGAACACACAAACTTGGTGGCAACAACAGTCCGACGTCGGCAAGTCCGATCGTGTGTACACAAAACCATCGGACTTTAGTAAAAAGTACAAACAAGCATGCTCAGAACCAATGCAAAAGATCAGACAACAATACAGAAGTTGACCAAAGGGTGGCGCCGGAGAATTGAACGTCCTCTTTTGAAGTGTCGTCAGTACGTTGAAACGTCACTACATTCGTGTTTGTTGCCTAAAAAGTCCTGCCGTGTGTATGCTTAACAAGTTCACGGCCAACTCCCTTTGTACAGAAATCCAGGGAAAAGTTTGACCATAAGAATCTCACATTCTTGTCTGAGGCTAAACGCCTCTCTCCCAGAAAGGCGCAATGGGCTCTTTTCTTGTCAAGTTTCAATTACATTGTCTCATTCTTACTCGGTACTAAGAATGTAAGGGCTTGACGCCTTGTCACGACAATTTTCCTCCACTTCCAAGTTGGAGTCGGTTCCTGTGATTCCTCCTGATTGTATTCTGGCTACGGTTCGCACCAGTCTCACTTCACCTTTGGGTAAAAAAATTCTTGCTGCTCAGGACCATGCTCCGCCTGAGAAACCTTGTGATCGCTGCTTTGTCCCAGAGAGTCTCCATACTGCCGTGCTCCAGACTTACCATTCTCCCAAGGCTGCTGGCCACCCTGGAAGGAATCAACTCGTTTGGGCCATTTCCCAACAATTCTGGTTGCCTAGTCTACATGCTGATGTAACTGCCTTCATAGTTGCCTTTTCCGTGTGTGCTCAGAGTAAGACTCCACGACACCTACTAGTGGGCCTCCTACAACCCATACCCAATGGAGAGAGGCCCTGGACCCACCTGTCTATGGATTTTTTGTGGAGTTACCCAACTCCCAGGGCAACACAGTTATTCTTATGGTGGTTGACCGGTTCTCAAAGATGTGTCATTGTATTCCACTTAAGAAGTTGCCCACTTCTAAGGAACTGGCTTCCCTTTTTGCTCAGGAGATCTTTCGCTTACATGGGCTACCCAAGGTGATTGTCTCAGACAGGGGTAGTCAGTTTGTGTCCCAGTTCTGGCGAGCCTTTTGTGCACAGTTGGGAATTCAGCTTGCTTTCTCCTCTGCGTATCACCCGCAGTCTAATGGGGCCACAGAACGAGCCAATCAGTCCTTGGAGCAATTCCTACGTTGCTATATTTCTAACCATCATAACAACTGGTCAGACCTCTTATCATGGGCAGAGTTTGCTCACAACAGTGCCTTGAAATCTGCTTCCCGATTGTCCCTGTTTATGGCGAATTATGGTTTCCAACCTTCCATTTTGCCTGACTCGTTTGTTCCGCAGAGTATTCCTGCGTTAGAGGAGTATCTCTGTGGTCTTCGTTCAACTTGGGCACAAGTCCAGAAGGCTTTGCATCATGCTAATGATAGGTACAGACTCCATGCTGACCGCAGACGCCTGCCTGCACCTTCCTACCAGATTGGGGACAGGGTCTGGCTGTCATCTCGCAACCTCCGACTTCGTGTTCCCTCTCTGAAGTTCGCACCTCGGCTTATTGGGCCTTTCCGTATTCTTTGCAGGATTAACCCAGTGGCTTACGCATTAGACCTTCCTTCTAATATGCGTATTTCAAATGTAATAAAAAGGAGTGTACCTCATGCTGCCTAAACTGGTAGAGCAGCTCACACAACAAATAGAAAATTTGTTCAAATAGCAAAAATATATAAGTGTAGCGCTAAACTGATTAAATTGGTAAATATCAACTAACAACCTTGTAGGGTGAATAGTGAAATATCGGTAAATTTTTAGTTTATTAGGCACAAGTCATATGTGATACACCATTGTGGTGAATTTGATTTTTTCTTTTCTCACTATATACTGTGGACTGTACAGAATTTACACAGACTTTTTGTACACATGATTGTTTATTTTGTATTCAGCTTATCAGGCACATGTCATATGTGATATTTATGTGTATTTTTGTTTAGAGTATTCGTTTTTATGGTCTGTACATTCGGATTGATTTACCGATATTTCACTATTCACCCTACAAGGTTGTTAGTTGATATTTACCAATTTAATCAGTTTAGTGCTACACTTATATATTTCAAATGTATTTCATGTATCCTTATAAAAACCTTTGGTCTGCAACCGATTTACCACCTCGGTGCCACGTCCTCACTCTGTACAGGTTGAGAACCATGAGGAGTATGAAGTACAGTCCATTGTTGACTCCCGTAGGTTCCGTGGGCGCATACAGTACCTGGTGCATTGGAAGGGGTACGGTCAGGAGGAACGTTCTTGAGTCTCATCCTCGGACGTACATGCCCCTGTCCTCCTCCGTGATTTCCATAGACATTTTCCCCACAAGACTTGTGGTCCTCCAAGGGGGAGGGGTCGTTGAGGAGGTGGTACTGTCAGGGCTGGGCTAAGCCCTTCCTTCTCTGAGCTGGCCGCTCAGCTGTCGGCTAATTGCCAGCTCCTATCTCTCTCCACATTTACTAAGCTGTTGTTCATATCCTGCTTGACAGTCCTACCTATTTAAGCCATTCAGTCCAGAGGGTCTCTGCCTTCACCTTGGCCAACATCACAAGAAACATCTCTTGCGTTCCTGTTTAAAGACTGGCTTTGCTGACATCCCTTCTGGCTCCAGATTCTGCTTGCTGTTCCACTACTTTGATCCCTGACTTCTGGCTTGGCTGACTATCCGTTCCGGTTACTGAACTCTGGCTATGTTTCGACTACGTTTGTTCTTTTTACTTTTATTATGAAACAAGTGTGATTTAACTATACTTCTGTCTCGGTCTGATTCCCTGGTTTCTGACAGTTCTCTACTGCGCATGTGCAAAGAGCGCTGCGCTTTCTAACTGGCCCGGCAGTGGAAGAAGGAGGAGGGGGCCGAACTTCCGAGGGACGTGTAGTCTCCATGAAGTGGGGAAGGGCACCTATCGAAAACAGGTACCCGTTCCCCCCTCCCCCCCCTGAAAGGTGCAAAAATGGGGAACCGGGGGGGGGAGGAAGCAGATCAGCAAAGCTTCCACTTTGGGTGGATTTGGGTTGTATAAAGAAGATGAGACCAAGTAATAAGGGTCAGTTCTACATAGGTGTTCAAAAGTAGTTAGCGGGAATGGCAGTGCATCCTGAGCATTTTACACAAGCAAGTTATATATTATAGATCAGCAAACAAAAGTATCCCTTTAATGATATTGCTGTTGAAAACAGTTTATTAATGCAAAAGGGCAAAGTACTATAAACAGATGTGAGCAAGTAAACAGGCGGGGAACAATCAGTCAAATATAAAAGACTTGTGCAAACATCCACCAACACATCCATCATATCACCTGGTTAAGCTGTAGAAGCAGGGGAGGTGTTTCCCATCTCCTTTCCTGATTTGCTTTGTACTAGAGAATTTTCTGTGGTTTCCAGGTTCATTATCAAACGTAGATCTATTTATTTTTTTTTTTTTCCTTTTCTGGGTTTTCCATTACCTCTGTTGTTAAATCATCATTTGGGATATATCTGGGGGACTAAGGACTAAATTGTAAATGAGAAGGGTGTATCATGAGATTATAATTGCAATTAGAAATTACTTAAACGTTTGTGAATGTTTTTAACTACACAGAAGATGACTTTACGCAGAAATTGGTATCGCCTGTCAAATATGACCATTGCGTTAAATGGGTTCGCAGTGCGATTGCAGTATGGTAGTGCAACATTATAAGGTTAAATCAGATGGAAAGGAGGTGTTTTAATACCTCTTCACCACCTATCAAATGCCCTCTAAAAAAGCAAATGCCCTTCAGAGGGTATCACACTCCACAGAGAGATTGAAAGAGCCCTAACTCCTGCAAATTTAAGATACCGTTGACTTAAAGGGTATGTCTAGTAATTTTTTTCCTTTAACTTGTTCCTATAGTAAGAAACAGTTATTAATACTCCCTGTGACATCAGGTTTCTAAAATTCTTGCAGGGGTAGCTACTGGCAGCTCAGAACCTACATATGTAGGCAAATCCCCAGAACTACATTTCCCAAGAGCCCATTCCCTACATGCAGGCTCATGGGAGTCAAGTCAGCAGCAATGTGTTGCTATAAAAAAAATGAGTGCATGCGTGTGGATTGGTACAGAGAGGGGCAAGGGATAGGCAGAGCTCTCAACATTTCTTTGGATTTCAGTGCAGTAAAAGCATTTTGTTGTCAGCCCAAACAGGAAGAGAGCACACCAGATTTCTGTCATATTAGCAGATATTTTTACTGGGATAAAATATGGGGAAATATGGGGCTACAAAATAGCAAAAATCTTGCAGGATGACTCTCTAGCACAGTGGTCTCTAAACTGCACCCCGGGGGCTAGATTCGGCCCTTTGCTTGCCTTTATTCGGCCCTTGGAGCACTTTTACTCGCACAGATGCAAGATACTATTCCTCCCACCGTGACCAATAATGGGGCATAATTCCTGTTACTGACATATACAACTGGGCACTATTTCTCCCATTGACACCAACAATGGGACACTATTCCTCCCATTGACACCAATGATGGGGCACTTTTCCTCTCACTGACACCAACAATGGAGCACTATTCCTCTCAATGACACCAACAATGATGCACCGTTATCTCCCCCAATGCCAAAGATGCACCGTTCACTCCCACTGACGCCAAGACTTTTTCTACTTCCAATTGCCACAGTCTAGCCCCCTAACGCCTGAAGGACAGTAAACTGGCCTTTGTTTATAAAGTTCGGAGACCCCTGCTCTAACACAGTAGAGGATCATTATTTACGTGAGATTTAGGGTTCTCAGCATTTCCCAGGATTTGGCTGGAAGGAGTATGACATCACCATCACCTAGGCACAATGGGCGAAGGCCTGGGGTAAGTTATGTATATTTGGTAACCTTTTTCAATTTTGTATTTATTGCAGTGTTGTCATGGGGAGGGTACAAGCAAAGCAAGTCTTGTATTTTTTGAGCAAAGTTGGTTTAGGTGTTTTGTTTTCCAAGTAAATATATTCCATATGTACCTACAGTATACATACAGGCAATCACATAATAAAGGGTAATGCTGGCTATATACTACCCCATCAGTGATGAGGTAGTGTATATAGCCAGCATTACCCTTTATTATGTGATTGTCTGTATGTATACTGTAGGTACATATGGAATATATTTAATTGTACTGTAATCATAAAAATAGCGGTGCAATGGAAAACAAGCCAATGACATTTCAAAACACCAGGTTCCCAAAAATAGAATCTCACATCAACACGGTAACATAAATCATACAGTTATGTGACAAGAGGCGACCAGAGGAATTTAAAGCTTTCAAACATCTATTCACAGAACACCACTTATCTGCTTTTTGTTTCCTCATTGAAACATTCTCCTGAAAGGGTTGTTGTAGGTCTCTTGTCTAGATGTAAAGAGGCTGTCCATCAAAGTGTAGCATTTTAGCTTGACACTGCAGTGTGTATAAATGTATAGAATGTTTTCTAAAATCAAGCTGAATTGAAAGGGAAGTGCTTTTCAGTCCAACTTGTTTTAAATTTTTTATTCAGCTTTAATTTTATTTTCTAAAGTTAATTTTAATCATCTTTTAATGAAATTGATAACGTCTCCATATGAAAAAAAAAATGTTATTGCGAAGAACACTTGGTTTGGGGTCGTCCGCACACCGAAACCCCGCCCCCACAGGCGGTCGGTTGGTCACCAGCCCTTCACTTCCCCATCTAGGTCACGGGCATCGTTCCTCCAGGCAGTGTCTCGTAGGCGGCCAATAGAATCTCCTATCCTTTCGGCGAATTGGGTGACGGGTCTCAGAACCCACTTCCTGATTGGCTGGCAGGAGAATCAGTGTGACAATAGCGAATATTCATTCACTATTGTCACACAAGTGGGTGTGCTCGGGGTGCAGTGCTCTAGCTCCCCGAGCCAACCCACTATTTTGAAGCCTATTAGAGCCTCTGGCTTAAAAATATATAATATAATATAATATAATATAATATAATATATAATATATATATATATATATATATATATATATAATAAAACCCCATTGAAATCCATGCGTCCGGCAAATGTAGATTAGGAGACAGCTGTGCCCCTAATAAGCGGGCTGCCACTGATTCCCAACCATTTACATACTATGTATCCCTTCAAATTTTTAGTCAATGGGGAATTGGTACAGTTGCCGACCGCCCTATAGCAGCTTTACTGTGCAGAATCACACACATACATATATATATTCTCTTGTAACATGGTGGACCATCAGCTCTAGTGGTAGATGCGTTTTCTAGTGATTCACTGTAGTTAGGTACTATATTTGAAGGGTCTGGTAGCCCATTTTTATTAAAAGGTTAATAAAAAGTCAGTAACATAAAGGTTTCCCACACAGGGGTTCTTCTCCAGTAAATTCAAAACAGAAAATGCTAGCCCACCTGGCTCCCTCTTTAGCAGTACCTCTGCTCTTTATGCTGGTCACACAGACCACAGGATTCTTCAGTGTGGATGGCTTTACTCTAATGCCGCGTACACACGAGCGGACTTTACGGCAGACTTTGCCCGGCGGACTTTTCGACGGACTTTATGACGGACTTTCTGAATGAACTGACTTGCCTACACACAATCCACCAAAGTCCGTCGAATTCGTACGTGATGACGTATGACCGGACTAAAACAAGGAAGTTCATACCCAGTAGCCAATAGCTGCCCTAGCGTGGCTTTTTGTCCATCGAACTAGCTTACAGACGAGCGTCGATTTCGACGGATTGATTTAAAACATGTTTCAAATCTAAGTCCGTCCAACTTTTGAGCAAACAAAGTCCACTGGAGCCCACACACGATCGAATTGTCCGACGAAATCCTGTCCGCCGAGCAAAGTCTGCCGTAAAGTTCGACCGTGTGTACACGGCATAACACATACACACACCTCTCTTGGGTGAAGATGTCTCCAACAGGGAGCCATGGGGTATTCCCATACCTTCATTATAATGAGCACTCACCCTGCTGGTCATCTACAAAGTGTGGACACAGAGTTGGAGATTCTGTCCCACCCAAGACACTATGGAATCTCCCAACTACAGAGCCCCATCCAGGTATACCAAAACAGGAGAAAGCTGCAAAAGCAGTTTTCTCCACTCCACAGCTACATTCCTTTAAATCACCAATTTCACAGTGACAGCGTCTTGTTTTATATATTTATATATATATATATATATATATATATATATATAATTCTGCGCTTCTGGGTAGGGGGCAAATGCCACTTCTGCTGTAATTGGTCACAGCAGAAGCCGTTCAGCGGGTGCCGTTGTTCTATCGAAAAGTGCCCGGGCATGCGCAGGACGGAGCCGCGCTCCAGCTGATTTGGCGATCAGCTGGAGTGACGTCACCATGGCGCATGCGCACATCAGAGAAGGCATTTTTCGACGGGAGAGAGAATATCACGGACACTATTAAAAGCTATTCACAGAGCGGAGGGACACCGTAGTTCTCATCTTGTGCCTCGCTGTTGCGGGGTGGGGGTTTCAGTCTGCTCAATGTCAGCTGTTGTCAGTGTTGCACGACGGCTTTAGTGTCTTGATCAGCGCCTGTTGCCTGTGTCTAAGGGCGGGTTACAACACAGCCACAAGCCGCCCTGCAACAGCAAGGCATGATGTAACAACTACGGTGTCCCCCTCCGCTCTGTGAATAGCTTTCAATTGTGTCCGTGAAATTCCCTTTCCCGTCGAAAAATGCCTCCTGTGATGTGCGCATATGCCATGGTCACGTCACTCCAGCTGATGGGGAAATCAGCTGGAGTGCGGCTTCGTCCTGCGCATGCGCGGCGCTTTCTGACGGAGGGCACATATCGATAGAACACTGGCCAATGGATGATCATATGTAAACGATGCAGAGCTCCGTCCTGTCAGCGGGGATGTGCTGGATTTTGTTTCCCTGCGAAGTGGTGAAAGCAGCACAATGTACACACAAAAACACTGGTTAGGAACACATTTAACTCTTTGACTGCCCTAGATCTTTAACCTCTTTCCCAGCCAGTGTAATTAGTACAGTGACAGTGAATATTTTTAGCACTGATCACCGTATTAGTGTCACTGGTTCCCTCAAAGTGTCAGTTAGCGTCAGATTGTCCACCGCAATATCACTGTCCTGCTATAAATTGCTGATCGCCGCCATTACTAGTATAAAATTTTATATATATATATATATATATATATATATATATATATATATATATATATATATATATATATATATATATATATGTTCCAGTATATATCCCATAGTTTGTACATGTTATGTAAGGAGCAGGGCCCTCTGATTCCTACTGTATCAAATTGTATTGTATTTGTACTGTCTACCCTCAAGTTGTAAAGCGCTACGTAAACTGTTGGCGCTATATAAATACTGTATAATAATAATAATAATAATGTTATAACTTTTGCACAAACCAATCAATATACGCTTATTTGGATTTTTTTTTACCAAATCTATGCAGCAGAATACATATTGGCCTAAATTAATGAAGGAATTAGATTCATACATTTTTTTATTTTTTTATTGGGTATATTTTTTAGCAGAATGTAAAAAATATTGTTTTTTTTTTTCAAAATTTTTATTTTTTCTCCTTTTATAGTACAAAAAATAAAAAGCCCATTGGTAATCAAATACCACCAAAAGAAAGCTCTATTTGTGGGAAAAAAAATACATTAATTTAATTGATGTACAGCTTTGCATGACCGTGCAATCGTCCGGTAAAGTAATGCAGTGCTGTATCTCAAAAAAATGGCCTGGTCATGAAGGGGGGTAAATCTTCTGAAGGTCAAGCGGTTAAAGATTATTTTTGTTCAGACGTACAGTATGTGGCAGAGAGCTCCTGTGTGCAAGATACAGATTGGGAAGGCATTTAGGTGTCCACTGTTCATGGCGGCTCACCAGCCTTTCACTTCTTCTCATGGTGTAGTATTCCGCACCTTTGCAGTACCTCTGCCTGCTGCCATGTAACACCAAATACCACCCCATAAATAACTGATGTGCTGACATTACATCTTCCCATCCATCCTTTCCAGTGACAGCAAACCCTCTCTTATGTCACCACAACATCTGTATTGAGACACTGTCAAGTACACTTTCATTTGCCCAATGCCCACACTTCTCCTGCACTGTTCTTATGGGCAACATAGGTATTTAGAACCCCTTTGCAGCAGATGGGCAGGCAAGCTGCCTACTGTAAGTGTTATGCCAGTAAGTTAAGGGTTTGTAACTTCACTTATAAGAGTTTTTTTTTTTAGTTGCCTGATGTCTTTATTTGCAGTAAAGTCTATATTACTATTACCTTCCTCTTCTGCTGTACAGTTCTTGGGAAAGGGGTCAGCGGCAGTACTAGTGTTTTGGCAGGGCATGAGCGCATGGGCAACTGCCTGTACAAAGCCTGACATTATCTACAGTATCTCCCCCAATTTGGTTATTTAAAGCCCACTCAGGGATCGTTTTTTTTTTTTTAATTTGAAAATTACTTTTGATATAATTTATAACATAAACACACTTGCCATATTGCTATGAAAACGTTTCAGTTCTCTTCTAATTTACAAAAAATGGGTATGAATATTGTGTATAGACTGATGCTTGCAAGTGGTGGGACAGATGTGCAATGAGGGTTAACTAGCAAGCAATAAGCAAATTGTCCTTCCAACCTGTTTGAAAATCTCAGTGGCTAGCCAGCAAGTCCCTTTTCTCAGGAGAGGGAATGATCACTGCAAACTGTATGCCATCTGAACATTATCAGACTAATGCCGTGTACACACGGGCGGACTTTTCGACTGGACCTGTCCGACGGAACAAATCCGTCGGACAATCCGACCGTGTGGGGGCTTCATCGGACCTTCGGCGGACTTTTTCTGTCGAAAATCAGACGGACTTGTTTCAAATCTTTCCGACGGACTCGAGTCCGGTCAAAAAGTCAGTTCGTCTGTATGCTAGTCCGACGGACAAAAAAGGGCGCAAGGGCAGCTATTGGTTACTGGCTATGAACTTCCCTATTCTAATCCCTTCGTACGTCATCACGTTCATACCAACGGATTTTCGAACGGACTTTAGTCCGTTCATGTGTGGGCAAGTCCAGTCGTCCGAAAGTCCGTCGTAACTCCGTCGAAAGGCCGTCGGAAAGAATGTTGCACGTTTGATGCTGAAAAGTCCGCCCGCGTGTACACGGCTTTAGGATCACAAGCCTGCTGAGTTCAGGAGCGGAGACGTACAGTCTCAGTCTCCCAGATTTATCACTCCCTTTCATTCCCGGAGAGGGTTCTGCCCATCTACAGCAATCTAACAAGACCGCAGGATCCTATGAACCTTGATTTGTAATTTACTTTTGATGGTGGATGAAAGAAAAAAAAGGTTTATTATGATAGCTGTACAGGAATATGCCCATAGCCAGAGCCTATGCACTGACCTATTGTACCTAATTACTAAGTTGACAATGAGAATTAGAAATTTTACTAACATACTAGTTGAGTTTTGCGGGTATTGGGTGACACTGTAATTGTAGGTTTACTCGTCCTCTGGCAATTCTGACCAATTAGGCACATTGAATATTACAGCTCTGGACAATTTTTTTGGCAACCAGGTTATCATAAAACATATGGTAGATAAACCAGGTTTTCCAGTGAGTGTAGGGAATGCCTGCAGCAGCATTTCTTTAAAGTATATTAGTCCTGGCCATCAAGTGACATGTGACATTATTAGTTCCTTCCAGTTACAGAGCATTGTTTTAATAGCCATGTTGCCTGGTTCCCAGCTGTCATCTTCTGGAGCGACAGTCCCTTTTTAAAATACAAATACTTTTACGCACAAGTTTGGATTCTCTCTGCCACACTGAGCCTAGTTTGCTAGGTTGAAGAACGTCTAATAGTACACTTCAACCCTGGTGGCAGAAGGCCTATACTGCAGATGAATTATGACCCCCCTTTACCAATTTACCGCTGATTAAAGGGTTGGTTCACCTTTTCCATAAAACTGCCTATGTAGATAAGGGACCGTCTGTACATAAAAACAAACTCTGTAGCTTTAACTAAAGTTGAATCATGCCCTTGCTGAAACCTGACCTGAAAACTCCCAGGATGTTGCTAAGCGAGGTCCAGCTATTACTGTTCACCTTCATCATCATCACAAAGGTGAGCTCTTTCTGAGATTCAAACCTCCTCACATGCGCTTTCTTTCCCCTGATGCAGTAGCTCTGAGCTCAGTGTTGAGAGCTCACTCCTGGGATGGTGGATGGTGAAGGTGAGTGATAATATTAAGCTTCCCTGAGCAACGTCCTTAGCAATGTCCTGGAAGTTCTTGAGTCAGGCTTCAAGAGGTACATAAATGGCCTACACCTATAGCAATGGTATTATTTAACTTTGGTCAATGCTGCATGGTTTGTTTTTATCTACAGGTGCTCCTTATCTGCATAGGGAGTTATTTCGGCAAAGATGAACTAACCCTTTAAATATCGGGGGTCAGTGCCTTTTATAGCACCACGAATAATAGTGCCGAGATTGGTGGCCAGTCTCTCCATAAAACTTTACATGTCAGTCACATGGAGGGTTCTTTTACAGTAGAGAGGAAGGTGGGCAATTAACAGAGAGTGGTGGAGCGTAGTGTTTTACAAACACTTAAAGTCCCATGCGCATTGGGCATTTAGCTCAGATGCATGGGACTATGGCATTTAGCTGCATGCAGAGGACATAGTTGTACCATTCAGCCCTGCAGTCAGCCTTTCAAACTCTATGAAAAGCTGACAACTGCTGCAGCTGGGACAAATTCCTGGAATGCAGACTTCTTTGGCACATACAGTCTTAAATATACAGTAAGTACCATTAGGCGCACCATCCAGCCTCAGCAGCTGTGAACCTCTCGTATAATTTGACAGTCTACCTGCTAATGCTCAGTATGCATGGCGCCTAACACTATCCTCTACACTCAAGATTCTATAGCAGCTGTATTGACTGCTTTGGCTACATTTATGCCCATGAGTGCTCCTAAGATCCTGTTTGCAACCAAAGGCCTATGGAAAGATTGCATGGTCTCTAGTTATCATGTACCATAGATTATGTAGCTATAAGGGGCAGGTAATGCTTCAAGCTTGTGCTGTGTAATACCAGTCTGGGATGCTTGGATGCCAAATGGACTTCATCTCCAGTCTTAAGAGCAATGACGAAAAAGCCAAACGACCACCGAATTCCAACAGTGAAAAAAAGTACATTGCAACAAAAGATATATCTCCTGCTGTATACAGGTTAAGCCTCTGGCGTGTTTTGTTTGTAACCAGGCCTATGTCGTAGAGGAATCACTGTGCTACATTTAAGTCCAGTTATGGGTGAAATGCTTCAGTGGAAAGACCTCTATGTCCAGCGAGAGATACAGTGCCTTAAAGTATTCATACCCCTTGAAATTTTCCACATTTTGTCATGTTACAACCAAAAACGTAAATTTATTTCATTGGAATTATATGTGATAGAACAACACAAAGTAGCACATAATTGTGAAGTGGAAGGTAAATGATACATGGTTTTCCAAATTGTTTACAAATAAATATGATAAAAATGTGGCGTACATTTTTCAATAGTCAATACTTTGTAGAATCATATTTCACTACAATTACAGCTGCAAGTCTTTTTGGGGATGTCTCTACCAGCTTTGCACATCTAGAGAGTGAAATGTTTGCCTATTCTTCTTTGCAAAATAGCTCAAGCTCTGTCAGATTGGATGGAGAGCGTCTGTGCAGTGGCTTTGCTATGGGGGTGCGGAGCGTGTGGCCCGCACCCGGGTGACACCCGTCAGAGGGGTGACACCAGAGCTTTTTTTTGCCCGGTGATCACCTTCAGCGATAGCCCCTTACAAGCGCTCACTGCTTTCACTTTCACACAGAACAGGTTACAGCGCCCCGGCGGTGTGCACAGTCCTCCCTGCCCAGCAGTATCTCTATGAAAGGGGGGAGGGGGCGGGGGGATCATGTGCACGGCAGTTCTACCATCCCTGCAGCGGCTCCACTATCCTGGCCAGCGGTGGCTCCACTATCCTGGCCTGCAGCAGCTCCACTATCCTGGCCAGCGGTGGCTCCACTATCCTGGCCTGCAGCGGCTCCACTATCCCGGTGTCTTGCCGAATAAGTTCCTTCAGCGGATAGGTTCCCCCCCGTACTGCGCAGGCGCAGCGCCTGCGCAGTACGTACTATTGTTGGCCACCGGAGATAGCCGAAGCTCAAACGCTTCGATCAGCTGTACACGGCGCCTGCGCTCTGGGTCCAGATTCCTTCCCCACTATCCAAGTGGACCTAGAGGGGGAATCTAAAAGTGGCGAGCGCAGCGAGGCCGTGCCCGAAGCGTGGCGAGCGAAGCGAGCCCGCGAGGGGCCCTCTTACAGGCGCCGTGTACAGCTGATTTTCAGCTGTTCCGCTTCGGCTATTTCCGCCGGATTCTACTGCGCATGCGCAGTAGAGGGTGGAACTAATCCGCCGAGCGGAACTTTCTCTGCAGAACACCGGCCAGTGGTGGCTCCACTATACTGGCCTGCAGTGGCTCCACTATCCCAGCCAGCTCTGGCTCCACTATCCTGGCCAGCGGTGGCTCCACTATCCCGACCAGCTGCGGCTCCTTCTATAACCCAGGGACATGTGTGCAGACTGCACACCTGACCCTCTGTAAGTTGAAGCTGCTCTTTGGCAGCAGCCTCTCTGTCAACTCTTCTGTCCTCTTTTCTGTCCTGTGAAGCATGCGGTACTTAACTTTGCACCTTACACATAGAGAACTCTTGAGCCTTGCACCCTGTACATAGCGATCCTTGCACCCTGTACATAGCGATCCTTGCACCTTGTACATAGCGATCAATGCACCCTGGCTGTACATAGCGATCCTTGCATCCTGTACATAGCGATCCTTGCACCCTGTACATAGCGATCCTTGCACCCTGTACATAGCGATCCTTGCACCCTGTACATATCAATCCTTGCACCCTGTACATAGTGATCCTTGCACCCTGTACATAGTGATCCTTGCACCCTGGCTGTACATAGCGATCCTTGCACCCTGTACATAGCGATCCTTGCACCCTGTACATAGCAATCCTTGCACCCTGGCTGTACATAGCGATCCTTGCACCCTGTACATAGCGATCCTTGCACCCTGTACATAGCGATCAATGCACCCTGGCTGTACATATAGTGATCCTTGCACCCTGTCTGTACATAGCGATCCTTGCACCCTGTACATAGCAATCCTTGTACCCTGTACATAGCGATCCTTGCACCCTGTACATAGTGATCCTTGCACCCTGGCTGTACATAGTGATCCTTGCACAATGGCTGTACATAGCGATCCTTTCACCCTGTACATAGTGATCCTTGCACCCTGGCTGTACATAGTGATCCTTGCACAATGGCTGTACATAGCGATCCTTTCACCCTGTACATAGTGATCCTTGCACCCTGGCTGTACATAGCGATCCTTGCACCCTGTACATAGCGATCCTTGCACCCTGTACATAGCGAACCCTGCACCCTGTACATATCAATCCTTGCACCCTGTACATATTAATCCTTGCACCCTGTACATATTAATCCTTGCACCCTGTACATAGCGATCCTTGCACCCTGTGCAAAGCATTCCTTGCACCTGTACATAGCGATACTTGCACCCTGTACATAGCGATGCTTGCACCCTGTACATAGCGATGCTTGCACCCTGTACATAGCAATCCTTGCACCCTGGCTGTACATAGTGATCCTTGCACCCTGTACATAGCAAACTTCTGGGCCTTGCACCCTGTACATAGCAAACTTCTGAGCCCTGCACCCTGTACATAGCAAACTTCTGAGCCCTGCACCCTGTACATAGCAAACTTCTGCACCCTGTTTGTATCACATTCCTGAACGCTGCACTCTGTATGTAGTGTACTTCTGAACCCTGTGCTAAATGCACTCATGGTATTTAACAATGCCTTTGTATGGCCCTCCCATTGACAGCACAATACGGTCACACCCACCCTTTATTGCGGTGTGCTTTCCCCCTGTGGGAGGGGGTTGTGGTGGGGGCATGGTTGAGCCTTGGGTGACACCATTAAGTGCATTGTGGCAGGCTAGACAGGAGAGAGCCTTATGCGCTAGCCTGCCAAGTGTCTACTGCTCTGTCCTGCTTCTGCTGTCACTCCACAGTGACAGGACAGAGCACTGTGGCAGGCTAGGAATTGAGAGCTGTGGTGGTGCGGTAAAACACAGTATTCCCCCCTGGGGGGGGGGGTGACACCATGTTTTACCGCACCAGGTGACACCAACCCTAGTGACGCCACTGCGTCTGTGAACACCAATTTTCAAGTCTTGCCACAGATTCTAAATTGGATTCAGGTCTGGACTTTGACTGGGTCATTCTTACACATGAATATGCTTTGATCTAAACCATTCCATTGTAGCTCTGGCTATATGTTCAGGGTCGTTGTCTTGCTGGAAGGTGTAACCAGTCTCAAGTCTTTTGCAGACTCTAATGCCGCGTACACACGGTCGGATTTTCGGAAATGTTCAATGGGAGCTTGTTGTCGAAAATTCAGACCATGTGTAGGCTCCATCGGACATTTTCCATCGGAATTTCCAACAAATAAAATTTGAGATCTGGATCTCAAATTTTCCGACAACAAAATCTGTTGTCGTAAATTCCAATTCTGACGCACAAAGTTCCACGCTTGCTCGGAATCAAGTAGAAGAGCCGCACTGGCTATTGAACTTCATTTTTCTCGGCTTCTCATACGTGTTGTACGTCACCGCGTTCTTGATGTTCGGAATTTCTGACAAGATTTGTGTGACCGTGTGTATGCAAGACAAGTTTGAGCCAACATCCGCCGGAAAAAAAACATGGATTTTGTTGTCGGAATGTCCGATCGTGTGTACGCGGCATTACAGGTTTTCTTCTAAGATTGCCCTGTATTTGGCTCCATCCATTTTCCCATCAACTCTGACCAGCTTCCCTGTCCCTGCTGAAGAAAAGCATCCCCACAACATAATGCTGCCACCACCATTTTTCATGGCGGGGATGGTGTGTTCAGGGTGAAGTGCAGTGTTAGTTTTCTGCCACATATAGCGTTTTGCTTTTAGGCCAAAAAGTTTAATTTTGGTCTCATCTGACCAGAGCCACTTCTTCCACGTTTGCTGTGTGACCATAGTGATTATCTAAAAGAATATACATGCCTCCTGCATGTATTCTTACCTGCCAAATGTCTCCCCTCCCTGTCTGTTATGAGACCCGAAAAACTGCAGATTCTGTGGGTGGGTCTGTTGTCTGGAGCTCGGTGGGTGGATTTGTGATGTCAGTAGACTCCCCGCCCACCTCTACACTCCACTTGTCAACATTTTCTCCTGTGTATTTCTTACACTGAACTTCTGCTATGATCACTAACATCCAGTTAAAACCCAAAAAAGTCCCCACATGACTTCAGCATGCCCAATCATGCTCAGGTGTGGAGCAGCCAATCCTGGGAGAGCTGGAGAAGAAAGGAGGAGGGGATCTGAAGTACACAGAATGTCTCTCTCAGGCTGGTGCATGAGCTATGTAAATCACCTGTCACTCACAGAAAGGGGAAGAAACCGACTTCTATTTTTCTGTGTGTCAGTTTTTATCTCACTAAAAAAAGATAAGAGGATTGCTCAGAGCTGGATTACTCTTCGTGGCAAGACTGCGCACAGATGACATGGAATCCTAAACTGTACAAGGTGCAAGCCTTAAAGGGGTTGTAAACCCTCGTGTTTTTTCACCTTAATGCATCCTTTGCATTAAGGTAAAAAAACTTCTATCACTGACCAACCCCCCAGTCCCCACATTTTACCTGAGCCCGTGTCAGAAACGCGCTCTACCCCTCTGACCGTTTTTCTCAGCTCTTAATTGGAAAGATTGATAGCAGCGCAGCCATTGGCTCCCACTGCTGTAAATCAAATCCAATGACGCGGATAGCGGGTGGCGAGGGCGGGGCAGAGTCCAGCATTCTATGTCTTTGGACGCAAATGCTGGACTGAGGAGCGCGCCCGCATGGTAACCACCAGGGAGAGCACGTCTCCTAGGGAGTTTACCAATGGGGGGAGGAGCCGCAAGCGCCGTTGGGGGACCCCAGAAGACGATGATCAGGGCCACTCTGTGCAAAACGAACTGCACAGTGGAGGTAAGTATGATATGTTTGTTATTTAGGAAAAAAACAAAAAAACGAGGGTTTACAACCCCTTTCATTAAATTTTTTTTTCGGGTTTACATCCTCTTTAAAGTATTGCTAAAGGCAAAACTTTTTTATTTTTTATTTTTGGATAGAATGCAGAAGGATTAGAACACCTATCATTTGTTATTGCTGTCTGTGCTCTCATTAGCGAGATTCACAGTCTCTATTTCTCTTGTTTCCCATTAAACAGAAAACTACCCATCTGTAGCCACTTAAAGCCTGGTACACACTACAGCGAGGCTAGTCCAGCGATCTCCCCCCTTAGCTGTTGTATTCTGACAGGGGGACTCCCCCCCCCCCCAGCCAAAACACTCCGATCAGCACTCTCTGCCAATGGCTGAGAACGCTGGTCAGGAGTCGGTCAGATGCTGGTTTTCCAGCATACAGGTCTGTCAGACAGACCGACATACACACGGGCAGAATGTCGCCCTTTTTTTTTTTTTTTGAACTGGCAAATGTCTCCCGACCTTTTGCCCGTGTGTGTGGGGTTTAAGAGAAAGCAAAGTGAAAGAAATATGTGCTCATCACTGTCCTTTTTAACGCCAAGTCACGGGCCGAGTTAGGTGCAGGATGACCTGGGCTCAGCTTTGGACTGAAGCTGGATATTGGAGCAAAAACTGGTTTGTTATTAATATTATTATTGTTTATTTTATTTTGTTATCTTTTAACTAGTCATTTATATCTTAAAGCAGACATTCAGCCTTTACAACCACTTTAAGCCTAGGTTCACATATATGCAATGCGGGAACCAGCTCGATTCCAGCACTGGTTCCCGCATCGCATCTCTCCCGCAGGCAGTTCACACTGCCCTCTGCGAACTGCTACGGGTGTCAATACAATGTTAATGACACCCCCCAGATCAGTTCATAGATCTCAGTGCGAACTGTGGATTCAGATCACATGGGTGAGATTCCAGTACGGGGATAAAAAAAGTCCCTGCAACTTTTTTTCTGCAAATCCAATGCGAGTTCAGCCATGCAACTTTATGGCTGAACTCACATAGCACAGACATCGCATAAGATCGGCACCTGCTGTACGGGTGCGAATCACATTCGATGTCTGAGATCGCTATAGTGTGAACCTGGGCTGAAAGGCATGACTATAAAGATAAGTTACATGTAATCCTTGACCTGATTCTCTAAAACAGAGGTCTCCAAACGTTCTAAACAAAGGGCCAATTTATCGTCCTTCATACTTTTGGAGGGGCTGGACTGTGGCCAGTGGGAGTAGAAAGTGTCCTGGCATCAGTGGGAGTGAACAATGCCCTTTTTTTAGTATTAGAGAAATAGTATCCCATTGTTGCTTTTAGTAGGAGGAATGGAGCACGGTCGTTGGGGTCAGCGTGACACCATTGGTGT
Source organism: Lithobates clamitans (assembly GCA_037952925.1). Lineage (NCBI taxonomy): Eukaryota > Metazoa > Chordata > Amphibia > Anura > Ranidae > Lithobates > Lithobates clamitans. The sequence continues at coordinate 3,327,090 of JBBGZY010001091.1, forward strand.
CAGTGGGAGGAATAATGCCCCATCATTCCTGTAAGTGGAAAGATCATTGTCATATCATTGATGTCAGTGAAAGAAATAGTGTCATATTGTTGGTTTTAGTGGGAGGAATTGTGCCCCATCGTTAGTGTCAGTAGGAAGAATTATATCCCAACATTGTTAATGTCAGTTACAAGAATATTGCCCCAAGGGCCAGATGAAGGTAAGCAAAGGGCTACATTCGGCCCCCGGCCGCAGTTTGGAGACTACTGCTTTAAAACATGGAAATGATCATGAGGAAACTGGAGCTTGAAGAACCAAAGAGTGGAGGAAGGAACATCAATAATCTTCTACTCTGGCAATGACCATCCTCCCAGAAAGTTCATGAAAGATGGCCTGAAACAAAAGAATCAAAGAAGAAAGTTTGGCTTCTCTTCGAACACCAAAAAGACTAAGTTTATGACCATTACAAGGAATGGATATGTCAAATTAGCAATTGATTACAGGATTTCACATACAGGATTTTCAGATTGATCGAAGTGGTGATTGTAGTCTAGAAATTGCACTGGGTCCCATTGGGATGATGAGCATGAACCAAATATGGAAAAGCAAGGATGCCAGCCTGGCAACCAAATACAATTTAGTCCACATTTAGTCCTTTGATCCTGTATCCAGCATCCCTGCTGGGCCACCCTGCCTATCGGCAGCATAGAGGAGACAGGCTGGTGTGTGCTAGTGTGGCTCCTGCAGCTGAAAAGCTACACTTGCCAAGCTGCTGTGACATTGATGGATGCTCTGAGGGGGATTTGCACCCCCCCCCAGCCCTCCCTTAAAATGGACGTAAACCCTCCTATCGCTTTCAGCCAAGGGAGCTATCGTTTTGGCCTCTATTTAATCTTCAACTGCCATGATGCTACACATGTTATCAGTTATGACACCAGACATTGAATTAAAAGAATAATGAATCGCGCTAATTAATAATATGAACCAAAAATAATTAGACTAATCAAAATATACAAAAATTACAAATTAATGTGATAAGTATGTGAATTAAAAAATAATTCAACAAAAACGTGAAATGTCCACAATAAATTTATGTGTTAAAGACACCACTGGATTTCAATGTTGTCCATCATCCATCACCAAAACCACTTGTGAATCCATCGCCAGCTGTAGAGAGCCCTTACCAGCTTCGGTGGACCCCTTGTTTTAGGGGGTCGGGATGGGACTGTGGCTTAACACCCAGCCGGGGCCTTTTCCACGTCTCAGTGATGTTTCCACACTGGACAACATTGGAGAAGTCAAAGATCACCGAGCACAGTGTCGCCTTAAATCCTCCAATTGCCGTACTACTGTGTTGCAATTGCATGCATTGCACAGCAATGTTGCCTCCTCACCACCTGTCAAACATGCTTGGATCACTTTTCAGAGGAGCAGCAGTGCCTGCTGCACTTGTGAATGAGCCCTTAGTTGCATTCGGCAGCGGCACGCTCAGTGGTTGAACAAGCACAACATTGAAATCCAGTGGTGTCTTTAACCCATCAATTTATTGTGGACATTTCACGTTTTTGTTGCATATTTTTTAATGCACATACTTATCACATTCATTGGTAATTTTTGTATATTTTGATTCATCTAAATATTTTTGGTTCATATTATTAATTAGCGCGATTCATTATTCTTTTAATTTTTGCTTATGTCTGTGTTGCACTAAGAATTGCTGCTTTTATATATTTTTTTTCAGTTTTTGTAGCACGTTTTTACACCATTTTTCTATTTACCAGCCAGTGAATGGCTTGACAATTTGGTTGAGGACACAACCAAAGTGACAGTTAGGGCTCATTTACACTTGCTTCGGCTTCAACACACATTAATGGCTAGTTTACACTTCCTTTAAAACAAGGTTTCAGACAGGCTTTGTTAAAGCTCTCTGAACGCTAGTCAAAGCTCCTTTCACTAAATAAAATGGTTAGTTTACAGTCCTGTTTACACCTTGCTTTTGATTTTCTTTGCTTTGGTTTTGCTTCAAAGATTATACCCCATGTAGCTTTAGTGGTGCTTCAAAGTGTTTTCAAAGCCTCCAAAGAAGTCTATGGCAAAGCTTGCTTGAAGCCCCACTGAAGCCTCATCAAAGCCCCACAAAGCCCCATCAAAGCTCCACCAAAGCCTCATTGAAGCCCCACAAAGCCTCATCGAAGCCTCACCGAAGCCTCATTAAAGCCTCATCGAAGCACCAAGCAAAAGCAAGGTGTAAACAGGACTGTAAGCTAACCATTTTATTTATTGACAGGAGCTTTGACTGGCATTCAGAGAGCTTTAACAAAGCGTGTCCGAAGCCATGTTTTGAAGCAAGTGCAAACTAGCCCTTACATTCCCGGCATGTGCCGGGAATTTAACAGTTTTTTGAAATAGTTAACTCAATGGGTTTACTTCCTTTTTAACTATGATTGCTTAGCAGCACAAGGAAGCCAGACCACCAAAGAACCTAATGACTAAACCCTATAAAAGCCAACACCAGTCAGCACGAGAAACATCTAAAATAACTAGTACAAAATCAAAAAATGTGGAGAGCTAGCCCATAGAACTACAGAGTTACATATAGTTACATAGTTAGTAAGGTTGAATAAAGACACCAGTCCATCCAGTTCAACCTGAGTGAGTGTGTGTCTACAACCCTGACCCTTGTCCCTAACCCTGTACATCGCACACTCACATCAGTCCCTACCCTCAATCCAAGGTCCCCATTCATATACTAGGGCCAATTTTGGACAGAAGCCAATTAACCTACCAGCATGTCTTTGGAGTGTGGGAGGAAACCGGAGTACCCGGAGGAAACCCACGCAGGCACAGGGAGAACATGCAAACTCCAGGCAGATAGTGTCGTGGTTGGGATTCGAACCAGCGACGCTTTTTTACTGCTAGGCGAAAGTGCTACCCACTGCACCACTGTACCGCCCAGTTGGACACGGTCGAACAGAAAACATCAGCATCATCCTCATCTATAAAATTAATGCTATTTAAATTTTCTTATTGTTGTTCCTGTCTCCTCAATAGCTCTGTAATGGTTTAGGTGTACGTTTATAAAACTGAGAAGTTTTTTCTCAGTTCAGTTCTCGGCAGTTCTCAGAAGAAAATTATCTCCTCTGCAGCCGGTTTATGAAGCTGAGAACTTCAGTTCTCAGAGGGAGAACAGAGGAGAAGTGTTTCTTCTGAAGGCTGAGATTAGTGTAAATGTGGCTGGGCTGCCTGTAATCTTGTGAGATATTGTGAGATTACGGTGCAGCCGAGTTCAAAAAGTGAAACTAAAGTTTAAAAGAACATGTAATTACATGTTTTCAGACGTGATAACTAAGTAAATGTATATATATATATATATATATATATATATATATATATATAAAGATTTATCATTTAATTAAGACAGACAGGTCAAATTTTGGCAAGACAAAAGTTTTGTCGCCTATACAGAAACTGAACAACTTTACTGAATATGTCAGCAAATTAAGTTGTGGTGCTGTGAGATCCAAATTTAATATCTTGTATGACTTCCATGAGCTTGAAGGACAGCATCCATGCGGTTTGGCAAGGATTCATACAATTTATTGATGAAGTCATCAGGAATAGCAAAGAAAACAGTCTTGCATGCCTCCCAGAGTTCATCAATATCCTCTGGTTTCCTCTTCCATGCTTTATCTTTCATCCTACACCACATATGCTCAATGATGTTCATGTCTGGTGACTGGGCTGGCCAATCCTGGAGCATCTTGATCTTCTTTGCCTTAAGGAACTTTGATGTGGAGATGGAAGTATGCGATGGAGCACCATCCTGCTGCAAAATTTGGCCTTTTTTATGGTTGGGAATATATGAGGTAGCTAAGATTTCTTGGTATTTTAGACTATTGCTGTTGCCTTCCATCCTGCAGATCCCTTGCACACCCCCATACTGGATGTAACCCCAGACCATGATTTTGCCTCCACCAAACTCACTGTTTTCTGGGTAAATCTCGGCTCCATGCGGGTTCCAGTAGGTCTCCTGCAATATTTGCGGTGACTGTGGTGTAATTCAACAGAAGATTCATCTGAAAAATCCACCTTCTGCTACTTTTCCAGAGTCCAAGCTTTTAGCAGGCTGTGGCCCTTGGCAAATGCCACACGGTTTTTCAATTGTCTTTTGTTTAATGCTGGCTTATGGGCACTGACTCGACCATGGAGGCCATTTCGAGACAGAATCCGACAAACTGTTCTGGTTGACACAGGGACTTCAGGTGACCAGGTCTCGTGGAGCTCTGCTGCAGTGGAAAATGGGCTGGCCTTGGATTTTCGAGCCAACAAACGGTCCTCTCGAGCAGTTGTCTTGCGGGGTCGGCCTGACCTGGCCTTGTCCAAAACGTCTCCAGTCTCTTCAAATCTTTTTTTTATCCTCTGAACTTGACGCTGAGACACATTGAAGGTGTCTGCCACATCAGCAGTGGATCTGGTCTACAGCCTCTTGATAATTAACACTTTAGTCTCCGGGTGAATCTTATGGGGTGTACACACGGTCGGACTTTTCGTCTACAAAAGTCCAACGGATGCCGACGGACTAAAGCTGGCTGGTAATCCGATCGTGTGTGGGCTTCCCCGGACTTTCAGCAGACTTTTTCAGCCTCAAATCCGACGGACTTTAGATTTGAAACATGCTTCAAATCTTTACGTCGTAACTACGACGGACCCCGAAATCCGCTCGTCTGTGTGCTAGTCCGACGGACAAAAACCCACGCTAGGGCAGCTATTGGCTACTGGCTATCAACTTCCTTATTTTAGTCCGGTGTTTGTCATCACGTACGAATCCGTCGGACTTTTGTGTGGTCGTGTGTAGGCAAGTCCGTTCTCCGATATTCCTGACCGGACGTCATATGATGTGATCAGGAATATCGAGCCGCTGCGCGCACCCGGGGGCGCGCATCACGGCGATCGTTGTTGCGAGGTGTCAGTCTGACACCCCGCAACACCGATCTAGGTAAAGAGTCTCTGATGGAGACTCTTTACCACGTGATCAGCCGTGTTCAATCACGGCTGATCACGATGTAAATAGGAAGAGCCGGTGATCAGCTTTTCCTCACTCGCGTCTGACAGACGCGAGTAGAGGAGAGTCGATCGGCTGCTCTCCTGACAGGGGGGGGTCTGTGCTGATTGTTTATCAGCACAGCTCCCCCTCGGATCTCACCCAGGACCACCAGGGTAGCCATCCACACTGGACCACAAGGTATGCCCCCTACACCCCCAGGGAAATACCACTATGTGCCCAGGCAGCTGCCAATCTGTGCCCAGGCAGCTGCCAATCAGTGCCCACTCCAATGCCTACCACTGCCAGTGCCACCAGTGATGCCTATCAGTGCCTCATATCAGTGCTGCGTATCAGTGCCCAGCAGTGCCACGTATCAGTGCCCAGCAGTGCTGCCTATCAGTGCCCATCAGTGCCCAGCAGTGCTGCCTATCAGTGCCACCCTATCAGAGCCCATCAGTGCCCAGTAGTGCCGCCTTTCAGTGCCCATCAGTGTCGCCTATCAGTGCCCATCAGTGCCAACCAGTGCTACCCAGTGCCACCCAGTGCCACCCATGAGTGCCCATCAGTGCCGCCTATCAATGCCCATTAGTGCTGCATATCAGTACCACCCATCAGTGCCGCCTACCAGTGCTGCATATCAGTGCCCATCATCAGTGCCCGTCAGTGCCTGCTCATTGGTGCCACCTCATCTGTGCCGCCGTATCAGTGCCTGTCAGTGCTGCCTTATCAGTGCCCATCAGTGAAAGAGAAAACTTACTTATTTACACATTTATTTAACAGAAACAAAAGCAAAACTTATTTTTTTCAAATACCACCAAAAGAAAGCTCTATTTGTGGGAACAAAATGATAAAAATTTAGTTTGGGTACAGTGTAGCATGACCGCGCAATTGTCATTCAAACTGCGACAGCGCTGAAAGCTGAAAATTGGTCTGGGCAGGAAGGTGTCTAAGTGCCTGGTATTGAAGTGATTAATTATTATTTTCCTGATTTTTTTTTGTTCTTCACGACTTTTTTTTGTTTGCTTTGTTAATATTTTTACACATATATATTAACATATAGTTACACATTTCTTTTTTTTTTTTAAATTTGATAATTTTTATTCATGTTTAAACAGAGTACATCACATTACTCAATATACAAATTTCCAAATAGTAATAAAACCGCTTAATACCCGATGTGGTGTATAAATTCACACTATAAAAGTTACATTTCTACCCCCCCCCCCCCTATTGCACCATTATATATACCTTGTACCAAGCTCTTTTCCTTATGTATAACAACAAACATATTACTACTACTCCTATCTTAAGAACAACATCCTCCCTATCTCTTCTTACTCTGTTTACTCCGTAGGGTGGGCCACCCTCATCAGCCAGGGATTCCAGATTTTTTTAAATTCTCTTAGGTTTCCTGCCCTTACAAACACTGTCCTTTCTTTCCCTATTGTTTCCGACACTTCTCTACACCAATCAACTACCCAAGGGGGTTTCTCAGCTTGCCATCTCTTGGTTATTCCCTTTCTTGCCTGAAATAGGCATCTCCGCACTGCTTTTATTTCATCTCTCCCATTACCCAAGTTCCCCCCCACCCCTAGAATACATAGCTTTGGATCAAGTTTAAGACTCACATTAAAAAGCCTATTTATATCCTCAATCACTTCTGTCCAGTAGCGGAATAGTTTAGGACATTTCCATACCATATGTAACAAGTCTCCGTTCATTTGGCACCTAGGACACTTGGGATCTACTCTTCTCCCCCATTTAAACAGTTTTGGGGGGTATAGTATGCCCTATGCAATAACATTAGATGCGAAAATTTCTGAGCTGGCGAGACTGAGACCTGATGGCCCCCCTTCAACACCTCCCTCCACTGGGCATCCGATATTATCCCCAGGTCTCTTTCCCACTTCTCTCTACATCTAAGTTTATTTGGCCCTTCCCTGCTATTTCTGAAGATATGTTGGTAGAGTTCAGCTATTAATCCTCTTGATCCCTCAAAACTCGCTATCATCTGAGGGATGGGTGATTGGCTCCAGCACGGACCTTGATCCCCGAACTGGGCCTGTAGTGCATGCCTAATTTGGATATAGCTAAAATATGACTGCTTCGGGACACCAAATTCCTCTTTTAGGGAGGCAAAAGATTTCAGCACATTACCATTATATAATTGCTTTAATTTAGTTATCCCCCTTACCTCCCATGTTTTAATTTTCCCTATTTTTGTTAGTTCTTGAAGATGTTTGTTATCCCAAAGAGGCATATCTCCTAATATTCCCTCCATATCTTTCAGACTTTTAATACTATTCCAGATTTTTAGCATTAGTTTAACTGTGGGGGTCCTATGTGTAAACAAGTTTGCCTCCAACACCTCCAGCGCCCTTCTGTGGGGTGCACCTGTAGTCATTATACCAAGGTTATTATTACCCATAGGTCCACTACCTGTTCTCAGATGTTGCAACTGGGCTGCTAGAAAGTAGCAACGTGGATGCGGGACCGCCATGCCCCCCTCACCCATTGCAAGCTATAAGGTCTGCAAACTTATCCTCGGATGCCCCCCCCTCCACACAAGCCCTCTAAACAACATATCTATTTTTTTGAACCATTTACCATATATCCAAACTGGTGAATTATGTACGATATACAATAATTGGGGCATCCCAAAAAGCGCAAAATAAAAATAAAATAAAAATGTATTTCATTTGTAAATAACTTTTCAATGCTTTGTACAATTGCTAACAGCTGAAGTGAAAACAAAACAGTTGTGGTAGGTATCAGTAATTGGTATTGGCGAGTACTAATAAGAAAAGTATCGGTACTTGTATTTGTTGTAAAAAAAATTGGTATTGGTGCATCACTAATATATATATATGTGTGTGTGTGTGTGTGTGTGTGTGTGTTTGTATATATACTGTATATATACTGTATATATATATATATATATATATATATATATATATATATATATACACACACACACACACACACACACACACACACACACACACATATATATATATATATAGTATATATTTATATGTTGTTAATATTCATTTTTAACCCTTCTTCCTCTAATCGCAACAGCTTCTCTCCCAGATTCTCCACCTCTGAGCTGGTGAATCTGAAGGTGAGATATTTCTTCAGATCTCACTTTTATAAAAGGCCGTTTGTGACAGAACCGTCATGTACTGTGATGAGAAGCGGAGAACATGTTCTCTGCTCCTTATCTTAGCTACATAAACCGGTACACCCCAGAGATCAGTTATGATCTTGAGGATCACGGCTGATCTCTGTTTTATAAATGGACATCTATATGAGTAGTTTTGTATTGCATCATCTACACCAAAGCTATGTACTATGTGTTCTATATTATAGCAGGGTTTGTGTTGTGTTTTGTTTGGTCTGTTCTTCAGAGCTTCACCCCTATACATTCCTTGGTGCTTTGCTGCGGGTTTTAGACATACTCACAGTGAACAAAAATGAAGTATTGGATTTTATCAGACAATACTGTATGTGTCCTCAGTGATAACATCTTGAATGGTGGTGTTCATAGAGAAAGATATAACTCTCAAGTCTTGTACGTGCGACCAAGTGACATTGTGTGCCTGACATTTTACACGTATCCTCCTAGTCTTCACACTAGAGATCCAGACCTTCTGGTTTTTTAACACTATTTCTGATTGCAAATACTCAACTCTCAGTGAAGCACTATGAAAAAACAACATCCACAGAACTCTCTGACATAAATATGTCACGTATGTTAGGTATGTTTTAGATTCCAACAAAAGGTTTCAGTGAAGCCTCTTCTATTATCCTGGGTCTGTGGATTATAACTGTCATGTTTAGTTTACAGAAGAGTATAAATCATACAGGTTTCTGTTTATAAACATGCTATATATAAGATTATTCCCACTTACTAAAGGACACCAAGGAAATGGGTTTTATAATTATAAACCTGTTAAAATATGATTGAAAGGTGCTTCCTGCTGCTGTCAGTCAAATCCTGAAATTGAGGGGGGGGGGGGGAGTGCGCCACCAAGCCACGCTGTGTGTGTCTATAAATGCACACAGCCCGGCTTGGGATTGACAGTACAGAGGAGACATACAGGATCTAATAGACCCCAGGTGTCTCATAAAGAGAACCTATCACCTGTATGCTATCACATGGGGGGGGGGGGGCTATTGGTCCCCTATGTGATATCCATAAAAGTTATGTAATAAAAAAAGGTTTAAAACATTTAAAGAGACAAAAAAATAAAAAAAGCAAAGAAAATTTTAGAGGCCCCTACATACACCCGCAGACATACGAAAATGCATGCATTGGGGCGCCTACGTCTGAAAATGGCGATTGTCCTACACGTTACATTTTGCCATGCACTTGTATCAATACACATGAAATCAATATTTTGAGGTCAATATTTTTTAGCACAAGAGCTCCTGTGTAACTCAAAACTAATGACCTGTAGGGGCTTTTAAAGTGTCGCTTTACCGACGGACACAATTTTATCATCTTTTATATTTTACAAAAAATGGCATAAATTATTGCATTTATATGCTCTAAAATTGACTGTAGTGTATTTTGTACAGAAAATTTTGTATTTCATAAACTGTTGTGCTAATATCATGTCACACAAAAAATTTGAACTACCACTATTTTATTCTCGAGGGTGTCTGCTTTCAAAAAATGTATCATGTTTGGGGGGTTTTAAAGGATCACTAAAGCTATTTTTTTTAAAATAACAAACATGTTATACTTACCTCCACTGTGCAGCTCGTTTTGCACAGAGTGGCCCTGAACCTGGTCTTCTGGGGTCCCTTGGCAGCTGTCTCAGCTCCCCCCCCCCAAGGACTCAACACTTTAATGCAAGCTCCCTCGCATGGTGGTTAGTTCTTGCGGGCGCGCTCCCGTGATACAGCCGGCGGCCATAGCCGCTCACTGTATCACTCGGCCCTCCTCCCTGGCGCGCCGCCTCATTGGATTGTGATTGACAGCCAATGGCTGCGCTGCTTTCAATCCATCCACTCTAGCCAATCAACGGCCAGGCTGAGCAGCGAAGAGGATGTCGGGAGCGAGCGCGGGACTTTCGGGGGGTCAGGTAAGTAAAACGGGGGGCTGGGGGGCGGTATTGTCGGATGTTTTTTCACCTTAGAATGCATTAAGGTGAAAAAATGATTTTTGCAATATGTGAACAAAAGATTAAAAAAAAAAATTGAAAAATAATGGCTCTAGAATTAAAGTAGTTTTTTTTTTATGTTTTACAACCATTTTAAGTACTATAGGAAGGTCGAAGCAAATGGCCCCATGTACCTTCACCAGTATGACAGCAATGACAGCTTTCGCATTCTTGTCCCTTTAAAGTACACACATAGAGCAAAATAAAAGGTTTATGTGGATAACTTCCTTCCTCAGCAGCATTCATTCTTTTGCTGCTCTTTGCAGCTTCCAGAAGCAAATAAAACACCCAGTACTTCCAGGTACGGAGGATCATGTGACTCATTCCATGTGACAGAGCTGGTGCTTGGTGACTGGCCCAGGAATGTCACATGTGACCAGGAAGAGAGTCAGCCCTGTGTAAGCTCCAACTGTAGTGACTAGAGGCTTGTCCATCTTTGTTTCTAGTGGCTAAACAGAGTGATGGGGAGTGAAGAAAATGTACATTTGTGCAGCTTGGACCATGGCATTAATGTGAACTTGTTTCTTTGCTCCTCATAGGCAAAATGTGGGTTTGCTTTAAGAAAGGACTATACTTGATCATTCCTGGAGCAAATTTTGTCACTTGGTTTCATGGAGCTCAGATGTAATCTTTTTGTTTTAATTTAGAGCTATGGTAGCAATAAAGAGTTTGTCTTAAAGTGTATCTCACTCCAAAACTTTATTTCTTTAGCTTTAGATAGAGTGGTGAGGGATTTGAGGGATTAAAGCCCTGTCATTGATTCATCCTCTCTCTGTCCTGGTGAGCATTGTCACTCAGACTAAAAGTAACCAAAATGCCAACATATTGAGTTGTCACCAGGACAGAAAATATTCCAGTGGTATCGATTTCTCTTGACCAATATTTCCATGCCACACTAAACAGTCTGGCTAGAGGAATTGGTCATCTGATTGAATGCAGGTGCTCTTCGGCCAAGATTTTTTTTTTTTCCGGGACGGAGGGGTGCTGACAGGACCATTTATAGTTATTGCTGGTTGCCAAAATGATTCCCTCATTGTGGAGAGATTTCCTTTTAACCTCTTATGTACACTACGAGAAGCGAAGGCAAATCTTTCCAATAATATATAGATGATTTAACTGGGGCCTTCACTAATCCCTACTCTATTCCCGGCCTTACTCTATTCAAAAATGTAAAACGTTTTTGTCTTTGGATTTGCTTTAGGGTACCCATATGTGCAGGGTCACAAAATTATCTCAACAGAGGAGTGTCAAATATAAGGACAATTAGTAAAAATTGATTGGAACATAGTTGGCAGATGTTTATTGTCCTCTGTTGGAGAAGTAACATAAAGTGGAACCATATACTGTATATTCCTATATGGAAATTCAAGTGGTTATATACCCTAACCCAGTGGTCATCAACCCTGTCCTCAGGGCCCACTAACAGGCCAGGTTTTATGTATTACCTTGGGGAGATGCAGACTAGAAGACTGCAATCACTGAACAGCAAATGATATCACCTGTGATTGTATTTCAGTTATCTTGCAAACCTGGCCTGTTAGTGGGCCCTGAGGACAAGGTTGATGACCACTGCCCTCAACGGCATGGCATCATTTTTCAGGACCGTCTTCTGAATTGTGTAAATGGTGTGCCATACCTGCGTGATGTCTGTTGGCTCAACAACTTGAACCTTGTGCAAAGGGCAAGTTTGGCAGACTGTTCAATTAGGAGTACAATTGAAAGACAGTTGTTTCCGCATAACAGGAAATGCTGAACAAGGACCTTCGTAGCAGGATCACCAGGTAATTTTTTAAAGAATCCTATAAATTTAAAAAGATTGAAAATTACTTTTAACCACTTCATTACCCAGTTATAGTAATATGATGTCTGCAGGAGGGATCTCCCATTCTGGGCGGGCGTCATATGACGTCCTGAGCTTCCCGGGCGTCTAGGGGGCGTGCGCACCATGTTGCTCGGAAACCGGTGCTCGTGCCCGGTGGCCACGATGTCCACTGGGCACCCGCGATTGCCCCTGAACACAGCAGGACCGTGGATCTGTGTGTGTAAACATACAGATCCACGTCCTGTCAGATGAGAGGAGACCGATGGTGTGTTCTCAGTACAGAGGAACACAGATCGGTCTCCTCCCCTTTTGAGTCCTCACCCCCTACAGTTAGAATCACTCCCTAGGAAACAACCCCTTGATCACCCCCTAGTGTTAACCCCTTCCCGGCCAAAAATGTGTCAAAAGTGTCCGATATGTCCAGCTCAATGTCACAGTCACTAAAAAAAATTGCAGATCGCTTCCATTACTAGTAAAAAAATTAAATATATAAATAAAAATGCCATAGATCTATCCTGTACTTTGTAGACGCTATAACTTTTGCGCAAACCAATCAATATACGCTTATTGCGATTTTTTTTTTTTTAACCAAAAATATGTAGAAGAATACATATCGGCCTAAACTGAGGAAAATTTTTATTTTTTTAAAAAAATTGGGATATTTATTATAGCAAAAGTAAAAAATATTGTGTTTTTTTTAAAAATTGTCGCTCTTCTTTTGTTTATAGCGCAAAAAATAAAAACAGCAGAGGTGATCAAATACCACCAAAAGAAAGCTCTATTTGTGGGGGAAAAAAACATAAAAATGTCATTTGGGTACAGATTTGCATGACCGCACAATTGTCATTCAAAGTGCGACAGCGCTGAAAACTAAAAAATTGGTCTGGGTAGGAAGGGGGTGAAAATGCCCTGTATTGAAGCGGTTAAAAATGATACTTAGTAGTCTTAGGCTCCATTCACACTTGTGCGACTTGTCATACAGCTTACAATATCAATCAAAGTTGTGTTTTCCAATGATAACTGTTCATATATGTGCAGCGAGTTCATGCACTACTTTCATGCAACTTTCATGCAACTTGAGGGCCATAGACTTCAATGTTAACCCTCAAAGGTTGCATGAAAGTGGTACATAAATGTTATACAATGCAACAGTTGTGCAACAGTCATCCATTATTACTGGTCAAAGCCAAAGTTATATCCAAGGCGCACCCATCCAAAGTTGCATCAAAGTTGCTTCAAAGTTCAACTCCAAAGTCGGTGCAACTTTGGAGTTGTACAAGTGTGAATGGAGCCTTACATGCGATTTTAGTGATTGGTGTTGGGACTACTTTAGGCTGATTTATGCTATGCAATTTCAGAAGAAATAAAAATCTTCATATATGGGTAGTTTTTCTTACCCAGCTTTATAACTTTCACACATTCATTTTTATTGTTTGAGACGCCTTAATGAAGACGTTTCCCAGCAACATTTTAGCATTTCTTTGAATATTTTAGTGTCACTGGGTCCTCCTATACAACCGAAGCTTATAAGAAGCTTATATTTGTACACCAATGATCTTGAAACCACTTTCTAAAGAAAATAGGTTTCTTCCTGTTTTAAAAAGCCAAAGAAGATGTTTGCAAATGGCGCATAAGAGAATAAAAAAAAAACAGACTAGGTCTCAAGATGACAATGGAGACAATAGTCCTCTGCACATCAGGCAGGGCTTTAGATTCACAATAACAACACTTTACCGCTGAGCCAATTCCTGCTGAATAAAACAATAACACGCAGCCCTACCTAAAACATCAAGGCTAGGGATTATGCTTGGCATGTACCAGATAATCTAGTTAGGGTAAGTAAAGAAAGGTGCTGTATGAAATGGAGTCTTGAGTAAAGATGCTTTCACAAATTGTAGCTGGGTGTTGAACCTTGTAACAAGGGCGTGGGAAAAAACTAATTTCCCGGACACAACAAAAAGTGGCCTTACCAAAGAGTCACTTACATAGAAAGGTTCCGTTAGCATGCTGGCTTTTTACTGTATTTGAGGAGGACCTATAGATTTTTTTATTATTATTATAATTTTTTATTGGATAGTCATGTGAAAAAAGATCAGCTAAGTGTAATTAACACAGATACGATATTTTAGCATTGTGAGCTGTCAGGCTGTGAAGTTGTATGTCTTGAATTCTCCGACATCTGCCTGCAGTAATTTCAGACTCTGTTCCAGTTCACCTGGATGTTTTGGGTTTTCCAATTCTTCCTGTTACATTTTCCATATAATGAAGAAAACTCAACTGGGAGAGTGGGACCACCTCATAATGTCCAAAGCAGATGTGCAGACCAAGGGACCCAAGTACGGGTATTTCACCAAGACAATTGCACCTTTTCTACCATGTTTTATGTAACAGCCCCCACCCCCAAACCACCACCCACCTTACAGAATCTTGGGGTTCTTTTCCCTTTCAGGCTTCTGTCATTTTTTGAATTTGGTGGAACCACATGCAGCCACATCATCCATTCACATGATCGGTCATTGGAGAGACTACAAGTCCCATTTGCCACTGTGGCAGAGGGACTCGTAGTTCTTAATGGACAACAAGTGTGGTGACATCACTTCCTCCAGCCCCATAAAAAAGGTCTGTACTTTGGTACGGACATGTAGCTGGAGGAACAGTTTACAAGAGCCTGTACATTACACCCGCAATCCACTGATCACAGTTGCAATGCTTTGCAAACTGAAATGTTAATGATTAAAAATGCACATTTTTATAAATGTGGGTGCATTTATAATATTTTGTAAAAGATGGTATATACCTTTAAAGGGTTACTAAACCCTTGCATTTTTTTTTTTTTTTTTTTAAATAACAAACATGTCATACTTACCTCCACTGTGCAGGTCGTTTTGCACAGAGTGGCCCCAATCCTCCTCTTCTGGGGTCCCTCAGCAGTGCTAGTAGCTCTTCCCCGAACTGAGTGCCCACATCGGAGAAGCGTTCTCCTTCGGTGGACACCCGTGCGGGCGCGCTCCCGAGTCCTGCTTCTGCGTCCATTGACAGAGAAAGCAGGACTCGGCCCCGGCGCCTGCGTCATTGGATTTGATTGACAGCAGCGGGAGCCAATGGCTGCGCTGATATCAATCTATCCAATCAGTACATGAGACACCAGCTCCTTTTTAGGAAAAGACATAGTTGACAAATATTCAATAAGTATATAAATGATTAAGTGGTGAAAAGTAGATGGGAAACGGAAGAAAGAAAAAGAAAACTAGGAAAAAAGAGAGAATCAGGTCAATACCAGATACATAGAGTGCAACATACATTGTTAACGGAATCTGGGAGGCCCGTAGGGCACAAGACTAACTAAGTTTCTACCATGCAGACAAAAAACAGAAAAGAGAGGGCGCACCGGCCTTGTGCATTATCTTTAAAAAAGTTTATCAAAAGAAGGAAACGTAAAAATACTACTCACAAGGGTAGATAAAAATCGTGCATAATGGTCTATTGATGGTGATAATGGATACACCGATAGCAGTCTCCAGACCTACGGACAAGACGTGCAGCTGCTGGCTGACGCGTTTTGAAGGTAGCACCTTCTTCTTCAGAGCCTCTGAAGGTGAAGGTGAAATAGAAAATGGGCCAGGGGAACACAGAGAACCACAATAACAGTTACAAAAAATAAACAGTAAAATGTTGAAGGAACTCTAGAGGGTAAACCCAGGGGTGTTTAGTGAACAGAAGGGTGACCACTCTCATATCTCTATTGAGATATGCCCAAGATACTAAACTAAAGTAAACCAGGGTCCTAAGGGGGCCGTAAGCAGGTTAGTAGGGTAAGCCATGAGTGTCAGCCAGGTGGAAGCTTGCTCCACAGATAGATGTGTCAAAAGGAAAGGCCCTAAATTGGTCAGCCATTTTTTTGGTTTGGTAGCTTTATGGGGGGTGTCTGGGCCTCGGGAATGTTTGGCAGGGGAATCCTTCTGCCTGACCATAGGTGGTGGTGGTGAAGTGGAAACCAACTCTCAGTCCGGGAGCTGGGGGACAGGGATCCCCAGGACATCACAAAAAGCATCCAGGTCTTCCGGATAGCACAGAACGTCAGATTGTCCTTGATGTCTCGCTGTGAGACTGAAAGGGAATCCCCAATGGTAGATGATGTCCTCTTTCTGTAGCATGTGGAGAAGGGGTTGGAGGAGCTTGCGCTTTTGTAGAGTGATCCAAGACAGGTCTGGGTAAAGTTGTACTGGTGTATTGTCAAAAACTACTTTGCGAATGGAGCGAGCTTAGCGCATGATATCTTCTTTCAGGGGGTAAGAATGAACCCTACAGATGACATTGTGTGGTTTGGAAGCAGAACCCTTAGGACGCAGGGCTCAGTGATCCCTATCCCTCTCGATGTGTTTGGTAGGGGATAGGGCTTGCAGGGTAGTCTGCAGGTCTTCGGAACCCTCTGATTCTGGGAGGCCCCTGACACGAATCTTGTTCCTGCACCCCCGACTGTCCTAGTCTTCAACATGATGCTGCATATCTCTCAGTAGTATGTGATGGTCTACACCTTGTAATTGAGTGCGGTGAACTGCCAGTTTGGTCTCTTAAATTTCCTCCTCTGCCATCTCCACTCTATCTGCTAGGTGTTTGAAATCTACTTGCAGTGTGTGAATCTCTGGAAGGCATGTGGATTCAACATCTTCTATGAGTTGTTTAAAGTCCTCTTTAGTCGGTAATGCTTGGAGGTATGTTTGCCATGAGGGGGGCACTTGATGATGAGGGCCCACCGTCACTTGTTGTAGTTGTAAGTGAGGGGGGAAGGTGGTAGCAGAGGCCACACTGTGGTGGCATACGGGCCTGGATGTTAGGCCACATTGGAGGATCCCACGGCTCAAACCACACCAGGGCTTGGGAAGGTGAGGAGGCCTGCACTGCTGGGCCCCCCTGTGTGGGGGCAGAAGAGCTGATGACCTGGGCATAGGTAATAGAGGGATCAGCTCCTCTCCCAGAAGGGCTGGGGTCTCTGGAGCGGGACTGCCTCTGTGATTTAGGGGAGGTAGGAGCAGAGGAATAGGCAGGATGCAGTGTGAGTCCCCCCTGAGGCCCGGTCTGTGAGGCTAGAGAGGCCCGGGAGTGTGTGGGGTCTGGCAGGGGTGAGAAGTCCTCAGATTCCATAGATGGAGAGGGAGAGCTGGGTCCTCCAACGTTTAAGCCAGGGTCCGATGCTGTGCCTCGGGAAGGCATCCGTACACTGTGTGTACAAGGCGGGGATCTGGCTCAGTGCAGCAGCCTGTGTCTCATGTGGCACTGCCGCCAGATAGTCAGTGTGTTGGGGGAGACTCACTGTGTCCGCCGGTGCTGGATGATTGCCTGATGCTGGCCACAGAGGCTTGGAAGTGCCCAGAGCTGGAGCTGGAGCTTGAGAGGCAGGCTGTGGAGGGGCCCGTGTGGAGGAGGTGGAGGCGGCCGGCACCATCTTGTCTGTCCCAACGGGCGGAATGGGAGGCGATGTGAAATAGTTTGTAGAAGACCCGGGAGGAGGTTGGGAGCATCCCCGTGCTTTAGAGGAGCGGGTTCTCCTGGATCTACCTATGTAAGGGTGTAAACAGTCCCCTTAAAAGGCCATTGAGCTGTGGGCTATGAGAGAGCTAGGAGCTCAGGCATCTATGCAGGTCGACTTCCGGTCACGCCCCTTGAATCTATCTTATTGTTGTATGAAGATATTGATCTGTACGCCTTTTGTATTCTTTTACTTGTGGTGACTTTATAGAAATTATTTACTGATTAAAAAATAAATAAATATCCCCCAAGTGGAGTTACCATGTGGAAGAGTAATGCCCCGTACACACGATCGGATTTTTCGACAACAAATGTTGGATGTGAGCTTGTTGGCTGAAAGTCCGACCATGTGTATGTTCCATCGAACATTTGTTGTCGGACTTTCATACCCTCTGCATTATCACTCATCCACCACTCTCAAGCCTAGGGTGCCTCGTGGCTCTGCATCGCCTTGGGGGGGTGCCTGTTTTGGTCGCCGCGGCGGAGAGGCCCGCCTCAGCTCCCGGCCCGGCATTAGTCCCGGACGGTTTGCCGCACCTGGCCACTCACCATCTACCCATGCCTGCTGTGAGTACTTTTATCTTTGGGGGATTACTTGTCCCCATGTACCCACTGTAATCTTGACCCATGATACTATTATTATTATCTTTAAATTCCAGAAACATGACATGTCTGCTCCTGATGAGTGGTCCTGAACCACGAAACACGTCGAGCTACCAGTTGCCCCTTATTGTTCCAATCCATGTTATACAGACGATTACCCTCTAACAGGAGTTTGAGGCCAGCTATCAGGCAGGCATTACCTTGTTTTAACTATCTACGCATTCTGACACCTGGTGATCCCTTGTTTACCTTCAGTAATATTGCTCATACCCATGTTATTACTCATGTTACTTTTTATATCCTTGATAACTATACTAATGGTCCTTACGTTGATCCTTGGTTATCATTGCTAACATTTTACCAAGTGTTAAATTGATATTGTCTGATACCATTGTTTGTATGAATATGCAATAAAATTTTATTGACCCACCGTTATGTGTCGGCTTGCAAACCATTGGCTTCATTCAAAGTCCCACTTCCTCTTCCTTCACCCACTCGCCCCTGCTTGTGGGTTTTCACATATTGTGTCATAGGAATGGAAACGTGCGTCCTCTACCCGGCGCAGTTTCAATTAAAGTCCCAATTCCCCTTCCCCCTTTTGTTGTTCATGTGTATGCTCCATCGAACATTTGTTGTCGGACTTTCCGCCAACAAATGTTGGCTAGCAGGTTCTCAAATTTTCCGCCAACAAAACTTTGTCCGACGCACAAAAGTTCATGCATGCTCGGAATCAAGCAGAAGGAGCCACACTGGCTATTGAACTTCCTTTTTCTCAGCTCGTCGTATGTCTTGTAGGCCACCACGTTCCCACGTTCGTAATTGTTGGCCAACATTTGTGTGACCTTGTGTATGCAAGACAAGTTGGAGCCAACATCCTTCGAACAAAAATCCATGGTTTTGTTGTCGGAAAGTCTGATCGTGTGTACGGGGCATTAGGGTTATGTGTGAACAGAACAAGAAGTGGAGGTAATCTAAAATTTAGAGGACAGTAGAGCTGCACGATTAATCGTTAAGAATCAAAATCACAATCTTTTTCCCTTCCCGATCTTCAAAACAGCATGTCATGACTCTTTTTAAAGCGGAGTTCCACCTAAAAATGGAACTTCCGCTTTTTAGAATCTCCCCCCCTCCGGTTTCACTTTTGGCACCTTTCAGGGGGAGCAGATACTTGTATAATCCAGGTATTTGCTCCCACCTCCGGGCATAGATTGCCGCAGTATCCACAGATATCTATGCCATATCCGGCGCCTCCTCCATCCCCCCGCTGTCTTCTGGGAGACACACAGGTCCCAGAAGACAGTAGGGACCAGTCGGATCGCGCAGCGCGACTCGCGCATGCGCATTAGGGAACCAGACTGTGAAGTCGCAAGGCTTCACTTCCTAAATCCCTTACCGAAGATGGCGGTGCCTCCACCCGAGAGCCGAGGGACAGATCGGCTTCGGGTGCCGACATCGCAGGCGCCCTGGACAGGTAAGTGTCCATATTTTAAAAGTCAGCAGCTACAGTATTTGTAGCTGCTGACTTTAAAAAAAAAAAAATTGGTGGAACTCCCCTTTAACAAGTGCAGAGAGTTCTCATAGCAGGACAAAAAAAAAATCCAGGCAGCCTGCTAAGTTTTATCACAACAGGAATAAGTAGAAACAAAGTATCTTTTCATTCTTTTATCAAAGGAAAGAACTCCAAACCTTTTCTGACATTTATTGCTTACAAGTAAAAATCATTTTCTGCTAGAAAATTACTTGGAACACCCAAACATGATATATATTTTTTGGCAGAGACCCTAGAGAACAAAATGGCGGTTGTTGCAATATTTTATGTCACACCGTATTTGCGCATCGGTTTTTAAAACGCAATTTAAAAAAAAAAAATACACTTTAATGAATTAAAAAAAATAAACAGTAAAGTTAGCCCAATTTTTTTCGTATAATGTGAAAGAAGATGTTACACCACGAGAATCGTGATCTTTATTCTAAGCAAAAAAATCGTGATTCTTATTTTAGTCAGAATCGTGCAGCTCTAAAGGACAGTAATGCAAAGCGGATCTTCACCCTCTGACTAAACTTCCCTCCAGTCTAATCCTTATCGCTTCTGATACATGAAGAGTGCTGTCTTTTTATTGTTTTGTTTTATTAACCTTTTTTTATGAAAAACCTGCAGCCCACCCCCAAACACTTTACTCACCTAGGCGAATGACATGCTCAGTGGTCGCTGTGCCTCCTGGGATACGTACATCACATATCCCTGAAGACATAACACTTCATGCAAAAAGGAGAAAGGGACGGGCCTAGCGCCACTGGACGAACCCAGAAGAGCCAGCGGGCATCTCAATGACATCACAAGCAACTTGGTGGCACAGGACTGGACGGTGGCAGAAGGCAAGATGATCTCAGCGGGACAAGGCTGAATCTGCTGGGTGGGTGAGTATCTGAAATGTGCACAACACACCACTTGGTAAGTGGGGGAGGAAAAAAATAGGGGAGGGTGAGGTGGGCAAAGATCCACTTTAAGTCAAAGGTTTAAAAGAAGAGAGTGAGACTAGGAATAGTGTGGAGAAGGGGAGAATGATAGAAGAGAAGAGGTTTGAACCAGATGTGATCAGCTCTTGATGCCACTTATTATGTGATGAGGCAAACATTGCAATTTCATGCTTTCAGCACATTAAAGTCAACTCGTCCAATAAGGAGAAGTTTGAAAGAAAGTGGTATTCCATGAGCTATTTTGGCAGCAATGTGCAGTGTCTTGGTTTACCTTCCTCTGAGTCTTGCCAGTCAGCCTATAGTAATCTGCTTTGTCGCCGTTACCTGATTGGCTGTTGGAGCCATTTCTATCCCATATAAGGTTTTCCCTATAACTATAACACAATCCTGTAATTGTTTAATCTACCCAATTCAACTGGTTATTGTGTAAGGAAGGAAATACTGCCCTAAGCACCATTCATATGCACACAAGCCTTATACCTTAATTGTGATGTACCTGCAGGGGAACACGCAGTTAAGCTGGCCATACACCAGTAGAATTTTTGAGTAGATTTAAGTTAAAAGTTGAGTAGATTTGAGTTAAAAGTTTGTAAAAGAATACATTTGATGACTTGGAAAAAAATTGGATAAAGAGAGCTTGGACTTTTTAGGCACAACAACACAAAGGTTACAAACATATAAATTAATTTATAAAAAAATTACAAAACATATATAAAACCACACCGATAAAGTGAACCAATGAAGAAAATATATAGCTAAATATAACCGATTTGTAGCTACATGGAATCTGACAACAAACAAATTTGCTGTGTAATAACAGTGAGTCCAAGAGTATGGTTATATTGCAATGAAGTGATATCTTGCTCTACATGTTACGCACCTTGCGCTTCTTCAGGAGAATTTTAATTAAATATACTGTAAAACACAGGCTCACAGCTAAAAGCAACACAGACAAATTACAAGGCTGCTGCTGAGGGGTCAGGTAATCCCATCAAAGAGTAGAGAAATCCATTATAAACACATCCAGTGTGTTGTTACTGCACTGGCAGCTGTACGATTTTGAGGGATCCCCTGGCAAAGACTACCAGGCATTACTCGTCACCTGTTTTTTTTTTCTGGGGAGACTTCGATCAATGGCCCTTTATGAATTTGTGGCAATTTCTACTATGAAGGGTGAATCATGTTTGAGCTTATCGCCCCCCTTTTTTGCCATTTCATTGCATCTACTTTTGGCCATACATTTCCTCCCATTTGTAAACACTGGCTGTGTTTACAATGGATTTCTCTACTCTTTGATGGGATTACCTGACCCCTCAGCAGCCTCCTTGTAATTTGTCTATGTTGCTTTTAGCTGTGAGCCTGTATTTTACAGTATATCATATTCAAATGCTCCTCAAGAAGCGCAAGACGCGTAACACGTAGAGCAAGATATCACTTCATTGCAATATAACCGTACCCTTGGATTAGCCATTATTATACAGCAAATTTGTTGGTTGTCAGATTCCATGTAGCTATAATTTGGTTATTTTTAGCTATATATTTTCTTCATTGGTTCATTTTATATGTGTGTTTTTTTATGTTTTGCCACTTTTTCTAAATAAATTTATATTTTTGTAACCTTTGTGTTATTGTGCCTAAAAAAAGTCCAAGCTCTCTGTATCCAATAGACATGTGCACACTGAAATATTTTGTTTCGGAATTTCGTTTTCGTCCGAAAAATAAATTTATTTAGTTACTCCTGAAATTCGTTTTTATTTATTTTGTTTCGTTAAAAAATGCATTAGTCCGAAAATCCGAAATAATTAAGGTCGAATCTGTCATTGAAGGCTTATGGTGTCTGTCGAATGTTCTAAGAAGATTCGACGGAGCAGCTAAACTGTATGACGCCGCAATCGTACATTTCCGGTCGAATGTTCCGCCTACAAGCTGTAGTAGAATTCTAATGTTTTATGACACTAGTAATAATTATATTTATTAATTATTATTACTAGTCAACCAACATTAGAATTCTTCTATAGCCTATGGGCAGAGCATTTGACCATAAATGTCCGCTCGCGGCGACTGCTTCGTCGAATCTTCATGTCGAATCTTTTCTCTCTATGTTGAATAATCTTGGACTAATAGAGTTAGGTTAGGCACATTCGACCTTTTTTGCTATTGTCTCTCTAAGGTTGAATCTTTTCTATCTATGTCGAATCTTTTCTCTCTATGTAGAATAATCTTGGACTAATAGAGCTAAGGTTAGGCACATTCGACCACAGGTTTGATGGACACAGATTGCTATCAGCGTCATGTCGAATCTCCTATCTATATTGAACTGTTGTCGCAACAAAAATGAAAATAAAACATTTGTTTATGTTGGATCTTTCGGTTTTCGGATTCTGCGCGTTCGTTATCGTTTGTTAAAACGATAACGAAAATACCCGAAATTCGGACGAAAACGAATGCACATGTCTAGTATCCAATTTTTTTCCAATCTAAATGGGACGTGGCACCTTATATCTATGTAGTGTCCACAGTACCACTCTGTGTTGATACAGTAATCATTTTCACATTTGATGAATTGATGAATGCTGTTTGAAAAGTACTTCAAAATGTCACTTGCTTTTAACAATCCATTTTGGAATGAATGTAATTTCCCAAACAATATACACATTTACTAAAATTCAAGCATTTGAGAAGGAATTTCCATCCTGTTCCTTTGAATTTTCTCATCACGAGGGGGCGAAATGAAGATCGGTTTGACCCCTCTAATGATTCGAAACTCGAAAGAATGTTCTTAAAATGAAAAATTTCTAATTAAATTCTGCTAGTGTATAGCCAGCTTTAGAACTCAATTAAAGCAAGACTTTATCTTTAGTCATATTTTTGGACAATTATCTCATTCAATTTCAGCAAAATCAAATGTCCTCAGTCGATAAAACATCATGATGACAAGTGATTACAAATGCAGCAGATCCATAGGCGTGCGCAGTCTGTTGCATTAGGGTGTGCACCCCAAAGTTTAAACATATATATATATGTATATATATAATGGCAGTAGACCAGTAGATGGTGTCAGTAGGGCAGGGATTGGTGTCAGTAATTTATTTTTATTTTTTTATTATTATAACTTTTTTACAATTGTATTATTTTTCCAATAATTTATTATTATTATTATTTTTTTTTTTTTTTTACAATTTATTAGGAGCCCCATTGGGGGACTTTTGTGAAATATCAAGGGTCCGAACAGCCTCACTTTTGAGACAGAGAAAGGGACTGAGGCCAGAGATTTCCCAGTCCCTTTCTCTGCAGCCAAGCTAAGGGGAATCTGCGCAGCACAGCGTGATTAGGGTGTGCCCAGGCACACCCGGCACACCCTGTGTGCACGCCTATGAGCAGATCCATAGCTGCCAGGATTATGGGAAACATGTAAAAAAATAAGTACCTGCCTTTGGCCCTGAACCTAGAAAATGTCATATCCCATGATGCAATTGTTGTTTCCCCTATTGTGCTCGGCTTAAAGCATGACTTGAATCGCAAGCTGTCTTTTCTTTAAAATGCCTTATCATTTTGTTTATTTCTTCTTTCAGAGCATCTTGAGATTTT
The DNA here is from genome assembly GCA_037952925.1 of Lithobates clamitans. NCBI lineage: Eukaryota > Metazoa > Chordata > Amphibia > Anura > Ranidae > Lithobates > Lithobates clamitans. The sequence continues at coordinate 3,351,301 of JBBGZY010001091.1, forward strand.
TGCAGTGCAGAAAGAAGTATTTTCACTGAGTATGCAACAAAACTTCACATTCTTGGTATCAGTGAAATTAATTTATGAGGACTTCAGAAGCTGGGAGATGTTAGTAGTCCCTCCATTGCCAGGACAGCGAATGTTCCTTTAATAACAAGACAACCAATTCTAAGTACATTGCTCCTGTAGGAAGCAGGTGTGTGAGTAATGCTGGCCATACACTAGCCGAAAAATTGTTCAAAAATCTGTCATTTGGACCGTTTGTTTGTTTTTCGTCTAGGTATATGTGACAAAAGAAATGAAAAAAACGGATTGAACAATTTATCAATCCAAATTCAGTCATTACATGATTGCAAAATTGTTTGCGCTCACAGCTGAGTGTTCATTATGCGAAAATTACGGTATTTTAAACAATTTTTCATATAGTGTATGGCCAGTTTATAATATCCTACATGGGCAGGCAGGGCTTGTCTACAACTCCAGGAAAAGAAAATCCAGAACCTTTCCAATATGGTGCTGGTGTCTGCAGAGGGAGGATAAGCAATTATATCAGTTTGCTTTTTTATTTTCCAATCATTTTTATTGTTATTATAGGTAACATATGGTAATCAGTAAATTCACAATGTATATCTTTGTTAACAACAATTACCTGCGTAATTGTTAACAAAGATGTACAACATAAGAAGACAATATAAGAAAAGAAAAACAAAGAAAGAAGAGGAAAGGAAGGAAGAATAAAAAGGAGAAAGAAGTAATGAGATAAGGTGCACCCAACTTCTCAGTCTATCCCTCAAGTCCAACTTAGAAAGTTGTTCATTGTTCCCCAGAGATGTGATATATCCATGGATCCCATGTTTTTTTCAAATAAACATACTTTATACTTCATTCAAATGTAAATTTTTAATTTACCATTATCCATGATATTTTCGCATTTATCAGTACCAACAAGATGGACGTGATTTTCAAAGACCTGTAATACCTTCATCTTCAGCTAAGAAGATAAAAGAGATTTTTTTTTTAAATGTCTCCATGCCACCCTGATGGGTTGGTTCAAAAGGGCCCACCAAGGGGATTTTTAAGGGTAATCTGAGATAAAAAAATATAGAAAATGAGATACCCAGATCCGAGAAGGAGGCTTTTTTATATACTATATTACCAAAAGTATCGGGACGCCTGCCTTTACACGCACATAAACTATAATGGCATCCCAGTCTTAGTCCGTAGGGTTCAATATTGAGTTGGCCCACCCTTTGCAGCTATAACAGCTTCAACTCTTCTGGGAAGGCTGTCCACAAGGTTTAGGAGTGTGTCTATGGGAATGTTTGTCCATTCTTCCCGAAGCGCATTTGTGAGGCCGGGCACTGATTGCAGTCTCCGCTCTAATTCATCCCAAAGGTGCTCTATTGGGTTGAGATCAGGTCTCTGTGCAGGCCAGTCAAGTTCCTCCACTGCCTGCACAGAGTCCTGACCTCAACCTGATAGAACATCTTTGGGATGAATTAGAGCGTAGACTGCGCTGGGCCTTCTCATCCACATCAGTGCCTGACTTCACAAATGTGCTTCTGGAAGAATAGTCAAACATTCCCATGGACACACTCCTAAACCTTGTGGACAGTCTTCCCAGAAGAGTTGAAGCTGTTATAGCTGCAAAGGGTGGGCCAACTCAATATTGAACCCTATGGACTGGGATCAGGGCCGGACTGGCTTGCCGGGATACCGGGAGATTTCCCGGTAGGCCGCCTGAGTTGCTGCGGCTGCAGTGCTCCCCTCCTGCTCCTGTGTGTCACGGAGCTGGCTGTGTCTGTGTTCGGCGGCCACGCTGTAACATGGTCCCGCCCCCCTAGACCGGCTTGTGTGATAGTGGATAGAATCAGTGTTCCGCCTATCACACGAGCCGGTCTAGGGGGGCGGGACCATGTTACAGCGCGGCCGCCGAACACAGACACAGCCACCTTCGTGACACACAGGAGCAGGAGAGAGGGACGGAGCAGGAGAGAGGGATACTGTAGATGCCCGCCCATACAGTCCGCCCTGTGTGCCTCAGCCTGTATAGGAGGATCGGCGGGGGGAGAGGAGGGGGGCCGCATATAGAGGAAATGAGCTTTCTATATTCCTCCATGCAGCCGCTGAATACTTGCAGGAGGGAGAGGAGGAGAATCAAGTATTCAGCGGCTGCATGGAGGAATATAGAAAGCTCATTTCCTCTATATGCGCCCCGCAGCCGATCCTCCTATCCAACTTCTTTTACTGGCCCCCCCAGTTCCTCTTGTGCTCCCCCCCATGCTCTCCTCCCCTCACCACACTCTCCAGCCCCCCCCCCACAGTTCTCTCCACCCCTGTTTTTTCTGCCCCCCCTGCTCTCCAGCTCTCCCCATCCTACTCTAGCCATCATCCCAGTGCTCTTCACTCCCCCAGTGCTCTCCACCCATGTTCTTTCTCCCCCCCCCAGTGCTCTCCAGCTCTGCCCATCACTCTCCAGCCCCCACCCCAGTGCTCTCCGCCCCCCACAGTGCTCTCCAGCCCCCCATTCTCCGCACCCCTGTTTTCGGTCCCCCCGGTGTTTTCAAGCTCCACCCATCACTCTCCAGCCCCCACCCCAGTGCTCTCCGCCCCCCACAGTGCTCTCCAGCCCCCCATTCTCCGCACCCCTGTTTTCGGTCCCCCCGGTGCCCTCAAGCTCCACCCATCGCTCTCCAGCCCCCCCCCGTGCTCTTTGCCCCCCGTGCTCTCCACCCCTGTTTTTTTTTGGCTCCCCCTCCAGTGCTCTCAAGCTTCCCCCCCAGCACTCTCCGCTCCCCACCCCTGTACTCTCCACTCCCCCGCCAGTGCTCTCCAGTCCCCCGTGATTTCCAACCCTGTTCTTTCTGGCCCCCACTGGTGCTTTCAAGCTCCCCCCATTGCTCTCCACTCCCCCCTGCTCTTTGTACCCCCCAGTGCTCTCCACCCCTGTTTTTCTGCCCCTCCCCCAGTGCTCTTCGCCACCCCACACTCTTAGCCCCCCCGTGCTCTTTGCCCCCCGTGCTCTCCACCCCTGTTTTTTTGGCTCCCCCTCCAGTGCTCTCAAACTTCCCCCCCCAGCACTCTCCGCTCCCCACCCCTGTACTTTCCACTCCCCCCTGCATTTTGCCCCCACCCATGTGCTCTCCAACCCCCGCCAGTGCTCTCCAGTCCCCCGTGCTTTCCACCCCTGTTCTTTCTGGCCCCCACTGGAGCTTTCAAGCTCCCCCCATTGCTCTCCACTCCCCCCTGCTCTTTGTACCCCCCAGTGCTCTCCACCCCTGTTTTTCTGCCCCTCCCCCAGTACTCTTTGCCACCCCACACTCTTAGCCCCCACAGTGCTCTCCACCTCTGTTCTTTTTGGACCCCCAGTGCTCTCAAGTCCCCCCCCCCAGCGCTCTCCGCTCCCCATCCCTGTGATTTCCACTCCCCCCTGCTCTTTGCCCCCACCCATGTGCTCTCCAACTCCGCCAGTACTCTCTGCTCCCCCTTCTTTCCAGCTCCCACCCAGTGCTCTCCACTTCCCCAGGACCAGAGGACAGGCTGACTGGGGCTGGAAAATGAGGATGGCTGAAGGTGCAGGTGGCCAGGGACCACTCCATCTCACAGCAAACAGATCCTCTGGAAGGAGCACTGTCCCCATCCAAAACGAGAACAGACCCTGCCTGCTGTTGGCCATCATGGATATCCTGCTGGCATGCAAGGTACCGTACCGAGCATCAACAACACACCTTCCCACGGACAGGGACTGCTGACTGGGCCATGGGGCACAGGAGGGGCTGCAATGATGGGCACAGTGAAGCTGCATTCCTGGGCACAGTGAGACTGCATTCACGGGCACAGTGAGACTGCATTCACTGGCACAGTGAGACTGCATTTGATGGGCACAGTGAGGCTGCATTGATGGGCACAGTGAGGCTGCATTCATGGGCACAGTGAGGCTGCATTGATGGGCACAGTGAGGCTGCATTGATGGGCACAGTGAGACTGCAATGGTGGGCACAGTGAGGCTGCATTGATGGGCACAGTGAGGCTGCATTGATGGGCACAGTGAGGCTGCATTGATGGGCACAGTGAGGCTGCATTGATGGGCACAGTGAGGCTGCATTTGATTGGTACTGATGAGGCTGCATTTGATGGGCTCTGGTGAGGCTGCATTTGATGGGCACTGGTGAGGCTGAATTGAGCTCCTGAATCATGTCTGCAGTCTCTGACCATCTCCTGTATCATGTCTGCAGTCTCTGACCATCTCCTGTATCATGTCTGCAGTCTCTGACCATCTCCTGTATCATGTCTGCAGTCTCTGACCATCTCTTGTATCATGTCTGCAGTCTCTGAGGGAGTCTGCAGAGGAGTCAAGAGTGGGAGCACCGCCGGGATGGGGGTCATGGGAGAAGTCAGACAAGTGTGGACTGTGGAGAGGAGACTATAGGATAAAACCAGAGCCACCGAGCTGGAGCCGACTGACTGAGCCCTACACGGTGCACCTGAGAGGAGGTCAGTGACAGCACCGCTAGGCCAGTCTGAAGGGGGGGTCACTGATGTAAGGGGGGGCCGATATAAAGCACAGCCTTATATCAGTAACCCACCCCCCCTTACCTTAGTGTATTCTTTCTGCGGAAGGTGGTTCCCCCCCCCCCTCCCACGTTCTGAGTTCCTGGGGTCCCCCTTGATGATTGATCACTTACCACTTTTAACTGGAATTTGCTTATATAAAGCCCTATGTGATTTCATATCTGTCTTATCTATATATAATACACTCTTCAAATGTGCATTTTATGGTTTTCCCTTTCATGAACAAGAAATCAATGACGTTATGCTGTTGCGGTGGTATAATAAAGCTGTGGGGCTGGTATGAAATTTTTTCCAGGGCTGGATGTTATTCCCAGTCCGGCCCTGACTGGGATGCCATTGAAGTTCATGTGCGTGTAAAGGCAGGTGTCCCAATACTTTATACTTTATGTTTATATTATTATATTATTTTGATATGTGGTGTATGATATAGTGGAAGTGCGATAAGGGGGAACATTTGTCAGGTGTTGGAATATATCTTTCCCATTACTAAGAAGGGAAAAATCATACTGTGTTTTTTTTCATTAGCTCTGCAGTTTAAATACAAATCCTTGCCTTTCCATTAGACAGAAGCTCTTCTGTACCAGAGCAGCACTGCAGGGCAATACGAATTACTGGGCCTTATTTATCAAAGTTTGATAAAAAAGAAAACATCTAAATACAATGCTTCTAGCTCAGGCTTTAAAATGAAGTCTGACTGGTTGATAAAGGCAACACAGACAGTTCTTCTCATGCCAATGGAAGCACAGAGGTAAGAATGTGCCTGGGGCATCAATATACTTGGAGCAGCTTTCTTCGAGGGGAAGACTATTCAGTTACACCTATTAACAAAATGTACTAAAAGAAAAGGTGAGCCTATTAACTTTGCAGCACCTGCGTTTTTCACACATGAAGTCATATCCGTTGTCATTTAAAAAAATGACTTTTCTTGCAATATCTTGTAAAGTACTTTTTTGAGGAGTGCATGACGTTGTAATCTCACTCAGGACATTCAGTATATAATGACAAGCAAGAAAAGAATGTGTACTCATCTAGTCACAAAAAAAAATTACTGTAAAGTCAGGTCAATGGATTAGTTATTATAACTGCAAGCATTATAATACCTCATGATAATGTCCTCCGAAAAATGTTCAGTTAACAAGGAGAAATATTTAAAGTATAACTAAAGGCAAAACTTCTTTTTTTTTTGTTGTGATCAGAGTAAAGAGGGATTAGAACACCTGTCGGGTTTTTATTGCTGTCTGTCCCCCTAATAGGGAGATTCACCCTCTCTATACTGTATGTCCTGTTTACTGTTATTATCAAAAGTAAAAGAACATTTTTTTTGACTGTAGTGTTATTATTTGACTAATTGCTAATGTGATGTTCTTTTATAGATATGCCTCTCTTCTATATTTGTCGTAGGGTGACTACACTCCCCGAGTTTATGTTCTTGGCAAACAGATGCTTTATTAAGAGGGCCCCGGCCTTTTAGGCTGAATTATTTGGGTCCTGTCCATAACCCTCGGGCTCTTAATTGTACCGGAGAGAGCACCCTTCTTCTGATATTTGTCTAACCACATTGGTATGGCTGTACTTTGTTAAACTTTTGAATAAAAATCTATTAAAAGGAAAAGTAAAAGAAAATCCCAAATTGTGAATTGACATCAGGACAGTAATAGAGGGGAAATATTCCAATAGGGATACTAGTTCTGGTGACAACCAGAGATTCCTTCACTTTTGGGGGGTCTACTCTTACTTCCCGTTTTTGCTGTGGTACAGGATGTCAAGAGAAATCTCCCCAATGGGGTAGATTGAAAAAAAAACTGACAGGGGTTATAACCCTTCTTTTACATCTAAAATATTAAAAAATCCTTAACCACTTAACGACCGCACCATAGCCCAATGACGGCTACAGCGCGGCTTGATAACTCTGGGAGGGCATACATTGATGTCCTTCCAGAATCGCACTCCCGCACGCCCCCCAGGGCGCGCACCTGGAAATATACGACCCGGCACATCATGGATCACAGTAAATGACCGCTGATAGCGGCCGCTTACCACATGAACGCTCCGATAAATGACTGAGCGATCACTTGTAAACAAACCAGCGTCATGTCCGGTTCCTCTCTGATCAGGTGCTGCAGCTCTGTGGGCTGGATCTGTAGTGCCCACAGCGCTGATATGTGACAATTTCAGCTTCATCCAGCCATCCATCCACGCTCAACCATCCATCCCTAATCAGCAATACTCATCCATGCACAGCCATCCATCCATCCATACTCAGCAATACTCATCCATCCATCCATACTCAGCAATACTCATCCATTCATCCATACTCAGCAATACTCATCCATCCATCCATACTTAGCAATACTCATCCATCAATCCATACTCAGCAATACTCATCCATGCTTAGCCATCCATCCATACTCAGCAATACTCATCCATCCATCCATACTCAGCAATACTCATCCATCCATGCTCAGCCATCCATCCATACTCAGCAATACTCATCCATCCATCCATGCTCAGCCATCCCATCCACCCCCATCTATTCCCAGTCATACTCAGCCTCTCCCAGTCATACCCAGCCATACTCAGTCATACCCAGCCATACTCAGCCATACCCAGCCATACCCAGCCATACTCAGCTGTACCCAGCCATCCCATCCATACTCAGCCGTATTCATCCGTACCCATCTGTACTCAGTTGTACTCAGCCGTACCCAGCCATACTCATTCATGCTCAGTCATCCCATCCATACTCAGCCATCCATGGCTCATCCATCCCCATTCATGCTCATCCATGCCACATCAGTTCTCATCCATGCCACATCCATGCCACTACAGTGCCTCACAAAAGTGTAATAGGTTATCAAATTAGACTTGAAACTTATGCCCCTAGAACACCTGATGGTGCTCCCTGCATGTTGGGCCTCTCTATGTGGCCAGGCTGTGTAAAAGTCTCACACATGTTGGTATCGCCGTACTCAGGAGCAGTAGGAGAATCTTTTTTGGGGTGTAATTTTTGGTATGTACATACTATGTGTTAGAAATATTGTATAAATGGACAGCTTTGTGTAAAAAAATGTGTTTTCATTTTCTTTACACATTTTTCAAAACTTGTAGAAAAAAATGACATGTTCAAAAGACTCATTATGCCTCATAGATTATACATTGGGTTGTTTTCTTTCCAAAATAGGGGCATTTTTAGGGCATTTCCATTGTCCTGGTGCTCCAGAGCCTTCAAAAGTCTAAGAGATAGTCAAGAAATTATATGTGTAATTTATGCTCCAAGAATGCCTGATGGTGCTCCTTGCATGTTGGAACTCTGTATGTGTCCACTCTGTGTAAAAGTCTCACACATGTGGTATCGCCATACTCAGGAGTAGGGATGAGCCGAACACCCCCCTGTTCGGTTCGCACCAGAACATGCGAACAGGAAAAAAATTCGTTCGAACACGCGAACGCCATTAAAGTCTATGGGACACGAACATGAATAATCAAAAGTGCTAATTTTAAAGGCTAATATGCAAGTTATTGTCAATAAAAGTGTTTGGGGACCCGGGTCCTCCCCCAGGGGACATGAATCAATGCAAAAAAAAGTTTTAAAAACGGCCGTTTTTTCAGGAGCAGTGATTTTAATAATGCTTAAAGTCAAACAATAAAAGTGTAATATCCCTTTAAATTTCATACCTGGGGGGTGTCTATAGTATGCCTGTAAAGGGGCGCATGTTTCCCGTGTTTAGAACAGTCTGACAGCAAAATGACATTTTGAAGGAAAAAACACATTTAAAACTACCGCGGCTATTGCATTGCCGACAATACACATAGAAGTTCATTGATAAAAACGGCATGGGAATTCCCCACAGGGCAACCCCGAACCAAAATTAAAAAAAAAAAATGATGTGGGAGTCCCCCTAAATTCCATACAAGGCCCTTCAGGTCTGGTATGGATATTAAGGGGAACCCCAGCCAAAATAAAAAAAAAAAATTGACGTGGGGTTCCCCCTAAATTCCATACCAGACCCTTCAGGTCTGGTATGGATTTTAAGGGGAACCCCGCGCCAAAAAAAAAAAAAAAATGGCGTGGGGTCCCCCCAAAAATCCATACCAGACCCTTATCCGAGCACGCAACCTGGCAGGCCGCAGGAAAAGAGGGGGGGACGAGAGTGCGGCCCCCCCCCCTCCTGAACCGTACCAGGCCACATGCCCTCAACATTGGGAGGGTGCTTTGGGGTAGCCCCCCAAAACACCTTGTCCCCATGTTGATGAAGACAAGGGCCTCATCCCCACAACCCTGGCCGGTGGTTGTGGGGGTCTGCGGGCGGGGGGCTTATCGGAATCTGGAAGCCCCCTTTAACAAGGGGACCCCCAGATCCCGGCCCCCCCCCTGTGTGAAATGGTAAGGGGGTACTTACCCCTACCATTTCACTAAAAAACTGTCAAAAATGTTAAAAATGACAAGAGACAGTTTTTGACAATTCCTTTATTTAAATGCTTCTTCTTTCTTCCTTCATCTTCTTCTTCTTCTGGTTCTTCTGGCTCTTCTGGTTCTTCCTCCAGCGTTTTCGTCCAGCATCTTCTCCGCGGCGTCTTCTATCTTCTTCTCCTCGGGCCGCTCCGCACCCATGGCATGGGGGGGGAGGCTCCCGCTCTTCTCTTCATCTTCTTCTCTTCTTCATCTTCTTCTTCATCTTCTTCTTCTTCTTCTCTTCTTCCTTCTTCTCTTCTTCATGTCTTCTCCGGGCCGCTCCGCAGCCATGCTGGCATGGTGGGAGGCTCCCGCTGTGTGACGGCCCGGAGAAGACATGAAGAAGAGAAGAAGGAAGAAGAGAAGAAGAAGAAGAAGATGAAGAAGAAGATGAAGAAGAGAAGAAGATGAAGAGAAGAGCGGGAGCCTCCCCCCCATGCCATGGGTGCGGAGCGGCCCGAGGAGAAGAAGATAGAAGACGCCGCGGAGAAGATGCTGGACGAGAACGCCGGAGGAAGAACCAGAAGAGCCAGAAGAACCAGAAGAAGAAGAAGATGAAGGAAGAAAGAAGAAGCATTTAAATAAAGGAATTGTCAAAAACTGTCTCTTGTCATTTTTAACATTTTTGACAGTTTTTTAGTGAAATGGTAGGGGTAAGTACCCCCTTACCATTTCACACAGGGGGGGGGCCGGGATCTGGGGGTCCCCTTGTTAAAGGGGGCTTCCAGATTCCGATAAGCCCCCCGCCCGCAGACCCCCACAACCACCGGCCAGGGTTGTGGGGATGAGGCCCTTGTCTTCATCAACATGGGGACAAGGTGTTTTGGGGGGCTACCCCAAAGCACCCTCCCAATGTTGAGGGCATGTGGCCTGGTACGGTTCAGGAGGGGGGGGGGCCGCACTCTCGTCCCCCCCTCTTTTCCTGCGGCCTGCCAGGTTGCGTGCTCGGATAAGGGTCTGGTATGGATTTTTGGGGGGACCCCACGCCGTTTTTTTTTTTTTTTTTGGCGCGGGGTTCCCCTTAAAATCCATACCAGACCTGAAGGGTCTGGTATGGAATTTAGGGGGAACCCCACGTCAATTTTTTTTTTAAATTTTGGCTGGGGTTCCCCTTAATATCCATACCAGACCTGAAGGGCCTTGTATGGAATTTAGGGGGACCCCCACATCATTTTTTTTTTTTTTTATTTTGGTTCGGGGTTGCCCTGTGGGGAATTCCCATGCCGTTTTTATCAATGAACTTCTATGTGTATTGTCGGCAATGCAATAGCCGCGGGTAGTTTTAAATGAGTTTTTTCCTTCCAAATGTCATTTTGCTGTCAGACTGTTCTAAACACGGGAAACATGCGCCCCTTTACAGGCATACTATAGACACCCCCCAGGTACGAAATTTAAAGGGATATTACACTTTTATTGTTTGACTTTAAACATTAATAAAATCACTGCTCCTGAAAAAACGTCCGTTTTTAAAACTTTTTTTTGCATTGATCCATGTCCCCTGGGGCAGGACCCAGGTCCCCAAACACTTTTTATGACAATAACTTGCATATTAGCCTTTAAAATGAGCACTTTTGATTTCTCCCATAGACTTTTAAAGGGTGTTCCGCGGCATTCGAATTTGCCGCGAACACCCCAAATTGTTCGCTGTTCGGCGAACTTGCGAACAGCCAATGTTCGAGTAGAACATGAGTTCGACTCGAACTCGAAGCTCATCCCTACTCAGGAGGAATAGTAGAATGTGTTTTAGGGTGTAATTTGTGCTATGCATATGCTGTGTGTGAGAAATAACCTGCTAATATAACAATTTTGTGAAAAAAAAATCTTGATTTTGCAAAGAATTTTGGTAAAAAATTACAACTTCAAAAAACTCACTATGCCTCTTACTAAATACCTTATAATGTCTACTTTCAAAAAAGGGGGCAGTTGGGGGGTATTTTTACTTTCCTGGCTTGTTAGGGTCTCAAGAAATGAGATAGGCCATCAGTACATCAGGTGTGATCAATTTTTAGTGATTGGCACCATAGCTTGTGGACACAATAACTTTCACAAAGACCAAATAATATACAACGATTTGGCTTATATTTTACCAAAGATATGTAGCAGTATAAATTTTGGTCAAAATTTATGAAGAAAAATCGCTAATTTGCAAAAATTGACCAAAAAAACAGAATCAAAGAAAAATGCATTTTTTTACAGAATTTTCGGTCTTTTTTCTTTTATAGCGCAAAAAACAAAACAAAAAACCCAGCGGTGATTAAATACCACTAAAAGAAAGCTCTATTTGTGTGAAAAAAGACAAAAATTTCACATAGGTACAGTGTTGCATGACTGAGTAATTGTCATTCAAAATGTGAGAGCACCGAAAGCTGAAAATTGGACTAGTTAGGAAGGGGGTTTAAGTGCCCAGTGGTCAAGTGGTTAAGTTATACTTTAAAATGTCTCTCCAGCCTAAAATGGCCAACTGTTCTTTGAAAGGTTCCCACAAAACTAACTCGTTGACAATGTGTTATTTTTAATGACCCTAGATCCTGTATGTCTATTACTTGTGTATCGCTGGTAGATTTCTAATCTACCGCTTATATGTAAATTTAGTGGGTCATCTGTTTTGTACATAGTTCAAATTTAATTTATGGGCAAATTAGCCTCTGTTCCAGCATTGGCTGTGTTGCGTGCAGTTTCACACTGTTGCCTGTAGGTGTCGTTATCACCATAGGTCAGTGTTGGAAAGCAACAAGCTGAAGTATATTGAGTGCTCTTCTTTCCCAGAGGTAACTCGGCAGAGGTGGTCCACTGCTTTGCTTTCTGGGAGAGAGTACTTAAAGTGGAGTTCCACCCACTTTTACAACTCTTCAGCATCCCTCACTAAACTGTGCACTGTAAACAAATTGGATACATTTTTATTTTTTTTCTAAGCACCTACTGTATATCTGCTGTATTCATTTTTCACTTCCTCCTCCCTGACCGCAGCCCATCGCATCGTTTCCTGTTTGCAATGCCTTCTGGGAAGGGGCGGCAACTTCCTTTGAAACTGCCGTTGCTATGGAAACCTGACCTGAAACCTACTACACTGCTTGTGCTGCACTGAGCATGTGTGAGATCTGCAAGGATGAGATCCAGGAAGAAATGCAGTCTGGCTTCAGATGCCGACACTTAAGATGGCCACGGCCTGCTGTAAGTTTCTAAAATAACAAACTACTGCTATAAACTAACAAAACAGACCTTAGTTTACAGACTAACTTTACTAGAATACATTAAGCTTGTGTATTATAAGGGTATTTTTATTTAAAGGTATAATTTCGGCCAGAACACCACTTTAAGGAGCAGACGCCATTTCTCTTCCCTCTTTTTACCTGCTGGCCCTCCTGGCCTAAAGGTATGTGACAGTCAGTTCTATCTCGAGGCCCTCCAGGCTGGAGGGCTGCGATGCTGCAGCCATGCAAGTAGTCCCAGAAGCCTGTCTGGGGCCTACTGCTGCGGGGATGGTCCTGTGTTGTCTGTCCTGCAGGAAGAAGCCGAAAAATTGAGAAGATCCAGGGGAGGACCTATCTTGGAAGGGACCATGCGGAAGGCTGGTCTAGAGCGGGGCCTGGTGACTCAATTGGAGGACGCATCTTATATCTAACCTACCACACATGTACTGCCGGGTCAGCTTAAAGGTTCTGGTACTGTGTTGCTATTCATCTAAAACTACTACGTCCTGTGGCAGAGGACTGTATATTACATCGCTCTTCTAAAGTCTGTGGCAGAGACTTTTCTTTTGTTCGTGTTACACTCTAGGTGCTAGCTGCTTGGTTAGTGAGAGAGACCTATCCGGGTGGGCAAAGATTTAATCCTAGACTGAAAGCATATTCGTCAATGAGATTTCAAATTCCTCAGTGTCCTAAAGAAAAGGTATTTGAACTTTCCTGCAATTCCTCTTTTACCTCTTTACTGCTACTTCTTCAAGTTATTTCGTATTAAAGCATTGGAAAAGTTCTAAAGTGACTGGTGCCTGTATTGTCGGATACAAGCTCAACATGGATTCTAAGTTCTGGTATTGGTGAAATTACGGGTAAAGAGGTGACGGTAATGGCCCGATTGAAATCAGCAGCTCCTTCGGGGGTTAGTGCTACACTTGTTAATTCTGACTGTTCTGAATAGTTCCCCATTTCCTGAGCTGAGCCAACAATGGGGATCAGGTGCTATTGAAATGGCTGATCTCCCAACCATTGTACGCCACTGTCTAAGGCCGGCCATAGACGGAGCGAATTTCTTTCCTGCAAACACGATCCATTGTGCTGTCCCAGCGTTTGTCCCAGTGTTTATTGCTGCTAGTGATAATCGCATGTAAAATCCGGCAGGCTGGTTCTACACAAGTTGATCGATCGATACATTCAGCCTGCACATACATAGTTCGAATCTTGGCTGGTTCCTGCTGAACCCCTGAGATTTGAACCGTCTATGGCCTGCCTTAGTATATATACTTCTTAGATCAGACACCTCCCCTCAATGTGCATGCACCTAAGCAGAGTGTGTTATCAGAACCTACAGTATGTGCAATGAGGGGAAGCATCCGAGCTGAAAAGAGGATATGAATACTAATACAGCTTCTCCGTTCCCTCCTCCTATGTCAGCACAGCGAAATCTCCGCCCCCCCAGGAAGAAAGCAAAGGAGCCGCACCGCTAGTTAGCGGTCACATGATGGCACATCAACAACAACAACAACAAAAAAAGACATTTATTTTGTAGATTAAAAAAAATAAACATTAGTGAGTGCAAAAGGGTTTTATTGTTTAGCATTTTGGACATTGAGTAGTAGGTGCCTTTTCATCTACTACCGAGTTCCACCCACATTCTGAACTTTGTGCCTACACGTTCATTATTGCTATAGAAATCAACATTGGTCTTTATTTTTTTTTTCTGTAGTCTATTTATCTTATTTCTACAGGGTAATTGCTCCTGTTCCGATGTACCTCGCCGCTGCGACGTATGTCGTTTCTGGATGTGCATTGGCTCCTAGGATTGATGAAACTCATATACTCAATGGGCATACTCCGCTGGTAGCATTGCGTTATTTCCAAACAGGAAATGACACAATGCAAGGCGGAGATAAGAGCCATTTTTAAAAAGGGCAACCAGGTTGTTGCCATTGTTACAATAGCGTCTGTAGAGTATTTCAAGATTAGAGGAGGATTACGGCACTGCTACATTTACAGACTGACAGGTTGCCATAACAATAGGGTGGGAACTTCCTCCGACGTTGCTATTGCTATGGCAACTCAAAAAATAATGCCTGTGCCGCGCTTTGTTGTTAATGCCCATGCGCGAGATCGGAAGGTGCATACTGGGTAGCCAGCAGCGCTCTATCCCAAAAGAAGATACCACATGCCCACAATGAAGATGAAAGCTCACTTGGAGGGGACAACAAGGTTAGTTTAAAAAAAAACAGCATATAGAAAACCAACATTAAATATGAATACAGTTTGTTATTAATTTAGGTACACACATCATGGGGGTGTTTAAAAAAAAAATCCATCTGGAACTCCGCTTTAACCAACCTCTGGAAGGTGTTACCTTCATGACCAGGCCAATTTTTTGCTATTTAGCACCGTGCTACTTTAACTGGCAATTGCTTGGTCATGCAACACTACCAAAATGAAATTTATAACAGTTTTATTTACACAAATAGAGATTGATCACCTCTGTTTTTCTTATTATGTAAATAAAAATAGGCCAAAAACTTTGAAAAAAAAAAAAATTCTACTTTCTGTTCTAAAACATATCCAAAAAATCGAATTGCTTCAAAAATTTAGGCCAACATATATTCTACTACATGTCTTTGGTAAAAACCAAACTGCGTTTTTGGGGACACTACACTGTAGGGGACACTAGTAAAGTTGTGATTGTGATCAAGATACTGATCCTTATGGACGCTATTCTAGTAATGTCAGTGATGAGTGACTTATAGTGGGGCTGTGATAGTGTGGAGGGCAAACTGGCGCTAACAGACTGGCTGGGAGTGTCACTAACTGACACTGGTGTCGCTAGTGACACTAATACAGTGATAATTGATAATACTGTACACTCTACTAATGACACTGGCTGGGAAGGCGATAACATAAAGGGGCAATTAAGTTGTTAACTGTGTACTTAACAAGTGTAATGTGTGCTGCTTTTACTAACAGACCTGTTTGCTTTTTCTCCCTGAACTTACAGTTGATTTCAAGGAGAAGAAACAGAAAGATTGCTGTCTGTGTACAGAGTTCTGTATGTTTGTAAACACAGAACTCTGTGCTGTGATTGGCAACACCCGACCAGCATGTTTCAGCCAAAATCATTGGCCGAAATCTACTGACAAACTCATGCTATGTCCAATCGCAGCACGCGGTAGCAGAGACTCAGAAATCAGCGGCGACATACGGTTACATTGCTTGGCCTGGCTGTTGCCCATCTGCGGTAAATGTACTGTGGGTGGGCAGCAAGTGGTTAATACTAAAAACCTCTATTCAGTACCTTAAAAATCCCAAAAAGTCCAATTCTATTTTTGAGTCTTTATAAATTCGTTTTTACATAAAAAAACACCATTAAATTCAATTAGGCTACATTCACACCTTGGCATTCTGGAATCATGGGCGATTCTGTCCGCAATTTCCGATTCGCAGTGAACGCAGGACGCGTTTGTGATACCATTACTTCACCCCTATCGCAGTGCAATTTTACAGCAGTTGTCCTATGATAAATCGCACTGAAATTACAGCGCGAAGCTTGTCGCTCAAAAAGAGGCATTAGCAAATCACAATTCAAGTGCGATTTATCACGTGAAA
Source organism: Lithobates clamitans (assembly GCA_037952925.1). Classification (NCBI taxonomy): domain Eukaryota; kingdom Metazoa; phylum Chordata; class Amphibia; order Anura; family Ranidae; genus Lithobates; species Lithobates clamitans. The sequence goes on from JBBGZY010001091.1 coordinate 3,367,120, forward strand.
ACTGAGGCAAATAAAAAAATAATGCATGATAATAAACATATTTGAATTGTTTTTTTAATAAATTTATTTGTATACAATCTTCTCTATTTGTAAGCTGTTTTGTCTATTTTGTATATGCGCTTTCCCTGGACAGCTGCTTTTTAATGTTTGACAAAGGAATACGGTGTCGTTTAACCACTTCAGCCCTGGAAGGTTTGGCTGCTCAATGACCAGGCTATTTTTTTTGATACGGCACTGCGACGCTTTAACAAAATTGACGTTCTTTTTTCCCACAAATAGAGCTTTCTTTTGGTGGTATTTGATCACCTCTGTGGTGTTTATTTTTTTGCGCTATAAAAGAAAAGAAGAGTGACAATTTTGAAAAAAACAAGTTTTTCCCTCAGTTTAGGCCGATATGTATTCTTCTACATATTTTTGGTAAAAAAAATCGCAATAAGCGTATATTGATTGGTTTGTGCAAATGTTATAGTGTCTACAAAATAGGGGATTTTTTTTTTTTTTACTAGTAATGGAGGTGATCTGCGATTTTTATCAGGACTGCGACATTGCGGTAGACAAATTGGACACTTTTGAAACATTTTTTGAGACCATTGACAATCATACAGCGATCAGTGCTATAAAAATGCATTGATTACTGTATAAATGTCACTGGCAGGGAAGGAGTTAACACTAGGGGAGATCAAGGGGTTAACTGTGTTCCCTAGGTGTGTTCTAAATGTGGGGGGGATGGGACTGACTAGGGGAGGAGAGAGATCGATGTTCATACTTAGTATGAACACACAATCTGTCTCCTCTCCCCTGAGAGAACCGGGATCTGTGTGTTTACACACACACACAGATCCCAGTTCTCACTCTGTCACAAGCGATCACGGGTGCCAGGCGGTCATCGCACTCGCCGGGCACTCACATCGGCTCCGGGCATGCGCTCGCATCGGCCCCAGTGGCGCGAGTGCGCCTCCTACAGCGTATTAAAGGGCCGACGTACAGTTACGGAGGTTCGCCCAGGGGAGCCAACCTGCCGCAGTACAACTGAAGAAGCTGGTCTGGAACTGGTAAAAATAAAAGATTTGTTTCTTGGTCACCCTTAAGCCTACTACACACTACTAGGCTGGGTTTGAACAAGAAAAACCTGACAGCTCAGAAGGAGCCACTGTACTAATGTTGGATCTCCCCTGCTGTGCTGGATGGATCACCCCTCTCCCCCACCCCCCGTAAGAACACGCCGGTCAGCACTCTCAGCCATTGGCTGATAGCACTCAACTGATGTTAATCGGCAGCCCTTTTTTGGCCATGCCCCTTTGACAGAAGCCAGCCAAATGGAACAGGCATGTCAACCATTTGTATTTTTGTATAAGATGGACAACTTGTGAAAAGTACAGATACCCATGACAACCTATCAGAATTAAAATAGTTGTAAACCCTTACATATACCCAGTGAAGTGACTGGCCTCCGTGATACACAGAGATGAAATCTTCCTACAGTAAAATCCCTAGTACAGATGTAGTGGAAAAAAAACAATTGCCTCCTCACCGCACTTCCATACACTGTAGACACAGGAAGTGACATAACAGGCTCCACCTGACCCGTTGCATCACAGGTCACGTGACTTCCTCAGGGATCGATCGCTGAGGAAGTCATGTAACCTGTGATGCAACGCGTGGGATGGAGCCTGTGAGATCACTTCCTGTGTCTACAGTGTATGGAAGTGCGGTGAGGAGGCGATTTTTTTTTTCCACTACATCTGTACTAGGGATTTTACTGTATTGTAATGGTGGATGCACATTGTTTCACTGGAGGTCAATATTTTTTTTTCACTGGATTAGTTTGATTAATATTTTTTTCACGTTATGGACTGATCTACCCACTTTTTTTGCACTTGGACTTTTGATGCTTTATCTGGAAGTATTATGTTTGTTTTAATTGATCATTGTTCTATTGGAGAGCTGAAGTTACAGCTTCAGCGTCCACCGCACATATAGTGTGGCAGGCGGCTCTATTGCGCAAAACAATGTACCAGTACGTCGCTTCATGCTATAGATACTGCGGGCGCGCGGGTCCGGCTGGCTCGGTGTCCGCCAGCTACCCACGATCGCTCCACATAGAGGCAGAATGGGGATCTGCCTATGTAAACAAGGCGGATCCCCGTTTTGACAGGAGACAACACTGAGATCTGCTGTTCCTAGTGATCAGGACAGCGATCTGTGGGTTGTCACAGTGAGCCCATCCCCCACACAGTTAGAACACACTGAGGGAACACAGTTAACCCTTTGATCGCCCCCTAGTGTTTACCCCTTCCCTGCCAGTGTAATTTATACATTGATCAGTGCATTTTTTAGCACTGATCACTGTAATAATGTCACTGGTCCCCAAAAAGTGTAATTTGGGGTCAGATCTGTCTGCCGCAATGTCACAGTCCTGCTAAAACTCGCAGCTCGCCGCCATTACCAGTAAAAACAATTTAAAAAAAATAAAAGTCCATAAATCTAACCCCTATTTTGTAGACGCTATAACGTTTGCGCAAACCAATCAATATACGCTTATTGTGATTTTGTTTTACCAAAAATATGTAGAAGAATATATATTGGCTTAAACCAATGAATACATTTTTTTTATATATTCTTTTTTGGATAGGTATTATAGCAGAAAGTAAAAAATATTGTTTTGGGTTTTTTTGTCCCTCTTTTTTTGTTTTTAGAGCAAAAAATAAAAACTGCAGAGATGATCAAATACCATCAAAAGAAATCTCTATTTGTGGGAAAAAAGGAATTCAATTTTGTTTGGGTACAGTGTCACATAATCGTGCAATTGTCAGTTAAAGCGACGCAGTGCCATATCGCAAAAAAACGCTCTAGTCATTAAAGTGGTAAATACTTCCGGGAGTGAAGTGGTTAAAATAGAAATGAAAGGCAAAATATTTGGGTATAGATTTAAAAAAACATTATAAAGATGTATTTCAACATTGATGTTACCAACAATTAAAGTGTTTGTTACCCCAACACTTCATGTTCCTGAAATGTGCCTGCTGTACCATGTTCTTGTATGAGAAAGCATCCTGTTCTCTTTGTATCGCTTCCTTTGTGTGAAATCTCTGGTGTTCCTGTCAGTCCCTCTGCTTTCCTATTAAGAACTCTGTGCTGTGATTGGCAACACCCGACCAGCATGTTTCAGCCAAAATCATTGGCCGAAATCTACTGACAAACTCATGCTATGTCCAATCGCAGCACGCGGTAGCAGAGACTCAGAAATCAGCGGCGACATACGGTTACATTGCTTGGCCTGGCTGTTGCCCATCTGCGGTAAATGTACTGTGGGTGGGCAGCAAGTGGTTAATACTAAAAACCTCTATTCAGTACCTTAAAAATCCCAAAAAGTCCAATTCTATTTTTGAGTCTTTATAAATTCGTTTTTACATAAAAAACACCATTAAATTCAATTAGGCTACATTCACACCTTGGCATTCTGGAATCATGGGCGATTCTGTCCGCAATTTCCGATTCGCAGTGAACGCAGGACGCGTTTGTGATACCATTACTTCACCCCTATCGCAGTGCAATTTTACAGCAGTTGTCCTATGATAAATCGCACTGAAATTACAGCGCGAAGCTTGTCGCTCAAAAAGAGGCATTAGCAAATCACAATTCAAGTGCGATTTATCACGTGAAAACTGAGGCAAATAAAAAAATAATGCATGATAATAAACATATTTGAATTGTTTTTTTAATAAATTTATTTGTATACAATCTTCTCTATTTGTAAGCTGTTTTGTCTATTTTGTATATGCGCTTTCCCTGGACAGCTGCTTTTTAATGTTTGACAAAGGAATACGGTGTCGTTTAACCACTTCAGCCCTGGAAGGTTTGGCTGCTCAATGACCAGGCTATTTTTTTTGATACGGCACTGCGACGCTTTAACAAAATTGACGTTCTTTTTTCCCACAAATAGAGCTTTCTTTTGGTGGTATTTGATCACCTCTGTGGTGTTTATTTTTTTGCGCTATAAAAGAAAAGAAGAGTGACAATTTTGAAAAAAACAAGTTTTTCCCTCAGTTTAGGCCGATATGTATTCTTCTACATATTTTTGGTAAAAAAAATCGCAATAAGCGTATATTGATTGGTTTGTGCAAATGTTATAGTGTCTACAAAATAGGGGATTTTTTTTTTTTTTACTAGTAATGGAGGTGATCTGCGATTTTTATCAGGACTGCGACATTGCGGTAGACAAATTGGACACTTTTGAAACATTTTTTGAGACCATTGACAATCATACAGCGATCAGTGCTATAAAAATGCATTGATTACTGTATAAATGTCACTGGCAGGGAAGGAGTTAACACTAGGGGAGATCAAGGGGTTAACTGTGTTCCCTAGGTGTGTTCTAAATGTGGGGGGGATGGGACTGACTAGGGGAGGAGAGAGATCGATGTTCATACTTAGTATGAACACACAATCTGTCTCCTCTCCCCTGAGAGAACCGGGATCTGTGTGTTTACACACACACACAGATCCCAGTTCTCACTCTGTCACAAGCGATCACGGGTGCCAGGCGGTCATCGCACTCGCCGGGCACTCACATCGGCTCCGGGCATGCGCTCGCATCGGCCCCAGTGGCGCGAGTGCGCCTCCTACAGCGTATTAAAGGGCCGACGTACAGTTACGGAGGTTCGCCCAGGGGAGCCAACCTGCCGCAGTACAACTGAAGAAGCTGGTCTGGAACTGGTAAAAATAAAAGATTTGTTTCTTGGTCACCCTTAAGCCTACTACACACTACTAGGCTGGGTTTGAACAAGAAAAACCTGACAGCTCAGAAGGAGCCACTGTACTAATGTTGGATCTCCCCTGCTGTGCTGGATGGATCACCCCTCTCCCCCACCCCCCGTAAGAACACGCCGGTCAGCACTCTCAGCCATTGGCTGATAGCACTCAACTGATGTTAATCGGCAGCCCTTTTTTGGCCATGCCCCTTTGACAGAAGCCAGCCAAATGGAACAGGCATGTCAACCATTTGTATTTTTGTATAAGATGGACAACTTGTGAAAAGTACAGATACCCATGACAACCTATCAGAATTAAAATAGTTGTAAACCCTTACATATACCCAGTGAAGTGACTGGCCTCCGTGATACACAGAGATGAAATCTTCCTACAGTAAAATCCCTAGTACAGATGTAGTGGAAAAAAAACAATTGCCTCCTCACCGCACTTCCATACACTGTAGACACAGGAAGTGACATAACAGGCTCCACCTGACCCGTTGCATCACAGGTCACGTGACTTCCTCAGGGATCGATCGCTGAGGAAGTCATGTAACCTGTGATGCAACGCGTGGGATGGAGCCTGTGAGATCACTTCCTGTGTCTACAGTGTATGGAAGTGCGGTGAGGAGGCGATTTTTTTTTTCCACTACATCTGTACTAGGGATTTTACTGTATTGTAATGGTGGATGCACATTGTTTCACTGGAGGTCAATATTTTTTTTTCACTGGATTAGTTTGATTAATATTTTTTTCACGTTATGGACTGATCTACCCACTTTTTTTGCACTTGGACTTTTGATGCTTTATCTGGAAGTATTATGTTTGTTTTAATTGATCATTGTTCTATTGGAGAGCTGAAGTTACACTCTGAAGAGCTCAGGGAGGAGAGCTCTGACAGTTGACCGTTTTTTTTTACCGGCGAGTACGAGTGCCAACACTTTTGGTCATATACTCGTGAGGGAAGTGACACCCCCCCCCTCTTCACACAGAAAGAAGCTAAGGCTGTCAATCAGCTGGAAGTCCCTCCCCTGTCAACTTTTTTCTCAGGAAGTTGTCAGGAAAATTTCGCAGAAATGATTCATGCTTATAGCAGAGGAACGAGACAGCAGTCAGAAATGACACTTAGTGCTCTTAATTGAGACAAGTACACACTATACAGGGATATGCTTTGTTCATATTTTATGTCTGAGGTTTACAACAAATTTAAGGCTGGGTTCACACTTAATTCAGATGCGGCTCACAGTAGGGGGCTGGTGCGCCCCTGTTCTACGTTTCAGGGATGAATCAGGCCCGAATTTCTGCCTGAATTCGGACCTGAAACGGAGCCAAAGAAACACAGGACCCCTGTGCAATGCGCTTCGCAGCCATCCTGGAGATGTGTGAACCGGCTTCATTGAGAGCCGATCACAGCAGGGGCAGATCCAGAGTCTAGTCTCGGATGGGGCACTGCCAGAAAATAATTTTTTTTGCGGCAAATTTATTGGGGAAATGGCTGGTGTTGGCACTTTATTCATCCTGGCACCATGGCTGTTATGGTGTTTGGATGATTGAAGCACATTATTTCTGTTATTACATTGTAATATAAAATGAAATGGTTCAACTCACCATAATGCAGAATCAGTGGGAGCCCTGAGTGTGTCACTTGCCACCGTTGCCTGCCACCAGATGTGGATTGTCACTTGCCACGTCACCTGCCACACCTTGCGGATTGTCACTTGCCTGACACCAGATGTGGATTGTCACTTGCCACGTCACCTGCCACACCTTTGCGGATTGTCACTTGCCTGACACCAGATGCAGATTGTCACTTGCCACGTCACCTGCCACACCTTGCAGATTGTCACTTGCCACGTCACCTGTCACACCTTGCAGATTATCACTTGCCACGTCACCTGTCACACCTTGCAGATTGTCACTTGCCTGCTAAGGTGGTGTTTTGCTTGTCTCTTGCTTTGTCCCACTCAGAGTCAGGCAGCAGAGAGATAATCTAATCTCTCTGCTGCCCGCGCTGCCTACACAGTGAGGGCGGAAGTTACTGCAGGGATGCAGGGCAGGCGCAGGGCGGTGAGAGATGATGTCATCTCTCTGCTCCCCCTGCCCGCCGGCTCGCTGATTGGCCAGCCGCCCACTCACACACTGAGCCGCTCAGCTGACCGCCCACTCTCTCAGCCCCCACTGAGCCGCCCTCCCATTCACACACCGAGCCACCTGGCAGCCCGCTTTCTCACCCGCCCGCCCGCGGAGCCGCCCGCTCTCACCCGCAACTAATTTCTTGGGGGAGGGGGGCAACTGCCCTGTTGCCCCCCCCTGGATCCGCCCCTGGGTCACAGTCTCCTGTCATGCAAATTGGATGCAGCGAAACCCGCATCCAATTCGCATCAGTGTGAACCCAGCTTAAAGCAACATGATTATAGTAAATGGAAATCTCATCGGATGTTGTGGGTTACAGAACAATCTATGTTCTTACCAACTGAGCCTGTATATATGACACACAGGGGGTTATTTACTAAAGGCAAATCCACTTTGCACTACAAGTGCAAACTACAAGTGCAAAGTGCACTTGAAATTGCACTGAAAGTGCACTTGGAAGTGCAGTCGCTGTAGATCCGAGAGGGACATGCAAAGAAAATAAAAAACAGCATTTTAGCTTGCACATGATTGGATAATAAAATCAGCAGAGCTTCCCCTCAATTCAGATCTACCCCTCAGATTTACAGCGACTGCACTTCCAAGTGCACTTTCAGTGCAATTTCAAGTGCACTTTGCACTTGTAGTTTGCACTTGTAGTGCAAAGTGGAATTGTATTTCATAAATAAACCCCACAGTTTTGCAAAACCTGTTTCCCTGTATAAAGAGCAATAATGATGAATAAAGAAAAGCAGTTTTTGAAAGCATACTTCACTAAGCATTTCAGTGAAGGAATCAGAGTTTCCACCATGTCGAAAATGTAAAGTGATTGTAAACGATCACCTTGTAAAACAACCTATTCAGTTGAACCTCTTAAAGACCGTCCACCGCACATATAGTGTGGCAGGCGGCTCTATTGTGCAAAACAATGTACCAGTACGTCGCTTCATGCTATAGATACTGCGGGCGCGCGGGTCCGGCTGGCTCGGTGTCCGCCAGCTACCCACGATCGCTCCACATAGAGGCAGAATGGGGATCTGCCTATGTAAACAAGGCGGATCCCCGTTTTGACAGGAGACAACACTGAGATCTGCTGTTCCTAGTGATCAGGACAGCGATCTGTGGGTTGTCACAGTGAGCCCATCCCCCACACAGTTAGAACACACTGAGGGAACACAGTTAACCCTTTGATCGCCCCCTAGTGTTTACCCCTTCCCTGCCAGTGTAATTTATACATTGATCAGTGCATTTTTTAGCACTGATCACTGTAATAATGTCACTGGTCCCCAAAAAGTGTAATTTGGGGTCAGATCTGTCTGCCGCAATGTCACAGTCCTGCTAAAACTCGCAGCTCGCCGCCATTACCAGTAAAAACAATTTAAAAAAAATAAAAGTCCATAAATCTAACCCCTATTTTGTAGACGCTATAACGTTTGCGCAAACCAATCAATATACGCTTATTGTGATTTTGTTTTACCAAAAATATGTAGAAGAATATATATTGGCTTAAACCAATGAATACATTTTTTTTATATATTCTTTTTTGGATAGGTATTATAGCAGAAAGTAAAAAATATTGTTTTGGTTTTTTTTGTCCCTCTTTTTTTGTTTTTAGAGCAAAAAATAAAAACTGCAGAGATGATCAAATACCATCAAAAGAAATCTCTATTTGTGGGAAAAAAGGAATTCAATTTTGTTTGGGTACAGTGTCACATAATCGTGCAATTGTCAGTTAAAGCGACGCAGTGCCATATCGCAAAAAAACGCTCTAGTCATTAAAGTGGTAAATACTTCCGGGAGTGAAGTGGTTAAAATAGAAATGAAAGGCAAAATATTTGGGTATAGATTTAAAAAAACATTATAAAGATGTATTTCAACATTGATGTTACCAACAATTAAAGTGTTTGTTACCCCAACACTTCATGTTCCTGAAATGTGCCTGCTGTACCATGTTCTTGTATGAGAAAGCATCCTGTTCTCTTTGTATCGCTTCCTTTGTGTGAAATCTCTGGTGTTCCTGTCAGTCCCTCTGCTTTCCTATTAAGAACTGACCACACTAAGCAGAAGAACAGAAGGTGGTCAGTTCTCTAGCTATGTTGGGAACTCAATGTGCTCTCCACCAATGAGCAGACTTGTCCTGACACACCCTTCCTGCACAGCCTATCACTGGGAAGCTCAGTGTGCTGTGTCTCCTCCCCCAGCTCTTATGCAGCTGAGAAGAGAGTGTGATCACTGATAAAAAAGATGTAGTAGCTGCATTAGTTCTCTTTTTTTTTCCAGGCCTTTGTTCTTAAATTTTTACCTTGTGATCGTACCAGTAACATACTTCCAAACTTTGGATGATAACATTCACTCACCGTACTGTATCTATAGTGGAGCAGCATTGTCATCCTTGGACCTGAACTGTTTTAGGACTACAGACCCCCCCCCCCCCCTTCATATTGCCATAAAAATATTTTTATAGCGCTTATCAGAATCAGAGAATCAGAATGTATTTATCGTTTTACAGAAACAATCATAAAATGGAACACAGAGAACTGGGAACAATGTAACTGATAACAGGCAGAGGAAGAGATCACAAGAAATCGGTTCAGCAGATTCCTCGCAGGATCAACAGTTTTTTTGTTTTTTTTTTTGGTATTTTTGAACAGATATAACAAACTATTTTAAAACTATATACTGCATGGTCAGATGTACTTGCAGGATCCATCCATATCATGAAGGAAGGAGAGTACTGATGCCAAGGAAATCAACAGTGATTGGGTAGGGCTTTTGTTACTGGGCCAAAAGAATTTTCCATGAAAATGTGCATTTGGGGCTTCTGTAGAGACACTGGATCATTACAAAACGGAACCAAAATCATTCAGATCAGCACAAAGTCACTTAAAGTAGAAACGTTTTTTCATTTAGAGCAGGGGTCTCCAAACTTTCAAAATGCAGGGCCAGATTACTGCCCTTCAAACTTTAGGGGGGCCGGACTGTGGCCAGTGGGGGCAGATTATGCCCTGGCATTGTTGGGAGTAAACAATACCATAGGCTTGAGATCAGTGGAAGTTGAAAAAAAATGACATTGTTGATGTCAGAGGAAGGAAAAGTGCCCCATCATTGGTGTCAGTAGGAGAATTAGTTCCCCATCTCTGGTGTCAGAAGAAGGAAAAGTGCCCCATCATTGTTATCAGTAGGAGAATTAGTTCCCCATCTCTGGTGTCAGTGGTGTCCCATCATTTGTGTCAGTGGGAGAAAGAGTACCTTGTATTACTGGAAGGAATAATGCCCCCAGATAAAGGCAAGCAAAAGGCCACATCCCGTTTACGGGCTGCAGTTTTGAGACTTCTAATTTAGAGTAAGGCCCCTTTCACACTGGGGCGGTTTGCAGGCGTTATTGCGCTAAAAATACCGCCTGCAAACCGCCCCAAAACAGCCTCCGCTGTTTGTTCAGTGTGAAAGCCCGAGGGCTTTCACACTGAAGCGGTGCGCTGGCAGGAGAAGAAAAAATCTCCTGTCATCCACATCTTTGTAGCGGTGAAGGAGCGGTGTATTCACCGCTCCTAAACCGCTCCTGCCCATTGAAATCAGTGGGGCAGCGCGGCTATACCGCGGCAATACCACGGCAATACCGCGGCTATAGCCGCGCTATACGAGTGGATTTAACCCTTTTTCGGCCGCCAGCGGGGGGTTAAAACCGCACTGCTAGCGGCCGAATACCGCGGTAAAACAGCGCTAAAAATAGCGCTGTTTTACCGCCGACGCCCCCTACCGCCCCAGTGTGAAAGAGGCCTAAGGGAGGGTTATAACCCATGTCAGTTTTTTTGCCATCTGTGTCCCATCCTGTCCCAAAGCCAAAACAGGAAGTGAGAGGAAATCCATCCACTGTAAGGTAATCTCTGGTTGTCACCAGTGTCACCAGATCTAGTGTCCCCATTGGAAGTTTTCCCATCTGGTACTGTTCTGGGGTAAACCGCGATTTGGAAATGTTCTTTTACTTTCCTTTCGTTGATATTGGGGGATACAGACAGCAAAAAAAAATTGACAGGTGTTCTCCTCCCTCTCCACCCCATCCAAAATGAACCGTGTAGGGGACGTCAACATGCTCTGGTGGGAACACACAAGTATTAAACATCTTTTAAGTAAGTAGACCACAACAGGTTTAGACTTAGAAGACAATGGAGGGTAATTATATAAATCACATGGTGCGCCTGTTCTCTCTTCACCTGCTCTGTTGGTATTGTGGACATTTGTGCTTAGGGCTGGATTAGATGCATGCTCCGGGAGGGGGGTTAACAGAGGCGTATGTGACTGAGCGCACATCCTCAGGTCTGCATGCAGCGGGGGGAGGGGCTGGGGGCCCCTGGTCATTGTACTGGCCCTGTGTCATGGAAATGGGTCTCTTCCTAATCTCTGCTGGGGGTGGCATAATACCACCATTCTATAAGAGGAAAGGTGTCCGGGACCCCTGGGGGAAGGAGAAAGGACAGTCCAGGTTTCACTGGCTGAAACATGGCTCTTGTATTGTGTCTTATAGACACTGACACACAGTGCCAACAATACGGACCTGCACTGCATGATAAAGACATACACCGAGCTGGGTACAATATAGATGAACCATTAACCACAATGCAATATACAGTACAAAACTGGGTGCTTTGGGCTACATTCAGGTGTTAGACAGGAGCTGCGTCTAAATAAGAATCAAATATATATCACTTCGGTGTATAATTCCCGCGATCATCCTAATCCAGGATGAGTGCGGTCATTTTAGCGAAAATTGATTTATTTAACAATTACATTTCACCAACGCAAAAACTCACTAAGTTGCTTAGGTGAAGTATGTTTGGAACAAAAAGTGTTTTTCTTTATTTAGAATGTGTGTTATTTTTTATTTTATAGTGGGGGTGATTTTAATGCAGTTTAGTTTATTTCATTTAGTGTTTTTTGTGTTTTTTTCTCTTTTTCATAGTATTTGTTGCTTGTGTACAATCACTTTTAATTTTTTTATTTTACTTTTTTGCGGTCTAAGTTTTTTATTCCAGTGAAATAAAAAGTAAGATAATGAAACTGGTGATGGGCCATTTTTTGACACAATAACACGTCCAAGATAATTGAAAACAATCCTGTAACCATCAGGAGCTATTTAAAGGCAAATGGTAGTAAAAACTAAATTTAATTATTTCCATTGACTCCAATGCATTTCATCAAATGATACATTTTACTGAAATCTCTTGATTTTTGTTGAAATTTCGGAGATTTTCGGTCAACCCTTGTCATAACCCGTCTAGTAGTTATAGGTAATACCTTAAATCCAACTCTCTCCTCTGCACCCCTCCCCACCACTCTTGAAGCATAACATCTAGATTTCAATGAGAGCTGCAATTTTATTTTAACATTTTTTTTAGGGGGATTACTTTCTTCTTTTAAATTAGGCTGGAGGTAGGCTTTAGAGTAGATGGAAATTCAAACAACTGATTTTTTTTATAGAGCTTCAGGGTATTTGTTACTTGTACACAGGTACTTTACATTTTTTATTTTAAATCTTTTTTAGGGGAATTACAGTTTTTATTATATATATAATATATATATATAATATAATTATTATTATTTTATTAGGGCGGCACAGTGGTGTAGTGGGTAGCACTCTCACCTAGCAGTAAGAAGGGTCACTGGTTCGAATCCCAACCTCGACACTACCTGCCTGGAGTTTGCATGTTCTCCCTGTGCCTGCGTGGGTTTCCTCCGGGTACTCCGGTTTCCTCCCACACTCCAAAGACATGCTGGTAGGTTAATTGGATCCTGTCTAAATTGTCCCTAATATGTATGAATGTGAGTTAGGGACCTTAGATTGTAAGCTCCTTGAGGGTAGGGACTGATGTGAATGTACAATGTATATGTAAAGCGCTGTGTAAATTGACGGCGCTATATAAGTACCTGAAATAAATAAATAAATAATAAATATTATTAAGCTGGAACTAGGCTTTAAATAGATGTACATTTTATCACTGGAATTTCAAATAATTATAACATACGATTATTCCAGTTGTTGATATCAAGCTTTTTAAATCGTCAGCTTTCGTTATAAAAAAACATCTAGTAATTCTCCCTGTTCTGTCACTTACTGTTAAGTGGTGACAACTATTTCTCAACTGTGCCTCTGTGTTGTCACCCTGTCACCTGCATCCCTGCTTTAACCTGCATCCTCTCCAGTGTTGGCTGCGTATCTTTGCACTGGACTGGCTTCTTGATAGTGGCAGCAGGTATAGTCCACTGATACACAGCCAACGCTGGAGAGAATGCAGGTTAAAGCAGTAATACACCCAAAAACAAAAATGCCTTGAAAAAGTATTTATACCCCTTGCAATTTTCCACATTCTGTCATGTTACAACCAAAAACGTAAATGTATTTTATTAGGATTTTATGTGATAGACCAACACAAAGTGGCACATAATTGTGAAGTGGAAGGAAAATAAATGGTTTTCAATATTTTCTTACAAATAAATATCTGAAAAGTGTGGTGTGCATTTGTATTCAGCCCCCTTTACTCTCATACCCCTAATTAAAATCTAGTGGAACTAATTGCCTTCAGAAGTCACCTAATTAGTAAATAGAGTATATCTGTGTGTAATTTCTTCTCAGCATAAATGCAGCTGTTCTCTGAAGCCCTCAGAGATTTGGTAGAGAACCTTAGTGAACAAGCACATCATGAAGGCCAAGGAACACACCAGACAGGTCAGGGATAAAGTTGTGGAGAAGTTTAAAGCAGGGTTAGATTATACAAAATATCCCAAGCTTTGAACATCTCACAGAGCACTGTTCAATCCATCATCGGAAAATGGAAAGAGTATGGCACAACTACAAACCTACCAAGACATGGCCGTCCACCTAAACTGACAGGCTGGGCAAGGAGAGCTTTAAAAGAGAAGTATGGGTATTATTTTCTTTTTGATTCATACTTACCTAGGTGGATGCAGCATCGGTCCGAATCGATTGAACACCGCTGATCGCTTGGTTCTCACAGCTCCCGAAGCAAAGAGCTGGTTGACTGTCAGTCACAGCTCTCTGCTCTACCCAGCTCCTTGCTCACTGGAGCGATGGGCTGCGGAGCTGGCAGAAGCAGCCAGCTCAGGCTCTCAGCGGCTCGCTAAGAGTCTAAACCGGGAGCCAGGTGTTGGTCCAGGGATCTGGGCGGATCCTGACTTCATGGTCGTGATGATGCTGAGTCTGGACCGACTCTGTGACGACAGAAAATAGCGGACTTTAGCCTGCTCTCTGCTGAAAATGGGTTACAGGAGTGCAAAACGAACTGCAGTCCTGTGATCCATAGAAGAAGGACAGCCAAATGAGCTTTGGCTGTCCTCCTTTAATCAGAGAAGTAGCCAAGAGGCCCATGGTAACTCTTGAGGAGCTGCAGAGATCCACAAATCTGGCCTTTATGGAAGAGTCTCAAGAAGAAAGCCATTGTTGAAAGAAAGCCATAAGAAGTCCCGTTTGCAGTTTGTGTGAAGCCATGTGGGGGATACAGCAAACATGTGGAAGAAGGTGTTCTGGTCAGATGAGACCAAAATTGAACTTTTTGGCTTAAAAGGAAAACGCTATGTGTGGCAGTAAACCAACACTGCACATCACCCTGAACCAGTGGCAGCCCGTCCATAGAGGGCGCACAAGCGTCGCCCCCAACCCCCCCCCCCCCCCCCCCTCCAGGCAGTCACAAAAAAATAAATAAATAAAAAATAAAAATTGGTGGGACACAGGCTGCATTTGATGGGGCACAGGCTGCATTTGTCGGGACACAGGCTGCATTTGATGGGGCACAGGCTGCATTTGATGGGACACAGGCTGCATTTGATGGGACACAGGCTGCATTTGTCGGGACACAGGCTGCATTTGATGGGACACAGGCTGCATTTGATGGGGCACAGGCTGCATTTGATGGGACACAGGCTGCATTTGATGGGACACAGGCTGCATTTGTCGGGACACAGGCTGCATTTGATGGGACACAGGCTGCATTTAATGGGACACAGGCTGCATTTGACAGGAGAGTGAGGCTGCATTTAATGGGCACAGTGAGGCTGCATTTGATGGGCACAGTGAGGCCGCATTTAATGGGCACCATAGCTGTATTTGATGGGGCACAGTAGCTGTATTTGATGGGGCCCAGTAGCTGTATTTGATGGGGCACAGTGGCAGCATTTGATAGCACAGTGGGAGCATTTGATGGCACAGTGGGAGCATTTGATATGGTACAGTGGCTGTGTTTGATGGACACAGTGGCTGCGATTGATGGGGTTTTTTTTCAGAACTGTTCAGTTTGTTTGCGCCCCCCAAAAAATTTTGAGCATCAGCCGCCACTGCCCTGAACACACCATGAAACATGGTGGTGGCAGCATTATACTATGGGGATGCTTATCTTCAGGAGGGACAGGGAAGCTGGTCAGAGTTGATCGGAAGATGGGTGGAGCCAAATACAGGGCAATCTTGGAATCAAACCTGTTAAGCCCCGTACACACGATCCGAAAATCGTATGAAAAATGCCGCATTTGAATCAATCGTATGATAATCGGATCGCTAGTACAGAGCTTTCGAGAGCCGACCAGGACAGTTCATCCGATATTATTCTATCGGACATGCACGGAAATTTTTTTCGTACGACGCCAGATCGTACAATTTTTGTTTAATCAGTACAGCTATCGTTCGAAAATGCAATACAAATGCATTACAACACATGACAATACTTCCGAATTTTTATTCAGTCGTACGGGAATTTTCGTGACTTTAGTAAACTCATCAGATTCGACGTGAGATTAGCATGCAAAAAAAAACGGACGATCATTCACCCGATAATCAGATCATGTGTACCGGGCATTAGAGTCTGCAAAAGACTTGAGACTGGGGTAAAGGTTCGCCTTCCAGCAGGACAACCACTGTTAATTTCAAAAACTTTTTTGTCGAAATTTGCATCAGCAGCATTTTTACAGTGATGAAAACAAACGAAAAGTACACCACATTTAATCCACTGATGAAAATTATGGCGAAAATCAATTCTGTTTTAGTTGAGGAATGAAAACAAAATGAAAATGGGAGGCAGGGACGTTTACCCTTGTGCACTAAATTCCAGTTTCCACACCATCCCCACTGTGAAACATTGTGGTGGCAGCATCATGTTGTGGGGATGCTTTATTTCAGCAGTGACAGGGAAGCTGGTCAGAGTTGATGGGAAGATGGATGGAGCCAAATACAGGGCAATCTTAGAAGAAAACCTGTTATGCCGCGTACACACGAGCGGACTTTTCGACCGCACTGGTCTGACGGACCGAGTCCGGCAGACAATCTGATTGTGTGTGGGCTTCATCGGACCTTCAGTAGACTTTTCAAGTTGAAAATCTGACAGACTTTAGATTTGAAACATGCTTCAAATCTTCCAGACGGACTCGAGTCTGGTCGAAAAATCCGATCGTCTGTATGCTAGTCCGACGGACGAAAACCCACGCCAGGGCAGCTATTGGCTACTGGCTATCAACTTCCTTATTTTAGTCCGGCCGTACATCATCACGTACGAATCTGTCGGACTTTGGTGTGATCATGTGTAGGCAAGTCCATTCATTCAAAAGTCCGTCGGAAGTCCGTCGGAAGTCCGTCGAAAAGTCCGCCCGTGTGTACGTGGCATAAGAGTCTACAAAAGACTTGAGACTGGGGGGAGGTTCACCTTCCAGAAGGACAATGACCCTAAACATACAGCCAGAGCTAGAATGGAATGGTTTAGATCAAAGCTTATTCATGTGTTAGAATGGCCCAGTCAAAGTGCAGACCTAAATCCAACTGAGAATCTGTGGCAAGACTTGAAAATTGCTGTTCAGATGCTCTCCATCCAATCTGACAGAGCTTGACCTATTTGACCTTGACATACAACCAGAATCTGTTAGACTCCCACCTGCCGATCTGCTTTACCACGTTCTCACCCGATCCTCATTGAGACGCCTCAGTGGCCTCGCTGATGCGGAAGGAATGAGATGCGAAATCTGAGTGGTGAAAGCCCGCCATTAACAGACATTTGTGGAAGACCGACAAAAATTGAAAATGTGACAGGAAGGAGCCATCCTCATGTACTAACAGAGAGCCGCCCATCTGTGGCCGCAACAGAAAGAACTGTTCCAAAGCCAAAACCAGACAAGGTTCATTGCCCCGGAACAACTCCACTCGCATACCCTTTCCACTCTGGTCCGTCTTGGAACGACGGATCCTAAGCTGGGCAGATTCCGATGTGACTGCCACATCACCCATGAGCAACCCCCTGCCACCCGTTTGGAAGGACTGACCAGTTCGCCAATGCGAAGAGCTCCGAAAAATCCCAGTAAAAAGGTCACCTTAAGCAAAGCCTTTTCATACACTGAAGAACAAACTAACTGCAGAAGGTCTAAGATAGAACTTAAAATAGAGAAAGACGCCCGGCAATGAGTATCGCAGGACCTGCGGCCCCTGCGGTAACCCCTCATTGCCTGCTTGACTAAGAAAGCTTTAGTAAAATCCCCAACACCAGACAACTTGAACCAAAAGGCTAGGCCTGCCAGTTTGCGATCCACCGAAGAAGCCGAAGCCCCCCTAACAAAATTACTAACAACAAAATAAAGAACCATCAATGAAACATCAACCCCAGAATCCACCCACCTACCTAATCCAGCAAAGAAAATTCATTCCCTCCAAGCCCTGCAATAAGTCTCCCAGGTAGCAGCATTCAGGGAATTTCCGAACCAATCCAATGCGATCTGCCACAACTGTTGAGGGCAAGGCATCCCATGTTGCTCCGCTGCCGGTGCCAACACGCGAAACTCTTCCCACTAAAAAGGAGACAAAGCATCCGCTATTTTGTGGCGAATACCAGGAATATGCACCACATAGATGAAAGCATTGAATCTCAGTCAGAGTAAGACTAAATGGCGCAAGAGGCGCACCAAAGGCAGGGAAGAGGCCGAAACATTATTGATCGCCGACACGACACCCATATTGTCACAGTGAAATCGCAGTTTTTTGTTTTGAAAGGAATCACCCCGGAGTTCAACCGCCAGGACAATTGGAAACAGTTCCAAAAGCACCAGGTTTTTTAACAAACCAGCTGAAACGCCAGGCTGCCGGCCACCGTTCCGCACCCCAGAGCCCCTGAAAGTAAGCCCCGTAGCCAACAAAGCCAGCGGCATTCGTAAACAGAACCAACTCCGCATTACTAACTGGACCTGTCAGCCACAGCGATCGACCATTATAGGACTCCAAAAAGGTGTCTCAAACTCGGAGATCAGCCCTGAGCTTCCTAGTCAGCCGAATGTAGTGCCGCGGGACACTAACACCCGAAGTAGCCAAAGACAAAGATCAGCAAAAAATCTTGCCCATAGGAATAATTCTACAAGCAAAATTTCATTTGCCAAGCAGCGACTGCAACTCAAGCAGCTGAATCTTCCAACGACCGTACGCGACTCTGACCTCCCCCCACAATGCCACCAGTTTTTCAATCGTAATGCCAAGGAAAACCAGTTCTGTTGCCTGGGCCTTCCGTCTTGTCCGGGGCCAAAGGAATGCCGAAACAGTCTGCTATGTGCTGTAAAGTCCCCAGCAGAACCACATAAACTCTAGAAGCCGGCGGTCCAATGCAAAGAAAGTCATTTAGGTAATGGATGATGGAGTTAATTCCCGACACATCCCTCACTACCCACTCAACAAATGAACTAAAAGTCTCGAACAGGGCACAAGAAATGGAACAGCCCATCGGTAGACAACGATCAATAAAATATGAACCCTGCCACAGACAACCCAAAAGTTGAACACTGTCCGGATGAAAGGGAAGCAGGCAAAAAGCCGGTGCCTGCAGTACACACTCTCCCCCGCCAGGCTGGCACGCTGACCGGAGCATCGCCAGCAGCACCAGCCGCCCGCTCCGGAATCCTGATGACAGAGGAAAGGACAGAGGTCTCCACTTCCCGCGGGTTCCGCCTGAGCTGGGGATTCCTTCCAGGGCCACCCCCCGCCGAGGCATGCATGCGCTTGGCAGGGGTGCCTGAAGGGTCCGCTTGCGGGATCGCAGCGCTGAGCCCAAAGGGGTCCTGTCAGGACTGAAGCGATCCGGAGGCCTGGACCATCGAGCACGGGGCTGGGCAGGCCCTGGCTGAGGGGCACTCTGCCAGACCCCTTGTAGTGAGGCTGCCACCTGACTCTGCACCCTTGCCGAGCCATGGACATCAGCAGCAGCCCTGAGCTGAGCTAACAACCGATCCAGTTCGCTCATTTTTCTTGTCTTTTTTCTCACAGGGTGAGGAAACGCAGACGCCGACTACGCGGAGATGTTTATCCACCGATTTTTGCTCTGCAACTGCCCTGACCCCTCCTACCCAGCAACATATCTTATATGTACACAATAATTCTGCGCTACCAAAAAATAGAAATACAAACAGCAGCTAACACAACCAGAAAGTGTAGACAATATCAAAAAAGCAAAAATAAGTGTAGCGCTAAGAGAAAAAGTCTGGAGATGGAGTCTATGTACTGACAGTTCCAAGTTCGTGTACTCAAAGGAACATCCTTGGGGAAAAGATATCAACATATCTTACCGCTCCTCCCCATCACCCCATCTCATGGGCCAATCAGGTAAGAGTCCGTACTAGCCATGTCATCCTGAATATTTAACCCCCTTATGCCTGGTTCCCCTTCCACCCTGTCATGTATGCTCAATGCTGACTACGTTCCTTCTCAGCTCCAGGCATGTCTTTCTTATAGGGCGTACACACGGTCGGACTTTGTTCGGACATTCTGACAACAAAATCCTAGGATTTTTTCCGACGGATGTTGGCTCAAACTTGTCTTGCATACACACGGTCACACAAAGTTGTCGGAAAATCCGATCGTTCTGAACGCGGTGACGTAAAACACGTACGTCGGGACTATAAACGGGGCAGTGGCCAATAGCTTTCATCTCTTTATTTATTCTGAGCATGCGTGGCACTTTGTCTGTCGGATTTGTGTACACACGATCGGAATTTCCGACAACGGATTTTGTTGTCGGAAAATTTTATCTCCTGCTCTCCAACTTTGTGTGTCGGAAAATCCGATGGAAAATGTCCGATGGAGCCCACACACGGTCGGAATTTCCGACAACACGCTCCGATCGGACATTTTCCATCGGAAAATCCGACGGTGTGTACGGGGCATTATAGTAAAGCATGGAGGTGGTAATATCCTCTGGGGGTGTTTCTCTGCACCAGGGACTGGAGAACTTGTCAGGATAGAAGGAAAATTGGATTGGGGAAAATTCCAAAATCATCTTGAGGAAAAACTGCTGCCTTCTGCCAGAAAGTTGTCAATGGGAAGGTGTCAGGTCCCACACTTACCAGACAGGTGAGTCCGCTTGGGCAGAGGGTAGGCTCCCTTACGTATCCGATTCGGGGCCCCTGGTAGAGTAGACAGGAGGCCACGAATGCGGAGTGGTATGAGGGCCTGAAGTAGGGTCCTGGAGCACTATGGTCTGGCAAGCAACCGGTAGATCTTCAGACTGGGTAGAGCAGATGCTGGGCAGGAACTGATCAGGCTGGTCACACACAGGCAGAGGTCGGCAACGGGCTGGCAGCAGCGGTACAAGAGGGTGAGGCAGAAACAAGGTCAGACAAGCCGGGGTCGGGTTCAGGCAGCAATCAAGGAAGGTCCAAAGGGTAGCCGGGTCACAACGGATAAGCACAACAAGGATACAGGAACTCAGGATGATCACGGACAAGGTACAGAGCTGTTTGATCAGGCAGCACTGGGTCAGCATGGAGGCAAGCCTTAAATAGGCCGATTGGCGCCAAAACGCCGCGCACGTGCACGCGCCGATTCGCCAAAGCGCGCCGCGCCCCCGCACGCGCCCGAGCGCGCCCCCGACACCGGCGTGCACGCCCACCGAACCGGGTCGCGTCAAAAGCAACGCCCACAGGCGGACGCGCGCTAATGCGAACGCGCGCTAGCGCGAACGCGCGTACGCACGAACGCCCGGACGCCACCCCGCACGCCACGGCCAGCCAGCCCAGACACACCAGCGCCCCCAGGGACACGCGCCCCAGCACGGACAGGAACGCGAGCGCCAACACGCCCCGGCGCGCCCCGGCGCCCAACCAGGTAACCTCTCTGACAGTGCCCCCTCCTCAAGGGCAGACTCCGGATGCCCAGCTGGGCCATCTTTGCGGGATGAGAGGTTTTGAAGGATTGAAGGAGATCGTTAGCATGTAAATTGTTTTCTGGTTCCCACGAATTGTCTTCGGGACCGTAGCCCCTCCACTTCACCAGATATTGTACCTGATTGCGCCTTCTTCTGCAATCAAGAATTGCTTCCACTTCAAACTCCTCTTCGCCATCAACCTTAATCGGTTTGGGTGGACCAATGCAACGACCAGGAAAGAAATTAGGAGTGACCGGTTTTAGGAGAGAAACGTGGAATACTGGATGTATTCTCAGGGAATTGGGGAGGTCCAATTCAAATGCCACATTGTTGATCTTCCTTTTGATCAAGAAAGGACCCAGGTATTTGGGACCCAGTTTCCTGGATGGACAAGCTAGCTTGAGGTTTGCGGTGGACAGCCAGACAGAATTGCCAGGTTCTAGCACAAGTTCTCCTCGTCTCTTTCTGTCAAAGATCCTCTTATAGTCTTCCTGAGCCTTGGTCATGGTTTCCTGTAGCAATTTATTGTTATTGGAGAAAAAATTCAAGGTCTCGGAAACTGCAGGAACAGGGCATTCAGGAAATGCTCCAGGTAAGAAGGATGGGTGGAAACCGTAATTGGCATAGAACGGAGACTGATTAGTCGCTGAGTGTAAAGAGTTATTATAAGAGAACTCTGCGATGGGAAGCAGGGAGGCCCAGTCATCTTGGGAAAAAGCTGAAAAACAGCGGATGTATTGCTCCAAGGTTTGGTTCGTCCTCTCGGTTTGTCCATTGGACTGAGGGTGGTAGGCCGAGGAAAAGGACAACTCGATCTCAAGGGCACCACAAAGGGATCTCCAGAATCTGGAGGTGAACTGGACGCCTCTGTCCGAGACTATATTGGTCGGGACTCCATGTAGTCTGACGATTTCTTTGATGAAGATAGCGGCGGTCTCCATGGCTGAGGGGGTGCCCTTCATGGGGAGAAAATGGGCCATTTTAGACAACCTGTCCACTACAACAAAAATGGACGAAAAACCCTCTGATGGTGGGAGCTCCACGATGAAATCCATAGAAATCATGGCCCAAGGTCTCTCTGGGACTGGTAATGGCTTCAGTAGGCCCCATGCTCTCGACCGGCTAG
The DNA here is from genome assembly GCA_037952925.1 of Lithobates clamitans. Lineage (NCBI taxonomy): Eukaryota > Metazoa > Chordata > Amphibia > Anura > Ranidae > Lithobates > Lithobates clamitans. The sequence goes on from JBBGZY010001091.1 coordinate 3,389,289, forward strand.
TCTTATTTCTGGCACACGTATCACAGGACTCCACATATGCCTTACAATCCCTGGTAAGATGAGGCCACCAGAAGGAGCGTTGGACAAGGTCAATTGTTTTCCGTGTGCCGAAGTGACCCGCAAGTTTGTGGTCATGGCACAAGCTTAGTACCCGTGCTTTCAGCTCCTCAGGAACCACAATCCTATTCTTGAACCAGAGTAGTCCATCCTTGGCACAGGCTTCAGCAGGTGGGGGCATTCTCGAGGAGGCTCGCCTGATTTGAGAAATTATGTCTTCCTGTAGAACGAGGAAATTTCCAGAAGGGAGAATGGTGTCTGGGGACAGGGTTCTTTCAGAGTCAAGAAACATTCGGGAAAGGGCGTCGGATTTGACATTCTTGGATCCAGGTCTGTACGTAATGTGAAAAATAAATCGAGAAAAAAAAAGTGCCCATCTGGCCTGCCGGGGTTTTAATCTCTTGGCCGTTCTTAGGTATTCTAAGTTTTTATGGTCTGTGTAGACCAAGATGGGATGTGCTGCACCTTCCAGGAGATAGCGCCATTCTTCCAGAGCTGCCTTGATGGCCAGAAGTTCCCGATCACCCACGTCATAATTTTTCTCGGAAGGAGAGAGCTTACGTGAGAAGAATCCCACTGGATACAGGAGTGCTTTGGCACCCTGTCTCTGAGACAGTACAGCTCCGACTGCAACTTCGGAGGCATCTACCTCCAGGACGAAAGGCAAGGCAGGATTGGGATGTTTAAGAATAGTGGCTGAGGTGAACAACGCTTTGAGTTTTTCAAAGGCCTCTTGTGCTTTAGGGGTCCAGTGGAACCGGCACCCTTGTTTAATAAGTTCCGTAATGGGAGCTATGATTGAAGAAAATCCCTTGATGAACTTTCTGTAGAAGTTGGCGAAGCCAATAAAACGTTGTACCCCTTTTTTGTCAGTCGGTGCAGGCCACTCCAGAATAGCGGATACTTTCTGAGGATCCATTTTAATGCCATCAGGAGAGATGATTAAACCCAAGAACTGGATGGATTGGAGCTCAAATTCACACTTCTCCAGTTTGGCGTAGAGCCCATGCTGTCTTAGCCGGGAGAGTACGGTTCGTACATGTTTGCGGTGCTCCATCAGAGAGGCGGAGAAGACCAAGATATCATCCAGGTAAACGATGACATATAAATCCAGTAAATCATGAAAGACGTCATTAACAAAATGCTGAAATGTTGCCGGTGCGTTGCACAGACCAAAAGGCATGACAAGGTACTCATAATGACCAAATCGGGTACGAAAAGCTGTCTTCCACTCGTCTCCTTCTCTTATACGGATCAGGTTATAGGCTCCACGGAGGTCTAGTTTAGTAAACACGGTAGCAGATCCTAACCTCTGAAACAGCTCAGGAACCAAAGGTAGCGGGTATCTGTTTTTTATGGTAATTTTGTTAAGCTCCCGGTAATCAATGCAGGGACGTAGGGAATGATCTTTTTTTTCCACGAAGAAGATGCCTGCCCCAGCTGGAGACGTGGAAGGACGAATGAACCCTTTCTTCAGGTTTTCGTCAATGTAAGTCTTCAGGGTGCCCAGCTCCTGCTCAGTTAAGGGAAAGATCCTACCAAAGGGGACTTCGGTACCCGGTAGAAGTTCTATTGGGCAGTCATAGGATCTATGTGCTGGAAGGGTTTCTGCCCCCTTCTTATTGAACACGTCTAGGAAATCCCGGTAGGGTTCAGGAAGATCTTGGTAGAGTTTAGTTTCAGAGTCCATGCACAGACATTGGGAGGAGGTTGGTGGGATTCCCCGTAAGCAGTTTTGTCTGCAATATTCAGAGGAAAACTGAACCTTGCCCGTAGCCCAGTTGATGCTAGGATTGTGGGCCTGTAGCCAAGGTATCCCTAGGATAATTGGGAAGAGAGGAGAGGAGATGACATCTAGGCGTAATAGTTCCTGATGTTCCGGGCCAATGGTGGCCAAAAGGGGAACCGTTTCTTGGGTGACGGGTCCGGAACGGAGGGTGGAACCGTCTGCTAGAAAGACTGCCAGTCCTTGGGCTTTAGTTTGAGTGGGGATATGGTGAGTTTCAACGAAGGTCCGGTCAATGAATCCACTGCATGCCCCCGAATCAATGATGACCGGTACTGGGATGCTCCTTCCAGGTAACTGCAAGACAATGGAGAGTGTTAAATGGCTACCGGCACTAGGTAGGACAGGTGCACACAATGAGGAAGACGGTAGACACTTACATCTTTTATTGGGGCATGCTCTTGCAAAATGACCGGGCTCTCCACAGTACAAGCACAGGTTGAGTGTGCGTCTTCGTGTCTTCTCTTCTGGAGTCAGAGAGGGACGGAGCAGTCCCAACTGCATAGGCTCCGAGCCTTCCTGGGTGGAAGCAGATGAGACCAATGGAGCTTGGTGCGGGGCACTAGGGACCCTGGGCAACATCCAGGTAAGACGTGGATGACCAACTGATCTTTCAGAGCGTCTTTCCCTGAGGCGACGGTCAATTTGGATTGACAAATTGATGAGCTCCTCTAGTGTCTGGGGAACCCCCACTCGTGCCAGTTCGTCCTTTAGAGGATCAGATAATCCCAGCCGATATTGGTGACGCAAGGCAGCGTCATTCCACTCCGTGTCGGAGCTCCAACGCCTAAACTCCACGGCGTAATCTTCAGCCGCTCTGCGACCTTGTTGGAGGGAATGCAAAGTGGCTTCAGCCGTTGCCGTTAGCTGAGGGTCCTCATACAGTTGGGACATGGCTAGGAAGAAGTCACTCACGGAATTAAGAGATTGAGCCTTTTGTTTCAGTAGCTGGTGGGCCCAGGTTTGAGGTTCACCAGTCAGCAAGGATATGACGAACCCCACTTTAGTAGCTTCCAGGGAGAATGTACGGGGTTGCAAGGCAAAATATAGTTCGCAAGCGTTGCGGAACGCCTGGAACTTACTGCGATCTCCGGAAAACTTCTCGGGTGTAGGTACTCTGGGCTCTGGTGGAAGCATCACTACAGAGGGTGCCGAAGCCGGATTGGACGCTGCTCCTGAAGGAGAGGCTGAGAGGGCCTGGACCTGCCCTTCCAATCTAGTGTAGCCTTCTTGCAGACTTTTAACGGCTTGAGTAAGGCCCGCTAGGTGCCTGCACAGTTCATCCATGGGGGAGGCCCCCTGCCCGGACTCAGTCATGGCTGCCTGATACTGTCAGGTCCCACACTTACCAGACAGGTGAGTCCGCTTGGGCAGAGGGTAGGCTCCCTTACGTATCCGATTCGGGGCCCCTGGTAGAGTAGACAGGAGGCCACGAATGCGGAGTGGTATGAGGGCCTGAAGTAGGGTCCTGGAGCACTATGGTCTGGCAAGCAACCGGTAGATCTTCAGACTGGGTAGAGCAGATGCTGGGCAGGAACTGATCAGGCTGGTCACACACAGGCAGAGGTCGGCAACGGGCTGGCAGCAGCGGTACAAGAGGGTGAGGCAGAAACAAGGTCAGACAAGCCGGGGTCGGGTTCAGGCAGCAATCAAGGAAGGTCCAAAGGGTAGCCGGGTCACAACGGATAAGCACAACAAGGATACAGGAACTCAGGATGATCACGGACAAGGTACAGAGCTGTTTGATCCGGCAGCACTGGGTCAGCATGGAGGCAAGCCTTAAATAGGCCGATTGGCGCCAAAACGCCGCGCACGTGCACGCGCCGATTCGCCAAAGCGCGCCGCGCCCCCGCACGCGCCCGAGCGCGCCCCCGACACCGGCGTGCACGCCCACCGAACCGGGTCGTGTCAAAAGCAACGCCCACAGGCGAACGCGCGTACGCACGAACGCCCGGACGCCACCCCGCACGCCACGGCCGGCCAGCCCAGACACACCAGCGCCCCCAGGGACACGCGCCCCAGCACGGACAGGAACGCGAGCGCCAACACGCCCCGGCGCGCCCCGGCGCCCAACCAGGTAACCTCTCTGACAGAAGGTCAGTATTTTGTTAAACTACTTTTTCCTTTAATTACAACCTTCAGTCTGTTGGGATTTGTCTCTACTAACTTTGCACATCTAGACTTTGCAATATTTTCCCACTCTTCTTTGCAGGACCATTGCTGGACTGTTTTGCCCCCTAGGCAAGACCAGCTACTTGCACGCCCCCCCCCTCAAAAAAAAGATGTACAGGTACGCGATGTCACGCTAAAGGGCCACCCTTCCACAGTATATGTGCGTGGGGCGGTCCGGAAGCGGATATATACAAAAACAGCAGTCTTTTATTATAATAATATATATATGTATATAATATATTGTTATATTTAAAATACTGCTGCTTTTATTATCATCCACTTCAGCCCTGGAAGGTTTTACCCCCCCCCTTCATGTCCAGGCCATTTTTTCGATATGGCACTGCATTACTTTAACTGACAATTGCGCGATTGTGCAATGCTGTACACCAATACAATTTATGTCCTTTTTCCCACAAATAGAGCTTTCTTTTGGTGGTATTTGATCACCTCTGCGGTTTTAATTTTTTGCGCTATAAAAAAAACAAAAAAACAACAATTTTGAAAAAAACAATATTTTTTTCTTTCTGCTATAAAACATATCCAATAAAAAAAATATTAAAAATCACATTTTTTTCATCAATTTAGGTCAAAATGTATTCTGCTGCATATTTTTGGTAAAAAAAAATCCCAATAAGCATTCATTGATTGGTTTGCGCAAAAGTTATAGTGTTTACATTTATTGGGGAATGGCACACAAGACTGCTGCTTACTGTATATAATGTACTTTGGATATCACACACTGATCAGATCCCATCTCTTCTCTCATCTAGATCAGCACTCCAGTATCCAATATTTGTCCATGACTATACTATAATAAATATGTACATGAAGCCATAATACTGTACAGAGGAATTCTGAATATGACTTCTGCAGCTGTTTGTGTATTAACACTGTTTGTCGACTACAGGCCAGGCAGCAATTATTACAGGCCAGTGCCACACTGTCTGTTATTACACACACACTGACATTGTACCTTCTCTTCTCAGACTGTTTTAGCCTGAGCCTCCACAAACAGTCCAGGCAGCCAGGGACTGCGCGGGCTCCTCTGCGTTTGCGTGGGTGGGACTGGAGCCTGGAGGAGGGAATAGCGTCACGTCGAGGCAGGCGGAGCGCCACAACCGCGCGCAGCACCTCATTGGCTGGCACGGCACCTGTCCTGGGAGCACAGTGCCAGCCAGGCCGCAGGGTTTGGCAGGGTCTGACGGGCGGCGATGACCACCAATCCTATACGTGCACTGCACACAGGCAGCACTGCCCGGGCGCACAGCAGCAATCATGCACAGCAGCACACAGCGAGTGACACGCCGTCAGAGTCAGCACAGACACAGCGCTATTCCGGCGGACCCGTGCCGGCTGCGGCTGCCTTTGGCCCCGGCGAATTGATCCATTCGGGTTGGCCTGCACCCTCTCGGCTAGGCTAGGGAGCAGTGCGCCCCTAGGCGGCTGCCTAGTTCGTCTAGTTCGTCTAGCGGGAGCGCCGACCCTGCCTCTTTGCAGAACTGCTCAAGTTCAGTTACATTTGATGGGAAGAAGGTTTACCTTCCAACATGACAATGACCCAAAGCACACAGCAAAAATGACCACACAGTGGTTGAATGTGAAAAAGGTGAATGTCCTTGCATGGCCTAGTCAGAGCCCAGACTTAAAGGGGTTGTAAACCCTTGTGTTTTTTCACCTTAATGCATCCTATACATTAAGGTGAAAAAACACCTGGCAGTGACCGGTCCCCCAGCCCCCCGTTTTACTTACCTGAACCCTGGAACTTCATTCGGTGGGGACGAGCTGTGCCTCTGCTCGGAGTTCTCTGCTCTTGATTGGATAGATTGATAGCAGCGCAGCCATTGGCTCAATCAAAACCAATGATATGGGCGCCGGAGGGCAGGGCCGAGTCATACTATGGACACCGAATGATGGACTCGGGAGCGTGCCCGCAAGGTAACCCCCCAGGAGAGCGCTTCTCCCAGGGGGTTATCTGATGTAGGGAGGAGCCGCGAGAGTGGCCCCAGAAGACAATGTTCCACTCTGTGCAAAACGAGCTACACAGTGGAGGTAAGTATGACATGTTTGTTATTTTTTTTTTAAATAATCAAAGCTTTACAATCACTTTAAACCCCATTGAAAATCTGTGGAATGACTTGAAGACTGCAGTCCACAAACAGTCACCATCAAATTTAACTGACCTTGAGCAGTTCTGCAATGAAGAGAGGGCAAATATTGCAAAGTCTAGATGTGCAAAGTTAGTAGAGACATATCCCAACAGACTAAAGGCTGTAATTAAAGCAAAATGTGGTTCAACAAAATACTGACACAAGGGGGTGATCCTTTTTACTCAGTGATTGTGTTTTTGATTTTTTTTTATGCCATGTTGGTGTTATATCTTTCACTTGAATGTTATAAGCTGCACTGAGTATATACAGCCAGGTAAAACAAAAACTGTGTCTGTCTTCATTCAGGCTGCGATTATTTTAAAGGGTAGGGGGGGTGATTATTTTCTATACCCACTGTAGGTGTACCACTTTGGTCCGTTGGAAATGTTTTAGAGTGATTGTAAAGGCAGAAGTTTTTTTTATCTCAATGCATTATATGCATTAAGATAAAAAGCCTTCTGTGTGAAGCAGCTCCCCTCATACTTACCTAAACCCAATCTCGATCCAGCGATGTCTATGAGTGCCTCGACCATCCGGGACGCTCCCTCTTGATTGGCTGAGACCCACAGCAGCGGCACCATTGGTTCCCGCTGCTGTCAATCAAAGTCAGTTAGCCAATGAGGAGAGAGATGGATACACGGAGCTGTGGCTCAGCTCAAATGACCCCAAAGCAAGCTGCTTGCTGTGGGGGACACTCAGCAGGAGGGAGGAGCCAGGAGTGCCAGTGAGGGACCCGAGAAGAAGAGAATCTGGTCTGCTCTGTGCAAAACCACTGCACAGAGCAGGCAAGTATAATATGTTTTCTATTTTTATAGAAAAAAACAAGACTTTACAATCACTTTAAGCTGCAGTGCAGAGGGTTTCAGGCCAGTCCAAAGGATGTCTAAACTAGGGGACAATAATGATAATAATTTACAGCTTAGCAGTAGATTTGGTGGCTGCATTAGTTTTCTTTTTTTTAGGCTAAGTATATTTTCCTCTAAGCACAGAAAAATACCCTCTAATCCTGCCAGAATTCCAGTGATCTTGTAACTTCCTGTGCACTGAAATGTAATCTCAAACAGCGTCTCCTGTTATCTTCTGTGAACTACAAAACACGTCCAACCTATGTAATGGAAATTAAATTGAAATAATGGGTGTGGGGGGGGGGGATTTGTAGTCCATATCAGGGGAGCAGCCTAGGGTGACAATGCTATTCCATCATAGATACAGTGCAGTAATTGAGTGTTTAAATTGCTAATCAATAAATGTAGCGCTTACTCCGTGACCAATTCAAAATGATATGTACAGGAATAATGAGTAATAAATATGACGTTTCTGCAAATATAAAGTGCAATAACTCTTATGCCCTGTACACACGGTCGGACTTTGTTCGGACAATCCGACAGCAAAATCCTAGGATTTTTTCCGACGGATGTTGGCTCAGACTTGTCTTGCATACACACGGTCACACAAAGTTGTCGGAAAATCCGATCATTCTGAACGCGGTGACGTAAAACACGTACGTCGGGACTATAAACGGGGCAGTGGCCAATAGCTTTCATCTCTTAATTTATTCTGAGCATGCGTGGCACTTTGTGCGTCGGATTTGTGTACACACGATCGGAAATTCCGACAACGGATTTTGTTGTCGGAAAATTTTATATCCTGCTCTCAAACTTTGTGTGTCGGAAAATCAGAGGGAAAATGTGTGATGGAGCCCACACATGGTCGGAATTTCCGACAACAAGGTCCTATCACACATTTTCCGTCGGAAAATCCGACTGTGTGTACGGGGCATTAAAGTTACAGTGCGATAAAAACATATAGTGAATAATTGATAAGGCGTAACTTCAAACACAATATAAAGTGCAAAAAAGTGACACTATTTGATGAATGATGAAAAATCAAATAAATGTGATAAGTCTAAATTTCATCCAATATAAATAAAGTACTTGTGCAAAAATAGATGAGAAATAAATGCCAAAAATACTTTTATTGGGTTACTGCACTATGGAGACTTCTTTATATTGCATGTGAGCGTTGTATGGAGGGAAGGGAAGGTTACTAAAGAACATATCAATATTAGTGGAGTTCCTTTTCAATATTAAAACATATTCGATCTGCCTGGATATTCTAAGGGAAGGAGTCTGCTGCTTTGGATATCGAAGTTATTCAATAATAAAAGGCGCAACTAGACCTGTAGGGGTCTATATTTGAGGTGAGTGGCTGGGGCACATCATTGGCGCACTATGGATGGTGGAAGCATTTCTATGAACTGGATTTTTTTGGCATTTATTTCTCATCTATTTTTGCACAAGCACTTAATTTTATTGGATGAAATTTGGACTTATCACATTTATTGGATTTTTCATCATTCACATATATTGTCACTTTTTAAGCTATTGCACTTTATATTGTGTTTGAAGTTACGCCTTATCAATTATTCATTATATGTTTTTATCGCACTGTTAGGCCCCTTTCACACTGGAGCGGTTTTCAGGCGGTATTGCGCTAAAAATACCACCTGAAAACCGCCCCAAAACAGCCTCCGCTGTTTGTTCAGTGTGAAAGCCCGAGGGCCTTCACACTGAAGCAGTGCGCAGGCAGGATGGTGAAAAAAGTCCTGCAAACCGTTTTTTTTGAGCGGTGAAGGAGCGGTGTATTCACCGCTCCTTCACCGCTCCTTCCCATTGAAATCAATGGGACAGCGCGGCTATACCGCGGCAATACCGCTGTACGAGGGATTTTAACCCTTTTTCGGCCGCCAGCGGGGGTTAAAACCGCACCGCTAGCGGCCGAATACCACTGCAAGAACGACGGTACAGCAGCGCTAAAAATAGCGCTGTTGTACCGCCGAGGCCCCCACCGCCCCAGTGTGAAAGGGGCCTTACTTTAAGTTATTGCACTTTATATTTGAAGAAACGTCATATTTATTACTCATTATTTCTGTACATATCATTTTGAATTGGTCACTGAGTAAGCTCCACATTTATTGATTAGCAATTTATCGCTATGTGTGGGAACATTTTTTCATGTTGGCAGCTTCTCACTCTTGATTTAGTTCTTGGGGTTTGCGCATTAGTATTTTTACTTCATTTAGGGATTGAGTGTTGTCACCCTAGAAGAGCAATTGTGCAACTGACAGGATCACTAGGCAAACATAGATGAATAAAAACCTGAAAGTAATGCAGCCATGACATGTAAGAACAGATAAGCTGCATGTTTAGAGGTTTAGATACGCTTTAAGTTGGGTGGAGGAGGCGTATGCCGAAACCTCTGGTTTAACTCAGGAGACAAAAGGGTAAATTCACAAAACTTTACCATTAGGATAAGGATCTTTATTTTCAGCCATGGGGCCGTAATTTTCCAATCTTTAGAAATATAAAAAAATGTCCTTTTTTAAGGCTGGGTTCACACTTACGAGAATTGGATGTGGGTTTCCTCCGCATCCAATTCGCATGACAGAAGACTTTCAATGGAGCCGGTTCACACATCTCCGGGGTGGCTGCGGAGCGGATTGCACAGAGATCCTGCGTCTTTGGTTCTGTTTCAGGTCCGAACAGTGTTCATTTTGGCAGCAAATTTTGATTTACTTTTGGTCTAATGCTGTGTACACACGACCGGACTTTCGATGGACTTCCGTCGAATCGGACTTGTCTACACACAATCACACCAAAGTCCGACGTATTCGACCGTGATGACGTACGACCGGACTAGAATAAGGAACTTGATAGCCAGTAGCCAATAGCTGTCCTAGCATCGGTTTTCATGCGTCGGACTAGCATACAGATGAACGGATTTTTCGACCGGACTCGAGTCTGTCGGAAAGATTTGAAAGATGTTCTAAATCTAAAGTCCGTCACATTTTCGACAGAAAAGGTCCGCTGCAGGTCTGATGAAGCCCACACACGGTCCAATTGTCCGACGGATTTCTTCTGTCGGACAAGTTTGGTCGAAAAGCCCGCCGTGTGTACACGGCATTAGTCTTAGGACTAAAATGGCATTTTAGTTATAGTCCCATTGTAGTCTTTTGCAATTGTTTTAGTTTTAGTCGTATTTAGTCAACTAAATCTCCAGGACATTTTCGTCAACTAAAATGTCCTACATTTTAGTCGACTAAAATGATTTTAATAGTTTAATTGTAATGCATTATTTAAGCATTTCTCTACAATTTCCAAACTCATTATTTACTGCTGGAGTAAAAAATTGAATATGTTATTGTTTATGGTATTGAGGTATGAACACTACAGACCAGTGTTAATTTTGACATCAAATTTCAATTTAGTTTTAGTCTTAGTCTTGTGTAAAATGCCATTTTAGTTTTAGTCCTATTTTAATCATCTCAATTGTTTTAGTTTTAGTCGTATTTTAGTCAGCTAAAATGGTATTAAGTTAGTCGACTAAAATGTTTTAGTCGGTTTTAGATGACAAAATTAACACTGGGTCCGAATTCAGGCAAAGATTCAGGGCTGATTCATCTCGGAAACTGAGAACAGGAACGCACCGGACACCTGCTGTCAGCTGCATCCGTTTTAAGTGTGAACCCAGCCTTAAATAAGGTTCCATATCTTGGTGTTTTTTTTACTAAGCTTAAAGTATTCTATTATTTCTCTATAGATGAGTCAGACTTTGGTGTCTCCAGTCATCCATGGCCATGAGACAAAACCAGCCAGATCAGGGGATGTCTTTTCATGTCTATAGGTGTGTTTATGTGTAGAAACAGCTCAATACAGGTAGAACATTGGACAGGTGCACACATTGTTCCCAGTTTCACCCCCTGCAACCTAGGAACAATGGGCCAGTTAAGGGACCCTAAGAACATTAAGACATGAAAGGTACCCTGGGGAGACACACACACATGGAAAATGAAACAATGTGAAAATGATTAAAGAGAAAATAATGCATTTGGGACAGAAAAATAATTCCTGAAACATAATTATGTAATCTCTTCATGTATGTAACGTTTGCTTAGCGGTCAGCACTGCTGTCCTGTAGCACTGAGGGTCTTGGTTTGAATCACATTCATGCTTGTGTGGGTTTCCTCCCAAATAACATGCTGGAAGGATAATTGTTTCTTGCTAAATTGGCCATAGTATGTATGCATGTGATATAGGGACCTTAGATTGTAAGTTCCTTGAGGGCAGGGACTGATGTGAATGTATGAAGTGTTGGCAATATATAAATACCTGTTATGCCGCGTACACATGACCGGACTTTACGGCATACTTGGTCCGGCGGACAATTCAATCGTGTGTGGGCTCCAGCTGACTTTTTTTCCCCAAAAGTTCGACGGACCTAGAAATGAAACATGTTTCAAATCTTTTCGATGGACTCGAGTCCGGTCGAAAAGTCCGCTCGTCTGTATGCTAGTTCGACGGACAACCGCTAGGGCAGCAATTGGCTACTGGCTATGAACTTCCTTGTTTTAGTCCGGTCGTACGTCATCATGTACGAATCCGTCGGACTTTGGTTGATCGTGTGTAGGCAAGTCCGTTCATTTGGAAAGTCCATCGTAAAGTCTGTCGAAAAGTCCGCCGGGCAAAGTATGCCGTAAAGTCTGGTCGTGTGTACGCGGCATTAGAAATAAAATGTAATGTATAGCCTTGTCTGAATAGGATGGACATGGTCATGGGTCTGTTTCTGTCTCTGAATGCCGTCACAGTTTACAAAAATGAGTCTGATTAGCCCGAGGATTCCCAACCAATGTCTTGCCAGCTACATGTGGTTCTCGGGGCCTTCCTTATTAATATTGGCAACTTCTTCTTTTTTTAAATCAGGAATAAAGTTTATTAAGTATTAACAAACAAAGAAATTACATACAACCGAAATAGAGGACAGCAGTACCAAACTGCCCCTGAGCTACACATGGCATAGTGCATCCAAATTAAAGCAAGCATTTCTAAGGCACAGTCCCATAGAATACAAATACATACACAACCTACATACGGGATAAATGAGTATTATTCTAAAAAAAAGTTTTACAAAGGCCCCTCAGCAGAAGGCTCCCCCTAAGCGTTTTCCAAATACCATGATATAAAGATCAGGCCTGGATCCTATCCAACACCAGATCCATTGGAGCAAGGGCAGGTACTGCCAACCAGTCACCCCATGTACTGATAAGATAACATAGAGGAGAGTTCAGGGGCAGCTGAAAAAACGCCCAACTGTCTGTAAACGTCCATTTACCAGCAGCGGTGTACATGGAGCCTAATCTGTTGAACTTTCCTGGGCTTACTCTATGTTGAAAGATTATTTTTTCAAGTCTAAGGGTATAGCCCATACTGAGTACCCACTCTCTGTGGGTAGGAGCCCTCTCCATTTTCCACTGGTGTAGGAGAAGTCAATGTGCCTGGAACAAGGCTCTGTTAACCGCTACCTTCTGGACTTCTTTTAGTGGGAGGTCATCTAAAATACCTAGAATACACCTGGTAGGTTCAAGAGGGACTGTAATATGGAACACAGAATTAATGGTGCTAACAACTGTCGCCCAATTGCGGCGTATTTTGGGGCATCTTCATAGTAGATGTATGAGTAGAACATTTACCACAAGGAGGGGTTTGTAAGATATCCATGCGGTGCAATTTTAGAGGGGTGTATTGAACCCTAAGCACAATATAAAGTTGGGAAAGCTTCTGGGCAGTGTTGAGAGAGCTGTATAAGACTGAGTCTAGGACATTATCCCAAAGTTCGTCTAACTGGCCTACATCCTGTTCCCACTTTTCTTTAGCAGTACATGGATGGTCTTCTAGGTAAGAAGGTAGTAGTATCCCATAGCAACTAGAGAAAAAGCCCTTTGTATCTGCCACAGATTGAACAAACCGAAACATAGGCGTAGGGGATAAAGACCAGTCAATGGCTATGCCCTGAGCATGGATCGCATACCGGAGCTGAAAGTAGGGAAATTGCATCATGGAAGGGAGGTGGAAATAGTCTGCAGATCCTCAAAGGAGCAAAGTGCCCCTGGCAGCTTCTTAATCAGTACTTTTTTGGGAAGTGTTCCAGTCTATCTGAGCACCAACTGTATTGTATTCTAATGATTGTTATTATACTTGTTATCTTTTTCATTGGGGTGGTGGATGTAGTTGTAGAAATAACAGCAGAAGGGGTAGTTAGTGGTAGTTAAAAATGGAAGAAGATTTGTTTGTATGCAAATTAAGGTATATTTAAAGCTGAAAGTCCTCTTCTGGAGAAAGGAAGGGCAAGAGGAAGTGAAAGGAAATCTCTCCAAAGAAAAAGGAAACTCCCTCTGGCCATACACTAGTAGAATTTCATTCAAAATTTTTTGTTTTAAGAAAATTTGCCTGATTTTCTAATCGTTAGGTAAATTATTTCAGTTTGACCGTGGTTTGAAAGTTTGAAGCAGCAGTATGGAGATTTTTTTCTCGAACAAATAAATTTCTCTCTGTGTATGTGGTTTTCGTTCAGGAAAGTTAATCGATTCATAAATATAATATTAAAAGCAAACAAAAGTTTGCTATACTTCGAATGACATTTGTCAAGTCATTGAATGTGATGAAAATTTTCAAACGAATGTTTGTGCAAACGTTCATTTAAAAAATCTATCAGTGTATGGCCAGCTTTTGACAGTTTTACCAAGAGTAGGTGTCCCCATAGAAGAATTTTCCTAACTGGTTCTGGTGACAGCTGCAACATTTTGGATTTCCCTTTATTTTCTGTCCCAATGTTCTTTTATTTCAGAAGAAGAAGTTGTAGTAAGTCGTAGAAGCCAGAAGTGGAAAAGCCATTTGTGCAGACTGTGGAGCTGCACAAGGGCCCTAGGGGACATGGGACCCACTCAGACTTGTCTGCTTTGGGACATTGTGTTGAAATGCATTATGTTGTACATTAACATACATTGAATCAAGGCAGTTCATTCAAATAAATGGGCTGCCAATGTACCAGAAAGGAAAAAAAAAAATTGGACATGCACCAATTTTTTTTAATACAGTGCATCATAGTATCTTGCTTTGTGGTGCACTGCAATGCATGCGTGTGAGACGCACATTGTTTTAGAGCTGTGGTCTCCAAATTGTGGCCCCGGGAGCCAGATGCAGCAATTTGCTTGCTTTTATCCAGCCCTTGGAACACTATTTTATCCACTAACCCCAATGAAGAGGCACAATTCCTCCCACTGACACCAACAATTGGGCCCAGTGACACCAACGATGGGGCGCAATTCCTCCCACTAAACCCAAAGATGAGGCATAATTCCTCCTACTGACACTAATGATGGGACATAATTCCTTCCAATGACACCAACGATGGGGCACAATTCCACCCAATGACAACAACGACTGGGCCCAATGACATCAACGATGGGATACAATTCCTCTCAATGACACCAACAGTTTGGCTCAATGACACCAATGATAGGGCACAATTTCTCCCAATGATACCAACAATAGGGCACAATTCCTCCCTCTGACACCAAAGATGGGGCATTGTTTTTTCCCACTGATGTCAGGACCTTTTCTACTCCCAATGACCACAGCCCGGTCCCCTCTAAAGTATGAAGGACACTAAACTGGCCCCTTGTTTAAAAGGTTTGGAGACCCATGTCTTAGAGCATTGGGGTGTGGTTGGAAATGAATGACAATGCAAAGTGCTAATGCATGTATTGCACTTTAGCATGCATTACCGCAATGTTTCATAACCAAGAAGTTTGAATGGTCCCTTAGGGTCCTTTTTACACTATATTTGGGTCAGCTGGGTTCTAGGACCTCTCTTTGCTGTTCTTTTCACATAGACAATTTTGCTATAAATTCATATAATCTATAGTGAATAAATGTTTTTGCCAGACCAGTAGTTAAATGAAGGTGGAATCAAAAGTTGGTCTTGCACAGGGGCCCTTTGGTGTCCACAACTGGTAGAATAAATTATAATAATAGGTGATTATAGAAGTATTAATATTTATTTATTTATTTATTATTTCAGGTACTTATATACCGTAGCTCCATCAATTTACGCAGCGCTTTACATATATATTGTACATTCACATCAGTATTACCAGTAGTATCAGTAATTTATTCTCTTCTGCATTTTTGTGTAAGGCACCCTTTCTCAATCTTTTTTCCCTAGAGGAACCCACTGAAATCAATTTCAGGTCTCAGAGAACCCCTTCTGGGATGTTGTACTAACTCATATATGGCTAAGTTGGACTGTCTTGTCCTTCTCGCTATTTTCCATGTGCTTCTCTATTGGTACGTGCTGTGTTTGCAATGCTTATTTTTTATTTTTGAGGATGTCTTGGCATTGCCTTGTCTGTATTGCTTTTTGCTTTGTGTTTTATTGCCTTAATAAAACTCTTTTTGACTAAAAAAAAAAGGAGAACCTCTTCTGAAATCAGTTCATCAAAGGTCAATGGGAAACATGCCCCTTACATTTGTGGCCACTTGGAAGAATGGCATCCTTACAGATAGCTAGATCATTGGTGTCATGCAGCTCGCTCTGCCATGTGACATTGGCCACCAGAGCTATGCAAACGCTATCAAATGGGAGGTCAATCTGCCACAGCTCAAGGAACTCATAGCAACCTCTGTAGGAACTCTAGGATTACACTGAACTCTGGATGAGAATGGCTGGTGTAAAGGCACAATGGATACTGAACCACCAAAAGTGAGGATGGCCACACAGGGTCATATGTGTGTCAGTTGAGCATCACTCTGGTTGGGTTCACTTGTAGGACCACCAGCACAGAGTGACACTAAACATTTCCTGCTCCATGTTAGTGTCAATGTGTTAATGCTAGAACAAGTCAGATATATGGGAACAGTTGCCTTTTAATGTCACATTGCTCTTCAATGTAGGCCTAGTAAAGCCCAGCCTATGACAGCAGTAAGAGACGGCGTGACACTGACCTGACACCTCGCCGTTATGTACCTACACATCTGTTTATGACCTAACACCTTGCTGTATTATGTCTATATTAGAGTGTGAGCTCTTTAGCTCTGGCCTGTGAGAACAGTAGCAGACCGTGACGTCACACCTTTTCCAGGCCTGAGTCTCTTTCTTTCAACTGGCAGTGTGAGAATAGACAAAAGAGTTTTTCCAAAGACATAAAAGCTCATTAATAGCCTAAATACCCCCCTTCAATACCTCCCATCTCCAGCCAGCTGACATGGATGACCCCTCCCAGAGACACACAGAGGGGCTTTTATCTGACTATCCCACACTCACTCCCACATTGCTGAACAGTCTTTCTCACATACTGAAGCACAAGGAGGATTCTTGCCAGCAGAGCTATCAGCCTGTACATCTATCGCAGCAAGATGCTGGGCCGCCACAGGAAGCTAAACCTCGGGTCGCTTTGGAGTGAAGGTAACTAACATGAGTTTTTACTGATAATATCCAAGATGATGTTAGGAAAACATTAGATTTGGTTTATCGATCCTACAGATATCCTGCGTGCAGAAACTTTTGTAGCAGATCCTAAATTGGGTCAAGAAGTGAGCTTCCTCTGAACCTGCAAGGTCCAGAGTTACTGCGTAATGCTAGTTTTGCTAAGGAT
The DNA here is from genome assembly GCA_037952925.1 of Lithobates clamitans. Lineage (NCBI taxonomy): Eukaryota > Metazoa > Chordata > Amphibia > Anura > Ranidae > Lithobates > Lithobates clamitans. Next base: position 3,405,940 of record JBBGZY010001091.1, read on the forward strand.
TTGGGTTTTTTTAATAATTCAGACACAGATCAATGTCAGGAGCTCCCCTATGGAGTCAGAGAATTAAAAAGAAAAAGCCTAAACCTATTATATTCTACTGCTGGTTACTCAGCATTGGTATATAGATATAAAAAGTAAAAGTGATGTCTCAAAAAGGTTTGTACTTTGCTTCATACATGACTGGTTAACTCTAATGCCGCGTTTACGTTTGTGGTTGGGGGTTGTAAAAAATACACAGGTGAGCCAGAGAGAAATTATCACTGCTGTCACACTCAGTGGTCAGTACCACCTGCCGAATGCAACCCATTTCCCTGAATGAGGCCGCATTCCAACTGTCCTGCAGATGCGTGCAATCCACATGGTTTAAGAGCATTGTTGCGGGTTTTTAGGAGTTAAAAAAGGCAGTAAGGAGGGAAAAATCACCTCCTTGTCGCTTGTCAAGCGCCCTCTGAAGAGGGATCCACCATGGACCACTCTTCAGTGGACTAAAGCTAGTCTAAACTAGCCTCAAGAGATATATGAAGCTTTATGGAATCAACAGAAAAATCCAATTCCTTTGTAGCACATAGCAAGAAATTCTGGCAACTTGATTGCTTCTTCTTAAATCTTTATTGAGCACTAACAGCATTGCAACATCTAAAGTGCTAACATGTTTCGGCCGGAGCCTTCCTCATAGGCTCCGGCCGAAACATGTTAGCACTTTAGATGTCGCACTGTTGTTATGAGAAAGGCTCCGACTGAAACATGTTAGCACTTTAGATGTCGCACTGCTGTTATGAGAAAGGCTCCGACCGAAACATGTTAGCACTTTAGATGTCGCACTGTTGTTATGAGAAAGGCTCCGACTGAAACATGTTAGCACTTTAGATGTCGCACTGTTGTTATGAGAAAGGCTCCGACTGAAACATGTTAGCACTTTAGATGTCGCACTGCTGTTATGAGAAAGGCTCCGACCGAAACATGTTAGCACTTTAGATGTCGCACTGCTGTTATGAGAAAGGCTCTGGCCGAAACATGTTAGCACTTTAGATGTCGCTGTTAGTGCTCAATAAAAATTTAAGAAGAAGCAATCGAGTTGCCGGCATTTCTTGCTATTTTGATATTTATGGGACACAACAAGCCTCAGCACCGTTATTCAGCTCATCAAACTACAATGCGGTAGAGCTTGGGTGGGTTTTTGCCTACTTTGTAGCATATACTATGATGTCACAATGGCATAATTACCATTTTGCATTATTGGACATTTGTCACCACCATACAAACCCCCCAACTTTTTGAGATGGGAACAAAGTACACCTATTAACAAAAGTATGTAGGCATAGAACACACCCCCTGTCATGAGCCCTTAAAGGAGGATTATACAACAAAAAATATTAGTTAAACCCCCAAGTGTTTTTTTTTTTACCACTACTATTTCTTTTTCTGGCTTTTGAAAGTTACAAATGCAGCAATTTAGAAATTGGATGAAAGCTTTAGCACTGGGAAGCACTTTTTGAAAGATAAAAAGTGCATTTTATATGCAACTATATAGATCAGACCAAAATGAGGGACAAATGAGGAGAAAAATGGGACAGAGTGACTTTGTTCCAAATCAGTGACAATTGGGAACTATGACCATATAATGTTTACATTTAGGGTGCAGAGAGCCACACACTATGAAAAATGAGTGTACCCTGAACTAGAAATGATAGGTGTTTATGTACAGCTGCATGTAAAAAATCAATGACAGGCTGTGTCTGTACACTGGTAACTGCACATGCAAGCATTTACTTATGAATAGGGACAGATGTGAGCCCTGGACGCTGACAGGTAGCACTCAGAAATGCTCATCTGTTCCTGTACACAAGTAAATGCTTGGATTACCAGTGTACAGCCGCAGCCTGTCATTGATTTATACAGGCAGCCGCCCTTGTAGTGCAAAGGCAGAGTGAAGACAGAACTCCTGATTTGCATACTTGTTCAAGGTCAGGCCTGAGGCCATTTAATTAGCATAGAAGCCAGACAATTAGTATTTTAGAAGGAAAAGTCAACAATATCAGCCTATGCGTTCTGTTGGCGCAGCTTTCCTTTACAGTTAAAAAAGCTGTTTATTTTTATCGCTTATGTATACATATTGAAGAGACCTGTAGTGAGCGGATTTGAAGGATGCCATTGCTGACTTCTCTTCCTGGCTGTCATGCTAAGTCAATACTTTCTGTTTAACTGATTCCGAATAAGGCCTGGTTCACAGCTATGCATTTTTTAGTGCGTTTTCAGTTTTGCAAAAATACACTACAGTCCATTTAACTTGGTTTCCTATGGGTCATGTTCACATCTGTGCATTTTAAAGTGGAGGGCCACCCTGAAAAAAAAAAAAAAATCACCAAAAATCCTAAAAAAAAATAAAAAAAAAAAACATTTGAAAAAAAAAATGTTTTAAACTTACCTAAACCCATGTTGCTAGGCAATCTTCCTAATCTGCCTCTTCCTATTCCGCGGCGTGTTCTTCTCCTCGGTGAGCGGCCCCGTTGTTTTCTGTGTGTGTACCCAGAACACCACGGGGTCATTCACAGAGCGCCGTGCCGCTCACGCATGCATGCGCAGTAGGAAACTGGCAGTGGAGCCACAAGGCTCCACTGCCTGTTTCCCTTACCAAGGATGGCGGTGCCGGGACCCGAGAGCCGAGGGACGGGTCGGCCTCGGGCGGCCGACATCGCGGGCACCCAGGACAGGTAAGTACTTATTTAAATTTAGCAGCTACAGTGTTTGTAGCTGCTGACTTTTAATTTTTTTTTTTTTTTACGGCCGGAATCCCGCTTTAAAGAGAAAGAGCCAGGGACTTTTTTCTGGTTTTTGGTTCCTAATGGATCAAAAATGTGTATTGAAAAATGCAAATGCACCCAGAATATGCAAATTGCAACTTGCATAGGTGTGAACCAGGCCTTAGTGTGCTACAGTCCAAAAAATCCAGGTAACTTGTATTTTCAGAGGACAACAATAACAGCCTGGAATCATAGGCTGATATGCTCTATGTTTTATACATTCACATGTATACAGTATACATTTAAGGCTTGTGGAGAAATGTCACTAAACTGAGCCTGCATGTGTTTGTACGAATTCCATCTTTCATACGTTTTAAGCTTTTTAGTTCTCTTTTATAATATGATGCAAAGAGAAACATGCAAACAATCAGAATTCACCTTTCATTTGGATGTACTACTCATTATTCCAAACACTGACCCTACCTTCACACCCATGCGTTTTTTAGTGTGTTTTGCAGTTTGCAGGAATACACTACAGTCCATTTAACATGGTTACCTATGGTATACGTTCACATCTATGCGGTTGCAGCCAGTGCGTTTTTGGAAAGGGTCAAGGACTTTTTCCCCATGTTTTGCATGTAATAGACTTCAATTGAGTCGCACCAGAAATGCAAGTGTTGTGTTTGTGATGCAATTTTTTTATGGGTTTTTTAAAAACACTATACGTAGCTAGTTGCTAAGGAGCGGGCCGGGAAGCCAATGTACCCACTACTCATTCACATGGAGGGGGGGCTTGGATGCTGGGGCCCCTTTTCTTAAAGGGCTTTCAGATTCCCCTGCCTACAGACCCCCATAACCACTGCCCAGAGTTGTCAGGAAAAGGGCCTTTTCCTTTGTGGCTCCCCTACCCCAAAGCACCCCCTCCATTTTGAGGGCATGCTGCCTGGTACGGTTCATCAAAGGGGGGGTGCTTGCTTGTCCCCCCCCTCTTTCCTGATCTGTCGGGCTGCATGCTTGGATAAGGGCCTGGTATGGATTTGGGGGGACCCTATGCATTTTTTCATGTTTTATATTTTTTTTTTTGTTGGAATTTTTTTTTTTTCTTTTTTAATTCAGCTGTCAGCAGGGAACCCCACTGACAGCTGATGACTCCTTGGTTGTAAAGGACACATCGGCCGGACTCCCAGCCCACTCCTTAGCAACCAGCTTTATACAGTGTGTTTACTTTTAAAGAGGAAAAAAAAAATGAAAAATGCATGAAAACTGCATGCAAAAACACATCAAAAACGGGGGTTTAAAAATGCAAAATGCACTGCAAAACATGCCTGAAAAAAAGCATTAATCGCAGCCTGCATAGATGTGAACCTAGACCAATATCTAATTGATTGCCTTTGTTTTTTTAAACGTGGATGCTCTGTGCTTTCTTTTTTAAATTGCCTTCATATGCTTTCATATTAAATTTAGCATTTAGTTTTGATACTTCTTTGTCGTCATTTTTTACCTATAACTTGACAAGTAGAAAAAAAACTCACTAATTAGGAAGTGAAATGAGCTCTCATACAAGGCTAGCTATATATCCTTACATTATTCTCCCTGAAAATGTAGGCCTGCTATAAACACATCAGAGAAATAACTATGCAATCCTATGGGAGGGATAATCACAATGAGAACTGTTCATTGTAAGGTGAAAAACAGAGACAAAAAAAATTAGGTGCCAATTAAAGGCTACAATAACATTTACTATAATTAATTTTAAGATATATCTCAGTCATTGTCTAATCTTCCAAAATCAACATAAGCACTTAATGTTCTTGTTTCCCACTAATTTAATCTCTAAAGTACTGATAATCTAAATTCCCTCTTGTTAATTTGTGCTGGTCACTGTGTTATGTGTACCACTGTGGGGCGCTGTTCTTTGCCATCTATACAATTGATGCAAGTTTTTATTATAATCCATTGGGTTTTTTGCTTTGTGTATATACTATGCGAATGTGGTCACTGATGAAATATTTGAAGACTTTTTGTAACATCACGTCACACGGCATCACACTGACTTTATGCATGACTGTAATAGCTTCACAAAAATAGTGGTATGACAACTTTGCACTTATTTATTTTATTACAGGTACTTATATAGTTCCATCAATTTACATGTTACATATTTATTATACGGTATATTCACATCAGTCCCTGCCCTCAAGGAGCTTACAATCTAAGATTCCTATTCTATCCCACATTCATACATACAAATACTAGAGCCAAATTAGACAGGAGCCAATTAACCTACCAGCATGTCTTTGGCATTCTGACCACATCTGTAAGGACTGCATTCTTCCTACTGACCACTAATGTAAGCATAGCTCCCAACTGTCCCTGATTTCGAGCAATGCCCCTCTGTCCTTCTTTCCCCCTCATTTATCCCTCATTTTGGTCTGATCTATATAGTTGTATATATAATACACTTTTTTCTTTCAAAAAGTGTTTCCCAGTGCTAAACCTTTCATCCAAATTCTAAATTGCTGCATTTGTAAATTCCAAAAGCCAATATAAAGGAATAATAACGGTAAAAAAAAGCACTTGTGGGTTTAACCAATCTTTTTTTTTTGGACAATTCTCCTTTAAGGGGTGTGGCAAGGGGTTTGTCCTATGCCTGCATACTTTTACTGATAGGTGTCCCTCATTCCCATCTCAAAAAGTTGGCAGGTATGATGTAAAGGGCATTTTAACCATAGGCCCCCAATTAATTGGTTTTACTGAGGGTTCCTCAAGACTTGAAAATTATTTTAAGGGGTTCCTCTGGGGTAAAAAGATTGAGAAAGACTGATCTACAGTAAATCTGGGATTTCAGGTGAGCTTAAAGTTGCAATAGTGTGGTTGATTTACTAAAACTGGAGAGTGCAAAATCTAGTGCAGCACTGCATGGCAGCCAATCAGCTTCTAACTTCAGCTTGATCAATTAAGCTTTGAAAAAAAAAACTGTGAGCTGATTGGCTTCTATGTAGAGCTGCACCAGATTTTGCATTCTCCAGTTTTATTAAATGAAACCCATAGTCTTATCTCTACGGTAGTAATAGTTGCTACACTGGGTATTGTTTCTACTACATGGTCTTCTGGGTTATCCTTACGACATCTGAATGTAAAGAGGTGTGATGAACCCTATTGTATTACAATTGTGTTATTGTGAAGGCAGTTCATTTTTATTTTAAGGAAGGTGTTACTGCAATCTGTAGTTGTGGTTTTAATCTTATAATTAGCTTGTACTGACAAAGTTTCATGTAGGCGAGGGTGAGATTTGCAGGAAAGTCTTAATCTAATGTTCATCCACTAATTGCATGTTTTATTGAGTCAGTTACCATAGAACTGTCAGTTTGGCAGATATACCTAATGAGATCACATCAAAACCTGCACTGGAAAACGAAGAGCAACACAGACAGTTCTCATTTCAGACTCCTTTCAAAATGAGGTCCAAGGTTTTGTAGCTTATGGAATATCTGTCAGGATGTTAGCTCTGTTCTTAGGATTGTCTATGAATCTGGTGCATAGGTAAACATAGGTAAAGGTTATATTCAATAAGGCAAAGAGCAAGCTGCACAGTTCAGTAAATTATAGCAAACGATCAGAAATATTTATTTGAAAAAAAAAAAGTAAAAGTCAGCAGCTACTGAGAAGTACTGTAGTTGAATCTTAAACACATACTTACCAGCCCAAGAATTCCAGCACTGTCTTCCTAAATCCCAAAGTCTTTAACGCTGTTTTTGTTCCCATGACACCATCTTGGATTCAGGAGCTGGCTGTGACTTTTTGATAACTCACTGCCGGCTCCCTACTGTACGTTAGGCAAGATCAGCTGACTTGCGGCGGCTTCCCTGAAGCCTCCTGGGACCTGTGATGTAATGAGGAAGTGGGAGCGAGCACCTGCTGAATGGGGTACTTGCTAATGTGTAATCCACTTTACTGCCAATCCCCCCCTCTATAGCTTTAAAAAAATATGCCAAAATTAAAGCTTTGACCAAAAAAACTAAAGAAAAAAAACTGCTGCTTTCTGGGGAATTTGGGCAACTGAAATCCCACAACGATGCTCTCCAACAAACTGAAGGAGTGAGAGATCTGCCAAGCTAACTCCATTATATCACAGTTGCAAAGTAAAACCCACAATTACATGGGGCCATAAAGGCAAATTACCCTATCAAAATTTGATATCTGTGCAAGGTGGGTTTGGCGGCTGTCACAAGGCAGAGTGCAGCAAACAGTTCTGCTTTTATGAAAAATAATAAAGATCGGCAACCGACTGAAGTTGTGCCACATCCAAAATATGAGACTACAGAAAAAAAGGGGTTCCCCTATTGGTGGACTTTTTAGGCACATACAAAAGGCGTAAAAAAGTATATAAAGTACGAATATACTTTATTAAATAGAAAACAGTAAAAATATGACAATAATGTAGCATCTATTGTTAGGAATGCAATTTTACATTGGTATGTATACAGTGTTTAGAACCGTACTCTTTCAGCCGACGCGTTTCGGAGTTAATTAGCCTCCTTCTTTAAGGGTGGGTGTGAATTAGAAATAGTTCTATATTAAAGGAAATGTATTGAGAAGACAAAAGTGAGCGTAATGATATGCATCTACATGAAACATTACATAATGTACTCATCATGTCTTTTTCACTTACGTTAACACTGTATTGGCTGATTTATGGAATGCAAAATCAGCCAATACAGTGTTAACATAAGTGAAAAAGACATGATGAGTACAATATGTAATGTTTCACATATATGCATATCATTACACTCACTTTTGTCTTCTCAATACATTTCCTTTAATATAGAACTATTTCTAATTCACACCCACCCTTGAGGAAGGAGGCTAATTAACGCCGAAACGCGTCGGGTGCAAGAGTACGGTTCTAAACACTGTACACATACCAATGTAAAATTGTTTGATGTGCATTCCTAACAATAGATGCTACATTTTTGTCATATTTTTACTGTTTTCTATTTAATAAATTATATTCGTACTTTATATACTTTTTTGCGCCTTTTGTATGTGCCTAAAAAGTCCACCAATAGGGGAACCCCTTAGTTCTGCTTTTATGTCTACTTATGGGCTTTTTGCATTACAGACACTGTTACCTAACAGACACTGTAGACTAGCCTTTCAAGTTTAGCAGAGAGGCAAATCACCAGCCTATAAGTGGATGGTTGGACACAAGTCACTATTGCTTTGTGGAGACGGGTGTGGAAAGAACCTTTTGTCTAAGGTAAAACAAGGAAGAAGTTATAAAAGATAAATCACGTATCAGACTAAAAGGTACGTGATCAGACAGATAACATATTTTGTCTACATCTAATGTTCCAAATATCTGATAACTCCCAAACATGAACAAAAATACAGATCCGGGCGGAGGAACCCAGTACAGTTACGATATCAGAATATGGTGGAATTTCTTAGCAAACTATTCTGGCTTCCTTGATACAAGCATTTCACACATAATTCAAATATTTTCACAAATAGATTTTTTTTTCCACGTTAAACAAAACAGGTGTCACATTCTACATGTAGATTGTTTTTTGGGTTATTTAGTTTTACATACCTAAAATAAATTTAAAAAATGGGAAAACTATGAAAATGTCCTATTTCTCTGCACACAAGGCCATGTATGGAGAGACTGGGCTGTCCAATTAGTCTTCTTCTTGACTACAGCTCACGGGGTGCTTTAGCTATCTGTTCAAGTCAAACTGGGCAAACTGAATGGATACAGACAAGGGAGGATTTGGCCAGCAGCCCTGAGTTGAGATACTTCACCATTCAGACATCAGTGTGTGTCCGTCAGTGACATATGCTGAGTATTAGATAGGTTCATGATCCCAGTTCAGATCTGCAATCACAGCATTGGCTTCCTTTGTGGCTCTGAGACATCATGTGGCCAAATGCAAGAGTTGAAAAGGAAGATGTAAAAATCAATAAACCAGGTTCTATAGGAACACCCACCTTCCACAATGCCCACCAATCAGCGGGGTACCATGGCACTTTGGTGGTACACTTTCATTAGTTTGTAGAATGTGTTCCTGCTAATAAAGGACCAGTTGGTTGTTTGTTGCCCCTTCCATGCCAAAAGTTCCCATCCTCCTCTGTATACAGATACATCACCTGTACTGTATATCTACCAGGCTCATGGATAAGGATGCTAGAGTCTAACATGTATTGTCTCAATTTTTACATACAAATCTTTATGGCAAACAAAATTGGAAATAAAGATTTTGGTACATGTAGAATATCCTTTTTATATGGCATTGTGCGACCAAAAAGATCCTTGTTTTTCAGGGGAGGGGGTTACACAATATTATTACCCTAAAGGCACACAAAATTGATATGGTGCCAGGGGTCTCAAACTGGTGGCCCTCCAGCTGTTGCAAAACTACAAGTCCCATGAGGCATTGCAAGGCTGACAGATACAAGAATTACTCCCACAGGCATGATGGGACTTGTAGTTTCGCAACAGCGGAGAGGGCCGCCAGTTTGAAACCCTGCTTTATATTTTCTGTCCAATATGTGAGTGAATATCTGCCTACCTAAAACCCAATCACAGAAAGAAAGTTTCTAAGAGACCCACCTAACCAGACTGTATATTTACATCTTTAATGTTCATGATCATACACCTCACAATACTCCAAGAAGGAAGGAAAATTATTTTAAAAATACAACTTTGGATAAGAAAGCACAGTTCTGATTATTGTTAATGGTAACACCTCCATTTTCTCTCATAAGCCAGTTAGATGCTTGGATTGGGTGTTCTAGAGATATCGGTGCCTCCTAAAGTCCAAAACAAGTGGTTCTTTTGAATCTTTGGTACTCTAGATACAAGGCCTTCCAATTAAAGATCCACCTTGATTGCATTGGGATCACCACCAGCATTCCTCATTGATTGGTGGGCAGTGGGCATGCTGATAGGTGGGTGTTCCTAAAGGACATGGTTTGTTGTGATATGTCTTTGTACATTTTCCTTTTTGGCTTTTGGCATTTGGTCACATGACATCTCACAGCCACAAGGGAAATCAGTGCTGGAATACAATGCTGTGATTACAGATCTGAACAAGGATCATAATGATAAATAGTGCCCAGCATGTGTCACTGACTGCAAGTCCCACTCTGATTGATGTCTGAGTATCTCAACTCAGGGCTGCCAGCCAATTCCTCCCTCGTCTCTACCCATTCAAGTTGGCCTTTATAACAGACAGCCAAAGCAATCTGCAAGCTGCAGGCAAAAAGATGGATTGGACAACCCATACATGGCCTTATGTGAAGAGGAAAGTAAAACTTTTGATTTTCTTTTTTCTATTTTAGGTAAGGATATGAAAGATGTGGCACCTGTTTTTGTTTAACTTGAACATGGAAAAAAAAATCATATTTCACATATCTGGGAAATGATTGCAGTTATGTATGAAATGCTTGTATTGTGTAAAGGAAGCCAGGATAGCTTACTAGGAAAATCCACCATATTCTGATATAGCAACTGTTTTGAGTATCTCCGCCCGACTCTGTAATCTGAGGGAAAGTACGTCTGGGATTAATCAGATACTTGGAACATCAGATGGAGACAAACATGTCTGCCTGATCACATTCTCTTCGGTTTGGTTCTATATATACGTTCTGTAATGTCTGTCATAGACAAAAGTTTATTTCCACGCCCGTCTCCACAAAGAAGTAGTAACTTGTGTCCAATCATCCACTAATAGGTTGGCAGTCTGCCTCTCTGCTATACTTCAAAGGCTACACTACAGTCCATTAGCAGACATTAAACCAGATCTGAGTGTTTACATGATTTCTGCCACTAGACTCACCTCGCATAGATATCCAATTTAGATAGGGTCACTTTCCTTCATGGCTCCCATGATTGAGGATTTCACAAATGATCCCATGGATCATAAGGTTTCAGAGGACACATTGACCCTGTGACTGGTCAGCATGGAACTGCAATCTTTTGGTGGTGACAGCTCTGGGTTGGGTTAGTGTTATGGTAAGAATTAGGAGGTTTCATTTTAAGTATCATCTTTAAAGGATATCAAAGACAAATTTGAGTGGGAAATGGTTAAAGCCCTTTTGTTATCTATGTCCCATTCAAGAGATTTCTCCTAGCTTCCTATCTTGTATGCACAATAAAAAAAATAAAGAGACAGCTCTGTTAGATAGATGACACCAAAACAAGCATCCCCATTAGAAGGGGTTCCTTTGTTTTCTGTTCTGGTGACACCTCAAACATTCTGGATTTTCCATTATTTTCAGACCCTGTGACAGCTGTCACCAGGACAAATAGCGAGAGTAATGCCGTGTACACACAGCCGGACTTTTCTACCAAACTTGTCCAACGGAACGAATCAGTCGGACAATTCGACCATGTGTGGGCTTCATCGGACCTGCAGCGGACCTTTTCTGACGAAAATGTGACAGACCTTAGATTTAAAACATGTTTCAAATCTTTCCGACGGACTTGATTCCAGTCGAAAAATCCGTTCGTCGGTATGCTAGTCCAACGGACGAAAACCGACGCTAGGGCAGCTATTGGCTATGAACTTCCTTAATCTAGTCTAGTCATACGTCATCACGGTCAAATCCGTTGGACTTTAGTGTGATTGTGTGTAGACAAGTCCGATTCGACAGAAGTCCATTGAAAAGTCCATCGAAAAACCGTTGAAAAGTCCGACGCGATTCAGTCCATCGAAAGTCCGGTCGTGTGTACAAACCATTGGTCTCCCTAACCGCGACACAAATTGCAAGAAATACTGAACAAGTATTCTTTCCCTTTACCACTCTATCCAAAAAAATGTTACCTAATGTTTAAGGGCAGGGTTTCATGTCATAGGTGAGGCATGAAAAGTTAATGTCCTGTTACGTTTTAGGCTGTGCCATATAGTTAGGGATAATTTAGATTTAGGGACCGTTGGGGAAGAATGTTTTATTTTTGTTTTAGTGCTGTGTCCGTTTCCTGCCATGGGAGTTTGCCATGCAGAAGGATTCTAAGGAAATTTTAAATACAAATCCACCATTTGCACACTCTGGGATGGGCAGCACAGGGGCTAAGTGGTTAGCACTTTCTCCTAGCAGCACTAGAGTGGTCCGTTTCAATCTCAAGCATGGCAGTACTGGCCTGCAGTTTGCATTTTCTCCCTGTGCTTGTGTGGGTTTTCTCCCAAACTGAAAAGACATGCTAGGAAGGTTAATTGGCCCTAGTATGTGAATGTAGGAGTGTGAGCTAGAGACCTTATATTGTAAGTTCCTTGAGGGCGGGGACTGATGTGAATGCACAATAATCTGAATATGTAAAGAGCTGCATAAATTGACTGCCCTATATAAGTGCCTGTAATAACATGTCGACCAAATACGTAGCATATATCCAGGAGAGCCACAGCCCCTGAAGCAATTTTGAGAAGCATGAGGAACACATTTTGCGATTCTGTCGAACGTTAGGTAATGGAGCATTAAAACTTTGTAGTCTTCATAAGCTATAGGGTGGCTTGCCAAATTTTTGGAGAAAAGAGAACAATTAGAGGTCGGTTGTCGATTTTAAAACCATCAGGAAAATTCTAAGTGTACTATGTGTATGTGTTCTATATGTACTAGCACAGTAAGGTTGCGAGCACTGAACTTATTCTCTCTGGAGAAGAGACGCTTGAGAGGGGATATGATTTCAATATACAAATACCGTACTGGTGACCCCAAAATAGGGATAAAACTTTTTCGCAGAAGGGAGTTTAACAAGACACGTGGCCATTCGTTAAAATTAGAAGAAAAGAGGTTTAACCTTAAACTGCGTAGAGAGTTCTTTACTGTAAGAGGTTGGACTTGTGGCAGGTTTTTCCAATCCTTGGATTTCTTTGTTACAAATCTGAAATGAACCCCTAAATGGGCAATCGTTGATAGTAATGTTCCAATTCTTCACATCATTTTCTGGACTGCACAAACTGCTGACGCTATTTAAATCCTGCACAGAGCAGCCATGATCCTTCCCTTCTGGGGTCCCCTGCTGGTACTCCTGGCCCCTCCTCTTCAGCGAGTGCCCCCATAGAAAGACGCTTTCTATGGGAGAACTCATATACTGTAGAATGCATTAAAGGATAGGTTCACCTTTTGGAACGTTACATGTTCCAACCATATTTAGGGTGGAACATGTAACATGTTCCCAATGCTGCAGCCACCGCCCGCTGCCCCCCATCCCTGTGGCAGCAGGACAAGGAGAGGTTTCCCGTACTCGCTGTCACTTTTTAAAATCAGCATGGCTGTGCTGGGCTCCGCCCACTCAGCTGCGTCTTTCATTCACACGGCTCTGTGTGTGAATGAACTACAAATACCAACATCCTTTACGGTTGTCAGCTTGTAGTTCTCATTGAACTACCATGGAGCTGTGCAGCGGCGTGGTAGTTCATTGACTTCTTCCTGTCAGTGTATCTGCCTGCCTGTACGGGATAAACGGGCACACAGATATAATGACAGCTCTGAAGGGGACCTGCATGGCACCAGAGATCTGCTGATCGCTGGTGCAATGCTTTACAGCAGGGATATGCAATTAGCTGACCTCCAGCTGTTGCAGAACTACAAGTCCCATGAGGCATAGCAAGACTCTGACAGCCACAAGCATGGCAAGCAGAGGCAGAGGCATGATGGGACTTGTAGTTTTGCAACAGCTGGAGGTCTCCTAATTGCATATCCCAGCTTTACAGGCTCCAAAAGAAAAAAATAATAAATGCACATTTTTTTTACCTGCAAAAAAATTAGCATTTATTCTTTTTTTCCAAAAGGTGAACTTATCCTTTAAGGTAAAAAACAATTTAAGCTTTAAAACCACTTTAACATTATAGTGCTGTTTGGTATTTATCTAATATTTTTATTTCCATTATTGGCATACAGTATCTGTTACTGATGTTATATATGTTTTTTTTAATATGGAACTGTCCTCAGGTATAGTTTTGTCAATGCTTCTGTTCCTGCACAGAGCACAGAGCCGGATAGCTATTGTCCGTATGTGTACAAATACTTAAGTCACATCCTGTACCATTATTCATATCTCTGGAATGTGACTTTGCAGTCTGATAAATTCCACAAAGAGTTTCTTAGTCAATAAAGCATAGCATCATATGGGTGATATAGAGGTTAGAGAATAGCAAACTCGGTCCTTTATATTGGGGCTATGACTTATTCTGTATTGTGTGAGTGATGTTTAAAAGTGTGATTCATACAGAGGTATGTAAATCACTGAAAATCCCAGTTCACATTACATTATTTGATGATTCTCTAATTGAGATGTTAACAAAACCTCTGAAGGAAACACATTTAATGTACACCTATAACTAGGTGTAAGCTGTGAAACTAACCTTACAAATGCAAGGATGGGAACTCTAAAGCCTCATCCACATGATGACAATATCGGATGAATGATAGTCTGTTTTTTTTTTTGCACGCTAGTCTCATACTGAAAACCAGTAAGGTTACTAAAGTCTATCGTCCAATAGAATACAACTTCAGAAGTGATGTAATGTGTTAATTGTATTGTAATGTATTCTTTTTTTTCTCTGAATATGCGCAGTCTTGGTCTTCCGGTCTTTTCGGACAAATATTGTACTCATTAAACAAAAATCGTTTGTTCTGGTATCGTACGAGAATAATTTTCGTGTTTGTCCCTTAGGATAATTTTGCATGAACTGTCGTGATCGGCTCTCGAAAGCTGTGATCACGACAGTTCATGCAAAATTATGAATGGTCAGATTTTCGTATGATCGTTATTTTTTTCGTCCAATTTTCTGATCGTGTATATTAGGCATCAGTGCTGTAGTGCCTTTACAGTACAGTACCGCATGCACCCCATAGTATGCAAATTCTAACTTGTGGAATAGTTAGTGCACAGCCCCCACCCCATTGGAAAAGCTATATAAGCAAACATTTCTGAATATTCATGTTTAAGCCAGGAAGCTGAATAATGCAGCCTTTCACAGCTCTCAGAGCCGACTGGAACGGCACTGCTACAGACGTTCTACAGACTGTCGATGGGTTTTTGTTCGCAGACGGGTTCTGCATTACCATACAAGCCTGTTAGGCTGCATTCACACCTGTTATTTCTAGGGTTCAGAAAGGCTGCCATAGATCTACTCTGGTACATGCAGCACATTGTAGTGCTTGTATACCACTTGTGGAGGCCATAAGATATCAGTTTTATCCAAAAGACCGTTTCCTGCATCAAATGTTACATCCATCAACCCAATCACTTTTACAACCCATCCAGAAGCTTTCCTCTTTGGATTAATCAAAAGCTGGTAGTGCAGGCCAATCAAAACTGTTATACAATTGTGTACTTAAAAGTGGGGTATGCCTGTATTTGATCAGAATATGAAAAGAATTATTTTATAATAACGGTCAGAGAATTATGACCAGCTATGACCAGAACCAAAACATTGGACCAGTCTGGACTGCTTGTCTGGTATAGCCGGAAATGGGAATTTAGCAGGAAATGCTGGAACTTGTAGTACCCCAGCTGTTGCAGGAGATCCACAAGCTGTTTTTGTACGCGTCTGCTGTAATGTTTTGTGTTTCTTCATGATTCAGCTTTTTAAATAAAGCACTCATCATTATACCGGTGTGCGGCTTGGCTTCCAGCTTTCCTCGATTTTTCCAGATCCACAAGCTTACCTTGGGAAAGGAAGGGTTATATGCAGGTGTATGAAACACCACGAGTATGATCAAATCTGGGAAACGAGGGTCAGATGCAGGTGTATTAAGGACTGTTATGAAGATGGTAATACCTGGGAAACCAGGGTCAGATGCAGGAGTATGAAGTATCAGAAGTATGGTCATGTCTGGTGAACAAGCATCAGATGCATGTGTATAAAGCATTATGATTAGTATAGTGATATCTAGGAAACAAGAATCACATGCAGGGGTATGAAGCACTATGATGAGGATGGTGATGCCTGGGAAGCAAGGGTCAAATGTAGGTGTATGAAGCAGCATATTGAGTATAGCCATGTCCAGGAAACAAGGGTCAGATGTAGGTTTATGAACGACTATGATAAGGAGGGTGATATCTCAGAAACCAGGGTCAGATGCAGGTGTATGAAGCACCATGATGAGTATGGCCATGTCCAGGAAACAAGGGTTAGATGCAGGAGTATGTTATATCAGTATGAGGATGATGACACCTGGGAATCCGGGGTCAGATGCAGGAGTGTAAAAGACTATGATGAAGATTGTGATGTCTGGGAAGCAAGGGTCACATGCAGGTGTATGGAGGATTATGATGAGGATGGTGATGTCTGGGAAACAAGAGTCAGATGTATGAAGGACTATGGTAATGATGTCTGGGGAAACAAGGGTCAGATGCAGATGTACGAAGGACTATGATGAGGATGGTGATGCCTTGGAAGCAAGGATCAGATGCAGGTGTATGGAGGATTAAGATGAGGATGGTGATGTCTGGGAAACAAGGGTTACATGCAGATGTATGAAGGGCTATAATGAGAATGGTGATGTTTGGGAAACAAGGGTCAGATGCGGATGTATAAAGGACTATGATGTGGATGGTGATGTCTGGGAAAGAAGGGTCAGATGCAGGAGTATGAAGGACTATGATGAGGATGTTGATGTCTGGGAAAGAATGGTATAGATGCAGGTGTATGAAGCACAATGATGAGGATGGCAATGTCTAGGAAACCAGGGTCAGTCAGCTGTAGGTGTATGAAGTACTATGATTAGGATGGTGTCAGAAGTAGGGCCATGTCCCTGCTTATAGTGCTAGTCTTGGATGAAATACCATGCATGGAGCTGAAGGTGTGCCCCATTCATGTGGATGGCGAGACCAGCGTGCGCCCCATTATGCCCAGTGGAGGTGACCGGTGTTATCAGACGGGAGGAGGAATGCGGCCGGGCCGGTCTCTCGGGATTCCACTATCCCGGCACAGAGGCTGCACTGTGTCAGCACGGGAGGAATGTGCGGCAGGAGAAGAGCTGCCATATAAGGAATGGAGAGGGCGGGGTCACGGCGCAGGTAGGACTGAGCAGGTAGAGCTGGGATTGGACAGGCGGAGGAGGTCAGTGTGAGCGCAGATCATCCAGGAGAGCGGATGGTGGTAGACTGAGCGCTGCCCATACACAGCACAGGTACGTGTCTGCACCCTATATATACATCTGTATATCTATATACTTCTGTTATCACTGATCAATGCTACAAATACAAGAGTCATACCTAATCCGTTAATTGCGCTGGATCACATTGCATTTAATTGGTAAGGTGTGTAGGCAATGTGTGATCGCACAGTCAGCAATCTGTCACATCGCCTGTAGTAGGGAAGCTGCAGTTTGTCGCACAAAGTCCCCTCTTTCTCCGATTTTTTTGTGATTGTCAGTAACTGAACAGGGAGACATCTCTGAATGTTTTAAAATCAAACGATAACTTGGACAAGAATAGCAGAAGATTGCTGACGTTTGCTGGATTGCACCATTTTAATTGATTGCACAATTAGATCATATATATATATATATATCTAACACATATAACATAGCTATATATTTAGAACACATACAGGGTGACACCATGATAAAGCTCACCACAATATCTTTATATCTTCTTTAATGATGAAGTCATTGTTATATCTAGGCATAGAATAGTCACATTACATATACAGTCCATTATATTTCACATTGATGAACTGATTATATTAATTAATGAAGTAATTATATTCACATCAATGACGCACAATATAAATCTAGAGATTTGTCTGGGGGCCACAGGCAATATTGTTCAGCGCTCATGCACACTTTGCGGTGCGTTTTTGCACGCACGTTAACGCATGTTATCTCAAAAGGAGGTGCAGTGGCGACATATTTTGTTCTGTAATGCCACATGGCTCCTTCCGCGCACCCCATATATGAGCGGGTTCTAATCAGGTATGCAATGGGGATATCTTTATACACATGTTATGGTATGCACTAATGTACATTGCATTAATGCAGCCCATTCATTATGAATAGGCAGCCAACACACCACAATGGATTCAAAAAAACATACATGACCTTTTTTTTTTACGATCTATGCAGTGTGGTGCATTGAGTTCTACTGTACAATGCATTAGGGTGCCATTGAAAATGAATGGTATCACTAATAGAGCGGTTGCATTGCTACGCAATGTGGTAATGTGTATTAACGCAAGTGTTTTACTGTGCATTGCCACATCACACAAGTGTGAATAGGCCTTTAGGGAGTCTTGGTGGAAATAGATATTTGCAAGGGTAAGCTGGATTTTTTTTATGTACTGTAGGGATTGTTATTGTGTCAGCACAGCTTGTGGGTCGGGGTATCTTCTGGAAATATACCTGTACATAGGGGTAACGTACTCACCAGTTGGGAAGAGGCCTACAAATATACATGCATTTCTGTCTGAGTATTGGAGAAGGCAAAAATAGTTGGGAAGCCAAATGTCTTCCTCCACATTCTAATATCTATGGCCAGCTATGCCAAGAATTTGTTATGAGTAATTAGCAAATACATTTGTAATTCTTTTTTCCACTCATTGATTGAGTATTCATACTGCTCGGGATTCCTACAGTGCACTGAAATGATGAATACAGTGAAATCTAAATATAGAACTGTCAATGTCTATTGATTGAAAGCATTGTGTCATTGATGGTCATGTTGGCTCAACGCATGACACTTGAACACTGGAGTTTCATAATGTACACTAGCCTTTCCCAAGCAGTGTTCTGTGCACCCTAATGCCGTGTACACACGACCGGACTTTTCGGCATCAAAGGTCTGACGGAAGGAATCCGTCAGACAATTCAATCGTGTGTAGGCTTCATTGGACCTTTTCTGTCTAAAAATCTGACGGACCTTAGAAAGTTTCAAATCTTTCCGAAGTACTTGATTCCTATTGAAAAATCCGTTCGTCTGTATGCTAGTCCGACGGACCAAAAACAACGCAAGGGCAGTTATTGGCTACTGGCTATGAACTTCCTTATTCTAGTCCGGTCGTACGCCAGCACCTTAGAAACAATTGGACTTTGGTGTGATCGTGTGTAGCCAAGTCCGTTTCTTTGGAACTCTGTCGAAAAGTCCTTCGGAGTTCAGTCCGGCGAGAAATCTGCTCGTGTGTACGCGGCATTAGGGTTCCTCCAGAGGTTCCTGTGGGTCTCTTGACTAACCACAAATGTAAAGGACATTCTTCCTTCGTTTATGTAAGTGGTCTATTTCACACTGCCATAGGTGTAAGCGGCCCTTCTCTGCTGACCATTAATGTAAGGGGGGTTTTCTCTACTGACCATCGGGGTACACAAATATGGACCACCAACTAATGTAAGGGGGGAAGGGTTTCTCCATTGACCACTAATATGAGGGGACATTTCAAATTTCATTGTCTGCTTTTCCTATTAATATCATTCTATTTGGCTCATTTTAACCTCATAAATATATAGAACATCAGGTTGTTAGAAATCATCAACCTTGGGTGTCAAATGCACCAGATACCCCAAATTCTTTATTCATTTAATTTTTAACTATTTCTTTAATTTATTGATCAGGCTATGTACTATGAGCTGTAGATATAATCATTTTATCAGGAGCTCCCTGAGATGTGAAGATCATTACGAAGGTTGAGAGACTGCGGTATGCACCTGTTGCACTGTAGAAGGCTGTTATACCTTTTTAGTCTTATGGTTGTTAGCAATGAAGTATCCAAGCTGCACATCATTGCAGGGATTCCGTGGAAATTGGTCAGTAGATTTGGGTTTGCATGGATTCCCTCTCATTATTGACTTTGTGAGTTATTACAGTTAAATACCCAAAGTACAGGAAGATGCATTTAGAAAGAACTATCAAACACATATATCTGTCATTAGTTGGAACAGTGATACCATATTTTATTAGTGTTTAGTGGTACATGGGCAACAGAAGATAAAAAATCAACTTGTGTTGTGATGCTAAAACTGGTAATGTGACAGCTGTCTGATAAGACCAATTTAACACTTTCCAATCTGTTGCTGAATTCCCTGGCATACGGCCTGATTTATTTCACTATGTCGTTGGCACAAGGTTTTTTTAACACACTGTCTTTCTTCCACAATTACAGAACGACCAGAGGGTTGCGTACTGCTGGGAAGTACTGCTGTTTATCGGCGTCTCATGGATCCTTCATCCAGTTGCAGCATCTCTAGAGATTCCCTCTATCCCAAATTGTCAGCTAATCAAGAGGGAAATGATAAATACACTGGGATACGTAATCGCTTAGAGAAATCAGAATCAGAAGATTCAGGGGTGGAGCTGCCACCACCTTCCCCATATGGATCTGAGAGCAGCTTTAATCCGGATGAATGTGGAAGTGTAGAGAGCTCTACCTCCGAGGATCATGAGAGTTTGGAAAACTCCGCCCCCGAGGAGTCCCAGGACCTGAAAAGCCCTCCCTTAAGACAACCAGATCATTTTCAACATTCTCAAGAAGCAGCTTCAGTGGAACACCCTTCTTCAGAAAGCTTTATTATGCATTCACCTAGGGATCTACACAGATTGGACTATTGTATGAACAAACAGCCTGATAATAACATTTCAATTGTGCCCCATAAACTGGAACAGGCAATTCTCCGAAGCAGGAAACAGAGGAGCAGTAGCCGGGAGGCCATCCAAAATAGAGCAGCAAGATGTATCAGGCAGTATCCGGGCTCACTAAAAGAACAGCATAGAGGGAAATCTGTTGGCTATGAAGAAAGAAGCCCAGGTCACTACAATCTAGAAAATGAGGTATGTAAAATGAGTGATACATCACACAAGCTAGTACAGCACAGGAAAGCATTTTTATGCTAAAGGAGATGACTTATTTTCATTGAAATCTACTTTCTGCCTTGGTCCTCTACTCCTTAATCCCCTAGTAAAAAAATAAAAAAAAAAACACACTACTGTATCTATGCAACTCCACTGTTATCCTGAATTGCACAGCGGGTCATGCTGCAGGTAAAACCATGTACGTGATAGAGTAAACAAACAGACTTGCATATATACAACATACACTCTAATGACCGGTAAAGTAAGCACATTTATTACAGATATTTGTACAGCATTGACAATGTACACAGCTCTTTACATATTGTACATTCACATTAGTCCCTGCCCTCGAGGAGCTTACAATCTAGGGTCACATGCATTTACTAGAGCCAGTTTACCTACCAGCATGTCTTTGGAGTGTAGTAGGAAACCCACAGAAGCACATTGAGAACTTGTAAACTCTGCAGGTAGCGTCCTGGTTGGGATTTGAACTGAGGAACCTAGTGCTGTGAGGCAGAAGTGCTAGCCACTAATCCATTGTACTGCCCATTCAATTAGATGCCTCATACATTGACATTGTTTCTTATCAATTTTAGGAGCAGGACGCCCTAAACCTTCCAGGTGATGGTCTTCGGTATCTGGAAAATCTTTGTCACATGCTGGAGCAAATTGCAGAACTGCAGCAAAGGAATCAGAAGCTTCAACATCAGAAGAGAACACTGGAAGAGAGACTGCAGAGCAAGGTAAGTCTCGGTGTACATGGATATCAGACTGCATCTAACAATACAATCAGCTGATGACCCTTGTCCATTAGCCGTATACTTTAGCCTGTCATCCAGTAGCCTACAGGCACATAAAGCAATTGTACAATGATATATATGCAAACAGCTTGCCCTTCACCCCTCCACCTAGACCTCTGGGCTAATCCACCTTGGAGATGTCACTTAGAGGCTTTTTGACAGAATGCATGTTTGTAATTTACTGTGGCCACAGAATAGTCTATATCAATGAAAAAAAGACCTGAAAAGCAAACTTTCACATGCCTGGCCATTGATCGATGTTGGTGTCAGTTACAAAGTGCTGATCTGTGTCTGGTTTCTTTGTATAGGTGCTGTTTCTGGACTCATGTGTGTGTAGTAGCTCCCGGGACTCCAGAGACTTGGAACCAGACAGGACAGATAACCCCCTTCCCCACGGGGCAACCTGGCAACCACAACACTACAGGAAGAGGTCCAGCTCCCATGCCGGGTTCATGCTCAGTTTGGACAGACAACTAGGTAAGGGTTAACCTACACTGTAATAGAGAATGCTGAAAAGGTGGAAGGAGAAGTCTTGCTCTCAGCAACCAATCATATTATACCCTATAAATTCAAAATTCTTTAACGACACTTGAAATGATGTTGCTATGTTTTACGTTCACTTCTTCTGTAAGGCTGAATCATTCTATTTAGAAAGATCGTTTTTTCTATATTTTGTCATTGAAGTTTGAGCTCTCTTTTTAGCATGAGGATGAACCATGCTCATACTATTACCGCCATAATAGTAGTGGTCTTTCATTAACATTTACTTAAAGAACTCTAAATTCAACTTCAAAAAGATACAGATTTTTGTACTTTCCTGAAGGTCACCCTGGACTGTCCATGAGAATCATTATTGCACCAGTCATGATAGTATGAGCTTTGTTCAGATGTAAGCTAGCGTTACACTGCTTAAATTCTGGCCGATTCCTGCTGGTTGAGTAATGTATGGTTGTGCCGGCACCCTTTAATTGGACTTAAATCAATTAATAAATAACCACTTGACCTCCGGAAGATTTACCCCCCCCCCCCCTTCATGACCAGGCCATTTTTTGCTATACGACACTGCATTACTTTAACTGACAATTGCATGGTCATGCAATGCTGTACATGAATTAAATAAATAAATATATATATATATATTTATAAATGTATTATTATATTTTTAATTATATTTTTTTCCCCACAAATAGAGCTTTCTTTTGGTGGTACTTGATCACCACTGTTTTGTTTTGTTTTTTGCGCTAGAAACAAAAAAGACTGATCATTTTGAAAAAAAAAAAAAAAAAAAAAATTATATATATATATATATATATATATATATATATATATATATATATATATATATATATATATATATATATATATATATATATTTTTTTTTTTTTCAAAATGATCAGTCTTTTTTGTTTCTAGCGCAAAAAACAAAACAAAACAGTGGTGATCAAGTACCACCAAAAGAAAGCTCTATTTGTGGGGAAAAAAATATAATTAAAAATATAATAATACATTTATAAATATATATATATATATATATATAATAATATATATCAATTTTAAACTTTTAAAATGTAAAAAAATGACTTCATAAATTTAGGTCAATATTTATTCTGCTACGTATTTTTAGTAAAAAAAAAATCCCAATAAGCGCAAATTGATTGGTTTGCGCAAAAGTTATAGCGTCTACAAACTATGGAATATATACTGGACTTTTTTTTTTATACTAGTAATGGCAGCAAACAATCTGACACTAAATGACACTTTGTGGGAACCAGTGACACTAATACCGTGATCAGTGCTAAAATATGCATTGTCACTGTACTAATGACACTGGCTGAGAAGGGGTTAAACATCTAGGGCAATCAAATGGTTGAATGTGTGCCTAACCAGTATTTATGTGTGTACTTTTAGATGCTTTCACTAAGGTATGTGCTGGTTTTTATTCCCTGCTTTGCATGGAAACAAAAACCAGCAAATCCCTGCTGATAGGACAGCTCTGCATTGTTTACATGTCTTCCTCCTCGCCGATCAGCGGGTGCCGGCAGTCATCCATTGGCTGGCACCCATTGGTAAGCTTGTGCTCTGACTAATCACCTCATAAGCGGCACGGCAGCAAGCGTCCCCTGCCCAGAAGAGCAGAATCACGTGTGTATATATACGTGATTCTGCACAGCCGGCCTGCACTGTAGCAGTAAAGCTACAGTGTGCGGTCGGCAAGTGGTGGCAAAGTTCACCTTTCTGAAAAAACAATAAATGCGCACATTTTTGCAGGAAAGACATTTTTTGTTTGCGAACAGTGGATTGTGGGTGCAATGTTGGGTTTCTGCACACACTTCCTGTAGCTCTGTAGCCAGCTTTCTGTTACAGAGCTGAAGGAAGTGCCAATGGACTACGGGCATGCCGATGAGCAAAACATTAGTTGGTTTGAAGATGATTATCATATCTCATATATGACTTTTTAGGTTTATTGATTTTAATTATGTAGATACACCCGATATGAGAGAGATACAAATGTAACACCAAAGTTATTTGTACTTTATCAGTGACTATCAGCATTTTGTTAATAAGTATCTAGCAGCACTTCCTTGTCCTGTTACATGAAAAGTGCATGCATTAGGATTGAATATGTATGTGGACACCTATAGACAGCTCCTATTAATGATGCTATTCAGGAAACCTGTATAGCTGGAATTGGAAGAGAGAGAGTAAGCCAAGGAGGCTGCACTTAATGAGCTGATTGGAATTCTAAGACGTCTTTTGTCATTTATAGAGACTAAACTGAAAGAAACCAACAAAATGGACCCACAATATGGGAGCGTACCAAACCTACAGGAAACGGAAAGACAAAGAACAAATCAAAACTACAAAGTAAGTAGAAGCGGTTTGGAAGATACTGCCGCTTATGCCGGCAATATGCATTTGAAATGATCAAGAATGTTTTAATGGTTGGATCTGAAGACATAATCCCCCAGTATCCCCTGGGTACTCTACTAGAAGATCTTCATGCGTAAGGCCTGGTTCACACCTATGCATTTTGAGTTTTGCAGAAACGCACTACAGTCCATGTAACTTGGTTTCCTATGGATGTAGTTCACATCTGTGCATTTTATGGAAAAGGCCAGGGTTTTTTTTCCTGGTTTTTGGTTCCATAGACTTCAATGTTTTAAAGATGTGTACTGAAAAAAACGCAAAATGCAACTGGAATATGCAAACTGCACCCTGCACAAGTATGAATCAGGTCTTAGGCCAGGTTGTGTTGCTTCACCTTTTTCACATTTTGTTATGTTACAACCTTATTCCAAAATGCATTAAATTCATTATTTTCCTCAAAATTCTACAAACAATACCCCATAATTACAACGTGAAAGAAATTTGTTTGAAATCTTTGCAAATTTATTAAAGATAAAAAATAAAAATAAAAACACGTACATAAGCATTCACAGCCTTTGCCGTGACACTCAAAATTGAGCTCAGGTGCATCCTGTTACCACTGATCATCCTTGAGATGTTCCTACAACTTGATATACTGCTACTGGTGTCAGAGCAGAGTTGCCACTTTTATGTAGATTGTGTATGACTTTTATACCATGTGATGAGAAAATGTTGCAGGGGGCATGGCATGGCATCAGCATCACCACTGCCAAATCACAAGTCTGCCCACTGCTTTTTGAATTGGCTACACTTCCTCTGTCGCTAAAAAACCCTCCCACTGAGCTGCAGTGCCTGGGAGGGGGGAGCACGAGACACAATTGAAGGGGGATTTGGCTCAGTCTGGGAAGATACAAGAAATTTTACATTGAGTCTTGTGCATCACATAATAACTGGATTTGGGGCTTCAGTACACTGTCATACAGGAGCCATTGTTGCGCTTTAAATATTACTGTAGAAATTCAACAAACCCAATACTCTCCAAGCAATGGATGTCTGACTTTGTATGCAGTAAACAATACTACAGGACGTTCTTTATGTTCTATTAGCGAAGAAAGCAAGACCAACAAAAAGTGCCAAAGGTCGTTATTAAAGAAATGCAAATAGCTAATACCAGGCACTTGGAAAGACAAATGGTGACAATGTAGAAAAACTTGTTACCTATCAGCTGAAGGGGATGTTACTTGCCTAGAGCTAGTCTTAAATCTAAACCAAACTGGAGGATGAATGTATAATCATGCTGTATCAAAGAAAAAAAGTAGCAGATACATATAGACCAAACCAGTGATTTCATCCTCCAACCAATAGCATCCTCCAACCAATAGAAAACACAACTGGAGGTGCTTGTTGCAGGCAACGCAGACTTTTTTGACAGGCAATGCAGACCATTTTTGCTTCTTCATTTTCATAAAGGCCCATTTACACCTACAGTGGGCAAATAAAGGATAAGTTAACCTTTGTAAAAAAAAAAAAAAAAAATGCAAATTTTTTTGCAGGTAAAATTTTTTTCATTTATTATTTTTACTAGGAGCCTGTAAAGCATTGCACCCCCGATCAGCAGATCGTGGGTGAAATGCAGGGCTCTTGCAGACTGTCAGTGTAAGCTGTCTGCTCATACCTCTGCTGGCAGGCAGGCAGTTACACACTGACAGGAAGCATCAATGAACTGTGTAACATAACATAAAATCTACAGTGAAAGGAGATTTAGATAATAAATATAAATATAAATATAACTAAAATAAATGTGCAAAACATTTGATAGTGATCTAAAAAAGTCCCATCAGGTGAAACGTCAATAAGATATCATAGTGACTCCAAATCACCAGCAGAAAAAACAAAAGTCCAAGTGATGATTAGTGTTAATCCGTGACAGCAAGGGAGGGTCCACCACCAGAAATGGAAGGGGTTGCTCCTTACCAGATGGCCATGACCCCCCACCACAGAGGATCACAGCAAGCAGAAATCTTTATAAGCCAGAAAATGGGAACTGCCAGCGGTGTCCACCAGAGGTCATCTCATCATCAGCCACACCAACGAACCCATGGCAGAGATACCATAAAATATAAAGGGAGCTCACATAGTGTAAAACCGACAAGATTTATTTGAATTAAAATACAAAATGCACACTTACAAAGCGTGATGAATAAAACAGCCTTAAGTCTGGCTCCGTGGCCACCGGAGCTCGGACAAACCCGTCCTGCTGGAATACGACTTGCTTGGGGGTGACGTCAGCGCGTCGTCTGGCTCCGCCTAAGCGTTTCGTGACATCATCACGTCTTCCAGGGGCTTTTGTTTTTTCTGCTGGTGATTTGGAGTCACTATGATATCTTATTGACATTTCACCTGATGGGACTTTTTTAGATCACTATCAAATGTTTTGCACATTTATTTTAGTTATATTTATATTTATTATCTAAATCTCCTTTCACTGTAGATTTTATGTTATGTTACACAGGTATTAGCGCAATCCCTTATTTTTTCCTATGTTTATCCACAATTGATGTTTTTTGTGGGGATTGCAGCTTTTCACATTAATTGAACATTCACTTGGTTTATAGCGCAGTTTTTCCCAATTTTCTATAGCATCAATGAACTACCTAAGGAGCTCAATAGCGCCCTGGTACTTTGTTGAGAACTACCACAAAGGCTGTCGGTACTTGTAGTTCTCCCCTCTGTGAATGAATGCGGCTGGGTGGGTGAAGTCCCACGCGGCCACGGGTTTTTTAAAAATTGTGACAGGAAGTTCCGAGAGAACATCCCCGGCAGGTCGGGGGGAGGTTGCAACAGTGGGAACATGTTACATGTTCCCAAAGGTAAACTTATCGTTCAAAGCAACCCAGTGCAGTGTACCCACGGGTTTTATGAGGGTTACTTGGGCTTTGGCATGGACTTCTATTGCAGGTGGTTTTGGTGTGTTTTCTGAATGTGCATTAAAATTCCTGCATGCAGAACTTTTGGTGTTCTTTTATAAAACTCACCAAAACTGTTGATGCAATAGAAGTCTATGTGCAGATAACCTGTATGAAACCCGCGGGTACACTGCGCTGCACCCGCGGTACAGGACAGGGCACTGCATTAGTGTGAAAATCTGAAATTGCAGTTTAAACATACAGATATGATCATCCATATTTAGCCCGTGTGATGGAGCTCACCAAGCAAATGTTTTTTTGTTTTTTTTTTTTTTAGATTTAAATTTTCCTCTTCTTGTTGTTCTACATGCTAATCCAGCTGTTCTCTCTTGTTCTAAACAGGCAGAATCATCACAGTGGTTTAAAGTGAAGGATTTACTCTCTAAACTTTCCGGGAAGAATTCACCACCAGCACCGTCTCACAGGACCCAAAGCAACTTCAGGTAGAGCGCTGCTGTTTATTACAAAAAGTCTGGTGCATTATAGAACAAATTAGTACAAATGTCTAGGAAGAATTTTGATCTGACATGTCCCCCTTTTTCCCCCCACAGAATGCAGACAGTTGTAGATGGAACACCTCAACACCCCAAAAGACTTTTCCTGCCTGGCCTGGTGATTAAACCACGCAACCATGGGCGTCAGTTTCATTGAAGAAGACTTTTGTGTAGACAAAGACTCATGCACTGAAATGAACGGACATGCTTTCGGGAACAGATTCCCTCAGAGGGGCTCACCAGTATCTGGGAAGATGAACAATGGCACTGAAACTCTGCCAGGGAAATCACCTCGCCTCATTACTCATCCGCCATGCTATCTGCGGTATGAAAGGAATGCTCTGTGGGAAAAGCCATTCTGACGGAATGGAAGGACTAATGAGGTCACAATGTGGAGGAGTCAACAAGCTCTGATCAGAGAACTGCCAGCTAGCACAATGTGTGCATTTTATATTTATACTCAAAGCTCTGTTTGTATATATGTATTTAATTAATGTGATATAATGTATTGGAGTAAAACTGTTGCTATTCTTTTCACTAATATAATTTATTGGTATGTTTATTCTAAGTGCAGGAAGGCAATAAAAGTCTTTATAAAAAGGACCTGAAACAGGTTTAATGTATTCATGTCTTGTAAAAAGCCATTATCATGGCACAGCGGTTAAAACATCAAGGCAAAACACGACACTTAGTAATGTTGTGTAAAGCAAAAAGCTATTTACCTGTCTCTGCTTTTTTGTTTTTTTGAATATGTTATAAGGAGGAAAATTACAATGTTTTAAAGAGATACCAACCTAGAGGAAAAAACAAATCTGTCAAAACCTTCCTTATGTGATTCTGGTCAACAGGGAGGACTGGGAACTTCTGCGTGGAGGGGCTAATAGAGCTTAGTGGTCAGTGAATGTTCACCAAGATTGTTTCCTAGCTGAAGTGGGCAAAAACATATAGATCCATGAAGTTAAATAGCTATAGATAGGCAAATATATACCCAAGAACAGCAGTTGTGGAGATATTTATTCATCATGGAATGACCCATTCCAGCAATGGTGACCTAATGAAACCCTAGGCCTATTCTCATCTCCCAAGGAAATCGGGTAGATGCCAAATTAATTGGCGTAGGAGTTTAGTTGCAAGGTCAAAAACGCAGCTGTCACAGAGCTGTAATGTAAATCTGCTGAAAATTGCTGCAACGCACCACAGGGTGACATCTTGCTGGTCCAGCTGTCAAGGTAGCTTCGTCACATAAAGGTACATGGTTTGATAGAATTCTCTTTACAAGATCGCCCATGTGACATCAGCCTTAAAGTGGATGTAAACCCATTTTTTTTTTTTTTAAATTAAGGCTTGCACCTTGTACAGTATAGGATTTAATGTCATCTGTGCCCAGTCCTGCCACAAAGAGTTAATCCAGCTCCGAGCAATCCTCTTATCTTTTTTTCAGTGAGATAAAAACTGACAGAGAAATAGGAGTCAGTTTCTCCCCATTGCTGTCAGTGACAGGTGGTTTACATATCTCATGCAAGAGCCTGAGAGAGACATTCTGTGTACTTCAGATCCCCTCCTCCTTTCTTCTCCAGCTCTCCCAGGATTGGCTGCTCCACACCTCAGCATGATTGGGCATGCTGAAATCATGTGGTGACCTTTCTGGGTTTTGACTGGATGTTAGTGATCATAGCAGAAGTTCAGTGTAAGAAATACACAGGAGAAAATGCATATTGACAAGGGGAGTGTAGAGGTGGGCGGGGAGTCTACTGACATCATGACTCCACCCACCGAGCTCCAGCCAACAGGCCCACTCACAGAATCTGCAATTTTTCGGGTCTCATAACAGGCAGAGGAGAGACATTTGACAGGTAAGGATACATGCAGGAGGCATGTATATCCTTATAAATAACCACTATGGCAGTAGTTTAGAAAGGATGAGAGTGGGTTTACATCCACTTTAAAGATCTATCTTTTTTTTTTTTTACAGTTCTGCCTTCTATCGGAAAAGTCGGTGTAATAATTTCTTCCATGATTCTAAGTGCTTTCTAATCCTAGGTATGAGGTTCGCCCTGTCCCCCCTACCTTCTTGCCGCTGTCAATTTGAGATGGAGACTGCTGATTCACAAGTGTTGCTTGTCTAAGTTGTGAACTCTTTATTGAGACAAACGCGTTATCTCGGTAAAGTGATCACACCTGAGACAAGCTGCATTTATGAATCAGCTGTCTCCTTTAGAGCTGTTGTCAGATCAACTATGACAGGAGGGAAGCAGGTCAGGCCTCATAACTAGGGTTAGAAAGCACTTAGAAACATGGAACAAAGTACTACAGAACTGTGAAAAATGTTACATTGATAGATCTTCTTTAAAGTATGTAACATATGTTACCAAAGAGCACCTGCCTGCGCCCCTCCGATTCCCCGCTGTGACAGCCAGTGGGGGATTTTCTTCCCACACCTGCTGTCGCAATTGAAAAAGAGCACAGCTGCACAGGCCGCCGCCCACACGACCATGTCATTCATTTACAGAGTTCTGTGAATAAACTACAACTACAGCCTGCCATTGTGGCAGACGCCTTGTAGTTCTCAACGAACTGCGAGCGCACTGGTGAGCAATCTTATAGTTAATTGATCTTCCTGCTCTTCAGTAAAGCCTGGTACACACTGCTAGTTTTTTTTTTTTGTTCAACCCAGTGGGTTGAATGAAAAAAGAACTGACAGTTTTGGTTGGAGCCGCTGTACTAACAGTCTCCCGCTGAGCTGTTGCGTTCTGACAGGGGGATGGCATCCCTGCCAGAACACTCCGGTCAGGGCTCTCAGTCATTGGCTAAGAGTGTTGATCGGGAGCCGGTCAGCTGCTGGTTTTCCAGGATGCCTATCCAACAGAAGCTGGCTAAACGGCTGACTGTCGGCCATTTTTTATTGAATCGGTCGACGTCTCCCAATATTCGGTTCGGCCCATTTGTACGGGGCTTTCCTGTCTGCACATACGAGAGGTATAGGCAGAAAGCTGATTAGGAGTCTGCAGGAGTCTGGCATTGCACCCATGCTCTACTGATTGCAAGTGCTAATCTTTTGCAGGCTCCAGGAAAAAAATAAAAATAAATGCGCATTGTTTTAATGTAAAAATATGTGCATTTTTTTTCCTTTTTATCAGTGAACTTCGCCTTTAAGCTTCCCTGTGCATCTATGATATCTATCATATCATGAAAGGTTTTGAGCACCAAAATTGAACAACAAAAAAAAAAAAAAGGGGATAACCTTGCACATCTCCTTTATTTTAAACAGTAATAAAATACATATGCCATCAAAATATAATTCATTTAGCCATGAGGGTCAACATACGTGAATAACAAAGAGATAGTCAAAAAAAAAAAAAAAAGTACTGGTGCTGCGAAAAAAAAAAAAGTTGTGCTGTCTGCAGCAATCATGTTTCACAGGTTAAAAAGTTAATCTCTTAAAACAAGGTACTATAATAAAACGACACTATAGATGCCTGTCAGTCACATCACCAATTTAAAGCAGCTCTGGCAGCAGGTCCAGCAAGTGCGGAAAATGCAGGATATTGCAGATAGCCGAGGCCCAGCATTTAAGGAGCAGCATGGATTAGCACCAGGGCTTCCGAATTGCTACACAGCACACTAATAATCCTCTGTGCACGGGCTTCAGTGTGTATAAGTGCAGTGTATACAGTAAGAATTATAATGGCTTTCATGAAACTTCAAGTAGCTTTTTTTTTGAAGCACTTAGTTCCAGTTTGGAGCTGTTCACACAGATCTTAATGGAAGTGCTGACTGTTACTTAAAGCAAGGTATGTGCAGGATTCTTCAAGCTTCGGCATTACTTGAAATGTGTGTAAAGTCTGCCAAAACCGGCCTCGCAACTTGATTAAAGTAACAGTCCAAGTTTTGACCAGATCCCACAGATTAGAGCAGATGGCCTAGGCTTCAATTCAGACAGGCCAAGTTTGGCTTATTTTTTTCCCCTCTGTTCTTTGTATTTTTTAATATATACTGTAGTTTACATTTTTGGTAACTTAATAGTACATAGATTTTTACAAATCTATACATCAAGCCTAAAGATGTGAAAATTGTAGGGGAACAAAATAACGAAGGGTTTGGATCCCTGGAGATGTGACTTTTTTTCTCCAATAAATAGTTTAGTATTTGGTACTATATATCATTACATGCACCCTCCCCACCCGCTTATCATCGGATAGCTGTCCCATAAATTTCAGAGCTTGATTATAAGATGGTCACTTCATTCCATAATTATTCTGTATCTCAGTAATTATAACTCATAAACCAATGGCAATTTATTCACTATAAGTGTTACAGGGAAAGTAATTCCTCTGAACTAACTTTACTTCATACCTCCCAACTTTTTGAGATTGGATTGAGGGACACCATTAGAAAAAGTATGTAGGCATAGGACACACCCCTTGCCCGTAAAGGAAAATTACACAACAAAAATGATTAGTGTGGTTTTTTTTTTATCCACTACTATTCTTTTATAGTATATTGGCATTTGATATTCACAAATGCAGCAACTTAGAAACTGGATGAAAGTTTTAGCACTGGGAGGCACTTTTTGAAAGATAAAAAGTGCATTTTATATACAATGACATCGATCAGACCAAAATGAGGAACAAATGAGGAGGAAAGAGGGACTTTGTTCCAAACAGTGGTGTCACCCCTCCCCCTCCACTAAGTATAGACCTTCCCTCCCTCAGTCCAGACCCCTCTCTCTGCTAAGTATAGACCTCTTCTCCCTTACTACAGACCCCCCTCTCTACTAAGTATAGACCTCTTCTCCCTTACTACAGACCCCCCCCTCTACTAAGTACAGACCCCCCTCTTCAATAAGTATAGACCCCCTGTCCTTAGTCCAGCCCCCCCCCCCCCTCAGTACAGGCCCCCTCTCCATCAGGAACGTGCGGTGAGGTACGTGGCTGGTGAGGCACTGGCTAGTATCAGAGCCAGATACACGCAGGTTACATACGCCGCCAACGTTAGAGCGAGAGTAATAATTCTAGCACTAGATCTCCTCTGTAACTCTAAACATGTAAGCTGTAAAAAAATTTCAAGCGTTGCCTATGGAGTCTTTTAAGTACTGAAATTTGGTGCCATTCCACCAGTGTGCGCAATTTTAAAGCGTGACATGTTAGGTATATTTACTCAGAGTAACATCATCTTTCATAGTATACAGAAAAAAAAAATTATTCGGGCTTTGTATTCATGAAACAGTTTTTTTCCCATTTTGAAAAATTGCTGCGCAAATACCATGTAACATAAAAAGTTGCAATGACCACCATTTTATTCCCTAAGGTGTCTGCTATAACAATATATATAATGTTTGGAGGTTCTGAGTAAATTTTCCAGCAAAAAAAAATGATTTTTACATGTAGAAGTGTCAGAATTGGCCTGGTTGGCAAGGGGTTAATTACCATAAGTATGTAGTATACAAATAATTAATATATATTGTTTTTAAGGTAATTTACTATATTTTCAAAATCTGTTCTCAAGCAGGTAGCTTAACGGACAAATTACTGAAGTTTGAATTTATAACTTCAAACCAGTAATTTTACTATAATTAGATAAGTAATAAATTATTTTATAACATATAGCATATAAATATATGATTTAGCTTGAACCTTTTCAGCAGCAGCAGATTCTCATTCTCCCTCTTAACTGCGTGAGTAAAACATGGGATTGTGGGTAAACCTTATACCCATAAACCCATGTTTTTTCCTTGTAGTTAAGAGGGCTGGGCTGGAAGTGAGCATGTGTCTTGTAGACACATACCCCTTCTATGACACTGCAGTGAGAGGCATGCCTCTACTGCAGCATTTTTATTGGACAGCTTGGGCCAATGGTACTTTATCATTGGTCCAAGACTCCAAGCTGTCCATTGAGCTCAGTGCCTCTGACAAGAAGTGAGGAGAGGCACTGTGAGCTAAAACTCTCAGTCTGCAAACAGAGTGTGCCGGCTTGTATTTAAACTGGCTGCTCTGTATGTAGCTTCTGACAGGCTGTGTATGGAGCCCCGTGTCTATGGAACCATAGATGAAAAGGAGCCCCAAATTTTGACCAGTGGTGGGGTAGGACTTTAGCCCAGGTCACTGAGCTATGACCCTCAAAGTCAATCTTTTTTTTTTTTTTTTTTTATGTTCATGGCTCTGCCTCAGCTGCCTCCCCTGACTGCACATCCCTACTCTCCACTAAGTATAGACCCCCCCAGCCCTTAGTCCAGACCCCCCTCTCTACTAAGTATTAACCCCCATGTTCCTCACTCCAGACCCCCTGCCCTCCTTCCAGACCCCTGCCTCCACACAGACCCCCTTTCCTCAGTACAGACTCCACCCTCACCACCGAGTATAGACCACGTCCCTCAGTACAGACCCCCCTCTCCACCAAGTAAAGACCTCTTGTTCCTCAATACAGACCCCCTCCCTCAGTAGAGCTCCCCCTCTCCACTAAGTATAGACCCCCTGTTCCTCAATACAGACCCCCCTCTACTTAGTATAGACCCCCTGTTCCTCAGTACAGACCCCCTTCCTCAGTACAGACCCCCCTCTCCACCAAGTATACACCCCTCTCCCCTAAGTATAGAGTCCCCATCCCTCAGTTCAGACCCCTCTCTCCACTAAGTATAGATCTCCCGTCCCTCAGTACAGACCCCCCTCTTCACTAAGTATAGACCCCACCTCAGTTAGTACAGACCCCCCTCTTCATCACTTGTGCTAGTAGGGAGCTGGTGGGGGATTTTGAGAGAGGAGAGGATTTGTGTTAGTAGGGAGGTGTGGGGGGGTTCAGATATATGCTGGGGGGTGCTTCGGGAGGTGAGAGGGCTTACGCTCTTGTGGCATAGGTCCTTTCCCCTCCCAAAGTTCCCCCGAGGCACATATCCTCTTAACCCCCCTCCTCCCCAATTACTCTTACATCTTTTTTTAATTGCGCCCCCCCCCTTCCTGGTCACTCTGTCCCCCTCTCCTGTGTCCATACAATATAATAAACTCAGTACAGACCTCAGATCAGCACAGGTGTCCCTCTCCTCCAGGCTGTGTAGATGTAAACAGCCAAGGAGGGAGAGACAGCGGGGACAGCCCTCGAGCGATGCAGATCAGCTGCTGGTGCAGTGGGGGTGACCCTGCTGATGGCTGTCACCCCTCCGGCGGGTGTCACCCGGGTTCCGGTCCACATCCCTCCACACCCCCCTAGTGATGCCACTAATTCTAAATCAGGGACAGTTGGGAGCTATGTTTACTTCCATATTTCCACATATACTGAAGACAAATTAGGGGAATTCAATAAAGCTGCTGCACCACTTTTCTGGTGTTAATCCCTCTTGTAAATGTATTGCGCTAAATACATGAAGCATTTGCAATACTTTAGGTTCCAACAGCGACTCGTACCCCAAATTCAGGTAGTTCTAGAATGCGCTACTTTTACATTGTAAATAGGAAAGGATCACCGCTACTCCCGACCAGCCCAGGTGAATAAATGATAAAGAGCAGATCCCCTATGACTAAGCCCTGGTGGGCGAGGCGAAATGCAGCAACGTATATGGTTTGGTGGAGACGTAGGCTGAGGCCTCTCCTTATCGTTTATTTACCTGGGCTGGTCGAGAGTAGCGACGATCCTTTCCTCTTTACATTTACAGTAGTTGCCCTCTGGATTAGTATCAGGATAAGCCTGCACCCCATGCTCTGGGACACAGAGATATACTTTCACCTCTACTTTGAGAGGTGCCAAAAACAATATAATGGGTTTCTTTTACATTGTGTCGCATTGAATGCACAAAATGTAAAAGTGGAGCCAATTCAATTCAGCATGAGCCAAATTCAAGTACAAGTTCTAGAGGGGTCCACTTTTAGAATACATGAGAGACACTTTTGCAAAATCTGCTTGCGCCAGTCTTTATGAATTCCCAGGATTGTCTTAATGATGAGTTTCACATATTCCAAGGCAATTTCTATATTATTTTACAGGATTTATATAGCGCCAACAGTTTACGTAGTGCTTTACAACTTGAGGGTAGACAGTACAAATACAATACACTTTAATACAGTAGGAATTAGAGGGCCCTGCTCCTTAGAGCTTACAATCTAAGAGGGAAGGTCAAGAGATACAAGAGGTAATAAATGTGGGTGATGTGCTGATTGAGAAGATAAATGTACAGTTGTTAGGTGGGGGCCAGATAGGCTTCTCTGAAGAGATGAGTTTTCAGGGATTGTCTGAAAGTGGATAAAGTAGGAGAAAATCGGACGGATTGGGTAGAGCATTCCAGAGGATGGGGGAGGCTCTGGAGAAGTCCTGAAGGCAAGCATGGGATGAGGTGACAAGGGCGTTTGAGAGCAGGAGGTCTTGGGAGGAGCGAAGAGAATGATTAGGTTGGCATTTTGTGACTAGGTTAGAGATGTAGCTGGGGGCCAGGTTGTGGATGGCTTTGTAAGTTATAGTTAGTATCTTGAATTTAATTCGGTGACTGAGTGGCAGCCAATGGAGGGATTGGCAGAGGGGTGTGGCAGACGCTGAGCGGTTTGTGAGATGGATGAGCCTGGCAGCAGCGTTTATGATGGACTGAAGTGGGGATAGCCTATTTAGAGGTAAACCAATGAGGAGGGAGTTGCAGTAGTCGAGGCAGGAGATGACCAGGGAGTGGATTAGAAGCTTTGTGGTGACATTGGTTGGAAGATGGTTTGGAGATGTTGCGGAGCTTGAGGCGGCAAATTTTGGATAGTGATAGAATGTGAGGTCGATAGGTTAGTTCAGAGTCCAGGATTACACCTAGGACCTTGGCGTGGGGAGATGGGTTGATAGTTGAGCCGTTGATTTTGACAGAGAAATCAGGGGAAGTGGCACCTGAGGGAGGAAATATCATGAGCTCGGTTTTGGATAGGTTGAGTTTGAGAAAGTGATGTGACATCCATGCTGATATGTCTGCTAGTAAGTTGGTAATGCGCGAGGAGACAGATGGAGAGAGCTGGAGGGTGGAGAGATAGATTTGGGTGTCATCAGCATAGAGATGATATTTAAAGCCGTGGGAGGCAATCAACTGACCCAAGGAGGTGGTGTAGATTGAGAAAAGGAGAGGTCCAAGAACAGAACCTTGGGGGACCCCAACGGAAAAAGGAAGAGGAGAGGAGGAAGTAGAGTTGTAAGTGACACTGAAGGAGCGGTGGGATAGGTAGGATGAGAACCAGCAAATAGTACAGTCACAGAGACCAAAGGAGTGGAGTTTATTGAGGAGGAGGGAGTGGTCCATTGTGTCAAAGGCAGCAGAGAGATCCAGGAGAAGTAGTACAGAGTAGTGTCCACTGGTTTTAGCCGTTAGTAGGTAATTTGAGAGTTTAAGGAGAGCAGTTTCTGTGGAGTGTTGAGGGCGAAAACCGGACTGAAGGGGATCAGGAAGTTTATTCATGGTCAGATGGTCGCTTAGTCAGTTGTAGGCCAGTCTTTCAAGAAGTTTGGAGGAGAAGGCGAGTAAGGAGATGGGACGTAAGTTGTTGAGATTGGTGGGGTCCAGTGAGGGCTTTTTAAGTATGGGGGTGACTAGCGCATGTTTTAGAGAGTTTGGGAAGATGCCACAAGAGGTTGAAAATGTGAGTTAGAGAGTGTAGAATCGAGTCAGAGGGTGAGGGTAGCATTTGCGAGGGAGCAGGATCCAGGGGGCAGGTGGTTAGAGGAGTGTTAGATAAAAGTTTAGCAACCTCAGTAATAGTAGCAGGGTTGAATGAGGGAAGTAATGATTGTATCTGTGGACATGGAGTGTTGCATGGGGGAGGTTTTTGCGCATTGGCGATCTCCTCATAAATTGTATCAATCTTAGTTTTGAAGTGATTGGCAATCTCCTGGGCAGTGAGTGAGTTGGTGGGTGGAGGCAGTGAAGGACAGAGTAGAGTGTTAAAAGTAGAGAAGAGTTGATGTGGACTAGATGAAAAGGTGTTAATGAGTGTGATAAAGTAGATCTGTTTGGCAGTGTGAAGGCAGGAATAGTATTTTAGGAGGGCAGATTTATATTGTGTGAAGTCTTCCTGGATCTTAGTCTTATGCCACAGGTGTTCAAGAGCGCGGCTACGTTTTCTGAGACTTCTGGTGTCATCTGTTTGCCAGGGTTGCAGCAGTCGGGGCCTGATTCTGCGTGTAGTGGGGGGGCAAGCTTGTCTAGGGAGGAAGACAGTGAGCTGTTGTAGATGGAAGTAGCTAGGTTGGGGCAGGACAGAGGTGAGATTTTGTCATAGAGGTGATCAGTAGCAGAGTAGAGAAGAGAAGGGTTGAGGTGGCGAAGGTTTCTACGTGTAACTGTTAGGCGGTTGGAGGGAGAGGAGCTGGAAGACAGGGAGAGACCAAAACGAATAAGGTGGTGATCAGAGAGTGGGAGAGGATTGTTGGAAAGGTTGCACGGAGTGCACAGATAGGAGAAGGCAAGGTCAAGGGTGTTGCCGTTGGAGTGGGTAGGAGCCTGTATCCATTGCTTCAGGTCAATAGATGAGGTTAGACTGAGAAGTTTACAAGTAATAGTAGTGTTAGTGTTAACAGGGATGTTGAAGTCACCGAGAATAATTGTGGGGATTTCAGAAGAGAGAAAGTAGGGTAGCAAGGCAGAGAAGTCATCAAGGAAGGCTGATACTGGTCCAGGGGGCCGGTAGATGACAGCAATTCTTAGAGAAATAGGAGAGAATAGACGAATGCAATGTGCCTCAAAAGAGGAGTGTCAGATAGGGAGGTGGGTGAAGCACCTGATAGGTGCTGCATGGGGCTAGAAGGATTCCCACTCCACCTCCCTTCCATCCACTTGGTCTGGGGGAGTGAGTCCAGAGAAGGCCCCCATGGGAGAGAGAAGCAGGAGAAGTAGTATCTGATTCATGAAGCCAGGTTTCAGTAATGGCAAGTAGGTTAAAGGAATTTGTAAAAAAGAGGTCGTGAAGGGCGCTGAGTTTGTTGCAGACAGTGCGTGCATTCCAAAGGGCACAGGAAAAGGGGGGGCTGGTTTTGGAAAGAGGAATAGAGACCAAGTGCTGTGGGTTGCGGCTCCTGCCAGAGGGTGTAGGGGGATGGGAGCGTTGGGCAAAGACAGATGATGGTAGCCCAGGGTTTGGGGATATGTCACCAGAGGTTAGGAAAAGCAGGAGGGTGAGGGGGGTAATGTGGGAATGTGATTTATGTGAAGGGGCATGTCTCAGAGTACTGGAGGTTATATCAGTATATGGATGTAGAATAAACAAGTAGTAGGGAGAGGACAGAAGGCAGGGTGATATGTATAAGCAGACGGGGGGGGGGGGGGGGGGTTTGGGGGGGGGGGCAGCGGTAGAGAGTACATGTTACAGAGTGGAAGGAGAGCTTAATAGAGAGACAGGGTCACCTGCAGTCTGTTAGGTGCTTTCCAGTGCAGATTACTATATTTGTTTGCTTCGTGCAATCGCTGAAGTGCAGAGATTGAAGTGCATATCACTTGTAGAAAGAATCACTTAGGGATAGAAGCCCTGCAATGTGCTGACCCCTTAAGGATGCTCTAATTTATACTGCTATGAGGGTGGGGTGGAAGTTTGTTAATTAATCATGAGTGAATATAAGAATGCCTAACAATCAAAGTGGACCTTTTGCTTCTAAAGTCAGAATAGCAAGAGGCCAGAGGCCAAGATAAGATCAACACATAAAACTTAGGTAAGATAGTCCAGAGCAAAAAAAACAACGTCATGGTTATGCACACAGGGCAACAGATAGAGAAGGCCACATACCAAAGACACACACACAGAGACAGCAAGCAGATTCCGATTTCATTTAACGGTGGAAGATGTGGTTGATCTGACACATGTAGTTACATTGGTCCACTTTGGACCAATATAAGTACACTATATATTACACTATAGCTATAGCAGCTTCAACTCTTCTGGGAAGGCTGTCCACAAGGGTTAGGAGTGTGTCTATGGGAATGTTTGACCATTTTTCCAGAAGTGCATTTGCGAGGTCAGGCACTGATGCTGGATGAGAAGGTCTGGCTTGCAGACTCCGCTCTAATTTATCCCAAAGGTGTTGTATTGGGTTGA
The DNA here is from genome assembly GCA_037952925.1 of Lithobates clamitans. Classification (NCBI taxonomy): domain Eukaryota; kingdom Metazoa; phylum Chordata; class Amphibia; order Anura; family Ranidae; genus Lithobates; species Lithobates clamitans. The sequence continues at coordinate 3,445,629 of JBBGZY010001091.1, forward strand.
GGTCAGGACTCTGTGCCGGCCAGTCAAGTTCCTCCACCCCAAACTCGCTCATCCATGTCTTTATGGACCTTGTTTTGAGCACTGGTGTGCAGTCGTGTTGGAACAGGAAGGGGCCATCCCCAAACTGTTCCCACAAAGTTGGGAGCATGAATTTGTCCAAAATGTCTTGGTATGCTGACACCTTAGGAGTTCCCTTCACTGGAACTAAGTGGCCAAGCCCAACCCCTGAAAAACAAGCCCACACCATAATCCCCCCTCCACCAAATTATTTGGACCAGTGTACAAAGCAAGGTCCATAAAGACATGGATGAGCGAGTTTGGGGTGGAGGAACTTGACTGGCCTGCACAGAGGCCTGACCTCAACCCTTTAAACATGTCTGCCTTTGTTCATCTATTGTGCATGGTGGATTGATAGGGCTATCCAGGACTTTTCCTTTTTTTTCCTCAGGGAATAGGTGCAGGTACTTCCTTCTATATCACTTCTCGTCTCCACCTTCGAACACCATCCCTTGGTATCACCCCCTACCCACCTTCCAGTACCACCCCTTTTAGAAAATACAGAACCAAGTCATTTGTATATAATTTGATACTGATAACAAGAAAATCAATAGAATAGATTAACAAGAAAATCAATAGAATAGATTAACAAGAAAATCAATAGAATAGATCCCCCTCCCCCCACACATTGCACGGGCACGTTCTACCGTTGTCACTATCAGGTTATCTACCTGATTGGTGTTCCTACGTAGATGGTAATTTGCTAAAGAAGATCAGCAAAAATTAAAAAAAAAGGTAAATGCACTATTTTTTAGGGTTTAGATCTAAATGTAACACTTTCCTGTCTAGTGACCTATCGGTACCTCACTGGATAGGAAGGGTGATATCTCAGTCATCGCTGCAGCAATGATCGAGATATCATTTTTTAATGCCAGCGACTCCCCTCCATGTAAATGTAATTCTAGCGACTATAGAACCGCTGGATTACTTTTACAGGTGGCAGAAGAGGAACCCACCCCCCTCCCACCGCCGCGGCCTTTACGGGGCTCTCCCGTGTGATCAGGGAGCCTGGTAAGGATGTGACTGGTGGCATCTGGTTCCTGGGACACAGTGAGGGGAACTGATGTAGTTCTTCCTACTGTGTGACATCAGAAAGTGGAAGCAACAAGCATTTTGGTCTCATGTAAACAAGCCATTACCGGCTTGGAACAAGCAACTCATCAAACAGATTTTAATTGTATCAGATGCTTTGTAGGGCGGAGGAGAGACATGGATTCTATAAGACTCCAAATCTCTCCATAAAAAGAGGACCTGTCATGTCCTATGCTATCACAAGGGATATTGTTCATTCCTTCTGATCGCAATAAAAGAGATAAAAAAAAAAATAATAATAATTTGACGATACAGTGTAAAAAAAAATAATTTTTAACTAAAATTAATAATAAAATAAAAAATATATAAAGCTCCCCGGTGCTCACACGCAAATGCGAAGGCATGTAGGTCCCGCGTGCAAATGTAAACAGCGATCACACCACACACGTGAGGTATCACCGCGAATGTCAGAGCGGGGGAAATAATTTTAGCTCTAAACTGGTAATCTTTAAAGTGTTGTAAAGCATCGCCTATGGAGATTTTTTTTTAGATACCGTAGTTTGGTGCCTGTTCCATGGGCACACGTCATTTTAAAGTGTGATATGTTTGGTATCTATTTACTCAGTTTATCAACTTTTATATTTTACCAAACAATTGGGTATTAGGTTGTGATTTAAATTAAAATGAAAGTGTATTTTTTCCCAAAAAAATTGTGTTTGAAAAACCGCTGCACAAATCTTGTGTGACCTAAAAATATGCAACACCCACCATTTTATTCCCCAGGGCCTCTGCTTAAAAATATATATAATGTTTGGGGGTTCTAAATAGTTTTCTACTAAAAACTACATGAAGGAAAGGAATGTCAGAACTGGCCTGAACTGGGAAAAAAGAAAAAAAAAAAAGAAGTTCCCCCCTGCAAGGCAATATCATAATGTGCTAGTATGTATGGTATACTAGCACGTTATAAAAGACTTGCCTTAAAACAAGCCCTTCAGAGGTGCGCTGTCACCACTGCTGGGGCTTCCATCTTCACCCAGTCTTCCTTCCAGGTTTGCGAACTGCGGGCGCTTGAATGGATGAGCCATTATGAAGTCACACCCGCGCATGCACGCAGGAGTTTCAGCCGTGGTACACAGCTCTGAATGAAAGGCATGGGTATGCCGTTTCTTCAGAGCACGTGCGCTGGCGATGTCACTGGCTGCTGCTCGCTAGATTATCTCCTAAACGGTGCACGTTTAGGAGATATTCATTTTACTTACAGCTAAGCTTTATTATAAGCTTACATGTAGGTAAAAATAAAAAAAAACAAGAGTTTACTACCACTTTAAAGGCAGAAAACAATGCTAACACGTTCTATCATACATTTGTGTGAGTTTTACTAGAAAGTATGATCATGTCTGTACCTTATAAAATGTGCCTGGATCGCAATTTCTCATTTACAGGGCCCAGGTCCATATAAATAAAAAAAAATAGTTGTGCAAAGCATAGTTCAAACAGTATAAAATAAAAAGTAAAATGATTATCCTTTGATGAGATTAAATTTAATCTCTGTCGACGGAGGGCTTCACTTTACAAATGCCCAGCACACAATACAATCCTGTGTGTGCAATGCATAGGCTGACTTCCCATATACACAATGGTACTTTCATCTATCTAGCTGATCTCAGGATTAAAACACAATCTCAGCAAACTCTTATGATTGTTAGAACTGAAGGGGGAACCCTGAGACTAAAGGGGATTAGAATGTGGGGAACAAACAGATGATTCCATTAGAACTGTGTAGACAGCTGAGGGGACGTAGAAATCTAATTGGCGTAATGGTATTTACTTGGAGAGAAGAAGACAGGTCTATGGTGCAGATTCCCTATGAGTACAGTAGAGTAAGCAGTATTGTGTGTTAATGTATCTATAACACATAGAAGACGATATACCACTGCAGTAGGTGGGAGAACCTGCTAATTAGCTCTTTAGGCTTTGTTTGACTTCTCAGTTGGTGTGAAGTTCTCACTTCCCCTACAGAGAAAGAGAACAGAGTATTGTCTGCAAAGCTTACTCTGTCAACTATTGTGTTAGCCTGGTGACTTCTCCTAACACCTTCTTGACCTGCAACTTCCAATGCACAGACCCAGCTATACATAGAATCACAGTTAAGAGCGCCCTCTTGTGTTTCGATGAAGAACTGGTAGTAGATTTATCTCCTTTACACACCTGCAGTACAGTGAATGGTCCTTGCTTTCCTTTTAACCACTTAAAATGACACTAAACTCTGGTTTCAGAAATATATTCCATTCAAGTATATACACTATATCAGTGATGGCGAACCTTGGCACCCCAGATGTTTTGTAACTACATTTCCCATGATGCTCAACTACACTGCAGAGTGCATGAAACATCTGGGGTGCCGAGGTTAGCCATCACTACACTATATTGTCAAAAGTATTGGGATGCCTGGCTCGTAGTCTGTGCTCTAATTCATCCCAAAAGTGTTCTATTGGGTTGAATTCAGGACTCTGTGCAGGCCAGTCAAGTTCCTCCACCCCAAACTCACTCATTCATGTCTTTATGGACCTTGTTTTGTGCACTGGTGCGCAGTCATGTTGTAACAGGAAGGGGCCGCCCCAGACTGTTCCCACAAAGTTGGGAGCATGAAATTGTCCAAAATGTCTTGGTATGGTGACGCCTTAAAGTAGTTGTACACCTACTTTTACCTACAGGTAAGCCTATATTAAGGCTTACTTGTAGGTGCTGGAAATATCTCCTAAATCTCCACGGTTTAGGGGATATTTACAATAAAGCCGTGTGCTGATGACTACAGCGCATGCGAACTTTAGAAAGAGCAGATCGTGCCGTTTCTAAAGGGGATTATACCTTGACTGGCGGCTCCTGCGCACGCACGGGAGTGACGTCACGCGACTCCGAACAGTCACAAAGCCAGAGTTCGCGGCCCCGGAAGGAAGAAGGGTGAAGATGGATGCTCGCTGCTCGTGGGGACAGCGGTGACATTGCAGGCTTCGTTTTCAGGTAAGTGACACATAATGGGCTACTATGCGATGCATACTAGCCCATTATGCTTTACCTTTGCAGGGAAATAAAGAGGAAGTAAAACCATCAGGGTTTACTTCCTCTTTAACCACTTGACGACCGCCTCACGCCGATGTACGTCGGCAAAGTGGCACGGACAGGCAAAATCACGTACATGTACGTGATTTGCCTTCCGCGGGTGGGGGGTCCGATCGGACCCCCCCCCGGTGCCCGAGGCGGTCGTCGTTTGTCCAGCGGCGATCGGTGATGAGGGGGAGACCATCCGTTCGTGGCCCCCCCCTCGCGATCGCCGCCGGCCAATGAAAACACTCCTTTGCTGCTGTATGCTAAACAGCAGCAAAGGAAGTGATGTCATCTCCCCTCGGGTCGGTATTTTCCGTTCCGGCCCGAGGAGAGACGACAAGTATGTGAGTGCACAAACACTACACACACAGTAGAACATGCCAGGCACACAAATCACCCCGATCCCCCCCCCGATCGCCCCCCGATCCCCCCCCAATCACCCCCCCCCCCCCCCCTGTCACAAACTGACACCAGCAGTTTTTTTTTTTTTTTTTTTTTTTTTTTTTTCTGATTACTGCATAGTGTCAGTTTGTGACAGTGACAGTGTTGGGACAGTGTATATTACCCCCCTTTAGGTCTAGGGTACCCCCCTAACCCCCCCTAATAAAGTTTTAACCCCTTGATCACCCCCTGTCACCAGTGTCGCTAAGCGATCATTTTTCTGATCGCTGTATTAGTGTCGCTGGTGACGCTAGTTAGTGAGGTAAATATTTAGGTTCGCCGTCAGCGTTTTATAGCGTCAGGGACCCCCATATACTATCTAATAAATGTTTTAACCCCTTGATTGCCCCCTAGTTAACCCTTTCACCACTGATCACCGTATAACCGATACGGGTGACGCTGGTTAGTTTGTTTATTTTTTATAGTGTCAGGGCACCCGCCGTTTATTACCGAATAAAGGTTTAGCCCCCCGATCGCCCGGCGGCGATATGCGTCGCCCCAGGCAGCGTCAAATTAGCGCCAGTACCGCTAACACCCACGCACGCACCGTACACCTCCCTTAGTGGTATAGTATCTGAACGGATCAATATCTGATCCGATCAGATCTATACTAGCGTCCCCAGCAGTTTAGGGTTCCCAAAAACGCAGTGTTAGCGGGATCAGCCCAGATACCTGCTAGCACCTGCGTTTTGTGCCTCCGCCCAGCCCACCCAAGTGCAGTATCGATCGATCACTGTCACTTACAAGGCACTAAACGCATAACTGCAGCGTTCGCAGAGTCAGGCCTGATCCCTGCGATCGCTAACAGTTTTTTTGGTAGCGTTTTGGTGAACTGGCAAGCACCAGCCCCAGGCAGCGTCAGGTTAGCGCCAGTACCGCTAACACCCACGCACACACCGTACACCTCCCTTAGTGGTATAGTATCTGAACGGATCAATATCTGATCCGATCAGATCTATACTAGCGTCCCCAGCAGTTTAGGGTTCCCAAAAACGCAGTGTTAGCGGGATCAGCCCAGATACCTGCTAGCACCTGCGTTTTGCCCCTCCGCCCGGCCCAGCCCACCCAAGTGCAGTATCGATCGATCACTGTCACTTACAAAACACTAAACGCATAACTGCAGCGTTCGCAGAGTCAGGCCTGATCCCTGCGATCGCTAACAGTTTTTTTTGTAGCGTTTTGGTGAACTGGCAAGCACCAGCCCCAGGCAGCGTCAGATTAGCGCCAGTACCGCTAACACCCACGCACGCACTGTACACCTCCCTTAGTGGTATAGTATCTGATCGCATCAATATCTGATCCGATTAGATCTATACTAGCGTCACCAGCAGTTTAGGGTTCCCAAAAACGCAGTGTTAGCGGGATCAGCCCAGATACCTGCTAGCACCTGCGTTTTGCCCCTCCGCCCGGCCCAGCCCAGCCCACCCAAGTGCGGTATCGATCGATCACTGTCACTTACAAAACACTAAACGCATAACTGCAGCGTTCGCAGAGTCAGGCCTGATCCCTGCGATCGCTAACAGTTTTTTGGTAGTGTTTTGGTGAACTGGCAAGCGCCAGCGGCCTAGTACACCCCGGTCGTAGTCAAACCAGCACTACAGTAACACGTGGTGACGTGGCGAGTCCCATAAGTGCAGTTCAAGCTGGTGAGGTGGCAAGCACAAGTAGTGTCCCGCTGCCACCAAAAAGACAAACACAGGCCCGTCGTGCCCATAGTGCCCTTCCTGCTGCATTCGCCAATCCTAATTGGGAACCCACCGCTTCTGCAGCGCCCGTACTTCCCCCATTCACATCCCCAACCAAATGCAGTCGGCTGCATGAGAGGCATTTTTATGTCCTCCCGAGTACCCCTACCCAGCGAACCCCCCAAAAAAGATGTCGTGTCTGCAGCAAGCGCGGATATAGGCGTGACACCCGCTATTATTGTCCCTCCTGTCCTGACAATCCTGGTCTTTGCATTGGTGAATGTTTTGAACGCTACCATTCACTAGTTGAGTATTAGCGTAGGGTACAGCATTGCACAGACTAGGCACACTTTCACAGGGTCTCCCAAGATGCCATCGCATTTTGAGAGACCCGAACCTGGAACCGGTTACCGTTATAAAAGTTAGTTACAAAAAAAAGTGTAAAAAAAAAAAAAAAATATGAAATAAAAAAAAATAGTTGTTGTTTTATTGTTCTCTCTCTCTCTATTCTCTCTCTCTATTGTTCTGCTCTTTTTTACTGTATTCTATTCTGCAATGTTTTATTGTTATTGTTATTGTTATTGATTGTTATTGTTATTGTTATTGATTGTTATTGTTATTGTTATTATGTTTTATCATGTTTGTTTTTCAGGTGTGTAATTATTTACACTTTACTGTGCTTTATTGTTAACCATTGTTAACCATTTTTTTGTCTTCAGGTACGCCATTCACGACTTTGAGTGGTTATACCAGAATGATGCCTGCAGGTTTAGGTATCATCTTGGTATCATTCTTTTCAGCCAGCGGTCGGCTTTCATGTAAAAGCAATCCTAGCGGCTAATTAGCCTCTAGACTGCTTTTACAAGCCGTGGGAGGGAATGCCCCCCCCCCCCCACCGTCTTCCGTGTTTTTCTCTGGCTCTCCTGTCTCAACAGGGAACCTGAGAATGCAGCCGGTGATTCAGCCAGCTGACCATAGAGCTGATCAGAGACCAGAGTGGCTCCAAACATCTCTATGGCCTAAGAAACCGGAAGCTACGAGTATTTCATGACTTAGATTTCGCCGGATGTAAATAGCGCCATTGGGAAATTGGGGAAGCATTTTATCACACCGATCTTGGTGTGGTCATTTGCTTTGAGGGCAGAGGAGAGATCTAGGGTCTAATAGACCACAATTTTTTCAAAAAAGAGTACCTGTCACTACCTATTGCTATCATAGGGGATATTTACATTCCCCGAGATAACAATAAAAATGATTAAAAAAAAAAATATGAAAGGAACAGTTTAAAAGTAAGATTAAAAAAGCAAAAAAATAATAAAGAAAAAAAAAAAAAAAAAAAAAAAACACCCCTGTCGCCCCCTGCTCTCGCGCTAAGGCGAACGCAAGCGGCGGTCTGTCGTCAAACGTAAACAGCAATTGCACCATGCATGTGAGGTATCACCGCGAAGGCCAGATCGAGTGCAGTAATTTTTCCAGTAGACCTCCTCTGTAAATCTAAAGTGGTAACCTGTAAAGGCTTTTGAAGGCTTTTAAACATGTATTTATTTTGTTGCCACTGCACGTTTGTGCGCAATTTTAAAGCATGTCATGTTTGGTATCCATGTACTCGGCCTGAGATCATCTTTTTTATTTCATCAAACATTTGGGCAATATAGCGTGTTTTAGTGCATTAAAATTAAAAAAAGTGTGTTTTTTCCCCAAAAAATGCGTTTGAAAAATCGCTGCGCAATTACTGTGTGAAAAAAAAAAATGAAACACCCACCATTTTAATCTGTAGGGCATTTGCTTTAAAAAAATATATAATGTTTGGGGGTTCAAAGTAATTTTTTTGCAAAAAAAAAAAACTTTTTCATGTAAACAATAAGTGTCAGAAAGGGCTTTGTCTTCAAGTGGTTAGAAGAGTGGGTGATGTGTGACATAAGCTTCTAAATGTTGTGCATAAAATGCCAGGACAGTTCAAAACCCCCCCAAATGACCCCATTTTGGAAAGTAGACACCCCAAGCTATTTGCTGAGAGGCATGTCGAGTCCATGGAATATTTTATATTGCGACACAAGTTGCGGGAAAGAGACAAATTTTTTTTTTTTTTTTTTTTTTTGCACAAAGTTGTCACTAAATGATATATTGCTCAAACATGCCATGGAAATATATGAAATTACACCCCAAAATACATTCTGCTGCTTCTCCTGAGTACGGGGATACCACATGTGTGAGACCTTTTGGGAGCCTAGCCGCGTACGGGACCCCGAAAACCAAGCACCGCCTTCAGGCTTTCTAAGGGCGTGAATTTTTGATTTCACTCTTCACTGCCTATCACAGTTTCGGAGGCCATGGAATGCCCAGGTGGCACAAAACCCCCCCAAATGACCCCATTTTGGAAAGTAGACACCCCAAGCTATTTGCTGAGAGGTATAGTGAGTATTTTGCAGACCTCACTTTTTGTCACAAAGTTTTGAAAATTGAAAAAAGAAAAAAAAAAATGTTTTTTCTTGTCTTTCTTCATTTTCAAAAACAAATGAGAGCTGCAAAATACTCACCATGCCTCTCAGCAAATAGCTTGGGGTGTCTACTTTCCAAAATGGGGTCATTTGGGGGGGTTTTGTGCCACCTGGGCATTCCATGGCCTCCGAAACTGTGATAGGCAGTAAAGAGTGAAATCAAAAATTTTCACCCTTAGAAATCCTGAAGGCAGTGATTGGTTTTTGGGGTCCAGTACGCGGCTAGGCTCCCAAAAAGTCCCACACATGTGGTATCCCCATACTCAGGAGAAGCAGCTAAATGTATTTTGGGGTGCAATTCCACATATGCCCATGGCCTGTGTGAGCAATATATCATTTAGTGACAACTTTATGAAAAAAAAAAAAAAAAAAAGTGTCACTTTCCCGCAACTTGTGTCAAAATATAAAATATTCCATGGACTCAATATGCCTCTCAGCAAATAGCTTGGGGTGTCTACTTTCCAAAATGGGGTCATTTTGGGGGGTTTTGTGCCACCTGGGCATTCCATGGCCTCCGAAACTGTGATAGGCAGTGAAGAGTGAAAGCAAAAATTTACACCCTTAGAAATCCTGAAGGCGGTGATTGGTTTTCGGGGCCCCGTACGCGGCTAGGCTCCCAAAAAGTCCCACACATGTGGTATCCCCATACTCAGGAGAAGCAGCTAAATGTATTTTGGGGTGCAATTCCACATAGGCCCATGGCCTGTGTGAGCAATATATCATTTAGTGACGACTTTTTGTAAATATTTTTTTTTTTTTGTCATTTTTCAATCACTTGGGACAAAAAAAATAAATATTCAATGGGTTCAACATGCCTCCCAGCAATTTCCTTGGGGTGTCTACTTTCCAAAATGGGGTCATTTGGGGGGGTTTTGTACTGCCCTGCCATTTTAGCACCTCAAGAAATGACATAGGCAGTCATAAACTAAAAGCTGTGTAAATTCCAGAAAATGTACCCTAGTTTGTAGACGCTATAACTTTTGCGCAAACCAATAAATATACGCTTATTGACATTTTTTTTACCAAAGACATGTGGCCGAATACATTTTGGCCTAAATGTATCTAAAATTTAGTTTATTGGATTTTTTTTATAACAAAAAGTAGAAAATATCATTTTTTTTCAAAATTTTCGGTCTTTTTCCGTTTATAGCGCAAAAAATAAAAACCGCAGAGGTGATCAAATACCATCAAAAGAAAGCTCTATTTGTGGGAAGAAAAGGACGCAAATTTCGTTTGGGTACAGCATTGCATGACCGCGCAATTAGCAGTTAAAGCGACGCAGTGCCAAATTGGAAAAAGACCTCTGGTCCTTAGGCAGCATAATGGTCCGGGGCTCAAGTGGTTAAGAGTTTCCTTCACTGGAACTAAGGGGCCAAGCCCAACCCCTGAAAAACAACCCCACTCCATAATCCCCCCTCCACCAAAGGATTTGGACCAGTATCGAACTCTACAGACTAAAGCTGGATACACACTATACAACTTTTGTTGTTCGATTTCCTTTAATTTATCTTCAACTATGTAGTGCAAGGACCTGCCTGATTGCATACAAATTGAAAGTGTTTAGGTTTGACCTACTTTATATTATATGGTTTTGGTAAATCTAAAGCAAAAAAATCAAATGAAAATTGTATATCCATCTTAAGACTGTGATACCATTAAAGTTCATGTGCGTGTAAATTTAGGCGTCCCAATACTTTTGACAATATAATAACGCAAAAAAGTACCTTTTATTGCTCTCAGACCCCTCCAAATCCCCTTTTATGCCACTGGCTGTTTTCCACAGGCCCTCTTTTTTTTTTTTGTACTCCTGAGATGCAGGGGTAGGCAACCTTTGAGAGGTGGCGATCTACCTAAACAACATGAAAGAGATCAAAGATCATCAGACTTCGGTGCCCCCCCCCCCCCCCCCAAAAAAAAATGTAACTGCAAGGCCTAACTAAATATAAAGGAACACTTAGGCTGGGTTCACACCATCGCCACATCTGTCGCACAGCAGCGGTCCGGTGCGCGCTGGTTCACTGTTTCAGGTCCGATTTCAGCCCGAATTCAGACCTGAAACGGACCAAAAAAAGCACACTTTTTCGTGCAAAACCCACCCAACCTGCTGCGGAGATGTGTGAACTAGCTCCATTGAAAGCCAATCACATTCTCCTGCTATGCAAATTGGATGCGGCCCAAGAGAAATATAATAAAACAAATGTCACTATAAAAAAAATAAAAATAAGCTTGCCTACCTTAAAATGGACAGTGTCAGTAAGTAGAGCAGTGGGCGGGGTCATTAGGGCAGTAGATGTCAGTAAGGAAGAGAATTGTATTTATTTGTATTATTTTGTTTTTTTTAATGATTTATTTTTACAATTTTATTTTTCTGCACACGTCTCCCTGTTCATTCACAAACAGAAGTATAGTAAGCATAGTTTTCTATGCTTCAGTTATGAATGAACATAGTGATTCATTCAGAAAAGGAAAGGGCTGGGAGAGATTAGATATTTACTGGCCCCTTACCCTGCTCTTCATCTTGAAACGATCCTCCGCTACAGCTGGCAGCACTGTGAGCGGGGAGAGGAGGAGCACACAAAGACCCGGGTAGTGGTAAGAAGGGGAACCTGTACAGGAGGGGTGCTGGGGGCAGCATTTACTGGAAAGAATCCCTTGTAGTTTATCTCTGCAGCAGCTGAAAGACGGCAGGAGGGAGAAGCCTGCTTTCAGCTGCTGAAAGGGGGGGGGGGCACTACAGGGTACAGGGGATCGGTTCCAGTAAATGCCACCCCTGCTCCTGTCTAGGTTCCTCTTCCCTCTGCTTGTCAGCAGCACAGCATACTATGTTGCTCTTTCTCCACGTCCCTCTGCATATGTGGGAGGAGCAGTCCGGGGGTGGGCAAGGAAAGGAAGCAAACTCTTGCATATATTCGTTTTTTACATTATTAATCTATTCTGTACACCAGCATTGATATACATCCAATTACCCCTGGTGAAGGTAATGTGTGGATGCCCAGTTGCACCCTAACAGCTCACAGTTTTGAAAGACTTTTTCCTAAATGAATTATTGTAATTGATAATGTTTATGCATTAGGTATCTATGTACAGTGTAGCGGTATTGATGTTCTTATGTATTCTTGGTTGTTGTTTTTTCTTACCTCGTTTCCCCCTGTTAGGCTTGACCCTTGACCCCCGGTCCGCAGGCTGTTTTGGTGTGGAGCCTTTGCCACAGCGCGTCTTCCTGGCAGGGTAGGGAGGCACAACGGCCCTGTGCTTCCCTATACAACCACTAGGTGGCAGGACCACCCAGGGTGTAGCTATCTCCTGCCAGCGGTGTTCCGGACCACTTCCGAACGCCGTGTTCATGCCCACAGGGGAGCGCGTGACGTCACAACGTCATGCCTTTGCAGCAGAAGTGACGGCGGTGCCGGGACTTCCATCTTCCGGAACGCCGAGGGAGCCACAAGTGGAGTGCCGCCATGCGGCACTATCCTCACCAGGAGGGGGAAGACGGGGGGCGGACTTTTAGCACCTGCATATTGTTGGGGCAATCAACTAATGGTGAGTTTCCTTATATATAGGGTGATGGAACACTTTGGGGATCTTGCTTCGATCCCTAACATTCCATCAGGACGGCCACTGATCTGCGTGCAGTCTGAGGACAGGTAAAGATACCCTCATATTTTTACGGGTTGGACCCCATGGTGCATGCTCTGCGCTATGGGTTCCCCCTCATATCCCATTATTATATATGATTGAATTTAATTGTTACATTTTTAAAAATTGTAGATTTACCCATACCGCTTACATAATTGGTCGGAATATCTACAGTGTGATCTTTTCTCCTATTGCTGGAACAATTTCCCTTTGAACACTTATGCAGCGTACACACGAGCTGACTTTTCGACCGGACTGGTCCGACGGACAATCCGATCGTGTGTGGGCTTCATAGGACCTTCAGCGGACTTTTCCAGTCGAAAATCTGACAGACTTTAGATTTGAAACATGCTCAAAAAATCCGCTCGTCTGTATGCTAGTCCGACGGACAAAAACCCACGCTAGGGCAGCTATTGGCTACTGGCTATCAACTTCCTTATTTTAGTCCGGTGTACGTCATCACTTAAGAATCCGTCGGACTTTGGTGTGATCGTGTGTAGGCCAGTCCGTTCATTCAAAAGTCCATCGGACCAGTCCGGTCGAAAAGTCCGCCCGTGTGTACGCGGCCTTAAGGCAACATCCCGTTTTAGTCCATATTTCTTTGCACTAAAACACACGTCCCATCACTTACACCACCTTCCCTTTTCCCGGTTTGGTTTTGGTTTACCTCAATTGTTGTTTGGTTTTGTCCTGCTTCCTCACATTCATTTCACTTCCATGGCACTCCCATCATACACACAGTCTCAACTTCCATTTTCACTACATACACCTTTCACTTTTTCACAGTTTTTTCATATTTCCACATTCTATTGTTCCTACATTTCTTCTCGGCCAACTTTCTTCCAGTCTTTCTTATCCCCATTCCCTTCCTTCTGTTCCCCATTTTTCTCTCTCCCCTTCCTTCCTCCCATGTCCCCCCCCCCTCTTTTCTCCCTCCCCTTCCTTTCCTCACATTCATTCCACACCATGTCCCTCTTTTCTTTCTTTCATTCTCTCTTATTTTTTTCATTCCATCATATTAGCGACTTTTGATAATACAACCATCTTACACATATATATATATATATATATATATATTTTTTTTTTTTTTTCAGATATATTTATATTCATTAGTCCTTGGTTTCTTATGTGCACATTGATGCATCCACCCTTTATAACCATATGCTGCAGGATTGAGGAAAACATATGTACACATTTATATGTGTGGTTTTTTTTTTAGCCGTCAATTCTTTAGCCGTCCATTCACCATATGAAGTAAATATTACATTTCCTATTAGCATTAAACAAAATACACCATTAGCATTGTAATTTAATGCCCCAAATGCAGATGCTGTCCATCCGCCTCCGCGCCCCTCCTAGGCCAATGGGATTGCCACCATTGTGACTCCTCGTAAGACACGTATGAGCATTTGGCCTGTCCCCCCCCCTCCCCCTCCCTGTGGATGCACCGGCCGACCGGGGACTCTTGGATCAAGTAAGGGGGTCTCCCTTTAGAGGCTCTGGAGACATCGTATAACACAATGTGATTGGTAACTATATAAAAATGTCTATTATTGTTCTTCTTACTCTCTGATTATAATTATGAATTCCAACACATGTAAACATTTCTACAGCTTACAAAATCCTCTGAAGAAGACCCGGTGGGGTCGAAACACGTCAGAATTCGCACATCATCTCAACTTTAGTGCTTGAGCACTGTGTATTATTGTGTACAGCCACATTAGGGATATTGTTGTTTTTACCTTTTGTATCACAGCTCATGATACTATGTTACATTGATACCATGTTACAATAAAACCTTAATTAATTATAGTTCATGTAGTATTTTTTCAACCTTTTGCTGCCTAGAACTTCCCTTATGAGGGACAATCCCTTTTTCTTTGACATTACCCGGGATGTGCAGCTATTTTCTTCTCTCCCATAAGTGTCTTTCCTTTCTATAGGAAGCAAACTACTTGTCACCTGCCCGTGGGTCAACGGGTTGCCGACCCTCAATTAGTGTCACTTTAAAGCTACAGCCACATTTTTCTTTCTTTCTTTCTTTTTTTTTTTTTTTAAGTATAACTAAAAGCAACATTTATAAGTATTTAGGGCTCATGCACATGGGCATACAAACAGCGTTAATTTTGGCAGCAAATTTCAATTTAGTTTTAGTCTTCTGCAATTGTTTTAGTCGTATTTAGTTGACTAAATCTCCAGTAAATTTTAGTCGACTAAAACTCATTTTAGTTGTCTAGAATCAAATGGGCGTAATTAAATTGTAATGCATTAGTTAAACATTTCTCTACAATTTCCAAACTCATTACAAGTGAAAAATCTAATTGGTTATTATTTATGGCATGGAGGTATGAACATGCACTACAGACCAGTGTTAATTTTGAAATTTCAATGTAGTTTTAGTCTCTTGACTAAAATGCCATTTTAGTTTTAGATGTATTTTAATCATCTCAATTGTTTTAATTTTAGTCGTATTTTAGTTGACTAAAATAGTATTCATTTAGTTGACTAAATTGTTTTATAGTTGATGAAATGAACACTGCATACAAATATGCTTATTTTATATGGATCTGAATGCAGTAACAGTGTATGCTTTAGGCCCATTCACACAGCTTTGTGTTAGTCTGCAGTATTTAGCTGTATAAACCAAAACAAGAAACTTCTGCATCCACGGTCCCATTTTGACCTTATTTTATGCTATGATCTGAAAAGTAAACAATGTGTACCTGATGCTGGAAGTGCA
Source organism: Lithobates clamitans (assembly GCA_037952925.1). Classification (NCBI taxonomy): domain Eukaryota; kingdom Metazoa; phylum Chordata; class Amphibia; order Anura; family Ranidae; genus Lithobates; species Lithobates clamitans. The sequence continues at coordinate 3,460,823 of JBBGZY010001091.1, forward strand.
GGTAGAGAATGACCATGCTTTCATTATTCTGCACATGCATCGCCGCTGAGTACAAATTGTTTATGTGCACATCTCACCCTGAATGGGACATTTATGCTGAGGCAGTGCAGGCGCTGAATGAACAATCACCTTCGATGACTAAAGGAATGTAGGGCAAGGTCATTCAGCACCTGCACCGGTGCTGTCTGTATCACTCTAGGGCATGGTGTAAATGTCACCAATGTGTAGATGTTGGCAATGCATGCGCAGAATGTAGTGCGCATCTCAAAAAATACAGACATAAGCGTGTGTACAGTGGCTATATAAAAGGTATACACACTCCTGTTAAAATGTCAGGTTTCTGTGATGTAAAAAAAAATGACAAATATAAATAATTTCAGAACTCCTCTCATCTTTAATGTGACTTATAAACTGTACAACTTAATTGAAAAACAAACTGAAAACTTTTAGGGGGGGTGCATAAGTGTGCACATCCTCTGATAACTGGGGATGTAGCCGTGTTCAGAATTAAACAATCACATTCAAACTCATGTTAAATAGGAGTCAGTACACACCTGCCATCATTTAAAGTGCATCTGATTAACTCCAAATAAAGTTCAGCTGTTCTAGTAGGTCTTTCTTGACATTTTCTTAGTCGCATCTAACAGCAAAAGCCATGGTCTGCAGAGAGCTTCCTAAGCATCAGAGGGATCTCATTGTTAAAAGGTATCAGTCAGGAGAAGGGTACAAAAGACTTTCCAAGGCATTAGATATACCATGGAACACAGTGAAGATAGTCATCATCAAGTGGAGAAAATATGGCACAACAGTGACATTACCAAGAACTGGACGTCCCTCCAAAATTTATGAAAAATTGAGAAGAAAACTGGTCAGGGAGGCTGCCAAGAGGCCTACAGCAACATTAAAGGATCTGCAGGAATATCTGGCAAGTACTGGCTGTGTGGTACATGTGACAACAATCTCCCGTATTCTTCATATGTCTGGGCTATAGGGTAGAGTGGCAAGACGAAAGCCTTTTTTTATGGCTAAATTTTGCAAAGTCACATCTGAAGCCTCCCAAAAGAATGTGGGTAAACGTGTTATGGTCTGATGAAACCAAGGTTGAACTTTTTGGCCATAATTCCAAAAGATAGGTTTTGGCGCAAAAACAAGACTGCACATCACCAAAAGAACACTATACCCACTGTGAAGTATGGTGGTGGCAGCATCATGCTTTGGGGCTGTTTTTCTCCAGCTGGAACAGGGGCGTTAGTCAAAAGGTAGAGGGAATTATAAACAATTCCAAATGCCAGTCAATATTGGCACAAAGCTTTCCAGGTTCTGCTAGAAAGCTGAACATGAAGAGGAACTTCATCTTTCAGCATGACAACGACCCAAAACATACATCCAAATCAACACAGGAATGGCTTCACCAGAAGAAGGTTAAAGTTTTGGAATGGCCCAGCTGGAGCTCAGACCTGAATCCGATAGAAAATCTGTGGGGTGATCTGAAGAGGGCTGTGCACAGGAGATCCCCTCGCAATCTGACAGATTTGGAGTGTTTTTGCATAGAAGAGTGGGCAAATATTGCCAAGTCAAGATGTGCCATGCTGATAGACTCATACCCAAAAAGTCTGAGTGCTGTAATAAAATCAAAAGGTGCTTCAACAAAGTATTAGTTTAAGGATGTGTACACTTATGCAACCACATTATGTTAGTTTTACTTCCCTCCACCTAAAAGATTTCAGTTTTTTTCAACTGAGTTATACAGTTTATAGGTCACATTAAAATGTGGAAAAAGTTCTGAAATGATTTATCTTTGTCTCATTTTGTAAATTCACAGAAACCTGACATTTTAAGAGGTGTGTAGACGATTTATATCCACTGTATGTGTGTGTAGGAGTTGAGGAGTGTTAGGCCCCTTTCACACGGGCGGATAGAATTGTGCTTTTAGCTGCAGACAGATGAAGTTATATACCGCACTAAAACGCACACAATGCTTTCCTATGGCCCCATTCAGCGATGGTTTCGTTACATGCAGTTTTGTGCAGATAGAAAAAATAAAGTTGACTGCATCCAGGAATGATTTAGGGCAGCTATCTGCAGGCAATCACAGTGTACTATTTCTCCTGCAGATTGCAGTAGCAACAGGGAAAGAAAAACAGGAAGCACATCAGAAATAGCAAGAATGTTCCAGCGCAGCTGCATGTAAATGCACGTAAACGCAGCTAATCGCAACTGCAAGTGAACGCTGTGTCAGGATTCTCTGAATTTCAAAAAAACAAAACATGCTTTCAACAGCGGAAGAACAGCCACCCGTGTGAAAGGGGCCTTAATATACAGTGTACAGATATTCCTCCCTAGATTTAGGGCTAGGATGGCAATAGCTTAATAACAAAGTATAAGGCTGCTTTCACACTGGGGCGCTTTACAGGCGCTATAGCGTTAAAAATAGCGCCTGCAAAGCGCCTCTCCTCTTACTCCAGTGTGAAAGCCCGAATGCTTTCACACTGGAGTGGTGCACTGGCAGGACGCCAAAAAAAGTCCGGCAAGCAGCATCTTTGAGGCACTGTAGGAGCGGTGTATACACCGCTCCTACAGCTCCCCTGCCCATTGAAATCAATGGGCAGCGTCGCCAAAGTGCCTGCAAAGCACCGCTGCAGCCGCCCTTTGAACCCCTTTTTTTGGCTGTTAGCTGGGGTTAAAAGCGCCCCGCTAGCGGATGAAAAAACAACGCCCCAGTGTGAAAGTAGCCTAACATGGCTAGAGCAAAACTTGCAAAAGATCCATTTGAGTGTGAATTAGTTGTCTGTGGTATAAGGGTCGATCCATCACAAAAAATGCCAAAGAAACAATACCAGGGTAATCAAAGCAATATCATGCTTTCCATTTCATTGCCACCAGCCAATACCTTCAGGGATCATGGCTGGAAGCATTTTGTGTGCTATTTATTTTTTTATTAATACATTTATCTATATAGCACCGTCGATTTATGCAGCACTTTATATGTTATACATTCACATCAGTCCCTGCCCTCGCCGATCCTACAATGTAAGATCCCCATCTCACATGCATACATACACATACTAGGGCCAATTAACCTACCAGCATGTCTTTGGAGTGTGGGAGGAAACCCAGGCAGGCACAGGGAGAACATGCAAACAGGTAGTGCCATGGTTGGGTTTCAAACTGAAAATCCTAGTGCTGCCAGGTGGAAGTGCCGACCACTTAGCCACTGTGCTGCCTGCTATGTGGTAATGTGATTATTGTACTAGAAGAAAACAAGACATGTATTTAAGATTTTTATTAAAATAGAAGATTATATTCCCACCCAAGTTACAGATACACAATAATAAAATAAGACATTTTTCTAGAACAATCATGACAACAAATTATTGACAAAAGTGAGAAAATGAGAATTATGTACTGGAATTATAGCACAGGCTGGCCCATTGCACAAAAAGTAAAGGAGGGCAGATTCTGTGACAGGTAATCCAGTTATTCCTCAGTTCTCGAGGCTCACAAGGAAACAACACAGAATGGATTGTTGGAAAAGAGATAAGAAACGGAATACAATGTAGGTTAGAGGACACAGCTCAGTCCAGAATAAAGACAGGTCATTTAGTGATTATTGGGAACCTCTCATTAAGCTATATATCATTCTATGGGGGGATGCTATTGCCTCACAAGATGCATACTAAAGGATAAAAAAACCCCACCCACAAAAATAATTATATCGCAGCTTACCAGTCTACAGATGTGACGGCTGCATTCGTTTTTTGTTTTCAGGCTCAGCAAGTGCAGAAAATACCATTTAATCACTTACTATAAGCTGACCTGGAAGCATAAAATAATTTGTATCTACTATAAACTACTAACCCCATCAACTCCTATGTTACAGGAATGAACAAAGGCAGACATATTGGAAGCCCAGCCTGTGTGACAACCAAGGATGCCTGCACAGATACAATGGAGAAATTATTGTAACCACCCAGGACACAGGAAGTGTATTATCTGCTAGATTACCTGGAGAAAAAAAAGCCTGAAAAGCAGCCACCACATCTAAGACTGGCAATATACAGTATATTCAGTTTTTGTTTTTGAGGTTTGATACACTTTAATTGAGTACTCAGAAATGTAACAGTCTTACCCAACTCCGGGGGAAAAAATTGTTTTCTCTTGCAATGGGGCTGAGCCCGCACCAGTCATAATTTTGACATCAGATTTCAATTTAGTTTTAGTCATATTTTAGCCATCTGAATTGTTTTCCTCTTAGTCGTATTTTAAATCGACTAAAATGTACAGTACATTTTAGTCTTTCTAAAATCTAATGGGTTCAGTTAAATTGTAATGAATTAAGTATTTCTGTAGAATTGCCAAACTCATTATATACTCCTGGAGTAAAAAACTAACATGTTATTATTTCTGGTCTTAAAGTTTGAACATGCAGTACAGACACAGATTTAGCCATTGTGATAAATAACCAGTGTTAATTTTAAAGTCAAATTTCAATATAGTTCTAGTCAGTCTTGACTAAAATGCCATTTTAGTTTTAATCGTATTTTAGTCATTTGCGTTGTTTTAGTTGTATTTAAGTCAACTATATTAGTGCTAAGTTTGTCGATATTAGTCTATGAAATTAACACTGGTTCGCACTGCAAGGGTTGTATTACATGCTCATTTTGTCCAGGGAAGAGGAGATCCTTATATGTACCCGATCCTCTGCTCCACCACAATCCAGCGGTGGAATGTTCGGGCGTCCTTATGTTCAGAGAGTGGGGGTACAGGAGCTGCAGGGACCGCTCTTGTGTGGGGAGGATCACATAAGTTATAACACTTCATCTCTCCCCTAATGAGCAATTGACCCTTGCAGTGCAGGTACAGCCCCATTATAAAGGGAAAACTTTTTTTTGCCAGGAGTTCAGCTTTAAATTAATTCTAAGTAGTTTTACTTAACGTTGAGACCATAGGAGTGCAATTATCAGAAGACCTGTCTTGTTAGCAGCTGCCAAGCTGTATATCCCTGCAACTGATGCACAATGATATGGGAATCCAGGAATAAAAACAAGACGGGCAAACCTATAACCTTTTAGATAATGCTTAGTATGCAGGTAATTGAATACCCAGAAACGGTTTTATGGTAAACTGCTCCACTTCAATTGAAATCACTAGATGATATTGATCACCCCAGTAGGGACTGCACATTGCAGGAGATTTCTGATCCAACTGTGCTAGATATCTGATCATGTACACATTGGTTAAAAACTGCACATGTAGTTTGGGCTTTTTAAATAAATTTTTTTTTCAACTACAATACTCAGTGAGCTTCAGCAAGCTACAGTTTTTGGTTTTCTAAGCAGAATCACAGAAAAAATGATGATAGTGTGCATATTTTTAGCTGTCATCAATTACTATAGCTCTGTTTCTAGCTACAAATTTTTAAAACCATCTGTTAGGAAACGCCGCCAGTTTCTCCACTGTCCACAAGAGGGCGACATAACCCCAGAGCTCCCGGTGATTCGGTCAGAATATAACAATGGTCATGTAGGGCAATGTTATTGGACGGATGGTGGTGTATGTCTAGCTCACTTAAGAGGGAAAGCGTAAAATGTGAGGTAGGATCTAGTCATACTTTCTTTTAACATCTGATACTAAACTTTCATAAGCAGAACAAAAAAGCGCATGTTACTATACATCAAAAACACAGTGCAAACTTTTTTTTTTTTTTTTTTTAAATAAAACCGGCATATTCTGTCTTCCATCATACCTGCTTGTAACCTACATAGTGGGATGATATCATTAAGAATTATCCAAAAAGGACAACGTGACAACAGACAGACACTTCTATACATTTTATAATAACATAGGGGGAGATTTACTAAAGCTGGAGAGTGCAAAATCTGGTACAGCTGTGCATGGTAGCCAATCCGCTTCTAATTTCAGCTTTGACAGTAAAACCTGGAAGCGGATTGGTTACTATGCAGAGCTGCACTCCACAGTTTTACTAAATCATCCCCATAGTGTAGATGAGTTATGAACATTTGAGCAAACGAAAAAAAAAGTGTGCTCATAGAACCAATTCCTTGTTTAACCACTTCTGGCTTTAGATCATTAGAGACACAGCCTAGAAAAAAAATGTCAGCATTTTAAGGGTGCATCTCTCTCTGTTCAATTGCACTCCCTTGACACTATTACCGGCAATAATCGGCTGTCAAAATGACAGCTGGGAATTACTATTACACAACAGGAGTGGCTGTCAACATGTAGTGGCTCCTGTGGAAAATTACACTCCTGTCTGTAAGTGTCGTTGACTAAATACAATGTATTGTTTTCTTGTATTTTCTAGTTCATTCATATGTGGATTGAAGGCGTGACCTTTGATTTGTACATGACATTGCTTAAAGAAAACCTAGAAGGTAATTTTTTTGTTTAAAAAAATAAATAAATAAATGCATTCCTATTGATTCCCCTATTAGCCCTTAGTTAAAGCAGAAGTAAACTCTGTCAGCATTAACTAATCCTTATGCTGCTAGCATTAGTAAATAGATAGGAGGGTCTATTAATTATTATATATTATTTTTTTCAGCTGCTATCTGGTTTTCAGATGTCATACATCCTAGGAGTCTTTGGGAAGGGGGTAGGGGCTCTCTCAGTTAAGCACACCCAACTGCCTAAGCCAAGGGCAGATGGATTCCAGGAAGTAAATGCTGCATGAATTATCTGCCCTTACTCAAGATGGCAACAGCTAGGAATGCTTAGGGGGGTGTTTTTCAAAGTGATTTCTCAGCAAAAATAAAGCATACAGACATGGATGGATGGGGGAATGAATGAATGAAAATGAATGAAATTGTGTTTTCCCGTTTGTGGTGCTCAGATACAGTTTTCATTCCGCTTTAACTCTAATCAGCCCTAATTAACTAGTTTGTCCCCTTTTCCCCTTGATATTTTTTTTCTTTCGATTTCTTTTTAATTTTTTTTTTTTTTTTACCATTAATATTTTTTGTTTTCGTTTGTAGATATCTTTGCCATGCTTCGTACCAGAATCATTTATCGTGGGCCCTCATTCACTTTAGTGTGATTTCTCCTGCGTTTGCCATCTCGCTGGCATGAATGGCAAAGCAAATGATATAATTTTCTATAGTGCCAGTATGTATATATTACACTTAAAGTGTTTGTAAAGGCATTTTAATGGTATTGCACAGTGCAGCTCTGAACCTCCTCTTCTGCAGTCTACCGACGGTGATCTTGGCTCTTTTCCTTCTTTGTCTACCTCCATAACAAGCGCTTGCTCTGGGGGCAGATGTGCAGACTCAATCCTGATTGACACACACAACACAGCTTGGGTCTACCCCCCCCCCTCCCCCACTCACAGGATTTTGACTGACAGCAGCGGGAGCCAATGGCTTCTGCTGCTGTCAGTCAAGCAGCTGGCAGGCAGGCACAGTACTTGATGGATACAGGACTCAGGTAACTTTTCAGCTATGGCAAATCAATAGACCAATAGTGCAAATTCAAAAATTGCTCTGAAGTGGTTAAAATGAATTCCTGTAACCCATTACCCTTAAATCCTCCCCACCCACTACACCGAATTTAATTAAAACAAACTAACAACAAAAAAAAAAACCCCTAAAATACCCTTTTACTTAAATCAGCAGGCGCAGGACACGCTGAGCGATGCGGCGAATCCCAGTTCTTTTCTAATTTAAAATGCAGAGTGGGTCCTTTTTTTATTATTAGGTACCCACATTGCTTCCTGGGTGACATGGATATTTCCGGTTAGCTGTTCCGTGGAGGTGTCCCCGCAGGCACATTATGGCAGACAAGGTGGAGAGAAGGGGCGGTGACATCACAATCTCTACCCTGACCAATAAAATAATGCCTTGTATTCACTGAAAAACATATAAGGCGTTCTATGAGTGGTGGAGATGCTGAGAGGGTGCCCCCCTGTGGTCAGTGTGCAGAGAGGAAGCCGTTCACACAGAATCTGGAAGATCACAGCTCTCACTGTACAGTATGTAGCGCAGACTTCTACAATGATTTACAGCATCCCAAAAGACCCTCTGGATATCAGAAATGTATACTTACATTGGGCCAGCTTGGCTCGATCTAAGTATACAAAAAATATAAATCCTGGAGTTCAGCTTTTAAGATATTTAAAAAAAAAAAAAAAAAAAAATTGAAGAAATGAAAACAGGAATTGAAAGGGAATTACAAAAAAAAAGGTGTAAATCTGAACAATATAATCCTGTTCTTAGTATTTGCAGGTCCAGCTGGATTGATTGACCACATTTGTCCTCACTTCTCAAATGATCTGAAAGGAAAATGTTTTTTGTAGTCCATAGCAACAAATCAACTTGAAGCCATCATGTTTTTATGCTGCATGGCAAACACACACAGTTCTCTCTTCAGATCATTTGACAAATGAAGAGCTCAACATATAGAAGCTTTTAACTATAACAGTCAACTTTTAGTAAAAATTATTACAAAGGCACTTTAGGAGTTCATTCTGCCCGTAGTTCACATATGTGCCGTTTCCAATGTAACAGGAAAATACGGAGTCATACAATCAGTAAAGGACTATGTGGGATATCAGATATGGGTTATTGTGCTGTACAAGTAGTGTATTAGCAGCTATTGTCAGGCATCATAGAATGTCAATGGTGAATACTTCAGTGTCAGCACAGGCCCAGCAGGGTTCATATTGTGAGTACCTTATTTACTTAACATGGATCCAGTTAGTGCTTATGCAGAGGTCACCTTAGGTAACATTTCCATATAACAATTTCCCAATCTCTTCATTACTGTCCAGTATCAATCATCTGCTACAATGGAGAGAGCACGTAGCTCGGCTAGCTTGGCTTCATTCTCTCTCTCTCTTTCAGCATCTGTGAGCTGTATCTCATCCACCTGCTGGGCCAACTCTCCGAACACCCGGGACATCTCCGTGTAATACACCACCTAGAAAAGGGAAGGACACAATGACTAACTATAGGTCCAGCAAAAGAAGTGGAAAAATTACAAAAATAACAGGAAGTATGAATTGAAGCACGCCTGTAATGTGGTAATAAAGAGGATGCAATGAATAGGGAAATAAATCGAGGCGGCCACTATACTTGGTTCTATCACTACTTGTCAAAAGGACAAGTTTACTTTTACATAAATGAAACAGGCCACCATTTCTAGCCCAATAACCTAATCTAACCCAGACACACAACTCCCCTTGAGTAGACTAGCGATACTAAAGCCGGCCATAAATGGAACAAATCTCAGCCAGTTCAGCAGGGGCCAAGATTCCATCCATTGATCGACTTGGGTACAACCAGCCTGTCAGATTTTTTACACGTGATTACTGCCGGCAGCTAAAGCAGTAATCATGTTCTGCCAGCCAGGAAGGCTCTCCCCTGGCAGAACACAACAGCGCTGCGGGAGTGATGTCCCCTCAACACAGTTGGTGAAAGAGAGAAGTTGTCAAACAAATCGGATTTTTTTTATGAGGAGATAAGTAAAACCTTGGACAGAGGGGTGGCTGTGGACGTGGTATACTTGGATTTTGCAAAAGCGTTTGACACAGTTCCCCACACACGGCTCATGTGTAAGTGAAAGTCTGCAGGCTTGGAAAAATCAGCTTGTAAATGGATAGAAAACTGGCTAAAAGACACAATTTAGAGAGTAGTGGTTAATGATTCTTACTCTGAATGGTCAGAATTTTTTTTTTTTTTTAAATTAAAGTACAACTAAAATGCAAAAGTTTTTGTTTTCAGTTTTGGATAGAGTGCAGAGGGATTAGAATGCTTGTCAGCTTTTATCACTGTCTGTGCCACCTTTAGGGAGATTCATCATCCATATTTGTCCTGTTTACCATTATCATTGAAAGTAAAAGAAAATCCCAAATGTCAGGTTGTCCCCAGAAAAGTAAGAGGAGAAATCTTCTAAAGGGGACACTAGATTTGGTGACCTGGGGGTCCACAAGGAATTCCCTTAATTTGCAGGGATTTCCTCTCACATTCTGTTTGGCTATGGGACAGGAAGTGAAGCGATGGGACACAGATGGCGAAAAAAAAATCTGACAGGAGTTACAACCCTCCCTTACTCTATCCATCATGAAAAAAAAAGTTTTGCCTAGTTCTACTTTAAAGAAAGGATTGTCCTTTAGAGCCTTTTTGATTTTCATGTGTACAGGTTAGTGAAACTCCTCAAGGTTGTAAGGTTGTCAAAAGTATTACAGGCACAGCTGTCACTATATCATTGTGAGTGATTGTAAACCATTTTTCACACCTCACAGGGCTGTCATAGTAATATGCATGTACAAAAGGGGCAGGGTTTACCTGGCATAAGATACTGGGGGGAACACCACTCTTCTCAAACTCACAGAGCAAAAAATAAATACATATAGACACATCAATGCTTTCCTACTTTTCATTATACTTTTACCTACAAAAATAAAGGCCTGATGCACAGGACACTATATACCTGGGCTCGGATCAGCGATTGAAAGCTGGGTTTGAAAAAATCTATGCGACTATTGTAAAACTTTGGCATTTCATCCAATAGCTGGCGGTTCTTTATATCAAAGTCCTCCCGAACTGGACGCAATTCATCTCTGGCCTGAAGTGGAGAAGAGTTAATTAACATCATACACGATTTATTGTGTGATCAAATGCATTTCACTAACACAACACTAGATGGCAGCGTTTAGCATCCAAAACAGGTTTCAAAAGAACGAATGATATCAAGGCCTACAAGACAGTGCCAAGATCATGCCACCAAACCATATCCGCGCTCACTAGAAATTCTTGAAAACATATTACATGAAATACCACTTTCTAACATATTAGCAACAGCCCAAATACTCATTTGCCTTTTTATTCAATCTGCCTTTATTAAAGAATCGAATTTTGCATCACACATTACACTAATAAGATTCACTGAGGTGTTCCAGACAATGACTTATCCAGTATACAATTAAGCAGAAATACTGGATACATTGTACAAAACATTAAATCATGTCATAGCCACGATTCATCATAACTGGAGTTCAGATTTAAAGTGGTTGTAAGGGCAGAAGTTTTTATTATCTTAATGCATTAAGATAAAAAGCCTACTGTGTGCAGCAGCCCCCCTAATGCTTACCTGAGCCCATCTCTATCGAGCGATGCCAAGAAGTGCCTCGGCTGTCCTGGACTCTCCCTCCTGATTGGCTTGGCCATTGGCTCCCACTGCTGTCAAAGTCAGTTAGTCAATCAGGAGAGAGAGGGGGCGAGGCCGAACCGGGGCTCTATGTGTGATTGGACACAGGGAGCTGTGACTCAGCTCGGGTGCCCCATAGCAAGCTGCCTGCTGTGGGGGCACTCAATAGGAGGGAGGGGCCAGGAGCGCCAAAGAAGGACCTGAGAAGAGGAGGATCGGGGCTGCTCTGTGCAAAACCACTACACAGAGCAGGTAAGTATGGCATGTTTATTATTTTTATAGAAAAAAAAAACGAGACTTTACAATTACAATCACTTTAAGGGTTGAAAGGGCAGAGACTGCTGGGTGAGCAAACACTGTCCTGTTATAAAGGTCTTAAAAAGTGTACAGTACATTCAGCCAAAGCACTTTTTTTTTTAGTTTTGGATAGAATGGGAGAGCGGTTAGGTTGTCAGGTTTTTAAAGCTATTTCTTATTTGAAGTACTGGTGACAACTGTTTCACAAGGCAGGAAGTAGGAGTAGATTGAAACCAAGACACAGAGTAAGGTAATGCTATTAACCCTTACCAACTATTCAATTTTTGTCTGTGTTGCAGATTATGCTCCACTCGATATCTGGTGAAACCACTGTCAGCGGAACAGTAATGAGGGGAAATCTCTGCAATAGGCCCCAGTTAGCGGTAAGGCCTTGATTACATGGGCGGTGGTAAAATATGTGGTTGAGGCACGGGTTTACCACCTTCCGAATGCCTGGCTGCCACTGCTTTACCATCCTCTGACAGGGTTTCAAACGTTCAGTAAATTTACAAATCATTAGTAAAATTCGTAATTTTTGCATCTATCCATGAATGTCCATTAGGGACATGCAGTCTGCAGACAGATGTAAAAATTTACGAATTTTACAAACTTCATAAATGTACTGACAGTTGGCAACCCTGCCCTCTGAAAAGTGATCCACCACTCATCCCTGTTCAGAGGGGAGGTAAAGAATGTCGCTCACGTAAACCAGCTAAGGGCTTATGCTGGGAGTAAGATCCCATGTAAAATCTTAATGCCAATGTTTCCAGCCTACATCCTAAATGTACCCAGTTTGCTAGGATGCAGACTGATCCCATCGCCTAGCATTCTTGGCTGCAGGACGCAGGTGGCTCCTGCTGTCTGTCATCCTTGGCATTCAGGGCCAAAAAGTCTATATATATGCCAAATTCTGGACACATGTAAATATTAGCACAACTGTTTACATGCATACAGCCTTAAATACAGTCCATATACAACAGCTTGTATGCAGATTTAAAAAACAATTTATGCAGCCGAATTCAGCTCCATATTACAGAGGTGTGTGCAGCTGCATTCAGTTTTCTTTTCAGAAAAGAAAAAATGCACACATTTTATTTATTTATTTTTTTTTAAAAGCCAGTGGCTTGCAAAAAACACACCCAAAAACTTCCACCCGGTGCCAAAAAAAGTGCACATACATAAAGAGTGAAACATAAAAACGTGCAACAGGTGTTACACTGTCCTCCACTAGGGAAGGACCTTACCCTGATCCCCCAGGGCGTTAGGCTCCATACAGGGACTGAGGTACTTCACTTGGGTCCATCTGGCCGAAACCAGGCGGAAGGACTCCCTTCTCTGGAAGGTCTGCCGAAACAGACCCACCCAAGTACTAGGTGGGACTCCCCCAAAGGGAGACCCCATGAGAGAGGGCGAACCAAGCCAGAAGGCCTTTCTCCACCCCCTCCCAAGACTTTCAGAGTAGGCCCGAGGACCCACACCCTACTCATCACACAGTGACAAACGTGTATACACACCAAACAAAAGAATACAAAAAAGTGACAAACATGGGGATAAATAAAAAGAAAGTGGGGAGAAGGAAGGAGGGAGAGTGAAACGTGACCATTGTGTAATACAATGGCCAGGCCCTCCGGCCAGGAATAAAAATTTCCCCCGGTCCTAGCCAAAAGGCTCGGCCCTAGAGGCAGGTGTGAAAAAAGTGTGTATGGTGAAGTGACCTTGGTGCCAACACTCAAATTTGCCCCCCTTGTGAGATTATGGCACCCCTGAACTGCCACTTCAGGGGCACATTCACCACGGACTTTTCTCTCAACCCTGACCAACAGCCCCGACCGATGCAGCCCCGCCCCAGCCAGGAAGGTATCAGAACATCACATAGGGAGACCAATTGGCAAAATCTCCCCCTGGGTCCCAGTGCTCCCACCTAATGATATTCGGCGGTACCGGCCAATTCCCCTCAAAACACCGAAAAGGGGCAGGCTTTCCCAACCGAAAAACTGAAAGGGGCAGAAACCACACAAATCTAGGCCAGAAGGCCAGGGACCCGACCCTTCAGCCGGACCCAGTGGTTCTCCATCCCCATCAGAAGGCTTCCCTTTCGGCTACGAACCGCTCCAGGTTACCTTTACTCCACCAGGTTTTGCATAGCAACTGCCATCCCTTCTCCACCTCGCCATAGATCAGGGACGGAAGCAAGTGCCACCTCCTGGAAACTGATAAGAACAGATACTACACTTGATCTTAGTCAAAAGGCAGAGAAGCAATAAAATGCACACAATGCGCACATTACAAATCTGAATGCATTGTATTTTGTGAAAATGTGCATGAGCCCTAAAACCTTCCTTCACGTTCTCCAAAACTGAAAAAAGTTTTGCTCACTGTGACCTATACAGACAAATGGGAACGCCGCTCAAAGTGCTGAATTTGCCCGTGATCCACTATATGGCTGGGTGCTGGAATCTAAAAGTTCATCCTGGGAAACATAGCAGCCGTGTCATATGTAAGCGCTGCACTGCCAATAGCCCAGTGTGTGATAATAGTGGAAGGAAGCCTCAGCTCCTTCTAAGCCACACCCCCAGGCATGTTTCGCCCTGCCCCCGGGGCTGAACACGTCAAGGGGTGTTACTTAAGAGGGGCCGAGGTGGAGGAAATTAATTAGTAAATATTACATTTTTCTTTAGGTGGAAAATCTGTTAATTGCTTGGGACACAGACATTGCTTCATAACCCTGGACACTTTCTATCCATGCATGTAATGTTTACCTGCAGCACTGCAGCAGAGAATGCAGGTAAATATACATGTGAATATTCCACTTTTACAGTGGAAAGCAAATAATGATGTATCGGTATATTTTATACATAAGAAAAAGAAAAGTGGAAGCCCTCATGAATATTCTGTGTTGCCGCTGGCAATGAAAGAGAAGTGGGTGGAGGAGAGACAGGAATAGAGAGGGGGGGGGGGGGGGGTTGGAGATCAGGCAGGTCTTAATATTATACTTTAAATGGCATTCCCTGCTATCGGGTACAGTGGCAGTAATGCAGATATACAAGTCATAGAAAAGGCCTCAGGCAAGCCATTGCATAATCGGATATTGCATCATACATACTGAACTAGAGGGGCGCGGCCAGAGTGGATGACGCTGCATATTCAACCCATGACAAGCATGCCGATAACTGTACAAGACACTTCGCCAAACTGAAAGGAAGTGGTTTCTTGAAATAGCAGCGGAAATGTCAGAAATAGGCACAGGAGGAAAAGAATATTAATACGTTTTGATATAGTAAGTGATCTGGGAGGTGCTGCTCTTTACACACCTCTATAAATAATTAGAATTACTTTTAGCTCTAAAAAATGTCCAACTCTAGTCCCTATACAAAGAACAAAACAAAAAACGCACAACTTGGTTACTATTAACCATACACTGACCTGGTGCAACTTCGCAATCACAGCCCCGGTCCTCTCCTTCTCCTCATATTTCTCCACCTTGGTCTGGAGTCTCTTGTATTCCTGCAGAGCCTGCTCCCTACGTTTCACAGCCATGTTCAGCGAGGGGAAGACGCTGCTATACCTGTTTGACACAAACACAATTACACTACTTGCTGCTATACCAGTGTGCACTACATTTACCATACAGTAGACATCTATCTCATTACAAAGCTGCTACTACATTTGTGTATAGAACATAAAACATTACACAACCTAGTCCATTAAATATATGTGTAACCTACACTGATATACCGGTGTGTACTACATATACCATATGTATCTATCCCTTTATAAAACCTGTTACTATACCTGTGTATAACAGAACATTACAGAGCCTGGTGCTATAATTATGTATAACCTACAGTATATAAATATCTGCTGCTAAATGTGTATGTACTATATAGAGTATTGTTATGAAGTCTGCTTCCTTTAGTTTTAAAGCTATAGGGGGAGATATTTTTGTCCTTGTATGTGACATATACCAGGTAGGGCAGCAGACACTCAATGCTATATGATGTATATTTAGCAGTTTCTGTGTGTTTCACAGTCATGTATCCTGTGTGATGTAGCAAATAGGACACAAATTAAGATAGTAGAAAACACATACCCCAATAATCCTCAGATATTCACATGAACAGTCACTGTGCTACTAAATTGTATAAAAAGGGATGATTGGGGCAGTGTATGCAGGGATAACTCTAAAGGCAAGATCACAACAACTTAGGAATACTAATCCAACTTTCTTTAAAGAAAAACGACAATTATAAATTTTAAATATAATTATATATATATATATATATATATATATATATATATATATATATATATATATATATATATATATATATATATATATATATATATATATATATATATATAGCTATATCTGCCTTTTTAAAATGTAATGTTATTTCATATGACCTTCCATTTCAATCTACAACGAGCTGCAATTTTATGAAACGGTTGCTTCGTTCCAATATGGCAGCTTTGATGGGTTCTTTACAATGTCCCCAAGGAACTTAAAATAGTTGTTAAGCCACTTCTATAAAATGCTCCCATCCCCTCTGTATTAGAACAATAAATTCCGCTGTGCTATATACACCAGATTTGCGCAGCGGTCTTACAAGCACACTTTTTTTGGAAAAAATTCACTTTTTTTAATAAAAAAAATTAAACAGTAAAGTTAGCCCTTTTTTTTTTTTCCTTTATATTGTGAAAGATAATGTTACGCCAAGTAAATTTATACCAAACATGTCACGCTTCAAAATTGTGCCCACTTCTGGCGTCAAACTTTTACCCTTAAAAATCTCCATAGGCGATGTTTAAAAAATTCTACAGGTTGCATGTTTTGAGTTACAGAGGAGGTCTAGGGCTAGAATTATTGCTCTCGCTATAACGATAGCGGCGGTACCTCACATGTGTGGTTTGACCACCGTTTTCATATGCAGGCGCTACTCACGTATGTGTTCGCTTCTGCGCGCGAGCTCGTCGGGATGGGGTGCTTCAAAAAAGATTTTTTTTTCTTATTTATTTTACTTTATCCCAACACTACCTGCCTGGAGTTTGCATGTTCTCCCTGTGCCTGCGTGGGTTTCCTCCGCGTACTCCGGTTTCCTCCCACACTCCAGAGACATGCTGTTAAATTGGGTAAACATCCCTTGTAATAGAAAAAAAGCATGACAGGTCCTCTTAAATATGAGATCTGGGGTCAAAAAAGTCCTCAGATCTCATATTTGGACTGAAATGCAATAAAAAAAAAAAAAAAAAAAAATTGTCATTTGAAAAAAATGTCCCTTTAAGACGTATGGGCGGAAGTGACGTTATGACGTCGCTTCCGCCCTGCTCTGGTAAGGAGACCCTCTCCTGCCGCTGATAACGGTGATCTCGTGGCAAATCCGCCGCAGAGACCACCATTATTGTAAACACGACCGGCTCCTGAAGAGATGGATACCTCGGTTGTGGCAGCAGCTGCAGCCGTTTCCGAGATATCCATCTTTAAAGTGCTGACGTATATGTACAGGAGCCGGTCGGCAAGTGGTTAAAAACATTTTTTTTTTTTTGCTAGAAAATTACTTCGAACCCCCAAACATATATATTTTTTCTAACACCCTAAAGAATAAAATGGCGGTCGTTGCAATACTTTGTCACACCGTATTTGCACAGCAGACTTACAGGCGCACTTTTTTGAAAAAAGACACTTTTTTGAATTAAAAAATAAGGCAACAGTTAAGGTAGGGTAGCCCAATTTTTTTTTATATAGTGAAAGATAATGTTACGCCGAGTAAATTGATACCCAACATGTCACACTTCAAAATTGGGCCTCCTTAAAAATATGCATTGGCGACGTTTAAAAAAATTCTACAGGTTGCATGTTTTGAGTTAGAGGAGTTCTAGGGCTAGAATTATTGCTCTCGCTCTACCGATCGTGGCAACACATGTGTTGTTTAAACACGTTTTTATATGTGGGCGCTGATCACGTATGCGTTTGCTTCTGCACGTGAGCTCAGCGGGACGGGGCGCGATTAAATTTTTTTTTTTTCTTATTTATTTTACCTTTTATTTTTACACTGTTCTTTAAAAAAAAAATTGTGTCACTTTTATTCCTATTACAAGGAATGTAAACATCCCTTATAATAGAAAAAAAGCATGACAGGACCTCTTAAATATGAGATCTGGGGTCAAAAAGACCTCAGATCTCACATTTACACTAAAATGTAATAAAAAATAAAAATAAAAAAATTAAATGTCATTTAAAAAAAAAAAATAAAAATAAAATGTTGCTTTAAGAGCTATGGGTGGAAGTGACGTTTTGACGTCGCTTATGCCCTGCAATGATATGGAGATGGGTGGGGGCCATCTTCCCCTCACTTGTCTCCATACCAAGCCAGGGAGAGGACCCGATCGACCTCCGCCGCTACCGACGGCTCTGGTAAGCAGCGGAGGGCACTGGAGAGCGGCGGCAAGGGGCCTTCTCCAGCCGCTGATAAAAGTGATCTTGCGGCGAATCCACCGCAGAGACCACCTCTATCTGAAAATCGGAGTGCTCACTGAAGAAGAGGATACCGGCGTTATGGTAGCTAGCTGCTGCCATAACAACGATATCCCTCTTCAAAGTGCCGACGTAGATCGGTGTGAGCCGGTTCGAAAGTGGTTACCATTAAATATGAAAGCAGCAGGAGCGGAGGGGGTGGGCGCTGACATGAGCAGACAGGCGGGGGGGGCTAGGAGGACACAGGAGACAGATAGCAGGCTGCGGATGATGGAGGCACGTAAACTGACCACGGTGTCAGGACTCAGCAGCCATGATTATAGTGGTCAGTTTACAGGGGGGGGCATAGCCAGACAGGATCAGCCAGGTTTTATAGGTGTTACAGGGGGCCAAATGACACAGCACAAGCACTGTGCCGTATAACATGTTTTAAGGGAACAGGATCTGTTTTTTTGGGTTAACAAATGCTTTCAAATTGTCTTTTTTGTGCGTGTGATTTAGGGATTTTCCCAGAAGTCTAAGATACAAGTTGAACTTTAAGGTGTGCTTAGCCTTTAAATGTCACCCACTGAAGCCAGGTGCAAAAACACACTGTCACCCACTGAAGCCCAAAACACCTTAATACCACAATTCCCCTCTGTTCCGCCCACACTATTTTCTATTTCTGAGTGAAATAAAAACTGGCGCAGGAACTGCTTCCAACAAAGGGAAAGCTGCAGTTTTTAATATAGAAATCTGCCGCAGATTGCTGCCAGAGTGGACCTGGCATACGGGATATGAATTGTCAGCAGACAGCTCACACGCCTCTCTGCCAAGCATGCAGGGTTAATAACCCTCCTCCTTCCTCCTGCACTCAGCTGAGCAGGGAAGGGGGCAGAAGAATTGGAGTATGCAGCTCCAGCTGAACTGCCCTCTGTGCCTTGTCTGTTAGAGACACAGCAATAGAACATAGAGCAAATCACTTCCCCTTGTGCCCATTTTGATATATATGTGCAGCATCTACTATACTATATGGGTTGTTGTCCTGTTGAAACACCCATTTCAAGGGAATTTCTTCTTCAGCATAAGGCAACATGACCTCTTCAAGTATTTTGATGTATTCAAACGGATCCATGAGCCCTGGTGTGCAATAAATAGGCCCAACACCATAGTATGAGAAACATCCCTATATCATGATGCTAGCGCCACCATGCTTCACAGTCTTCACAGTGTACTGTGGTCTGAATTCAGTGTTTGGGAGTCGTCTGACAAAACACTCTGCAGCCCCTAGACCCAAAAATAACAATCTTGCTTTCAACAGTCCACAAAATGTTGCGCCATTTCTCTTTAGGCCAGTCAATGTGTTCTTTGGCAAATTCGAACCTCTACAGCACGTCATTTTTTTCAACAATGGGACTTTGCGGGGGCTTCTTGCCAATAGCTTGGCTTCACATAGGCATCTTCTAATTGTTACAGCTCTCACAGGTAACTTTAGACCTTCTTAGATTACCATGGAGCTGATCATTGGCTGAGTCTCTGCCATTTTGGCGATTCTTCCAGCCATTCGAATGGTAGTTTTCAGTTTTCTTCCACAGCTTTCTGGTATTGGTTGTCGTGTTAAAGCATTTGAAATAATTTTAGCTGAGCAGCCTATCAGTTTTTGCACCTCATTATATGTTTTCCCCTCTCCAATCAACTTTTTAATCAAAGTACGCTGTTCTTCTGAACAATGCCTGGAACGACCCATTTTAATCAGACTTTCAGAGAGAAATGCACTATACCCAGCATATACAACATTTTCTGCCTTCCTCCTTAAATAAGGGCCACCTGTTTTATCACAGACTGAATGGCCACACTAATTGAACTCCACACTGCTATTTTGAACACACCCCTTTCAATTAAGGATTCAATTACGCAGAATCAGCAGCATTCATGTCATGACTGTTGGTTTTCTATTACTCTACCACACCTACGAGTAAATTATATGCAATGTAGAAATATAATTTATACCAAAAACAGTGATTGATCTGGTTAGTGATGTTGGACTGCTATTATTTTTAAACACAACTGTATATCACCTAGAGGTGATAGAGTTTCTCTTAGCAAAACTAGGGGTACACTTTAAGCCTTCTGTATGAGTAAAACAAATAGCACTGTGTTTTAAATAATTTCACACGGGCTATTTCTAACCTCTTCAAAGGATCCATCACAGTCTTCTGAATTTGGTTAACCTGTACCAAGAACATTAGAGTGTTAAAGTTGCATTGATTTAGGGTGGATAGTGAGGGGAAAAAGTATTTGATCCCCTGCTGATTTTGTACGTTTGCCCACTGACAAAGAAATGATCAGTCTATAATTTTAATGGTAGGTTTATTTTAACAGTGAGAGACAGAATAACAACAAAAAAGTTATAAATTTGCCGTATTTGAAGGAGGAGGAGGAGGATTTGTCAGTGGACAAATGTACAAAATCAGCAGGGGATTAAATACTTTTTTCCCATATACATATATACACACACACAGAAATAGACACATATACATACACAAGCAAACATGCAATGCTAATGTCACAAATACCTTTTCCTGATTAAATGCATCCATACGTTTCATTGCTGTGTCCAGTGCGGTCACCATTGCTAGAAAATCTGCATCTGGTTCACACAAGGGGTTCCCTAATAGGTCCGAGGAGATCCTGACACCCGACTTAGACATGGCTGGTAAGGAAAGAAATACATTCATACTAAATTACACATGAATAGAGTACTAAAGTTTTAGAGGAAATCAGTGCTGAGAAATGTCGAGGCTGTCACTGCACGCCTCAATCTGAAAATTCTACTTGTCTGGCTGCTGACCGAATGAAATCAATAAAGTCTCAGTCACTGAACAAGTCAACAAGTACTTCAGATTACACTGAATGCATTCTTGCTCAAGGTCAGACACTGAAAAAAGTACTAAAATTACAAGATCAGCAAGGCTGCCAAGTGGTTAGCATTTTCAGAAAGAGGTCAACAGTCCTGTGAGAAATATACAGAGAGAGTGTGAGTGTTTTAGGGTGTGTGTCAATGGGCTTTGCTTACTTCAGAACTGCTTCACTCTTCATACAAAGTCTGGGAATTCAAAAGGTCAGAAAGAGATCAACTGCAGGTCCACTGACCTTCTGAATGGTCTCAGAAGTGTCTCAAAATGATGTGAAAAGCATGCTGCTTTTTTCCTATTAAAGCCCATAGGACCAGGCCCATAAAGTGATTAGTGGATGGGAGCTAAACAAAAGGAGCAGGAAAGATACCGATACCTAAATCGGCCTCTATGCTTTTCTTCATGTCTTTTTGCAGCTTTTTGGTCTGGTCTTCTAGCCTGTGAGATACAGAAGGAAAAATAATGGTTAACGTGATTGTAAAGGCATGTTTAAAAAAAACAAAACAAAACAAAAAAAAAACATGTTATACTTTCCTTCCTCTGTGCAGTTGGTTTTGCACAGAGCAGCCCAAATCCTCCTCTTCTCGGGTCCCTCTTCACTGCTCCTAGCCCCTCCCTCCTTTGAGTGCCCCTCAGCCAGCAGCTTGCTACAGGGGGCACCCAAGCCGAGTCAGAGCTCCGTGTATCCATTCAGATACAGAGCCCCAACCTGGCCTGCTCCCTCTCTCCCCTGATTGGCTGACTGACTTTGATTGACAGTTGCGGGAGCCAATGGCGCCGCTGCTGTCTCAGCCAATCAGGAGGAGTGTCCTGTATGGCTGAGGGGATCGTGGACACCGCTGGAGAGATAAGGGGCTCAGGTAATTAGGGGGTGCTGCTACACACAGAAGGTTTTTATCTTATTGCATTAAATGCCTTAAAGCGGAGTTCCGCAGCAAAAAAAATAAAAAATTAAAGTCAGAAGCTACAAATACTGCCGCTGCTGACTTTTAAAATATGGACACTTACCTGGCGATGTCTTTACACGAAGCCGACCCGTCCCTCGACTCCCAGGTGGAAGCGCTGCCATCTTCAGTAAGGGAATCAGGAAGTGAAGTCTTGCGGCTTCACAGCCTGGTTCCCTACTGCGCATGCGCGAGTCGCACTGTGCGTTCTGACAGGTCCCTGCTGTCTTCTGGGATCTGTGTGTCTCCCAGAAGACAGCGGGGGGCAGACATGGCTTGATTGCTGCAAATTCTGCGGCGATCTATCGCTGGCAGTGGGAGCAAATACCTGTATTAGACAGGTAAGGTATCTGCTCCCACCTCCCCCCTGAAAGGTGCCAAATGTGACACCCGAGGGGGGGGGGGACACGATAAGCAGAAGTTCCTTTTTTGGGTGGAACTTCGCTTTAAGATAAAAATAAAAAATACCTGACTTTACAACTCCTTTAACATGTTATAGTGTCGTGTGTGTGAAAGATTTGTGGGGGAAGACAGCAGGAAAGCATTGATGGTATATACAATATAGCAATACAAGGCAGCAAGAAGATAAACACCTGTAATTAATTTCATGGTATAACTGAAACAGGACAGTAGCAAAGCCAAAGGTGCTGCTCATGTGATCAACTATGACACCAGCCATTTGATGGCATGACAGTTCAGCTGAAAGCACAAGTGACCCACAGTCACCCTTCACTTCATACCTTGTATGTAACCATTTTGGGAAGCCATTAAATTGATGGGTTTAGTTCCATTTTAACACAAAAAGACACAATAAGAGGATAATCACAATAAGGATCTTTATCTGTTTTTTAATTGAGCCCAATGACCGGTATAAAGAGGCGACTTACTGTTGGAGCTTGCCATATTCTCGTTCAAAGTCCCTTTCTACCTGAAACCAGAGAAGACACATGTCCAATTACAGTGACACAGTTTCCAACCAGTACATGACAACACTCATTCCCATCACAGAACATCAGGTTATTTACATTAAAAAGGGACCCAAACATCTATATTCAATACCAATTACATCTTTTTACGGGATCCTGTAATCCTGCCTGTGATTTGTGACGAGTTCTTCCTTGGAAATGCTTTAAACCTCCCTGGCGGTTTCAGTACCATTAGCAGTAACCCCGAGCCACACTCGGGATTGCATTGCAGGATCCTGGTGCAGGTTACTTACCTTGTCCTCAGAATCCTGCGATGTCCCCTCGCTGTGTCTGCAAGCTGTGTCCTCTGCCCGATGCCTCTGTGTGCCAGGCTCCGTTCCCTGCGAGCGTCGCGACGCATGGGGGCGGAGCCCGGCAGCAAATTCAAAAAGTACAAAATTCATAACACATACAGTATACTGTAATCTTACAGATTACATTACTGTATGAAATCAGTTACAGCTTCCCAGTACGCAAGCCACCAGGGCCAGTCCCACAGCTCCCCACAAGTGATGATAAATTAGGTATAGGACTGACCCTCCAGCTCCATGACAAGCAAGCCACCCTTAAGAGTAGCAACTCATAACGCCCAAGGGTTAAACTCCCCCACCAAACACAGAAAGGTCCTTGACTACATGAGCTCCCATAAAATAGACGTTCTCTTTCTACAAGAAACGCATTTTCCAGTCCGGTACAAACCATCCTTTCTCCACGCTCATTTCCCTCTATTTTTCCTATCCAATGCAGAGGATAAAACCAGAGGAGTAGCTACTAAAAGGTGCTGTAGGTTCTTTTTGAGATCGGAACAAAAGATCCTGAGGGCAGATTCCTCCTGATTAAAGGGACCATAGACTGTCACCTCTACTCCTTTGTGTCCTACTATGCCCCTAATTCCAGCCAATCAAAATTTTTCCGCGCACTCTGTAAGACCTTAGGCCCCCCAGTTAGAAGGTTCTGTAATCTTCGGGTGGGGGGGGAAGAGAATGACAATAATACAGCTTCGACCAAGGTCTAGACAGATCTAAACCTCCTCGCGCTCAAATTATTCGCCCAACCAGGAGCAGTTCCAAGATTGCCAAAATGATCTTTCAGCTGGCCTTAACTGAAATCTGGAGAGAATTGAACCCCACAAAAAGACTTCTCGCACTTCTCCCATTCACACCAATCCTACGCCAGGATTGACCCCCTCCTTAATCCCTTGAGTGCTTAAAGCGCATATTACAGATATGGTCTGGTCAGACCATTCCATGGTCGTTATTACTATCCGTAACCGACCCCCCCCCAACCTAAATTTCCCTACTATAGACTTAATGAAGCCATCCTAAATGACCCCATCAGAAAAATCTAAATAGAAAAGGCTCTTATAGAATACTTCACCCTTAACAATGTCAACGGTGTTTCAGTGGAAACTTTATGGGCGGCGCATAAAGCTACACTAAGGGGCAAAATCATACAAATTGCTACCCAACTGAAAAGAGCAAAACGCGCAGACATCGAGAAATTGGATAAGAACTTCTCTTCTCTCCGAGTAGATCACAAGAAAGACACATCTCGAGTCCCCACCTCCCTTCTAGAAGCAGCCCGTCTGGATTTGAACTTAGCACTGACAGCCGATGCAGAGAAAAGCATTAGATGGAGTGGGCGAGATATTACCAAAGAGACAAGACGGGTTCCCACCTGGCTTCCAGGCTTACACCTCGGGCCCGCACTTACTCCTTCCCTAAACTTAAGATTGCAGGTAGCCCCCAGATGGCGAACACCTTGAGCATTATGCAGGCCTATCACAAGTTCTACAGGAACCTATAGAGCGTACAGCAAACCAAAAGTACTTTGGATCTATCTAGCTTTCTTGAGAATCTCCCAATCCCCATTTTGGCGGCAGAACAGAGACAGACTCGAAGACCCCTTCTCTACAGAGGAGGTGTTAGAGGTGATTAAAAACTCAAACAAAAACTTACCCCGGGACCAGATGGGTTTTCAATTCCCTACTACAAAGCACTTGTGACCACTGTAGCGCCCTACATGGCTACATTTTTTAATGCCAAAACCAAAGGGGAGCCGCTTAACACACAGTTAAACTCCATGTTTATAACAGTCATCCCAAAACCAGATAAAGACCCGGGTGAGGTGAGCAATTACAGGCCATTGGCCTTACCTGTTTGCCCTAATGGACCACTGGGGATTTTGCCCTCGTTTTACAGGCCTTCTCAGGTCATTCTATTCTACGCCTGAAGCTAGGATTCGCCTACAGGGTCTCTACTCAGATCCCATTAAAACAGCTAAAGGCACTCGCCAAGGATGCCCATTATCTCCATTAATCTTTGCAATAGCAAAAGAATCCCTGGCAATTGCCATCCGCACAAACCCAAACATAGCGGGGGGGGTCAAGTGTGGCCCCAACACACATAAATGTGGTCTCTTCGTGGATCACCTACTCCTCTTCATCACCTCCCTGATCACCTCCCTTCCTGTCATATGCAAACTCCTAGAAGAATTTTCCAAGGTCTCAGGACTGTGGGTTAACTACACCAAATTACAAGCACTTAATGTTTCTCTCCAGCCATCTTTGATGGCCCAACTGAAGGAATCCTTTCAATTTGAATGGAGTGAATCTACCATAAAGGTACCTAGGGATAAACCTTATCCCCCCCATTATCGCTCATTACCACGCCATCTTTTTGGTGTGGGAGTTCCCCTTAAAATCAATACCAGACCGACGGGCCTGGTATGGTTTTGGAGGGGGAACCCATGCAGTTTTTGTTGTTTAATTTGGCGTGGAGTTTCCCCTAAAGATTTATACCAGACACAAAGTGCCTTACATTGTCGGGATCAAAGCTGGATACCCGTTCATTGTAGTCGGACGGATAAGCTTTTTTTCCACAAACTCTCAGCTCATTTTTCCTTTTGTGCGTTTTTGAGCTTCTTCATGCTTTTTTACACGTTTTTGCGCATATAGCCCTCTTTTCTGCTCGTAAGCTCCTTTCAAAAACGCGAGGTTGGTGGGGGTTTTTTTTCTGCCTGTAAGATCATATGCCTGAAAAAGCCATAGTGTGCCTGGGCACATGGGCTAACATGGAGGATAGTTTCCAAACATAAAAAAATGAGAGCTCAAAGCCTGTAGGAGATACAGTGTGCATGAGCCCTTAAGACATCTACAGTTTTCTTTCTGCGGGGCCTTAGAAAGCTCTTTTGATCCTGGCATGAAGACATGTCAACAGCAAAGAGAACATGTCAACAGCAAAGAGAACACCAGTCTCTATCCCTTACCTTTTGTCAGAACAGTGAACTGCCTTTTTTACATAGGCAGGCAGCCAAGGAGTAAAGGTAGTCGCATAGCAGATAGTGTTGGGCTCTAGCAACAAGCGTCACAATTTTGTTAATTTAGATCATGAAAAATAACACTTTTTATGTGTCATTTGTTAAGGTATATCACCTTTACCTGTAGGGACTATTTGATTCAAGGTCTAATGTTTGCATGTTCAAAACAGATTGGAAAAGTCAACAGTTTCCATGGGATGGACTTACTTTTTCACATGACTGTATATATTTAGCGGTTTACTTAAAGTTCATCTTTTAATGTAGTACACTCGGTAATAGAGTCTGTCAACCCTGTGATAATTCATTTTAAACCCGTATTGACACCTTTATAATAGAAATCCTGCGTGTGTTTTAGCAAGGAAGTTGCAGAATATCCATTTTCCATGACTGCGCCCTTCCCCTGGTATCTTCCAGTCCCTGACACTTGGGCTGTGGAAAGCAGAACATTGCAATGACAGGTACGAATGAAGTTCCTTTTAGAAAAGCAGCCTAATCTGTGTGTCCATGATGTCATAGCTGTTCCCGCTCCCACTCTTTGTAAAACAAGGTGGAATTTATGCTAATCCTGTGGGTGCAGAGGTACACAGTCACACACAATGCAGGCTTTGTAAAATATGGGAGCAAGATCCCAAAACACACATCATCAGCTTCCCTCACTACATAGCGGAGAGTAGGCATGCAGCTCACACAGCAAAAACGTGGTCTGAGGAACCGCAGCTAAAACTAACAGGCAGCAGTTGCTTATTGTACACATAAACACATGTATGAAAAAAAAGTCCCAGTAAATTAGGAGTTCAAGGGTTGCTTGCAATAAATGAGTAGCACGAGGCAGAAAACAAGTTCAAAAGTTAGAAAAAAAACAAATTTGTAGAAAATTTACATAATGGGCTCGTTTACACAGGTGTTACCCTCTGAAGAGTGATCCGAGGTGGATCACTTTTCAGAGAGAATCTGACAGACCGTGAGGAGGCATTATGTCGCCTCATCACTGTTTAACACCTAAAAACCCACACCACCCTGCCGAAACCACATGCGCTGCGGATTGTTGCAGGTAGATAAAGTGCAGCCCCATTTAGTTCAAAAAGGAGATTATTTTTGCTGCGCACAATGGAAAACATTGCGGCCAAAGCGTGTGTACATCCTTGTCTGCTGCTTTTGCAGCTTAAAGTCTAACTACAGGTTTTTTTGTGACTTTAAATAATTCATTAATTAATGTGCTTTTTATACGAGGTGTGTATGGGTTTTACAAGGGTGCCTTAAAAAATGTTTAATTAATTTTATTTATGTTCTATCATTTTTCTTTTAAACTTTATTGCAATCATACAGAGACTAACAAGCTCCTTTATGGGATACCACAAGAACAGGTGCTCTTTAGATAGACATTAAGAGGGAGGGGGTGTGCTGGTGCACACTCTGACAGCCCCATAAAAGTGATTGGGTGGTCCTAGAGCCCACCAGATCACTTTTATCCAAAAGTCCTGCACTGGCTCCTAAAGCCGGTACCAATCTCACAGCTGCAGCATCAACAATGAGCTTGATTTAACCACTTGTCTGCCATGCCGTTTATAAATGTACCTTGGTAGACAAGTTGTTGTGTCATGAAATATGAAGAAAGCATATCCCTCAATGGTGTGTACTTGTCCCAATTAAGAGCACTAAGTGTCATTTTCCTGACACCAAGGGAAAAAAAAAAGGTGACAGGGGAGGGATCTCCAGCCGATTGACAGCCTCAACTCTGTTCCTGTGTGCTGTGAGAGAGGGGGGTCCCCTTTCCTCCAATCAGCTTTCAGAGCTTCCTCCGCCCCCTTTTTTTCTGACAGCTCCGACAAGCTTTATATATTCTAGCCTTTAAACAGGTGTAGAGAAGAGAGGGCTTCAGATAAACATGTAAAACTTTTGTAGGAGGATTGGTTTCATCTCTGTGTATCACGGAGGTCGGTCACTTCACTGGGTAGGGGTTTTTTAACTTTTTTACTGCCAGAGCCGTTTTTGCGGTTTTTTTTGCATGTTTAAAAAATCATTTTTAGCCTGAAGATTACACCCCCAAACATTATATACATTTCTGAAAGCTGACACCCTAGAGAATAAAATAGTGGTAGTTCCAATTTTTTTATGTCACACGTCATTACCACAAAGGTCTAGAGAACGCAAAATTTCAGTAAAAAACACAGTAAAATGAATCTTAGGGCAAACAAACACAATAAACTACCTAAATGTTTGGTAAAATAAAAAAAGATACCCAATGTGTCCAACCCTATTTTTTCTATAGGAGACACTTCAAAAGCGTCAATTTAGGTGTCAGTTTAGTGTTACAGAGGAGGTCTTGTGTTAGAATTATTGCTCTCCCTCTGGCGTGTGCGGTGATATGTAACATGTGTATCACAATGAACGTTTTCATGTGTTGGTGCCCTCGACGCATGCGTTTATGTTCATATGTGTGGCTATCAGGGGCGGACTGACAACTCATGGGGCCCCCGGGCAATAGAACATCATGGGGCCCCCTGTGTCTCCGCCCACATGCAAGCCGCACCTACACAAAGCCCCACTTACATGGGGCACACAGTAAGGCACATCACATGGCACACAGAAGAGCACGGGGCACATCATGGGGCACAGGGCATGGGGCACACAGTAGGGCACATCACAGGACACATAATGGGGCACCCAGCAGGGTTTATTATGCTGTACACATCAGGGCACATTATTGAGCACAGCATGGTGCATCACAGAGGGTACAGGGCACATCAGTGGGTACACAGCGGGGCACATCACAGAGCACATCAGGAGATACACAGCAGGGAGCGTGCCGCTCATCACAGGGCATGTGGCAAATAGTAGGGCACATAGCAGGGCACATCCTTGGGAACAGGACACAGGCGGTACACATCAGGGCACACATCCCAGGGCATGGGGCACACAGCAGAGCACATTACAGGGCACACAGTAGAGCACAACAGGCGGTACACAGCAGGGCACATCACAAGGCACATCACAGGGCGAGGGGCACAGGGTAGGGCACATAAGGGGGTACACTAGCAGGGCACATCACAGGCCATGGGGCACGCAGTAGGGCAAATAGCAGGGCACAAACCAAAACACAGGGCACACAGTAGAGCACTGGGATCCTCCAGACTTAACACAGTGTCTTTCAGGGTAGCCATCAGGGGGGAAGGCGATACAGTGGGGGTGGAGGACACAGGGAGACACCATGGGGGGGGGGTTGGAGGGCACAGGGGGACACTGTGTGTGAGTGGCACAGGGAGACACCATGGGGGGGGATGGAAGACACAGGGGGACACTGTGGGGGGTGAAGGGCACAGGGGGATACTGTGGGGAGGTGGAGGGCACAGGGGGACACTGTGGGGAGGTGGGGGGGCACAGGGGGACACTGTGGGGGGGTGGAGGGCACTGTGGGGGGGGAGGTGGAGGGCACAGGGGGGCACTGTGGGAAGGTGGGGGGCACAGGGGGACACTGTGGGGAGGTGGGGGCACAGGGGGACACTGTGGGGAGGTGGAGGGCACAGGGGGACACTGGCGGGGTGGAGGGGGGCACAGGGGGACACTGTGGGGGAGGTGGAGGGCACAGGGGGGCACTGTGAGGGGCACAGGGGGACACTGTGGGGAGGTGGGGGCACAGGGGGACACTGTGGGGAGGTGGAGGGCACAGGGGGACACTGTGGGGGGGTGGAGGGCACAGGGGGGCACTGTGGGGAGGTGGAGTGCACAGGGGGACACTGTGGGGAGGTGGAGGGCACAGGGGGACACTGTGGGAAGGTGGGGGGCACAGGGGGACACTGTGGGGAGGTGAAGGGCACAGGGGGGCACTGTGGGGAGGTGGGGGGCACATGGGGACACTGTGGGGAGGTGGGGGGGCACAGGGGGGCACTGTGGGGAGGTGGGGGCACAGGGGGACACTGTGGGGAGGTGGAGGGCACAGGGGGGCACTGTGGGGAGGGGGGAGGTGGGGGGCACTGCGGGGAGGTGGGGGGCACATGGGGACACTGTGGGGAGGTGGGGGGGCACTGTGGGGAGGTGGGGGGCACAGGGGGACACTGTGGGGAGGTGGGAGGGCACAGGGGATCACTGTGGGGAGGTGGGGGGCACTGTGGGGAGGTGGGGGGCACAGGGGGACACTGTGGGGAGGTGGAGGGCACAGGGGGACACTGTGGGGAGGTGGGGGGCACAGGGGGACACTGTGGGGGGCACAGGGGGACACTGTGGGGAGGTGGGGGACACTGTGGGGAGGTGGAGGGCACTGTGGGGAGCACAGGGGGGCACTGTGGGGAGGTGGGGGGCACTGTGGGGAGGTGTGGGGCACAGGGGGTCACTGTGGGGATGTGGGGGGCACAGGGGGACACTGTGGGGAGGTGGGGGGCACAGGGGGACACTGTGGGGAGGTCGGGGTCACTGTGGGGAGGTGGGGGGCACAGGGGGTCACTGTGGGGGGTGGAGGGCACAGGGGGGCACTGTGGGGAGGTGGGGGGCACAGGGGGACACTGTGGGGGCACAGGGGGACACTGTGGGGAGGTGGGGGTCACTGTGGGGAGGTGGGGGGCACAGGGGGACACTGTGGGGAGGTGGGGGGCACAGGGGGACACTGTGGGGAGGTGGGGGTCACTGTGGGGAGGTGGGGGGCACAGGGGGGCACTGTGGGGGTGGAGGGCACACAGGGGGGCACTGTGGGGAGGTGGGGGGCACAGGGGGACACTGTGGGGAGGTGGGGGGCACAGGGGGACACTGTGGGGAGGTGGGGGGCACAGGGGGACACTGTGGGTGGGAAGCTGTGCAGCAACTTTCTAATAGCAGCACGTGGTACAAGCTGCTGCACTTTCCTTCCTAGATGCAGAGTAGCGCGGGAAGCGGCTGTATACAGACCTCTCGTGATGCGCTCCTCCTCCTCCTCGCCGGCCCCTCCTCTTTTCTGTCCGTCCGAGGTGATGACAGATACAAGCACCTGGGGTGGACGGGAGGGAAGGAGGGGCCGGCGGGGAGGAGGAGGAGCGCATCACGAGGTGTGTGTGTATACACTGCAGTCTCTTAGCAGTGAGCAGGGACCCGATCAGCCCGTCAATCACAGCTAGCTGACGGGTAGATCGGGTCCCGAAGTGGAAGCTGCCATGGGGCCCCCTACTGGCCACGGGCCCTCGGTCAGCGTCCGAACTGCCCGATGGTCAGTCCGCCCCTGGTGGCTATGTGGGGGTGGGGGGAGATTTGGTGATGTTGCTTCTATGCTGCCCACTGTTCTCCTTGCTGGAGGCTCTGACATGAGGAAGCAAAGCCTTGCCTCTACCAAGATGCCCACCTCCAAACAGGGACACAGTACAGAATAAGACATGGTAAGTCAGTAATTATGAAACAATCAGATGCAGGGATAACCCAAGGGATAATTGTGACTAGCACTTTGCTCTCCACATGCCTTTTTTTAAACACAGCTTTAGGCCCGGTTCACACTGATGCGAGTTCATAACGAATGCAATGCGTCAAAATCACTTTAAATTCGCATGTCATCCCTAAAGTCATTGTTTTCAATGACGGTCGTTCACATACATGCATTGCAATTCCTCTACGAATGCGTCCTTTTTTTTTTTTTTACACATTATGATTCCATTGGCTAGAATATCAATCGCAGCTATGTCCAACACCTGAAATTCGCAGTAAATTCGCACCTCACACAGGACAAAAAAACAGAACAAATTCACAGCGCAGCAGTGTGAACAGAGCCTTCGTGAACTAGTGTGGACCTGTGGCTGCAATGAATGGATTTCTTCTTCAACCTTAGACCATTTTGTTACTTACTGTTTTCGGGACAATCTGCTTTTTTGGTCCGGCTTTAAAAGGGTTCCTAGAAAAGAAAAAGAAAAAAAAAGAAAACTATTTACATCCATACATGTATGCAGAAGAAAGAACGTGCAATGCAAAACCAAAACTGAGCAAAATAAATCTTTAATAACTACTGTAAAGCTGTACTACCAATGGGTTACATTTATTAGCCAGAGAAGCCTTCAAGCTCCTCTCCGATTTAGTTTTACTTTGTTACTGTTACATGCTATCCCCTTGTCCAGCATGAGTACTGGCCAATAAATCAGTCTCGTGGAACAGCAGTCAGCAGGACTAATGCAGGACTAAAGTTGGCCATTGGCTGCTGGAATTGTGTCCGCTTCCTGTTGAATCAACCAAAATTTGAGCAGTGAGTCTGCCCTGTTGGCACTACACCGTTATAAATCAAGCGTATACTTACTGTCCTATAACCCCTTTGCATTATACAGTTAGGTCCATACAGTGCCCTGCAAAAGTATTCACCCTTCTTGGCATTTTACCCATTTTGTTACATTACAGCCTTTAGTTCAATGTTTTTTTAATCTGAATTATATGCGATGGATCAGAACACAATAGTCTAAGTTGGCGAAGTAAAATTAGAAAAATATATACATAAAACTATTTTTCAAAAATAAAAAAAACTGATAATTGGCATGTGCGTATGTATTCACCCCCTTTGTTATGAAGCCCATAAAAAGCTCTGGTGCAACCAATTACCTTCAGAAGTCACATAATTAGTGAAATGATGTCCACCTGTGTGCAATCTAAGTGTCACATGATCTGTCATTACATATACACACCTTTTTGAAAGGCCCCAGAGGCTGCAACACCTAAGCAAGAGGCACCACTAACCAAACACTGCCATGAAGACCGAGGAACTCTCCAAACAAGTAAGGGACAATGTTGTTGAGAAATACAAGTCAGGGTTAGGTTATAAAAAAAAAAAAAAATATCCAAATCTTTGATGATCCCTAGGAGCGCCATCAAATCTATTATAACCAAATGGAAAGAACATGGCAGGTTTGCTGTTGTACCAAGAGGACGGCCGCACACCAAAACTCATGGACCGGGCAAGGAGGGTATTAATAAGAGAGGCAGCACAGAGACATAAGGTAACCCCGGTGGAGCTGCAGAGTTCCACAGCAGAGACTGGAGTATCTGTATATAGGATGACAATAAGCCGTACGCTCCAAAGAGTTGGGCTATAAGGCAGAGTGGCCAGAAGAAAGCCATTACTTTCAGCAAAAAACAAAATGGTACGTTTTGCGTTTGCGAAAAGGCATGTGGGAGACTCCCAAAATGTATGGAGGAAGGTCTGATGAGACTAAAATATAACTTTTTGGCCATCAAAGAAAATGTCTGGTGCAAACCCAACACATCACATCACCCAAAGAACACCATCCCCACAGTGAAACATGGTGGTGGCAGCATCATGCTGTGGGGATGTTTTTCAGCAGTCGGGACTGGGAAACTGGTCAGAGGTGAGGGAAAGATGGATGGTGCTAAATACAGGGATATTCTTGAGTACAACTCTATGTGTGATTTGAGGCTAGGATGGAGGTTCACCTTCCAGCAGGACAATGACCCCAAACACACTGCTAAAGCAACACTTGAATGGTTTAAGGGGAAACATGTAAATGTGTTGGAATGGCCTAGTCAAAGCCCAGACCTCAATAAATAGAAAATCTGTGGTCAGACGTAAAGATTGCTGTTTACAAGCGCAAACCATCCAACTTGAAGGAACTGGAGCAGTTTTGCAAGGAGGAATAGGCAAAAATCCCAGTAGTAAGGTGTCCAAAGCGACTTGGAGCTGTGATAGCCGCAAAAGGTGGCTCTACAAAGTATTGACTTTGGGGGGGGTGAATAGTTATGCACATTGAGTTTCTGTTATTCTGTCCTATTTGTTGTTTGCTTCACAAAAAAAAAAAAAAAAAAAATCTTAAAAGTTGTGGGCATGTTCTGTAAATAAAATGATGCAAATCCTCAAACAATCCATGTTATTTCCAGGGTGTGAGGCAACAAAATATGAAAAATGCCAAGGGGGTGAATACTTTTGTAAGGTACTATATATACTATTTGGACACAGGCACAATGTTCATACGTGTGGCTGTGAATGCCACCAGAATAAAATTAAAACAAAACAATCCAAATGAATTTGAAGAAGTGCAGACTTTCAGATTTAATTCAAGGGGTTGAACATAAATATCGAGTACAAATTTTAGGAACTGCAACCATTTTTATACATAGTCTCTCTCTCCCCCCCCCCCCCCCCCCGCAGCCTCTGCGTTTTCAGTATTCTCAAATGTAATTGGACAAATTAATATAATCATAAATAAAATGGTAATTCTTAATAATATTTTGTTGAGAAACCTTTACCGGCAATGACTGCCTGAAGTCTGGAACCCATGGACATTACCATTACCCATGGACATTAGACTGGGTTTCCTCCTTTCTCTTGCTTTGCCAGGCTCTAACGATAGCTGTCTTCAGTTGTTCTTTGTTTGTGGGTCTTTCTGCCTAGTTTTGCCTTCAGCAAGTGAAATGCATTCTCAATTGGGTTGAGATCAGGTGATTGACTTGGCCATTGCAGAAAATTCCACTTTTTTCTTCAAAAGCTCCTGGGTTGCTTTTGCAGTGTATTTTGGATCATTGCCCATCTGTACTGTGAAGCGCCGTCCAATCAACTGCATTTGTCTGAATCTGGGCTGACACTGTGGGGGTTATTTACGAAAGGCAAATCCACTTTGCACTACAAGTGCAAACTACAAGTGCAAAGTGCAACTGAAATTGCACTTGGAAGTACACTCGCTGTAAATCTGAGGGGTAAATCTGAAATGAGGGGAAGCTCTGCTGATTTTATCATCCAAACATGTGCAAGTTAAAATGCTGTTTTTCTATTCTCCTTGCATGTCCCCTCGGATCTACAGAGACTGCACTTCCAAGTGCACTTTGCACTTATAGTTTGCACTTGTAAAGCAAAGTGGATTTGCCTTTCGTAAATAACCCCCTATATCTCTAAACACTACAGAATTAATCCGGCCGCTTCTGTCTTCTGTCACATCATCAATAAACACCAATGACCCAGTGCCACTGGAAGCCATACATGCCCATGCCATCACACTGCCTCCACCATGTGTTACAGATGACGTTGTGTGCTTTGGATCATGAGCTGTTCCAAGCCTTCTCCACACTTTTTTCTTCCCATCATTCTGGTACAGATTAATCTTGGCTTCATCCATCCAAAGAATGCTTTTCCAGAACTGGTCTGGCTTTTTTTAGATGTTTTTTGGCAAAGTCTAATTTGGCTTTTCTATTCTTCAGGCTTATGAAAGGTTTGCACCTTGTGGTAAACCATCTGTATTTGCTCTTATGAAGTCTTCTCCTGATTGTAGACTTTGACAATGATCCTCCCACCTCCTAGAGAGTGACCTTCACTTGTCTTGATCCTGTGATCATCCACCACTGTTGTCTTCCATGGACATCCAGGCTTTTCATGTTGCTGAGCTCACCAGTGTGTTCTTCTTTCCTCAGTGTGTACCAAGCTGTTGATTTAGATACTCCTAATGTTGCTGCCATCTCTCTGGTGGAGTCGTTTCGTTTTTGAAGCCTTATGCCCCGTACACACGGTCGGACATTCCGACAACAAAATCCAAGGATTTTTTCCGACGGATGTTGGCTCAAACTTGTCTTGCATACACACGGTCACACAAAGTTGTTGGAAAATCCGAACATTCTGAACGTGGTGACGTAAAACACGTACGGGACTATAAATGGGGCAGTAGCCAATAGCTTTCATCTCTTTATTTATTCTGAGCATGCATGGCACTTTGTGTGTCGGATTTGTGTACACACGATCGGAAATTCCGACAACGGTTTTTGTTGTTAGAAAATTTTATAGCCTGCTCTCAAACTTTGTGTGTCGGAAAATCCGATGGAAAATGTGTGATGGAGCCTACACACGGTCGGAATTTCCGACAACAAGGTCCTATCAGACATTTTCCGTCGGAAAATCCAACCGCGTGTACGGGGCATTACAATAGCATGTGTCACTTGCATGGACAGCTCCTTTGAATGCATGATGTAGGTTCACAGCAATAGATTCCAAATGCAAAATACCACACTTAGAATCAACTCCAGACCTTTTACCTGCTTAATTGATGAAGAAATAACGAAGGAGTAGCCCACACCTGGCCACGAAACAGCAATTGTCCAATTACTTTTGGTCCCTTGAAAAAGGGAGATGGCTATTCTTAAGAGCCGTAATACCTAAATCCTTCCTCCAATTTGAATGTACATACCCTCAAATTAAATCTGAGAGTGTGCACTTTCAGCCCATCTCCATTATATAAACTATGGCTTGAACAAGCTTTGGTAAATACCTGAAAAAAGCTAAAATGTTGCCTGTATATGGACCCAACTATATATTGATCAATTTAGTGGGGATTTTTGGGGATTCCCCTGGTTATTTTCATAGACAACCATGTTTACCTACCGGTGGCGTCTAATCTCCTAAACATTGTATTTTACCCCAATGTGGATGCGCACTGTTTGATTTTGGCCCAGAGCTGTTTTCACCTCCAGCTGTGTCTGCCCCATACTGGCACTATACAGGATATTTGACACAGGGAAAAAGTATTGAACACGCTAACCGAAATGTGTTTAGTACTTCGTACAAAATCCTTTGTTGGTAATGACAAGACGCCTCCTGCATGGAAAAACTAGATGCATGCATTGCTCGGGTGTGATTTTGGCCCATTCTTCCACACAGTCTTCAAATCTTGAAGGTTCCATGGGCCTTTTTTATGAACTCTGATCTTTAGTTCTTTCCATAGATTTTCTATTGGATTCAAGTCAGGTGATTGGCTGCACCATTCTAGCAGCTTTATTTATTTTTTTCTTTCTTTGAAACAAACTGAGAGTTCCCTTGGCTTTTTGTTTGGGGTCATGGTCTTGCTGAAATGTCCACCCTTATTTTCATCTTCTTTATCATGGTAGATGGCAGCAGATTTTTATCAAGAATGTCTTGGTACAATTTTCCATATATCATTCCTTCAGTCATATGAAGTTTGCTGAAAAACAGCCCCACACCATGAAGTTCCCACCTCCAAACTCCGCTTGGTATGGTGTTTTTGGGGTGATGTGCAGTGCCATTTGACCTACAAACAAGGAGTGTATTATGGTATCCAAAGAGTTCAATTTTGGTCTCATCTTACTAAACTATATTCTCCCAGTATTTCACAGGCTTGTCTAAATGTTGTGCAGCAAATTTTAAATGAGCTTCAACATGCCTTTTCTTCAGCAACGGAGTCTTGCGTGGTAGTGTGCATACGGGCCATGGCGGTTAAGTGCATAACTTATTGGTTTTCTTTGAAACAATTGTACCTGCTAAGTCCCGGACGTTCTGAAGCTCTCCACAAGTGGTCCTTGGCTCTTCTGATAATTCTTTTCACTCCTCTGTGGAACATTCAGAAGTTTAAAAATCCTTCTGTAACCAATGCCAGCAGTATGTTTTGCAACAATAAGGTTGCAAAGATCTTGAAAAAGCTCTTTGCTTTTACCCATCATGAGATGTTTCTTGCGTGACACCTTGGTAATGAGACACCTTTTTATAGGCCATCAATTGAGAATAAACCAGCTGATATTAATTTGCGCTTACAAGGGGCAGCATTGCTTTCTAATTATGGATCGATTTCAGCCGGTGTCTTGGCCTTCCATGCCTTTTTGCACCTCCCTTTCTTCATGTGTTCAACACTTTTTCCCTGCACCATTCCATTTTATTACACATAACAATTTCTTTGTATGTGTGTATGTATGTGTGTATGTATGTATGTATATATAGAAAAATGGTGACATGTTCAATACTTCTTTTACCCGCTGTATGTCTGTGTTAATGTGCGTGTATAATTTAATTTATATATATATGACTCATATATATATTTACATACACACACACAAAAAAAGTGAGTACACCCCTCACATTTTTGTGAATATTTTATTATATCTTTTCATGTGACAACACTGAAGAAATGACACATTGCTACAATGTAAAGTAGTAAGTGTACAGCTTGTATAACAGTGTAAATTTGCTGTCCCCTCAAAATAAATCAACTCACAGCCAATAATGTGTAAACCGCTGGCAACAAAATGGAATACATCCTTAAGTGAAAATGTCCAAATTGGTTCCAATTAGCCATTTTCCCTCCCCAGTGTCATGTGACTCATTAGCGTTACAAGGTCTCAGGTGTGAATAGGGAGCAGGTGTGTTAAATTTGGTGTTATCGCTCTCACTCACTCATACTGGTCACTGGAAGTTCAACATGGCACCTCATGGCACAGAACTCTGAGGATCTGAAAAAAGAAATTGCTGCTCTACATAAAGATGGCCTAGGCTATAAGAAGATTGCCAAGACCCTGAAACTGAGCTGCAGCATGGTGGCCAAGACCATACAGCAGTTTATCAGGACAGGTTCCACTCAGAACAGGCCTTGCCATGGTCGACCAAAGAAGTTGAGTGCACATGCTCAGCGTCATATCCAGAGGTTGTCTTTGGAAAATAGACGTATGAGTGCTGCCAGCATTGCTGCAGAGGTTGAAGGGGTGGGGGGGGGGCAGCCTGTCAGTGCTCAGACCATACACTGCATCAAATTGGTCTGCATGGCTGTCGTCCCAGAAGGAAGCCTCTTCTAAAGACAATGCAAAAGAAAGCCCACAAACAGTTTGCTGAAGAGAAGCAGACTAAGGACATGGATTACTGGAACCATGTCCTGTGGTCTGATGAGACCAAGATAAACGTATTTGGTTCAGACGATGTCAAGTGTGTTTGGCGGCAACCAGGTGAGGTGTACAGAGACAAGTGTGTCTTGCCTACAGTCAAGCATGGTGGTGGGAGTGTTATAGTCTGGGGCTGCACGAGTGCTGCCAGCACTGGGGAGCTACTGTTCATTGTGGGAACCATGAATGCCAACATGTACTGTGACATACTGAAGCAGAGCATGATCCGCTCCCTTCGGAGACTGGGCCGCAGGGCAGTATTCCAACATGATAACGACCCCCAAACACACCTCCAAGATGACCAATTCCTTGCTGAAGAAGCGAAGGGTAAAGGTGATGGACTGGACAAGCATGTCTCCAGACCTAAACCCTATTGAGCATCTGTGGGGCATCCTCAAACAGAAGGTGGAAGAGCGCAAGGTCTCTAATATCCACCAGCTCCATGATGTTGTCATGGAGGAGTGAAAGAGGACCGCAGTGGCAAACTGTGAAGCTCTGGTGAGCTCTATGCCCAAGAGGGTTAAGGTAGTGCTGAAAAATAATGGTGGCCATACAAAATATTGACACTTTGGGCCCAATTTGGATATTTTCACTTAGGGGTGTACTCACTTTTGTTGCCAGCGGTTTAGACATTAATGGCTGTGTGTTGAGTTATTTTGAGGGGACAGCAAATTTACACAGTTATAAAAGCTGTACACTCACTACTTTACATTGTAGCAAAGTGTCATTTCTTCAGTGTTGTCACATGAAAAGATGTAATAAAATATTTACAATAAATGTGAGGGGTGTTTTGTGAGATACTGTGTGTGTGTGTGTATATATATATATATATATTACACACACACACACACACACACACACACACACACACACACACACACACACACACACACACACACACACACACACACAGGTCTCAGCTTTCCTAGAGTAAGAAAAATTAAACAAATGTATACACAGAGTGGAAAAGCTGAGTGATAAAGAATTCAAAGAGGAAGATAAATATAAGAACAGACTGATAAGCTATAATTAAACCACGCTTCTCTTTTTTTTGTTTGGACTGTACATTTCAAGTGGAACAGATCAGACTGGGTTTCCTTTAGCTCATATTTGCGTATCAAATAATTTACATAGGAAGCTGGAAAGATGTATACACATATACATAGCAATGACATTCACAAGAACAGTTGGGGAATTCTATAACGAGCGCCTGAAAGTGAAACTGAAAAGGAGATACAATCACAACACTTAAATTAGATTCATGGTAGAGGCATATACTTAGGCAGGTCATTATAAATCAGGGGTCTCAAATCTTTCTAAACAAAAAGGGCCAGTTTACTGTCCTTCAGACTTTAGGGGGGCCGGTGTTCTAACGAGAAATGCCTCCCGTCGAAAAATGCCCCCGATGGGTCTGCATATGCGCAGTAACAAACGTCACTCGAGCTGATATGTTGATCAGCTGGCGTGACGTAAACACAGCGCACACGCAGATCGTCCGAGTCATTTTTCGACGGGACGGGCAGTATTCAAAGCTATGCAGACAGCGGAGGGAGACCGTACTTGTCAGATTGTGCCTCGCTGTTGAGGGGCAGGTTTTTCGTGTGCTGAAGGGTGGGTTTTGTCTGCGTTGTAGGATGGGTTTGGTGTGCTGGTGCGGTTTTGGCTGTGTCTAAGGGTGGGTTGCAACACACAGAAAACCCGCCCTTCAACACACCCACAATCCGTCCCTCAACAGCGAGGCTCAATCTGACAACTACGTCCCCCCTGCTGTTTGCATAGCATCGGCTAATATCTCAGACGACCTGCGCATGTGCTGTGTTGATGTCACGCCAACTGATCAACATATCAGCTGGAGTGGCGTTTGTTACTGCGCATGCGCAGACTCACTGGGGGTATTTATCGACAGGGGGCGTTTCTCAATAGAACACTGGGCTGTAGCCAGTGGGAATAGAAATTGTCCTGGCATCAGTGGGAGTAAACGATGCCCCATCTTGGATATTAAGGGGGAGGAATAGTGCCCCATTTTTGGTGTCAGCGGTAGGAATTATGCCCGATTATTGGTGTCAGTGTGAGGAATATTTTCCCCAATCAGTGGGAGGAATAGGGCCCCAAGAGCCAGATAAAGGCAAGCATAGGGCCGCAGTTCGGAGACCACAGTTATAAAAGAATGGAACTGGGAGCTGCAATGACTAGACCAGTTTTTTTCAATCCACAACCAGCACAAATCTCAAAAAATATAATGGCTCATTTACACCAGCTTCTCCCTCTGAAGAGGGATCGGCGGCAGTTCGCTTTTTAGAAGACATTTGAAAGGAGATGAGGTAACCACATCTACCTTGATGGAGTATTTGTGTAGGTCCTTTGATAAGCACACTGGTCACATCTCTAAAATCTATGACGTACCGACTTCCAAGTCAGAAAAACGGTTTTATATGACGAAGAGAGAACAAGACATAGGCGAAAAGTTCGAAATAGCTGAATGGTCCAAAATTTCACAGTGTGCGTCGAAATCATACATAAATACCTCATTGATTGAAGCCAACTATAAAAAAGGTATTGATGAGATGGTACATGGTTCCGGCAAGAATAGCCGCGTATGTCACAGGGGCCTCTTCCTCTTGTTTGATGGTCCGGGATGGAAGGCACAGTATTACATATATGGTGGTCCATCCCCAAAGTGAAACGCTTCTGGATCCGTATCTACAACTTAATTTATTCACTTACACAGGTGAATCTACTCAAATCACCACAGCAGGCTCTTTTGGGACAACCAGTTGATGGAACACCAAGACAGGCAGGGAAACTCAAGCCTTTATTTTCAGCTAGGATAGCGATAGCTAGGTCCTGGAGGACACTTATGATCCCCTTTGACTTGGTGAAAAACAAGTTG
Source organism: Lithobates clamitans (assembly GCA_037952925.1). NCBI lineage: Eukaryota > Metazoa > Chordata > Amphibia > Anura > Ranidae > Lithobates > Lithobates clamitans. Next base: position 3,502,357 of record JBBGZY010001091.1, read on the forward strand.
TCATGGATCATGGTAAACAAATGCCTTTTGGCAATTCTATAAAAAAAAAAAACGAGCTAGGACTGATAAGATCTGGGAAACCTTGGATTAAATACTGGTCGGACTGCTTGTGAGCGGGCAGGGACCAGACAAGCTCATACTACCCTGTTTCCCCGAAAATAAGACCTAGTGTGATTGTCAGTGATGGCTGCAATATAAGCCCTACCCCCCAAATAAGCCCTACCCTGTTTCCCCGAAAATAAGCCCCACCCTGAAAATAAGACCTACAAGGACTTTAACTAGGGCTTATTTGGGGGGTGGGGCTTATATTGCAGCCATCACCGACTATCAGGCTAGGTCTTATTTTCGGGAAAACAGGGTATGATGTGCACTCTCTTCTTTGGTATTCTATCCTCTTTTCCTTGGCTTACCCCTTTCCTTATACTCTCCCTGTAGTACCAGGGAGAAGGATGTGATAAAATCTATAACAATGAGTATAACATTAAAGAGAAGGCTATAACACTCTGTTTAAATGCTGAATTTAGGGTCTCTATTTCTAAACCACACTGATCCCGATGATGAGTGGGACAGAGGATACTGGCCTCACAGTTATGTTACCATGGTTTTTCGCCTCCTTCCTATATGGTGTGTGGTGGAGCGACGTGGAAACCATAAAGATACTTATCATTACCTCTAGGGTGCAGAAATTGTGTTTTTATTTCTCCCTGATATGGAGTAAGAAACTGTAACGGAGGTGCAGGTCATAAGATGTTAAAAATTCTTCCCGAAATGTTCACTGTACTGCGATACAGATATATGATACGTTGTTCAATCTCCTAACTTTCTAATGTCTTGTAAATTTCAATAAAAATCATTGAAACAGAAAGGAGATGAGGTGGTGTTACACCACCTCCTCACCACCTGTTTTAACCCCTAAAATTGCAAACCACCACACTTCATGCTTTGGGACAGTTGTGACACATGGGTTGCATTCACTGGGCAGTAGTGCCTGCTAAATGTGATGATGGGGGGATAATGTTTGTTGTAATGCAAAGCACACCCCAATCCATAGCATTTGTATTTTAAGGAGGAGTACGGTATTTACTGCTCTTAACTGCAAGTGTACACAAGGTCCTAATGAAAACGGTGTCTCCTCCTTGTCTATCTAGTGTGTCATATACCACCCCATTCCTCTGGAACACCAATGACAGTGTCTTCTCCAGATTCTGACCAGGTCTTCCTGAGTGGCAGGCAGACAGGGATCATTCACTCATATCATTATTTTTGGTGTCATGGTTTTCTGCACTTGGCACACAACCCCTGCTGTTTGTACAATTCATCAATAAGGAAGAATAGGTTTATATAAGCTCTACTTTCAAGTAACAGATCAAAATGAACGTGCTTAGAACCAATTGAGCATTTTCAATAGGGTCACAGTTTGCAATAAAGACCAGGAGGGGGATCATACTGCAACAAAAATTTGGGGTGGAGTTCCACTTTACAATGCTGGGGCCCTGCTGTAACTCTGGCTATTTAGGCATACAGACTAGTAAAACATACTCAGTCTTGTTGGCTAGAATGTCATAGGGCATCACCCTTACTCTCTTTCTGAAAGAAAACATACATGAAAGAGACCTGACATATCCTGAGGTCTCACTATTCAGATCTCGCCCACTAACAAGTTTTGCCTATGGCACTTCTGTAAGTGCAAAAATTGTGCCAAAATTGTTAAAATTGCCTCCCCCTGATTTCTAATTTTTCTAAAAAACATTTCTTTCATTACTCACTTTAAGTAGGTCATGCAATAATAAGCATATTAACAAACAAAAACTGGTAAGCTCATGACCACAGCAAGGAGAGATGTTACAATCTGCAGCTCATATGGCACATAATAATCAGGAGTAATTATCCAGGAAGAATACATGTCATTAACGGCATTCAGGTACTGACATTATGGATCTCTTCTGAATATACAGTCAGCCCATTGGCTTCAACACATTCTGAGCCAATTGACCTGCAATGGATATGCAGATCAAGAGTTCTAACTGTTTGCTTGTTCCAGGTCAATGAAGTCAGAGAGAACCAGACATCCAGCATTTTCAGAAGGATGTGGGCAATGGCAGTGTTATATTTTACTTTTAATACAAAATCTCAGCTTTTTCAGTGTGATTTTGTGTAAAAACAGAAGAGATCAGCTTCATGCAAATAAGACTTATCAATAGGAGTTAAATAGGTTGTAAAGGTTGTTTATTTTTTTTTGTTTTCCTAAAATAAACATGTTATACTTACCTGCTCTGTGCAGTTGTATTGCACACAGCGGTGGCTTACCTCCTCCTTCTGGGGTCCCCTGCCAGCGCCGTCTATATCCTCTTGTGTGAATACCTCCATAGCAAGCCCGCTGCTGCAGGGGTCTTCCATGGACATCCTCCCACGTGCACACCCCCTTTGGACACAGCTGATCACATCCTGGTAAAGGGCCAATCACAGCTGGTCACCTGACTTGCTGGTTATTGGCATTCCTTTCCTCACACGCTGTCTCTGCGTAAGGAAAGGAGAGCCAATAACCAGCAAGTCTGACAAGGCACAGTGAATACACAGTGAATACATTGTTTACACAGATAACTAGGGCACTGATCATCAGTGCCTTGATCATTAGTGCAGCCCATCAGCGCAGCCCAAAAGTGCAGCCTCATCAGTGCAGTCTCATCAGTGCAGTCTCAGCAGCGCCCCATCAGTGCAGCCCCATCAGCGCAGCCCCATCAGCGCAGCCCCATCAGCGCAGCCCCATCAGCGCAGCCCCATCAGCGCAGCCCCATCAGCGCAGCCTCAGCCGCGCCCCATCAGCGCAGCCTCAGCCGCGCCCCATCAGCGCAGCCTCAGCCGCGCCCCATCAGCGCAGCCTCAGCCGCGCCCCATCAGCGCAGCCTCAGCCGCGCCCCATCAGCGCAGCCTCAGCCGCGCCCCATCAGGGCAGCCTCAGCCGCGCCCCATCAGGGCAGCCTCAGCCGCGCCCCATCAGGGCAGCCTCAGCCGCGCCCCATCAGTGCAGCCCAAAAGAAAGCTCTGTCTCCAAAAAAAGTTATACAAATTTTATTTATTTGAGTACAGTGTTGCATGACTGCACAATTGTCATTCAAACCTGAAAAATCAGCCTGGGCAAGAAGGGGTAAAAGTTCATTGCATGAAGGGAAAAAAACCTATGTGCAACCCCCACACCCATCGTTATAATTAACTAAGCCTGATTTCTATCTAGCACTGTGCCCAAGAGCAGCTCTCTGCTCCCTCATCCTTTCCTCACTGAACATGGAAGCAGAAGCTTTTGGCTCCTGCTTCTGACAATCAAAGTCTGTGAGCAGAGAGATGGGGGGTGTTTGGTTTGGGACAATCCCGCACGAGTGCCGCCAAGTGGCTTTCTATGAGTGCACCCAGTGGAGGGGGGGGGGAGGGGAGCCAGAAGCGCCGGCAGGACACCCCATAAGAAGAGAATCGGGACTGCTCTGTGTAAAACCTTTGCACAGAGCAGCTAAGTATGACGAGTGTTGTTTAAAAAAATTAAAATAAAGTGTGTTTAGTTTACAAGAAACTATTTTTTCCCCCCTTTTCGGATAAAGGATTTACAAAAAGAATAAAAACTGCCCATTGTAAGCACCTCTGACAGTGTAAAATATTTTGTCCTTGTTAAAGGAAGCTGAAAAACCAGCAGATTTACCGGATGAAAATACAAGGGGAAAAAAAGCCTAAAAGAAGAAAACGAATGCAGGCGCCACATCTAAGAATCAGTAAAAGTAGTAGTCTCAGGAATCAGTCTGCCATACATATTAAGCCAGGTGACTTGGGGCTGTCCAGCCCTGTGATAGTTCCGACCCCAGCATAACATTACAGTTGCTGCCACGGCTTGCTGGGACTTGTTGTTCCAACATCAGCTACAGTACTGCAGGTTGCCCTCCTCCCTGAAGGAGCTACAAAAAGTGGGAACAAAAACTTCCGATCACTTATTTCTGGCTTCCTCTCCCCCTCTTTCCGCCTGTGCCCACAGCTCAGGCAATTATGGGCAGGTAATCACAGGCTGCGGCCTGGACTCCTTCCTGTTTATTGTTATAGCACAGGAGGACACAGCAACACGTCACTCACGGGAAATTCAAAATACAAACTCATAAATAACGTGTCACTCTTCTATAAGGAGGATCGAGATATTCACCCATTACATCCCAGTGGGAGATTAAAACATCACCCCATTAACCCTTTACTGACTGAAGAACATGCTTGCTACATCGCTGAAAAGTCCAGAGTCAAAAATAGACTATAAAGTCATGAAGCCTCCTAATCACAAACATCTGGATGGACCTTTACGTGTGTTTCTCATGAGTGTTCAGATTGTTTACGGACTCGTTAGTCATTATTACATAAGTTGTAAGGATTGCCTCAGCAAGCACACAACTTATAATTAAGGTCTCCACTCAACTTTAAAGAGGAAGTACATGCAAACTAAAAAAGAGACACACTTAACAACGCAAAAGAATTACAGAAATCGCTGGATATTTAATGCCTTCACTAATTTGTCTGAGGATGGAAGAACAGCTATTAGGTTAGGTACAGTGTGTTGAAAAAGTATTCATATCCCTTGAAACTTTCCACATTCTGTCTTGTTACAACAAAAAAATAATTTTATTGGAATTTTATATGATAGACCAACACAAAGTGGCACATAATTGTGAAGTGGAAGGAAAATGATAAATGGTTTTCCAAATAAATAACTGAAAAAGTGTGGCGTGCATTTGTATTCAGCCCCCTTTAATCCGATACCCCTAAGGCTTGGTTCACACTGGAACTGGCTGCGGATCACACAGGAACGCGGTGTATCCCCCATTCTCCAGTTCGGGGCCAAAACAGGGCAGAATCTTTGCCTGAACTTGGCCCTTAAACTGAGCTAAAGACGCACAAGGTTTCTGTGCAGTGCGCTCTGCAGCCGCCCTGGATATATGTGAACTGGCTCCATAGAGAGCTGGTCACATTCGCCTGTTATGTGAATTGGATGCTGGGAAATTCGCATAGGTGTGAACCCAGCCCAACTAAAATCTAGTGGAACCAATAGCCTTCAGAAGGCACCTAATTAGTAAATCTACATGTGTGTAATTTAACCTCAGTATAACTATAGCTTTTCTGTGAAGCCCTCAGGGGTTTGTTTGAGAAACTTAGTGAACAAACAGCATCATGAAGGCCAATGAACATATCAGAGAGGTCAGGGATAAAATTTGGCAAGTTTAAAGAAGGGATAGGTTATAAAAAAATATCCCAAGTATGGCACAACTGCAAACCTACCAAGACATGGCCGTCCACCTAAACTGACAGGCCAGGCAAGGAGAGCATTAATCAGAGAAGCAGCCAAGAGGCCCATGATAACTCTGGAGGAGCAGCAGAGATCCACAGCTCAGGTGGGTGAATCTGTCCACCAGACAACTATTATGCCCCGTACACACGATCGGACTTTCCAGCAGACTTGGTCCGACGGTCTTTCCGCCAGACTTTCCGGCGGACTACCTGAACAGATGGCCTTGCCTACACATGACCGGACTTTCCGGCAGGCTAGGAGCGCCCGTCTTTCCGACGGACTTTCGCCGGACTTTCAAAATGAACGGACTTGCCCACACACGTCCGTTCATTTCGAACGTGACTCGGGTACGACGGGACTAGAAAAGGAAGTGAATCTCGCCGCTTTTATTGGCGAGATTGACACCTTGCGAGCCCCGTCGCGGGGCATATCAGGCCCTTAAGTTTGGTATGGATTATAAAGGGAACCCCCTATGCCGTAAAAACGGCGTGGGGTCCCCCCTAAAATCCATACCAGACCCTGATCCGAGCACACAGCCCGGCCGGTCAGGAAAGGGGGTGGGGACGAGCGAGTGCCTCCCCCCCTGGACCCTACCAGGCCGCATGCCCTCAACATGGGGGGTGGGTGCTTTGGGGGAGGGGGGCGCCCTGCAGGGCCCCCCACCCCAAAGCACCTTGTCCCCATGTTGCTGAGGACAAGGGTCTCTTCCCGACAACCCTGGCCGTTGGTTGTCGGGGTCTGCGGGCGGGGGGCTTATCAGAATCCGGGAGCCCCCTATAATAAGAGGGCCCCCAGATCCCGGCCCCCCACCCTATGTGAATGAGTATGGGGTACATGGTACCCCTACCCATTTACCTAGGGGAAAAAGTGTCAATAATAAAACACGCTACACAGGTTTTTAAAATAATTTATTAGACAGCTCCGGGGGGGGGGGGGGGGGGGGTCTTCCTCCCGCTTCGGGGGTCCCTCCGGTTCCTCTTCTACCGGCGTCCAATTGGTTCTTCTCCGCTCTCTCTGGCCTTTTCTTCCGGTGTTCCAGTTCTTCTGCCAGCTCCTCCGCTGTCTTCATGCCGCTCTTTCGCCAGCGGATGCCCGAACTTCTGGCTTCTTGTCTTCTTCCCTCTTCTCTTCTCCAGATGTTGACACAATGGTCTCTCTGGCTGGACTGCTCTCTGAGCGCTCCACTGTGACTTATATAGGCGGAGACCCCGCCCCCCTAAAACGTCACAGTCCCAGCATGCCCAGGGACTGTGACGGCATAAGGGGATGGGGTCTCCGCCTATAAGTCACAGCGGAGCGCTCAGAGAGCATTCCACACGGAGAGACCGTCGTGTCAACATCTGGAGAAGAGAAGAGGGAAGAAGCCAAGAAGACAAGAAGCCAGAAGTCCAGGCCTCCGCTGGAAAAAGAGCGGCATAAAGACAGCTGAGGAGCCGGCAGAAGAACTGGAACACCGGGAGAAGAGGCCAGAGAGAGCGGAGAAGAACCAACCGGACGCCGGGAGAAGAGGAACCGGAGGGTCCCCCGAAGCCGGAGGAAGACCCCCCTGGAGCTGTCTAATAAAATTATTTTAAAAACCTGTGTAGTGTGTTTTATTATTAACACTTTTTCCCTAGGTGAATGGGTAGGGGTACCATGTACCCCATACAAATTCACATAGGGTGGGGGGGCCAGGATCTGGGGGCCCTCTGGTATGGATTTTAGGGGGGACCCTACGCCCTACGCCTACGTTTTTTCGGCGTAGGGGGTTCCCCTTAAAATCCATACCAGACCTAAGGGCCTGGGATGCCCCGCGCTTGCATCAATACTGCAGTGAGCGCGAGATGCAATACCCTGTCCGTCGGACCAGCATACAGACGAACGGACTTTCCGTCAGGAACGGAGTCCGGCGAACTAAGATTTGAAACATGTATCAAATCTAGGTACGGCGGACTTTTGGGGGAAAAAAAAAAAGAGTCCGCCAGAGCCTACACATGATCGGATTGTTTGGCAGACTCTGGTCCGCCGGACCAAGTATGCCGGAAAATCTGCTTGTGTGTACGCAGCATTAGTCGTGCACTCCACAAATCTGGCCTTTATGGAAGAGTGGCAAGAAGAAAGCCATTGTTGAAAGAAAGCCATAAGAAGTCCCGTTTGCAGTTTCAGAGAAGCCATGTGGGGGACACAGCAAACGTGTGGAAGAAGGTGCTCTGGTCAGATGAGACCAAAATGGAACTTTTTGGCCTAAAAGCAAAAACGCTATGTGTGGCAGAAAACTAACACTGCACATCACCCTGAAGAAACCATCCCCACCATGAAACGTGGTGGTGGCAGCATTATGTCGTGAGAGATTCTTTTTTTCAGCAGGGACAGGGAAGCTGGTCAGAGTTGATGGGAAGATGAATGGAGCCAAATACAGGGCAATCTTAGAAGAAATCCTGTAATGCCCTGTACACACGGTCGGACATTGATCGGACACTCCGACAACAAAATCCATGGATTTTGCCGACGGATGTTGGCTCAAACTTGTCTTGCATACACACGGTCACACAAAGTTGTCGGAAAATCCGATCGTTCTGAACGCGGTGATGTAAAACACGTACGTCGGGACTATAAACGGGGCAGTAGCCAATAGCTTTTGTTTCTTAATTTATTCTGAGCATGCGTGGCACTTTGTGCGTCGGATTTGTGTACACACGATCGGAATTTCCGACAACGGATTTTGTTATCGGAAAATTTTATAGCAAGCTCTCAAACTTCGTGTGTCGGAAATTCCTATGGAAAATGTGTGATGGAGCCCACAAGGTCCTATCACACATTTTCCATCGGAAAAACCTATCGTGTGCACAGGGCATTAGAGTGTGCAAAAGACTTGAGACTGGGGTGGAGTTTCACTTACCAGCAGGACAACGACCCTAAACATACAGCCAGAGCTACAGTGGAATGGTTTAGATCAAAGCATATTCATGTGTTAGAATGGCCCAGTCAAAGTCCAGACCTAAATCCAATTGAGAATCTGTGGCAAGACTTGAAAATTGCTGTTCACAGATGCTCTCCACCCAATCTAATGGGCTAAAATTTCACTCTTTTGTGCAAAGCTGGTAGAGACATACCCAAAAAAAGAAGTGCAGGTGTAATTGCAGCAAAGGGTGGTTCTACAAAGTATTGACCCAGGGGGGCTGAATACAAATACACACCACACTTTACAGAAAGGTATTTGTAAAAAATTCTGAAAACCATTTTATTATTTTCCTTCCACTTCCCAATTATATACCACTTTGTGTTGTTAGCACATAAAATCCTAATAAAATACATTTACGTTTTTGGTTGTAACATGACAAAATGTGCAAAATGTCAAGGGGGATGAATACTTTTTCTAGGCACTGTATTATCAAGTACCGGACAGCTGCTGTGTGTCCCACCACTTTCCACTACGAACTGGCCCACATATACCTTGCAGACATTCTGAAGATTATGTCTAGGGCTGTTAATAAAATATTTTATACAATTTTATAAGAAATTGATGTTTGACAAACATTTGCAGTTGTAATCTGGAAGTACAAAATTACAGGTACAATCCTATAAAAGCACAACTCCAGCCAAAACACACTACTTTGTTTTAAATTAGTGGGAAATGGTGTCTGGTATTTAATGCCACCTTTTCCTCCATCGGGGAGATTTACACCCATTCCCTGCCTCATCAGCACTTGGAGAAATCTCTCCAATGGCCATACTGACAAAGACAAAAGCGCATTTTAGTAGAATGAGGCTCTATTAATTGTTGGCTGTGCCTTCCTGTCTTGGCAACAGACCCCCCCCCCCTCTTTCTTTTAATGTCACAAGAAAGGGAACAAAAATTAAATCTTCCAGAAGGGGTCATAGCCTAGGGTTGCACCGATACCGTCTTTTTTTTTTTTTTTACAGGCCAGTACGAGTACTGACACTTTCGGTCAAATACTCGCCGATACCGAGTACTGATACCTTTGTGGTGCGATTTAAGCCCATACAAAATGAATAGATTCAAATCGCACTGCAAAGAATCACATTTGATTTGAACAGCAATGTGGTGCGATTCCTGTCTGAATCACATGCAATTTCCCGCACTGCTCTTGTGTAAACCTAGGCTGAAGTCACTATGACAAGCCTGGGTTCACACAGGAGCGGTGGAGGAAACCGCATGCAATTCAGATTGGAATTGCACTACAGTGCTGTTCAAATCATATGCGATTCTTTGCAGTGCGAGCCCATTCAAGAGAGCTCAAATCGCACCGCAAAAGGTATCGGTTTCAGGTATTGGAGCATTTGCACCTAAGTGCTGGGGGAGGAGAAACAGCAGATATATGTATCTTTCACTTGGATGTTATAAGTTGTAAAACATTACTGCAGTTGTGAATACAGCTGGATAAAAACGAAAATTGGAATTTAGTGACTCACACAGTTTGTTCTCTATTGTGCTACAAATGATAACTGAAAACTGTTTCGCCATTATCTTTTATATCGAGAAATTAGTTTGAATAGTTGGAAAACCTCCAATCATATGGAAACACATACTACCAAGATTGTGGAGATCATCCAAGTATAACTCATGGAGAAAATAGATGTAGTCATCAGCTAGAACATACATTGCAGAGTAACGTGTGTGGCACCCAGGTCAAGGACTGTCACACACAACTGCAAATAGATCTTCTAAAAACATCTGGGCTGCTCACCTTGGATAACAAGTGTACAGATATAGAAGACAGGAAGAAGAGTGAGAGATTCATGAAGAGAACAGGAAGAAGTGAGACTGCCAGAGAGAGACTGAGGTCTAACCACTAATGAAGAGTTTTCCCCTGGAAGTATGACACATGGGCACTATACAAGTCTCCACACCACAGGGGAAAAGAGCCATCTCACACCCAGCACACCACACCATGCCAGATCAGGCCTGCTCTATTCAGAACGCGGGACATCAGTGGATGGCGATTGTGTTTAATAGCCTAGGAAAAGTTCCTGGATAACTGACTGCAAGGAAATAACTGTTACAATTTAAAAAAAAAAAACACACATTAAAAAGGTTCCTTTTTTATCTAATAAAATAATAAACAAGTTATACGTACCTGCGCTGTGCAATGGTCTTGCACAGAGCAGCCCCAATCCTCCTCTTCTGGGGTCCCCCGCTGGCGCTACTGGCTCCTTTTCTTCGAGTAGTGCACCATAAGAAGCCACTTCCTAAGGAATCATAATGCCAAGGAGGGTAAATTCCTCAGAGACAAATCAGCCCATGAAATTGGCTATGCATATAAGTGGAACCAAACAGCATATAGTAAACCCATGACTAGACCACCAACATATACAGCACCTAAAATGAACAGTGATATACCCAATGTATCATCTGCTTCTTCTGTGTCTTCCAGCCAAATCGACTAATCGACTACTTATCAGGATTTGTCCCATGACAGACAACCAAAGAAACAGAAGGGAGAATTGAACACCACATCCACTGAATCACAACGGCGGACCTTTGGGCCTACTATCACTCAACCACCACCCTCAGTTCGTCCTAAAAGTAATCACTACACAACTATCCACTCCTCCATCACGTTCACTTAAAGCTATATCTATCACGCCTACTTTGGCTTCGAATTCTGCACAGAGCACCGTCACGCCCATTGTATCCTCTCTTCCTATCACCGTCTCTACTACCAACAGAAGGGTAAGTGAACCTAACTTTTCTTCTATGTTCCCGATCAGCACACAATCTATTGATCCCAAAACAGCTCCCATTTTTTGTTTTTAGTAAAAACTCTGGATCAATCTCCGAGCCCCACGCTGGCCCTTCCAGCATTAAAGGACAATATGGAGATACAGAGTTAGAGATTATTAATCTCTCCTCTGTACCTCTATCGACTGATGAAATTGAAGTATTGAAATTGGGCCTTACCTTTTGTCCTTCTATTGATGTAGACAAGTTCCAAATTATTAAAGATGTGCATTTATTCACTAGGAGACTAATGTACAAAGCTATTTATGATAGCCCTAGTGAAGTGGAATCCACTCATTCTGACACACAAGAATTTAGTCTGGATGAATTCCAAACCATCAACGATCTGATGGATCTGTGGAAGGAGGGCCACACAGGAGATAAGGCGCCCCTGCTTCCTCCGGCCGGTGGCATTGTCGTTCCAGATGTCACCTTCCCCCCCACCCACATCCTTCAAACCTAAGTCACGGGCCTTCCCAGTATTAAGCAACAATCCCAATATTTGGGCTTTCGTTTAGCAAATTACCAATGAAATTGATAAGATCGACCTTGGGACTAAACAGACCAGTAATTTATCAAAAAAACATAGGCAAGCACTCAAATCTCTCCAAAATAATCCCCCTTGGCAGTCAAACTGGCTGACAGAGGGGGGGGGGGGGGGGACAGGTCCCAGAAGACAGCAGAGACCAGTGAGATCGCGCAGCACATCTCGTGCGTGCGCAGTAGAGAACCAGGCTGTGAAGCCTCAAGGCTTCACTTCCTGATTACTTTACCGAAGATGCTGGCGCCTCCACCCAGGAGCCGAGGGACAGATCAGCTTCGTGTGAGGACATCGCGGGGGCCCTGGTCAGGTAAGTGTCCATATATTAAAAGTCAGCAGCTGAAGTATTTGTAGTATTTGCTGACTTTAAATTTTATTTCTTCGGTGGAACACCGCTTTAACAACAAGGATTGGTACCGACCCATCTCCAAAAATGTGTTTGAAAACTTCACTCAGGAATATTATTTCTTAATCTTTGAAGCCTATCAAAAAGGGCTTATTAACAAGAACACTTGGAACTATTTAAACATCAAGGAACCAAAGTTTCCTACCTTCTATGCGCTTCCCAAAGTGCACAAATCACTAAGAAATCCTCCTGGTCCTCTGATTGTATCAAGCGAGTCTAACGGAAAACGCTAGTTTGTTTGTAGATAAATATCTATGCCCCCATGTCACTTCTCTCTCTTTTCGTACATTAAAGACTCCATCCATCTTCTTTGCACCCTTGAGGGGATGCATGTCCCTAAAAATACCTGGCTTGTGGCCATTTATATAGAAAGTCTCTATAACACCATTCCACACAATAGAGGAATTGATGTTATTCTAAATCAGTTGAAAGAAAGGGGACCGACAGCAGACTCCCACAACCAGTTTGTTGTGGACCTGCTTGAGTTCATCCTTACACATAACATATTTACGTTTGGTTCCTCCCATTTCCTCCAGGTGCAGGGGGTTGCAATGGGGACACGGTGTGCCCCATCTTATGCCAACCTGTACCTGGGGGAATGGGAGAGGGAACTTTTTGCACGTGATGATATGTCTAGCCTTTTGCAACATGTCATCTCATGGCATACATATATAGATGATTTTCTACTTTTTTGGTCCGGTACGAGGGATGAGCTCTCGCGGTTCATGGACAAACTGGTTGTGAATAATTTCAATCTTAGATTCACTATGGATTGTAATCAGTATAAAATAAGTTTTTGGGCCCTTGAGATCTATGTTGGTAATGATGGCTTTCTGTATTCCTCATTATATCGGAAGCCATCTGATGGGAATACTATTTTGCATGCCGCTAGTGCACATCCAAAGCCAGTGCTAAAGAGAATCCCCTACAGTCAATATATCAGCTTATGAAGAAATTGTACCTTGGAAGGCGACTTCCAAAGGGCTGATAAGGATCTTTATATAAGGTTAAGTTACAGGGGGTATAGCCATACACTTCTGAAAAAAGCCTACAATAAATGACGGCCCCTGTCTGCTGCTCAGAATCTTGGTTCTTGTAGGCGAAAGGAGGGCCTCCTCTGGCGCACGTGCCTTGGCCCTGTTTTGTCTGCATGCCCTGTGGGGGGCATATAAGGCCGGCTTGTCCAGCCTTACATCGTGCTATCTCAGTTATGCCAGGTAACTCTGTGACAGCTCTCTATACATTACTGACCTTGCCTTTGCTTCTGTCATCTGCAAACATTTGTGCTGTTTGACCAATTCTCTTTACCCGACCTGTACTCATTGTACTGTTTAGATTCCTTATACACACACAAGGCTATTGTTGATGGTCACTAACCCCTTATGGGCTAGGCTTTCTTTGCCAGTGCTTTATTTGTGCCTTGTGTGGATTCTGTGGAATGCCTCTGGAGGGATTAATACACTTCGGTCACATTCAGTCCCCTTTTATTTTATTTTTATTTATTTTTTATTCATCGTCATTTTTATTTATAAATTAAAAAAAAAAATTCTAAAATATTTTTTGTTTTGTTTTTTTTCTTTATTATTCTATATTTTATTTTTTTTATATTCTAGTTTTCTAGTTCTTTATTCCCATTTCATTTTAATTTTATTATTTGTTATCTTTGTCACAATATTTACATCTTTACTAGTAGACTTGAATTGCCTTGTATCGTTTTCCACATTGGCTTGTTCATGACGGGTTTATATTTTCAACCTGCTTTTTGTTTTCTTGGCGCCCCTGTATCTACATTTCCCTATAAGCAGATTTTATGTATAGCCCCCTATATTTGACTGCATTTTGCATCCGTATTCTCCTTAATAACTTTGACACAGCCTAGTCCCTTAATAACTTTGACACAACCTAGTCCCTGTATGCCCCCTATGGCCACACAGAACCCCCTTTGTCGCGGTTTCTGGATTGGTCCGGGTATGTGCCTCTTGTTGGGGTTTCCTCTGTAAGTTGGGTGGGAAGGTCTTGAACCATGACACATGATCGGTGATTCTTTTGTTTATATCTTTTTTATTTGATCATTGAAATTTTGTCTATGTATTTATCATTAGAGCCATTGTTGAACACTGGTGACCACGTAATCCCCTGAGGAAGCCATTGTTGGCAAAACATGTAGGGACGCGATACGCATCATTGATTACTTCATGCATATGGATAGCTTGGCCAGTATCAGCCTGTATATTTGCTCTGCTCCCTTTCTTTATGTACCCTATCCCTGTATTGTACCTTTGTAAAAAAAATATATATTTTTAAGTAAAAATTGTACTTCTTGGATGTTTGGGCACCGTTATAATCCATAACAAAATTCCATTCTTTTGATCTTCAATATAAGGGATGAGGTGCTGGATTTCAAAATGTTACTCAATTCACACCCCCCCAAAGTCCCTTTTTTAATATTTACATACTTAAAGAATTTCATGGGATTTTTTTGCTTTCCTCCGCTATGTGTCTTTCATGTTCTATCTTATCCGCTCTAATTGCACCCTTACATTTCTTGTTGCATTCTTTATAAAGTCTGAATGCTGACGATGATCCCTCAACCTTGTATTTTTTGAAGGCCTTCTCTTTTGCTTTTATATGCATTTTTACATTGGAGTTAAGCCATCCAGGACTTTTGTTCACTCTTTTAAATGTATTACCCAATGGGATGCATTGGCTATTGCCCTTCTTTAATATGCTCTTAAAGCAAACCTATCTCTCCTCCGTGTTCTTTGTTCCTAAGATTTTATCCCAATTTATGGCTTCTAGCAAGGTTCGTAGTTTAGGGAAGTTGGTTTTTTTGAAATTCAGTGTCTTTGTATTCCCCTTATGTTTCTCATTTGTGCAATTTATACTAAAGCCAACTGACCTGTGATCGATGTTTCCTAAATTTCCCCGTATTTCCACATCCGTGATCAGGTCTGTATTGTTGGTAATCAGTAGATCCAGCAACGCTTTTTTTCTAGTTGGTGCGTCTACCATCTGACCAAGGAAATTGTCCTGCAAGACATTTAGGAACTGGCAAGCCTTAGTGCCGGTTCACACTGGGACGACTTGTCAGGCGACTTAGCCGCCTGACAAGTAGCGTCCCCCTATGTACAATGGAACCGTTCTAATTGCGTCGATCAGACTTAGAAAAAGGTTCCTGTATGACTTTGGGGGCGACTTGCATTGACTTCTATACAGAAGTCGTTTTGCAAGTCGCCGCTCCTGTCGGGTCCAGGTCTCCTGAGGCAGTCGCGCTGCAAGTTGTGCTTCCTCAGTGTGAACCGACACTTCGACGAATGCGTGATTCTCTCTGCCCAGTCTATGTCTGGATAATTAAAAATCCCCCATTATGATAACGGTTCCAATCCTTGCTGCTAGTCCAAAGTGTGATAGGAGATCCGTTTCCCCCTCCTCCCTTAGGTTAGGGGGCCTATAGCATACTCCCAGTATTAAATTTTCCCCTTAGTTTCATACATTTGGAGCTCTACCTATAAGGATTTCACCTCCTCCCTAGCTCTCTTAGTGGTGTCATCTCTAACATTCACTTGTACATTATTCTTGATATATAACCATACCCTTTCCCCCTTTTTTACCCTCTTTATCCCTGCGATAAAGGGTATACCTTTGAATGGTTGCCAGCCAATCATGAGAGCTTATGGAATGGGGAAAGCTGCGCTAAAAATAAAGTCCATGACAGTTGACATCAAGGTAAACAAAATGTCCATTAAAAACAAAGGATCGTAGTGACACCACAATGTGCATGAACAAACAAAGTGCCCAACCACCGTAGCTGTAGATTGAGCTTACCGGACGGCAAGCTTAAAAAGGCGAGTGGCTATAGCCCAGCCAAGGCCTCCAAGCTTGCTGATGACCACAGTGTTCAGATGGCAGAGATCGCTCCCTAGGATTCACTTCCGGTATCCACACACTCATTAGATTGCCCAGAAGAAAAAAAGAACTAAATGAATTGTTCAAAAAGTACACCTGACCATTGGTGAATGGCAGCCATAGAATCACTTTGGGAGGGGTGTGCAGAGCCCTATATATGGACATTCACCAATGGTCAGGTGTACTTTTTGAACAATTCATTTAGTTCTTTTTTTCTTCTCGGCAATCTAATGAGTGTGTAGATACCGGAAGTGAATCCTAGGGAGCGATCTCTGCCATCTGAATACTGTGGTCATCAGCAAGCTTAGAGGCCTTGGCTGGGCTATAGCCACTCGCCTTTTTAAGCTTGCCGTCCGGTAAGCTCAATCTACAGCTACGGTGGTTGGGCACTTTGTTTGTTAATGCACATTGTGGTCACTACAATCCTTTATGTTTTTAATGGACATTTTGTTTACCTTGATGTCAACTGTCATGGACTTTCCTGTCGCATCATGGCAGCATACACTTTGGGTTGTGACTCCGCCCCCACAACCTGATAGGACTACATAGCTATAAGTTGTAGAGATGGCCCCTGCCCAGTATTCTCTTATTTTTCCTCACCTGAAGGACTGAACATATCAGAAGCACCCCCTTACCGAATTCGCCCCAGCCAGGTTCTAGCCTCTCCTGGGTGGAAGTCCTTACCTGTACAGCCTCTAAACGAGCTAGATGGAAGGAGCCCCGCTCTGGTGATCTCGGGGGTATGTTGCGGTCTGGTATAAGCCTTAAACAGGCTTAGTTGTTGTGCAGCGGTCGCCATGCCTCTTTTTCTCACTTTTGGTCTTTTTCCCTCTATGCTGGGCTCTGTGGTCCCTCTGTGCCTCCCTACAGGCTTCCCGAGCGTCTCGGCACTTCCGCGCATGCGCAGTGCGCGCCGTCAGGGCGTCCTTTCAATTTTGCCAGTTTCCAAGATGGCGCCGGGCACATCGCGCCGCTACTGCGCATGTGCGAGCGGGTCGTGACCTCGGCGGCCATGGCGGCAGATTTAAAAGCCCTGTTTGTCATTTCTGAGCTCTCCTTGCTCCCTGGAAGACTTCTGACTGCTGCTGTTGAACTTCTGCATTCCTAAAGCTACCCTCTCCCTCTGGGTAAGTGTCTAATACTTATACACTGTTTTTTGGGACCTGGCTGCATGCTCTTACCTTCCTATACCTTTCTCAGGTATTCACCTTCTTCTCCTATGGAGGCCGCTGCCCCAGCAGATCACCACCAGCCTAATAGGTAAGGGGGGGGGATTCCAGCGGTAAGTAGAGAAGATTGAAAAAGAGAGCAGGACCGTACTAATGCTACCTAATTGGTCAGCCCTGTCAGGTCCGCAAGATCATCTAAATCACGAAGAGAATCTTCGCACAGGAGAAGCCGCTCCGGCCATAGACGCAGCCGCTCACGCGGAAGAAGCCGCTCAGGCCGCAAGGGGAGTCGCAGACGGAGTCGATCCCACTCAAGGCATAGCCGTTCCCACCGCAGAAGATCCCCTGCACGAGGACACCAATCCTCTACGCACCCTTCCCGTCCAGCCGGGAACGCTTGCTGGGTATGTGGGGCCACGGCCCTCCCAGACAAACTAGCCTGCCGCAAGTGCATAGATGAAGCCACCAGGGAGAAAGAGCCGGATTCCATAGAACCCACTGGAGTCTCTACTCCCCAGGTCTCAACTCCTGATGTGGAGTTTACGACCTATAGCACCTCACCCACCATTCCCAGTGCATCAAGAGAGCAAGACCTACCGTCGGATGATGAGGAGCCGGAAGCTTCAGCTGGCTTTGATTTCGCGCTCATAGAACCGTTCATCAGATCGGTTAAGGAAGCGATTAACTGGGAGGAGCTTGAGGAGACACAGCCTAAACAGAGAAAATATTTCCCAAACCTCAAGAAGGTTCCGGAGGCTTTCCCATTCATCGACGAGTTAGAAGAGCTCATTAAGGAGGAGTGGCAGAATCCGGAAAAGAAGTTCAGTCTGTCCAACAGACTCACCAAACTGTACCCTCTCAAGGAACCCAAAGTATCTCCTTTACTTTCTCCTCCAGTAGTGGATGCATCTCTGATGCGTCTAGCCAGGCACGTGACGCTCCCCATTGAAGATGCAGTAACGTTCAGAGACGTGCTTGACAGGAAGGTGGATACAGACCTTAAGAGAGCTTACCTGTTCGCAGGAGGCGCCTGCAGGCCAGCGGTGGCATTAGCGGCGGTTGGGAAAGCTATCTCCAGCTGGTCCTCAGCTACAGCGAGGCTCGTCACTGAGGGCGCAGATCAAGAACAGATCACTAAGGCCTTACAAGAACTTAGCCTTGCGGGAGATTTCGTGGCGGAGGCTTCCGTAGATACCATCAGATCCACATCAAGGTCCATGTTAGCCTCTGTAATGGCCAGAAGGGCGCTATGGCTTAAACCTTGGTCGGCTGACCCCGCCTCAAAGTCAAACTGGTGCAGGATTCCATATGATGGGGTGAACCTCTTTGGAGCAAAGCTGGATACCGCAATCTCTAAAGTAACAGGCGGGAAGTCGGGTCTCATACCATCGGACAGAAGGCCGAAGCAACAAAGGCCACCTCCCTTTAAACGTAACCTTCCGGAAAGATATAGGGATGCGAAATCCTATAGACCCGGGAAGGAATACAGAAGGAGCTGGAAGAACCCCCAGACGTCCTTCCTTAAGTTCCAGAAACCCAAGACCCCTGCCTCCAATGACCAGAAGTCCTTTTGAAGGTTCGCCCGCCCAACCAGCGGTAGTGGGGGCCAGACTCACAAAGTTCAAGTTGGTCTGGGCGGGAATGATAAAAGACCCATGGACGGTGTCCACCATTCATTTCGGACACAGGTGGGCATTCAGAGGTCGTCCTCCAAGAGACCAATTCTGCTCAACCAGACTTCCTCCCTCTCAAGAGAAAAGACTATCCCTAGTCCAGTATATCCAAGAGTTGCTCCAGAAACAAGCAATAGTGGAGGTACCACCATCCCAAAGAGGCAAAGGTTTCTACTCCCCACTTTTCTTAGTGAAAAAGAAATCAGGGGACCTTCGTCCAGTCTTGGACCTAAAAAACCTCAACCGGTCGATACGGTTGGAAACATTCAAGATGGAAAGCCTTCAATCAATCCTCCAAGCAATAAACTTGGGAGATTGGATGCTGTCAATCGACCTCCAGGACGCGTATTTGCATATCCCTATCCATTCCGAGTTCCAAAAATTCCTCCGGTTTACCCTAAATCATCGGCACTTCCAATTCCGAAGCCTTCCGTTCGGGATCTCTACCGCACCCAGGACGTTTACAAAAGTCCTATTACCTGTAATAGCCCACCTGAGAGAAAACGGGCTGAGGGTCCACCATTACCTGGACGACATCCTACTTCTCTCAGACAGCCAGGACTCTCTTGTCCTTCACAGGGAAATCCTGGTCTCCACATTACAGTCCCTAGGGTGGCTGATAAATTGGAAGAAGAGCAACATCCATCCAACACAGAGAATGGTCTTTCTGGGGGCCGAATTGGACACAAGGGAGAATACGGTGGAACTTCCGGGGGAAAAAATCCCTCCTCTAATCCAAAAGGTGAAAAGGGCGATCTCCGCTACAATGCTCCCGGCCAGGACCTGTCTCAGTATCCTGGGCTCCCTAGCTTCCACCATTCCAATGGTCCAATGGGCGCAATGGAATTCGAGGCCTCTCCAGATCTCCTTCCTACGTCAGTGGAAGGGCACATCAATGTCCCAACCAATCCTCATCTCTCAGGAGGTAAAGCAATCGTTGATGTGGTGGGTACGTCCTCACAACTTGGGAAGATGCAGGCAGATAGTCACTCCCTATCAAGAAACCGTGACCTCAGATGCCAGTCTACAGGGATGGGGTGCCCACTATCAGGACCTTGCGGCTCAGGGTCGTTGGCCTTTCAGGGCACAGGATACAGTGTCGAACGTTCTGGAGATGAGAGCAGCGTTCCAGGCTCTCCTGGCCTTCAGTTCTCACTTGAGGAGGAAGCACGTCCTCCTAAGGATGGACAACAAGGTGGCCGTTGCCTACATCAACAGGCAGGGGGGCACCAGAAGCAGGTCCATGTTACAGGAGGTCCGTCCTGTTCTGGAATGGGCGCAGCTGAATCT
This sequence comes from Lithobates clamitans, assembly GCA_037952925.1. NCBI lineage: Eukaryota > Metazoa > Chordata > Amphibia > Anura > Ranidae > Lithobates > Lithobates clamitans. Next base: position 3,522,372 of record JBBGZY010001091.1, read on the forward strand.
ACTGGACCTAAAGGCGGTTTATGTCCCGGGAGTCCAGAACACCTTAGCCGACTCACTAAGCAGAAATTTCCACTCCAACAACGAATGGTCTCTGAGTCCACAAGCCTATGCTCTCATATCCCGAACCTGGGGTCCTCCAGAGATAGACCTAGCAGCAACTCCGGAGAACACAAAGTGCCAGAGATTCCTATCAAGGACACCGTTTCCTTCGGCAGAGGGGACGGACTGCCTCCAACACCCCTGGAACTTTCACCTGGGGTACATTTTCCCCCCGACGCCTCTCATAGCGAGATTCCTCCTGAGGCTCAAGAAGTCAACAGCATTGGTGGTAGCAGTGATCCCTTTCTGGCCGAGGAGGCCATGGTTTACTACCCTCATGCAGCTGAACACGGCAGAGCCTCTGCCTCTCCCATTGACGTCAGACCTACTCTCCCAGGGACATCTTCTTCACCCGAACCCGGGGAAGCTACACTTGATGGCCTGGAGACTGAAAGGGCTAGGTACCTAGAGCAGGGCTGTTCCCAGAAGGTGGTGGATACCTTACTCCAGGCCAGAAAGCCTACTACCAACATCACGTACAGAAGAGTTTGGGAAAAATTTGTCTCCTTCTCCCACCAGCAAGGTTGGGACTCGTCCTCCCCGTCGGTGTCTCACATCTTGGAGTTCCTTCAATCAGGCCTAGAGAAAGGCCTTAGGTCAAGCACCCTGAAGGTCCAGGTATCGGCCCTGTCCGCCTTGACAGGAGTTAAATGGGCGCAAGAGCCTCTGGTGGTTCAGTTTCAGAGGGCCTGTCTAAAGCTGAGGCCCCCCAGAAAACCGTCATTCCCGGTCTGGGATCTCTCAATTGTTCTAGAGTCATTATCCAAGGAACCCTTTTTTCCAATGCAGAGCATATCCCTCTGGGATCTGACGCTGAAGGTTTCATTTTTAATAGCCATAACATCGGCGAAGCGAGTGTCAGAGATGCAAGCTCTAATGGTTAGCGAACCATACTTGGTTGTTCTTCCAGACAGGCTAGTCCTAAGGCCTTCGGATCGATTCATCCCCAAGGTGTCCTCATCCTTCCATTTTAATCAGGAGATTAATCTTCCAGCACTCAGCACGGATCAGGGAGACCCTCATCCACTAGATGTTAAGGGTACCGTTATAGAATACCTCTCAGCAACAAAATCCATCAGAAAGTCGGAAAACCTCCTAATTATCCCACATGGTTTCAGGAGAGGTCAAGCGGCATCCTCACGCACCATTGCTTCATGGCTAGTAAAGACCATCAAGAGATCTTACTCACTGAGTAACCATCAAGTACCTGAGGGCTTAAGGGCACACTCCACCAGGGCAGTGGCAACCTCCTGGGCGGCATATTGTAGAGTCTCGGCGGAGACGATTTGCAGAGCGGCTACCTGGTCCTCCAGGAACACCTTCATGTCTCATTACAAGGTGGATTCCGCCTGCTTATCCACGGTGGATTTCGGAAGATCCGTTATCCAGGCCAATTCCTCTATTATTTGATTAATAAACTTAGTTTGAATTCCCACCCAGTCTTTGCGAGTTACTCCCCAAAGTGTATGCTGCCATGATGCGACAGGAAAACGGAAAATTGTATACTCACCTTTCCGTAATTTTCCTTTCCTGTCGTATCTTCATGGCAGCATACAATCTCCCACCCGTCTAAGGTGAGATATATATATACGGAGAATACTGGGCAGGGGCCATCTCTACAACTTATAGCTATGTAGTCCTATCAGGTTGTGGGGGCGGAGTCACAACCCAAAGTGTATGCTGCCATGAAGATACGACAGGAAAGGAAAATTACGGAAAGGTGAGTATACAATTTTCCGTTTTATTGCAGCTTTCCCCATTCCATAGACTTTCTTGTGTTATGACACTATATGCTGCTGCTTTTTTGCTATTTGCCAGCGCGGTATTTTTACATTTCAATCATGAGAGCTGTTGAAGCAGGTCTCTGAAATTACCACAAAATCCAAATTCTCCTCGTACAACAGTATCTCTACTTCACCCATCTTGCCCACCAGACTCATGGCATTGGTGAACATGCCACGTAGTTTAGACCGATCGCACACTATCCTCTTATTGGGTGTTCCAAGATTGCAACTAGGACTTGTTACTATACTTACCTTGGGTTTATGTGCTTTAGTCAACCTACCACTAATGCCCCCAATACTACCAACCCCCCCCCCCCCCGTCGCCTAGTATAAAAACCTCTCTAACTTTTTGGCCATCTTTACTCCCAGCTGGTTTAGGTGCAGTCCATCCCTTCTAAAAGTAGTGGTGACCGATTGAGCAGTCGGCCCAGTCCTCCAGGAACCCAAACCCCTCTTACTACACCAGCTCCTCAGCCACTGGTTTACTTCCCTAATCTCCCCCTGCCTTTCTGATGTGGCTCGATGTACCGGTAGTATTCCTGAGAATACTACCTTGGAGGTCCTTTTCCTCAATTTAGCTCACAAGTCCCTAAAATGGTTCTTTAGGACACTCCATAGAGATACTCATCATCATTATACAGAGCACAGTGTTCATTATCAGTGTATAGAGATACTCATCATTATACAGTACACAATGTTTATGATCAGCGTATAAGGCGTACAGCATATTTTTTTACCAGTGTACAAAGGTTATGAACCTGTCATTACATTGCACACCAGGTTGATCGTAAAATACAAAATCTATTTCTATCTTAATCAGCAAGTCCACCTGAATATAAGCATGTCGAGATCCATTATTACAGTGTGATGTATTCAGCAAACTGTTTCTGCTATTATTGATAAAAGGATTAATTTATTTCTGGATGGCACATACATTTATGTATACACTCTCATAAACGGATGTCCTAGCACAACCCTGACAACCAAGTGGTGTATTGTCATACAAACAGGCGACGACCGCTAAGCCCAGGTCACAAATGATACCACCATCATCTCTCTCCTCGCTTCCATTCCCATTCTCCCTCACCCAACTTTTATTCCCCCCACCAACTCTATGTGCCAAAGTTCTGGCACTGGGGGTTCTCTGGCAGCAGCAGATAATTAAAAAGAAAAAATAATTAAAGAAAAAAAAAAAAAAAAAAGAAAAAAAGCTAGATATGCACATGGCAACCAGCTCTCCAGCAACCAATAGGATAGCAGCAGTGGCTGGACCAGTTTTGAGAGGCTGGCTATGCATCGGTATATTTAGAAGGCCTGACTCACAGCTTGTTTACAGTACAGATCTCCAGATGGACTCGTGGAAAGCACAATCTACTGCAGGGAAAATATACAGATATATTACTGCTTTTTATCATCCCAGGAGGAAGGCTTCGTTAACCCCTGCATTCACGCTTACCCAGAGATCGCTTTTAGCTACACAAATCCCTGGTGGGCTGTAAGAGTTAAGTGCTTAGATGGGTCATGGACGGTGCCCCAAGCTTAGCTTCAAGATATCCAGTGACATTGGTGGCCAGGAACTCAGCAGATACTTCATGTAATGCTATGGTCACTCAGGTCATAGAAGAGCGAGCCAGGCTCTGATAGACTTTGCTATGCAGAAACAGGGATAAAAGCCTATAAAACAGAACATTTCACAATAAACACCGCTCCGAGTTCAAATCCACATGCCCACAAACATGCCAGGGAAACAGAGGATGAAACAGTCAGACAATACCAATGGATTAGACCGCTTCTTCATAAAAATGCATGAGACTTGAAGGAAATCTTGAATTTTCTCTTACAGCAACATTTACAAATGGAAAAATTATTATTATCATCAACTTCTTAAAGTGGGGTTCCACCCAAAAAAACAAAAATACATAAAAAAAAATCCTAAAAAAAAAAAAAACTTAAAAAAAAAATTTTTTTTTTTTTAAACTTACCTCTAAATGCCTGTTGCTAGAGGGTCCCTCGTAGTCTGCCCCTTCCAGTGCCTGGGCTGGTGACATCACTTCCCCCTCGGCACAGGAAGGGCTCCGCTCTGCTCCCTCCCTCCTGTCAATCATCTGGGACCCATTACAATCATTAAATCTTTTGCCCTGGTTGTTTTTTTCTTTCAGTAAATACCTTATACAGCTCACTTCCAGTTTCTTGTCTGGTCATTAGCCTAGGCTTATGACATCATGCACAGCTCTCTCTCTCTAACTCTCGTGAGAGTTTGCCAGTAAGGGAGGGGGGGATGAGTTATAAGAGGGCCAATGAGAGCTGCAGAGCTGGAGGTGTGTGTCTGTGTAAATCCAAGAAGTAAACAAGCAGCAGCTTCAGCTGCCCACAGTTAAAATGAATGCAGCCAAACTCAGTGGAGGGAGATTTCCGCAGCATATTTGGCAAGTATCGAATCACAGTATATATAAAATAATATACAAGGTGGTGGGGTGATACGGCCCCCCGTATGATACGGTGATACGGCCCCCCGTATCACCTAAAAAACCTGGTTGATCCTGCCGGGCTATGCCCTCCCCTCTGTAAACTGACCAGTTTATCATGGCTGCTGAACCGACACTGTGGTCAGTTTACGTGCCTCCATCACCCGCTGCAGCTCTCCTGTGTCCTCCCCACCCTGCCTGTCAACTCTGTCCACTCCACGATCCTCCCCTCCTGGTGCAATCAAATCTATACTATGATCATGCCATCCCCTGTTATATAATGCTATGTGCTCCTGTGTTGTATAAAAAAGATGCAGATTATACCGTACATCAGAGTGGCTCCTCTTACTGGCGATTCTAAGTAATTTTATAGCAAAAAATAATGATTTTTACTTGAAACCAACAAGTGTCATAAAAAAAGTTTAGTCATTAAGGCTCCATGCACACTGGACGTTAAAATAATGTTATAAAAACGGCAGTAGATTTGCAGTGTCTTTCAACGTTTTTAAAGTTTTTGCAACATCGTTTATTACCGTTTTTTCGCATTAGCGATTTTTAACGTTTTTTTTTTTTTCAATGGATCAAAAACGTTAAAAAACCCTGGTGAGCCATGTTTTTGAGCGTTTATTGACATCTATCAGCGTTTGGCGGTTTTTGTGGTCAGAAAAACGACTCCTGAACGCGATTTTATGGCATTTAGAAAACAGCCCATAAACTCCACTGCTGATAAACATCCAAAAACGTCCATGTGTGCATGGACACATAGGATAATGTAGAGGGGAGTTAAAAAAAAACGCCCAAACCCCAAAAACAGCCATTTATGAGCTTCAGTGTGCATGGAGCCTTACAGACGAAGTTCATGCCTTTGGTTACAATGTTTATAATTAGTTCAGTGGCTGAGGAATGTTGTGAAACTTGTTTTTTTTTTTTTTTTGACAGCTGTCGGCTTGAGCGGAGAACTCTGCATAGAATCTGGAAAATGCTTTGTTAAGATCGCGAGGGGGAAAGAATCGCCATCTCGATTCTTAACGATAAATCGTGCAGTTCTATATTGCAGTTTACCAATTCTTCGATGTGATGGCTGTATTCATTTCCTTTTTTAGGCTTTCTTCTTTCCAGGGTGGATTTGATTAAAATCATAATTTTTAAAGAGTAACTGTCATCTCTGTCCCACAGCGGCTTCTCCTCCGATCCGCTGTTGACTCACCGACAGTCCCATTTCACACTGGGGCAGTTTGCAGGCACTATTGCGCTAAAAATAGCGTCTGCAAACCGACCCGAAACAGCCGCTGCTGTGTCTCCAGTGTGAAAGCCCGGGGGCTTTCACACTGGATCGGTGCGCTAGCAGGATGGGAAAAAAAGTCCTGCTAGCAGCATCTTCGGAGCTGTGAAGGAGCACACCGCTCCTTCACTGCTCCTGCCCATTGAAATCAATGGGGCATACCTGTAGGACGGTTGTACCTGTTTATTTGCAGTCTTCTCTATAGCCCTTCAAAGTCCAGAATTTATAAAGCTTGTCTGAGCTGTCAGAAAAAGGGGATGGAGAGCTGAAATGTCACACTGCAGAGCTCAGTGAGGAGAGCTCCGAGAGCTGATTGGAGGGAAGGAACACACCCCCCTTCACACAGCACACAGGAACAGAGCCAAGGCTTTCAATCAACTAGAGGTCCCTCCCCTGTAACCATTTTTCTTCTGGTGTCAAGAAAACTTGTCAGAAGTGATTCATGCTGATAGCAGAGGAACAAAACAGCAGACAGAAATGACCTGTATCTCTCTTAACAGAGACAAGTACACACTATAGAGGGATATGCCTTGTTCTTATTTCATGTCTGAGGCTTAGAACCACTTTATTGTAAAAATCCTTCAGCCTTTAGAACCACTCTAAAACTTAAAGTGCACCTGTGCCCAGACTATAGACACCAAGGTTTTTTTTTTCTTCATGCATTCCTAATGAGAAGTAAAAAAGCTTTTAAAAAAGTCTTCAATAACCTCTATAGCTGCTTGTACTGTGAAGTAATAAATCCCCAAATATCACCACAGAGACTCTAATGTTTCAGTGAGGCTGATTTATTAAAGTTGAATAGACTGTGCACTTTGCAAATACAGTTTCACTCATTTTTCCCCACAGCTTAGTGAGGCTCCATTTGCACTTGGTGTTTCCAGAATGTGCGACGAAGCGCACAGCAAATGTGCGTTTTGCCGCGCATTTACGACATGCAACAAACATGCATCCTGCTTGAAGTGCCATTAATTGTTAATGGAACCCGAAGTGCTGCGAAAAAAAAAAGTTTTGGAGCTTTTTTGTGCTGCTTGTAGGGCAGCCTATTCAAGCGACTAGCTAGCCCTAGTGACTGCAGGGTATACCCCGATACTTCCTCAAGCCAATGTACCAGCACGGCGATTGGCGTGAAGTGGTTAAGTGTTACCAATAACTGAGTATATAACTAAGTGAGAAATTACTCATAAAAGTGCAACCAAATATATGAATAAATACAAGCCTGTCTCTCATAAAGTGCTGTCATAAAAAAATAAAAAGTCCCATAATTAACATGTGCATCCTTCAATTTTCTCTATAATAATATGCATAAGGCTTCTTGCACACTGCAGATTGAAAAAGCTCAGTGCAGTTTTTTTTATTTTTTTTACTGAGCTAAGATTAAGTCTATTATTTTTAATGTGCCTATGCACACAGGCGCGTAAAACAAACGCCATGCATTCTTCCATAAAAAATAAAAAAAAGAGGCTAAAATACAACCGGCGTGTATAATAGCAGATTCTGTATTACCAGACAATCCTCAACACTCCAGCCTCAGGCGACAGCATCAATCTCCTAGGAAATAAAGGACCAAGGGACTAATACATGGATCAGAATGCACTGGCCCTGCGCAGATGTTCACTTAGGCATGCGCTTGAAGATCCGTGCAACCTGTCACTGATATGAACAGAGACTTTATTCGACACAGAACATTGGTGCCCTCTGTGCAGGTAAACGCAGCCCTTTGCACAGGTGTATGGAACAGTACGCCTGTGTGAATGAGGCCTAAAAGCTTGCTGTTTGCCAACATTCGAGGGCTGATAGGCTGCAAAGATCTGCTAAGAAAAAAAAAAAAAAAAGCTGTGTTGTGAACTTTTAAAAGTACATTTTCTCCACAGTGCTTAAAGGTACAGAGGTGAATGAGGGCACAATTTAAGATGCTTTTACAGCTTGTACAGAATATGTAAATATTTTAATGTGCATGATTTGGGCACAGGTTCACTTTAAGCATCTTAACTGAGATCTGTTCCTATTGAATGTAGCACAAGGTGAGTCAGGGCTTGGAAAAAGAGAGAAGGGGGGACTTAAGATAGAATTTGTTTGCTGAGCATATTTGGCTGCATTTGATATTTTTCTCTGTGAGCTGGAATTTAGCCAGAAAAACCCTAGAATGGGCTCTGCAGCAAGTTCTGTGCTTCCAAAGCTCTGTAACCCTTCTGTTGCCAAGAAATGCACATCTATGAGCATGTGCAGATACCAATGTTTTCCTGAATGAGTAATGCGAGTCTGAGAAAAGCTATAGCCGATGTATCTCAAACACAGCTTGGATTATACAAAATATATAGATTATATACTGTACAACACTGAATTAGACGATTCCCACCACACTGAGGAAAACAGATAAAGCAACATTATTTGTCATTTTTTAACTGATGATCATTAAGAGATTAGTTACATGACCAACAGGCAGAAACAAAAATATCTCAGAACTGTGGCAAGCCAAAGTATTTGCCGGCATACGCTCTAGTTGCGTAGGGTTTACGTTGTCCTGTTATTTGAATTACTTTATCCAAGTGGCAGGTGAAATTTAACTGGTATTACAGGACTTGACAGAGCAGCAGAGATAAAGTTTTTGTTTTTAGATGTGAACTACTACTGGGCACTTTTACCCCCTTCCTGACCAGGCCAATTATCAGCTCTCAGCGCTGTCACATTGTAAATGACAATTGTGCGCTCATGCAGCACTGTACCCATATGACATTTTTATCATATTTTTGGAGACAGACAGATCTTTCTTTTGGTGGTATTTAATCACCACTTTGTTTTTTGTTTTTTTGCTCTATAAACGGAAAAAAAAGACTGAAAATTTGGTGGGGGGGAGAAAAACAAAAACAAAAAAAACAATTTTTTGTTTTGTTATAAATCTTTGCAAATAAGTATTTTTTTCTCTTCATTGTTATGCTCCGATAGGCAGGACTAATGAGGCTGCATTGATGGGTCCCAATAGGCAGTACTAATGAGGCTGCATTGATGGGTACCAATAGGTAGTACTGATGAGGCTGCATTGATGGGTACCAATAGATGGCACTGATGGGAACTGATGGGGAGGCACTGACAATTAGTGTAAATGTACCTGTCAGAATTGCCAGTTACCGGCTCTCCATTCCTCATGCTGTGACAGCGCTAAGGAAAGTAATGTCAATAACCGGCAAGTCTGTGTACAATGTGATCAGCTGTGATTGGACGTAGCTGATCACATGGTAAATGGCTTTTTACCTTTATTTCCAACTGGTGGTCTGGCCAATAAGTCTGTTGTTTTTCAACAGAACAAGCTGCCCTGCAGATGTAGCTGTTACAGGACGGAGACAAACCATTTAACCCTGACAGGGGTGCTTATATGTAAAACCTTTATCCCAAAAGAAACAAAAAACTGTTGTCTTGGCCTCCAGTCATTTAGAATCGGCTAGATCATTCTGCATATGCATCGCCAATGCATGAATGACTCATTCAGGGGGCAAAAATCGAAACATTAATAGTGTGTAATCAGTGGCAGTTGTATAAATGTAGCACAAAAATGACATGTGTATAGTATAGTGTACTGAAAACTTTTTATGCCAAATCTTCCTGCCAGCAAAACCCTACAGAAAACAATGCAAAAAAGATATGGGTTCTTTTCAAACTTTTTTCAAACATGCACATTTTTAAATAGTCTACCCATCTCAGTCAATCAATAGCTTACTTATTTCTTATTTTTTATATCATTACCTTTTTATGTAGCACTTTCAAAATAACCAACCCTTAAAGTATAACTAAAAGGTAAAAAACTTTTATGTATTTTTTTCGTTTTGGATGGAGTGGAGATGAATTAGAGAACCTGTCAGTTTTTGTTGTTGTCTGTTCCCAATTAGGGAGACTCACCCTCTCTATTTGTCCTGTTTACCATGATCACTAAAAGGACAAGAAAATTCCAAATTTTGGGTTGTCCCCAGAAAAGTAAGTATAGGGGAAATCTTCCAATGGGGACACTAGTTCTGGTGACCTGGGGGTCCCCAAGAAATTCCCTCAAAGTGATTGTAAAATCACTCCCCCCCCCCCCCGCATACAAATAACAAACATGTTATACTTACCTGCTCTGTTCAGTGCACAGAGCAGCTGAGCCCAGATCTCCCTCTTCTCGGGTCCCTCTTCTGTGCTCCTGGTCTCTCCCTCCTGTTCAGTGCCCCCACAGCAAGCAACTTGCTATGGGGGCACCCGAGCACAGTCACAGCTCCCTGTTTTCATTCAGACACCTCGGTCCCGCCGCCTCTCCCCTGATTGGCTAGCTGACTTTCATCGAGAGCAGCGGTGGCCAATAGTGCCGCTGCTGTGTCTCAGCCAATCAGGAGGGAGAATCTCAGATGGCTGAGACACTCGTGGACATCGCTGGACAGAGAGGGACCTTAGGCAAGTATTAGGGGGGCTGCTGCACACAGAAGGATTTTTATCTTCATGCATAGAATGCATAAAGTTAAAAAGACTTCTATCATTACTACCCTTTTAATTTGCAGGGATCTCACTTCCTGTTTGGCTCTTTTACAGGAAGTTAAGGGAAATCTCCTCAATGGAGCACAGATGGCGAAAAAATAAAATCTGACATAACCCTGCCTTACTCTATCCAAAATGAGAAAAAAATGAAAAAAAAAAAAAAGTTTTGCCTACTTTAACCTAAAAGCCTCTATGTAATGCCCTGGCATGTCAAAGTTATTCATGCACATATATATCTCTGGATTGATGAAAGAAACTGAAACTCTCAGGGGAGATACTGTATGTATGTATGTAAATATGGGGAGAATGTACAAACCCCACATTGGCAGTGTCCCTGACACCTAAGCACTTTTCATTTTGAGGCGTTTGTGGGAGGAGATGGCGGCAGGAGGGTCGCTTCCCATATCCAGAAGTTCCATGTAATTCTCTTTGCTCTAAGCTGGACAAACAGAATGGCAAGGAAGTGAAAGGAAGAAGAATATACGCAGTAGAAGGAATCCGCCACCGCCGGATGTTGATCATAGAGATTTCCGGTGACCATGGTCCCCAGCCATCTCTATGACCTTCAGAGGCAAAGGCGTGATGTTATGACGTCACGTCTGGCCGCTGGAAGTAAACAAAGCTGAGGACTCAGCTGGAAAGAAAGAGATTGTTCATTTTATTTATTTTTTTAATCTCGGTCTTTTCAACCTGGAGGAAAGATCTGGGGTGATCTCTCCATAAAGAGGACCTGTCACACACTTTTCCTATTACAAGGGACATTTACATTCCTTGTAATGGGAATAAAAGTGATAAAAAAAATAAAAAAATTAAAGAGAAAGCGTAAAAAGAAAAAAAAAAAAAAAAGTATAATAAGACCCCTTTCACACTGGGGCTGCCCGTGCGTTCCGCGCTAAAGTGCTGCTCCTTTTAGCAGCGCTTTAATGCTGTTTAAGAGGTGCTTTTCGGTCTAAGGCGGGGCCCTTTTAACCCCCCAAAAAAAGGGATAAAAACGGCTGTTGCGGCGTTTCCGAAGCGCTGCCTATTCATTGCAATGGGCAGGGGCGTTTTGGGAGCACTGCTTGCAGGAGTTTTTCCAACAACGCGCAAGCGCACCATCCGGGTGTGAAAGCACCCATTGCAATAAATGGGAGGCAGTTTTCAGGCGCCTTACAGACGCTATTTCTAGCGCTAAAATGCCTGAAAACTACCTCAGCGTGAAATAGGTCTTAACAATAAAAAATGTAAAGTGCCCCATCACCGCACACAGAAGCAAACGCATACGTAAGTTACGCCCACATACATAAACGGCGTTCAAATTACACATGTGAAGTTTCGCCGCGTGCGTTAGAGCGAGAGCAACAATTCTAGCCCAAGACCTCCTCTGTAACTCGAAACTGGAAACTGTAAAGAAGATTTTAAAGCGTCGCCTATGGAGATTTTTAGGTACTAAATTTTGTTGCCATTCTTAAAGTGTGCGTAATTTTAAATCGTGACATGTTGTTAGGTATCCATTTACCCGGTGTAACATCATCTTTCACAATATATACAAAAAAATTAGGCTAACTTTACTGTTTTTTTAAGTCATAAAACAGTTTTTTTTTCCCAAAAAAAAAAAAATGGGTTTGAAAAATTGTTGCGCAAATACCGTGTGGCATAAAAAGTTGCAACAACCGCCATTTTATTCCCTGGGGTCTCTGCTGAAAAAAAAAAAAAACATAACATCACGTTTGAGGGTTCTGATTAATTTTCTAGCAAAAAAGTACAAATGTAAACAAAAAGTTCCAGAAAAAGCCTGGTATAGAAGTGGTTTAACCACTTAACAACCACGCTAGAGCCGAATGACAGCTACAGCGCGGCTCGATAACTCTGGGAGTCCTCCCACACAGGTGTATCTGACCACCAGAGGACCCGGCGCATCACGGATAACGGAGGAACTCTGGACAGCCGCACTCCGAAGAAAGTTTCTTATGCCTTTTATTGTAGACAAGGATCACATAGTACAAATCACAGTAAAGCGATTAAAAAAAATCTGACGCGTTTTACATTATAAGAAGTGCTTACTCATAGCATCACGGATAACGGCCGCTGAGTATGACGGAGCGTTCGCTTGTAAACAAACCAGCGTCTAGTCCAGTTCCTCTCTCCCCTCTCTGTACCGATCAGTACAGTATGAGCGGAGAGGGCAGAGATCGGGTGCAGCGGCACTGTGGGCTGGATCTGTAGTGCCCACAGCGCTGCTCTGTGCCCATTGCAGCACTCATCCATGCTCAGCCATCCCATCCACCCCCAGCCAAACCCATTCATGCTCAGTCATCCCATCCATACTCAGCCACCCACATTCATGGCTCAACCATGCTCAGCCATCCCAGTTCATGCACATCCATGCCACTACAGTTCCTCACAAAAGTGTAATAGGTAGTCAAATTAGATTTGAAATGTATGTCCCTAGAACACCTGATGATGCTCCCTGCATGTTGGGACTCTGTATCTGGCAAGGCTGTGGAAAAGTCTCAAACATGTGGTATCACTTCACCACAGGAGGAGTAGGAGAAACTATTTTGGGGTGCAATTTTTGTATTGTATGATATGTGTTAGAAAAATTGTATAAATGGACAACTTTGTGTAAAAAAAAAAAAAAAAAAAAAAAAAAAAAAAAAAAAAAAAATGCGTTTTCATTTTCTTTCCACATTTTCCAAAAACTAGAGAAAAAATGAACTGTTCAAAAGACTCATTATGCCTCATAGAGTATATGTTGGGGTGTTTTCTTTCCAAAATGGTGTCATTTTTTGGGTGTTTCCATTGTCCAAGAAATTATGTGTAATTTATGCTCATAGAACGACTGATGGTGCTCCCTGCATGTTGGGCCTCTGTATGTGGCCACGCTGTGTAAAAGTCTCACACATGGTATTGCCATGTTCAGGAGGAGTAGTAGAATGTGTTTTGGGGTGTAATTTGTGGTATGCATATACTGTGTTTGAGATATAACCTATGACAATTTTGTGAAAAAAAAAATAAAAATCTTGATTTTGCAAAGAATTGTGGGGAAAAAATTACAACTTAAAAAAAAAAAAAAAAAAAAAATACCTCACCATGCCTCTTAGGGCACTTTCACAGTGGTAGCACCCAGGCGTCCTATTTTTAGCAGCGCTTTACTGTCGTTTTTGCGGCGCGTTTCAGCTGCTAGCGGGTGCTTTTAACCCCCGCTAACGGCCGCAAAAAGGGTTAAAACTCCTCCTACAGCGCCTCAAAGATGCTGCTTGCAGGAATTTTTTTTAGCATCCTGCCAGCGCACCACTTCAGTGTTAAATCACTCGGGTAAAGGAGAGGGTGAAGGGAGAGGTGCTTTACAGTAGCTATTTTTAGCGCTATAGCTTCTGTAAAGCTCCTCGGTGTGAAGGGGCCTTACTAAATACTTTGCAAGGCGATTTCAACGTGGCTTCAGCGCGACTTTAGGCAACTTACAACGCAACTTCAAGTCGCCTCCAGGACAGGCGACTTTGGCTGTGGCCAATCACAGAATAATCAGCTCTCTGGGAGGGAGGGTTTTGCCTGGGTAAACTAATTTCTTTTCCTGTAAAGTCGCTTCAATATAGATGGAGATCCGACTTGGAGGCGACTTCCAATGAATTCTATGAGTACAGGTCGCCTAGAAGTCGGATTGAAGTAGTACAGGAACCTTTTTTGAAGTCGGAGCGACTTCAGTAGTGTACATTTAGACGCTCTCATTGACTATAATGCATTTCCCAAAGTCAAGCGACTTGGAGCGACTTGAGGGCTGACAAGTCGGATCCCAAGTCGTTGTAGTACCCTTAGTGCCGGTTCACACAGGGGCAACTTGTCAGGCGACCTAGCCGCCTGACAAGTCGCCTCCCGTTCTGTACAATGGAACCGTTCTAATCGGAGCGACGCAAGTCGCTCCGACTTAGAAAAAGGTTCCTGTACTACTTTGGGGGCGACTTGAGGCGACTTGCATAGACTTCTATATAGAAGTCGTTTTGCAAGTCGCTGCCCCTGTCGTGTCCAGGTCGCCTGAGGCAGTCGCGCTGCAAGTCGCGCTGCCTCAGTGTGAACCGGGGCTTAGTGTCTCAAGAAATGAGATCCGTCAGTACTTCAGGTGTGATCAATTTTCAGAGATTGGCACCATAGCTTGTGGACTCTATAACTTTCACAAAGAACAAATATACACCGATTTGGGTTATTTTTACCAAAGATATGTAGCAATATAAATTTTGTCCAAAACAGAAACGAAGAAAAATGCATTTTCTTTTTTTTACAGAATTTTTGGTCTTTTTTTTCTTTTATAGCGCAAAAAAAATAAAAAATAAACAGCAGTGATTAAGGGCACTTTCACACTAGTTTTAGCGGCACTTTACCGTCGTTTTAGAAGCACGTTTCGGCCGTTAGCGGTGCGCTTCTAACCCTGCTATCGGCCGAATAAAGGGTTAAAATCGCCTGCAAAGCGCCGCTCCTGCGGTGCTTTGCAGGCGCTTCGGCGGCGCTGCTCTTTGATTTCAATGGGCAGGAGCGCTTTAGGAGCGGTTTAGGACTCGGATCTCAGAGCTCCCTCACTGGAGCGCTGGGCTGTGGAGGGAGCTGGAGCAACAGGCTCAGGCTCTGAGCAGCTCGCTGAGAGCCTGAGCCAGGTGCCTGTCCAGGCATGTGAGCGGATCCCGACCGTATGGTCACGATCCTTCCTGACCCCGAACTGACTTCAGCCCGCTGTCAGCTGAAAACAGGCAGAATGAACTGCACTCCTGTGATCCGTAGTAAAAATATAGCCAAACGAGCCTTGGCTGTACTTCTCCTTTAAAATAGACTATTTCACCTTTCTATCTAAAGCTGTGTTGGTATATTATGATAATACTCTGTAAAAACTGCTAAGCGTTAATATCCTGGCAACCGATGCATGTGTCACTCATTAGTGCCAGTTTTACACAGCTATTCACACCTGTCAATCACCAGACTCCTAATGTAACACAATCAGATGGAGAAAACAGGCAGGCTGCACTAGACATCACAGTCTATAGACGAAAAACACATTGACACAAACAAGAACAGTAAGCTAAAGACCAGAAGACAGGCTAAGCTCCTTTGCATGGAAATCCAGGAATCAACAGACATGTGTGAATGGATGGTGGAAGCAGCTATTCCTGGCTTTACACATACTAGTGTGGGGAAAGTAAGGGTCCCTTTCAGTTTACTTACAATAACAGCGATTTGCCCAGGAAAGCACACCTGCCGCACTACAACTGCGGTGGCTGGTCTTCAAGTGGTTAAAAGGAGAAGTCCAGCCAAAGCTTGTTTGGCTGGGCTTCTCCTATGGATCACAGGAGTGCAGTTCGTTTTGCATTCCTGTGAACCATTTTCAGCAGAGAGCGGGCTGAAGTCAGCTCTCTGCTGAAGTCACAGATGTCAGTCCAGGCACCGCGTCATCCCGACAATTAAGTCTGGATCCGCCAGGTGCCTGGACTGATACCCATCTCAGCCTATCAGAGAGCTGCTGAGAGCCTGAGCTGGCTGTCCCCGCCCCTCCACAGCTCAGCATTCCAATGAGCGAGGAGGGGAAAGAGCAGAGAGCTGTGACTGGCAGTCTACAGCTCTCTGCTCACGGAGCTCTGAAAACCGAACGATCGTCAGTGTTCGATCACTCGGTTCTCAGTGTGAAGGCGCCGGGGTACAGATGAAGCGTTCAACTAGGTAAGTATGATTCTAATAAAAAAAAATAAAAAAAATCCTATACTTATCTTGCAAAAGTCAGAACTGAAAACAGAAAAGAGGAGAACACCTTCTGGACCCTGATTGTGAAGTGGAGCAAGGTCTGGATGGGAACGTGCACAGCAAGGCAAAGCTAAACAAGCGCAGTGAGAAAGGTTAGTTACAGCTTAAAGGGTTACTAAACCCTCTTTTTTTGTTAAATAACAAACATATACTTACCTCCTCTGTGCAGTTGGTTTTGCACAGAGTGGCCCCGATCCTCCTCTTCTGGGGTCCCTCAGCAGCACTGGTGGCTCCTCCTCTTCTCGAGTGCCCTGTTGGGGAAGCGTTCTACTTCGGGTTACCCGTGCAGGCACGCTCCTGAGTCCTGCTGCTGCATCTATCGACACAGACAGCAGGACTCTGCCCCGCCCCCCCCTCCCCAAGTCATTGGATTTAATTGACAGCAGTGGGAGCCAATGGCTTTGCTGTTATCAACCTATCCAGTCAGGACACGAGACACCAGCCGGAGCTGGTGTGCTCGTTCCCGTCGTGGGATTTACGGGGCTCAGGTAAGTAAAAGGGGGGCTCCTGCATGACAGGAGGTTTTTCACCCTAATGCATAGAATGCATTAAAACCCCTTTAAAGTGAATGTAAACGATCAGCTTGTAAAAGAACCCATTCAGTGTAAAATAGAAATGAAAGGCAAAACATTTTTGTATAGATAAAAAAAAAAAAGTGATCGCATTATTCCCTCTGTGCTCACCTGTATAAGAGCTGAGGGGAGGAGAAGCAACAGCACACTGAGCTTCCCAGTAAACGGTTGTGCAGCAGGGGCGTGTCAGGACAAGTCGGATCATTGGAGGAGAGCAGGCTGAGCTTCCAGCACAGCTAAAGAACTGACCAGACTGTTCCCCTTCTTAGTGTGGTCAGTTTTTAAAAATAAAGCAAGGGGACTGTCAAGAACACCAGGGATTTTACATAAACAAATGGCCCCTGCCCCCACCTATAACTGGCCTTCACAGCAAGGAGCACATGGAAGGGCAGCCGCATAAAAGACAAAAACAGAACATTCCATAGCTCAACTCACCAGTCTGCTGGCCAACCAGATTAAACCGGTCCAACAATCTTCGTTAAAAACAGGGGTTTAGTTAGCACGCATTTGCAAACGCATGCGTAAGCTGCAAGGCCTCTTCACGGCACCCTGTGTATGCTTGCAGTCCTAAACGCTACTGAATTTATGAGCGTCTCCACAGTGGGAGCATAGGTATTTAATGGATAGATGATGGGCAAGTGGGCCGGGAGGCAGCCCAATCCCCCTTAAATGAACAGGAGCACACTGGATTTTTCATAAATAAAAAGCAATTCAAGAGGACAAGATACTTTCTCATAAATTCCTCCCTTAACTGCCCAAAAGAAACATTGCAACAAAATGAATTCTGATCTGGACCACTTATTAGTTGTGCATCTGTTTAAAGCAGTGGTGGTTAACTTTCTTGATATGGGGGGCCCTAAAATCCCCAAAGAACCACACATAAAATGTAATGTTACAGAGACTGCAGACATGCAATAGGAGATGGTTAACCACTTAAGGACTAGCCTCTTTTGGATTTTAGGTGTTTACATGTTTAAAACAGGTTTTTTTGCTAGAAAATTACTTTACATTATATTTTTTTTTTCTAACACCCTAGAGAATAAATTGGCGGTCATTGAAATACTTTTTTTTGCACCGTATTTGCGCAGCGGTCTTATAAGCGCACTTTTTTTTGGAAAAAAAAAAATCACTTTTTTGAATAAAAAAATAAGACAACAGTAAAGTTAGCCCAATTTTTTTTATATTGTGAAATATAATGTAACACCAAGTAAATTCATACCCAACATGTCACGCTTCAAAATTGCGCCCGCTCGTGGAATGGCGTCAAACTTTTACCCTTAAAAATCTCCATGGGCGACATTTAAAAAAATTCTACAGGTTGCATGTTTTGCGCTACAGAGGAAGTCTAGGGCTAGAATTATCGCTCTTGCTCTACCGGTCACGGTGATACCTCACATGTGTGGTCTGACCACCGTTTTCAAATGCGGGCGCTACTCACGTATGCATTCTCTTCTGCGCGCGAGCTTGTCGGGACAGGGCGCTTTAAAAAAATGTTTTTTTTTATTTTCTTATTAATTTTACTTTATTATATTTATTTTTGCACTGTTCTTTTTAAAAAAAAAAAAAAAAATTGGATCACTTTTATTCCTATTACAAGGAATGTAAACATCCCTTGTAATAGAAAAAAGCATGACAGGACCACTTAAATATGAGATCTGGGGTCAAAAAGTCCTCAGATCTCATATTTGGACTAAAATGCAAAAAAAAAAAAAAAAAGACGTTTGAAAAAATGACAAAAAAAAAAATAATGCCTTTAAGACATATGGGCGGAGCTGACGTCATGACGTCTCTTCCGCCTTCTATGGTATGGAGACAGGTGGCGGCCATCTTAGCCTCACTTGTCTCAATACCTCAGCAGTGAGAGGTCCCGATCTCCTCCGCCGCTACCGACGGCTCCGGTAAGCGGCGGAGGGCGCGGGAGAGCAGCGGGAGGGGGGGATGCACCTCTCCCGCCGCCGATAACGGTAATCTCGTGGCGAACCCGCCGCAGAGACCACCATTATCGTACACAGAACCGGCTCCTGTAAAGATGGATACCTCGGTTGTGGCAGCAGCTGCTGCTGTTACCGAGATATCCATCTTCAAAGTGCCGACGTATATGTACAGGAGCCGGTCGGTAAGTGGTTAAAGACTGCCAACATGATATAGGACTTGGAGATTGTGAACGCACTATAATTGTTGAAAACTGGGGACATGCCAAAGACTGGAGACAAATTATGACACCGCTAGATAAGGGATGCAACGATACCGGTTTCTTTTTGTAAGTATTTATATGTTCATTTATATTATTATGTTTTAAGTTAAGTTTACATATTTACAGTGGATATAAAAAGTCTACACACCCCTGTTAAAATATCAGGTTTCTGTGATGTAAAAAAATGAGATAAAAGATAAATCATTCCAAATCTGTCAGATTGTGAGGGCATTTCCTGTGCACAGCTTTCTTCAGATCACCACACAGATTTTCAATGGGATTCAGGTCTGGGCTCTGGCTGGGCCATTCCAAAACTTGAATCTTCTTCTGGTGAAGCTATTCCTTTGTTGATTTGGAGGTATGTTTTGAGTCGTTCTAATGCTGAAAGGTGAATTTTGCAATCATGTTCAGCTTTCTAGCAGAAGCCTGAAGGTTTTGTACCAATATTGACTGGTATTTGGAACTGTTCATAATTCCCTCTACCTTTACTAAGGCCCCTGTTCCAGCTGAAGAAAAACAGTCCCAAACCATGATGCTGCCACCACCATGCTTCACGGTGGGTATGGTGTTCTTTTGATGATGTGCAGAGTTGTTTTTGCTCCAAACCTATAAAAAACACCTCAGAGGTCTCCATTTACCTCCTGTAAGCTTGATGTTAGAAGCTGTCTGGAGTATGCGTTCATCCTGGAGACAACTGTGTAAAGCCTCGTAAACGCGATCGGATTATCCGCAGACAAAACCTCTGACTTTTGTCGGAAGGCGTGTGCCTGGACTTTGTCTTGCATACAAACGGCAAGAAATTGTTGGCCAACAAACACGAACGTAGTGACGCACTACGTGGTTTTTCAGCTCTTTATCGCCACCCTTTGGGCTCCTTCTGCTAATTTCGTGTTAGTAGAAGTTTGGCGAGTGTTGATTTGTGCTTTTCATTTCGTGCTTTTCAGTTTGTTTCTGAACGGCCGTTCGTCAACCAGACATGTTGTGTAATCAGAGGAGATAACGTGTTATTTATTATTGGAGTTATTGCTTTGACCCAAGTCCAGTCCAGGAACAGGAAGAGTTCTTGGAAAAAAAATTGGTTTCTTTATTAATCGTGACCAATTATGTCATAGGCCTTTGCTGCGGGAACTCCAGGAGAATAATCCAGATGATTTTCGGAATTATCTCCGGATGACGGACCCCTGCTTTCACCAACTCAGCGCTGTCACATTTTTAATGACAATTGCGCGGTCATATAACACTGTACCCAAATTACATTTTTATCATTTTTTTTCACACAAATAGAGCTTTCTTTTGGTGGTATTTAATCACCACTGGGTTTTTTATTCTTTGCTAAACAAACAAAAAAACGTTTTTAAAATTTTGTTATAAAATTTTGCAAACAGGTCATTTTTCTCCTTCACTGAGGCTGAACTGATCAGGAAGCACTGATGGGTGGCACTGGTGGGCATGGTTTTGGAGGGCACAGATTAGCAGTACTAGTTGGCACTTAGGGGATTAATGTCCCTCTAACAGAAGCCAGGCACCGGCTTTATTCTTTTTTTTATGCTGACATCGTAAAGAAAAAAAAAAAAGTTGGTAACTGGCTTCTGTTTTCTTCCGTGATCAGCTGTCATCCACATGGTAAAGGGCCCGCTGTGATTGGCCCTTTACCCTGCTCTGTGATCAGCCAAGTCCAAAAAAACTTGTTGATCACAGACTGTGGTGCGCAGGCGGCGTGAGAACGTACATGGACGCCCTCCTGGCATTAGAGGTCCGCACTGTAGTAGTCTTTCTGCTATAGCGTGGACGTCAAGTGGTTAATAATTACGCTACCAAAATAAATGTGCGCTGTAAATTGCCTCCAACATTGTGCCTCTTTCTTCTTGCTGGAGGCTGCCATTTTGCTGAAGCCCAGAGCTGCTGAGCAGCAGCATACCTTTATGCTGCGTACACACGATCGGAATTTCCGACGGGAAATGTTCGATGTGAGCTTGCTGTCGGAAAGTCTGACCGCGTGTAAGCTCCATCGAACATTTGCTGTCGGAATTTCTGCACACAAATGTTTGAGAGCAGGTTCTCAAATCTTCCGACAACAGTCCGATCATGTGTACACAAGTCCGACGCACAAAAGTTCACGCATGCTCAAGCAGGAGCCGCACTGGCTATTGAACTTCCTTTTTCTCGGCTCGTCCTACGTGTTGTACGTCACCGCGTTCTTGAAGCTCTGAATTTCCGACAACATTTGTGTGACCGTGTGTATGCAAGACAAGTTTGAGCCAACATCCGTTGGAAAAAAATTCACGGTTTTGTTGTCGGAAAATCCGATCGTGTGTACTGGGCGTTAGGCTGTCAGCAGATCGGCCTCTACAAATTCAGCACAGTGGCGAAAACGGAGAGCAACTCAACATGTGCAGAACAGGGCGAGACCGTATATTACTGGGTTTTAAACAGTATGGACACTTATTTTTAATGTTTTACATAACTATACCTGCAAAAGGAGCCTGCCTGAAGTCATCTAGCAGGAATTTTCTGAATAAAGTTCCACTTATAAGATGTGCAACTTGTGTTCACACATCAGCAGTACACAGGAACAACACACACCAGAACTGGCCTAGTTTTGCTAAGCCTCGGTCATGACTGTATTTACTAAACCATGATGATAAAGTGCTAATTAGTACATGCTCTTGCACTACAAACAGTAATGAAATAAAGAACACGACTCAATACGAGACAATAATAGTCAGTGTTGCCAGCCCGTCTATTTCTAGGAATTGCACAGGTTATGCATCCGATGACATGATGATTGAGACTAACACACCAGGAGATCTGTGTAAAGCATATATACAAACAGACTGTACAATCTCCTCTTGATTTATCAATGCTTTGTAATATGAGGACTTAATCAATTTTAGTTACCAATCAGGCAGGCCCCTGTACTATATAGTTGATGGTAGATCTAAAGGGGATTGTACAATCAAATTGTATGGTGCATTTTCAGACTTATTCCCCGTACACACGGTCGGACTTTGTTCGGACATTCCGACAACAAAATCCATGGGTTTTTTCCGACGGATGTTGGCTCAAACTTGTCTTGCATACACACGGTCACACAAAGTTGTCGGAAAATCCGATCGTTCTAAACGCGGTGACGTAAAACACATACGTTGGGACTATAAATGGGGCAGTAGCCAATAGCTTTCATCTCTTTATTTATTCTGAGCATGCGTGGCACTTTGTGCGTCGGATTTGTGTACACACGATCGGAAATTCCGACAACGGATTTTGTTGTTGGAAAATTTTATATCCTGCTCTCAAACTGTGTGTGTCGGAAAATCCGATGGAAAATGTGTGATGGAGCCTACACACGGTCGGAATTTCCGACAACAAGGTCCTATCACACATTTTCCGTCGGAAAATCCGACCGTGTGTACGGGGAATTATAGTGGCGACGCGCTTTTTATTTATTTTTGCAATTCAATTAAAATGTTCTAATCTACAAACTATAGAATAGCCATGACTTCCCATTTCCGATTGATTTAGGCTAGGTTCAGAATGATGCGGTCTGTTGCATCGCATTTCTTTTGTACAGGAATCGCACGAATCGAACCATACATAACATAGGACTCAATTCGCACCAAATACATGTAGGACACTTTTTTTTTTGTCCGCACTGGAATCGGACTGCATGGGTGTTTAGACCCATGCGATCGGATTCCACAGTTTGCACTGCGTTCCGCGAACAGATTTAGGGGTGTCATTAACTTAATATTGAGACACCCTCAGTGGTTTGCAGCGCACAGTGTGAACTGCCTGCGATTCTGATGCGATGTGGGAAACGCTGCAGTTCCTGCAACAGCATCAGTGTGAACCGGGCTTTAGACTCATTTGATTCAAACCAAGTCAACCAGCCAAGGTAGAAAAAAAAAAAACGATCATTTCGCATCGGTCCACAGCACTGAGATTTTTGGATTATGAAGACGGCCGTATTTCAATCGATTCGATTTTTGAGATTACAAACAGAGATGCGATTGATAACTTACGATCACAAGCTACAGTTATATCTGAGTAATCAATCGAAATCCACTTCCCCGGGCCTGGTATATTGATGGTATGGGTTATCAACTATAGATCGATTATTCCTACTGGAAGAGATCGATCGTTATCGAAGCTTGATTGGCCACCATAATAGAGATAAGGCCAATAACTAACAGGACTGAGACACAACTGAATGAAAAGCGACAGAATGTGAAGGTAGTGACAACTGCCACTTCCACAGACAAGTGCCCCAACCCCCCACAGCCTGGCACTGCCCATGGAAAGCAGAGAGAGCTGGTGACACCAGACACAGAACACGCAAAAGATGTATGGCTGCCCACTCACCAACTCATCTTCCCCTGGTCCGTCCTCCCCGCTCTCGGTGTTTTCCTTCTCCGTCTTCCGGGTTTCTATCTACAAACAGGAAGTTTACATTCCTCACAACGCCTGACCGGAAATGACGACACCGGAGGCGCGGCCACGTGTTCGGCTGCTCTCGTAGGTCTTCGCAAGCAAGCGGCAGAGTTTCCATAGGAACCGCAATCAAAGTGGACTGCGCATGTTCAGAGTAATTGGCGGCAAGTGCGGCTGTGAATAAGAGCTGTGGGCTGTGATGGTGTGTGAGGAGGAACCTTACACAGGGGAAAGCTTTCCTCTATAAAACTTTCATTATTAGGTAGAATAAAGCTCCAATACTGTCATTGCTATAGCACTATCCTAAAAACTAAGCCACACTGTAAATTAAAGCGGACCTTCGCCCTAGGGTTGCTACCTCATCATTTTAATCACTTCATGACCGCCTCACGGCGATATATGTCGGCAGAAGGGCACGTACAGGCAGAATCACGTACCTGTCCAGCATAATTTCGCAGTCACGATAAACATCGCCTCCATTACTAAAAAAAATAATAATAATAAAAATGCCATAAAACGATCCCCTATTTTGCAAACGCTATAACTTTTGCGCAAACCAATCAATAAACGCTTATTGCAATTTTTTTTTACCAAAAATATGTAGAAGAATACATATCTGCCTAAACTGAGGAAAAAAAATGTTTTTTTATATATTTTTGGGGATATTTATTATAGCAAAACGTAAAAAATAATGCGATTTTTTTCAAAACTGTCGCTATTTTTTTGTTTATAGCGCAAAAAATAAAAACCGCAGAGGTGATCAAATACCACCAAAAGAAAGTTCTATTTGTGGGAAAAAAGGACGTCAATTTTGTTTGGGAGCCACGTCGCACGACCGCGCAATTGTCAGTGAAAGTGACACAGTGCCGAAACGCAAAAAGTGCTCTGGTCTTTGGCCAGCCAAATGGTCCGGAGCTTAAAGTGGTGTTCCGGCCGAAATTATTCTTTTTAAATAAAAATACCCCTATAATACACAAGCTTAGTGTATTCTAGTAAAGTTAGTCTGTAACTAAGGTCTGTTTTGTTTATAGCAATAGTTTGACATTTTATAAACTTACAGCAGGCCGTGGCCATCTTAAGTTTGGGCATCTGAAGCCAGACTGTATTTCTTCCTGGATCTCATCCTTGCAGATCTCGCACATGCTCAGTGCAGCACAAGCAGTGTAGGTCAGGTTTCCATAGCAGCGGCAGTTTCAGAGGAAGTTGCTGCCCCTTCCCAGAAGGCATTGCAAACAGGAAATGATGCGCTGGGCCGCAGCCAGGGAGGAGGAAGTGAAAAATGAATACAGCACATATACAGTAAGTGCTGAGAAAAAAAATTTAAAAATATCCAATTCGTTTACAGTGCGCAGTTTAGTGAGGGATTCTGAAGAGTTGTAAAAGTGGGTGGAACTCCACTTTAAGTGGTTAAACCCGTACACATATGAATTACACAGGTTCTGGGGCAAATTTATTGCAGATATGGCACCAAGTGAGTTTAATCGTTTCTGACCAGCCGCTGTAGTTATACGGCGGAAGGTCGGCTCTCCTGCACCAATTGGCGCAGTTGTACGGCGGTTCACGCAGGCGCGACAGCTAGGGTTGCCACCTCATCTCTTTACCTAAACACATATGAATTACACAGGTTCTGAGACTAATTTAATGCAGATAAGGCACCAAATGAGTTTACCACCTTAATCAGCGACAGAACCTGTGTAATTATTATGTGTTCGGGTTTAAAGGGATGAGGTGGCAACCCTAGCGACAGCGAACAGGCGGACTGCGATGTCCGCCGGCAACCCACAAACGCATATTACAGAGGCAGAACGGGGAACTGCTTTTGTAAACAAGGTGATTCCTCATATTGACAGGTGACGTGACAGGGATCTACTGTTCCCAGTGATCTCTGTCATGTCCCTGGCAGCCCATCTCCACTACAGTTAGAACACACTCAGGGAACACATTTAACCCCTTGATCGCCCCTATTGTTAACCCCTTCCCTGCCAGTATTATTTACACAGTAATTAATGGCTATTTATAGCCCCAATTGCTGTAAAAAATGTCAATGGTCCCAAAAAAGTGTCCGATCTGTCGCAGTTCCGCTAAAAATCGCAGATCGCCACCATTACTAGTTAAAAAAAAATGCCATAGATCTATCCCCTGTTTTGTAGGCACTATAACTTTTGTGCAAATCAATCAATATACGCCTATTACGATTTTTTTTTAGCAAAAATATGTAAAAGAATATATATCGGCCTGAACTGATGAATACATTTATTTATATGTATTTTTTTGGATATGTGTTATAGCAAAATGTTCAAAAAATAGTTTTGTTTTTTTTTCAAAATTGTCTTTGTTTATAGCGCAAAAAATAAAAACCGCAGAGGTGATCAAATACCACCAAAAGAAAGCTCTATTTGTGGGGAAAAAGGGACATCAATTTTGTTTGGGTACAAGGTCACACGACCGCGCATTTGTCAGTTAAAGCAACGCAGTGCCGTATCGCAAAAAATTATCGGGGCAAATCCTTCTAGGGCTGAAGTGGTTAATTACCACCTTAATCAGCCACAGAACCTGTGTGACTAATATGTGTTCGGGTTTTGACCCCTTTCACACTGGGGCCACCTCTGCGATAGCACTAAAGTGTCGCTCGTTTTAGCAGCGCTGTTTAAGCAGCACTTTTCGGCCGATAGCGGGCTCTTTTAACCCCTGCTAGAAGAAGGGGTTAAAAATGCCCTTGTTGCACTGCACACATGGTGGTCTGGCCCTCGTCTTGTAGGCTTCTGGTCAAGGGTCTTTGGTCTACTCTCCTCCCTATTTCATGCTCACTTCCGCAAAGACCCCAAATTTGCATTACTCCATTGCCCGCTCCCGGGCCTTTTCTCTCATCAACAGAAACTAGCTACATATTTATTTATTGCCGCCAAACGAACAATAGCGAGGGCTTGGAAAAAACCCTCTGTCTCATTCGCAGAGGTGAAGAATTCATTGACGGCCCTCATGATCCACGAGAAAATGTCCAGCGTCCTTCACGACTCCCATGCAAAATTTCTTAAGGTATGGGCCCCGTGGTGGTCCTACACACTCCCCAACCTAAATCCAACTAGTCTAGGTCTGTAAATTCATTTTGAACTAACCTCCAGCCTGGGGGACCCCTTTCCCCCCCTCCTCCCATTTCCTCTCTTCCTGGGCCTCTCGCCCGCCGCTCTACTCTACACTTACCTCCCTCCCCCCCCTGTTGTGGTATATGTGTTCTTTCCCTTCTTCTCTTTTCCCCTTTTTTCCCCCTTTTCTTTTTTCTCTTCTCTCTCCTCGTGTTTGTTTGTTACCCTCTTCCCTGTTTTGCGGACAACTCCGCTCACCCTTGTCTGCTTCAGCCCCTGGGCCCCATGGCCCGGGCATAGCGCACTGACCTCCGGCCCTGACTGGTAGGTCAATGTCAGTTGATAAAATACACTCTTAAAATATGTTTCATTATGTACTTTTATGTAAACCTCTTTCTTATGTTTTTTGTACATATCCCCTGCGTGGGAATTCGTTGTCTGGGGTTTTTCCCTTCTTTTTTTTCCAATAAAAATATTGTACCAGAAAAATGCCCTTGTTGCCGCGCTTCCGAAAGCTTTTCAGGCGTATTGGAAGTGCTGCCTATTCATTCCAATGGGCAGGAGGGGTTTGGGAGCGTTTACAGCCAAAGATGCTGCTTGCAGGACTTTTTATAATGTCCCGCAAACACACCACTCAGGTGTGAAAGCACTCAGCCTTTCACATTTAGGAGGCAGTTTACAGGCGCTATTTCTAGCGCTGAAAACTGCCCCAGTGTGAAAGGGGTCTCAAAGGGATGAGGTGGCAACCCTACTTCACCCTTAAAAAGCACATCTACTCCTCTGACACCTCCCCCTCCTTAAAGCGGAGCTCCACCCAAAAGGGGAAGCTCAGCTTGTTTGCTTCCTCCCCCTCTCTGCTGCCACATTTGGCACCTTTCGAGGGGGGGGCAGGTACTTGTTTTTGACAGGTGCCTGCCCCCACTTCCAGGAGACCTCACTGTGGCGAGGTCCCCCGGAAGTTCAGCCCCCCCCCGCCACTGGGCCATTCACAAAGCGTGCTTCGTGCCATGCGCAGTAGGGACCCGGCTGTAAAGCTTCACTGCCAGTTTCCCTTACAAGTAATGGCGGTTGCGGCAGCACCCAAGAGCCAATTGAAAAATCGGCTGGGGTGCCGACATCCTGGAATCCCTGGACAGGTAAGTGTCCTAATATTAAAAGTCAGCAGCTATAGTATTTTTAGCTGCTGACTTTAAGTTTTTTGGTGGGGGGCTGCAGCTCAGCTTTAAGCAATGTAAAAATAATAACAATAATACTTGTGTTTTTTTTTTTTTAATTATAGTTTTTTAGTTTCCTCATACTCGTTTAGGCAGGGATGACATGTGCTGGGCAATATCTGCACATATCTTGCACAGTGGTAGTGGAGATACGGATGGCAACAGGAATGACAAGAGCGAGATGTTGGCTGGAGAGAGCACAATAATCTGGTAAACAGGAAGTGCAGAGATATGGCTTAACTCCAGTGCGCAGGCGCCTCCCGACCCTTTATGATCTTGTGCCTGGTTTATGATCATGCAACCAAGGGAATTGGCTGTCACGGCGGTCACATGATCGGAAAGCTCCCGATCACAAGAAGCGATCGGGAGCTTTCCATTAGCCACCAGTAGCTGTGTCTGCAAATTGGTAAGCAAATAGGCTCACCCGCTGAGAAGCTGCATATTTGCATTCTGTCGGCACCTTGGGGTTAAATAGGAAGTTCATGGGAGGAGCAAAGAGTTCAAGGTTCACCAAAAACAAGGTTCAAGGCAAGATTGTACAGAAAATTGCCCAGAGAGTTGTCCAGCATCTCAGGTGGTATAGCAAGAAAAGATACTGCTAGACACAGCAGAGATCACAGGTTCTGATCTGGGTTCTGACATAAACCTTGGCATGTCTGCACATGCGGGGTGCCCCAGGGCTGTCCTGAGACCAATTCTGTTTAGCTAGCCAATAAACAGTATAGAGGTTGGTATCAATCATTCAATCTTAGTGTTTGCTGATGATACAAAACTAAGCAGGGTATCCATTAGGGCTGCGCATCTTCACTGGCCTCACGATTCGATTCGATTACGATTATCAAGTCAACGATTCGATTCGATTCCGCGATGCATCATGATGCATCACGATTACAGCGCAAGTCCGCAGGTGCTCATGGTTTTCATCAAAAAAAATTAAAAGTAGTCAGGAGAACTCCATTTTTTTTATTCTATCTGTTCTTAAGAAAAAAAAGAGACAGCAGAGGAGCTCCAGGCTCTCTTCCAAAATACTAAAGGAGATGGTCAGAGCCTGCGGACATGCTACAGGAGATGATCAGAGACTGCAGACAGACATGCTACAGGAGATGATCAGAGACTGCAGACAGACATGCTACAGGAGATGATCAGAGACTGCAGACAGACATGCTACAGGAGATGATCAGAGACTGCGGACATGCTACAGGAGATGATCAGAGACTGCAGACATGATACAGGAGATGATCAGAGACTGCAGACATGATACAGGAGATGATCAGAGACTGCAGACATGATACAGGAGATGATCAGAGACTGCGGACATGCTACAGGAGATGATCAGAGACTGCGGACATGCTACAGGAGATGATCAGAGACTGCGGACATGCTACAGGAGATGATCAGAGACTGCAGACATGCTACAGGAGATGATCAGAGACTGCGGACATGCTACAGGAGATGATCAGAGACTGCGGACATGCTACAGGAGATGATCAGAGACTGCGGACAATGCTACAGGAGATCATCAGAGACTGCGGACATGCTACAGGAGATGATCACAGACTGCGGACATGCTACAGGAGATGATCACAGACTGCAGACATGCTACAGGAGATGATCACAGACTGCAGACATGCTACAGGAGATGATCACAGACTGCAGACATGCTACAGGAGATGATCACAGACTGCAGACATGCTACAGGAGATAGTCACAGACTGCGGACATGCTACAGGAGATGGTCACAGACTGCGGACATGGCACAGGAGATGGTCACAGACTGTGGACATGGCACAGGAGATGATCAGACACTGGGGACATGGCACAGGAGATGATCAGACACTGGGACATGGCACAGGAGATGATCAGACACTGCGGACATGGCACAGGAGATGATCAGACACTGGGACATGGCACAGGAGATGATCAGACACTGCGGACATGGCACAGGAGATGATCAGACACTGCGGACATGGCACAGGAGATGATCAGACACTGCGGACATGGCACAGGAGATGATCAGACACTGGGACATGGCACAGGAGATGATCAGACACTGCGGACATGGCACAGGAGATGATCAGACACTGCGGACATGGCACAGGAGATGGTCAGACACTGCGGACATGGCACAGGAGATGGTTTAGACACTGCGGACATGGCACAGGAGATGGTCAGACACTGCGGACATGGCACAGGAGATGGTCAGACACTGCGGACATGGCACAGGAGATGGTCAGACACTGCGGACATGGCACAGGAGATGGTCAGACACTGCGGACATGGCACAGGAGATGGTTTAGACACTGGGACATGGCACAGGAGATGGTCAGACACTGCGGACATGGCACAGGAGATGATTAGACACTGGGACATGGCACAGGAGATGGTCAGACACTGGGGACATGGCACAGGAGATGGTCAGACACTGCGGACATGGCACAGGAGATGGTCAGACACTGCGGACATGGCACAGGAGATGGTTTAGACACTGGGACATGGCACAGGAGATGGTCAGACACTGCGGACATGGCACAGGAGATGGTCAGACACTGCGGACATGGCACAGGAGATGGTCAGACACTGCGGACATGGCACAGGAGATGGTCAGACACTGCGGACATGGCACAGGAGATGGTCAGACACTGCGGACATGGCACAGGAGATGATCAGACACTGGGGACATGGCACAGGAGATGGTCAGACACTGCGGACATGGCACAGGAGATGGTCAGACACTGGGGACATGGCACAGGAGATGATCAGACACTGGGGACATGGCACAGGAGATGGTCACAGACTGCGGACAATAATGCAGAGTTGTGGTGTGATGAAGGCGGCCCCCCCCCCCTCCCCCTCTGTACTTACATGCTGCTCTGCCAGTGGCAGCCTGTAATGAGCAGGGCGATCTGCCTGCTCACCATCTCCCCCCGATCTCCATTCGTGCGGCCGGTGTTCCGCCGGTTGTCACATCTCAGGTCAGTGAATTCTCCCGGTAGAGCGCTCCGTGCATAAAGTTGTTAGTGTGTATATTCCGGTCATGTGACTCTCAGCCGCGCCTCCCTCCTCTCACGTCTCTCCTGATGTCAGCCCCGCTCGCCTCTCTTCTGACCTGTTAGCTCCAGTCAGTGGGCGGAGCTGACACCAGGAGAGACTGAGAGGAGGGAGGCGCGGCTGAGAATCACATGACCGGAATATACACACACTAAAAACAACTTTATGCACGGAGCGCTCTACCGGGAGGGGGCGGGGCCAGACATCGATTTTTAGGGTCGCATGCATCGATGCCGCATCGGGGACACCCGAATCGCGATGCATCGATGCTGCGATTAATTTCAGCAGCCCTAGTATCCATAAGACTCTTGATTTGGTACCACGCACGTTCTGGTGGCCAAAAATGTAGGGATTCTGTAAAAGATATATGAACTCATGTGCTGTCTGTACCCGGAGTAAAACTGCAACAAGCAAAGCTTGGAGTTTGCTCAAACCTTTTGCCAGTCCCTGATAGGCCATGGAAAATTATATCTATGGATTTCATAGTAGAACTTCCACGTTCTGAGGGGTGCACAGCGATCTTTGTAGTGGTAGATCGATTGTCCAAGATGGCCCACTTTCTGCCTCTAAAGAACAAACCATCTGCCATGGGAACTGCCCGAGTGTTTATTAAGGAGATTGTGAGGCTGCACAGGGTCCCTGCGAACATAGTTTCCGATCGAGGTGTTCGATTCACGTCACATTTCTGGAGGGCCTTATGTGACATTCTGGAGATTGAATAATCCTGTCTTCAGCTTATCACCCTCAAACCAACGGGCAAACAGAAAGAACTAACCAGACACTCGAACAGTACATTCAATGTTTTACATCCTTCGTCCAGGTCGACTGGGTGTCACTGTTACCATTGGCAGAATTTGTCTACAATAACGCCAGTCATTCAGCCACAGGACAGTCCTCATTCTTTTCCAATTATGGCTTTCACCTGTCATTTCTGCCTGACTTTATACCACAGTCTGCAGTTCCAGCTGTTCAGAGCACAGTGGATTTCCTTAACCACAATAATAAAGGGTTACAAGAAGCAGTGACTAAAGCACAGGCTAATATCAAGAAAGCGTTTGACAAAAGGAGAAGGGGGAACTGAGTCTCCAGTTGGGCAACCAAGTATGGCTATCTACGGCAAACCTAAAGTTGGCATGTCCATCAAAGAAACTTGCACCCAAGTTTGTGGGTCCATTCCCGGTTTAGAGGAAACTAAACGAGGAATCATATAAACAATCTTTACCAGACTTGTATCCTGTATTTCATGTCTTGCTTTTAAAACCTGTAGTGTCAGATGCCTTTTCTGATAGAGGGTCTGGTCCACCTGAACCTATGCTTGTAGATGGAGATGAGGAATATGAGGTGGAAGCTCTTCTGGACTGCAGAAAGAGTTGGAACCATCTGCAGTATCTGATTAAGTAGAAAGGGTATGGTCCTGAAGAGAATTTCTGGGAAAACAAACTGACTGTCCATGCTAAAGGGCTGATTCGTGCCTTCTTCCATGTCCACCCAGAGAAGGAAAGCCAGCTGGGCAGCTGGAGGCTGCCCGTCAGGGGGGAGAAATGTCGGGGACATGCTGGCCATAGCGCAGCCGAGACTCCAAGGCAAAGGCAGATGCGCAGGAGTGGTCCTGCAGGCATCCGTCTTGCCGGGCACAGGTACACGAATATGAGCATGCGCACAAATATTTGCACGCAGATGCAAACACCTGTGCGCGTGTGTGTTCACCAATAACAATGGCGCCACATGGCCTAAATAAGTGCAGCAGTTGCACTAGTCCATTGCTGTCTGATCTGAAGCTTTATCCATGTTCCAGTTTCTGTGCCCTGTGTTTGAATCCTGTGTTTGGCCCGGATTATCCTGACCACACTTTGTTTATCTCTACACATCTACCTGTTATCCTCTTGCCAACCTCTGCCTGCATCTTGACTATTCTCTGCCTGCCATTTATGCTTATACCTGATCGTCCGTTGCTGACCTGGCTTGTCTGACCCTGCATCCAGTCATCCATCTGTCCTGCTCTGTATTGTGCCTGGTTACGCTGCTCCTCCATCTGCTGTGTGCTGGCAGTCTTACTGCATCTGCTACCTGCTGCTACCTACCCAGCCTGGGGTCTGCTGTTACTGCTGCCAGCTGCTGTTTCAGCTATCCAGCCCAACTCTGGTGATGCACCAGCCACGCACCTCTGCCACCAACGGAAGATCTTACAGGCACTCTTACCTCTCCATGCTCTCACGGCCACTGTCGCAACATCAGTGGCCCTTGAGTCGGGGCTGTACGAAAGGTCTCCCTCTACACGTCAGGCTCTGCCACAAGGTACATGACAGCCATGTCCTTGACAACGGATGAGTCATCATGAATGTAAAAAACACCATTGCTGGCAATAATAAATGTGGAAAAAAACAGCGTGGGGGTCCCCCCAATTTATACCGGGCCCTTCGGGTCTGTATTTTAAGGGGAACTGTAAAAAAAGGGGGTTGATTACACAAATAATAATAAGGACAATAAATAATATCAATATTATTAATCCACGTCCACTTCTCACCGTTCTTTTTTAGGGGTAGGTCAGCAAGGAAACACACAACACACACTGTAGGCAAAAAAGATTATATTGCACAAAGCTTTAATGTGAACAGCATTGTCACAGACAAGTTAGAGGCATAAATTATACAAACCCATATTAACAGCAACACTCAATGCTGGCTAATACAGCCCCTGCAACCAAGAAGACAAATACCTTTCAAACTCACAACAATTTTCCAGCCTCAACTGGAGTTCTAGCTAGCTAGCAAATACAATATACCACTCCTCCATCAGGTCTGCCCTTCAAGTCTGCAGTGAAGGACCAGCTCAGCAAGGTCTCCCGATCAACTCCCTCCCAAGACCAGCTCTTGTCAGGGTCTCCCTCTGTCCTCTCTGGCCTTCAGTGTGGGTTTACCAGCTACTTCTCCGTCAAGCTCACCATCAGATTCCCAGTCCTGCTTTCCCTCCTCAGGTCCAGTCTTTGAATATTCTTATACTAGTTCCGTCCATTCACCTTCACTGAGCAAACTCTGATTGGTTCAATAAAATCTTTCTCAAGAACGTGAC
This sequence comes from Lithobates clamitans, assembly GCA_037952925.1. Classification (NCBI taxonomy): domain Eukaryota; kingdom Metazoa; phylum Chordata; class Amphibia; order Anura; family Ranidae; genus Lithobates; species Lithobates clamitans. Next base: position 3,555,870 of record JBBGZY010001091.1, read on the forward strand.
TGGATTGAACTCAAGTCTACTTTGCTATGATGCTTATCACATAATAATTAAGATCTCTGGTGACCCAATGTCTACAGCATGTATACATTCGTTAATTCTGCCATCACCCTATACTTTAGGATAAACAGTCCCCAAATTAGCATGCTGAACCCTTTTAACCAAATTGAGACTCAGTATCTGGTCACCAGCCCTCAAGACAAAAGTGGCAATCTTAATTACAATACCTAACGTTTGGCTTTGACATACTACTAAAGGCAGGGAAGAGTGTTACCCATTTACTATATTTGAGATTTAATATCTCTCAGATAGGATTTGGGTTAAATGAGAGTTATTTGACCATGAGTAAAAGCTTTAACACAATAACAAAAATGTATTGGTATATAGTAAAGTGGCCTAGACTAATACACACAATCTATCTATTTGTACAGGGAAAGGGTAAAAATCATGGATTACATGAAGGAATACAGAGTATATTCCTTAAAACATTAATTTACAAATAGTAGGACATAAAAGACATAAGATAAACATATTTAGTTCCAATAGTTACCAGGCTATGACCCACAAAGGTTCCATCCCTATACTTTGCATAAGTCAGCCCACTTTAGGTAGGTTACATTTTCAGGGAAATGAAGTATACATGACGGACTGGCCATGGCCCCTCATTGCATATTCAAGTGGGAAGTTGTTGATCCATGGCGTGCTGGCGAACATGTACACTTGCTTGATGCTTCCAGGACCCAACTGGTAATCGCTGAAGCACCCACTATTTTATGAGCCATATTTGCTAGGGACATGTGCAATAGGAATATTTACCACACTCATTGCAAATTCAAACATTGGATCCTTTGAAATTAGTAAGTGTAGAACAATGAGGTTTGGGTCCCATTGTTTAGATACACAAGCTTAGGCACCAAATTGTCTGTCTAACAGACACTTCTGTGAAGCTATGTTACACGCGCTACATAGATACAAGCTAAATGAAATATATTCATAATTACAATATTTTACAGCTATTAATGGAGATTTCACACAAACTCATAAGACAACAGATGGCCCCTTGTGGCCAGTTGAGAATATGAGACTAATAATAATGATCTATGTGTAATCTCCTTTAATATTTGGAACTTTTGGCTTTGTCTTATGAAATAAAATAAAAAACTCTTTGAGAAAAAAAAGACTTTTAAACTCTCCATCTCTACAGTCCACATTTCTGGATCCCAGTATCGGTAGTCATCACTTGTTCTGTATGTAATAAGTCCATAATAAAAATCATAAGAGACAAAATACCAAAAAAAACCAAGAAGAGAAAAAAACAAACAAACATGAGGATCCTTGTTCTCAACAGTCCAATGATAATAGTACGGAAGTCCATAATGCCAATCTGGTCATGTTGCCCTTGGTTCTGGGACAGCCTTCCATGGTGATTCCAACTGGATACAGCATACAGTAATGGCCTTTGGACCAGCTTTCCTGGCTTTCTGAGATTATACTTTATTAATGTGGGCAAAGGTAGAGAAAGAAAAACATGATTACTTTTAAGACATATGCATTCAAATGAATGCTTATCTTGTCATTCTGAGTATTAAGGACCTTTGTTTAGAATTGTTATAGATATACTGCGACATAATAATGAGACCCTTTCCCATTGACACATTTAACAATTTGAATGGTTACGCCCTTCAGCCAAGTTGTCTGATTTTCATCACCTATCTTTCTTCATCCATTGTCATATGCCTGTAAGTAACTCTGCCCCGCCTTCTGCTGAATACCACTGTGTGTGTATGACTCTTCAAGTGTCCAGGGGGATCTTGTTGCCATCGCAACTCACCACTAACTCCTTTTACTGAAATTGTGTTCAGTTATACCAACCTTGATGGGCTATAACCTTGACTGGTGCCAAACATTTGTGCATATAGCTCCATCCTTGGCTACTGCGTGTAGCTACTGTATGAGTCCTGCCTTTAGCAGACTACGGAAGAGGTCATCACTTTAAGAGGTCTCAGTGCAGATTAGGCTGTGTCAACTAAGCAGACAAAAATAACTTGATTTCAGAATACGGATAAGTGTGATGTCACCAGTTACTTGTGGCTTCAGGAACAAGCAAACTAAATTACTCTTAAGTACAATTGTACTATACTCTCTGCTATTTGCCAATTACTAGTCCCAAGTCCCAGTATATAATATTCAAGCAATGCTCTTTGAACTTAGTTGCGGCACAAAAAAGAAAACTGACCAACAAAAAAAATTGACCAATGACCACATATGATGACTGCCACATATTAGGACCGTAGAGAGGACTGTGTGTCACATGACTGTTGCTAAACCCTGATGTTACTGTTACTATTGTCATAGTTGGTAATAGCTACAGTGACATAAATTTATATTACACAATTATCCAATGTCAAAAGAGAAAAAAAAAGAAAAGGAACTGTTGGAACTTGTCCCAACCCCAAAATGCTATAGGGAAGCTTTAATATTCTATATCAACATTTTTAACTGTTTTAAATGTTCTCCATATAATGTTCCCCATACTCCCCTCTTCTTCTTTTTTTTTTTATTTCACCTTAGCAAAATGAAACTCCAGAATCACCAAAAAATAAAGGTGATAAAGGAAAGAAAGAAAAATAGCATTAAAAGAGAAAGAAAAAAAAAATGAAAAAAAAAGTACAGATTTAATGCTTCCTCAACATGAGATTTGTAATACTCTTGTCTCTTTAAATTGTTAAAGAGCATTGCATCTGTATTTAGTTAAACAAAAAATAAATAAAAATAAAATAAAGATTGAAATTGCTTCCAAACATTGCATCTATACAAAAGGCAACGCCCTCTCTCGGTGGTGATTAACATATTAATTGATCTTCATTGAAGCCCAATTTGCAGGTCAAGCAGTCAACAAAATGTTGTATTAGAGAGAGGATAGAAACTCTGTTTAATGAAACAGACAAAAAATATAAAATAAATAAATAAATATATATATATATATATATATATATATATATATATATATATATATATATATATTAGAATTTAGTTAGGCCTGACTGCAATTAATTCCATTCAAGGCTTTTCCTTAAAACAAACATAAAAACTATGCTTTAAGATCCTCTGTGTTTCAAAGTAATTTGCCCAGTTTGGGTCCGCTCTGGATTATCCATCCATGTTTGTGTATTTACCCTAAAATACAGAACTCAAAAACCATTAATAACACCTCACTCTACCTCTCTGAGAGGTTCCTACTGGACTAAACTAGTAGTGGATGCTTGGAACAGACTTCCAGCAGAGGTAATGAGTCCATCAACAGTAAGTACAGTCAAAAATGTACAGACACATCCACATATCTATACTCTGACAGACAAAAAATTATAGGAAAACTTGGTGGGTTTGTAAGTACTTAAAGTCTAAGAAGACAACACATAGACATAACATCTTCACACATATTAACAGGACATGAGTCAATTTGGAAGGAAAAACAAAACACAAGACATACTGAATCCATAAGATGCCACAAGGTGCAAAGTAATGTATTATTATGTACTTCCCGAGTGTTATAGGGCGTACACACGGTCGGACTTTGTTCGGACATTCCGACAACAAAATCCTAGGATTTTTTCCGACGGATGTTGGCTCAAACTTGTTTTGTCTACACACGGTCGCACAAAGTTGTCGGAAAATCAGATCGTTCTAAACGCGGTGACGTAAAACACGTATGTCGGGACTATAAACGGGGCAGTGGCCAATAGCTTTCATCTCTTTATTTATTCTGAGCATGCGTGGCACTTTGTCCGTCGGATTTGTGTACACACGATCGGAATTTCCGACAACGGATTTTGTTGTCGGAAAATTTTATCTCCTGCTCTCCAACTTTGTGTGTCGGAAAATCCGATGGAAAATGTCCGATGGAGCCCACACACGGTCGGAATTTCCGACAACACGCTCCGATCGGACATTTTCCATCGGAAAATCTGACCGTGTGTACGGGGCATTAGAGTGAATGAAACTTCACTCTAAGCCACAGGAAATAAGAAACAAAAAAAATCCCTACAGTTTCTCAGAGTTATAGGGATCAAGATCTCATATCTGTGCATAGGTTAATTTATTCGAGAATAAACTTAAACTTGTAAAAAAAAAAAAGGTATAAATGTAAACTGGTACTAGTACTGAGCTCATTACAAACAGATGCGCAACGCTTCGGAGCCGCGCAAGGGCCCCCCCGTCAGGCATGTGATGAGGAAGGGGCCCTGTATGGCTCTGAAAGGCCGCACCCATCCTCGTGACATGATCTCTCCCATCAAGAAAACCCCTGGATGGAAGTTGTTGATCCATGGCATGCTGGCGAACATGTACACTTGCTTGATGCTTCCAGGACCCAACTGGTAATCGCTGCAGCACCCACTATTTTATGAGCCATATTTGCCAGGAACATGTGCAATAGGAATATTGACCAGACTCATTGCATATTCAAACATGGTATCCTTTAAAGTGAGTATGTGTAGAACAATGAGGTTTGGGTCCCATTGTTTAGATACACAAGCTTAGGCACCGAATTGTCTGTCTAACAGACAGTTCTCTGGAGCTATGTTACATTCTCTACAAAGATACAAGCTAAATGAAATATATTCATAATTACAATATTTTACAGCTATTAATGGAGATTTCACATAAACTCATAAGGCAACAAGATGTAATATTGTCCTGTAATGTACACAAAGATACTTTAGACTAGTGACATTCATAAACATATCACTATGTATTCCCACATTTTGGCATGGGGTTTCCCTTAAAATCCATTCCTGACCCAGAGGGCCTGGTATGGATTGAGGGGAACACCCCTGACAGCTGATGACTCATCCGTTGTTAGGGACGCAGTGGCTGGCTTTCCGGCCCACTTCTTAACAATCAGCTATTCACTGGTTGTAAAGGACACTGGTAGCCTCCACTTTAAAAAAAGAAAAAACTCTCCTAAACTCTGGACACCGAAAGTTTAGAATCCTCTTCTTCAAGGTCCGAACAATAGGTATTAGTAATGCTTGGACCTTGATGAAGGGGGTACACCCTAAAAGCTTGTCGTGAAAATTTGGATGTTAATGCAAATAAAAAAAAGTATTATGGACAGCACTCAATAGATTTTTTTTGTAAGTGCACTAATACGGCTATAATTACCTCAAGCACCATCACTAGGTAATTCAAATGCACATTCACAAAAATGTCAGATCTCACTGCATTTATAGAGGTCCGTGTGCACTGAAAACTCCCAAGCGGAGGTATGCTCCAGAAAGATCCTCCATGTATAGATAGTTCTCCTGATGATTAATAAAAAAAGGAACACTCCAACAACGCAGCAATATTACTTTATAAAAACACCAAAGGATAAAGCATGTAATAACCAGCAACATGAACTTACATAAAACAGTGTTACCTAAACATGAGCCAATTGGTCACACGCAAACTATAAAGAGACCAGGAGGGTAACTAAATTTCATATATACAATTGGGTTCATATATATTTGGACACAGACACAATTTTAGTTTGTTTCAGGTATTTACCAAAACTTTTTAAAGCTATAGTTATATAATGGTTATGGGATGAAAGTGCACACTCTCACATTTAATTTGAGGGTATGTGCATCCAAATCGGAAGAAGGGTTTAGGAATTACAGCTATTAAAGCCTTTGTTAACCCCCCGCAAAAAAAAACAGATCCCGTTCCCTTAAAGCAGGGGTGGGCAACCCCAGCTGTGGTGAAACTACAAATCCCATCATGCCTCTGCCTCTAGGCATGCCTGGGATTGTTAGGGTCTTGCAATGTCTCATGGGGCTTGAAGTTTCACCACAGCTGGATGGCCGAGGTTGCCTACCCCTGCCTTAAAGCCTGTTAAAGCCTGTTATACAGCACAGTGCTTGTGCTGTGTAATTTGGCCCCCTGTAACACCTAAGAAACCTGGCTGATCCTGCATGGCTATGCCCTCCCCCTGTAAGCTGACCATAGTGTATCATGGCTGCTGAGCCCAGACACCGTGGTCATTTTACGTGCCACCGTCATCTGCATCCCTGCTCTTTCCTCCTCTGTCCTCTCCCTCCTCCCTCCCTGCCTGTCTGCTTGTATCAGCCCCCATCCCTCCTGCTGCTCTAATAATTAATATAAAATGCTCCCCTCAGTAATATAACAATAAGTGCCCCTGTGCCTGTGTTATGGAAAAATTTGCTTATCTGTACCGATAACACAGCGGCTCCTGCCGATCACATGACTCCTCAGCTCCCTCTCTCCTTCCCGGCTGACGTTAGCTTCAGTACTCGGCCCCGCCCGCTGGAGCTGTCAGCCGAGCAGAGGAGAGAGCAGAGGAGTCACCTGATCGCCAGGAGATGCTGTGTTATAGGTACAGATAAGCATATATTTTTTATATAACAGACACAGGGGCAATTATTGTTATATTACAGAGGGGATGGGAGCTTTTTATAGAAGTGGGTAACAACCACTTTAGCCCCTTGCCGACCACTTTCCGAAGATATAATGCGCAAGGCGGCTCGGGTGCACAAACCAATGTACCTGTACGTCGGTCCTTGCATGAGATAGTGTGGGGGCCCGCGCTGCACGCCGGGGGGGGAGCGTGCGTGAGGGTCCGGCAGACACGATGTCTGCCGGCCACCTGCGCTCACAGTACAGAGAGGCAGAACGGGGATCTGCCTATGTTAACCATGCGATTCCCTGTTCTGACAGGGGACAACATTGAGATCTGATGTTCCTAGTAATCAGGAACAGCGATCTCTGTGCTGTCCCAGTGAGTCCATCCCCCACACAGTTAAAACACACCCAGGGAACACAGTTAACCCCTTGATCGCCCCCAGTATTAACCCCTTCCCTGCCAGTGTCATTTATACATTGATCAGTGCATTTTTTTAGCACTGATTACTGTATTGGTGTCACTGGTCCCCAAAAAGTGTTACTTAGGGTCAGATTTGTCCGCCGCAATGTCGCAGTCCCACTAACAATCGCAGATTACCGCCATTACTAATAAAAACAATAAATAAAATTTCAAGTCCCTAAATCTATCCCCTATTTTGTAGACGTAATAATTTTTGCGCAAATCAATAAATATACGCTTATTGAGATTTTTTTTATAAAAAATATGTAGCAGAATACATATTGGCCTAAACTGATGAAGAAATTCGATTTTTTATATTTTTTTAGTTGTGTATTATAGCAGAAAGTAAAAAAAAATATATATATTTTAAAAATTGTCGCTCTTTTTTTGTTCATAGCACAAAAAATAAAAACCGCAGAGGTGATCAAATACCACCAAAAGAAAGCTCTATCTGTGGGGAAAAAAGGAGATACATTTTGTTTGGGTAGAGTGGCGCACAACCGCGCAATTGTTAGTTAAAGTGATGCAGTGCCGTATTGCAAAAAAATGGCATGGTCATTAAGGGGGTAAATCCTTCCTGGGCTGAAGTGGTTAAGAATAGCCACCCCCCCCCCCCCATTGGACAATTGAATCAAAAGCTGTTTCATGGCCAGTTGTGGGCTACTCCTTCATTATTTCTTCATCAATTAAGTAGGTAAAAGGTCTGGAGTTGATTCTAAGTGTGGTATTTGCATTTGGAATCTATTGCTGTGAACCTACATCATGCGTTCAAAGGAGCTGTCCATGCAAGTGAAACAGGCCATTGTAAGGCTTCAAAAACATAACAATTCCATCAAAGAGTAAGCAGCAACACTAGCAGTGGCCAGATCAACAGTTTGGTACATTCTGATGAAAAAAAGAATGCACTAGCAAACAACATAAAAAAGGCCTGGACGTCCACGGAAGACAACAGTGGTGGATGATCACAGGATCCTCTCTATGATAAGGAAAAAACCTATTCACAACATCCAGACAAGTGAATGACACTCTCCAGGAGGTGGGTGTATCATTGTCAAAGTCTACAATCAAGAGAAGACTTCATGAGAGCAAATACAGAGGATTCACCACAAGGTGCAAACCATTCATAAGCCTGAAGAATAGAAAAGCCAGATTAGACCTTGCCAAAAAAAGCCAGACCTGTTCTGGAAATGCATTCTTTGGATAGATGAAACTAAGATTAATCTGTACCAGAATGACAGGAAGAAAAGAGTGTTAAGAAGGCTTGGAACAGCTCATGATCCAAAGCACACAACGTCATCTGTAAAACATGGTGTGATGGCATGGGCATGCATAGCTTCCAGTGGCACTGGGTCATTATTGATGTTGTGACAGAAGACAGAAACAGCCAGGTGAATTCTGCAGTGTTTAGAGATATACAGTCAGCCCAGATTCAGATAAATGCAGCAAAGTTGATTGGACGGCGCTTCACAGTACAGATGGACAATGATCCAAAACACACTGCAAAAGCGACCCAGGAGCTTTTGAAGGTAAAGAAGTGGAATATTCTGCAATGGCTGAGTCAGTCACCTGATCTCAACCCAATTGAGCATGCATTTCACTTGCTGAAGGCAAAACTAAAGACAGAAAGACCCACAAACAAAGAACAACCGAAGACAGCGGCAGTTAGATCCTGGCAAAGCATCAGAAAGGAGGAAACCTTTGGTAATGTCCATGGGTTCCAGACTTAAGGCAGTCCTTGCCAGTAAAGGATTCTCAACAAAATATTAAAAATGAACATTTTATTTATGATTATATTAATTTGCCAAATTACATTTTAGCCCCTGAAAATGGGGGGACTGTGTATAAAAAGGGCTGCAGTTCAAAAAATTTGTTATTTATGTTCAACCCCTTGAATTAAATCTGAAAGTCTGCACTTCAAATTAATTCGGATTGTTTTGTTTTAATTTTATTCTACAGAGCCACAAGTATGAAAATTGTGCCTGTGTCCAAATAAATATATGTAATACTCAATATTCCTATTGCACACGTTCCTGGATAAGCTCTCAAAATTTTGGATGCTGCAGCAACAACAAGCTGGAAAACTGGTTAAATATAGAATAGACATAAAACACCAAATTACTGGTGCATGTTCCTTTTAGCTGTACATGGCCTTACTCATATTTGGTATGTGTTAGCATTTTTTATTTGCTATCTAAACAATTCTTGATGCATTTATATATAAAGAACTCTACTGTGCTGAAATCTTAAAGTGAACACTGCCTTAAATTATACAGATACTGGCCACTGTAAGCCACCTCATCAATAGCTCTCTCTTCCAAAGAAGGAAGGATGAATCCTATCCCAATTTCCATTTTCTCTTGCAATGTTCCTCCAGCAATAACAGTCTTCTAGGAGAGATGGGGCCCATTGGATTCACAATCTGCAGAAGCTGTCAAATGCATTGGCAATGCAGTACTTTCACTTAAAAAAAGCTTTGCGTTCTCTGCAATTTAATAGAAACTTGTCAGGAGAGAAATATGGAAGCAGCCATCGCTTACTCGTTTTTAAAGATGCAGTGTCCAAGGTTGTCACCCTTACCCTGTCCTCACTGCCTAGTGGATTGCTGACCCAGAACAACATCAGGGAGGTCAATATATAAAGAATTCATACTGAGAACATTTGCTGTACATTTGGCAGTCTGTATTAGTGCAGCATTGGGCTATTATTTTCAGAGCATTTGCTATATAGTATGTTTAAAGCGACAGCTGATGGGCAAATATTGTTTGCAACCATAATACCCCTGTTGTATTGTATGCTGATGGGCGAAATTTGCTTGAATTTAAATGGTACTGGCAAATATTTTTTTTTGTGATCTCACATTTATGTTGAAATCCTTATGTTGAAAATATTAGGCGAAAAGGGGCCTATTTGCATAAATGATAGTTAAATGCTGTCAAATACAGACAGATTCACTTGTGTGAATCCCACAGCAAATCTTTTATAAATAGCCTCCCAATTGTTCCAGCACTTGATATGAACATGCTTGTTCCAGGTCACTGAGATATTATGTAAAAAGATATAAATGATCAGTTTACAAACTTGAAAGTAATTTTAAAAAAGTGAGAAAACAGCCAAAAACAGTTATAGTTCATACGTCGTTATACAGTTATCATGTAGATTTTGCTTTATTGCATCATATAGAATTGCATCACATTATTATGGGTTTTACCGGTCACACAGTTAGCACACATCTCACACAGTTAATATTACATTCTTAAACCATCTTGTAAACAATTATAGCTTTGCACCTGCATACATTCCCATACACAGAGACACTACACATATCCTTTCTTATACACACACTAGACACAAATGTTAATTATTTGAGTTCTCTTCTTGTGAGGTTTGCTGTAGTTGCTATGGTAACTCGGATCTAGTTACCTCACTTTCGCTGCATGAAGCCAACCAATCATAAACTCGGGTTCTGCGTCTAGTTCTCCGATCATGTAAAATGTTTACAGTGCATAGTCCATCTGCGGAAATGCTCTTTTGGTCACGCATTACAAACTATTATTTCCTTATTAACATAAATAAATGCATAAAAGAGTAGTGATCACTATTGTGGAAGCCTGTTTTAATTAAGGCCACTTTAAATCTTATTTTAATCATATTTGTTTGAAAGGTCACTAATAAAATAAGGATTAGTTTAATTCTCAGCTTCACTGTCTCTTACGCTTCACCACTGATGGTCGCCTGAAACAGTATAAAGATCTAAGTGGAGGAATAAGATACGAATATGGACAATGTACATATGAATTTTTGTAAGGAATCTGGTACATTGTTAGGTTTTTACATGTTTGGACCTGTTTAGTAAGTGCAATGAGCACTGATAATGTAGTGGGTATAGTAAACCATAGAAACCAGTCAGAAATGCAATAAACTAACTTACAAAACTTCTACAAAAAACCCTGAAAGTTGATTTGTTGCTATGGAGAAAGGCTCTTTCCTCTGCCTTAAACTGGCACTAAAGTCCCCTCTTTAATTAAGCTGCCCATAGATGGTCACTGCTGAACCGGCCAAATTTTAATCCATTCATGGCCGTTGCCACTCGACAGAGGTTGAACGAGACGAGACTGTTGGAAAACTTTTGTAGATCAGCGGCTGCAGACAATCAGCTGCAGCGCTAATCGGTGTATTCTGAGAGTGGAGTAGTCCCACTGTCAGATAAACAATGGCATAGCAGAGAAGATTCCTCCATCCACCTCTCATGTGGGGATGGGGGAAGCCATTCATTTTTTTTTATAGGCCATGAGGTGTCTATGGCCAGCATTAATTTTTTTTACCTGTTGATCCTGTTGTTATTTTTCACCTTTCTTTAACAGACCAGGCTGTGCAGCAAAGTTTAAACACCTCCTGTCTGCCCAGTGTACATACAGCCCACAATGGCTACTCATGCATGCTCTCTCATACTGGCTACTCATGACCACTGTGTACATCAGACACAGCGCATAATTGATCAATGTACCATCTCGTCCATATTCCCATCGGACACGTTCCTGGAAACTAGGCTCATCAGTAGTGGGTGCTGTAGCGACTACCAGCTGGTTACTGGAAACATCGCAGATCAATGCACATATTCGATAGATAAAAGGGGATTTTGCGAGCCACAATGGTATATTGCCTCAAATGTGGAAATCACCTAGCTGCCCGCCCAGGACACGTTTCATATGCCGTGCAATACAGTGTATACAAAGATACGCTGCGCTAAGGTGAAAATATCAATCTGGAGATTATTAATGCATATGAGGTATACTGAAAATACCACATAAGTGGCTTATGCAGCCACAGCAAGGCACAAAGGATATATATAAAACAAGTGATTTTAAAGTGCAATGTGTAAATAATATACTAGATGTATACCATTAGAATGAGAGTAGCGATTACTGAACTACTACCTGTATATATAATGGATGAAAAAATCATTTATATAGTCTGAAATTTACCGTGAAAAAAAAAAAAATTTTTTTTTTTTAATATATCAGAGTGATAAGTGCAAAATACAACAAAGTGCCAAGTGCCACACAATGAGTGTGAATATCAAATCCAAGATGTGGTACGTGATTATTAAAGTCCAAGATATGAAAGAAATGCACATAAAGTCCATAAAAACAGTTCATAAAAATCCAACGTGCGTGCATTAATCTTAGTGCTTAGTGCTCAGAATTCCATGCTCAAGTGCCATCCAGTGACCCCCCCGGGACAGCCGCTCACCTCACAGCGTGCGACTCAGCTGTGAGACTGGGTCTAAACACGCTTATGAGCCATCCCACGGCTCAATGATGGAATCTAAATACACAGTTTTAAGCAGCAACTCCACAGTTAGGAATAAAGGAAAAGAAAAACTGGATAGTGTGATATCGTTTATAAATATTTATTGGAATAAAAGCTCCCCACATTAGGGTACTCACATTTGCAAGGTGCGTGAGTGCACCAATCTGATAACAGTCTCCAAAGTTTGCCTCAAAGTTTGTCTGTCAGGAGGGATAAGCTGTGCATCGCATCTCAGTAGAGTAAAAGGCTCCGTGCTCCGCTATGGAAGGGCCAGGACGGAGCACGGAGCCTTTGACTTCACTAATCTCCAGATTGATATTTTCACCTTAGCGCAGCGTATCTTTTGTATACAATGCACATATTCGCCAGCACACCAAGGCTCCTCAAATGTTGTACAAAAGCTTTTATTGCAGAAAGATCACATCACAAGAACAAGTGCAACGTTTTGGAACTGAGCAGGACCCCTTAGTCAGGCATGACACACAGGCAGACAGGAGGTGGTTAAACTTTGCTGCACAGCTTGATCTGTTAAAGAAAGTTGAAAAATAACAACAGGATCAACAGGTAAAAAAAAATAATGCTGGCCGTAGACGCCTCATGGCCTGAAAAAAAAAAATTAATGGCTTCCCCCATCCCCACATGAGAGGTGGCAGGAGGAATCTTCTCCACTATTTCATTGTACTCTGACAGCGGGACTACTCCACTCTCAGAATACACCGATTAGCGCTGCAGCTGATTGTCTGCAGCCACTGATCTACAAAAGTTTTCCAACAGTCTCGTCTCGTTCAACCTCTGTCGAGTGGCAAGGGCCATGAATGGATTAAAATTTGGCTGGTTCAGCAGTGACCATCTATGGGCAGCTTTAATTAAAGAGGGGACTTTAGTGCCAGTTTAAGGCAGAGGAAAGAGCATTTCTCCATAGCAACAAATCAACTTTCAATTTCTTTTGTGGAGGTTTTGTAAGTTAGTTTATTGCATTTCTGACTGGTTTCTATGGGTTACTATACCCACTACATTATCAGTGCTCATTGCACTTACTAAACAGGTCCAAACATGTAAAAACCTAATAATGTACCAGATTTCTTACAAAAATTCATATGTACATTGTCCATATACGGATCTTATTCCTCCACTTTGATCTTTATACTGTTTCAGGCGACCATCAGTGGTGAAGCGTAAGAGACAGTGAAGCTGAGAATTAAACTAATACACTGATTAGCGCTGCAGCTGATTGTCTGCAGCCGCTGATCTACAAAAGTTTTCCAACAGTCTCGTTCAACCTCTGTCGAGTGGCAACGGCCATCAATAGATTAAAATTTGGCCGTTTCAGCAGTGACCATCTATGAGCAGCTTAATTACAGAGGGAACTCAGAAAAACTAGTGGACTAATGGTTAAGTTAGAGAGCTGAGAGAACCCCCAAGACATTATATATGTTTTTTAGCAGAGACTCTAGAAAATAAAATGGCAATTATTGCAATTTGTTATGTTACACGGTATTTGCACAGCGATTTCTCAAACACACACACATACACAGTGGAGACGGAAAGTATTCAGACCCCCTTCAATTTTTCACTCTTTGTTATTGCAGCCATTTGCTAAAATCATTTAAATTCATTTTTTTACTCATTAATGTACACACAGCACCCCATATTGACAGAAAAACACAGAATTGTTGACATTTTTGCAGATTTATTAAAAAAGAAAAACTGAAATATCACATGGTCCTAAGTATTCAGACCCTTTGCTCAGTATTTAGTAGAAGCACCCTTTTGATCTAATACAGCCATGAGTCTTTTTGGGAAAGATGCAACAAGTTTTCACACCTGGATTTGGGGATCCTCTGCCATTCCTTCTTGCAAATCCTCTCTAGTTCTGTCAGGTTGGATGGTAAACTTTGGTGGACAGCCATTTTTGGGTCTCTCCAGAGATGCTCAATTGGGTTTAAGTCAGGGCTCTGGCTGGGCCATTTAAGAACAGTCACGGAGTTGTTGTGAAGCCACTCCTTTGTTATTTTAGCTGTGTGCTTAGGGTCATTGTCTTGTTGGAAGGTAAACCTTTGGCCCAGTCTGAGGTCCTGAACACTCTGGAGAAGGTTTTCATCCAGGATATCCCTGTACTTGGCCGCATTCATCTTTCCCTCGATTGCAACCAGTCGTCCTGTCTCTGCAGCTGAAAAACTCCCCCACAGCATGATGCTGCCACCACCATGCTTCACTGTTGGGACTGTATTGGACAGGTGATAAGCACTGCCTGGTTTTCTCCACACATACAGCTTAGAATCAAGGCCAAAAAGTTCTATCTTGGTCTCATCAGACCAAAGATTTTTATTTCTCACCATCTTGGAGTCCTTCAGGTGTTTTTTAGCAAACTCAAGGCGGGCTTTCATGTGTCTTGCACTGAGGAAAGGCTTCCGTCGGGCCACTCTGCTATAAAGCCCCGACTGGTGGAGGGCTGCAGTGGTGGTTGACTTTCTTCAACTTTCTCCCATCTCCCGACTGCATCTCTGGAGCTCAGCCACAGTGATCTTTGGGTTCTTCTTTACCTCTCTAACCAAGGCTCTTCTCCCCCCAAAGCTCAGTTTGCCCGGACAGCCAGATCTAGGAAGGGTTCTGGTTGTCCCAAACGTCTTCCATTTAAGGATTATGGAGGCCACTGTGCTCTTAGGAACCTTAAGTGCAGAAGAAATTTTTTTGTAACCTTGGCCAGATCTGTGCCTTGCCACAATTCTGTCTCTGATTTCTTCAGGTAGTTCCTTTGAGCTCATGATTCTCATTTGCTCTGACATGCACTGTGAGCTGTAAGGTCTTATATAGACAGGTGTTTGGCTTTCCTAATCAAGTTCAATCAGTATAATCAAACACAGCTGGACTCAAATGAAGGTGTAGAACCATCTCAAGGATGATCAGAAGAAATGGACAGCACCTGAGTTAAATATATGAGTGTCACAGCAAAGGGTCTGAATACTTAGGACCATGTGATATTTCAGTTTTTCCTTTTTAATAAATCTGCAAAGATGTCAAAAAAAGGTCTATTCTGTGTTTTTCTGCCAATATGGGGTGCTGTGTGTACATTAATGAGGGAAAAATGAACTTAAATGATTTTAGCAAATGGCTGCAATATAACAAAGAGTGAAAAATTTAAGGGGGTCTGAATACTTTCCGTCCCCACTGTATGTATATATATATATATATATATATATATATATATATAAAACACATTATTGTAAAATATAAAAGATGATGCTACTCCGAGTAAAAAGTTACCTAACATGTCACGCTTTAAAATTGTGCACGTTCGCTCGCGGAATGGCGCCGAACTACGGTACTTAAAAATCTCCATAGGCGACGCTTTAAAAATGTTTACAGGTTACCAGTTTAGAGTTACAGAGGAAGTGTAGTGCTGGAATTATTGCTCTCACTCTGGCGTTCGCGGCAATACCTGAGATGTGTAGCGCGAACCCCATATACATATGTGGGAGTGACCTACACTATATATGCGTTAGCTTCTGCATGTGAGCACGAGGGGACAAGGTGCTTTAAAGTTTTTTTATTATTTTTTTTAACAATGTGAAAGAAATAAGGCCTCAACAATCTGATTCTGCTTCTCCTGCTGCCCTTACCCATGGTGGCCTCTACTGGACTTATTCACCCAGACCCAATTCACGGAAAGAAGTGTGGAGTTGGATTCCTTCTGTCCCCACTGAGCACCTTTCAAATACTTCATACACTTGTAGCACCCTCTACCTTAGGTAGGTGCTAGAGTTAGATTTTTGGCCAGTGCATCTGTGGGGCTGGGAGTGGTTTAGTGTAGGCTGGTGACTCACAGGCAGTGTCACTTCTTGTTTACCTTCCTCTGGCTCTCAGAAGATTCTGGAAGTAGAGTAGGGGAAGAGAGGCGGGGCTGTCTGGGGTGTGGTAAGGAGCCCTGACCAATCCCCAACTAGGATTGGCAGAGGACAGGCCTCCTTAAATACCTTGGGTCAGCTCAGCTAGGGAGGAGTTGTTCGGGTGGAAGAACTGAGAGATGGAGTGTTACGATGTCAGGGCCTTGGAGGTAGCCCCCTCTGTATGGGGGGGTGACCTTGGGCCAGGAGCTCACAGCTGTGAAAGAACCCCGCACAACCCAAGGGGTGTCCTGAACAGGAGCAGGAGAGGACAGTGGGGAATACTGCTGGGCAAGTTTTCAGGAAGGATCCACCAGGTGTCGGTGAGTGACAGGCACAGTCGGGAGAGCTGGGAGAGGCATGCCAGAAGTGGATGTAGAGCCAGCGGGAGAGGCTGTGATGTTACTGGCATTGAAGTCGGGCTGCTGCAGCCAGGAGGTTTTAATCAATCATCTCATTGTTTAATGCTATTGATTCTGGGCATCCCATAATCCCTTTACCCCATCCAAGTTAAATCCCTCAATAAAATAACAAAAACAAAGCCAATGGACTGTTCATTGTCTGGAGAACTACAGGAAGTGACTGCCAGGCTGGGGCAGGGTGACAGGTGGAACTACTACACTCAGCAGCCCTACACTAACCTGCTAATCGTTGCCCCTACCAATGGAGGCTGGGAGACTTGTGTGTTCTGCCTGTCGTTCAGTGCTTTAACAAGTGCCGTTGTTGATAGCAACCAACAAGGACTGTTGTTAGTTACTGTTCCTGCTACCCAATTACCCCAACCAGTGCTGGGATGGACACTTGTACCAATCCTGCAACTCAGGAGCTGTCCACTATGTGCTGTTACTCGTGGCAACCACGTCGGGTGGCCAAGACTGTGGATTACAAATATGTCCAGCATTCTGCTAATGCTGGTCATCTTGAACTTTGCTCCAAAATCTTGCTTAAAGACAGTAAAGTATGCCTGAGTTTGTATACTGTTGCCCAGGGTGATTGGAAGCAGCCTGTGGGTGCCTGTGGGCGGAACTATGTTATATTAGCTCTCTACAGGGAGGCATTGGCTGTCCTCTTTATTGTTGCTACCGGCAACCACCGGACAATTCAGCTATCATCTGCTTTCAGTTGCTTGGGCGCGGTCGGTGCCAAGCGACATGCCTGGACAAGTCCTGCTAGCATCAGTATGCCTCTTTCTGAGGCTCTTTACCCAGATCAGTGTAGCGCTGTGTCAGACTGACACACCGCACCACCGATCGCCGCAATGCGCGCCCTCACGGGCGCGCGGCGGCTGTTATCCTGCAGGACGTCATATGACCTGATCGGGCTCCCGCTGAACAAGCC
This sequence comes from Lithobates clamitans, assembly GCA_037952925.1. NCBI lineage: Eukaryota > Metazoa > Chordata > Amphibia > Anura > Ranidae > Lithobates > Lithobates clamitans. The sequence continues at coordinate 3,573,261 of JBBGZY010001091.1, forward strand.
TGGTGATCAGTTTCCACATCTCCTCAGCAGAGGTTCCTGTATCTCCAAGTTCCAGCCTCCTGCCTGCAGGCACCTGCACCCTTTCGTTGCCCTCGCACTCCCTGTACCCACCACCAGGGGTGCTTGGACCGGAACTGTGCAAGAGGCCACCCTCATCATTTCGGGCTCCACTGTAAGGTACGTGACACTGCCCGCTGTCATACCCACCAAACTCCTCTCCTGTACATACTGCCCCCATCATACCCTCAGTACTCCTCTTCTGTACATACTGCCAACTGTCTTTCTCTATACACTCCTTTCCTGTACATTTTGCCCCCATCATACCCTCCACACTCCTCTCCTGTAAATACTTGCCACTGTCAACCCCTCCACATTCCTCTCCTGTACATACTGCCCACTGGCATACCCTCCACACCCCTCTGCTGTGCATACTGCCCACTGTGGTACCCTGCACACTTATCTCCTGTACATAGTACCCACTGCCATACCCTCCACACTCCTCTCCTGTACATAGTGCCCACTGTTATACCCTCCACGTTCCTCTCCCTCACCTGCACATACTTCCCACTTTTATACCATCCATACTCCTTCCCTATGCCTCTTACCCACAAAAACAGTTCTTTAAAATTCTATTGAATATCCTCAATGTTACCAGCTCTAGAATGGGCACACTTTTGTTAGTTCAACTAAAGGAAATCTTCTCAGTTTTCATATTTGTTCTGCCCATTATTAGTACTCATTTAATTTTGTGATTACTATTGTGATTTATAGAGGAACATAGGGGGTGTCAGCTACTCTAAATATACCGCTGGTAAAAAAAGTGTCCCTGAAAATATTTTTGAAATGTTAGCAACTATGCACTTGGGCACTGCCCAAGGGCCACCGGGTCAGTAGGGGGCCCCACGAGAGGCTACTGGGATCCTGTGATGTTAAAGCGGTAGTAAACTTTGCTAACATTACTACTTTTTAGAGGCCCTGAGGTAGGTTATGCCATAATGTACTAGTATGCACAGCATATTAGCTCATTAGGGTACACTTACCTGTCAGACTGAACCCTCTAGCACTGCGCTGTGATCAATCCGGCGGGTCCCGGGCATTTCCATCTTCACCCGGTCTTCCTTCCGGGTTCTGTGCCTTCGGTCACTTGCCTTGGCTGGGCTGCATTGCTGTCACTCCCATGTATGCTCATTCGCATCCTCTCTCTCTTTCTCTCTCTCATCCTCCCACTCTCTCTCATCCTCCCTCTCTCTCTCATCCTCCCTCTCTTACCCCTCACCCCTCTCTCATCCACTTTCTCTCTCTCATCCTCCCTCTCTCTATTTATTTTCATTTGTTAAAACAAAAAATTGTTTGCATTTTTTTTTTTTAAATTTATAAAAAGCCCCACCAAAATCCTCAGCACCAGGCCCATGATGTTCTTAATCCGGCCCTGCCAACTCCGCCTGCACAGTCATGCTATCAAGGTCTGGGATTGCTCACTGCAAGTTACTACAAGTCCCAACAGCCACTACTGCTGAATAACTATGGTGAGGATGCCATGGATCTCTCCTCTCTCTTTAAGCCTGGGTTCACACTGCCGTGTGAAGCGGCTGCAGCTCACAGCAGGGGTCCGGTACGTCCCCGTTCACCATTATAGGTCTGATTTCGGTCCGAATTTTTGGCTGAATTCGGACCTGAAACAGACCAAAAGACACACAGGACTCCTGTGCAATTCGCTCCGCAGCCGTCCATTGGGAGCCGATCACAGTCTCCTGACATGTGAATTGGATGCGAGGAAACCCGCATCCAATTCGCAATAGTGTGAACCCAGCCTAAGTCAGCCACACTTCCTCCAGCCCTGTAACAGCTGTTCCCAGTTGAGTTTAAGCTGGGGAATACATTTCAAGAGCCTGTGCATTGCACCCATGACACATCGATCCCAGGTGCAATGTCCTACAGGCTTCATTGCAAAAATTTGTAAGTGCACATTTATCATGAGATCAGTGTTGCTGCCTTTACTACTTTTTTTTTTTTTTTGTAAAAGGTGGACTAGACCTTTAATTATCCTCAATCCCTCTCACAATTTTTTCTCTCTTCTTTTATAAGTATATGGCATATTTTACACATTATTTTTACTGTTCTACAGAAGCAGGAGCATTCTTCAGCCATGTCTCCCTCCCTTAATAAACTCCTTCCTGATTCGTCATGTACACCAGCGGCACACAAATACTAGTCTCAGTAAGTTTAAAATTCTGAGTGGGAAGTAGAAGAAAAGCAATGCATTTTCCCATGTACTCCCTTCTGTGATATTTAATATAAGGAAGTGTATAGCACACTGTGGAACGCACATATTCCAAAATGAAAGTTAAATTTCTCTTTAAAAGCACTGTACACAGCAGGGATTTACGGTGGTTTTATTTTCAAGTTTTTAATCTTGCATTCCTATTGAATCAAGATATAGTCACATTATATATTTGCATCTGCTGGAAAGTTTTGGTTCCTTGCAAGAAAATGTTTTTTTTACAAGGAACCCGACATGTTAGAAATATGAAAACGGTGGATGATGAGGAAATCTGAGGACCAGAGTTCACCTGTAAGTTACTGACTTTTCAACTACCTGTCCTCAAACATTTGACTCCTTTCCTGTAACCATTCAATGTATGTGCTAGTATTAAAGCCTGATACACCAGATGTGTTAAGCTTATTAAAAGGAGATGTAGGGTCAATTCTCTTTTGGCCCTTTTTCTCCTATGTGTCATAGCAGTGCACTTTATTCTGCACTCCCGTGACCCGTTTTTAGCTGGCAGCAGGCTAAAGTCAGCTGATACCACTGAGCCAGTCCAGGCTCTGAAGAGATCCCAACTATACAGTCGGGATATACCCAGATGCATGGACCGGCATCTGGCTCAGCCTCTCAGCGAGTCGCTAGGAGACTGAGCCAGCGATTGACAATCATACAGCGATCAGTGCTATAAAAATGCACTGATTACTGCATAAATGTCACTGGCAGGGAAGGGGTTAAATAAATAATTAATAGCTGTGCTAAAAAATGTGAAACAATATCACATTGATGTGATAACAGTGTAAACCGTGCAAAAATAAATATAAAATAATAATAGAAAGAAAATGTTAACAAAAATTGATTTAGTAAACATAAAAAGCATAATAGTCCAAAATGCAAAACATTTTTTTGTGAGGTGAGCTCAAATTGGAAACGTGCAATCTTCCATCACCAGTGATTGTGAGACACCAAAAAAAATGCGCGCTTACCAGAGGCAAGCAGTAATAAGCCTGCGGCTATATACCCAGCCAGGGCCTTTACAAGGAATGTCAGAAAACACACTGCCAGGGGACACTGATCTGGGATCGGTATAGATGTAATGGATAGATGGGGCCCTCCGGTGCCATGACATCAGGGCATGAAAGAAAGAAGACTATCCATAGTGTAATATCGTAATATATGTTTAATCAAAAAAGGAGTAACACTTACAAAATAGAAGGTAAAAGCAAGCACAAAATAGCCGGCCAGCTTCCGAACGCTCGTGACTCTCCGGGAAACGAACACGCGATGCGTCAGTACATCCTGACCGCCCTACGCACGTTTCGTCATAGGTTGACGTCGTCTGGGGCAACACTAGGGGGCGATCAAAGGGTTAACTGTGTTCCCTAGTGTGTGTTCTAACTGTGGGGGGGATGGGACTGACTACGGGAGGAGACTGATCGGTGTTCATACTTGGTATGAACACACGATCGGTCTCCTCTCCCCTGAGAGAACCGGGATCTGTGTGTTTACACACACAGATCCTGGTTCTCGCTCTGTCACGAGCGATCATGGGTGCCTGTCGGTCATCGCGCCCGCCGGGCACTCGCATCGGGCTCCGGCCCCCTAGTGGTTAAAAGGCGAACCGACGTACAATTACGTCATTTCGCCCAGGGGTGCCTACCTGCCGCAGTGCAATTGCGGTGGCTGGTCGGGAAGGGGTTAATCCTATATTTGTAATCGCAATATGTAAGGGGGGATTTGGGGTTTAATTAAAAACAGTTTCAAATGGAATTATACTATGAGAGCTTCTTTAACCTTTGGGCATGATCGCTGATGAGCTTGGGATCCAGTAGCAATCTATTGGAGTCTGGCATTCCAGTATAGAACACAGTGTGAACCCATACAGACCTAATACTGGTGAAATTACGTTAGAAACTAAAGAGGTAGTCCGTACCATGATCTGATGACCAGAGGAGGAAATCCGCTTATTTGTGGAGTTTAAGGCTGATTTTCACCTGATTTCTGGTGCGTGTAAAATCTTAAGGGAGCGGTGTCCCACGTGGTGTGGTGTAGGGATGAAGATTCTGAGGAATTAATTATAATCACAATTTTTTCAACACTCCCCCCACGCCCTGTTGGTTATTTTGTTACAGCGGATTACTCTACAGAGAATTTTTTTATACTTTTTTTTTATCCTTGTTTATAATGAGGACATTGTGCTGGATTTATTATTATGTATTTAAAATTAATATCTTTCCAGGATTGATACAAGAGTTTAGCGCTGCTAATGCCTATATCTCCTTAGGGTGAGTAAACCTGCATTGGTAAATTAATTAAAGACTGAATATTCAATTTTTTTCAAAAGCTTAAAGCGGTATTAAACTCAGAATCAGAAATGTATTATATTGCAGCTTACCAATCATTAGGTGTTTTCTTTTTTTCTCTCTGTTTTCATCTGGACAGTAACACACCTCCTGTATTAGAGTGCCCCCACTCTGGAATAATGAGCACAGGGACACATTTGGAAAGCAGCATTGTTAGTTTTGGGGGAGGGAAGTGTTAGATGGACTAGCAAATTTAAATACACTAACAAATTGAAGCCAAACTCCAGCTAAGCAGTTCCAAACAGTTTTTTTTTTTTTTTTTTGGATAAAGGTTTTATATATACGTACATTAAAGCTGATCATTGTAAGTCCCCTGCCAATGTTAAATAGTTTATCTCTGTAATTGATACTTTTTCAAGAGATCTTGTTTTTTTTGTTTTTTTTTCAATTCAACAGACCTGCTGGCTGAATCACCAAATGAGGATAGAAGAAAGAAAACCTAAAAAAGAAGACTAATGCAGCCATCACATCTAGGAATTTGTAAGCTGCAATATAATAAATATTTGCTTTTGGATTTAATACTGCTTAAAATTCTCTTTAAAGGTCTTTTGGCATCAAATTAAGCATACCGGGGAACCCTCTGGATCTCACCTGGAGACTTCAGCTATTCAGTTTACCTGCTAGGTCTTCAGACTGACAGGTGTTTCCTCAGGCTCTGACACTTTTATTGTCACACACTAGAAAGCCTGGCCAGGATTGGTCAATGTAAAGGTATCAGCCCCCAGCTAAAAGATCTAGCGTGTCAGGTGCACATGCACAGTAATCAACTGGGCATTTATGCATTTATGCATTGGGCATTTACATTGTATGACGATCATGTGTACAGCATTTGTTTGATTTTCCATGTAATATACATTGTGCATTTTTGTCTTATGTGGATTTTATATGTTTTTTTTACTCTATATTATTAAAGATTATATTTTATCCATTTCTGAGTGGGTGGTCTGTCAAAGTCCCATTTGAGGGGGTTACTTTATTTGCACAGTAATCAATGACAGAGAAGTATAGGTGTGTGGCTACACAGGCAGTGGAAGTCTTCATGGCTTCCTTTTAGATTGTAAGCCCTAATGAGCAAGGCCCCCTGATTGCTTTTGTATTGCATTATATTATAACTGTACTGTCTGCCTCCATTTCGTAAAACACTGTGTACACTGCTGACGCTATATACTGCATATCCCATATATTAATGATAATAGCTTTTTTTCCCATGCTGATTACTGCAAATTGGGGGCTGCAGGTAGGAAAAGGAGAACATATCATTGCTTAAAGGAGTTTGGTGACACATTGTACCAGGTGTTTTTAAATTTCACGACGAGGCTTAGGCTTCAGCATTATACAATTCTATGCTTCTGGTATCCTTCTGCCACCATCACTAATTTACACCTGCCACAGGCCCAGTGCTACCACTAGGCAAACTAAGCAGCCGCCTAGGGCGCCCTGCTGCCTAGGGCGCCTGGCCACTGGTGTTCCTACTCTCTTCTCTCTGTAGCAAGCAACTAAGTCTCAGCATCAGCAGACAGCCGCCGCTCCGTTCGCACATAGTGTCAGAGGCGCAGTGCCTGGCGGAGGACTGTGTCTTTGTCCCAACTCCTAAATTAATGGAAGCAAGCAAACATTTATTGATGGGCACTGGTAGGCTGCATTTGATGGGTGCTGGTGAGGCTGCATTGATGGGCGCTGGTGAGGCTGCATTTGATGGGCGCTGGTGAGGCTGCATTTGATGGGCGCTCTTGAGGCTGAATTTGATGGGCGCATGTGAGGTTGCATTTGATGGGCGCTGGTGAGGCTGCATTTGATGGGCGCTTCATTAGAAAGGTGGGGTATACATGGGCAGGGCAAAGGGGGTGGAGTCAGGGGTGGAGCCAAGGGGGCAGCAAAATGAGGTTTCGCCTAGGGTGTCAAAAATCCTTGCACCAGCCCTGACCAGCCATTGTAGGAATTGTTACTCCTAAACTTGTGTAAAGAACAATTGCCCAATTCGTGCCTGCATATTGTTTCATATGGTTTCAGAGTGTTTCATATAGTTTCTTCTTTGTACTCCAGGTATTGTCAAGAATGCTTTGAAAGTCTTGCTTGTTTAGAGGACCATATTACTATCATTTATTCCCCCGGAAACCCTGTCTCAGTCATCTTTACTAGTGTTGGCCCCATACTTGGCAATCTATGTGCGCTCCTTTGAAACCATTTCTTCCATTTCAGTGTGGCTTCTTTCACAAGACACTATTAGCACTTTTTTGTCCTGCCACTCACTTCACCCCAATCTCAGGCTCACTTTTTTGAAAAAGTTCCCACCTATGAGTTTAAGTTACTCATTTAGACCCTAATACATGTTGGAAGAGAAGTAGCCTCAGCTGCCTGAGATTCTCCTTCCTGATTGGCTGAGACACAGCAGTGACGCCATTGGCTCTGCTGCTGTCAATCAAAGTCAGCTAGCCAATCAGGGAAGAGAGGGGGCGAGGCTGGGTCGGGCTCCGTATCTGAATAGACACAGGGAGCTGTGACTCAGCTCGGGTGCCCCATAGCAAGCTGCTTGCTGTGGGGGCACTGAACAGGAGGGAGGGGCCAGGAGCACAGAAGAAGGACCCGAGAAGAGGCTGGAACCGGGCTGCTCTGTGCAAAACCACTGCAACAGAGCAGGTAAGTATAACATGTTTGTTATTTTTATAGGGAAAAAAAACAAGCCTTCACAATCACTTTAAGGTATAACCAAAAGCATTTTTTTTTTTTTTTTAGATTTGGATAGAGTGCAGAGGGATTAGAAAGTTTGTCAGTTTTTATTACTGTCTGTGCCCCCTTAAGAAGATGCCCCCTCTCTATTTGTCCTGTTTACCATTATCATTAAAAGTGAAAGTAAAAGAAAATCTCAAATTTTGGGTTGTCCCCAGAAAAGTAATATAGGGGAAATCTTCCAATGAGTTCTGGTGACCTGGGGGTTCCCAAGGAATTCCATTCATTTGCAGGGATTTCCTCTCACTTCCTGTTTGGCTATGGAACAGGAAGGGAAGGGAGATCTCCCCAATGGGACACAGATAGTGAAAAAAAATCTAACAGGGTTTCCTCCCTTGCTCTATCCAAAAAAAAAGTTTTGCCTATAGTTCTACTTGAAAATTTTAGTTCAGTTGATAATCATGTATTTCTGGTGTGCATTTTATTACATTTTTTTTTTTTGCAGTCAGTATGACCATTAACCTCCCTGGCGGTAATCCCGAGTGTGGCTCGGGGTGGATTTTCAGTACCAAAAGCGTTAACCCCTGAGCCACACTTGGGATCACATCACAGGATCCAAGTATAGTTTCTTACCTTTTCCCCTGGATCCTGCGATGTCTCCCCACTGTGTGTGTGAGCCATGTCCTCCGCCGGATCGATCACATTGCCGAGCTCCGTTCCCTGCGAGCGTTGCGACGCACAAGGACGGAGAACGGCGCCAAATTCAAAAAGTAAAAAACACAATACATACAGTACATTGTAATCTTACAGTTACATTACTGTTTCAAATAATTTCATATCCCTTTGTCCCTAGTGCAGTGGTCATCAACCCTGTCCTCAGGGCCCATTAACAGGTCAGGTTTGCAAGATAGGTAACTGAAATACATCGATATCATTTGCTGCTCAGTGATTGCGGTATTCTAGTCTGCATCTCCCCAAGGTAATACATAAAACCTGGCCTGTTAGTGGGCCCTGAGGACAGGGTTGATGACCACTGCCCTAGTGGTTTGTCCAGTGCCCTGCATGCAGTTTTATATTATATATACTGTTCTTTCTGCCTGGAAACTGGAGATTGTCCAAAGCAACCAAAAAGTGTCCCTTTACAGCAAAAGTGGTTTTAGACCAGCTAGAAAGCAGCGATAATAAATTTAAATCACTTGCAGAATTGAGTGATAGTGATTTGTGGGGAGATCTGTCATCAAACACTGAAAGTAATGACAGCGACAATTCTGCAACTGAGCAAATTTCAGTGTTTTTGATCTGATTACATTATTGAATAAACTTTATTATTATTATAATATTATTTTTTATAATTATTTATAGTTATTTATTATATTATAATTTATGATTTCATGTTTCAAACTTTATCATACCCAGGATATCTACTAGACTCTTGTTTGGACAGATTTAAGTGAGTTATTCCTAAGAATTACAGGCCTACAATATAAAACGCCAAATTTCCATGCAAAATAATTGTACCGCTTTCAGCATCAAAAATCTGACATAATCATACCGCCAGGGAGGTTAAAATGAATGTGAGGTAGGCCGAAAGGAAAACAATTCCAATAAAATGCTACTACATTATGCTGTTATTAGGGAATAGTACTTTCATGTAAAGAACAGTTATCCTTACTGCCCTACCCCCTGTCAAAGTAACCCTCCTAGTTGAATATTTACCTGTAATTCCCAGCTTGTGAAGGTCTATCCCCATAAAGCTTCCTCCTAGGCATCGCCTATATTGGAAGATGGTTCCATAGATATCTGTGAGCCTTGATTGCACATGCATGGGCAGTGGAAAGGAAGATTTAGACTTCAGGATGTCAAGATTGCAGCAGGCTCAGGTAAGTGTGCATCTAGGGCAGGGAATATTAGTTACTTTTCATCAGAGCAATTAGAATAGCTTTACTTTACATGAAAATAAAATGATCTTTTAAGACCATACATGATGGCACAATAAAGCTTGTGGACTTAACCTCCCTGGCGGTATGATTATTTCGGATTTTAGGTGCTGAAAGCAGTACAATTATTTTTTATGGAAATTTGGCGTTTTATATTGTAGGTCTGTAATTCTTAACAATAACACACTTAAATCTGTCCAAACAAGAGTCTAGTAGATATCCTGGGTATGATAAAGTTTGAAACAAAAAAACATAAATTATAATATAATAAATAAAAATAAATAATTAAAAAAAATATATAATAATAATAAAAATAAATTTCCCCACGATTCACTATCGCTCAATTCTGCAAGTGTTCTAACTTACTATCGCTGTTTTCTATCTGGTCTAAAGCCACTTTTGACATAAAGGGACACTTTTTGATTGCTATGGACAATCTCCAGTTTCCAGGCAGAAAGAACAGTATATGTAATATAAAACTGCATGCAGGGCACTGGACAAAGCACTGGGGACAAAAGGGATGTGAAATAATTTCATACAGTACTGTAATCTGTAAGATTACAGTACTGTATGTGTTATGATTTTTACAATTTTTTGAATTTGCCGCCAGGCTCCGCCCCGTGCGTCGCGACGCTCACAGGGAACGGAGCCTGGCACGGAGAGGCTTCGGAGGAGGACAGAGTCCGCAGACACTGCGGGGGACATCGCAGGATCCTGGGGACAAGGTAAGTAACGCCGCACCAGGATCCTGCACTGTAATCCCGAGTGTGGCTCGGGGTTACCGCTAATGGGACTGAATTTTAACCCCGAGCCACACTCGGGAAAACCGCCAGGGAGGCTACTGGACAATTGTGCTGACAACTTTTGCATGTTTCCACATTAAAACTGAGTGTAGTACAGTGATGCTTCCCATGTGTTATCTTTGTTAATATATTCTTATTCCAGCACATGTTCCTGTTCTACTGCATGCTTTTGTCAATTGAGGATATTTTTTTTATCTGTATGGTTGTTATATATATATATATATATATATATATATATATATATAAAATAATATGTAATGTTCTAGATGTACTAACATTAGCTGAGCAGTAGATAACTCAGGGTGGCTATAGAGAACTTGATGCCTGGTGATATGCTATATCAAAGAAATAATCTTAAAATTTACTGTTATTATCTGTTTTTTGCTTTTTTTTTGGCAAAATAAAAGATGATTTTATTTATATGTAATTTGTTGGTTAATAGTGCCTTAAAAATCCTAATTGGTTATATTATCTCTAGTGTATTTCAAAATGGCATGTGGTGCTTTGCTTACCCATGAGTCCAATAGTTGTCATCACTACTATTACCAGTAAAAAGAGGATAAGTGGCTACTGCTTTGGGTTTTAGACATAACATTTATTTTATACTGGAAGTCTCCATTTTACCAGTTTCTCCTGACACAGACACCTTGCACCCTCTAACGTGGCCAGTGGTTCAGTTTCTTTTGATGGAGAACGGTTTTGGAGTGTGTGATTTCTCTTTTTCTTGTACTTATAATACTGTATGTTAATGGTGACTGTGCTGTTCATTTGTGGTATCCTTTTAACATGTCTCTCTGTACCCTCTGCTCCCTGACTTCTCATAGATTGTACCACATAGGCGGGTAGAATTTCAAATGAAAATTCTTATGAAAATAATCTGTTAAGAAAGTTTGTTCATCTTTCTAATCATTATTTGGGTCAAATCGACATTCATTTTCAACCACAGTGATGGGAAAATTTGAAGGAGCACAATTGTATGAATGAATTTCTAACAGAGCACGTGGTTTTCATTTGGTGAAGATTAATCTTTAAAAAAAAAATTTGATAAATCAAACTTTTGAATGACATTCAAGTGTCCTGAGAATATTCTGAGAATTTCCATACAACCTTCCATCAGACTTTAATTAAAGTGTTACTAAACCCAGGACCCTGCATTCACTCTATCTGGTCTCCCACAGTACACAGAACACGGAAATGCAATTATTTTAGTAAATATAAACTGCTAAATGCCTTTTCTCATTAGCAGTATACAGCAGTCTTGTGACTTCTATCAGTGTCCAGCTGAGCACTAGATAAAGCTTTTAGGAGGAGTTTTCATTCTACTCTGACTGTGCTATGAGGTTGCATGACTCCTGACCCTCTGTCTGGACAGTGCTGATCACATGCACCCTCCCTGGAGAAAAAAACTCTCTAGCAATACACACCAAACTGAGCATGTGCAGAGTGCCTCCAAGGCTCTGTACTATCAGCAGATGGATTGGGGACTGTAAAAGAAGGAGAAAACAGGATCAAACAGCCTTTTTACGCAATGCGCAGGATTAATCACTTAGGTTCCACAGGGAATACAACAAGCATACTTTACTGCATATACAGACTGATTTTACTGTTTAGTGGGTTTAGTAACACTTTTAGAATTTTCATCAGAAATTCTATCCATCTATGGCCAGCCTAAATCAAGAGTGTGTGTTGGTAAGGGAAGGGTTTTATGCATCACATCTGTCACATGAATGGAGAACCTACTGCAGGTGAAAAGAAAATATGGCAACCACAAATTAGACGTAAGCTCTAGGCCTTTCACACTACTGTGACTACAAAGTCATGATTTTACCATAATTTCGCGATTTTGACACGATTTTGACATGATTTCGGGGAATGCCTGTGTAACTCCCATCAAAGTCGGACCAAAGTAGTACAGGGACTACTTTGAAGTCACCCAGATATGAATGGTACTCATTGGAAATCACGGGGTACGACTTTTCATGCGACTTTGCAAAACCCAGGTCGCATAAGTGTGAAAGGGGCCTTAGATTGTAAGCTCTAATGAGCAGGACCCTCTGATTCCTCTTGTACCACATTGTAATGTAACTGTAATGCCTGCTTTCATTTTGGTAAGCGCTGTGCAAACTGTTGGCGCTATATAAATCCTGTATAATAATAATATTAATAATAAGCCAAGTGGTAGCCAGCACATAATACTTTTCAACTTTTCCTAGTTGGTAAAGGCTAATTCAATCCTTTTTTGTATCCATCGTGTCATAAAATGTGTCTCAATCTACCCCCCTCCCACTATTTCCTAAATTCTCTTTGATCTACTGTTCTGACAATATAGATCAGGGTTTCTCAACCGGGGTTCCATGGAACCCTAGGGTTCCTCCAGAGGTTACCAGGGGTTCCTTGAGCATTGAGCAGTTTCTGCCTCTCAGATAAGTTCCCACTGACACCATTGTTTTTTTTTTAGCTATCTGTAAGGGGGTAATTCTTTCCAATGACCACAAATGTAAGGAGCATTCTTCCCACTGACCATCACACTAATGTATCATGAGTTGTAGATATAGTCATTATTAGCAAGGGGTTCCCTGAAACCAGAAAGTTATTTCAAGGGTTCCCCCGTGTTTAAAAGGTTGAGAAAGGCTGATATAGATATTGTGCCAATTTTGGAGACTGTTTGCTACTGTTGATAAATTGTATTCTTTAGAAAAAAGGCTTTTGGTAATTGTTGTAGAAATCATAAGTGGATAATTAACCAATGATCACATGATACTTCATTTACCCTTTGTATTTATATTTTATCAGTGACCCACACTTTCCTTCCACCCTTCTTTATCCATGATAGAGCCCATAACAGAAACCATTGGGATTTGCATTGCCATTTTTGGTGTGTTAAAAAAAGTAAAGAGGCATCTGACTAGCTTCTATAGGCAACGCAGTTACTTGTCTCCAGTAAATGAGGCTCACTGTTATGCATCTATGGGTTTTGCCATTACCTGTAAATGTAGATAGCATGTTATATAGATGTATGTGTTATAATACGCACATTCTCACATTTTTGATACTTTTTGCCCATTTCTTTGCATCTTTCACCAAACCAGCACACAACAACCTCAGTTGCAACACACCAGAGCAATGAGACTCACACACAGATAAATATTTTGGCAGTCCTTAATTGAAATGCTTTTATATATAAGCCTGACACATCCACGTTACAGAGGGATAAAAACGTGGGATCAGACAGACTATGTCCCAAACAGAGGGTGTGCATTGAAATCTCTCAGCCTGAGATCAACACAAGCAACTTGTACCTGTAAATAAAGATTGTATATATTTTCACCTTATTATAAGGTACATAGAAATATCTCTGGGAATATAAACAGCCACAAAATATAGAAGACATCTGGTTTCACTTTTTTACATCTTTGTACAAAAAAAAAAAAAAAAAAAATTAAGCGTGTATTAAAACAGCCAACATTTTGGAAAATGTCTCCCACAAAAGCAGCAATTCCCCCTCCCATAAATATCAACACTTGTAAGCACATAAAGCAGTGCCAGGTTTGACCTACACCTTGAATTCCTGTAGAAAGCACAGATACTCAGTGTCATTATACAATGCAGCATTGTCAGTGTATACAGATACTCAGTATCATTATACAGTGCAGAATGATCATCATCAATATATACAGAGTCTTGACACCACTATAAAGTGCAACACATTCAGAATCAGCCTAAAAGGCACCAACATCATTAATATGATGGGTGTCATAAATAAGGAATGGGAGTGGAAATGCTGGTCCCATGTTGAACAACTCCTTCTCCAGATTGGTACATGCTTACATAGAAAAAGGACACTGTACATGACCTCTAACCCCTTTACTGCCAGGGAAAAAATGTCTTCACAAATACTTTCCTAAATATATGAGACCATCGCATTTGTAAAGATTAATATTAAATTAAATTAAATTAAAAAATGAATTAAATTAATATCCTCTAGGAAAATACAAGTGAATAATGAAAACATGTGCATTTGCAGTTCTCCATATGATGGTGCTATTTTTAAAAATTTTAAGGAGTATTCTGCAAAGTGGAGGTATCACTCATAACAAATTCCAGCTTTCATTTTTCAAAATCATAATATCAAATCAATCATTGCCATCGAGACCTGTGCAGCTGCTTTGTGGCCTAGTGGTCTGATTACCAGCTTTTGTGCATCCACAAAAAGGGCAGTTCTTGCAATACTACTACTGTGCTGGCTCTTTACACCTTTAAAGCGGAACTAAACCTTCCTATCATTTTGGGTCCTTTCACACTGGGGCGGTTTGCAGGCGCTATTGCGCTAATAATAGCGCCTGCAAACTGACCCGAAAGTGCCGCTGCTTTAATTTCAGTGTGAAAGCCCCGAAGGCTTTCACACTGGAGCGGTGCGCTAGCAGGACAGGAAAAAAAGTCCTGCTAGCAGCATCTTCGGAGCGGTGAAGGAGTGGAGTATATACCGCTCCTTCACCGCTCCTGCCCATTGAAATCAATGGGACGACGCGGCTATACCGCCGGCAAAGCGCCTCTGCAGAGGTGCTTTGCGGTGGTTTTAACCCTTTCTCGGCCGCTAGCAGGGGGGTAAAACCACCCCACTAGCGGCCGAATACCGGCGGTAAAGCGCCGCTTACAATAGCGGCGCTTTACCGCCGACAGCGCCCCCGCCCCAGTGTGAAAGGACCTTTTTAGTTAAGTAAACTGCCATCTTCGCCTCTGTTTGATCTGCAACTGCCATGGTGATGCTCATGTAATCAGTTATGACACCAGCCATTTGATAGTTTGACAGTTTGGTTGAGAGCACAACCAATGTGGCAGTTACATTCCCGACACATGAAACTGTTAGATTGATGAGTTTAGTTCTGCTTTAAAGTGCAAACCCTAATTTGACATAAATGGCATAACATCTTGGTGAGTAGTAGTTGCACCCTTCCTCCCAGTTCCTTTCTAGTCCAAGTAGATCATGTTATGTCCCTGCTAGGAGTTTGGAAATTAAAGCAAGCAGACCATTTTATCCAAGAGCTGCACTTAGATTTTTATATAGTTTTATAGTACATCCATTTTTAAGTAGTGTACCTTGTTGACCTGTTGATGAAATACGTGGTTAGCGTATAAGTTTGTCTTTCTGACCAATTTAATAACCGTTTTAATTGTTAAATTGTTTGTATTATCTGTCTTTTGTATTTTGCTTATGCTGGCTTTGTTGCCATGTCAGTACAAGTACACCTATTTGCTACATGTTTACGCAGCTACACATCATATGGGCCTGATTTTAGTAAAGCTATAACTATAGGAAACCTTTTAGAACTATAGGAAAACATTTTTTTTTTCATTTTGGATAGAGTAATGCCGCATACACACGAGCGGACTTGCCAATGGGCTAAACTCCATCGGCATTTCCGACGGAAAGATTTAGAACATGTTCTATATCTGAGTCCGTCGGAAATGCCGACAGAAAAAGTCCGATGGGGCATACACATGGTCGGAATGTCCAACCAAAAGCTCCCATCGGACTTTTTCTGTCGGGAAGTCCGGCCGTGTGTACGCGGCATAAGGAAGGGTTATAACCCCGGTAAGGTTTATTTTCGCCATTTTTGTCCCATTGGGGAGATTTCCCTTCCCTTTCTGCCCCATAATCAAACGGGAAGTGAGAGAAAATCCCTACAAGAATCTCTTGGGGACCCCCAGTTCACCAGAACTAGTGTCCCCATTGGAAGATTTCCCCTCTATTACTTTTCTGGGGACAACCGAAAATGTGGGGTTTTCTTTTATGTTCAGTTTCTATGATAATGGTAAACAGGTTAAATAGAGAGGGGGGATCTCCCTAATGGGGGCACAGATAGCAATAAAAACTGACATGTGTTCTAATCCATCTCTACTCTATCCAAAACTAAAAAAAAAAAAGTTTTGCCTTTAGTTATACTTTATGTGTTTGCCTGTAACTTTCAGTTGATTATACAGGTTCTCTTTTACATGATTGGATGCTTGAAGTGAAGACAGGTTTACATCACTCACTTCAATAGAAGCTTTAGTAAATCAAGGACAATGGGGGGAATTCAATAAAGCTGCTGTGCCACTTTTCTACCATTAATCCCTCTTGTTAATGTATTGTGCCAAATTCATGAAACATTTGCAACGCTTTTGGTTCTGACATCGACTCGTGCACCAAATTCAGGTAGTTCTAAAATACGACACTTTTGCACTGGATCTTATTAAAAGCACCAAATGTAAAAATGGAGTTAATTAAGACTAACTCTCTTTTGGCGTACAGAGAGAAAAATTGGATCAGACAGATTTAGCAAAAGTGTCCCCCATGGTTTATAAAATTGGCCCAGCATAATCCAAATTCAAGTACAAGTTCTAGATAGGTACATAAATTTGGAGGATTCTTCACCATTTTTAGAATGCATTAGAGACACTTTCTGAAAATATGCCTGCGCCAGTCTTTATGAATGTCAGGAAATATGTCTACTGTCCCCAAATTCCGAAATTTTGAAAAACTTGACTTTTTGGGAGGGGATTGACAAAGGGTGGTGCAGTCATAAAGCCTATGGCACTTTCTTACCCCAGGCACAGCATAGGGAGCAGGACAGCTGGAGCTGTTCACTCATTGTGAAATACAAATTGGTGCAGATAGACCTGAAACAGGTCCATCTGCTTTGTTAATGTGGTGCATGCCACTTAAATCTCCCTTTACATGTACAGTATCTCCCATAAGTGAGTACGCCCCTCACATTTTTGTAAACATTTTATTATATCTTTTCATGTGACAACACTGAAGAAATTACACTTTGCTACAATGTAAAGTAGTGAGTGTACAGCTTGTATAACAGTGTAAATTTGCTGTCCCCTCAACACATAGCCATTAATGTCTAAACCGCTAGCAACAAAAGTGAGTCCACACCTATGTGAAAATGTCCACATTGGGCCCAATTAGTTAATTTTCCTCCCCGGTGTCATGTGACTCGTTAGTGTTACAAGGTCTCAGGTATAAATGGGGAGCAGGTGTGTTAAATTTGGTGTTATCGCACTCACTCTCTCATACTGGTCACTGGAAATTCAACATGCCATCTTATGGCAAAGAACCCTCTGAGGATCTGAAAAAAAGGATTGCTGCTCTACATAAAGATGGCCTAGACTTTAAGAAGATTGCCAAGACCCTGAAACTGAGCTGCAGAACGGTGGCCAAGACCATACAGCTGTTAACCAGGACAGGTTCCACTCAGAACAGGCCTCACCACGGTTGACCAAAGAAGTTGAGTGCACTCAATGTCATATCCAGAGGTTGTCTTTGTCTTTTGCTGCCAGCATTGCTGCAGAGGTTGAAGGGGTGGGGGGTCAGCCTGTCAGTGTTCATACGCCTCACACTGCATCAAATTGATCTGCATGGCTGTCATCCCAGAAGGAAGCCTCTTCTAAAGATGATGCACAATAAAGCCTGCAAACAGTTTGCTGAAGACAAGCAGACTAAGGATATGGATTACTGGAACCATGTCCTGTGGTCTGATGAGACCAAAATAAACTTATTTGGTTCAGATGGTGTCAAGCGTTTGAGGCGGGAAACAGGTGAGGAGTACAAAGACAAGTGTGTCTTGCCTACAGTCAAGCACGGTGGTGGGAGTGACATGATCTGGGGCTGCATGAGTGCTTCCGGCACTGGGAGCTACAGTTCATTGAGGGACCTATGAATGCCAACATGTACTGTGCCATACTAAAAGCAGAGCATGATCCCCTCCCTTTGGAGACGGGGCCGCAGAGCAGTATTCCAACATGATAACGACCCCAAATAAACCTCCAAGATGACCACTGCCTTGCTAAAGAAGCTGAGGGTAAAGGTGATGGACTGGCCAAGCATGTCTCCAGATTTAAACTCTATTAAGCATCTGTGGGGCATCCTCAAATGGAAGATGGAGGAGTGCAAGGTCTCTAACATCCACCAGCTCCATGATGTCATCATGGAGGAGTGGAAGAGGACTCCAGTGGCAACCTGTAAAGCTCTGGTGAGCTCCATGCCCAAGAGGGTTAAGGTAGTGCTGGAAAATAATGGTGACCACACAAAATATTGACACTTTGGGCCCAATTTGGACATATTCACTTAGGGGTGTACTCACTTTTGTTGCCAGCGGTTTAGACATTAATGGTTGTGTATTGAGTTATTTGGAGGGGACAGCAAATTTACACTGTTATACAAGCTGTACACTCACTACTTTACATTGTAGCAAACTGTAACTTCTTCAGTGTTGTCATGTGAAAAGATATAATAAAATATTTACAAAAATGTGAGGGGTGTACTCACTTTTGTGAGATACTGTATATTCAGAACACTGAAGGAAAGATTGAGGTGAACCTAAACATGCTAGGTTATATTGCTGAAGTGAGCATGTGTGTGCAATGAGCAGCACCCACAGTAGCCAATTGGACTAATCTTCCAAGAATAGTCAACCAGATATATGCATTGATATCCACAGATTGTTATGTGATGTGAATGAAAGTATCAAACTTATGTTTATGCTATAGAGCTAATCAATAATAGATTTTTTTCCAGCCTAAATGGATAAAAAAAATGAAATTAGCACTGATGTGTAAAACTGCAATATACCCTAAATCAGTGGTCTCCAAGCTATGGCCTGGGGTCTGGCCAAATGTGGCCCTTTACTTGCCCTTATCTGGCCCTTGGGAAACTATTCCAGCAACTGACACCAATGATGGTGTACCATTCCCCCTACTGACACCATAAGTGGGTCACTATTCATCTTCTTGATAACAATGGGGCTCTATTCCTCCCAATAAAACCAGTGATCGGGCACTGATGCTGGGGCATTACCTACTCCCACTAGCCAGAGTCCAGCCCCCCTAAATCCTGAAGGACAGTAGACTGACCCTTTGCTTGGAAAGTTTGGAGACCCCTGACCCCTAAATCTTAGAAGTTACACTCTTTTGTGTGGCAGCTGTATAATCTTAGACAGTGAAAGTGAAATGATGACTGTCTAGTAACCGGGTAAGCAGCTTCTTATTATATCCCCACTAAGAAGCCTTGGCCTTTATGTAGCACAATGCGATTTTCTCCAGACATTTGACGCTATATACCTGCATACGTAATATGTGTTTAATACAAAGTAAGTGCATCACTTTATTTGGTTGTACCTGGATGCTGGCAGTAAAGGGGTGAAGTTTTTTTTTTTTTTTTCTTGCAATTTTAACATAGCAGCAAAAAGTCATTAGAAAAAAGGATTTCATTTTTAGTCCTGTCATGCAGAGACATGCAAGAAAGAGGTAGGGTGGCTCACCCCAAACCTGCCCCCACCCCACTCGTCTCAAAGTGACAAATTCATGTCATTTTATAAAAAGGGTTGAAGCATAAGGAGGAAGATCAGGGGAGGAGGGAGAATGACAGAAAGAGGAGAGGGTATTAGTGACAAGGAGAATGTAGCGAGGAAAGAAATTAGGAGAGTGAATCGAGATGAGAAAATGACAGAAACTGAAGTGGAAAGGGAGAAGAATGCATAAAGCTATTAGATCTACCTGTAATTTTATGTGTATTTCAATCTCTCACATTGAACGACACACTTAACCCACATCATTGGCCTACAGATTCCATCATAGAGTCTAGAGCCAAGCTGGTACGGTTCTATGTTATTTTTCGAAAATCAAGTGCAAGTTGTAAAAATAATGTATTGCATATGCTTTATTATAGCATTGCAGTGCTTCTCCAGGTTAGTTGATAATAGACGCCAGAAAAGAAAAAAACAGATCTTTAGAAGACTGCTAAGCAAACATAGCATTAGCATAACAGTAAGTAATTGTGCAATATGAAGTAGTTATGAGATGTTGGGCTTTGTACACACAATGGTCTTCGCTGTTCATGACATTCCAGATAAGAGTTTTGTTCAGCATCTAGTTGAATGGAGCTCGTGGTGCACCTACCATTAGTAATAACCGTTCTCGGTGACAGCACATTGATGAAATGCTAGTTTCATTGCTGTTAGCATGAAGACTCATACTTAGTGCATTATCCATATCATAGGTTTGCCTTTTTTAAAGTGCTTTTAAAGTCTACAAAATGATGGTGGTATCAGAGGAGGAAAACTGCATATACACTAAAACGTTTCATTTGCAAATCATCAGTATCTTTTTCCATTCAGGTCATGTAGTCTAATCTGAAAGTTGAATGGATTACACTGGGACACTGGGATGACAGCAATGTGTGCACC
The DNA here is from genome assembly GCA_037952925.1 of Lithobates clamitans. Taxonomy (NCBI): domain Eukaryota; kingdom Metazoa; phylum Chordata; class Amphibia; order Anura; family Ranidae; genus Lithobates; species Lithobates clamitans. The sequence goes on from JBBGZY010001091.1 coordinate 3,593,526, forward strand.
ATGGCTTCGTTCTCTCGCTGATGTGTACTTTTTGTAAATCTGACTTGTTCCTTGTTCATTAAAGCGGAAGTAAGCCCATTAATTTAACAGTTTCAAAAAACATTTATGCTAACTGTCACATTGGTTGTGCTCTCGACCAAACTGTAAAACCATCCAATGGCTGGTGTTATAACTGATCACGTGTGCAGCTTCATGGCAGTTGAAGATTAAAAAGAGGCCAAAATGGCAGCTTCCTTGGCTAACACTGATAGGAGGGTCTACTTTCACTTTAAAGTGGAGTTCCGCAAATACTGTAGCTGCTGACTTTTAAAATAAGGCAGGCCATACATGGGTCGAATTTCAAAAGAATTTTCTTTCGAAAATCTTATCTAAGAATTTTCGTTCGTATTTCGCACTATTAGTGGGCTGCAGTAACAGCCGGTTTTCGTGCACCCATCGAATTTGAGTAATCGGACATGTTGGAAATTTTTTGAAAAACGAACAAGTTTCTAATCAATGATGGGAGAATCCTGTGAGAAATGTAATAGAAGAAGAAATGCGCATGTGCAAGAAAAGAAAATTCCAGGAAAGAAAAGAAGACTCCCAGCCACGAAAATTATTTTCTGTAGCAACATGAGGAGAAATTGAAGGCTTGTTTGGCCGAATTTCAAAATCAATGGTGGCATCATCGAATCACAAAACGCACACATTTTCTGATTTTCAAAAGAAAATTCTTTTGAACGTCGACCATGTATGACCAGCCTTAGACAGGTATCTGCTCCCCTCTCCTCCCTGAAAGGTGCCAAATGTGACACTGAGGGGGGGGGGGGATCCGGACAGCGGAAGTTCCATTTCTCGGTGGAACTCCGCTTTAAGGTACACAGGATTCTGAGACAACTGGGTTATACTACAGCCTAGAGAAGGATTTGGATGCTAGCAACAAAAATACAATGTCCAGTCTGGTATAACCCCCTCTCTCACTTCCAGCATGCCTTGGATTTTGCTAGTGTCCCAGGAGGATGGATGTCTTTTCTCTATTGTTTTACCAGCAATTTACTAGTAATTTTATCCCTTTTTCCATCCTTATTCACAAAGTGGCTTTCCTTATCGTCATAACCTTTGAGAAGTATGTGTCAGAGCTGGCAGCTTTGTCTTGTAAAGAACCCTTTCTGGTCTTACACTAAGATAAGGTGGTGTTAGGACCCAGAGCTTCCATAATTCCTAAGGTTTCGGCCTTTTACTTTAATCAGGACATTGCTCTTTTGACTCTTTGTCCAGCTCCGAACATCAGAAAGAAATTTCTCTTTACTGTCTGGATGTAGTTTGTGTTCTGAGGGTTTACCTTGCAGCCACTGCCTCAATGAGAAAAACTGACTTTCTTTTTGTCATCTGTAAAGGGGAACCAGCTCATCATCCAAGCTTAAAGTGTTACTAAAGTAAAAATTGTAATTTTAATTAAAATAGCAAACATGTTAAACACGCCTCCTCTCTGCATTGGTATTGCGCAGATCGGCCAGACCCTCCTCTCCTCAGGCCCCTTGCTGGCGATCTTGGCTCCTCCTCTTCTTCGTGTGTCCCCATAGCAAGCCGTTTGCTATGGAGGCACACGGTGTCTGCTCACTCCTGAGCCGTGTGTCTCTGGAGCTGAGCTCCATACACAAACACAGCGGGGCTTAGCCACACCCCCCACTTCCTCTTTGGCTTGGCTTCAAGCCAATGGCTCCTGCTGCTGGTGGAGTCCCTGTGTGAAGAGGAAGAGATGGGAGAAAAGATGCAGCCGTGCACAGCGCTGGATCTCTTCTCCCCTCTCTTCCCCTTGACACAGGGAAGAGGGAAGATAGAGTGCTATAAAACATTTTAACCTCAATTCAAGGAATGCTGCGTTTTCAGATTTAGTAACACTTTAGGGTCTTAAGGATCGGGTTCTCGCCTCTCCTGTTTAAAGCTCTTGCTAGGAGATCTGTAAGTGTTTTTTGAGCTTTTTGGAATTGAGCAGCTGTTTCCCATATTTTCAAGGCTACTACCCGGTCCCTAGTGGATGTCCAGGCCTCATCTGATGCCAACTTCAGGCATAAACTGAAAGTCCTGACTTAAAGTTCTGAAGTCAAAACTTTTTTTTTTATCTTAATGAATTACATGCATTAGGGTAAAAATCTAAATACCTTACCTAAGTCCTTTCTCGATTCTCAATCCAGCACTGGGCCCATCTGCAGCAGCGCTGGTCTTTTTCCCAGCTCTCAGAGGACAGACATTTAGCAGTGAGAGCCATTGACTCCTGCAGCTATCAATCAAATCCAGCGAGGGGGGTGGGGGACATGGCTTTGCCACGCTATGTGTGTCTATAGATGCACGCAGCCTAGGTTGGGAGCGCCAGTATGTGTGCCCCCAAAGCACACGGCTTGCTATGGGGACACACTCAGGAGAGGAAGAGCAGATAGCACCAGCGGGGAGCCCAGAAGAGGGGGTAAGGGTCCACTCTGTGCAATATCCTTGCACAAGCAGGTAAGTATAACATCTTTTTTAATTTTAGGTTAAAAAACTCCAGGCTTTATATCACTTTAAGGCAGATCTTTAAGCTGGAGGCTGCCCCCAGTTCTATTTTTTGTTATGTGGGCCTGTTAGTGTTTTGTTACTGTTGCCCTACCTTTTAGTTGGCCCAATCGTCTCTAAATTCTTTGTCCCTTATCGAACTCGAAAACAGGATTTTTGTACTTACCGTAAAATCCATTTTTTGGAGATTATTTAGGGACACAGGTCCCACCTGTCTGTCTTTTGTGATCTTGCACCTATTACTGCTTTTCTACAGTCTGAGGCATGCTGGGAATGGGAGGGGTTATATTAGACTGGTCATTGTCTTTTGTTGCCAGTATCCCAATCCTCCTGTAGGCGGCAGAATATCCCAATAGTCTCTGAATTTTGTGTCCCTTAATGAACTCTTAAGAAATTATTTTTACTGTAAGAACGAAAATTGCATTCTACCACTTTAATACTAAATTTTTATTAAAGCTGAACTAGGGATATTATAGATTTTTCATACGTACATTTGGCCAGCTTGACACAATGTATATAAGCATATATAATACCTGAATGTCCTCTGTAATCACTGTGGTAAACTGAGCTGCTACAGTAATAGCGGCAGTCTTCTGGTTTTCCAGGTGCCATGCTGAGTGCTGCCCTTCTGCATAGTAAGCACAGAGGGTCGCATTTAATTGCATTCATTGAGAAAAATCCAAGTTGTTCTCTGAATGGTGGCTGTGGCAAGCGAGTGATCCCCTGTGGTTACTATGCAAAAGATAACCGCTCAGCACAGCACCTGGAAGTTTTTCGGCCATCACTGTAGTAGCTTGGGCTACTATAGTGATTTACAGCTTCCACAAAGGCAGATTGGGTAATACATATGCATAACCAACTTTGTGCCAAGTTGGCCCAATGTAAGTATGCAAAATATATAATTTTTGGAGTCTGTCGGTAAGCACCAAGAGCTCTTTTTACTCCACTGAATGTGGTCTATATAATATTAAGTTTTCACAATTAGGTCCATCCATAGACATGCATGTTTGTATGTCCTTGCCAGTTGACTTTTACAGAGATAAATTTTCTGTCTCTAAGGCCCCTTTAACACTGGGGCGGGGGCGTTGTCGGCGGTATAGCGCCGCTATTGTAAGCGGCGCTTTACCGTCGGTATTGGGCCGCTAGCGGGGGTGGTTTTACCCCCCTGCTAGCGGCCGAGAAGGGGTTAAAACCAGCGCAAATCGCCTCTGCAGAGGCGCTTTGCCGGCGGTATAGCCGCACCGTCCCATTGATTTCAATGGGCAGGAGCGGTGAAGGAGCGGTATACACTCCGCTCCTTCACCGCTCCGGAGATGCTGCTAGCAGGACTTTTTTTACTGTCCTGCCAGCGCATCGCTCCAGTGTGAAAGCCCTCAGGGCTTTCACACTGGAATTAAAGCAGCGGCACTTTCGGGTCGGTTTGCAGGCGCTATTATTAGCGCAATAGCGCCTGCAAACCGCCCCAGTGTGAAAGGACCCTAAGAGTTGTAAATGCTCAAAGGTGACAGACACCTAAAGTTTACTATTTTCTATATAAAGATTGGGTCTAAAGTGGTTCAATATGGGAACCCCTTAAAATCAACTTTCTGATATTTTAATTCTCAGGGGTTACTGAATGATGCATTGGTTTCTTAAATATATTAGATAGATTTAGATCTTTTAAAGAGATTTCCTAGCACTAAAGTTTGTCTAGCCAGCCCCTTCCACAGGGCTATAGAATTAAAATTTCACAGGGCTATAGCTAAGGAGTACCAGGATCACATGGAAAGCCAGCATGTGAACTCATTTTTACAGTAGCCAGGATAAGCTAAAAAAGGTCAGGTGGAGTTACTGTAAAGTGGAACTAAACCCTCCTATCGTTTTCAGCCAAGGAAGCTGCCATCTTTGCCTCTGTTTGATCTTCAACTGCCTTGATGCTGCACATGTAATCAGTTATGACACCAGACATTTGATGGTTTAACAGTTTGGTTGAGAGCACAAGCAATGTGACAATGTGGCAGTTACATTCCCGGCACGTAACTGTTTTTTTAAAACTGTTAAAGCGGAGTTCCACCCAAAAGGGGAAGCTCCACTTATTTGCTCCCCCCCCCGCCACATTTGGCACCTTTCGGGGGGGGGGGGGGAGCGGATACCTGGTTTTAACAGGTACCCTCTGCCACTTCTGGGGGACTTTGCCACAACAAAGTCCCCTGGAAATTCAGCCCCTCTCCTCCTACCCCCACCGGCAAGCTATTCACAAAGTGCAGCGCGCTTCCCACATGCGCAGTGAGGAGCCAGCTGTGAAGCCTTCACTACCAGTTTCCCTTACACGGAATGGTGGCGGCCGCACCCGGGAGCCTATTGAAAAATCGGCTCGGGTGCCGACATAGTGGGATCCCTGGACAGGTAAGTGTCCTAATATTAAAAGTCAGCAGCTACAGTATTTGTAGCTGCTGACTTTAAATTTTTTGGTAGGGGGGCTGGAGCTCTGCTTTAAGTCAATGGTTTTAGTTCCGCTTTAAGGATGTATTTATACCTTTGTGTCATGAATGAACTTTTCCTGCAGATTTTATTTTTTAATATTTCTGTTGGCTAGTTCTCAGATCTGCTTCTTTAATTTTCTTGCTGTACATAAGGATTTCAGAACATAGCGTGCCCTTATTTCTTTCTTTTTTTTTTTTTACAGAGCTGATACACATATCGTATTTGGAGCCTATCCAAACAAAAGTGCCTGTGCCTATGGGGCCTTGTTTGTAAATGCCTGGGTGTGAACCTTTAAAAATGCTTTAAATGTCCCTTCTTCACTTAAGAAGAGAAATCGGAATGCAAAAAATAGACCGACATAAGGGAAGAAAAAAATAGGAATGGAACACATGCTCTGAGAAAGTTGGCTCAGAGTGCTGTGTCCTGGGAATTCAAGTCAAATCTTTAATTGATTGGACCCCCAATTATACTTCACACTCACAGGGCTGAGCGCGCTTCCATAAATTGCAGCCCAGTTGCAGCAGGATTGGCTAGTTCTTTGGTTTAAAGAAAGAAAAAAAAAATCTATATAGACCTGATATTCTTTCATCGCGATCAGCCTGGGTTTAGGACAATGAAACCTGGCCGTATGTAATCATGCGCACACATTTTCACACACACACTGACTCAAGCTGTAGTTGTTTTTTTTTTTCCCTAATAAAACTGTGTGACAGACGCTGAAAAGAAATCAGGGGGGGCATGTACGGGAGGAAAAAAAGACTGAGAGGAGGGGGATGGAAAAGCAAGAGAATGATAAGAAAAACCTTACAAAGAACTGAATGTGTGAAGATAGATGTGATACTATGTGGATGATGACTGCAGAAGGAGGAAAGGGACAGAACATGGACAACAGGCACATGAGGGTTTAACATTTGGACATAGCAGCAGCAGAAGAATATCTTGCCATAGCAGCAAATTGTGACCCTGCCTCAAACTTTAAGGATTTGCCTTGGCCAGATCCAAGTACCCTGAGACCCATGTGTCCCCAATTTTGCATCATTCTAGCACATAAATTACAATTAGGAGTGTAGATTGAGGCTGTACAAGTCATGTGGTTTAGGTGGAGGGAAGCAAAGAGATGATCTGCAGGTAAAACGGTGCTGTAAAGCTGGCCACACATTCTTGTTCCTAAATGTGATAGTTATCTTCCATTGTCCCTACACATTAAAACTTTTCTTAGATTAGATTTAATTACATTTTTGTGTTTTTCACACTTAAAACTGCACCTTCTTTGATATTTAATTAACTGAGCATTTGGATCATAACATATGTGGCCAGCTTTAGAGAAAGGTTTTCAAGAATGAAATACCTAGAATGTTACGGGTAGCTGAAGGTGTTCAGCAACAGTGTAATGAATTAATGCTTCAAAATGGAACCTGAAGAAGGAGCAGTAGAGCTGTGTGTGTGAAACTTAGCTAGGAAGTTACGTTGAGCTCTGCAGATCATGGGAAGTAAACATGTTAGGGGAGACATACATTGCAGGTCTCCTTTAGTTGAATAATAATTAGAACAAAGAGTAATGATCTGCAGAGCAACATTTCAAAAAGATTGTAGGTACAATACATATAGCATTCTCCTCCAGCCCCTTGAATAAAGTCCATCCAGATAAAAACTCAGGCACATGTGGTAACAGCTGGTGCCCCAGAAACTGACGGTGAGCAGCCTGCTTTTTCAACCCCTTTCTTGTCCTTCTGTTTAAGGTGTATCTTGGCGTGCCGTTTTCTCTCATCGCTGCGTGCAAACTTGCGTCCACAGAAGTCACAAGCGAAGGGCTTCTCTCCTGTGTGAGTACGGATGTGGGTAGTTAAGTGGTCAGACCGGCTAAAGCTCCGCATGCATATACGACATTGAAAGGGCTTGTGTCCAGTGTGAATACGCAGGTGGCGAGTCAGCTCATCTGAACGTGAAAAGCGCCTATCACAGCCCTCAGCTGGACAAGCATGGGGTCTCTCATGGAGTGGGGTCTTGCTAGGACGGTTAGGGTATTTCCTTGGGCGGATTGGTTTAAGAGTAAGTGGGGGTTGATGGCTCATGCCCCCAAAGCTTGGCAAGACTTGCTTCTCTTTGAATGCTTTGATGGTTTCCAGTGGAGTGATAGGTGGTGGATTAACCCGCATGGCCTCCATGTTTTGGAAAGGCTTTTGATCTACTGTGGGTATCTCAGTGTTGTGGTGAAATAAGTTGTAGTCTGGTATCATGGGAAAAACAGTAGAGTCTAAGCTCTGTTTGGTAGATGAATACTCTTGGGAGGAGTAGGGGGTCATACCGCCTCCTTGAAAGCCCACCTGATCATGATATAGGTCCCCACAACTAGAATAAGGTGGAAGACTGTGGAACATTGACTCCACATCACTTTGCGTTTGACCCATGATGCCTCCATTCCCTCCACTACTTCCTCCCCCACCTGCACCGGTGGCTTGGGATGTTGGCACACCAAGGATGCCAGCGCTCATCAAGCTTATTATATTTTCTTGGCACCAGTTGGAGGGAGAGTCAAAAGAGAATTTGCCCAGGTAGGTGACAGTCTTATTACCTGGCTGGAATGTACCTGTATATGAGAGATCCTGGGAGTTTTTGTCATTAGCCAGGCCTAAATCCATAACGTTATCTAGAAAGTAAAAAAGAGAGAGAGAGAAATATTAAGATACCAAGTAATAATCATCACAAATCTTCCGTATGAAATCTCTGGAAGACCTTTTTTCTTGGTAACAGTTGCATACAATGTGGCAGAATGTTAAACCATGCTAGACATCAACTGAACCAGAAAATTTAGTTAGGTGGCACAAGAGTTCAAGTCTCTTTTTCAGGCATCATGTAGTACACATCTATACATCTATCAGTATTGTGTGCACATATGAAGGGATTGATTCAAGGTGCTGCAATTATTCCTGTCGACAACAGCAAACAATGCAGGTTTGAATGGAAATGTTACCAACAATGAATGTGCCTTTATGTGCTAACTTGTCCCAATAATAGCCAAACTCTTATCCAAATGTATGTAAAATTCATATATTGGGCAATAAAGGTCTAATAGGTATGAATATCTCAATCCTTAATATAAGCCATTTCTTACATAGAGTATATAATGTGATTGATAATAATAATTGATACAATTTTCTGTAGACAGGTGTTAAATAAATGATGTTAAGTACACCATGGCAGACCATGTTAAGTATACCATGGCATTTCCTACTGTATTCGGATCATTGAAGAATGTAAGCCTAACCAGATAGCACAGGCAGTATGGAAACACAGCTTGCATGGGCTTGTACATGTTCCAGAGAATGCTTTGGAGAAGACAGTGGGACAAATTGATGTTGGCAGTGCAGGTGAGTGGGACAAGTGGGAATTTGCAATAGTACAGGTGGCCCACTCAGAAGTTGTGATAATGTTACACAGTTGAATAGTATGTAAAGCAGTTATTAGTGCCTGTGTAGATGGGGTTTGGGCTTGTCATTAGTTTGCATCAGTTTGAGTTACTTCTGAAATTATTCAATATTAATTTACAGGTGCATTGACCAGCAGTTTATATACTTCTGACCTGCATATTTACCTGCAAATTTTGCATTCTCATAGACTTCTATGAGAATGCAAAACAAATTTGATGGGAACAAAAGCCTGTTGGCACAGCCCTGTATAGACAGGACTATTGCATATACAGCGCCTTGAAAAAGTATTCATACCTCTTGAAATGTTCCACATTTTGTCATGTTACAACCAAAAACGTAAATGTATTTTATTTTATGTGATAGAGCAATGCAAATTGTGAAGTGGAAGAAAAATGATAAATGGTTTTCAAATTTTTTCAAATAAATATCTGAAAAGTGTGGCGTGCATTTTGTATTCAGCCCCCCTGAGTCAATATTTTGTAGAACCACCTTTCCCTGCAATTACAGTTGCAAGTCTTCTTGGGGATGTCTCTACCCACTTTGCACATGTAGAGAGTGAGATGTTCGCCCATTCTTCTTTGCAAAATAGTTTAAGCTCTGTCAGATTGGATGGAGAGCATCTGTGAACAGCAATTTTCAAGTCTTGCTTTAGCTTCTCAATTGGATTTAGGTCTGGACTTAGACTGGGCCATTCTAACACATGAATATGCTTTGATAACCATTCCATTGTAGCTCTGGCTGTTTGTTTAGAGTTGGTGACCTGCTGGAAGGTGAACCTCCGCCCCAGTCTCAAGTCTTTTTCAGACTCTAACAGGTTTTCTTTTAAGATTGCCCTGTATTTGGCTCTATCCATCTTCCCATCAACTCTGACCAGCTTCCCAGTCCCTGCTAAAGAAAAGCATCCCCACAACATGATGCTGCCACCACCATGTTTCACGGTGGGGATGGTGTTTTCAGGGTGATGTGCCGTGTTAGTTTTCCGCTCCACATAACTGCAAACGGGACTTCTTTTGGCTTTCTTTTAACAATGGCTTTCTTCTTGCCACTCTTCTATAAAGGCCAGATTTGTGGAGTGCACGACTAATAGTTGTCCTGTGGACAGATTCTCCCAGCTGAGCTGTGGATCTCTGCAGTTCCTCCAGAGTTACCATGGGCCTCTTGGCTGCTTTTCTGACTGATGCTCTCCTTGCCCAGCCTGTCAGTTTAGGTGGACGGCCATGTCTTGGTAGGTTTGCACTTGTGCCATACTCTTTCCATTTTCGGATGATGGCTTAAATAGTGTTCCTTGAGATGTTCAAATCTTGGGATATTTTTTTATAACTTAACCCTGCTTTAAACTTCTCCACAATTTTATCCCTGACCTGTCTGGTGTGTTCCCTGGCCTTCATAAACCTGTTTGTTCACTAAGATTCTCTAACAAACCTCCAAGGGCTTCACAGAACAGCTGTATTTATACTGACATTAAATTACACACAGGTGGACTCTATTTACTAGTTAGGTGACTTCTGAAGACAATTGGTTCCACTAGATTTTAGTTAGGGGTATCAGAGTAAAGGGGGCTGAATACAAATGCACGCCATACTTTTCAGATATGTTTTTGTGTAAAAAACATTGAAGACCATTTATCATTTTCCTTCCACCTCACAATGATGTGCCACTTTGTGTTGGTCTATCACATAAAATCCTAATAAAATAGATTTTTACGTTTTTGGTTGTAACATGACAAAATGTGGAACATTTCAAGGGGTATGAATACTTTTTCAAGGCACTTTATCAGGCTGGGTACACATGGGACAAATCAGCCAAAACTGTTGGTTCAGCAAAACCCTGCTGACTTTCGGCCCATGTGCACAGCTCCCTTTCTGCTTGTCTCACAACCGGCTTCTGTCAAACGGGCATGCTGGATACCCATCATCCAATCAGTGCTTGCAACCAATGGAAGTCAGAATATGATTGCTCAGCTAGGAAGATTGCTGCACTAACATCATTTCTGTTAGTGCAGCGATCTCTATGTTTTTTGTCGTTGAGCTCGTTGAGTTGAACGAAAAAAAACAAAAAAAAACGAATAGTATATTCCCCGCATAAGTCTACCCTGTAAAAGTTTGTAAACAGCACCCTTTGTAGGTAACGTGGTGGTTTCCTCTATAGCGTGCCATATTGTGGACGCTGTTGCTGCTCTCTTATGTCTTTGATTGTATGTACTGTCTCCAGGCTGATTATAGAATGTTTGCACCTAGCAGGTAGATGCACTCATTGTAAGTAGATGTAAAGCATTTAAAGCAATCGTGTTATGTACTGTGCTCTCTCCGAAGTAAGCTCTGCAAACACGTCTCTGGCACTCACAGAGTTACTGAGCTTTAATGCATCTCCATAGCACCACATGTCAGAGAAAAATCTGCAGTTATCGGTAATTCAGCAACAGCACAAAGAAGCAACCGTTCCACTTAAGATACAAATGCTTGCCAGTGTAACTCTCTATCAGATTAGCACTTTGTCATCTGTGGTTTAAGTGGACTCCTTAGAGGACTGACCCAGGAATAGTGTATTTATTGGCTCGTTACTGAGATGTATTCATATAGTAAGATGTTACAGGTGTGGGGTCTAACTAGAGTGGCAAATGTCTCTTCCACTGAACATCACTAGCATATATCATTTAATTATCAGCTAATTTAGCACATTTCTCATCAATATTGCAGTGGATATTACTAAACATCTCTTCTTTTGGCCTCCCAAAGTGATGTCACAGTTTAATTTTAGTGACTTACTGTATATGTAGGAAGTGGCGGTGAAAAGGCTGCAGGACATTAGCAGTGCTGAGATGCAAGCAGTCAGCTCTGATGATGCACCGGACCTACCCACGTCCTGCGATCTGCACCGCCCCCCCCCCCCGGCTGCTTTGTATGCAGATTCCGCAGCCTCCTGGAAAATGTAAGTACCCCAGAAGGCTGCAGGAGCAGGAAGATATCATTCTAGCCTAGGCCAAAATAGTAAAAAAAAATCCTGCAATTTAGCTTGGGGAGGGGGGAAATGCGGAATTTACTCTCTTTCTCCCTTTTAGGAGTTAAGTTCTGCTTTAATATATTTCATATAATTACAGTAAAACCTTGGATAGCGAGCATAATTCGTTCCGGAAACATGCTTGTAATCCAAAGCACTTGTATATCAAAGCATATTTTCCCAAAAGAAATCATGGAAACTCAGATGATTCGTTCCACAACCATTTATTCATGGGTCCTTCAGTTTATAGTCCATATAAAAAGATTATAACAATGTGACCAGGTTGTGTAACCATAAAATATCCATTCACAAATGGCCGCCTCCATATAGGGGATTAGAAGCAAAATCCAGAAGGCGCTACAGAGTATAAAAGAGGAGAGAGGCGCCTCTAAGTGTAACAATATGGTTACATTTAATGAAGGTACAACATTTAGCAACTCACGTGGTTGATGATTAAAACTGGCACATCTAAGTATGCAGGCATCCGGGGTAAAGCTGTCCACATAGACCATCCTCCGCACCACCGGCTCTCACCGCCGTCAGTCTGCAATCATGACCGGGAAGACTACCCTGCAGTAGAGCGATCTGAAAGCGAGGCTTGAAGCACTGGTGGAGCGCAGCGTGGAAGGGATGATGTCAATGGCAGTGAGGAGGAAGGTCTATGTGGACAGCTTTACCCCAGATGCCTGCATACTTATATGTGCCTGTTTTATTTATCAACCATGTAAATTGCTGAATGTTCTACCTTCATTAAATGTAACCATATTGCTACACTTAGAGGCGCCTCTTGTCTCTTTTATACTCAGTTGTGACATGACGCTACTTGTATATCAAGACATCGCTTGTATATCAAGTCAAAATTTATCAAAAAATTTTGCTTGTCTTGCAAAACACTCTCAAAACCAAGGTTTTACTGTAATACTATTCCAAATAGTTTCACTGAATAGTTTTCTCCTAATTATCCCAGTTACAGGAACCCTAAATATGAATAGGTTTTGATACATAGGTCAGCGCTCATAGTCAATAAATCAGTACAAAAAAATGTTGATTTCCAGTACAAATCAGTAGCTGTAGTTCTACAACCAGCTTGCAATCTGGTTAACCATAAATATAAGATAATAAGGGGTTGATTTACTAAAGGCAAAAAGTTGCCCTCTGCAAGTGCAGTTGTTCTAGAGCTTAGTAAATGAGGTAAGGCTTCACCTTGCAAAGAGTACCCAATCACGTGCAAGGAAAATTAAAAAAAACTGAATTTTTGCTTGAACATGATTGGATAGTGGACGTCAGCAGAGGTTCTACTCATTTACTAAGCTCTGGAGCAAGTGCACTTGCCGAGTGCAGTCTTTTTCCCTTGGCCCCCGCCCCCCAGCGCGCCACGTCATTGGATGTGATTGACAGCAGCACGAGCCAATGGCTGCGCTGCTTTCAATCCATCCACTCTAGCCAATCACTGGCCAGGCTGAGCGGCGAAGAGGACATCGGGGGCGAGCGCAGCAGGTTTAGGGGCTCAGGTAAGTAAAACAGGGGGGGGCTGGGGGCCGGGGGGCCGGTATTGTTGGATGTTTTTTCACCTTAATGCATAGGATGCATTAAGGTGAAAAAACGCGAACCTTTACAACCCCTTTAATCCCTGATCTGGTGGTCACTACTAATTGTGATTTCACAGCTCGGAAGCTGGAAGTGCTTTCCTTGAGCTTCGATTGAAAAAGAAGAAAATGTTTGGAAAATTTCTATAATTTGCAATGCATATGTTGTATGTTTGGTACAGTTAATTCTTTTTTTTTTTTCTAGTTTTTCACAGCATACTGAACTAAATCAACTAAATGAATATTTGTTAATGAGATTGTTAATTGTGATAATGATTTGATTTGAATGTAAAAACAAAAAAGCTGCAAATGTGGAAAATCTAAATAAATTGCTTGCAAATATGAAAATTCAGACTGAATTTTAAGGAAAAACATGCAAAATTGATGTATGTGTGTCAGCAGACATTACAGTGCCTTGAAAAAGTATTCATACCCTTTGAAATTGTCCACATTTTGTCATGTTACATCCAAAAACGTAAATGGATTTTATGTGATAGACTAACACAAAGTGGCACATAATTGTGAAGTGGAAGGAAAATGTTAAATGGTTTTCAGAAATGTTTACGAATAAATATATAAAAAGTGTGGCATGCATTTGTATTCAGCCCCCCTGAGTCAATACTTTGTAGAACCACCTTTCACTACAATTACAGCTGCAAGGCCTTTTGGTGATGTTTCTACCAGCTTTGCACATCTAGAAAGTGACATTTTTGCCCATTCTTCTTTGTAAAATAGCTCAAGCTCTGTCAGATTGGATGGAGAGCGTCTGTGAACAGCAATTTTTAAGTCTTGGCACAGATTCTCAATTGGATTTAGGTCTGAACTTTGACTGGGCCATTCTAACACATGAATACGCTTTGATCTAAACCATTCCATTGTAGTTCTGGCTGTATGTTTAGGGTTGTTGTCCTGCTGGAAGGTGAACTGTTCTCAAGTCTTTTGTAGACTCTATCAGGTTTTCTTTTAAGATTGCCCTGTATTTGGCTCCATCCATCTTCCCATTAACTATGACCAGTCCCCCGTCCCTGCTGAAGGTGGATCCCAAAGGTGTTCTATCGGGTTGAGGTCAGGACTCTGCAGGCCAGTCAACTTCCTCCACCCCAAACTCGCTCATCCATGTCTTTATGGACCTTGCTTTGTGCACTGGTGCGCAGTCATGTTGGAACAAGAAGGGGCCATCCCCAAACTGTTCCCACAAAGTTGGGAGCATGAAATTGTCCAAAATGTCTCAGTATGCTGACGCCTTAAGAGCTCCCTTCACTGGAACTAAGAGGCCAAGCCCAACCCCCGAAAAACAACCCCACACCATAATTCCCCCCTCCACCAAATGATTTGGAAGGGTGCCCCAATACTTTTGGCAATATAGTTTGGATGAGCGAGTTCAGGGTGGAGGAACTTGACAGGCCTGCACAGAGTCCTGACCTCAACTCAATAGAGCACTTTTGGGATAAATTAGAGCGGAGACTGTGAGCCAGGCCTTCTTGTCCAACATCAGTGCCTGACCTCACAAATGTGCTTTTGGAAGAATGGTCAAACATTCTCATAGACACACTCCTAAACCTTGTGGACAGCCTTCCCATGAAGCTGTTATAGATGCAAAGAGAGGACCATCTCAATACTGAACCCTACGGACTAAGAGTGGGATGCCATTAAAGTTCATGTGCGTGTAAAGGCAGGGGTCCCAATACTTTTGGCAATATAGTGTATGTAGGGATATCTGTTTCATCTTGTATCACCTAAGGCCAGTCACTTCAGTGGGTATATGTAATGGTTTATAACAAGTTTAATGTTCATTCACTGAAGTTATATTTCTATATATATTACGCCCAATTAGTGTTTGAAATGTTGACTACATCACCCATGCAGGGCAATGGAGCATCTGTGATGACTGTGTCCCGGGCTCCTGGTAGGTAGAACATGGTGATTAAAATACAAACAAAATAATAAAAAAGTAGCTTAGTGGCATAACATGGCAATTTTTTTTTAGATGTCAGCAAACAGTTCAACTGTAATTAGCGACCTGCACTGGAAACAGTCAGAGACACTCATCCATGTTAATGCACACCAGACCTTTATGTAAGCAATCTTTATATCGCTGTCAGAACTGCGAGACCTTCATAACATTAGCCTATGACCAAAGTTGGTTAGGCTCTATATGCTTTGTGAATGATATTAACGTCTGTAGTATCCATGGTACTGTTTGATATACTGTCTATTACTTCAACTACTGTATGTGGGTAAGCAACGAAAAAAAACATAAGCAATGCTGGCTTGTGATTGGATCGTTTCTGTGTGAATAAATGTGGTTCGGCCTAAAGAGACATCGTGGATGTTTCATTCCAAGTGTATTAGTAGTTGGAGAGAATGCTACCTTTGCAATTGCAGTTCTTTATTATATGCTCCATTCTCAATGAAAGATCAGATTGTTATATTATAAAGGGATAATTTATCCAAAATTGATATTTCAGTGTAGATTTTCATGAATTGACAGCTTCTTATATTGTTTGTGGATCTTGTTTCTTCCATTGATTGGCAGTGAATTCTCTGGTTCCTAGATTTTAGAGTTTTTGTAAATATTCCAGAGATCTGGCTGAATATAGGCTTTTGTAGGGGGGAGGATTCTTTGAAACGCAGGAGTAATAATTCTCACTTCTTTTCTATATTTAAAGTGGAACTTCTTCTTTATGGCCTTCTGCCCAATACCCCCCCCCCCCCCCACTCTACCACATTTGGCACATAACATTTTTTTGTGTGGAATGGGTACCTAGTTTTGATAGGTACCTGCTCACCTAAGCGATCCGAGGATCAGAAGTCCCCCCCACTCTACCACATTTGGCACATAACATTTTTTGGGGGGAATGGGTACCTAGTTTCGATAGGTACCTGCTCACCTAAGCGATCCGAGGAGCGAAAGTCTCCCCCCCCCACTCTACCACATTTAGCACATAACATTTTTTTTTTTGGAATGGGTACCTAGTTTTGATAGGTACCTGCTCACCTAAGCGATCCGAGGATCAGAAGTCCCCCTCCCTACTCCACCACATTTGGCAAATAAAATTTTTTTGTGGAATGGGTACCTAGTTTTGATAGGTACCTGCTCACCTAAGCGATCCGAGAAGCGGAAATCCCCCCCCACTCTACCGCATTTGGCACATAACATTTTTTTTGTGGAATGGGTACCTAGTTTTGATAGGTACCTGCTCACCTAAGCGATCCGAGGATCGAAAGTCCCCCCCCCTACTCCACCACATTTGGCAAATAAAATTTTTGTGTGGAATGGGTACCTAGTTTTGATAGGTACCTGCTCACCTAAGCGATCCGAGGATCGGAAGTCCCCCCCTACTCTACCACATTTGGAACATAACATTTTTTTTGTGGAATGGGTACCTAGTTTTGATAGGTACCTGCTCACCTAAGCGATTCGAGGAGCAGAAGCCCCCCCCCCTCTCTACCACATTTGGCACATAACATTTTTTTTGTTGAATGGGTAACCCAGTTTTGATAGGTACCTGCTCACCTAAGCAATCCGAGGAAGGGAAGTCCCCCCTCCTTTGTGCCCACAGCTGCGGGACCATTCACAAAGGGCAACAGGCTTGAGCATACGCAGTGGGAAGCCGGCTGTGAAACAACAAGGAGTCACTGCCGGCTTCCCGCAATAATTATGCCTGTGCCAGGGACCCAGAGACTGACGAAGAACCGGCCCAGTTGAGGACGGCACTGGATCCCTGGACAGGTAAGTGTGCTTTTATTCAAAGTCAGCAGCTACAGGTGAAAATAAAGGTAAAACAGCCTTTAAAAAGCCATATTTAGGGATTGGAAAGCTGCAGAATATTACATTTTTGGTTTTGGTTTTAATACCGCTTTAAAGTAGAAGTCCAGACTATAACCATCTAAAATTAAATCTGCTCCACTCCCTTCTAACTCTATTTAAAATGATCAAGTTACGTATTTAAAGTGGTTGTAAAGCCTTAATGTTTTTTCACTTTAATGCATTCTATGCATTAAAGTGGATGTAAACCCGAAATTTTTTTTTTTATATATATATATCATAATGTAGAGTATAAGATTTCCTATAATTTGAGCCCAGTCTTGCCACACAGAGTTAATCCAGCTCTGAGCAATCCTCTTTTATTGTTAAGTGAGATAAATCTTGACAAACTGAGAAAAACTTTGTCAAATCCTCCCCCTTGCTGTGAGTGACAGGTGATTTACATATCTCGTGCTCTAGCCTAAGACATGCATTATTTTTTAATTCCCTCCCCCACTCCTTTCTTCAGCAGCTCTCCAAGGATTGGCTGTTCCACACCTCAGCATGATTTGGCATTCTGAAGTCATGTGGTTACTTTCCTGTCTTTTCACTGGATGTTAGAGATCGTAGCAGAAGTTCAGTGTAAGAAATACACAGGAGAAAATGCATATTGACAAGGGGAGTGTAGAGGTGGGCGGGGAGTCTACTGACATCATGACTCCACCCCCCGAGCTCCAGACAACAGACCCACCCACAGAATCTGCAGTTTTTCGGGTCTCACAACAGACAGAGGGGAGACATTTGACAGGTAAAGATACATGCAGGAGGCTTGTATATCCTTATAGATAACCCCTATGGCAGGAGTTTAGAAAGGATGACATTGGGTTTACATCCACTTTAAGGTTAAAAACCTTCTGTGCTGCAGCTCCCCCCCCCTTTTCCTATCTGAGCCCGATCCGATCCAGTGATGTGCACGAGCACAGAAGCTCCAGCCGCTGTCTTCCTCCTCATTGGACAGATTGATAGCAGCAGGAGCCATTGGCTCCTGCTGCTGTCAATCAAAAGCTGTGATAGGAGCTGGGGGTGGGGCCGAGTCCCGCTGTCTGTTTCAATGGACACAGCAGTGGGACTCAGGAGCAAGCCCGCACAGCAGCAGCAGCTTTCCATGGGGGCACCCAAGGAAGAGGAGGAGCTGGAGCGCCGGCGGGGGACCCCAAAAGAAGAGGATTGCAACTGCTCTGTGCAAAACCATTGCCCAGAGCAGGTAAATATAACATGTTTGTTATTTTTATTTTAAAAAAATCAAACGTTTAGTATCACATTAAGTGTAAGTACTTTAAATGTGTTTTTTTTTTTTTAGCTTTCTGTATCTCTCTCCCCAACAGAAGTTAGGAGTTTGCTGAGAGGAGGGAAGAGCAGAATGAGTAAAACAATAACCTGAGTTTGGAGATGCTCCTTTATTGTCCAAGCTGTGTTGCCTAAAGCAGAACTACTCTGCATCTGAGCACCACAATCCAAAAACGCTATTTAACCACTTCAATACTGGGCACTTAGACACCTTCCTGCCCAGACCAATTTTCAGCTTTCAGTGCTGTCGCAGTTTGAATGACAATTGCGCGGTCATGCTACACTGTGCCCAAACTAAATTTTTATCATTTTGTTCCCACAAATAAACCTTTCTTTTGGTGGTATTTGATCACCTCTGCGGTTTTTATTTTTTGCTAAACAAATAAAAAAAGACCGAAAATTTTGAAAAAAATAAAAGTTTTGCTTTTGTTTCTGTTAAAAAAAATTGTAAATAAGTAAGTTTTCTCTTTCACTGATGGGCACTGATAAGGCGGCACTGACAGGCACTGATACGGCGGCACCGATGAGGTGGCACCAATGAGCGGGCACTGACGGGCACTGACGATGGGCACTGAAATGCGACACTGATGGGCACTGGTAGGCAGCACTGATGGGTGGCACTCATATGCAGCACTGATGGGCATTGATAGGCGGCACTGATGGGCACCGATGGGTGGCACTGGGTGGCACTGGTTGGCACTGATGGGCACTGATGGGCGACACTGATGGGCAATGAAAGGCGGCACTGCTGGGCACTGCTAGGCACTGATAGGGTGGCACTGATAGGCGGCACTGATAGGCGGCACTGTTGGGCACTGATGAGCACTGATAGGCGGCACTGCTGGGCACTGATGGGCACTGATACGTGGCACTGATGGGCACCGATACGCGGCACTAAAATTAGGCACTGATGGGCATCCCTGGTGGCACTGGCAGTGGTAGGCATTGCAGTGGGCACTGACTGGCAGCTGCCTGGGCACAGATTGGCAGCTGCCTGGGCACACAGTGACATTTCCCTGGTGGTCTAGGGGCATACCTGGTGGTCCAGTGTGGATCGCTTCCCTGGTGGTCCTGGGCGGCATCCCTGGTGGTCCTTGGCGGCTTCCCTGGTGGTCCTGGGTAGGATCCGAGGGGGGGCTGTGCTGATAAACAATCAGCACAGACCCCCCCTGTCAGGAGAGCAGCCGATCGGCTCTCCTCTACTCGCGTCTGTCAGACGCGAGTGAGGAAAAGCCGATCACCGGCTCTTCCTATTTACATCGTGATCAGCTGTGATTGGACACGGCTGATCACGTGGTAAAGAGTCTCCGTTGGAGACTCTTTACCTAGATCGGTGTTGCAGGGTGTCAGACTGACACCCCGCAACAACGATCGCAGCGATGCGCGCCCCCGGGGGTGCGCAGCGGCTAGATATTCCTGATCACGTCATATGACGTCCGATCAGGAATATCAAACCACTTTGCCGCTGTCATTCTGTAATAGGGCGGGCGGCAAGTGGTTAACTCATCTTTAGTATTCAAAGCAAACTTTTCTATCATCCATGTCTCCATGCTTTATTTTGCTGAGAAATCACTTTGAAAAACACCCCCTAGTGATTCTGGACGTGCCCATCTTGAGTAAAGGCTGGTTGGCTCACACCACAATTTTTGCTTCTGATGCGTTTCTGCATGCGTGTTTACATACAGTTTTTATGCATTCTGATGCATTCCGATGCTCTTTTTTTCTTCCTCTCAAGACATGTGCATTCTGGTACGTTTATATATGTTCTGGTGTGTTTTCCACGTGTTTTACTGCATTCCAGATGCATTCCATACAGAAAAAATGCAGAATGTTCTTCTTTTGTGCACTGCACTGGTGTGCACTAGGGCCACTGGAATACATGGAAAACACTGTTCATGCGTTTTTTTGGTGCAGAATAAAATTGCACTGGGCTGCATCTGGTGTGAACCAGCCTTTAGGGTAGATGATTCATGTAGCATTTACTTCTTGGAATCCATCTGCCCTTAGCTCAGGCATGCATGCAGGAAGGTGTTCTTAGTTGAGAATACCCCTCCTCCCCTTCTCCCCAACTGAAGACTCCTGGGATGTATGACATCATTTGCCAAGGCCTGGAAACCAGGAAGTAACTGAAGAAATGTTACAAAAAAGTTTAAATTAAGTAAATATGATATACAGTACTTTCCTATCTATTTACTAATGCTAGCAACACAAGGATTAAAGAAGTCAGTGTTGATTGAGAGAGTCAAGTTCCACTTAAACTGCAAGAGAGAAAAGTCAGGGGTCTGTGCTGTATGGCAGGGGTGCCTGGATCACAACATTGTCTGAAGCTAAGTACAAATCGGTAAAACAAAACACATACAGTATATGAAGCTTGGTTGTACTTTTGCCTGCTTGCCTGATGTTCAGCTTTGAGGCTGTAGTATGTAGAAAATGTATGCTTTATATACCAGCTTTCCTGTTTTCAGATATGAGTTGTAAAAATGCCCAACTGCTGCCATACATACATGCCTACATACAGTGCATATGTACAGACAGTACATACATGCATGCCTATATACAGTACATGCCTACATACAGTGCATACATACATGCCTACATACAATGCATATGTACAGACAGTACATACATGCATGCCTACATACAGTACATGCCTACATACAGTGTATACATGCCTACATACAGTACATACATGGCTACATACAGCGCATACATGCATGTGTAAATACAGTACATACATGCATGCCTACATACAGTACATACTTGGCTACCTACAGCACAAACATGCATGCCTAAATACAGTACATACATACATACCTACATAAAGTACATACATGCCTACATACAGTACATACATGGCTACATACAGCACATACATGCATGCCTGAATACAGTACATACATGCCTGCCTACATACAGTACATACATACATGCCTGCATACAGTACATACATGCCTACATACAGTACATACATGCATGCCTAAATACAGTACATGCGTGCATGCCTACATACAGTACATACATGCATGCCTACATACATGCATGCCTACATACAGCACATACATGCATGCCTAAATACAGTGCATACATACATGCTTACATACAGTGCATACATACATACATGCCTACATACAGTACATACATACATGCCTACATACAGTGCATACATACATGCCTACATACAGTGCATACATACATACATGCCTACATACAGTACATACATACATGCCTGCATACAGTACATGCATGCCTACATACAGTACATACATGCATGCCTAAATACAGTACATGCATGCATGCTTACATACAGTACATACATGCATGCCTACATACATGCATGCCTACATACAGCACATACATGCATGCCTACATACAGTGCATACATACATGCCTACATACAGTGCACACATACATACATACATGCCTACATACAGTGCATACATACATGCCTACATACATGCCTACATACAGTGCATACATACATACATACATGCCTACATACAGTGCATACATACATGCCTACATACAGTGCATACATACAGTGCATACATACATGCCTACATACAGTGCATACATACATACATGCCTACATACAGTGCATACATACATACATGCCTACATACAGTGCATACATACATACATGCCTACATACAGTGCATACATACATACATGCCTACATACAGTGCATACATACATACATGCCTACATACAGTGCATACATACATACATGCCTACATACAGTGCATACATACATGCAGAGTTGAAGGTGAAATGCCTTTTTCCTATTACATGAGCATGATTAAGCAGTGTAGATGTGAGATACAGCTTATTTCACAAGTGTTTTCTGCACTATTGAAGCTCCAGTTAGGATGCGCTGGAGTTTATTGTCCCCTAAAACAGATATGTAGAGACGGAGAAGGATAAGCTTGTGATAAACGAAATAACTCCAACATTCCACTGTTCTGTAAAGAACACGGAACCATTCCTATCTGTCCTTTCCTACGGTGTTGATGTACACGGGCATCTGTGTTTTGCATTTGATATGTGATTATGAACCAGTTTTGAAAAATGTTTTTGGATTTTGAGTTTCTCTGAAAGCATTTGACTTTCTTCTTCTTCCTAAAGCTGGCTATTCATTTGACAGTTGAATGTACATTTACGAGGGTTCTTCAAAAAGTTTCTGCCCTTTTCGTGGCCATCTTTACCACAGCGTGACAACTCTTATACTAAACTGGAAGGTCAGCCGGCCGGGCCTGCCAGACAGACTATTCATATGACACCCTCAGAGACGACCAGTTACTACCCCTCCCGCCCTCATCGTTTCCAACAAAAATATTAAAGTGTGGAAACTTTTTGAAGACCCCTTGTAGAATCCAATCATCAGGAAAGGTTTTTTGGTCTGAGACAGGCACAAACAAGAATATTCAGGTAGTTCATGCATATATATTAATGTCTAAGGAAGAGGTGGATGCCAATAGTGCTGATTTCTTTGGATAACTGCAGTGAGCAGACATGGTCTTAAAAAATGTTAAAAAAAAATCACCAGATCCAGCTAAAAATGGTCAATTATCATTCATGTGTTTGCCCAGACTAAAGCAGTCATGCAGACAGGTGGTGGGTAAAGAGTCAGGATGTTTTTTCTACTATTTCAAATAACTGTTGCACCCCAATTACATCTAGAAAATCCCCTAAGAAGCTTAAACAAAAGAAGAATATATAATGCAATATACAGTACATGCCAGGATTCTTGGTGGAAAATTAATCTAGGAGACTAGTTTCACAGCACTAACCATTAAACCACCACCCCTCTCTAGAAAACAGCTACATCATCCTTTCTAAGTCGGGGTTCCGGGAGCCCTAGGGTTCCTTCGGAGGTTGCTAGGGGTTCCATGAGCAATTAATAATTTCAGCCTCTCAGATAAGTAACCACTGACACCAATGATCTTTTCAGCTATCTGTAAGGGGGGCATTCTTTCCACTGGTCAATGGTGTAAGGGGCATTCTTCCCACTGGTCAATGGTGTAAGGGGCATTCTTCCCACTGGTCAATGGAGTAAAGGGCATTCTTCTCACTGGTCAATGGAGTAAAGGGCATTCTTCTCACTGGTCAATGGTGTAAGGGGCATTCTTCCCATTGGTCAATGGTGTAAGGGGCATTCTTCCCCTTGGTCAATGGAGTAAAGGGCATTCTTCTCACTGATCAATGGTGTAAGGGGCATTCTTCCCACTGGTCAATGGTGTAAGGGGCATTCTTCCCATTGGTCAATGGTGTAAGGGGCATTCTTCCCCTTGGTCAATGGAGTAAAGGGCATTCTTCTCACTGGTCAATGGTGTAAGGGGCATTCTTCCCACTGGTCAATGGTGTAAGAGGCATTCTTCCCACTTGTCAATGGAGTAAAGGACATTCTTCTCACTGGTCAATGGTGTAAGGGGCATTCTTCCCACTGGTCAATGGTGTAGGAGGCATTCTTCCCACTGGTCAATGGTGTAAGAGGCATTCTTCCCACTGGTCAATGGAGTAAAGGACATTCTTCTCACTGGTCAATGGTGTAATAGGCATTCTTCCCACTGGTCAATGGTGTAAGGGGCATTCTTCCCATTGGTCAATGGTGTAAGGGGCATTCTTCCCCTTGGTCAATGGTGTAAGGGGCATTCTTCCCATTGGTCAATGGTGTAAGAGGCATTCTTCCCACTGGTCAATGGTGTAAGGGGCATTCTTCCCACTGGTCAATGGTGTAAGGGGCATTCTTCCCACTGGTCAATGGTGTAAGGGGCATTCTTCCCACTGGTCAATGGAGTAAAGGGCATTCTTCCCACTGGTCAATGGTGTAAGGGGCATTCTGACCATCACACTAGTGTAAAGTGAGCTGTAGATATGGTAATTATCATTGGGGGTTCCCTGAGACCAGAAAGTTGTTTCAAGTGTTCCTCCATGTTTAAATGTTTGAAGAAGACTGTGCTAAATAATGCATGCCAGTCCTGACTCCTGACAATTTATTATGGATCCTGGCAGTCTGACCCAGTGTCACATATACAGTAGAACTGTATGTAGAACTGTTGTGAACAAATAAATGACTGCATGGTTAGCTGATCTAGCTGATAACATTGTTTCGTTTTTTTGAAAAGTAAAGATGAATACAGTTAGCTAAGAACCACTAGCTGGTGATAAAAAATTCTTAGAAATGTTCCCACAATATAATAGGTAACTCAACGTCCGACGTCATTTGTGACCTTGTTATGTGTTTTATTTCTGGATAATTATCAATATTAATAAAGCAATTCAGAAGTTACTAATGCTTATTAAGTTCTTATTTAAAAGAAAAAAAAACAGCTGCCAGCATTCAACCAGAGTTCAGGTTACTGGTTTAGAGCTGGGAAATGTAGCAGCAGGTACTCTGTTTTCCTCACACACTTCAGAGACATGCTGGTAGGTTAATAGGCTCCTGTCTAAATTGGCCCTAGTATGTGCATGTATGAATGTGAGTTAGGAACCGCAGATTGTAAGCTCCTTGAGGGCAGGGACTGATGTGAATGTACAATAATATGTATATATAAAGCGCTGCAAAAATTGATGGCACCATATAAGTACGTGTAATAAATAACTAAATAAACTGTAGCAACTATCTTCTCCTGGCCCCTTGTGCTGTTTTCAGGAACAGTCCAAAGTTTACAAGCATTGCCCCTGGGAGTCTGTATTCTTTTACTCGGTTTATATTTTTTATTGCCATCTCTGGTACATGAGGTGGATACTTTTTAATGCCATCTCTGGTACTTTAGGTGAATGACTGTCAATGCCACTTCTGGTACTTGGTGTGGATGGTCTGTAATGCCATCTTTGGTACTTGGTGTGGATGGTCTGTCATGCCATCTCTGGTACTTGGTGTGGATGGTCTGTAATGCCATCTCTGGTACTTGGTGTGGATGGTTTGTAATACCATCTCTGCTACCTAGTGTGGATAGTTTATAATGCTATCATTGGTACTTTAGGTGAATGTCTGTTAATGCCACCTCTGGTACTTGGTGTGGATGGTCTGTAATGCCATCTCTAGTGCTTCATGTAGATGGTTTGTAATGCCATCTCTGGAACTTGGTGTGGATGGTTATAATGCCATCTCTGGAACTTGGTGTGGATGGTTATAATGCCATCTCTGGTACATGGTATGGATGGTTTGTAATACCGTCTCTGGTACCTAGTGTGGATAGTTTATAATGCTATCATTGGTACTTGGGGTGGATGACTTTTAATTCTATCTCTAGCCCTTGGTGAGGATAGTTTGACTTACTATCACTGGTGCTTGGCATGGATGTTTTTTAATGCCATCTTCAGCATTTGGTGGGGATAGTTTAAAGTCATCACCACTACTTCATGTGTATGTTTTTTAATGCAATCTCTCGTACTCTGTGTGGACGGTTTCTAATGCCACCTCTGGTACTTGGGGTGGATAGTTTTAATTCTGTCACTGGTGCTTGGTGTGGATGGTCTGTAATGGCATCTCTGATACCTGGTGTAGACGGTCTGTAATGCCATCTCTGGTATTTGGTGTGGATGTTCTGTAATGCTGTCTCTGGTACTTGGTGTGGATGGTCTGGGATGCCATCTCTGGTACTTGGTGTGGATGGTCTGTAATGCCGTCTCTGGTACTTGGTGTGGATGGTCTGTAATGCCATCTCTGGTACTTGGTGTGAATGGTCTGTAATGCCGTCTCTGGTACTTGGTGTGATGGTCTGTAATGCCGTCTCTGGTACTTGGTGTGGATGGTCTGTAATGCCGTCTCTGGTACTTGGTGTGGATGGTCTGGGTCTCTGGGATGCCATCTATGGTACTTGGTGTGGATGGTCTGGGATGCCATCTATGGTACTTGGTGTGGATGGTCTGGGATGCCATCTCTGGTACTTGATGTGGATGGTCTGTAATGCCGTCTCTAGTACTTGGTGTGGGTGGTCTGTAATGCTATCTCTAGTACTTGGTGTGGATGGTCTGGGTCTCTGGGATGCCATCTATGGTACTTGGTGTGGATGGTCTGGGATGCCATCTCTGGTACTTGGTGTTGATGGTCTGTAATGCCGTCTCTGGTACTTGGTGTGGATGGTCTGTAATGCCATCTCTGGTACTTGGTGTGGATGGTCTGTAATGCCGTCTCTGGTACTTGGTGTGGATGGTCTGTAATGCCGTCTCTGGTACTTGGTGTGGATGGTCTGGGTCTCTGGGATGCCATCTATGGTACTTGGTGTGGATGGTCTGGGATGCCATCTATGGTACTTGGTGTGGATGGTCTGGGATGCCATCTCTGGTACTTGATGTGGATGGTCTGGGATGCCATCTCTGGTACTTGGTGTGGATGGTCTGTAATGCTATCTCTAGTACTTGGTGTGGATGGTCTGGGTCTCTGGGATGCCATCTATGGTACTTGGTGTGCATGGTCTGGGATGCCATCTCTGGTACTTGGTGTGGATGGTCTGTAATGCCGTCTCTGGTACTTGGTGTGGATGGTCTGGGTCTCTGGGATGCCATCTATGGTACTTGGTGTGGATGGTCTGGGATGCCATCTATGGTACTTGGTGTGGATGGTCTGGGATGCCATCTCTGGTACTTGATGTGGATGGTCTGTAATGCCGTCTCTGGTACTTGGTGTGGATGGTCTGGGATGCCATCTTTGGTACTTGGTGTGGATGGTCTGTAATGCCATCTCTGGTACTTGGTGTGGATGGTCTGTAATGCCGTCTCTGGTACTTAGTGTGGATGGTCTGGGTCTCTGGGATGCCATCTATGGTACTTGGTGTGGATGGTCTGGGATGCCATCCATGGTACTTGGTGTGGATGGTTTGGGATGCCATCTCTGGTACTTGATGTGGATGGTCTGTAATGCCGTCTCTGGTACTTGGTGTGGATGGTCTGTAATGCTATCTCTAGTACTTGGTGTGGATGGTCTGGGTCTCTGGGATGCCATCTATGGTACTTGGTGTGGATGGTCTGGGATGCCATCTCTGGTACTTGGTGTGGACGGTTTCTAATGCCACCTCTGGTACTTGGGGTGGATAGTTTTAATTCTGTCACTGGTGCTTGGTGTGGATGGTCTGTAATGGCATCTCTGATACCTGGTGTAGACGGTCTGTAATGCCATCTCTGGTATTTGGTGTGGATGTTCTGTAATGCTGTCTCTGGTACTTGGTGTGGATGGTCTGGGATGCCATCTCTGGTATTTGGTGTGGATGTTCTGTAATGCTGTCTCTGGTACTTGGTGTGGATGGTCTGGGATGCCATCTCTGGTACTTGGTGTGGATGGTCTGTAATGCCGTCTCTGGTACTTGGTGTGGATGGTCTGTAATGCCATCTCTGGTACTTGGTGTGAATGGTCTGTAATGCCGTCTCTGGTACTTGGTGTGATGGTCTGTAATGCCGTCTCTGGTACTTGGTGTGGATGGTCTGTAATGCCGTCTCTGGTACTTGGTGTGGATGGTCTGGGTCTCTGGGATGCCATCTATGGTACTTGGTGTGGATGGTCTGGGATGCCATCTATGGTACTTGGTGTGGATGGTCTGGGATGCCATCTCTGGTACTTGATGTGGATGGTCTGTAATGCCGTCTCTAGTACTTGGTGTGGGTGGTCTGTAATGCTATCTCTAGTACTTGGTGTGGATGGTCTGGGTCTCTGGGATGCCATCTATGGTACTTGGTGTGGATGGTCTGGGATGCCATCTCTGGTACTTGGTGTTGATGGTCTGTAATGCCGTCTCTGGTACTTGGTGTGGATGGTCTGTAATGCCATCTCTGGTACTTGGTGTGGATGGTCTGTAATGCCGTCTCTGGTACTTGGTGTGGATGGTCTGTAATGCCGTCTCTGGTACTTGGTGTGGATGGTCTGGGTCTCTGGGATGCCATCTATGGTACTTGGTGTGGATGGTCTGGGATGCCATCTATGGTACTTGGTGTGGATGGTCTGGGATGCCATCTCTGGTACTTGATGTGGATGGTCTGGGATGCCATCTCTGGTACTTGGTGTGGATGGTCTGTAATGCTATCTCTAGTACTTGGTGTGGATGGTCTGGGTCTCTGGGATGCCATCTATGGTACTTGGTGTGCATGGTCTGGGATGCCATCTCTGGTACTTGGTGTGGATGGTCTGTAATGCCGTCTCTGGTACTTGGTGTGGATGGTCTGGGTCTCTGGGATGCCATCTATGGTACTTGGTGTGGATGGTCTGGGATGCCATCTATGGTACTTGGTGTGGATGGTCTGGGATGCCATCTCTGGTACTTGATGTGGATGGTCTGTAATGCCGTCTCTGGTACTTGGTGTGGATGGTCTGGGATGCCATCTTTGGTACTTGGTGTGGATGGTCTGTAATGCCATCTCTGGTACTTGGTGTGGATGGTCTGTAATGCCGTCTCTGGTACTTAGTGTGGATGGTCTGGGTCTCTGGGATGCCATCTATGGTACTTGGTGTGGATGGTCTGGGATGCCATCCATGGTACTTGGTGTGGATGGTTTGGGATGCCATCTCTGGTACTTGATGTGGATGGTCTGTAATGCCGTCTCTGGTACTTGGTGTGGATGGTCTGTAATGCTATCTCTAGTACTTGGTGTGGATGGTCTGGGTCTCTGGGATGCCATCTATGGTACTTGGTGTGGATGGTCTGGGATGCCATCTCTGGTACTTGGTGTGGACGGTTTCTAATGCCACCTCTGGTACTTGGGGTGGATAGTTTTAATTCTGTCACTGGTGCTTGGTGTGGATGGTCTGTAATGGCATCTCTGATACCTGGTGTAGACGGTCTGTAATGCCATCTCTGGTATTTGGTGTGGATGTTCTGTAATGCTGTCTCTGGTACTTGGTGTGGATGGTCTGGGATGCCATCTCTGGTACTTGGTGTGGATGGTCTGTAATGCCGTCTCTGGTACTTGGTGTGGATGGTCTGTAATGCCATCTCTGGTACTTGGTGTGAATGGTCTGTAATGCCGTCTCTGGTACTTGGTGTGATGGTCTGTAATGCCGTCTCTGGTACTTGGTGTGGATGGTCTGTAATGCCGTCTCTGGTACTTGGTGTGGATGGTCTGGGTCTCTGGGATGCCATCTATGGTACTTGGTGTGGATGGTCTGGGATGCCATCTATGGTACTTGGTGTGGATGGTCTGGGATGCCATCTCTGGTACTTGATGTGGATGGTCTGTAATGCCGTCTCTAGTACTTGGTGTGGGTGGTCTGTAATGCTATCTCTAGTACTTGGTGTGGATGGTCTGGGTCTCTGGGATGCCATCTATGGTACTTGGTGTGGATGGTCTGGGATGCCATCTCTGGTACTTGGTGTTGATGGTCTGTAATGCCGTCTCTGGTACTTGGTGTGGATGGTCTGTAATGCCATCTCTGGTACTTGGTGTGGATGGTCTGTAATGCCGTCTCTGGTACTTGGTGTGGATGGTCTGTAATGCCGTCTCTGGTACTTGGTGTGGATGGTCTGGGTCTCTGGGATGCCATCTATGGTACTTGGTGTGGATGGTCTGGGATGCCATCTATGGTACTTGGTGTGGATGGTCTGGGATGCCATCTCTGGTACTTGATGTGGATGGTCTGGGATGCCATCTCTGGTACTTGGTGTGGATGGTCTGTAATGCTATCTCTAGTACTTGGTGTGGATGGTCTGGGTCTCTGGGATGCCATCTATGGTACTTGGTGTGCATGGTCTGGGATGCCATCTCTGGTACTTGGTGTGGATGGTCTGTAATGCCGTCTCTGGTACTTGGTGTGGATGGTCTGGGTCTCTGGGATGCCATCTATGGTACTTGGTGTGGATGGTCTGGGATGCCATCTATGGTACTTGGTGTGGATGGTCTGGGATGCCATCTCTGGTACTTGATGTGGATGGTCTGTAATGCCGTCTCTGGTACTTGGTGTGGATGGTCTGGGATGCCATCTTTGGTACTTGGTGTGGATGGTCTGTAATGCCATCTCTGGTACTTGGTGTGGATGGTCTGTAATGCCGTCTCTGGTACTTAGTGTGGATGGTCTGGGTCTCTGGGATGCCATCTATGGTACTTGGTGTGGATGGTCTGGGATGCCATCTATGGTACTTGGTGTGGATGGTTTGGGATGCCATCTCTGGTACTTGATGTGGATGGTCTGTAATGCCGTCTCTGGTACTTGGTGTGGATGGTCTGTAATGCTATCTCTAGTACTTGGTGTGGATGGTCTGGGTCTCTGGGATGCCATCTATGGTACTTGGTGTGGATGGTCTGGGATGCCATCTCTGGTACTTGGTGTGGATGGTCTGTAATGCCGTCTCTGGTACTTGGTGTGGATGGTCTGTAATGCCATCTCTCGTACTTGGTGTGGATGGTCTGTAATGCTGTCTCTGGTACTTGGTGTGGATGGTCTGGGTCTCTGGGATGCCATCTATGGTACTTGGTGTGGATGGTCTGGGATGCCATCTATGGTACTTGGTGTGGATGGTCTGGGATGCCATCTCTGGTACTTGATGTGGATGGTCTGGGATGCCATCTCTGGTACCTGGTGTGGATGGTCTGTAATGCTATCTCTAGTACTTGGTGTGGAAGGTCTGGGTCTCTGGGATGCCATCTATGGTACTTGGTGTGGATGGTCTGGAATGCCATCTCTGGTACTTGGTGTGGATGGTCTGTAATGCCGTCTCTGGTACTTGGTGTGGATGGTCTGGGTCTCTGGGATGCCATCTATGGTACTTGGTGTGGATGGTCTGGGATGCCATCTATGGTACTTGGTGTGGATGGTCTGGGATGCCATCTCTTGTACTTGATGTGGATGGTCTGTATTGCCGTCTCTGGTACTTGGTGTGGATGGTCTGGGATGCCATCTTTGGTACTTGGTGTGGATGGTCTGTAATGTCGTCTCTGGTACTTGGTGTGGATGGTCTGGGATGCCATCTCCGGTACTTGGTGTGGATGGTCTGTATTGCTATCTCTAGTACTTGGTGTGGATGGTCTGTAATGGCATCTCAGGTACTTGGTGTTGATGATATTTGAATTTGGGTACAATTGTGTGAATGGGTAGTTGATGGAAACATTAGATTTAGCACCTACATCCTAATTTAAATAAATCCACCAAAAAGTTAAAGCTATAGGATTTTTTTTAATTGTCATTACTTTTCCTTTTTTATATATATAATAAAATTGTAATGTTTTTACTCTTTTACTACAAGGTTTGACCTGAATGTTTCTACTAAGTACCTGAAAAGTCCCCTAGCTTTAACTTTTTGGTGGATATTTTAATGCCATCTCTGGTACTTGGTGTGGTTGGTTTGTAATGCCATCTCTGATACTTGGTGTGGTTGGTTCGTAATGCCATCTCTGGTACTTAGTGTGGATCATATTTTAATGCCATCCCTAGTACTTGGTGTGGCTGGTTCCTAATGCCATTTCTGTAACTTGGTGTGGATGATATTTTAATGCCATCACTGGTACATGGTGTGGCTGGTTCTTAATGCCATCTCTAGTACTTGGTGTGAATGGTTTTCGATGCCATCTCTGGTACTTAGTGTGGCTGTTTCTTAATGCCATCTCTGGTACTTGGTGTGGATGTTTTTTTCAATGCCATCTCTGATACTTGCTGTTGATGATTTTTAAAGACATCTCTGGTACTTGGCGTGGATGATTTTTAATGCCATCTCAGGTACGTGTTGTTGATAATTGTTTTTATGCCATCTGTGGCACTTGCTGTTGATGATTTTTAATGCCATCTCTGGTACTTGGTGTGGATCATATTTTAATGCCATCTTTAGTACTTGCTGTGGCTGCTTCCTAATGCCATTTCTGTTACAAGGTGTGGATGATATTTTAATGTCATCACTGGTACATGGTGTGGCTGGTTCTTAATGCCATCTCTGGTACTTGGTGTGGCTGGTTCTTAATGTCATCTCTGGTACTTGGTGTGGCTGGTTCTTAATACCATCTCTGGTACTTGGTGTGGATGGTTTTCAATGCCATCTCTGGTACTTGCTGTTGATGTTTTTTAATGTCATCTCTGATACTTGGCGTGGATGATTTTTAATGCCATCTCGGGTACTTGTTGATAAAAAAAATTTATGCCATCTGTGGTACTTGCCGTTGATGATTTTTAATGTCATCGCTGGTACTTGGTGTGAATGGTTTTCAATGCCATCTCAGGTACTTGGTGTAGATGGTCTGTAATACCATCTCAAGTACTTTGATAATTTTTTATGCCTTCTCTGGTACTTAGTGTGGCTGATTCTTAATGCCATCTCTGGTACTTGGTGTGAATGGTTACAAATGCCATCTCTGGTACTTGGTGTGAATGGTTACAAATGCCATCTCTGGTACTTGGTGTGAATGGTTACAAATGCCATCTCTGGTACTTGGTGTGAATGGTTACAAATGCCATCTCTGGTACTTAGTGTGGCTGTTTCTTATTACTATCACTGTTACTTGGTGAGGATTGCTTGTGATACTTTGATGCATCTGAGTCTGCTGGATATGAGTCAGTTCTGTACATAGTGTGTTACTTGGATGTGTTTACACCAGACTTGTAACAAAGTAGTTTAGATCCTTTGGCTAGTAAAGGCTGCAGGTCACCTCTGGATTTAAGGGGTTAAAGATGGAATTCCCCCGCCCCCCCAATACACCTACTCACCTCTATACTGTGAGCTGTCACCAGCTGCCCCCACGTGTCACCTCCCAACTCCGTCGCCTGCCTCCCCCACACACCGGGCTGGGAGCTCCCCCACCTCCGCAACCATATTTAAAGACTTCCTTCCCCCACAATGTGACGTTTTCAGCGTCTGAAGGGGAATGGTGCAGCTGTCACCGCCATGGAGCACCCAGGAGATGGGGGACCTCCAGTAGTTGGGGTACAGAGGGGTCCCCAGTATTCGGGACATCGCCCCGCCCTGCCCGACACTCTGGATCGGTTATCTGTAAGCAAAGTAAACTCTGAGGCTGCGGGGAGACGGAGATCGGGGACCATCCACAGTATTACATCTCATAGATCACATCACACAAATCTATAGATCACATCGTACAAATCTATAGATCACATCGTACATCTCATAGATCACATCGTACAAATCTATAGATCACATCATACAAATCTATAGATCACATCATACATCTATAGATCACATCATACAAATCTATAGATCACATCACATATCTCATAGATCACATCATACATCTATAGATCACATCATACAAATCTATAGATCACATCACACAAATCTATAGATCACATCATACTTCTGTAGATCACATCGTACAAATCTATAGATCACATCATACATCACATCGTACAGATCTATAGATCACATCGTACATCTCATAAATCACATCATACAAATCTATAGATCACATCATACAAATCTATAGATCAAATCATACAAATCTATAGATCACATCATACAAATCTATAGATCACATCATACAAATCTATAGATCACATCGTACACATCTTATAGATCGCTGATCACATCCCTCCTCCCTGGGAGTGAAGATCTCCTCCTGTCATCTCTACAGCAGCAAAGCGATCGCACTTGTTACATTCCAACACAGGAAAGAAAACTTGACAACGATACAATATAACAGCGCTGAGCCTGCCGGAGTCCATCCGCAACAATGTATCTCCTCTACAGCCCCAAACTCCATTCCTATATACAGATATGACACCAACCCCATCCTTCCTCTGTCACCTCTACATGTCACATATAACCAATATGGAATGACAGTAAAATGGGTACAGGTGATGACAAATGATAAAATAGGTACTGAAAATGACAGCTGACCCTTAGATACTGGGAATGAGAGAGGACCCTTAGGTATTTAAAATTACAGCTGACTCGCGTACTAATGATGACAGAGGACCCATAAGTACTGACAAAGACAGTTAACCCATAGGTACTGATAATGACAGTTAACCCATAGGTACTGATAATGACAGTTAACCCATAGGTACTAACAATGATAAAGGACCCATAAGTACTGACAATGACAGAGGACCCATAAGTACTGACAATGACAGTTGATCATAGGTACTGATAATTACAGTTAACCCATAGGTACTAACAATGACAAAGGACCCATAAGTACTGAAAATGACAATTGACCATGGGTACTGACAATACAAGTTGATCCATAGGTACTGACAATGACAGAGGACCCATAAGTACTGACAATGACAATTGACCATATGTACTAACAATGACAGTCTCATAGGTACTAACTATGATAGAGGCCTCAGAGGTACTGACAATGACAGTTGACCCACACATACTAAAAATGACAATTGGCCCATAGGTACTGACAATGATAAATGTTCTATAGGGACTGACAATGATAGATGTTCTATAGGGACTGACAATGATAGATGTTCTATAGGGACTGACAATGGACCCACACGTACTAAAAATGGCAGAGGACCCATAAGTACTGACAACAGAGGACCAGTAGGCACTATGATAGCTGTTCCATAGGTACTGACAATTGACCCACACTTACTAAAATGACAGTTGACCCATAGGCAATGACAGTTGACCCATAGGCCATCACAATGACAGTTGATCCATAGGCATTGACAATGACAGGTGACCCATAGACATTGACAATGACAGTTGACTCATAGGCATTGACAATGACAGCTGATCCATAGGCATTGACAATGACAGTTGACCCATAGACATTGACAATGACAGTTGACCCATAGACATTGACAATGACAGTTGACCCATAGGTACCGGAAATGACAGTTGACCCATAGACATTGACAATGACAGTTGACCCATAGGTACCGGAAATGACAGTTGACCCATAGACATTGACAATGACAGTTGACCCATAGGTACCGGAAATGACAGTTGACCCTACTGATCACGAGAAGACAGTGCAGGTAATGCTATGATCTGGTCCATGCTTTGAATGGCTCCGTCACTTACCTGCAGACATGGCGGAGTAGTGCTGCTCGTTGCCCCCTCCGGGGTAGATGGACAGGGCTCCTGGCAGGTCCTGCCCCTCCTCGGCGTACAGACTGTCCGGTAGAAGCGATGTCATATTAACCGGGAGTTTATCCAGCAGCTTTCCGGTCATAGCCCCGGCCACAGGGGGGCAGGATGGGTTTTGTGATGTGTGTCTGGGAGGAGGGGTTCTGGATTGGCCCCTGGTGTGATGGACCCCTGAGCAGGAATCACAGGGGACTGTGCTCCATGACTGTCACATCTGCCCCCCCTAGACAAGTGAGATGGAGGAATGAAGGATGAAGATCAGAAGGGCTGCGATGCTACCCCATAAGATGGAGGAATGTGCGATCTATAGAAGGGGCAAGTGCATGTGTAACAGGTGTGTGTGTGGGGGGCTCCAGCCAGGTATGTATGGGGGAGGGGTGGAGTGGTGCCCCCCGGGGATGGAGAAGGTCGGATCCCTCCTGGAAGATGCCACAAGAATGATCTCCGCTCTCCCTCTGTCAGGAGACTCCGGCTGCTTTTATCTCCGCCCGGGGAAGCTCCAGTGACGTAACTGTCCATATATGGACACACACTGGCGTGATGTCAGCATGGAACCTCCTCACAATGGAACATTAGAGAGAAGAGGAGGCTGCAGACTGGCTGACCGCATTGTGTACATCCAGCCGTGCACATTGACAGGAGGACGGGATCGGATCTGACACCACACACAGGGCGATCCACCCAACTTCATACATTACCTGCACACATTGTTCATAGTATGGATCTTCACTAATGACAACTACTGGATTCCAGAGCTGGGAATAGGACAGGCATCAAACCATTGTGCCTTGTTACATTATTCTTACATAGCTGGTAAGGCTGAATAGTAGACATGGGCATGGCAAAAAAAAATGTGTTTAGTTTCGATACATTAGTGTGATGGTCAATGGGAAGAATGCTCCCTACACTTGTGGTCAATGGGAAGAATGCTCCCTACACTTGTGGTCAATGGGAAGAATGCTCCCTACACTTGTGGTCATTGGGAAGAATGCTCCCTACACTTGTGGTCATTGGGAAGAATGCTCCCTACACTTGTGGTCATTGGGAAGAATGCTCCCTACACTTGTGGTCATTGGGAAGAATGCTCCCTACACTTGTGGTCAGTGGGAAGAATGATCCCTACACTTGTGGTCAGTGGGAAGAATGCTCCCTACACTTGTGGTCAATGGGAAGAATGCTCCCTACACTTGTGGTCAGTGGGAAGAATGCTCCCTACACTTGTGGTCAATGGGAAGAATGCTCCCTACACTTGTGGTCATTGGGAAGAATGCTCCCTACACTTGTGGTCAATGGGAAGAATGCTCCCTACACTTGTGGTCAATGGGAAGAATGCTCCCTACACTTGTGGTCAATGGGAAGAATGCTCCCTACACTTGTGGTCAGTGGGAAGAATGATCCCTACACTTGTGGTCAGTGGGAAGAATGCTCCCTACACTTGTGGTCACTGGGAAGAATGATCCCTACACTTGTGGTCAGTGGGAAGAATGCTCCCTACACTTGTGGTCAGTCGGAAGAATGCTCCTTACACTTGTGGTCATTGGGAAGAATGCTCCCTACACTTGTGGTCAATGGGAAGAATGCTCCCTACACTTGTGGTCAGTCGGAAGAATGCTCCTTACACTTGTGGTCATTGGGAAGAATGCTCCCTACACTTGTGGTCAATGGGAAGAATGCTCCCTACACTTGTGGTCAATGGGAAGAATGCTCCCTACACTTGTGGTCAATGGGAAGAATGCTCCTTAAACTTGTGGTCATTGGGAAGAATGCTCCCTACACTTGTGGTCAGTGGGAAGAATGCTCCTTACACTTGTGGTCATTGGGAAGAATGCTCCCTACACTTGTGGTCATTGGGAAGAATGCTCCCTACACTTGTGGTCATTGGGAAGAATGCTCCCTACACTTGTGGTCAATGGGAAGAATGCTCCCTACACTTGTGGTCAATGGGAAGAATGCTCCCTACACTTGTGGTCAATGGGAAGAATGCTCCTTAAACTTGTGGTCATTGGGAAGAATGCTCCCTACACTTGTGGTCAGTGGGAAGAATGCTCCTTACACTTGTGGTCATTGGGAAGAATGCTCCCTACACTTGTGGTCATTGGGAAGAATGCTCCTTACACATGTGGTCATTGGGAAGAATGCTCCCTACACTTGTGGTCAGTGGGAAGAATGCTCCTTACACTTGTGGTCATTGGGAAGAATGCTCCCTACACTTGTGGTCATTGGGAAGAATGCTCCTTACACATGTGGTCATTGGGAAGAATGCTCCCTACACTTGTGGTCATTGGGAAGAATGCTCCCTACACTTGTGGTCATTGGGAAGAATGCTCCCTTCGTATTCAGAATTAGCTTCCTGTCTTTTTTGAATTTTCTTCAAATTTACCAATTTGTTTTGATTTGAAACGTTCAAATCAATACATTTTGAAAACGTTGTTTATTTTTTGTTTTATCAATTCGTATGTGGGCAAAGTGAACAAACAAAAGAAAAATCTTCATCAAATGATTACAATGACTCTTTAAAGCGGGATTCCGCTCAGAAAAAAAACAAAACAAATTAAAAGCCAGTAGCTACACATACTGCAGCTGGTGGCTTTTAACAATAGGACACTTACCTGTCCTGGAGTCCAGCAATGTCGGCACCGCAGCTGATGTTTGCCACCACCATTGCAGGTAAGGGTACCCGGCAGTGTAGCTTTAAGGCTTCATGGCGGGAACCCTACTGCGCATGCGCGAGGCCCCGCTCCTCTCTCCTATTGGCCCGGCGACAGGGCGAGGAGGAGGGAGCCCAGCGGCAGTAGTTCCACCTTTCATCCTGCTCAAACAGGCATTCACTTCCAGTCATACGTTCCCAGACAATGAACAGTCCATCAGCTTGTATTTTGTTGTTTATTGAGGGAATTTAATTTGGATGGGGAAAAGGGACATGGGATGCCCAGATCATTTATCTTGTTAGTTTGAACAAACGATTATTGAATCTATATTGGCAGTCTATAAAGCTCCATACTCCTCCAGTACATTTCTTGAGTCCACTCCACTTTCTCTACTCCACAGTTCTAGATTCCTGTCACTGTTAGCACATGGTTTGGCCCAGTGGCGGTGCATCCATTATAGGCGCACGGGCGCCGCCCCCCTCTCTCCAGCCACCCCCTCTATGTAAAATGGATAGATTCATGCATAGCATGAATCTATCCATGGCCGCTGTAGCCACCCCCTATTTAGGCGTCCGGACCCTTTTCGGATGCCGGGCGCCTGAATTCCTGCAGCGGGGGGTGTTTTTTTTAAGCACCTGATTAGAGCCATAGGCTTCAAAAAAGGTGCAGAGCATTGCGCTCGCAGTCCACCCAGAATTGTTAGAAAAGCAAATAAATACACAGGACACAGGAGCCATCGCCTGACCCCTGCTACCCCTCCCACAGCTCGCCACAGAGGCTGCATATGATGGGCACAGTTGGCTGCATTTGCTGGGCACATAGGCTGCATATGATGGGCACAGTTGGCTGCATATGATGGGCACAGTTGGCTGCATTTGCTGGGCACAGTTGGCCGCATATGATGGGCACAGTTGACCGCATATGATGGGCACAGTTGGCTGCATATGATGGGCACAGTTGGCTGCATATGATGGGCACAGTGGCTCCATATGATGGGCACAGTTGGCTGCATATGATGGGCACAGTGGCTGCATATGATAGGCACAGTTGACTGCATATGATGGGCACAGTTGGCTGCATATGCTGGGTACAGTTGGCTGCATATGATGGGCACAGTGGCTGCATATCATAGGCACAGTGGCTGCATATAATGGGCACAGTGGCTGCATATGATGGGCACAGTTGGCTGCATATGATGGGCACAGTTGGCTGCATATGATGGGCACAGTTGGCTGCATATGATGGGCACAGTTGGCTGCATATGATGGGCACAGTGGCTGCATGTAATGGGCACAGTGGCTGCATATAATGGGCACAGTTGGCTGCATATGATGGGCACAGTTGGCTGCATATGATGGGCACAGTGGCTGCATGTAATGGGCACAGTGGCTGCATATAATGGGCACAGTTGGCTGCATATGATGGGCACAGTTGGCTGCATATGATGGGCACAGTTGGCTTCATTTGCTGGGTACAGTTGGCTGCATATGATGGGCACAGTGGCTGCATATGATGGGCACAGTGGCTGCATATGATTGGCACACTTGGCTGCATATGATGGGCAGAGTGGCTGCATATGATGGGCACATTTGGCTGCATTTTCTGGGCACACTTGGTTGCATTTGATGGCACACTGGCTGCAATTGATTTTTTGGAATTTTTTAAATTTGTTTTCACCCCCCCCCCCCCCCCAAAAAAAAATTTTGAGCACCAGCCACCACTGGTTAGGCCTCACTCTGAATAAGTTCCAACTGTTCAATATTCGCCATTTGCTGGCAGAGGTCTGCAGTCCCTTTTGTTGTACAGGGAGAGACACAGGAAGCGCCAACCTGAGTGTAGTATATTAGATACGATTTATTAGCAAAGTAAGTAATGCACTTTTAGGAAATAACATAAAAACAGGCTCATCTGTAAATGGTGATGTCTGCAAGTGTGGATCGGCATCCAAAACAAGCGTCCACGGACCTGGCAGATGACTGGGGGAGCCTCAATCCATCCTGTGGCCACCAGGAAGTCAGTCTGGGCTGCCATGGAGCACAGGGAGACAACGTCACCAGGAAGCAGAGAAACACCAGGGGAGAAACAACTGGATAAAAGAGGCTATTGTAGCAACCAATAGTGATGAAAAGAGTACTTTTTGTGCTAACTGAATCTTGGTGGGTTACTGATTCCAGAAAGTCTTCTGCAAGTCCTGCCAACCCTCCTGGCTGCAGCCACTTGACTCTAACATCAGCGACATCACAGTCTCTCCCTCTGGCTCTACATCCACTCCTGGGGCATGTTTCTCCCAGATCTTCTCACTGTGCCTGTCACTTTGCCTGTCACTGTGCCTGTCACTCACCGACCCCAGAATGGATCCCTCCTAGTGACTTGCCGCAATGCTCCCCGCTGTCCTCTTCCTGCTCCTGTTCAGGGCACCCTCAGATAGCATTGTATGAAGGGTTAACTTCCCAGCTTCCGAGCTCCAGGCCCAAGGTCACCCCCTCACCCAAGAAAGGGGGCTCCCTCCAAGGCCATGACAGCCTAACACTCCATCACTAGTTCTTCCACCCGAACAATTCCTCCCACAGCAGGCTGACCATAAGTATATATAGTAGGCCTGCCCCTTGCCAATCCTAGTTGGGGATTGGTCAGGGCTCCCAGATAATTCCATGCCACGCCAATCCTCTGCCATCCTCTTTTACAGAACCTTCTAGAAACAGAGGAGGCACCAGAGAGATGAAGTACATGTCAGTCACCTGCTGCTACTCTCAAAACCAATCCCCGCCCCCAGATCAAAACAAACAGGCCTAGCTCACAGCTAGACCTGCCTAAATTTACCTGCTCTGGCTGTAAAAAAAACACAACTACCTCTAGCAACCTAACTAAGGTAGAGGGTGCTACATTAGCAAAAATATACTCATCTGTGTGTAATTTAATCTCAGTATAAATACAGCTGTTCTGTGAAGCCCTCAAAGGTTTGTTAGAGAACCTTAGTGAAACAAACAGCATCATGGACGCCAAGGAACACACCAGACACGTCAGTGATAAAGTTGTGGAGAAGTTTAAAGCAGGGTTAGTTTATAAAAAAAAATATCCCAAACTTTGAACATCTTATGGAGCACTGTTTAATCCATCATCTGAAAATGGAAA
Source organism: Lithobates clamitans (assembly GCA_037952925.1). Classification (NCBI taxonomy): domain Eukaryota; kingdom Metazoa; phylum Chordata; class Amphibia; order Anura; family Ranidae; genus Lithobates; species Lithobates clamitans. The sequence goes on from JBBGZY010001091.1 coordinate 3,634,374, forward strand.
AAAAATGGCACAACTACACACCTACCAAGATACGGCTGTCTACCTAAACTGACAGACCAGGCAAGGAGAGCATTAATCAGAGAAGCTAATGGTAACTCTGGAGGAGCTGCAGAGATCCACAGCTCAGGGGGGAGAATCTGTCCACAGGACAACTATTAGTTGTGCACTCCACAAATCTGGCCCTTATGGAAGAGTGGCAAAAAGAAAGTCATTGTTGAAAGAAAGTCATAAGAAGTTCCATTTGCAGTTTGCAGGAAGCCATGTGGAGGACACAGCAAACATGTGGAAGAAGGTGCTCTGGTTAGATGAGACCAAAATGGAACTTTTTGGCCTAAAAGCAAAATGCTATTTGTGGCGGAAAACTAACACTGCACATCACCCTGAACACACCATCCCCACCGTGAACCATGGTGGTGGCAGCATCATGTTGTGGGGATGCTTTTCTTTAGCAGGGACTGGGAAGCTGGTCAGAGTTGATGGGAAGATGGATGAAGCAAAATACAGGGCAATCTTAAAAGAAAACCTGTTAAGAGTCTGTGAAAGACTTGAGACTGGGGCGGAGGTTCACCTTCCAGCAGGACAACAACCCTAAACATACAGCCAGAGCTACAATGGAATGGTTTAGATCAAAGCATATTCATGTGTTAGAATGGCCTAGTCAAAGTCCAGACCTGAATCCAATTGAGAATATGTGGCAAGACTTGGAAATTGCTGTTCACAGACGCTCTCCATCCAATCTGACAGAGTTTGAGCTATTTTGCAAAGAAGAATGGGCAAAAATGTCACTTTCTAGATGTACAAAGCTGGTAGAGACATCCCCAAAAAGACTTGCAGCTGTAATTGCAGCGAAAGGCGGTTGTACAAAGTCTCGACTCAGGGGGGCTGAGTACAAATGCATGCCACACTTTTCAGATATTTATTTGTAAAAAATTTTGAAAACCATTTATCATTTTCCTTCCACTTCACAATTATGTGCTAGTTTGTGTTGGTCTATCACATAAAATCCCAATAAAATACATTTACGCTTTTGGTTGTAACATGACAAAATGTGGAACATTTCAAGGGGTATGAAGACTTTTTCAATGCAGTGTATACCATCTAGGAGTTTTTTGAAATTACAAATTGTTTTTTGAAATTGAAATTGTCCCTGCTGCCACCACCAACTGTGGAAGGGAGTTCCACATCCTTACCGTTCTAATACCGCTCTAACACTTTATGCAATTTAAAGTAGTTCTAAAGCCTTAAAGTGTTACTAAACCCACAACAGTAAAATTAGTCTGTATATGCAGTAAAGCATGCTTGTTATACTCACTGTGGAACCTAAGGGGTTAATCCTCCGCATTATATAAAAAAGGCTGTTTGAGCCTGCCCTGTCTGATCCTTCCCTTCTTCCACAGTCCCCAATCCATCTTCTGGTGGTATAGAGCCTTGAGGACACTCTGCATATGCTCAGTTTGGTGTGTATTGCTGACCTGGGGGTCCCCTAAGGATTCCCTTTATTTGAAGGGATTTCCTCTCACTTCCTGTTTTGGCTATGGGACAGGAAGGGAATTCTCCCCAATGGGATGCAGATGGCAAAAATAAACTGATAGGGGTTACAACCCTCCCTTAATCTATCCAAAAAAGTTTTGCCTATAGTTCTACTTTAAGCCTTAACAACCACTTTAAGTGACCATTGAGTGACCAGTTAACCGGTACAGTTCACCGACTGACTAGTTTTCAATCAAAGTGGAAATAGTGCCGTGTACACACGATTGGATTTTCCGACGGGAAATGTTGGATGTGAGCTTATTGACGGTAAGTCCGACCGTGTGTATGCTCCATCGGACAATTGTTGTCGGACGTTCCGCCGCTAGCATGTTCTCAAATTTTCCGCCCACAAATGTTTGTTGTCGGACTTTCCGATCGTGTGTACACAGGTCCAAAGTACAAACACGCATGCTTGATATCAAGGACAAGCCGGAAGCGCTCGGATTTGTAATACTAGCGATCGTAATGGAAATATCACGTATGTCTTGTATGTCACTACGTTCATAATTGTTGGCCAACATTTGTGACTTGTGACTGTGTGTATGCAAGACAAGTTGGAGCCAACACCCTTCAAACAAAATTCCATGGTTTTGTTGTCAGATTGCCCGATCGTGTGTACGAAGCTTTAGGCCCAAACTTTTTTTCTCATATTGCATAGAGTACGGAAGCGATATAACCCAATTTTTTTTAATCTTTTCTTTTTTTGACATCTGTGTTCCATCGGGGAGCTTTCCTTTTACATTTCGCCCCATAGCCACAGCAGGAAGTGAAATACCTTCAAAGTGAGAGGAAATTGCTGCGTGTCCTCTTTAGAAGAACTAAAAATTTTTATTTTTTTTTCACTTTCACTCTTGGTGACAGTGGCCACCAGGACAAATAGGGAGGTCAAATCTCCCTAATGGGGACACAGACAGCAATAAAAACCTGACAGATGTTCCAATCCCTTTCCACTATTCAAAAATAAAATAAAATTGACTTTAGTTCTAGTTTAAGAAAAGTGTGATTGCAGTTTTGCAACCCCGATCCGGAGCTACACATGAGACATAAATAGGATGTCCCCAAAGCCTGGATGTATAGACAAAAATGTATTTACATTTTTTATTAAGGGAAAAGCTCATATTGACACCCTTGGAATTTGTGACACTTGTGTATATGCTGAATACAGGAACATTGAGAATTTCACTATGAAGCAGAACTGATGTAGTTACATGCAGAGATGATTTCTTCTGATAGTACAGCAATTGTTCTGGCTGATTCCAATAGACTACTGACTTCAGGTGACCCCAAAGGAAAAAGCGGGTGTGGACCTAGGAGTCACCTTGTGGGTGGGGGCAGCGTGTTGCGGCAGCAGTAACGCACACTGAATCCAGCGGAAATCAGGAACTTGTATTGAAATAGAATTAAACAGTTCACAACAACCCGGCAGAAGGCTGTCCGACCAGGAACACTCACAGATGTCAGAGTGTGTAGTGGAGCAGGTCTCAGCCGAGCTGACAGCATCTGTCTTGAGGGGTGGAATGCGGCCTGGCCGTCAGAGCCCATGAAGAGTGGCGTGTCCCTAGACTATCCCTACTTGTCTGGAACCTTTTCCTACTGCTATTACTGTCCCTGACAGATGGGTGACCTGTCCCTATCCCTACCCTGTCCATACATGAAATGCACGCCAAGCGCTGGAGCCAGGGTCTTAAATGGACCCTGCCTGACCCAAGATGGCCACCAGCATCACATGGGCTGTCAGCATCCAACTAAATCACTACCCCAGTGACTCGGGAAACCATAGAGCAACCATATTCCTCTTGACTTCCTCTCCTCCTGCATTGACGCTGCGGTTGAGCGCCACCTGCAGTAGAGAAAATAGACTGCACCCGCCTACAACCTTTCGATCCACATGTTTGGAAAAAATTGATTTAAAATATTTCTCACAGTCAGTTTGCAGACATCTCAGGCCTTCAGGTGAACCCAGATAAATCTAAAGCCCTTAATGTTTCACTCTCCACCATATACCCACATAAAATACCACTTTCTTTATCAATGGACATCTTTGGATTATCTGGGTATTAAATTAACTTACCATTATAATGCATTGTTTTCTGTACATTTCTGTGCAAATGTGAAATTCCCATCTCTTTCTGTGATAGGACATGATAATGCAATAAAAATGACCATCCCCCTAAAGTACTCACAAACCAAAAACAGTATTTATTCATTCTTCATATTCAAAGAAAAGTCACCCATCTATCCAGGTCTCCATGCTTTTTTTTTTTTTTCACAATAGAAGGTCTCCATGCTTTACTTTGCTGAAAAATCACTGAAAACACATCCTATTATTTCTGCCCATGGCCATCTTGAGTAAGGGCAGGTGACTCATGTAGCATTTACTTTTTGGAATACATCTGCCCATAGCTCAGGCAAACTGCCCTTAGCTCAGAAAACCCCTCCTCCCTTCCTGTAGATTCTTGGGATGTATGACATAATTTGCCTAGGCCTGGAAAACAGGAAGTAACTGAAGAAATGTAAAAAAAGTGTTTAAAATACCTAAATATGATAAACTTTTCTTTCTTTTTGCTAATGCTAGCAGCATAAAGTTTGAAAATAGTCAATGTTGTTTGAGAAGGTGAAGTTCTGCTTTAAATTATTTTTGGACCTTACCAATTAGTGTTACCCCCTTCTATTTACGTCTACTACAGAAGTGGATTCTCTCCTTCATATGGGCCTATAAACAACCTAGGGTTCCACGCCTTAGCCTTTTTATTCATAGATTTTAAAGATAATTAAGGTCCCCAACATAGAACGATACCATAAAGCACTATTTTAGTTCAGATGTACCTCTATGGGATTTCCTGGAATTACCAAACTGTGACTCCATCACCATCACGGCCCTACTTTGGCTCCCATATAAAGCTCGCCCTAAATGATTTTAATGATGGTTTATGAGAAATTGTCTAGCATCCTTAATGACTCACAACCTAAATTTCTCAAAACATGGGAACCATGGCTTACTTATTCCATACCATCTTTGAACCCCTCTAGCCTACGTTGTCTATAGTTCATTCACCTGTGCCCTTGGTTCAAGTCTATGAGGGATACATCTTTTTGTTTCCCTCCTACACCCCCTCGCCATACATCCTCCTTCGCTGTCATTTCTTGGTTCCTGTTTATTTTCCCCAGACCAATCGACTCCCCTGATGATCCAAACTGCATGTTGGCCTGAGCTGACTATGATCCTGCAGAAAATCAATCTTGGAGACCAAGCAATGATTGCTCTGTATGTTTGTTCAAGACTTGTATATCTTCATACACTTTTACAGTTGTTTTAGCCACAGCGTGGGTGCACCGGTTGTTATCTCTTCATAAAACAATAAAAATAACTGAACTGAAAAAATTTCTTACAGCAATAGCATGTGGTGGGGCACTATCTTGCAGAAACCACATTTTATTTCTTTCCAACATAGAAATGCTGCCTCGTTGACAGAAAAGAAAAGACTGTAACCTACTGAGGTACGTTTCCCCATTACCTTAATATCCAAAAATATAACCCAATTAATCTGTCATCACATATACTTGGCTATACTATCATTCGTGGATCAGTTTGAAAATGGTCAAGCAGTTTGGGTAGTTTTCAGACCAGAAACGTGTTTTGGGCTGGATGACACTACTATTTAAAAAAGGTTTCATTACTGTAAAACACTATTAATTCTAGTTGTTGTAAAAATCACTCACAAAATTACATAATGCCTGTCTGTGTTATTACTGAGCAGTTTCTGCACCAAAGGTAGGGAATTGGAAAATGATGGGTGTTTAGAGACGGCCTTATTTCACCAAATACAAAGCATGTTCTAAAAAATTCATATCTTTATTATAAAGCATTAAAAATGTATATAGGATGGCAGATGCAGTCCCACCCTACATCACATAAAACCATAAGGGCAACAGTCAGACCGATAGAAGAGTTTCCCACTTCTTAAGGGCTTCAAAATCTCTTCAGCTGAACTAGTGCCTAGCGTCATGTCTGCTTAGGCTATAGGGAGGCATATATTGGAACCCAAAACAAGGATGAAGGATCAAGGATGAATACCTACCTATGAGGAAGGAACAAGCCATTGAGGGGTCTAGGGAAGGCTGCCAGCGATCATGTATAATACACTCCACACAGAGAGGATGTATAAATGGCTTTCACAGTGTTCCCATTGAGTTTTAGCGGTAAAGGTTGCACCTCCAAACAAGGCAGCAAAAGCAGAGGCTAGCACAAGAGAAGGGAAAAACGTCAAGCTGTTCAACCATGTATCCAAGCTGCTGCCAGAAAGCCACCATGCCTGTGAGGTCCAGGGGGGTCCATATGCCTCCCGAGGGACCAACTCACATCCTATGTACATTTTTAATGCTTTATAAAAAAAAATATGATTTTTTTAGAATATGCATTGTATTTGGTGAAATAAGGTATATTAAGTGGTTGTCTCCATCATTTTCCACTTCCCTACCTTTGATTACATTTTACGGGGTTGATAGCCCCTAAGTATTTATCTGGACTAGTCATAATCAACTTTATGTTCTGACCCTCCCACACACCATTTTGTCTGTTGTACAGTTTCTGGACCAGCTGCACTGTAAAGTGATAGAAATTATGATTTCCAATAACTCCAGACCTTTGGGAGACCCTGTATATATCTCACGTGCTTTCATGTAATCCTTTTTTACAGAGCAACTTGAATGAATGCAGTTTACATCTCCAACCCAATCTTCCATGGAAGACAGAGAGCTCAGCTTATCAGGTAGGATACTGGTGTCACTGGTCTGTGAGTTCATCATTACTAGAAGCCACAAACAAGCATCCACCAGCAAAAGGTTTGGTAAAAAAGTTGACTTTTTAGCCTCAATTTTATTACTACCAGAGTCCAGGCGGGAGTAAAGCCTGGTACACACCTAAAGTTTTTTTTTTTTTCCAGGCTGAACAAAAAAAATCTGACAGGTCCCCAGGTCGAATATCAGCCGGTATCGGTCCATTCAACAGGAATGTAATTCGGTCAGTATGTACAGCTGTCTTTCGGACAGAGGCCAGCCTAAGGACCAGCTTTTGTTGAAAGGACATGCTGGAAAACCTGCATCCAATCAGCTCGCAGCCAATGGCTGCAAGTGCCAATCAGTGTATTCTGGCAGGAGGGCTGTCCCCGTACCAGAACACAAAGGCAGAATAAATTACTTCTTTGTAAAGGCAGTGAAATGATTATGGATTACTGCTCATGTGGCCACCATGATTAAGTAGCCTCCTACGCAAAAACGCATTCTAATTAGGCAACATCAAACTGTTGACTAAATTCCAACAAACACTGAATTGTAATTTTTGGATGGAATTTTTCTTTCAGCAAACATTTCTTGTAAGGGAGATTTATCTCACCGTGTTTTTAAACAATACAAAAGGGTCACAGCTTTGGTTCTTAGTTCTTTTCTTTGAGATTTTTAGTTTTGAATTGGGTAGGAAAGAATTTATACCCCATTGGGTTATTTGTTGTAGAAGCAACAGCAAATGGGTAAAAAACTCCCAAAAGTAAGGGGAACTCTCATTACCTAAACATTTGTCCCCATTGCTTGATTTCCCCTAGCCACTTGCTGAAAACAACTCTAATATTTTGGATTCTCCCTCATTTTATCTTGGTGACAGAGGACAATCTAAATTTTTTTAACAGGGGCACAGACAGCATTATGCCCCGTACACACGGTCGGATTTTCCGATGGAAAAAGTCAGATCGGAGCGTGTTGTCGGAAATTCTGACCGTGTGTGGGCTCCATCGGACATTTTCCATCGGATTTTCCGACACACAAAGTTTAATGCCCCGTACACACGGTCGGATTTTCCGATGGTAAATGTCCGATCGGAGCGTGTTGTCGGAAATTCCGACCGTGTGTGGGCTCCATCGGACATTTTCCATCGGATTTTCCGACACACAAAGTTTGAGAGCAGGATATAAAATTTTCTGACAACAAAATCCGTTGTCGGAAATTCCGATCGTGTGTACACAAATCCGACAGACAAAGTGCCACGCATGCTCAGAATAAATAAAGAGATGAAAGCTATTGGCTACTGCCCCGTTTCTAGTCCCGACGTACGTGTTTTACGTCACCGCGTTCAGAATGATCGGATTTTCTGACAACTTTGTGTGACCGTGTGTATGCAAGACAAGTTTGAGCCAACATCCGTCGGAAAAAATCCTAGTATTTTGTTGTCGGAATGTTCGAACAAAGTCCGACCGTGTGTCATAACAGTTATGTTCCGGCTACAAATATTTAGATGAAGCAGTTAATAGGAAAAATATTAAGTTTACTCCAGTGATTGAAAGACTATTGTTATCAATAGCCTGGAAATATCCACCCTTATCCATTGGCAGAAGATATTCTGAAGCTAGAAAAGTTACCCATGGATCACCTATCCTGATTTGCTGTTTGAATGAATAACTTTATGATTAAAACATCTGAGGTTCAGGTTGAGCATGCGTTTGTGTTTCACAGACCCATCTAACTGATGCACTTTTTTGCTGCCACAGCAACCAACTACCAATAATGCACTTGCGTTTGAATTTAGGTTAGGTAGCTTATAATGGCCAATAATGGGGAATGTTAACAAAAAAACGTATAGGGATGGCCGCACCATGCAGAAGCAGGGAACGTCTGCCTTTTTCTTTCTGAGAGTGGCTATATAGCCACAGCACAGCATGCCTGGGAGGAGAAAGAAAAGACTTCCTTTTCTTTCTCCTCCCAGGCACCGAGCAACCAGTTGTCTGAAACTGCTGATAATGCACCCTCTTCTTTCTCTACTTCTGCTAATCTGACCATAGCCCCTCAAACTGGAATGGAGGAGTCACTGGAATTATTTCATCCCATAATCATTCATTTGCTGCAGAAAGATGTTTTCGGTCATGTGCAAGAATTCCTGATTTCCGATGTTAAGGATGAGAGCTCCAGGACTATAGAGGGTGGAGACATCAAGCAGGAAGCAGCAAAGGGCAGTGAGATTCCAGTAGTGCCCAGTGGGCTCCAACAATGTAGACGGGGAAATGAGGTGAAAGACCATACTTATGTGTGTGGCCGGGCAGCTAGGAAGGTGTTTTCCCGGTGGCAGCTTGCAGAGGACTGGAGGGAGCAGCCTTCCAATTCCACCAGACAGCACTGTCCCATAGAAGAGTTTTTTTTTAAAACAATCTTTTTATTGAGATTTTTTTATATCACACATACAACATACAACAATACTCCGAATGGGTAACATACCCATTTGGAGACAGGCCACGCAGGGCCTAACAATTGTGGATTTAACATAATCCAATAAAACCACCCTTACCCCCCATCCCACCCACCCTTACCCCGACCAATAACCACATCCGGATTCTCATCAGTGTGCAACATCAGACCCTGTGAAATATTCAGACATCCCCTGTAATCCGTTATGTTCATTCCTCAATGCACAATTTAAACATTTTAAACAGTAAATCTCAAGAGGGGATCTAATTAATCACAAACGCTTGATGTTTATTCCCTCAAGACCCAACCAACCTGCTTTATAATCCTTCTCTTCAGTTAGTTAATTAACCTACTGTTAATGATGAGTCAAGCCATGCCTGCCATACTTTATGAAACTTTTTTGGACATCCTCTGATCCTATAAGTGGCTTTGTAGAGGGGTATCACTGAATTTATCAATCCCTTCCAGAATGATAAAGTGGGTGCTTCGGACTTTTTCCACTTCAGCAGAATAGCTTTTCTACCATAAAATAGACCTATATTTAGTAAGGTGCGGTGCGCCCAGCGATGGTATTACCTCTTCCATTAGTCCTATAAGGCAGATTCTAGGAGTCACTGGGACCGGAATACCTACGACCTCTGACAAACAGTCATTGACTTCTGTCCAGAAACTTTGTATTTGTAAGCAGTTCCAAAAAATGTGCTCTGTATCTGCTGGGGAATGGGTACATCTCCAGCGCCAATTACTGGTGGATGGGTATATACGCGCCAGCCTAGCTGGGGTGAGATAGATGCGGTGTAAAAATTTGAACTGAATTAAATTAAATTAAATTAAACGGTCCCTCCCATAGAAGAGTTTGTGGCCATACTCTGTCCCACAGAAGAGGTTGTGTCATATAATGTGTTCGCCTGACAGAAATACATTTTTGAAGTGGTTCTAAAGACTGAAGGTTTTTTACCTTAATGCATTGCGTGCATTAAGGGGAAAACCCCTCTCTTATTGGGATTCCCCCTCCGCCCAGCAGTGAGATGCTGGCACAGAGAGGACTATGTATTTATGAAATTCCCAGTGTCGGTGTAGTTCTTGGCTCTGATCACAAAAGTCTCATACAGATTAGCCTCTGATGTTGTAACTTGCTACAGAGTTCCAGTATTGCAGTTCAGTCATTGGGAAAGAGGAGACAGAGTAAATACTTTATAACGTGGCTGCAGCAAACTGATGACATTGACAAAATCACTTGACTGGCACTTAAATCGTAGTTCCGCCTCCAAAAAAAATCTAACAGTCACTAGCTACAAATACTGTAGCTGCTGACTTTTAATATAAGGACACTTACCTGTCCAGGGAGCACACGATGTTGGCACCCAAAGCCGACCCGTCCCTCGGCTCCGGGTGCAGGCGCCGGCATCCTTAGTAAGGGAGACAGCAGCTCCTACTGCGCCTGCGAGAGTTGCGCTGCGCTTTCTGAGTGGTCTCTGCTGTCTTCTAGGACCTGTGTGTCTCCCAGAAGGCAGTTGGGGGGGTAGGAGGAAGGACCGGACAGTGCGTAGTTCACCGCACAGATTGCGGCAATCTTTTCCCAGAAGTGGGAGTAGATACTTGGATTTGACAGGTATCCGCTCCCCCCTCCCCCCTGAAAGGTGTCAAATGTGGTACCGGAGGAGGGGAGGAATGCGATCCACGGAAGTTACATTTCTGGGTGGAACTCCGCTTTGAGGACTGATTTTTACTGGCAAAAAAAGAATACTGCTGCTGTGGATTGTGACATTTCAGGAATGTATACATGCAAATATGTAGTTACTAAAAGGTCGAAGCCCTGTGTACCCATGAAGGTACATGCTGCTGCGTTAACACCTATTCACACTTGGATGATATCTGCAGATGAGGTTGGTGATGTAGCTGGTGGCAATGACTTAGAATGTTGTGGTTAGTATTTTGAATTTTATCATGCAGTAATGTGATGAAAAATTGCCTACATCTTTACATTTACCTTACTTGGTACAAGCCAGTATAGGTGTTTGTGTCCACTGCCTTAACCAAGCCTGCTTTTGAGTCCCTTATTAGTTACTTTTGTAGTCACGTGTGTGGAAGAGGAGCGAGAAAATGTCCATGTAAACAGAACTCATTCATACTATGCTTTCCATTAGGACGCGCTTTAACTTAAATTGATTGTAAAGGTAATTTTTTTTTTTTTTTAAATAACAAACATGTCTATACTCACCTGCTCTGTGCAATAGAATTGCACATAGCGGCCACGAACCTCCTCTTTTCGGGTCCCCTGCCGGTGCTCCTGGCCTCTCCTCTTTGTCCAGCGCCCCCCATGGGAAGCCGCTTCCCATAGGGGCACTTGTGCATGCTCGCATTCGAGCCCCGCTCCATTGACACAGACAGTGGGACTAGGCCCCGTCCCCCGCTCCCTTGTCTCTGGCTTTGATTGACAGCACTGGAAGCCAATGGCTCCCAGTGCCACAGCAAAGCCAGCGAGACCCGAAAGTGAGAGGAGAGAAGAGCTGCAGACGTGCATGGTGCTGGATCGAATGAGGGCTCAGGCAAGTAAAAGAGGGTGTGGGGGGATGCTGACACCTAAACATTTTTTACCTTAATGCAAGGAATGCATTAAGGTAAAAAAAAAAAAATAGGCTTTACAACCACTTTAATACATTATCACACGTTAACCACTTGAGCTCCAGAAACTTCTACCCCCTTCATGACAAGGCCATTTTTTGCTATTCGGCACTGTGCTACTTTAACTGGCAATTGCACGGTAAGGCAGCACTGTACCCAAATGAAATTTTATACAATTTATTTAACACAAATAGAGCTTTCTTTTGATCATCACTGTTTTTTTTTATTATTTTTTTATTATATAAATGAAAAAAGACTGAAATTTTTTGAAGAAAACAATATTCTTTCCTTTCTGCTATAAAACATATCCAATAATTTTTTTAAATCTAATTTAATACATTTAGGTCAAAATTTATTCTGCTACATGTCTTTGATAAAAAAATCATAATAAGTGTATATTAATTGGTTTGCGTGAAAGTTATAGCATCTACAATTTTATTTTTATACTAAGTGATCAGTGGCTTATAGTGGGACTGTGATAGTGCGGCGGGCAGTCTGACACTAACTGACGCTGGGGGGAACTCATACCTCCCAATTTTTTGAGATATGAATGAGGGACACCTATTAGCAGAGGTATGTAGGCACAGAACAAATCCTCTGCCACGCCCCCTTTAAAGTGGTTGTAAAACCAGTTGCAAAAAAAAAAAAAAGACCTGCAAGAAAAAGGCATAATGAGCTAGTATGCATCGTATACCAGCTCATTATGTAATACTCACTTGAGGTCTAAGCCCCTGCTGCGGTGCCCATACACAACACCGGCCGGTGACATTTCTCCCTGGAATTACTTCTGGTATTGCAGCTCCGACGCTGTGATTGGCTAGAGCCGCAATGACGTCATTCTCGCGCAACGCACAGGGGAGCCACCAGTAACGGCACACCAACTGAAGCAAACAGCACATACATGCCATTTGCTTCAGTGCGCATTTGTTAACCACTTCAATTCCCGTGGGAGTCTACGCCCGGAAGTGGGTGCAAATACCTGTATTAGACAGGTATCTGCACCCCCCTCCCCCCTGAAAGGTGCCAAATGTGACACCGGAGGGGGGGAGGGTTCCAAAAAGCGGAGGTTCCATTTTTGTGTGAACCTCCGCTTTAAACCCACAAGTGCTTATTTTGCCACTACTATTCCTTTATATTGGCTTTTGAAATTTACAAATGCAGCAATTTAGAAATTGGATGAAAGGTTTTACTAAGCAATGTGTCGGTTTTTAATCCCTGCTTTAGCAGGGAGAAAAAAAAAACGTCACATCGCTGCTGTTTGTGGTTACTTCAGTTCTCTCTTCAGTTATTCGCTCAGCCGATCATTGGGTCCCAGCCATAAATCGCTACCTGGGACACGCTGATCGGCATGTGGCGGAGCGAATGGTAGCACAGCCCGGGCGACGGCTGCGCACACCCCCTACGCGGAAGAGCCAGATTACGTACATGTACGTGATCTGCGCGCAGTGGGCCCGCTCTGCCGCGGTATATCTGCAATGGGTGGTCACCAAATGGTTAAGGTGCTCTGCGTTAAATAAGAATTATCACTTTTTTTTATTTTATTTTTTTAGATTATTCCATTCCTTATGGGACACAGTTCATGGTGTACATTGTCCCATCCTCCTAGGTGTCCTATGACACTAGTGTACAGATTTAAACTGCCCCTCAAAGTATGTTATCAAAAAATTGGAGTCCACTTCCCAATAACAGCTATTGATTGCTTTTGGCTCCAATTTGCTTTTTTAGCAATTCAAATGGTATAGAAATGATATTTATATGAATTTGCCCCTACGAAATTAACATCTGTCTGCAGTGACAGGAAAATATATACATTTTAAATATAGCATACAATACTAAGCTAAGTGAAAGCATTATTATTTTTATTTTAGTCGTGTTTCCAAAATGTGTTCCACAAGTAGTAATTAACAAACACACAATGCTCACAGATTACAGCTTTGGGAAAAGAAAAGCTGGCAAGATATTTGCTTTACTCGCAGAGTTTAGAGTTCTAACACCTTTCCATTGAAGACCGTGGCCTCTGCTTCACTATGGACCCGCTCAGAGGTGCACGTGATAAGGTTGACATGTATTTCAGGCATTTGGATAGCATAGCTCTCAACTGTCCTTGATTTGGAGGGATAGTCCCTGATTTCGAGGGACTGTCCCTGCTTTGGAGCAATGTCCCTCTGTCCCTCTTTCCCCCTCATTTGTCCCTCATTTTGGTCTGATCTATATAATTGTATATAAAATGCACTTTTTTATCTTTCAAAAAGTGTTTCCCAGTGCTAAACCTTTCATCCAATTTCTAAATTGCTGCATTTGTACATTTTAAAAGCCAATATAAAGGAATAGTAGTGGTAAAGAAAAGTCCTTGTGGATTTAATTAAAAGGGTTGTAAGGGTAAAAATGTTTTCACCTTAATGCATTCTATGCATTAAGGTGAAAAAACTTCCGACAATACCGCCACCCCCAGCCCCCCCGTTTTACTTACCTGACCCCTCGAAAGTCAGCCGCTCGCTCCCAACATCGATTTCGCCGCTCAGCCTGGCCGCTGATTGGCTACAGTGGATGGATTGAAAGCAACGCAGCCATTGGCTAGTGATGCTGTCAATTACATCCAATGACGCGGCGCGACGGGGGGGCGGGGCCGAGTGATACAGTGAGCGGCTATAGCCGCCGGCAGTATCACGGGAGCGTGCCCGCAAGAACTAACCACCATGCGAGGGAGCTCGCATTAAGGTGGTTAGTTCTTGCGGGGAGGAGCTGAAACAGCCGCTGAGGGACCCCAGAAGAGCAGATTCGGGGCCACTCTGTGCAGAACGAGCTGCACAGTGAAGGTAAGTATAACATGTTTGTTATTTAAAAAAAAAAAATTACCTTTACAACCCATTTAACCTTTTTTTTTTTTGGTTAATTCTCCTTTAAAGGGGAGTGTCCTATGCCTACATACATTTGACAGTAGGTGTCCCTCATTCCCATCTCAAAATGTTGGGAATTATGGGATAGACACCAACTGAAGTGACCTGAATGTTAAAATGCAGGTCAATTCTTCTAAAATTGCAGCATACGGGGCTTTGCTCCGACATAGTCCATCGCTTTGCCAGGAATGAGGCCTAATAATAAAATGTATAATGTATGTGGATTGAATGAGCCCTGTATACACTATACAGTGCACTTTTGTGTAGTGCATTTGCTTCACATTGACTGCATTCAGCTATTGTGAAATGTGTACAGTCAGTTTGAATGGGAAATTCACAATATAATGTAGAAACATGAAAGGTCAGTCTTTATCCCATCTTCCATTTTTCCCCATTGCTGTCAAAGGAATGCAGATGAAAAATGGCAGAAATCTTTCTATTCATTGTGCAAACTGTGTACAATGACCAGTGAAAAACAATTAGAAAAGAACTGATAATAGAACGAAGACTAAGTGAAATACAGCAAATGTATAAAGAGAAAATAAAAAGTGAGAGGGCAAAGGCTGACTACAGAAGAAACCTGTATTATTCCGTCTGTCTGCATTCCTGATTGTCTTAGGGCCCTTTCATCTTGATCTGTTTTACAGTTTAAAAAGGCAGAAGAAAAATGCATGAAAAATGCATCCTTTTAAATCTTATGTAAGTCTTCCTTCCGATCAGTTGCATTTCAATTGTATTTTTAAAAGTCCTACTTTTTAGTGCACTTTTCAAAACTGCACCAAAAATGCAGCTCCACCTCAAGATTAATAGAAAATGTGTAAAACACGCAGTGTGGTTGCAGTTTTGATGCGTTTTCATCAGTCACATGTCCATGTTTCACAGGAGCATGCTGGGAGTCAGGCAACCAGAAAATGCACTGGAAATGCATCAAAAACACATATGCGGGTTTGATGCATTTTTTTTTTCAACGGAGCAATGTGAAAGCCTGTGTCGCTCGGTGCACATGGGGCCTTTTTGCTCTCTCTCGCTCCTCTCCTTCCTCCAGACTCTCTAGCGTACGCGCTTGCTAATGCTTGGCACCAGGCAGGCCCCGTTCATGTACAACAACATTATGCCAGTACCCCGACTTAGAAGCAAGCTGCATACCCCTGCAGGGTTGGTGCAAGGATTTTTGACACCCTAGGCGAAACCTCATTTTGCCGCCCCCCCATTGGCTCCACCCCCTTTGCCCTGCCCATGTATACCCCACCTTTTTAATGAAGTTCGAATCAAATGCAGCCTTTACCAGCGCCCATCAATGCAGCCACACCAGTGCCCATCAAAGCAGCCACACCAGCGCCCATCAATGCAGCCACACCAGCGCCCATCAATGCAGCCACACCAGCGCCCATCAATGCAGCCACACCAGCGCCCATCAATAAATGTTTGCTTGCTTACATTCATTCAGGAGTCAGGACACAAACACAGTCCTGGAGTGGCGTCTCCAGCTTTCATACTTAGGGGGGGCACATGGGGGGACAGGGACAAAAGTAGGGGGGCCAACTATAAAATGCAATTATATATATATCCTGGGGCCCTTTACTTCTGTTGTGGGGCCCTTTATTACTATCCTGCAACAAGACCCTTTCACATGTTTTGCAGTGAGCTCATAGGGCATAATTTTGGGGGGGTCAGGGCCCCCTCTGCCCCCCCCCCCTTAGTGACGCCATTACCGCTGCGCCCTCTGACACTGTGCGAACGGAGCAGCGGCTAATTGCTGATGCTGAGAGTTAGTTGCTTGCTGCAGAGAGAAGAGAGTAGGAACACCGGTGGCCGGGCGCCCTAGGTAGCAGTGCGCCCTAGGCGGCTGCCTAGTTTGCCTAGTGGTAGCACCGGCCCCTGTACCCCTGGTGTCTCTGTATCATAACCTGAAGCTGTCATACAGGTGCCTCCTGGGCCCACGATACATACACATACCTTTAAACTTTGTAGGATGGAAACGTGGGACACCTATTAGCAAAAGTATGTAGGCATAGGACACTCCCCCTGCCACGCCCCCTTAAAGGAGAATTATACAAAAAAAAAAGATTAGTTAAACCCACAAGTGCAAATTAGAAATTGGATGAAAGGTTTAGCGCAGTGAAACATTTTTTGAAAGTTAAATTGTGACTTTTATATACAACTATATAGATCAGACCAAAATGAGGAGGAAAGAAAGACAGAGGGACTTTGTTCCAAATCAGGGACAGTCCCTCAAAGCCAGGGACAGTTGGGAGCTATGCATACACCTACTCAGGATGTGACACAGAGCAGAGTGCCGTTCCACCAGCATGACTCTGCTACCTCCCTCCCAATGACAGAACAGGGTCCTGTTCTGCATAGTTATTTCTTTCTCTTCTGTACCATACAGCTAAGCCCCCAGGGTCTCTGCCACGCGGGTCTGGTCCCAGTTGTCGGGGCATGACCACTCGGAAGGTGGGCCATGAAGCGCTCCCCTCTCTATACATGAGACTCTTCACCCGGTGCTGCTCTTCCACTTTATGGCTGTCATATTCGCCTTGTCTTGTAAGTGTTGCCCCTATCATTGGCATGTCACCACTTCACCCTGTGTGTGCACTACAGGCCCTGCTCTTTCATACGCTATCACCACCATGCACAACGTTAAGTAACAGGCATGACAAAGTTTCCAATGCTTTACTGGAAACTCATAACAGTAACATAACATAACATAACAGTTCCAAAACAAAGTGCACAGTCTTTTCCCTATACTAATATTTAACTCAGGCTTGTGGCTGCCCCAGCATACCTGCACAGGCAAGAGTACATATAAAGCAGAGTCCAAAGTGCTGGTGTCCTTCATGTGGAAGGTTCCTAGAGGCAGACGAGGCTCTCTCTGGTAGCTGCAGCTGCAGCAGCTCTGTGAGGTTGCTGGAGATTACGAGCTAAGTTCTGTCTTTGTTTCGAGGGACTGTTCCTCACTAGGGGGCCCCATCAGGGTTGCCAGCTTCAGTAAAACCAGGGACAGTATGGACCAGGGACAGCCAATAGAAACATGTCTGTGTATACTCTGTGTGTGTGTATACTATGTGGCCCCATAATCTCTGATTGCCTGGGGGCCCCGTAATCTCCTATTGCCCGGGGGCCCCATGAGTTGTCAGTCCGCCCCTGGGGGCAGGGCGCAGTTTGACATCTTTGCCCTGGGCGCTGGATGACCTTGTCAAAGATTCTTGCACTAGGAGATTGTTTCAGTTTTTCAGGTTAAAAATAACCCATGTAAAAGGCTTGGGCTTGGCCTTATAAGTAGTATTTACTAATGGTGGGGATTTAGGTTGTAGTAGTAGTAAAACTGTCTGTTACATGGTGTTAAAATGGGTGTAAACCTTTTACAATAAATATGAACAAAGCATTTCCCTCTATAGGGTGTACTTCTCAATCCAGAGCATTAAAGGGTTACTAAACCCACAACAGTAAAATCAGCCTGTATAAGCAGTAAAGGATACTTGTCATACTCACTGTAGAACCTAAGGGGTTAATCCTGCGCATTGTGTAAAAAGGCTGTTTGATCCTGTCTTCTCTGGTCCTCCCATTCCTCCACAGTCCCCAATAAATCTCCTGATAGAACAGAGCCTTGGAGACACTCTGCACATGCTCAGTTTGGTGTGTATTGCTAGAGATTTTTTTTTTTTTTCTGGGGGGGGGGGGGTGCATGTGATTATCACAGGGCTAATCAGCACTGTTCAGACAGAGGGTCAGGGGTCCTGCAGCCTTCTAAGACAATCGGGGAGAATGAAAGCTCCTTCTACAATCTTTAACCAGTGCTTGGTCGGACACTGATAGGAGTCACAAGACTTCTGTATACTGCTGATGAGAAAAGGTATTTAGCAGTTTATATTTACTAGAATAATTGTATATCCATGATCTGTGTACTGTGGGAGACCAGATATAGTGAATGCAGGGAGAAGAAAACGACAACAATGTCCTGTGCTCAAGAGTGGTGTAATGGTGGTGGATGGATCACAGGTCCTTGGTAATTCCAATAGAAGCACAGGCTTTGCTGCCCCCTAGGGTCGGGGGAAAAACAGTGGAGACTGTAAAACAAAGAAAAGAGGGCACACCAGCCTTGCACATTACCTAAGTGGTATCTTTAATAATAGAATAAAAAGATGAATACTCACAAACAACTTAGTGATAAAAGCATATCAGAGTCCACAATGTACACAAAGCAACCAGGTCACCGAGACTATTTTCGGCAAGCCCCAGGCTGACAAGTTTCGAGGGGAGTTTGGCTCTAGGAAGAGGGGATCTCCCCTCGAAATGCGTCAGACATCTGGAAGGTCCTGTGGCTTGCTGGGATTAGTCTCAGTGACCTGGTTGCTTTGTTTGCATTGTGGACTCTGATATGCTTTTATCACTAATGCCGCGTACACACGAGCGGAATGTCTGACAGAAAAAGTCAGACGGGACCTTTTTATTGTATATTCCGATCGTGTGTAGGCCCCATCGGACTTTTTACGTCGAAAATTCTGATGGACCTAGAAAGAGAACATGTTCTAAATTTTTCAGACGGGAACCAATTCTTATTGGGAAAACCGCCCTTCTGTATGCTGTTCTGACGTACTAAAAACGACGCATCCTCTGCAAGTACGAGAGGGAAGCTATTGGCTACTGGCTATTGAACTTCCGTTTTCTAGTCCCGTCCTACGTGTTGTATGTCACCTCATTCTGGACGGTCGGAATTTGGTGTGACCGTGTGTATGCAAGACAGCTTAAGCGGAAGTCCGTCGGAACTCCGTCGGAAAAACCTTCAGAGTTTATTCCGATAGGAAAGCCGGTCGCGTGTACAGGGCTTAAGTTGTTTGTGAGTATACATCTTTTTATTCTATTATTAAAAATGCTATTTAGGTCATGTGAAAGGCTGGTGCATCCTCTTCTCTTTGATTTATAGTGAATGCAGGGTCCTGGGTTTAGTAACACTTTAAGTGTAATTTCTGTCTGCTGGTTATTTCCTCCGCTATCTACATGAGTCATTTATGAAAGAGTTTCCTGACACCAAGAGTCAGGGGAGGGAGCTCCAGCACACAGCCTGTGATCGACAGCCTCAGCTCTGTACCTGTATGCTACGAGAAAAGGGGGGGGGGGTGTTCAATAAGCTTTCACTGAGCACCCCGCCCCCTGCTTTCTGAAAGCTCAGACAAGCTGTATGTTGAATGACTGTACAGGACAGAGGGCTGCAGATAAACAGGGAAAACTTAAGTAGGAGTATTTGTTTCATCTCTGTGTGTCACTTCACTGAGTATATGTAAGAGGTGTATAACCACTCTAAGTTATGTCAGCAGTTTCACGATCTATATAGGAATGCAGACAAGGTATTTTAGGTTTTACCTCTGTAGGTGGAAAAGAATTTCTACTGCTTTCTTTTCTCTTCCTGTCCTCAGGATATTAAGTGACCGGATTGTATAAACATGCGGGCTGCTTGTGGAGGGAGTGACAGAGAAACTCTGGTTACATCAGACTGCATTTCTGCTAATAATACAATCCTCTTGCACAAAAGAAATGCAGATGATACCTGAGCTGTAGAAAGGGGACTTGTGCGGGCGTAGTAGAGTTTCAGGATGATGTAGCTGTTGTAATTGTTAGAACTGAATGCTATTAATGCTGGACATCAATGGTCCTCTGTGTGTGAAATTAAAGCATTGAGAAAATGGTATTACCCAGTATTGCCTTCACTTTTCAGGCTGCTGCAAGGGTGGTGTATATATTGTAATAATGAAGCAAGTTTTTATTTTTTTTTAATGAATTATAATGTGTATTTAGTAATGCTAACCCCAAACCCCATACAATATTCAAGCGCTATTAAAGTGGTAGTAAAGTCCAATGTGTCATCTAGATAGGGGGAGGCCTGTGGATGTGGTGAATCTGGATTTTGTATAACGTGTACTCAGACTGGTCTAGAGTGGTTAGTGGGGTACCACAAGGCTCTGTCTTGGGACCAATTCTGTTTAATTTATTCCTAAATGATAAAGAGGTTGGTACAAATAGTTCAATCTCAGTTTTTGCGGACGACACAAAAATAAGCAGGGCAATAACTTCACATCGGGATATAGAAATTTTAGAGGAAGACCTGAATAAAATAATGGAATGGGCAACTACATGGCAAATGAGGTTTAATGTGGAGAAGTGTAAAGTAATGCACTTGGGGGCTATAAATATACTATATGTAGCGCTGGTAGATTTGCGATGTACCATATGTTAGGTAAATTTAGTAACTTGTTCGTTAGGAAGGTTAGGTTTGCCTCTGTTCTAGCTTGGCTGACGTTGTGTGTGCTTCCAGACTGACCGGTGGGTGTCGCTGTTATCGCTGGTCAGTGTTGGAAAGGCAACGTGTCGAAACATATGGATGCTCTTCTGTCCCGGAAAAAACTCGGTGGAGGTGGTCCTCCGAGTTGCACTCTGGGCGAGGGTATTTATGGGACAGACGCCATATTGTGGGGTCGTTTTACAGCCACCTGGTGGCCCTCCGGACCGACAGGTATGCGTTAGAGAGAGCAATCTCGTGGTCCTACGTTCTGGAGGCCCAAGTCGCTGCGGCGCAGGGGTGGGCCCAGAAGCTTGTCTGGGGCCTGCCACAGCAGCCGAGGAATGGTCCTGAGCTGTCTATCCAGAGTGAAGAAGCTGGACAACTGAGAAGATCCCAGGGAAGGACCTGTCATGGAAGGATCACGCAGAGTGCTGGTCTGGAGAGGGGTCACCAGTCCTCGGAAGGGATGTGTTGGAGCTGGAGAAAGTCCAAAGAAGGGCAACTAAATTAATAATGAAATCAGGGATGGATCCGGGGGGGGGGGGGGAATGGGGCAATTGCCCCCCTGAGAAATTAGTGACAGGCCAGTGTATGAGTGGGCAGGCCAGTCAGCAGGCCGGCGGGTGAGTGAGCGGGCAGGCCAGTCAGCGAGTTGGCGGGTGAGCAGGTGAACAAGCCAGTCAGCTGGTATGAGGGCGGGCAGGCCAGTCAGCGGGCCGGCCGGCGGGGGAGCAGAGAGATGACATCATCTCTCACCGCCCGTCCTGCATCACCGCAGTTCCACCTTCACTGTGCAGCCGCGGGCAGCAGAGAGATTACATCATCTGCTCCTTGTAGCAGGCAAGTGACAATCCGCAACATGTGGCAAGTGACAATCCGCAACTTGTGGCAGGTAACGTGGCAAGTGAAAATCCACATCTGGTGGCAAGTGACAATCCACAACTCATGGCAGGTGACGTGGCAAGTGGCAATCTGCATCTGGTGGCAGGCGACATGGCAAGTGGCAATCAGCATCTTGTGGCAAGTGATAATCCACAACTCGTGGCAGGTCGTGTGGCAAGTGACAATCCACAACTTGTGGCAGGCGATGTGGCAATCCACATCTGGTGGCAGGTGACATGGCAATCCGCATCTGGTGGCAGGTGACATGGCAAGTGACACACTCGGGGCTCCCACTGATTCTGCATTATGGTGAGTTGAACTATTTCATTTTATATAACAATGTAATAATAGAAATAACGTGCTTCAATCAACCTGACAACATATCAACCATGGTGCTGTGGTGATTGAAGCGCCAACACCAGCCATTGTCCTGATAAATCGCCCACAAAAAAAAAGTATTTTCTGGCAGTGCCCCTCCCGAGACTAGACTCTGGATCCTCCCCTGAATGAGATTGAAGGAGAAGCCATTTAACCTTAAACTGTGCAGGGGGTTTTTCACTGTCAGGGA
This sequence comes from Lithobates clamitans, assembly GCA_037952925.1. Taxonomy (NCBI): domain Eukaryota; kingdom Metazoa; phylum Chordata; class Amphibia; order Anura; family Ranidae; genus Lithobates; species Lithobates clamitans. Next base: position 3,656,380 of record JBBGZY010001091.1, read on the forward strand.
GATAAGGATGTGGCACTCTCTTCAGCAATTGGTGGTGTCAGCGGGGAGTATTGATATTTTTAAAAGACTCTTGGACGTGCATCTTAAAGAACACAGCATACAGGGATATGGGAAATGATTGTCGACACTGACACAAGTACACCTACACAGGTTAAATTGGATGGACTATTGTCTTTATTCAACCTTACCTACAGTTTTGTGTAACTTATACCTACAGATAAGCCTATAATAAAAGCTTAACTTGCACTATTTAGGAGATATTCACATGGGATGCAGCCTGTGACATCACCAGCGCATGCACTCTGAAGGGACGCCATACCCGTGCCGTATACCCAACTGTGGGTATAAAATTGGGTATATTGTACGATATTTTTTATTTTATATATTGTTTTTAAGGTTGAACTGGATAGATTTGTGTCTCTTTTCAACCTGACTAACTATGTAACTATGTAACTCCGTGCTGTGGCCGCGGTTCCTGCGCGCATTCTGGGAGTGACGTCATCCCGCTTTGGCCATTCATAGAAACATAGAAAAGTGAGGGCAGAAAAAGACCGATTAGTCCATTGTTTCATTAACATTATTGTCTGAGTATAGATCTATGTTTGTCCCAAGCATGTTTGAATATATATATATATATATCCCCTTCCCAATCGCCGGGGGAGACCCAGCCGGGCTACCTCGCTGCCATATACCCCTCGAGGCCGGGTAAGCAGCTCCATTACTTTATGTCACCTTCCCCTTTTTCTAAATTGTGTAAAAATCCCCTATATGGTATTTATTTTTGTATTTTGATTTAAATTTACAGATGTTATGTCCTGATGAAGCGGTAAATCCGCGAAACATGTTGAAATTCCATGTCATCTGAAACTTTTTAATTACATGTGTTTTTGTGTTGTTCTTTTGATATTTTTGTACGAATAAATTTTGTGAAATTTTACCAGTTATTTGTATTATTAGCTATATTTCTTGTACATGTACCGCAATAGTCCACCTGCCATTTTTCTTTTTGGTGAGTTTGGGGTGAGGCCCATGCTCCTGAACTATTTCCTTCAATTAATTTGGACAATGGTACATTTCATTAAGATACACCCTGTTTATCTTGTATTGTGAGGCCACATATGTTCTATCCAGTGCCACTGTCACATGACGTTAAAAAAAAGTATCGGTAATCGGTATCGGCGAGAACTTGAAAAAAGTATCAGTACTTGTACTCGGTCTTAAAAAAGTGGTATCAGTGCAACCCTAGTTATAAGGTAAGTATGCCATAATGTGCTAGTATGCAATGCATACTAGCACATTATAGTATTAGCTTGCAAGTGGATTTTTTTTTTTCATTATGGACTTTTCTACCTCTTTAAACCCAAAACCAAAAATGTCATCTATTGTAGCTTAGGCTGCATTCATTTTTTTTTTTTTTTTTTTTTTAGGCTTTTCCCCTCTGTTTTCACCTGGTGATGTGGCCAGTAACACGCCTCCTGTTATTAGAGTGCCCCCATTAGAGGAAGTAAGAGCACAGGAGGCACCTTTGGACAGTAGCATTGTTAGTCTGGGGGGCGGGGGGGGGGAGTGTTAGATGCACTAGCAGATTTAGATACGCTAACAAATTGAAGCTAAACTCCAGCTACCACTTTATAAGCTGTTACAGCAGTTTTATTCCCCTTTTGGGATAAAGGTTTTACATACATAAAAGCCGATCATTGTGGGCATAGTGGTAAATGGTTTGTCTCATCCATGTAACTGCTACATCTGCAGGACAGCTTGTTCTGTTGAAAAAACAACAGACTTACTGGCCAGATCACCAGGTGAAACTAAAGGAAAGAAAGCCTAAAAAAGAAAACTAATGCAGCCATCACATTCATGAAGCTGGTAAGCTGTAATAATAATAATAATAATACATGTTTGCTTTTGGGTTTACTACAGATTTAAGGGCTCCTGTACGTGGATTTAGAGGGGCATACACCATCAACAAGCAGCGTATTTCTGTGCCCGGTAGTCACAGGTGTTTGCATGCAGCCATAACCAGCACAAACCAATGGCAGGTTGACGGATGCCGTAGATGTAACTGCCGTAAACACAAACTGTCTGCCTTGAGGGCCACTGTACGCATGTAACTGCTTAAATGTGCATACAGCGGCAGCCGCTGTCTCCGTCTGCCTGTCAGTGCTGTACACCGGCTGCTGTATGCGGCTGTATACAGTCACCTGTGACTCCTGGGGGCAGAAATACATCCTGATGATGCAAGCCTCTCCGCTTCTGTGCGCATGAGCTACAATCAGAGGTGCTGCCTTTCACCCACATACACTTCCCATGGCAAGAATGTCACCGCACAACTTGTTTGGTCAGCAGTCTTTAAAGGCTACAATCACGTATGCACTTATGCAGTTTACCTGCGGCTGTAATTGCATGGGCAGTGGGCACAGCAGCCCATTCATTTGAATGGGCTGCTGTACCCAAGGGAAAACGCAGGGAAAAGGTCCCCGACCTTTTCTGAAACCACAGGCACACAGAAAATGTATTGTGATGTGCGTTTCAGTGCATGGGGGTGCCATTAGGAGTTAATGGAACCCTGAGTGTCTGCTAAACAGCAGCATATTTTTGCTAAAGGGTGCGGTAACAGATGCGCAGTCACATAGATGTGAACCTGGACTGAACCTTTCCTAAACCGCAAATGCACAGAAAACACAGTGCTATGCGTTTCCATGCACAAGAAAATATACTGTGGGTTCCAGTGTGGGGGGGTGCCATTAAGAGTTAAAGCGGAGTTCCACCCAAAAGTGGAACTTCCGCTCATTTGTCTCCTCTCCCCCTCCGGTGCCACATTTGGCACCTTTCGGGGGGGGGGGGGGGGGGACAGGATACCTGTCTTTGACAGATATCCTGTTCCCACTCCTGGGAGTCCAGGCCGCGGGCCATGAAATCACTGTGGGGCCCCCTCCTCCTCCTGCCTCCTCGCCGGGCCAGTAGGAAAGAGGAGCGGGGCCTCGGGCATGTGCAGTAGTGTTCCTGGTGTGAAGCCGTAAAGCTACACTGCCAGGTTCCCTTACTCGCAATGGAGGCGGAAGCACCCAACAGCTGCGGTGCCGACATCGTTGGACTCCAGGACAGGTAAGTGTCCTATTGTTAAAAGACAGCAGCTGCAGTATGTGTAGCTGCTGACTTTAAATAATTTTTTTTTTGGGCGGAGCACTGCTTTAACGGCAACCACGCACATCTGCTGAACATCAGCGTGTTTTTGCTCCGGGTGCGGAAACATATGCGATTTACACGCAGTCCCGCACAAGTATAGATGTGAACCTAGCCTAAAGCTATGCATTCTATGCAGAATACACCTGCTAAATATTACAATGATACAGAAAAAGAGGAAACAAATGCTACAAAAGATCTACAAGCAGCTGGAATGTAACCTAATTCAGAAAAAAGAGTAAAGCTGGATACACACTATACGATTCCCTTCAGATTTTTTTCCTTTAGATTTACCAAAATCATATAATATGAGGTCAAACCTAAACACTTTCAATTTGTATAAAATCTGACAGGCCTGTTCTGCTACATAGTTGAAGGTAAATCTATAGGAAATCAAACAACAAAAGTTGTATAGTGTGTATCCAGCTTTACTCTTTTTTCTGAATTAGGTTACATTCCAGCTGCTTGTAGATCTTTTGTAGCATTTGTTTCATTTTTTTTTTCTGTATCATAATATTCAGAAGATGTATTCTCCATTGGACAGTTCTCTTCTTGCCATGGGATACTCTGGTAAGGTGATTTACTAACATCTCAGCAGCTCTAAGGCCCCTTTCACACTGGGGCGGGCGCGGCGTCGGCGGTAAAGCGCCGCTATTGTAAGCAGCGCTTTACTGTTGGTATTTGGCCGCTAGAGGGGCGGTTTTCCCCTCCGCTAGCGGCCGAGAAATGGTTAAAAATCACCGCAAAGCGCCTCTGCAGAGGCGCTTTGACGGCGGTATAGCCGCGCTGTCCCATTGATTTCAATGGGCAGGAGCGGTGAAGGAGCAGTATACACTCCGCTCCTTCACCGTTCCAAAGATGCTGCTAGCAGGACTTTTCTTCCCGTCCTGCTAGCGCACCACTCCAGTGTTAAGCCCCGAGGGCTTTCACACTGGAGGCAAAGCAGCGGCACTTTCGGGTCGGTTTGCAGGCGCTATTATTAGCGCAATAGCGCCTGCAAACTGCCCCAGTGTGAAAGGGCCCTATGGCTGCCTTCACACCTGAGTGTCATGTTTTTTCGAGCGTTTGCATGAGTTTGTTTACAGCGTTTTTAACCATTTTAGACCCAGAAAGATTTAATGACCAGGCCATTTTTTGCGATTCGGCACTGCGTCGTTTTAACTGACAATTGCGCGGTCGTGCGACTTTGTACCCAAACAAAATTGACGTCCTTTTTTTCCCACAAATAGAGCTTTCTTTTGGTGATATTTGATCACCTCTGCGGTTTTTATTCTTTGAGCTATAAACAAAAAAATGGTCGACAATTTTGAAAAAAAATCTATATTTTTTACTTTCTGCTATAAAACATACCCAATAAAAAATGTAAAAAAAAACAAATTTCTTCATCAATTTAGGCCAATTTATATTCTGCTACATATTTTTGGTTAAAAAAAATCCCAATAAGCGTATATTGATTGGCTTGTGCAAAAGTTATAGCATCTACAAACTACGGGATCGATTTATGGACTTTACAGTTGTGTTTTGTTTTTTTTCACTAGTAATGCCGGTGATCAGCGATCTTTAGCGGGACTGTGACATTGCAGCGGACAAATATGACCCTAAGTGGCACTTTTTGGGGACCAGTGACACAGTACATTGATCAGTGCTAAAAAAAAAAAAAAAAAAATGCACTGATCAATGTATAAATGACACTGGCAGGGAAGGGGTTAACACTGGGGGGCAAACAAAGAGTGTTCTCTCAGTGTGTGTTCTAACTGTGTGGAGGATGGGCTCACTGGGACAACACAGAGATCGCTGTTCCTGATTACTAGGAAAAGGCGAATCTCAGTGTTGTCCCCTGTCAGAACAGGGATCCGCCTTGTTTACATAGGCAGATCCCCGTTCTGCCTCACTGTGGAGCGATGGCAGGTGGCCGGTGGACATAGAGTCTGCTGGACTAGAGTGGACTAGAGTCTGCATGCATCGGGCACGCGCCCACAGTATCTCATGCACGAAACGACGTACAGGTATGTTGTTTCGTGCAGCCGGGCCGCCCTGCATAGAGTTTTTGGGCTTTAATGAGCTAATAGAGATCTGTTTCATCATTTATTGCTATGTTTTTTTCAGCTTTTTATCTGTTTTTATTATTTATGTATTTTTTTTTTTTTTTTTTACTTTTTCTGTAAGAGGTTAGGAGTTAAAGTTTAGGGTTTAATTTTTATTTATTTATTTATGTATTATTTATTTATTTAGTTAGGTTAGGGGTTTTAGAGGCTCAAAGTTTTTTTACCTTCATGAATTATTTTTCTCTCTCAGCAGCCTCCCCCAGCCCTCCTAATACTTACCTAAGTTCCATCTCGATCCAGCGATGTGCATGAGAGCCTCTCAGAGGACTCTCCCTCCTCATTGGCTGAGATAACAGCAGGAGCCATTGACTCCCACTATTGTCAATCACAGCCAGCGAGTCAATGAGGAGAGAGAGAGGGAACGGGGCCGAGCCGCGGTTCTGTGTGTGAATAGATACGCAGAGCCATGGCTTGGGAATGCGCCTGCTTGGGTGCACTCGGCAGGAGGGAGGGGCCAACTTCACAGAGCAAGTGAGTATGACATGTTTATTATTAAAGAAAAAAAAAAAACGCCTTTAATATCACTTTAGTGTTAGGTCTAGGATTAAGGTTAGGGGTTAATATTAGGGTTAAGGGTTGGTGTTAGGGTTTTTTATTTATTTTCTTTTTATTTATTCTATTATATATTTTTTATTATTATTAATTTTCATTACATTATTTGAGAAAAAAAACGCTCAAAAATGCACTAAAACACTTGAATCAGAAGTCTTCTTGCTTCTCTATGGGACACAAAACGCTTCAGAAATGCACCAATCTGCCTGATTCGAGCTACAAAAAAAGCTACAGAACTTTTTTGAGCTTCAGCTTCATCCTGGTACTGTTTTTTAGAGATGTCGGTCGGCTCCCAATAAGAGCAATTAAATCAGCTAACTAACCACTCGCCTGTTACAAGCAGCAGGAGGGGACTCCCAGCCCCCCCGCCGCCATTCCCCCGCAGCTCGTTCCAGCTCTCCCGTCCAACCGGGAGACCCAAGCAACCAACCGGTGCGTCCACAGGCTGGCTGGACACCTGAACAAAGCCGGCATCACCTTTGATCAGGTCTCCATAGCAGGAACCCGAAAGCGATTAACTGACTTTACTTCCGGTTTACCCAGATGTCATCCGCGCCATTTTCAACAAAATAAAAGCATTCAAAAACGCTGATCTTGGTGTTTTAAATGCTTCTTAGAGCAGGGAGGGATTTGGGGGTCTCTTTGACCCCAGATCTCTCCATAAAGAGTACCTGTCACATGCCTATTGCTGTCACAAGGGATGTTTACATTCCTTTAGACAGCAATAAAAGTGATAAAAAAAAATAAATCAAAGTTTAAAAATGAAAAACTAAAATAAATTGATCGTGCGCAAAGACACACGCATGCATCGGTCCTACAATTCATTTTAGTGGTTTTTTTTTTACTGACATTTTGCATTTCCTAGACCTTAGTAGTAATATTGTGTGAGATAAAAAATTGGAACTACCACTATTTTATTCTCTAGGGTGTCTGCTTTCAGAAAATATATGTTTGAGGGTTTTGAGTAATCTTCAGGCCTAAAATGCCGACCAGCCGCCATCATTATACTGCAGCAGGTTGGCTCGCCTGCACGAATCGCCGTAGGTGTACGTCGGCTGCTTTAGGAGTAATAGCAGACGCACACTCGCCCGCGGCGCATCGCCGATACGCATGGCCGTCAGCCGCGATGTCCGCTGGCCCCCTGCGATCGCTCCAGAACGGGCCTCTGTCAATGTAAACAAACAGATCCTCATTCTGACAGGGCAATAGGCAGAGTGTTCCTAGTGATCAGGAACAGCGATCTCTCTCTCTACTCCCAGTCACACTCCCCCCACAGTTAGAAACACCTCCCTAGGTAACACTTAACCCCTTGATCGCCCCCTAGTGTTAACCCCTTCCCTGCCAGTGACATTTATATAGTAAACCGTGGCTATTTTTAGCACTGATCGCTGTATAAATGTCACTGGTCCCAAAAAAGTGTCAAAAGTGTCCGATCAATCCCACTAAAAATCGATGATCACCGCTATTACTAGTAAAAAAAAAAAAATTATAATAAAAATGCCATAAATATTTCCCATATTTTGTAGACGCTAGAGCTGCATGATTTTGGCTAAAATGAAAATCACAATTTTTTTGCTTAGAATAAAGATCACGATTCTCGCGGCGTAACATCATCTTTCACATTATACAAAAAAAAATTGGGCTAACTTTATTGTTTAGTTTTTTTATTCATTAAAGTATATTTTTTCACAAAAAATTGCGTTTGAAAGACGGCTGCACAAATATGGTGTGACATAAAATATTGCAACAACCACCATTTTATTCTCTAGGGTCTCTGCTCAAAAAAGATATATAAAGTTTGGGGAATCTGAGTAATTTTCTAGTAATAAATTTTGATTTTAACTTGTAAGCAGCAAGTGTCAAAAAAAGGTTTAGTCTTTAAAGCGGAGTTCCAGCCGCAATTTTTTTTTTTTTTAAAGTCAGCAGCTACAAACACTGTAACTGCTGACTTTTAATAAGGACACTTACCTGTCCAGGGAGCCTGCGATGTTGGCCCCCCCGAGGCTGATTCGTCCATTGGGTGCAGGCGCCGCTATTCCAACTAAGGAAAACTGGCAGTGGAGCCTTCAGGCTTCACTACCAGTTTCCTACTGTGCATGCGCGAGTCGCGTGGCGCTTTCTGAATGAGACACACACAGGTCCCAGAAGACAGCGGGGGAGAAGAGAAAATGACGCCCTGGGCCGTGGCCGAGCTAGGATGGAAGTACACTTAGTATTTCAGAAAAGGTAAGTAAGGTAAATAAGAAAAAAAAAATAATTATCCAAAATCGAGCGGTGGAGGGGTGGTATTTCCTTTAAGATAAATAGTAAAAGTGGGTGGAACGCCACTTTAAAGTGGATGTAAACCCAATGTCATCCTTTCTAAACTACTGCCATAGGGGTTATCTATAAGGATATACATGCCTCCTACATGTATCTTTACCTGTCAAATGTCTCCCCTCTGTCTGTTATGAGACCCGAAAAACTGCAGATTCTGTGGGTGGGTCTGTCTCTCTCCAGCCACCCCTCTATGACCAATAGATAGATTCATGCATTGCATTGCATTAATCTATCCTTGGCCACCACTGCCACCCCCTATTCAGGCGCCCGGCCCCTTTTTGGGCGCCAGGCGCCTGAATTACAGCGGCGGGGTATTTTTTTTTTGAAGCACCCGCTTAGAGCCATAGGCTCTAATAGGCGTCAAAAAAGGTGAACAGCGAACGCCATGCTTGGCGCTCGCAGTTCACCCAGCTGTGTTAGGAAAGCGAATGAATATTTGCTTTCCTAACTCTGAACCGCCTCTCCGCCAATCAGGTGCTCGGGTCTGTTACCCGTCACCTGATTGGCTGAAATGACAGGCGCTGTGATTGGATGCCTATCAGGCGTCCAATCATAGGAGAGAACGGGAGGAGAGGACGGGAGAAGACATCGAGGACATGGAGGAAACTGCTCGCTGCCGTCACCCGCTGCCCCACCGAGACAGGGTAAGTGCAGGGCAGAAGGCGGGCGGGGGGCATAATGGCGCATTAGATGGGCACAGTGGGAGCATTTGATGTCACAGTGGGAGCCTTTGGCACAGTTGAAGCATTTGATGGCACAGTGGAAGCATTTGATGGCACAGTGGAAGCATTTGATGGCACAGTGGAAGCATTTGACCGCACGGTGGGAGCATTTGATGGCACAGTGGAAGCATTTGATGGCACAGTGGAAGCATTTGATGGCACAGTGGGAGCATTTGATGGCACAGTGGAAGCATTTGATGGCACAGTGGGAGCCTTTGATGGCACAGTGGGAGCATTTGATGGCACAGTGGGAGCATTTGATGGCACAGTGGAAGAATTTGATGGCACAGTGGAAGCATTTGATGGCACAGTGGAAGCATTTGATGGCACGGTGGGAGCATTTGATGGCACGGTGGAAGTCTTTGATGGCACGGTGGAAGCCTTTGATGGCACGGTGGAAGCATTTGATGGCACGGTGGAAGCATTTGATGGCACGGTGGGAGCATTTGATGGCACAGTGGGAGCATTTGATGGCACAGTGGAAGCATTTGATGGCACTGTGGGAGCATTTGATGGCACAGTGGGAGCCTTTGATGGCACAGTGGGAGCCTTTGATGGCACAGTGGGAGCCTTTGATGGCACAGTGGATGCATTTGATGGAACAGTGGAAGCATTTGATGGCACAGTGGAAGCATTTGATGGCACAGTGGAAGCATTTGATGGCACAGTGGAAGCATTTGATGGCACAGTGGGAGCATTTGATGGCACAGTGGGAGCCTTTGGCACAGTGGGAGCCTTTGATGGCACAGTGGAAGCATTTGATGGCACAGTGGGAGCATTTGATGGCACAGTGGGAGCCTTTGATGGCACAGTGGAAGCATTTGATGGCACAGTGGGAGCATTTGATGGAACAGTGGAAGCATTTGATGGCACAGTGGAAGCATTTGATGGCACAGTGGGAGCATTTGATGACACAGTGGAAGCATTTGATGGCACAGTGGAAGCATTTGATGGCACAGTGGAAGCATTTGATGGCACAGTGGGAGCATTTGATGGCACAGTGGAAGCATTTGATGGCACAGTGGAAGCATTTGATAGCACAGTGGGAGCCTTTGATGGCACAGTGGAAGCATTTGATGGCACAGTGGGAGCCTTTGATGGCACAGTGGGAGCCTTTGATGGCACAGTGGGAGCATTTGATGGCACAGTGGAAGCCTTTGATGGCACAGTGGAAGCATTTGATGGCACAGTGGGAGCATTTGATGGCACAGTGGAAGCATTTGATGGCACAGTGGGAGCCTTTGATGGCACAGTGGGAGCATTTGATGGCACAGTGGAAGCCTTTGATGGCACAGTGGAAGCATTTGATGGCACAGTGGGAGCATTTGATGGCACAGTGGAAGCATTTGATGGAACAGTGGAAGCATTTGATGGCACAGTGGAAGCATTTGATGGCACAGTGGAAGCATTTGATGGCACAGTGGAAGCATTTGATGGCACAGTGGGAGCATTTGATGGCACAGTGGGAGCCTTTGGCACAGTGGGAGCCTTTGATGGCACAGTGGAAGCATTTGATGGCACAGTGGGAGCATTTGATGGCACAGTGGGAGCCTTTGATGGCACAGTGGAAGCATTTGATGGCACAGTGGGAGCATTTGATGGAACAGTGGAAGCATTTGATGGCACAGTGGAAGCATTTGATGGCACAGTGGGAGCATTTGATGGCACAGTGGAAGCATTTGATGGCACAGTGGAAGCATTTGATGGCACAGTGGAAGCATTTGATGGCACAGTGGGAGCATTTGATGGCACAGTGGAAGCATTTGATGGCACAGTGGAAGCATTTGATAGCACAGTGGGAGCCTTTGATGGCACAGTGGAAGCATTTGATGGCACAGTGGGAGCCTTTGATGGCACAGTGGGAGCATTTGATGGCACAGTGGAAGCCTTTGATGGCACAGTGGAAGCATTTGATGGCACAGTGGGAGCATTTGATGGCACAGTGGAAGCATTTGATGGCACAGTGGGAGCCTTTGATGGCACAGTGGGAGCATTTGATGGCACAGTGGAAGCCTTTGATGGCACAGTGGAAGCATTTGATGGCACAGTGGGAGCATTTGATGGCACAGTGGAAGCATTTGATGGAACAGTGGAAGCATTTGATGGCACAGTGGAAGCATTTGATGGCACAGTGGAAGCATTTGATGGCACAGTGGAAGCATTTGATGGCACAGTGGGAGCATTTGATGGCACAGTGGGAGCCTTTGGCACAGTGGGAGCCTTTGATGGCACAGTGGAAGCATTTGATGGCACAGTGGGAGCATTTGATGGCACAGTGGGAGCCTTTGATGGCACAGTGGAAGCATTTGATGGCACAGTGGGAGCATTTGATGGAACAGTGGAAGCATTTGATGGCACAGTGGAAGCATTTGATGGCACAGTGGGAGCATTTGATGGCACAGTGGAAGCATTTGATGGCACAGTGGAAGCATTTGATGGCACAGTGGAAGCATTTGATGGCACAGTGGGAGCATTTGATGGCACAGTGGAAGCATTTGATGGCACAGTGGAAGCATTTGATGGCACAGTGGGAGCATTTGATGGCACAGTGGAAGCATTTGATGGCACAGTGGAAGCATTTGATGGCACAGTGGGAGCATTTGATAGCACAGTGGGAGCCTTTGATGGCACAGTGGAAGCATTTGATGGCACAGTGGAAGCATTTGATGGCACAGTGGAAGCATTTGATGGCACAGTGGAAGCATTTGATAGCACAGTGGGAGCATTTGATAGCACAGTGGGAGCATTTGATAGCACAGTGGGAGCCTTTGATGGCACAGTGGAAGCATTTGATGGCACAGTGGGAGCCTTTGATGGCACAGTGGGAGCATTTGATGGCACAGTGGGAGCATTTGATGGCACAGTGGAAGCATTTGATGGCACAGTGGAAGCATTTGATGGCACAGTGGAAGCATTTGATGGCACAGTGGAAGCATTTGATGGCACAGTGGAAGCATTTGATAGCACAGTGGGAGCATTTGATAGCACAGTGGGAGCATTTGATAGCACAGTGGGAGCATTTGATAGCACAGTGGGAGCATTTGATAGCACAGTGGGAGCCTTTGATGGCACAGTGGAAGCATTTGATGGCACAGTGGGAGCCTTTGATGGCACAGTGGGAGCATTTGATGGCACAGTGGAAGCATTTGATGGCACAGTGGAAGCATTTGATGGCACAGTGGAAGCATTTGATGGCACAGTGGAAGCATTTGATGGCACAGTGGGAGCATTTGATGGCACAGTGGAAGCATTTGATGGCACAGTGGGAGCATTTGATAGCACAGTGGGAGCATTTGATAGCACAGTGGGAGCATTTGATAGCACAGTGGGAGCCTTTGATGGCACAGTGGAAGCATTTGATGGCACAGTGGGAGCCTTTGATGGCACAGTGGGAGCATTTGATGGCACAGTGGGAGCATTTGATGGTACAGTGGGAGCATTTGGCAATTGATGGGCACAGTGGCGGCATTCGATGGGCACAGTGAGAGCCTTTGGCACAGTGAGAGATTTGATGGCATAGTGGCTGCAAGTGAAGTTTTTTTTTTTCAGTTTGTTTTGCCCCCCAAACATTTTGAGCACCAGCCGCCACTTGTGATAATACAGGGTGGTAGTGATGTCTGCTATAGGACTGTATGTAGATGATAGGACAGGACTCCTCCTCCGCCCCTCCCCTTCTCCACGTTCATTGTCCCGGGCCAGCCGGAGGTGACAGCGCTAACACGTGGGTTTCCTGAGCGTGTGGGGCGTGTCAGGTGGGCGGTGACTGGTGACACCAGGCCGCGCCCACTCCTAATCAGGCATCGGGATCCGGAGACGCGTGGAAAGGGAGAATCCCGAGACCTCCGCTTCACCCGACACGTCACCGGAAAGTGGGCGGAGCGGAAACATGAGTGATCCTATCCGATCAGTGATATCGCGCCCCAGGAATAGCGGAGATCGGTGTGCTGTATGGGCGGTGCTGGTCCGGCTTAAAGGGGGACTCTCCTATTTCTGTTCAGTAGTTTCCATTGATATACAATCCATCAGAAATGAAATGCAGGCTGGAATGGTCTCCTCTGGTCCTCCAATGTCCTGTCTCCAGGACACCAATCACATGTAGTACTCTGTCCCATATTCCTTCTATGGGGTGAGACGCGGCGCCCCCTCCACACCCTCCGATAACAAGGGGACGGCTGCGCTCATCTCCTCTCCTCACTTACTAAGCCCTGCTTCACATTGATGCGATTTGACATGTCGAATCGGTGGCTATTGCCTGCCATTGCATTGTCCGAATTGGTGTGACGCCAACTTTGCGGCACCACACCGATTCACAAAAAGTAGTTCCTGTACTACTTTTGGCAACTTCAGCGTGTGATTTGTATAGAAATCTGTGCAGAACCCGCACCGATATCTCTGAAGTCGGACTGACATGCGGGTATGAAATGATGCCCGTTCTGCTGAAGTCGCACGATTTCAATCCCGCTGTCACTGTGAACCTGGGCACAACGACAGGCAGGGGCAAGAATAATGCAGAGGAGGTCAGGGTCAGGTGAGCGCCGGGGGATCAATGCAGCCGTCTTCTTGCTAACTGATTGGTTGGGCGGCTTGGGGGAGGGGAGGGGGGAGGGGCTGTCTGATCTTCTAGTTAGGTTTACAAAGCATGTCGGAAGGTGGACAAGACACTGGAAAAAAATGAATCAATAGTTTTTTTTAAAACAGAATTTGGGGTTAAAGTGGTTGTAAACCCTTCTTACCAGTAGTGGCTGGTGCTCCATTTTTGAGGGGGGACGACTAAACAAACCACCCCCGCCGGGTCCGCACATACCCCATCTGAATACGGCTAATCCAGTCTTAAGACCTGCTTCCTCTCCCGATTGGTCGGGAGGAGAAGCAGGAAGACAATAGCGAATGTTGATTCACTAATGTCACAAGTAGGTGGGGTCGGGGCGCAGTGCTCTGCGTCACAAGTAGGTGGGGTCGGGGAGCAGTGCTCTGCGTCACAAGTAGGTGGGGTCGGGGCGCAGTGCTCTGCGTCACAAGTAGGTGGGGTCGGGGCGCAGTGCTCTGCGTCACAAGTAGGTGGGCTCCTAATCGATGTACAGCTGTCACATGACCCAGATCTTTCCCAGCTAAGCAGGAGGAGCTTCTAGTCCTCTGTTGCCGGTCACATGTTTAACCCTTTGCCAACCAGCGCACACCGATTTACGTCGGCAGAATGGCACTGGTGGGCAAAAGGGCATACAGGTATGTCCCCTTTAAGAAGCAGTGCTGTGGGTGCGTGTGTGCCACCGCGCTCGCCACGGTCCCTGTGACCGCGGGTCCTGTGGACTTGATGTCCGCCGGGTGCCCGCGATCATGTCACAGAGAGGTAGAACGGGGAGAGGCTTTTGTAAACAAAGCATTTCCCCGTTCAGCCTAGTGACAGGACAGTAATCACTGCTCTCTGTCATCGGGAGCAGTGATCGCTGTCACGTGAGGTGTAGCCCCTCCCCCCACAGTTAGAATCACTCCCTAGGACACACTTAACCCCCTTCACCGCCCCCTAGTGGTTAACCCCTTCACTGCCAGTGTCATTTACACAGTAATCATTTTTAAAAGCACTGATCGTTGTATAAATGACAATGGTCCCAAAATAGTGTCAAAAGTGGCCGATGTGTCCGCCATAATGTCGCAGTCCTGATAAAAATCGCAGATCGCCACCATTACTACTAAAAAAAAGAAAATGAAAAATAAATAAAAATGCCATAAAACTATCCCCTATTTTGTAGACGCTATAAATTTTGCGCAAACCAATCAATTTACGCTTATTGCGATTTTTTTTTTTTTTACCAAAAATATGTAGAAGAATACATATCAGCCTATTTATTATATATTTTTGGGGGATATTTATTATAGCAAAAAAATAAAAAATATTGTGTTTTTTTTTAAATTGTCGCATTTTTTTGTTTATTGTGCAAAAAATAAAAACTGCAGAGGTGATCAAATACCACCAAAAGAAAGCTCTATTTGTGGGGAAAAAGGGACGGCAATTTTGTTTGGGTACAGCGTCACACGACCGTGCAATTGTCAGTTAAAGCGACGCAGTGCCGAATCGCAAAAAGTGCTCTGGTCAGGAAGGGGGGGTAAAGCCTTCTGGGGCTGAAGCGGTTAAAAAAAAAAAAAAGTCCTAGGAATATAGAGTAAAATAAATAATTAATATCAATAAACTGTTATAAATGGTCATACAAATATACACTCACTGGCCACTTTATTAGGTACACCTGTTCAATTGCTTGGTAACACAAATTGCTAATCAGCCAATTACATGGCAGCAACTCAATGAATTTAGGCATCTAGATGTGGTAAAGGCGACTTGCTGAAGTTCAAACCGAGTGTCAGAATAGGAAAGAAAGAGGATTTAAGTGACTTTGAACATGGGGGTTGTTGGTGCTAGACGGGCTGGTCTGAGTATTTCAAAAACTGATGATCTACTAGGATTTTCACACACAACCATCTCTAGGATTTACAGAGAATGGTCCGAAAAAGAGAAAATATCCAGTGAGCGGCAGTTGTGTGGAGGGAAATGCCTTGTTGATGTCAGAGGTCAGAGGAGAATGGGCAGACTGGTTTGAGATGAAAGAAAGGCAAAAGTAATTAAAATAACCACCCGTTACAACCAAGGTATGCAGAATACCATCTCTGGACACACAACACATCGAACCTTGAAGCAGATGGGCTACAGCAGCAGAAGACCACACCGGGTGCTACTCCTGTCAGCCAAGAATATGAAACTGAGGCTACGATTTGCACAGGCTCATCAAAATTGTACAATAGAAGATTGAAAAACACGGTGCCCTGGTCTGATGAGTCTCGATATCAGATGCAACATTCAGATGGTAGAGTCAGAATTTGGTGTAAACAACATGAAAGCATGGATTCATCCCGCCTTGTATCAACGGTCCAGGCTTGTAGTGGTGGTGTAATGCACTTTGGGCCCCTTAGTACCAATAAAGCATTGTTTAAATGCCACGGCCTACCTAATATTGTTGCTGACCATATCCATCCCTTTATGACTACAATGTACCCATCTTCTGATGGCTCCTTCCAGCAGGATAATGTACCATGTCACAAAGCTCAAATCATCTCACCACTGGTTTCTTGAACATGACAATGAGGTCACTGTACTCCAATGACCTCCACAGTCACCAGATCTCAATCCAATAGAGCACATTTGGGATGTGGAAGAAAGGGAGATTTGCATCATGGATGTGCAGCTGACAAATCTGCAGCAACTACGTGATGCCATCATGTCAATATGGACCAAAATCTCTGAGGAATGTTTCCAACACCTTGTTGAATCTATGCCACCAAGAATTAGGGCAGTTCTGAGGGCAAAAGGGGTCCAACCTGGTACTAGCAAGGTGTACGTAATAAAGCGGCCTGTGAGTATATATTTGAAATCAAATCTTTATTATTTTGTGGAAATAACATGGTGTGGGCAGATTTCTTCCTGTCACAGGCTGTGTCACACCCCTCCAGCCTCTGTGTTAGAATAACATGGAAGTGAAGCCTCCATCAATCTACATGTAATATCCCACCCCCATTAGCTGGTTAGTGGGCATGGAGGATGAGGGAGGGAGTGGGCTGTCATTTACCACTGTGTTGTCAGGGCTGGGCCCAGCCCTTCCATCTCTGAGCTGGCCGCTCAGCTGTCGGTTAATTGCCAGCTCCTATCTCTCCACAGTGACTCACCTGTTGATGATCATGCTCGTCAGTCCTGCCGACTTAAGCCGTCCAGTTCAGATGATCTCTGCCTTTGCCTTGGTCACATCTCTAGAGACGCTCGCCTGTGTTCTTGTTAAAGACTTGCTTGGCTGACATTCCTTCGTGCTCCCTGACATTTTGGTGTGTCTGATAATCCGTTCCAGTTCCTGAACTTTGGCTATGTTTTGACTACGTTTACCTTTTTTTTATTATTATTATTAAACAAGTGTGATTTAACTGTACTTCTGTCAGTCCGATTCATGGTTTCTGACAGTCAAGGCCATGAATTCAGAAGATGCAGTCAATCCACTTGTTGGTAATATTTTTTCCAGATTGGATGAGCAGGATCACCGCATGGATCAGTTTGCCATGGTGTTACAAATGCTTCTGAGTTGCACGGCTCACCTGGAATCTCCCACTGTGGCTGCTCTGGTACAACCTGTGTTTCAGGCCATCCCTGCTGCTGCTCCAGTCTATGCAGGCACCAGCCTCAAGTATTACCTCTATAAGAGGTATGTCTGGTTCCGCTCTGCTTCCCCAGCGATTTGGGGATCGATCCAGTCCAAAGCAGAGGGTTTCTCAACCATGTTGAGATATACTTTGAGATGCGGCCCCAGGCGTTTCCCACGAACAGAAGCAAAGTATGTTTTGTGATATCTTTGCTTTCTGAGAGAGCCTTGGCCTGAGCAAACCCTCTATGGGAGACGCAAAAACCTGTTGTCTTGAGTTTGTGGCTTCTTTTAAAAGGGTATTTGACATGCCCGCACATTCCGCTCCTGCTGCCAAGTCCCTCATGTCTATCAAACGCTATTAAATTCAATACTCTGACAGCAGAGGTTGCTTGGAACAATGAGGCTCTCTCCGATACCATGAAGGATGAGATAGCAGCCCGAGATATACCCACTGAGCTGGAGAAGTTGATCATGTTTGCCATCCTCATCGACTCCAGACTCAGAGAAAGACTCTCTTTTAAGGAGCGCTTTCGGAAGCCATCTGTACATTTGTCTCCGAGCTTTGCGGTCCCACCCTTGCCTCCCTCACCTCCCATGCCTCCCAATACCGAGTTGGTCAGTGAAGGTGAACCCATGCACTTGGGTTTCACACGTCTCTCTGCGGATGAGAGAACCTTTAGGAGGAGGGAGAGATTATGCCTTTATTGTGGCCAGGCAGGTCACTTTTTGAAGTCTTGTCCTACCTGTCCAGGGAATGCCCAAACCTTGAGGTCCTGTCACCGACAGACCTTAGGTGGCATTGTTTCCTCCCCAGTTATCCTGAAGGATAAGCCCCTGGTTTTGGTTACCCTTTTTTGGGCTGAGTTGTCCGTCGAGATACAGGCTCTAATCAACTCTGGGGCTGCAGGCCTGTTCATTGATGCTGCCTTTGTATCGAAGCACTCAATTCCGCTGCAGCTGCGTGACGCTCCACTTGTCATTGAGGCTCTTCACGGGAGACCTTTACAGCCTGCCCATGTCACTCATGAGACTGTTCCGTTATCCATGGCCGTAGGGGCTCTTCACCATGAGATAATCCAATTCCAAGTTATTTCCTCACCTAAGTTTCGGCTGGTTATTGGTTATCATTGGTTACAGAGGCACAACCCCTTTTTTGATTGGCTCCATGCTAAGGTTCTCTTCTGGTCGCCACAATGCAGTAAAACATGCTTCCAGAAGGTAGCCAAGGTCCTGTGCACCTCTTCCCTGCCAGAGGAGTACCGCGCCTTTTGGCCTTTTGTAACGCCCCGGCAGTTTTCCAGGAATTTATTAACAATGTCCTCGGAGATTTGTTGCAGTTATGTGTGGTGGTTTATCTCGACGATATTTCCTCATATTTTCCAAGTCCCTGAAGAGCCACCACACAGATGTCTGTCGTGTGCTTCAGCAACTAAGAGAGAGCAATCTCTATTGTAAATTGGAGAAGTGCGATTTCCATCGTGAACAGGTTAAAGCGGAGTTCCACATAAAAATGGAACTTCCGCTTTTCAGAACCCTCCCCCCCTCCGGTGTCACATTTGGCACCTTTCAGGGGGGTGCAGATACCTGTCTAAGACAGGTATTTGCACCCACTTCCGGCATAGACTCCCATGGGAGTCTATGCCTCTTCCTGTCCCCACTGCGCTGTCTCCTGGGAAACACACAGCTCCCAGGAGATAGCGGGGACCACTCACGATGCGCAGCGCGACTCGCGCATGTGCAGTAGGGAACCGGGAAGTGAAGCCGCAACGCTTCACTTCCTGATTCCCTCACCTAGGATGGCGGCGGCAGCTGCCGAGGACTGAGCGGGTTCTCGGCGTCGCCTGCCGACATCGCTGGACCCTGGGACAGGTAAGTGGCCATGTATTAAAAGTCAGCAGCTGCAGTATTTGTAGCTGCTGGCTTTTAATATTTTTTTTTTTTTGCGGTTTGGGTGGACTCCCTCTTTAAATTCCTGGGTTTTGTCATTTCCACTGCTGGCTTTTCGATGGACCCAGAAAAACTTTCAGCAGTCCTACAGTGGCCCCGACCCATGGGTTTATGTCCTCTGCAGCATTTTCTTGGCTTTGCCAACTATTATCGAAAGTTTATTCATAAATTCTGGTCTCTGGTCAAGCTCCTGACTGATATGACCAGAAAGGACGGTAACCCACAGAGTTGGTCTCCGGAGTCCATTAAGGCCTTTGAGAGTCTCAAGGCTGCCTTTGTTTCTGCTTCTGTGTTGGCACATCCTGATCCTACGTTACTTTTTATCCTTGAGGTTGACCCTTCTGCGACTGGAGTTGGCGCCCTTCTGTCTCAATGTCCTACCTTAGAGCGCTATGCATCCTTGTGGCTACTTTTCCAAGAAATTGTCACCTGCAGAGTGCAATCAGGAGATTGGTGACAGAGAGCTGTTAGCAATCATTTTAGCCCTGAAATAATGGAGACATCTCCTTGAAGGTACCAATGTGCCGGTTCTCATTCTTATTGACCATAATCTCACATTCTTGTCTGAGGCTAAACACCTCTCTCCCAGAAGGGCGCGATGGGCTCTTTTCTTATCAAGTTTCAATTACATTGTCTCATTCTTACCGGTACTAGGAATATAAGGGCTGACGCTTTGTCACAACAATTTTCCTCCACTTCTAAGATGGAGTCGGTACCTGTTCCTGTGATTCCTCCTGATCATATTCTGGCTACGGTTTGCACCAGTCTCACTTCTTCGAGTGACAAAATTCTTGCTGCTCAGGTCCATGCTCCTCATGAGAAACCTTATGACCGCTGCTTTGTCCCAGAGAGTCTCCGTACTGCCATGCTCCAGACTTACCATTCTCCCAAGGCTGCTGGCCACCCTGGGCAGAATCAACTCTTTTGGGCCATTTCCCAACAATTCTGGTGACCTAGTCTACGTGCTGATGTAACCGCCTTCGTAGCTGTGTGCTCAGAGTAAGACTCCACGGCACCTTCCAGTGGGTCTCTTACAACCCATATCCAATGGAGAGAGGCCCTAAACCCACCTGTCTATGGATTTCATTGTGGAGTAACCCAACTCCCAAGGCAACACAGTTATCCTTATGGTTGATTGGTTCTCGAAAATGTCTCATTGTATTCCACTTAAGAAGTTGCCCACTTCTAAAGAACTGGCTTCCATTTTTTCTCGGGAGATCTTTCGCTTACATGGGCTACCCAAGGCGATTGTCTCGGACAGGGGTAGTTAGTTTGTGTCTCGGTTCTGGCGAGGCTTTTGTGCGCAGTTGGGAATTCAGCTTGCTTTCTCCTCTGCATATCACCTGCAGTCTAATGGGGCTGCAGAACGAGCCAGTCATTGGAGCAATTCCTACAATTAAATTGGTCTATCACATAAAATCCCAATAAAATACATTTACGTTTTTGGTTGTAACATGACAAAATGAGGAAAATTTCAAGGGGTATGAATACTTTTTCAAGGCACTGTACATTTGCAGGAGAGCTTGTTCTTTTGACTTATTGGCCAGGTCACCAGATGAAAACAGAGGACAGGACAAAAGGCTTAAAAAAGAAAATGAATGAAGCCATTACATCCAAGAGTTGGTAAACTGAAATAGAATGTATGTGTGCTTTTGGGTTTAATAATTCTTATGTGTAATGTAAAAATAATCCAGCAAACACATTGTCATGATGAGACAAAAATATTTATTTGAATCCAAATATACCTATATAGGCATACCATAATGAATATAGACATCCATACTGTAGTACAAGATTCACAGGCTTGGTAATAAATGTGCAAGTACTAAAAGGTTAGGCAGAAGAAATGTACACAGCACTGTAGACATTCTAGATTATACAGTACTTCACATGGGATCTCACAATCATTTGTGACAATATATATCTACTGTAAACAATTTAAAAAAAATTTATTTTATTGTTTTTTTTTAGGGTTTAACCTCTTGCCAACAGAATGCATATATGTGGCGGTAAGAAAAGTGGACTTTAAACACCCAGCCACCACACATATGCATCCACAATAGCTTGGGATCAGGTGCTGTGCGCTCACTGCATGCTCCCAGCTTACTGCTGAGCTGTCACTAGTCACAGTTCTTGATCAGGAGCCAGTGGGACCAGCCCCCAATCATGTGACCACTATGAGAGCCAATCACAGTGGGCACATGATACTAATTCTGCGCTACATCCCTGGCATTAAAATAGAATTACAGCCCAACATTAACTAGTTTTAAAAATGTCCCCCTCACCCCCCTGCTACCTATACTTACTAATCTGTGTAAAAAAGATCTGTATACTTACTATCTTTAGTCTGCTCTGGTCCAATCACCTGATCCCCTGTGTTAGTGAGCAGCAGCTGCAGGGGAGAGGAGGGAGTGCTTGACAATGGCTGGGAATTCTGGGAGCTGCAAAATGGCTCATAGGCTCCCATGTCCCAGCCTTCATCAGCACTCCCTCCTCTCCCCTGCAGTTGCCATTGACTGACGCAGGGGAGCCGGAGCTGTGGATCCTGTGCTCAAATATGTAAGTATACAGATCTTATTTATACAGGTTAGGCAGGGGAGGGGGAGGGAACATTTTTACGACTAGTTAGTGTTAGGCTGGAATTCTACTTTAAAGCCCACTTAAGGGGGCACCAGAAGGCAGTGTTAAGGGGTTAAAGTAGAATTATATTATATATATATTATATTATTATTATTATATAGAATTATATTATTATATATATATTATTAATTATATAATTATTATATCTCCAGTGTATCCAGCATGGAATAATCGGATGGCAGTAAGAAGAAGAGGGCTGAGAATCCATACGGCAGGGCAAGTCTTAGATTTCCTGTGCTTCATCCTCTGGATTCTGGGCCATAAACTGGGTAGTGACCACTGGGCCAACTAACTGGTAGCGTTTAGCAAATGCATCAGGATCCCAGTTACCTGCAATAATAAAAAAAAAAATACTATGTATTAAATTACTTTAAAAAAAAAATGTTTTATTGTATTTGTCATTTTTACATGAAAATAAAAAACAGCGTCTTTAAAAAAAAAAAAATTATTAAAATTATCCAAATAAATACATATGTACAAAGTCATCAGTGTCCTTTTTCTGTACAAATATCAGTCTTGTACTAGTAGCTGTGTGGGTGAGAGAGTACTGACACACAGGAGAATTTACATACAAAGTGTAAAAAAAGCACAGCAAATAAATTAGGTCACCTGTAGTTAATCTAACGCAAATTAAGCATACCATGAAGAAATTCATAATCGTTATCTACAGTGAAAAATGCAAGATGCTTCTTCTGTCTTCACCCATTTTCTCACCTTTCCATCTATTAAATCTTCTGCCCGTGTTGTTTAAACTTTGGATAGTAAAACATTTTTTTCTGCCAGTAAATACCTTATACAGCCCACTTCCTGTTTCTTGTCTGGTCATTAGCCTAGGCTTATGACATCATACACAGCTCTCTCAATCTTATGAGAGTTTGCCAGGAAGGGAGGGGAGTGAGTCATAAGAGGGCCAATGAAAGCTGCAGATCTGCCTCTGTGTGTCTTTGTAAATCCAGGAAGTGAACAGGCAGCAGCTTCAGCTGCCCACAGTTAAAATGGATGCAGCCAAACTCAGTGGAGGGAGATTTCTGCAGCATATTTGGCAAGTACAGAATCACAGTATATATAAAATAATATACAAAAAGGTTGGAGGGAAGCTTCAGAATGGCAAAGATGTTTTTATTACAAATGATGTTAGCAGACTGCAGTTCCTCTTTAATGTGTTGGGCAGCCCTTCCTAATCAGGGAACAGGAAGGTGGAGCCAAGCAGGACTTTAAGTAAAGATTCGCTTAAAATTTTAGCTGCCTGTATTTTTGGATCTACTGATCCTTTTAAGCACTTGCCAACCACAATGTGTAAATATACGTTGAGGTTTGCAAGTGGTTTACCGGGATTATGGCTGAAGATATCAGCCATAACCCCGGTACTGTATTTTTCTGCATCCAATCTGAGCGGCCCTTAAGCTGGTGTTTCTCGGGCTTACCGCTTCCACTGGTTCGCCCGAGAAACCATCTGAGTGCGGCTGGCTGCTCCCATAGGTGAAAAAAGAGTTAACACTCTTTGATCGACTCTATGGCCTTGGAGGACTGGAGCAACGTCATGACATCACTTCCAGTCCAGGCTGGTAGAAAATCTTTTTTTTTTAAAGTGGTTGTTAACCCAAAAGTATGAATTACTGGCAGCTCCTCTATTATTGGCTGGCATACCACACTGTATA
Source organism: Lithobates clamitans (assembly GCA_037952925.1). Taxonomy (NCBI): domain Eukaryota; kingdom Metazoa; phylum Chordata; class Amphibia; order Anura; family Ranidae; genus Lithobates; species Lithobates clamitans. Next base: position 3,679,680 of record JBBGZY010001091.1, read on the forward strand.
GGTCTTTTTTAAAAACGAGGTATGTAAATACCTTTTAAGAGCTATCTTCAGGCCGGCCACGTGACTCGTGGCCGCTGTACAGCTCCGACACATGGCTACTGCAGGAGGGGGCAAGATCTCCCTCTGACGTCAGCTGGGGAGGTCACATGGCCACTGAGCCCCTCCAGCAGTAGCCCTGAAGACCGGCCACGGGTCACGTGACTGGCCTGAAGATGGCTCTTAAAAAGGTATTTACATGCCTCGTTTTTATACATATACTTATACAGTGTGCTATGCCTGCCTATAATAGAGGGGCTGCCAGTGACCATTTATCATTTTTTCTATTTCTACCAATAGCGGTGGGGGAGACAGGGACACAGACACGGAGCTGACAGGCAGGGAGGAGGGGGTGAGGGGGAGAGAGGAGAGCAGAGCAGGGCTGTGGATGACGGAGGGACATATGCTGACCACTGTAGTCAGGGCTCAGCAGCCATAATTATAGTGGTCAGCGCAGAGAGCGAGACACAGGAAGTGGCAGGATCAGCAAGGTTTTTTACAGTTTAGAGAGGGGCAGATTACACAGCACAAGCACTGTGCTGTTTAATGTGCTTTAGGGGAACATGATCTCTTTTTTTTTTTTTTTAGGTTAACAAACACTTTAAACGAACAAAATCATTTTATTTATCTTTTGCTTTTAAAAAGGTAAAACAGAGATTTGGGGTCTCCCTAAAGAGGACCTATCATGTTTATTTCTATTACAAGGGATGGTTACATTCTTTGTAATAGAAATAAAAGTGATAAAAAAAACAAAAAACAAAAAATTAAAAAGAGACAGTATAAAAAAATAAATAATTAAAAAAAAATGCTGTGCAAATACAGTGTGACATAAAAAATTGCAACAATCTCCATTTTATTCCCTAGGGTCTCTGCTAAAAAAAAAAAAAAAAGAAAAAAAAAAGTAAAATCTTTTGGGGATTATAAGTAATTTTCTAGCAAAAAAATACTGATTAAAACTTGTAAAGTGCCAGAAAAAGACTGGTCTGCAAGTGGTTACGGGTTCTTGCATGCAGTACTGATGTATTAATGGCAGATCTTCCTGGCAGAAAGTTTATACAAAAAAAAAAAAGTATGGTCTATGTAGTATGCATGTTTAAAAATCGTTATAAACCACTATTCAAGGGAAAGGTGTGATTTATGTGCACAAGAGCATAAAATACTGATCTGTAATGCAGATTTGTTTTTTCGTTTAGGAATATTTACATGCCTCTGTGTTCAGGCTCATTGAAAACAATGGGCTCCATTCAGAGCAATAAAAAAAAACAAAAAAACTTCACACCTAAAAACATGGTATTTTTGGGCTTATTTACACTAGTAGCAAGGGCTTCTGCTCCTCCTAAAAGCGATTCACACTCAGATCACTCTTCAGAGGTGTTTGACAGATGGCGAGGAGGCAATATGTCACCTAGTTACCGCCTGTTTCATAAATCCCCCAAGTGATGCACCACCACGGTTGCACAACGTTGTGGGGCCCTTACTGTGTGGCCCCATTCACTTAAATGGGTCATCTTCAGTGAGCAGTATTCCATGTACATGTGCTTCATTTTCAGCTATAGAGGGAGCGGTTGGGGGTGCAGTAAAACCGTGGCCCAACCATGTGGTTTTAGAGCCCTCTAAGTGTTAATGAGTTAATTTGCTGTTTTTGTGCAAGAACCCGTAAAGCTGTATTAAACCCCAAAACAAAAATGTATTAAATTGCAGCTTATCGATTCTTATATGTTGTGGCTGCATTTCCTTTCCCTCCCCCTCCCCCCCCAAGACCAACAATGCTGCTGTCCAAAGGAGTCTGCTTTACTACTCCATCCAGAATGCAGACACCCTAAGACAGGAAATGTGTTACTGGCGGGATCACCAGGTGAAATACAGAAAAAACAGCCTAAAAAAGAAAACAGATGCAGCCATCACAGCTAATTAGGGGTGCACCAAATGAGTTTTTTGGTGCTGAAACCGATACCGAAAATAAAAAATACACTAGGCCGAAAACCGAAACGGATACTGAAACAGCACCGATACCGAAAGTGACTGTTTTAAAAAAATATTTTTATACAGGAGATGGTCAGAGACTGGGGACATGGTACAGGTAAGTATGTGTGCCCAGGGGGACATGGGGTTGTGGTTCAGTGGCAGGAGACACGAGTCAGTGCAAAATCAAGTTAGTGCCACAAGATATGGCAAAGTGGGTTAGAGCAGGTAGACACAGGTCAGTGCAGAGAGATGTAGGAATGTAGGTTAGTGCTGGGAAATGAGGGTCAGGGTCGAGAGACAAGGGTCAGAGGAGGGGGGCACAGGTCAGAGCTGGAAGACATGGGTCAAGAGAAGAGTCGGTGCTGGGAGATATGGGGATGAGGGTCAGTGCTGAGAAATTAGGGTCAGGGTTGGGAGACAAGGGTCAGAGGAGGGGGACATGATGGTCCAGAGGCATGGGGTCAGAACAGGGGGTCATAGGTCAGCATTAGGAGACGAGGGCTGGGGTCACTGGTCAGTGTTGGGAGATGTGGGGTCACAGGTCAGTGTTGGGAGATGTGGGGCCACAGGTCAGTGTTGGGAGATGTGGGGTCACAGGTCAGTGTTGGGAGATGTGGGGTCACAGGTCAGTGTTGGGAGATGTGGGGTCACAGGTCAGTGTTGGGAGATGTGGGGTCACAGGTCAGTGTTGGGAGATGTGGGGTCACAGGTCAGTGTTGGGAGATGTGGGGTCACAGGTCAGTGTTGGGAGATGTGGGGTCACAGGTCAGTGTTGGGAGATGTGGGGTCACAGGTCAGTGTTGGGAGATGTGGGGTCACAGGTCAGTGTTGGGAGATGTGGGGCCACAGGTCAGTGTTGGGAGATGTGGGGTCACAGGTCAGTGTTGGGAGATGTGGGGTCACAGGTCAGTGTTGGGAGATGTGGGGTCACAGGTCAGTGTTGGGAGATGTGGGGTCACAGGTCAGCACTAGGCACAGCTCTAGGTCAGCATTAGGAGACGAGGGCTGGGGTCACAGGTCAGTGTTGGGAGATGCGGGGTCACAGGTCAGCACTAGGCACAGCTCACACCCCCCAGGCCACCTCTCACTGTCCTCTTCCCGAACACATCCAGCCTCCTCTGTTGCATCACATTGAAAGTGTCACCGACAGGAGCCCAGCCTGTACTGACAGAGCGATGCCTGGATGCCCCCCCGACCTGCCGGGACAGGCTGTAGAGGAGGCGCCGCAGGGACAGCATGTTGCCTGATGACATCCGGTGTCTTGCCGAGAAAGTTCCCCCGGCGGATAAGGACCCCCCTGTACTGCGCAGGCGCAGCGCTTGCGCAGTACGAACGACTAGGAGCCGTCGAAAATAGCCGAAGCTGAGAAACTTCAATCAGCTGTACACGGCACCTGCGCCCTGGTTCACGGCACCTGCGCCCTGGTTCACGGCACCTGCGTCCAGGTTCAAGCCCCACCATCCAAGTTGACCTAGGGGGGGAATAAAAAAGTGCAGAGCGAAGCAAGGCCGTGCCTGAAGCGTGGCGAGCGGCCCTCTTACAGGCGCCGTGTACAGCTGATTTGTATTCTTTTCTGCTTTGGCCATTTCCGCCAGCTCCTACTGCGCAAGCGCTGCGCAGAGGGGTGTCCTTATCCGCCGAGGGGAACTTTCTCGGAAGAACACCGGCTCTGGGTGACCAGCTAGAGGGGATAGGAGGAACCGCGGCCATGTGACCGGGGTGAGAGCTGACGTCGTGGTACCATGTGACCTCCGGAGAGAGGGCGGGAATGTATGGTGGGGAGGGAGGGAGGACAGGAGACAGTGCACAGAGCTGACACTCAGTGTGATATTGGAGGGGAGGAGGAGAAGAGAGGAGAGGACTGCGGTGCGCCGCGCCAAAAGGACACCCCCGTAATGGGCGGGGCCACGCCCAGCAGGCCCCACCCCTTTTTCAGCTCAATTATCGGCAAGATCTCTTTCGGCAAATTGACGAAAAGGCCATTTTCGGCCGATATTTCGGTGCATCCCTACATCTAACGATTGGTAAATTGAAATTTTTTCCATGATTGTGATGGAAACTGCTGCCTTCTTATATGTCCAGTTTAAATTGCCACAAATTTATACCAGATTTGTTACAAAATTGATATACTGTATAACTGAAACAGCTGAATGTTGTATTGCAGGGGTAGGCAACCTTTTCAGCACAGTGTGCTGAAAAATGTTTTCAAAGAAATTGAACGTGCCGATTTTATAACAAAAAAATGTCAACTTCACGCTTGCAATCATGAAAAGTATTTTTTATAAAGTAAATGCTGTTAACTACTTGAGTAGTGAGAAATTAATATCCTGCACTCTCACGCCTCAGATCAGCCCCAATTCACCTGCTCATCTGCCCCACCAATGTTCCCCCTTTCTAATCTGCCCCACCACTGTACCTCCCTACACATCTGCTCTACTGCCGTACCTCCATGCTCTTCTGTCTCACTACTGAACCATCTTCTCATCTGTCCTAACACTGAACTTATCTGCAGATGACTGCCCCACCACTGTACCTCCTGCACATCTGCCCCACCTCTGTTCCCCCTGCTCTTCTGCCCCATCACTGTAACCCCCTGCTCATGTGTTCCACTGATGTACCTCCTTTCTCCTCTGCACCCCTCTGCACATCTGCCCCACTTTTGTACCCCCCTGCTCATCTGCCCCACCACTGTACCTCCCTGCACATCTGCCCCACTGCCGTACCCCCATGCTCTTCTGTCTCACTACTGAATCACCTTCTCATCTGTCCTAACACTGAACCCATCTGCTCAACCACTGTAACCCGCTTTCTCATCTGCCCCACAACTATACCTCCTGCACATCTGTCTCACCTCTGTTCCCCTGCTCTCCTGCCCCACCACTGTAACCCCCTGCTCATCAGTCCCACCAATACACCTCCTTTCACATCTGCCCCACTGCTCTACCCCCTTCTTTTCTGTCCCACCACTGTAACCCCCTTCTCATCTGGCCCAACATTGAACCCCCCTGCTCATCTGCCCCATCACTGTATCTCCCTGCACATCTGCCCCACCTCTGTACCCTCCTGCTCTTCTATCCCACCTCTGAACCCCTCCTGCTCATTTTCCCCACTGCTGTACCCTCTTGATATGCAGAGTGGTGAAAGGAAGCAGAGATGAGACATCTACCTGTCCTGGCACACTCATCCTGGTGATCCATCTCTTGCATCCAGCCCATGTGCTTGTATGTGATGATGTATATGATGTCACATACAAGCATCTGGAATGGATGCACAATGATGAGCTCAGATCAGGGGTATTTACTGAAAGCAGTGGGCCTGGGTGCAGGATATTAAGTTGGGCCCCCACAGCTGAGAAAAAGTGCGGCGCTCTGCGCCACTGAAAAGGTTGGGTGTGATTTTCATTGGGCTGAATACTGGCTGTGGCTTAAAGGGACACAGAGGGTTCAGTAGTGACGCAAAGGTTCAGGAATAATTTCAACAAAGTTCCCAGAAGTTCAAAAGTAATTCCACAAACTGTCCCCTGATTGTAGTTTTCTCAATCACAGTGAAATCCCTTCTTTCTGAGATTGGTAGTGGCAACCAAGCGAGTCATCTTCCTCCAGGTGGTGGGCAGGGCTAGCAGGACTGTGATTGGCTTTAGCAGTAGCCAAGACAGTCCTCCTCCTCCTAGAAACAGGGACCGGAAGGCAAGTATGCTTATAAAAGGTCTGAATTAGTGTGTTCCCGGTGCTTTGCCCTACCCTCCATAGGAGTCTATCACCAGTTCAATGTACATAGCTGTGTTCACAGCTCTGTTTCTCAAGTTGAGCAACTTGGGACGGAGGGGGGACGGAGACGGAGGAGGAGTGAGGTTCTCTGCAGGAAAGTGGTCAAGCCTGGAGAGGATCATTATGGGTACACATTCAGTATCCCATAGTGATCTGATAGGTGCATTAGAGTGCAGGACAGGGGGAAAGTGGAGGAACCAACATGTTTGGGGGAAGAGGAGTCACAGCTTGGACCAAAAGGCAGCTGTGGACTGTGGTGGCAATGTTCTGTTTCAACCTGGTGCTCTTGCAAGCAATTTGGCCAGCCCTCTGCACCCTTACCCTAAGGCAGCACATTCATTTGAGTGGGCTGTCCAAAGCATCAAAATTGGTGCATATACCATTCCTGGCAGTGCAATACACATCCATCGGTGAAGTGTGTTGGGGTGCCATTTAGAATAAATGGCACTGCATCGCACCAATGCATGTAACCTGTATTGTGTTAACACACTTGTGATCACAACGCAATAGTGTGAGTATGTAAGGCACTGGTGTCAGAGAAATGCTTATATTATCACTGAAACCCGGTAAACCTTTTCTGTCATGCTCTTCAATTAAACAGTGGAAATTTTTTTTTTGTTCCCCCACTTGTACACATTTTTGGAGTGTGTGCGTGTATTCCCCACAAGGCGGCAATCAGCAAAGTTTGCAAATTATTCACAAGGTACAAGGGATAGTTCAATACATTTCATTGAGAACTTCCAGCAACCTTTGAGACATTAAAGGACTGCATGGTCTTCCTTGCAACCAAAGTTCTCATTCACCACTCTGCTCCTGCTTTGCCATCTTGAAATGAGATCCCACACATGAACAGACATGCCACAAGTCTCTGTTAGGTCTAAAAGACCTGACATAGACCCAACAGCATGTCTGTGCATACACAGCCACATCACATGTGAGTCAGGTCCTCTAGACTGGCAGAGACCTTGCAGCATTCTATACACATACACAGGTCTCTCTATAGGACCTGGCAGAGATCCACATGCATGAGATCTCTTGATGAAATACTGCCTCTTGGCATCTCAGAAGGCAGCAGGTGGATCTCCATCATCGTTGCCCAGATGAGGATTCAGAAAGTGGGGCTTTGCAAAAACAAAAAAGTATTTGTTTTCTTAAAAATCCAATTGTGTAAGTGGGAGGAGGAAGGCAGTAGATTAGAGAAAGTGTGTGAAGGTCAAACACGCTACTGGATTACTGCAAACAAAAAAAACAAAATGTCTCATTACTTATAAAAAATTCATATAGATGGACTGATAGGAGGCGGCGATCTTGGAAATTTCACAAATATGAAAACAGATGCTGCAGCAGATGTAAACCAAAAACTGGGGGAGACAAACTGCATCTTTAATACAAATTGTCACGGATCTACATAGTCTGGTGAAATACACAAATCACATATTGCTTGCCTGTTATACTGTATGTGGCCTAAATCTGCTTTTTTCACCTTCATTTTACAGTCTAATATTGTAGATAGCAATACCCTTCAGTACACATTACAAATGCCTTTGGCTGAGCTCACATGAGCATCTAAGGGGGTGTCAAACAGCAGCCCTCCAGCTGTTGCAGAACTATGAGTCCCATCATGCTTGTAACTGTCAGCCTTACAATGCCTGATGCGATTTGTAGTTTGGCAACAGCTGGGGGGGCTGAAGCTGTCCCCTGATAGCTCTGAGACCGAAAACTGAACGACCATATGACCGCCGATTGCTCAGTTCTCATTTTTCACTGAGCAGAGATTGCTAACTTAGGTCACCAGCTTTCTGCTCCTCCAGCACTCACTGGAGCGTCGGGCTGTGGAGGAGGTTGGAATGGCTGGCTCAGGCTCTCAGCAGTGTGCCAAGAGCCTGAGCCAGCTGCCAGTCAGGCACCAGGGTGGATCCTGACCTTAAATTCGGGATCCTTGCAGAGCCTAGACTAGCTCTGTGATATCAGCTAACTGCGGGTTTAAGTCCGCTGTCAGCTGAATCTGGGTCAGTCACAGGAGTTGGGTTTTAAGTCAGTGCTATATTTTCTCTGGAGATCTTGCCAATTAAAAAAGCAAATGAATACAGATATGTACTGTATGTAACAGCATCAGAAAGAGCCACTTCATGCTAGTCTTGGTTCATAATAAAGTAATTTAATTATGCTATGGAAATATAGTACACATAGGTAGAAGACAAAGGTGGTGAATGGGTATACAGTGAGATGTCCCTGGTTTTTCCTAGCAGCATGGGTTAATAATCTAGCACCCAGAAAGAGGGGTGAGGTGGCTGTGCGGACCTTACACTTTCTGCCATTTCTGCAATTTTCAGAAAGTTCAATTAATATCATGAAAAGGACACAAGAGATTAATGGGGCTGCACATGAGTAGGTGGGAGCTATTAAGGCTGCAATTCTGTCCCTATGAAACCCTCCAACAACCCCCCAAATAATTGTTCTATCACCTCTTCATCATGAAATCATTCCAATACAAGTTACCCGGCTATATCAACAATGAAAGATTTCCGCTTTGTTTTATAATTTGTACACAGAAATATAAAAAAGTACTGGAAACGAACACATTTCCCATATCCTATATCCTAGATCTTCTTAGAGGAACTCAGCATCTTGAAGATTGCACCACCTTGGGGAGATGTGCATGTCCCTAGAATATATAAAACTATTACAGATCTGATGCCCTTAATACATCACACAGAAAGAATAAATTCTAGATATTCAGTAACGTTCCTCAGGCCTGGACTAATATTCTGGCACCAAAATCTGCTGTGCGATCCCAAATTCTCCTAAAAATGATCCCGTCAATGTCACAGTCAAGGCTTTTGAAAGATTATAGAGCTAGAGTCCAGTCTATAAAAGTGAGGTCCAAAATACATAAAAAAAAAAAAACTTAAATCACCAGAATAATCAAAATATAAAATCTACCTACCTTTCATGGCATTTGGTCTGTTATATATGTTCAGTTTAACGCTTCCTTACCTGGCTTTTAACATCTCTCCTTTCTAACAGTCCCTTACCTGTTATAGGGTAATTGAACAGGTGTACCTAATAAAGTAGCCGGTGAGTGTATGGTATGCTTACCAGTAGATTGGTTTAACACTTCCTAGTGTGTGATAACAATCATCTTGTGTGTGCCATCTAAAAACATCCTACACTTGTTGGTGTTGTACACTCCTATGTCTTCTGATATATTACATACCCAAAGATTTCTCCTCGGGAAGCAGATCAAGTGTGGTGCTTGGATTCTGCATGTAGACCAAGACTTGGTATCTGTGATAACCTGTGCCTTTGGGAGGAGTTGGAGGCCTGTACTCTGGTGAGGAAAAGACATGTATAAGAAGTCAGAATTTCAATATAAAGTAAAGTAAAATATCCCACATTTCATAACACCCTAGACATGTAATCAGATCTGTATAGGCAGGACTTAGGGCCCCATTTATAAAGCAGTATGGGCATATTGGTGCTTAAAGAAACAACGCTGGAAAACGTAGAATGTACACCAACGTGCATTACGAATATGCATTACACTCTGCAAGCAGAGCGCCATTCATTCTAATGAGCGAAATAGCGAAAGGAGTGACCTATCAAAGTCATGTGACCGGCCTCGCCTTCACTCACATAGTTCTCTTTGTAGCGCTAAGAGTTTTATTACCAGGCGTTAGGCTTATGTCCATGGCATCAGTTTGAGATGCTTCTTAGAACTTTCATTTGACCTGCTTCAAGCAGGTTTTGCATTCCCGTCTATGGGAATGAAAATGAAAGTCACTTAAAGTGAAGAAAAGTCCATTGACACAAGCTCTTACACAAGTAGTGATATCTGCCCTTTAATATAAATAGTATTTGTCTTTGTGGATGAAAATGAAGGGCCAAATGGTGGTCCAAACAATGGTTGTCAACCTATGAGCTAAAGAGGGGCCTCAAATGGGGCCCCCGACATCACCAAAGGGCCACACATAAAGTTCAATATACAATGGGTATGGAAAAGAATCACACCCTTTAAAATAATCACATTTTGATGCTTTGCAGCCTGAAATGAAGACAGATACAGTTTTTGTTTTATCTAGCTGTATTTACTCAGTGCAACTTATAACATTCAAGTGAAAGATACAACACAACACGTCAGAAAAAAATACAAATTCAAAACAGAATCGCTGAGTTGGAAAAAGGATCACCCTCTTGTGTCAGTATTTTGTTGGACCACCTTTTGCTTTAAATACAGCCTTTAGTCTGTTGGGATATGTCTCAACTAACTTTACACTTCTAGATTTTGCAATATTTGCCCACTCTTCTTTACGGAACTGCTCAAGTTCAGTTAAATTTGATGGTGACCGTTTGTGGACTGCAGGCTTCAAGTCATTCCACAGATTTTCAATGGGGTTTAAGTCTGGACTCTGACTAGGCCATGCAAGGACATTCTCCTTCAATCACTGTGTGGTAATTTTTGCCGTGTGCAGACATACCAAGTCTCCCGCATTTCTGTGGTGGCTCCCGCACACACGCAAGTGCCTCCTGATCTCCCGGGAATGATCGGTGCGGCGGGGAACAGCTGTGAACACTGATCTCCTTTGTATAAATTTTTAGCTGACAGCCGCTTCTCCTCTCCCTCCCACGACTGTCAGCTAAAAAGCTATACACGGAGATCGGTATTTAGAGCTGTCCCTCCTACTGCACCAATCATTCCCAGCTGTTTCCCTGTTGCTCCTCCCCCAGCCCCCTCCATGTCCTTCTCCGCCCCCGTTTTCCCCCGGCCACCGTGTTCTCCTCTACTGCTCCTGTCCTCCTCCTCCGCCCCCCCATCGTCCCCCGCAGCCGGCTCCCCATCTGTCAGGAATTGGAGGGACACAGTGAGTGAGATCGTTCCTGTGATAACTGAGCAGAGTAAGCTGTTCTCTGTCTCAAAGGGGAGATGTCAGAGGTTTGTTTAAACCCCTGACATCTCACGAAAGCCCCACAAAAAGTATAAAAAAAAATTTAAAAAAATGTAAAAAAATAAAATAAAAAAAAAACTACTGACACCACTCTCCCCTGCCCTACCAACACTGTCCACTGCCCCAACCCCCTCCCCCCAACAAGCAGTGTGAAAAAAAAAAATTAAAAATTGTAAAAAAATCAATTATTAAAAATAAAAAAACTACTAACACCGTCCACTGCCACATAGTTGATGGTTTGCTTGAGTTTGCACTGCCAGGGACTGAAATGTTCCAAGAAAGCTCTTTTCATGCTGAGCTAATCAAAACGATCACAGTTGAATGTCAAATGGCTTTGTGCCATTGAGAAGGCGATTAGCTACACCTGATTGAGTTTACAAGTCAGCGCAGCGATTCTCTTTTTGAATTTTTATTTTTTTCTGACATGTTGGTGTTATATCTTTCACTTAAATGTTATAAATTGCACTGAGTAAATACAGCTGGATAAAACAAAAACTGTGTCTGTGTTTATTTCAGGCTGCAAAGCAACAACATATGATGATTTTAAAGGGGGGGGATTCTTTTCTATACCCACTGTATATTGCTTGAGAGGACTATCAGAAACTGCAGACCTAATAGAGGAAATGAGGATCAGAGAGTGTGGACATGCTACGTTTTTGGCTGGGAATATCCTACAGAAGACAATACGAAGCTGGGAACATATTACACAAGGCCAGTAGAGATCAGTGCTATTACCCCTAATCAGTGTTTCCAACTACAGATTGCTGAGGTCTGAGGGCCACATATAAACCAAAGGACTGCATGCAGCCCTTGGGATGCAAATTGGGCACCAGGGGTATAACATATGCTCTGAACAATGTAATGAAATCAATGAAATGATTCAATTTGTCCTGCAGTGATCTGTTTTGTACTTGGAGGACAATTCTGGTTTGTAACCACTCCACTCTCAGAGGAGTGCCATGCTGTATACAGTGGTACTAAGATTTAGGGTAGTATGCACCCTAGGACAAATGCCCAGAACCAAGTGTGCATTATAGGTATTCGTCCCTGGGTGCATACTGCCCTAAATCTTAGTACCACTTGGTGCACCGTCCAGGAACAGCAGCTTTTAGCCTCTCAGAGTTTTACAGGCTGTTGGCAGTGAGGCTGGACAGTGCACTTGTGCCTTCTACCCACAATAAAGCACCAAAATCTCACGCACAAGGGCTAAAGGACCAGTGTGAACGAGGCCTTAAAGAAAAACTGTTTTTTGTTAGGGCAGTTTACAGTACCCACTATTTCTAATGACAGATTAGCCCTGATAACTGGGTAAGGTTGCCACCTGTCCGGGACTCACCCGGACAGTCTGGGTTTTGAATCATGTGTTTGGGTTTTAGTCCACCTGAAACTCAGACACATTGTTCAGACAGGAATATGGCTTGGAACAGGGCTTGACAGGAGTGCACTATGTGCACCGCATTACTATTCTCTTTGGAGTGCCCAAAAGTCTCTCAGGTCTGTTACAATGCTATAGTGCAGTGATGGCGAACCTTGGCACCCCAGATGTTTTGGAACTACATTTCCCATGATGCTCCACTACACTGCAGAGTGCATGAGCATCATGGGAAATGTAGTTCCAAAACATCTGGGGTGCCAAGGTTCGCCATCACTGCTATAGTTTATAAAAAAACAAACAAAAAAAAAAGGCCCCTTTCACACGAACGGACCATTCAGGTTCGCCTGTCAGTTTTGTTGGCGGACCTGAACGGGCGCTCCATGCTAGTCTATGGAGCGACGGATGTCAGCGGTGACATGTCCGCTGACATCCGACCCGGTCCGATCCGCTAAAATCAGAAGCATGGCGATACGTCGCATCCGCCCCTGGCGGATCGGATCAGGTGAGATCTGATGAAAAACGGACATGCTGTCCGTTTTCATCCGATCTCTCCATAGTAACCAGCGGCGCTCGACAAGCCCCTCCCCGCTCAGTGAGCAGAGAGGGACCTGTCATCCGCCGGCTCAGCGGAGATCAACAGAGAGATCTAACACTGAGCTGGCGGACGGAGGCGGACTCCGTGCTAGCGGATCCGCCTCGTGTGAATGAGGCCTAAAGTGTTCGGGTTTGGCTTGAAGAAAAAGTGGCATCCCTATAAGTGGGCCCTTTAGAGCAGTAGTGGTCACACTACTTGACACACAAATGCAGCCTCTGATATTACCAAAGGGCCACACATAATATTTAGTGAATGTTATATCACAGAAAGCTGCCAGAAACTGCAGCCATTCTACAGGAGATAGCCAGAGACTCTGGTCCTGCTACAAGAGATTGTGAACATTCCTGCAGAAGGTGGTCAGAGACTACAAACTATAGGACTTGTTGGGGACTAAGGACTTGCTTCAGGAGACTAGTCATATTACACGAGACTGTTGTAGTTCCCTTGAAAATGATTGATTCCACATTAAATATTACTCTCAGCACAATCCTTCATAAAAGATCATAAAAAGAGGAAAAAGGCACGACAGCACAGAAAAAGTAAACGTAGTGTGAAAGAAAGAAATTAAAACTCTTTAACTATTAAAAGCTAAAAGAATTCTTGTACTGGATTGAGTAAGCACCAAAACACATATATCAGTATACCTCAACTCCAGATAGTGAGATTTTTTCTCTTATCTGTTGTGTCTTTGAACCTCGGTCGTGTCCTGAAGAAGCCTAACGGCGAAACGCGTAGACGCACAAGGGCTCACTGTACAACTGTATAATGCATATGTATTATGGGTTTTACTTTTAAAATAAGTGTGTATATTTTGTTATTTTTTAATAAACATGATGATTTTTTTGCAATATTTCTTTCTCCATTGTTTCCTGGCCCATAAAGTCCGGTTTTGGTAGTACTGCCTGTATTGCCACCTTTTTTCCCCTATACTACGGATGCGGCTTTGGAGTGCCTTCATTCTATCACCAAAACACAGAATACTGTCTACAGGGGCCCTAAGGGACACACAATACGTGCAAATGGGCCACAATTGGACACTAGAAGTTTAGAGGATAACGACTGAATGGTTTTGTGCATTTATAAACACTTTCAGAAATTTTCTAATATGTCCCGTTGAAAAGGGGAGTAAAACGCCTTCATGCTCATAGTATAGGATAGCAAAGTAAAAGCAAATTAATTTGGCTGTTTTAAAGTGGTTGTAAACCAATTGAGGTTTTTTTTTTTTTAGGCTTACCTCCAAGGTAAAGTCATAACGTGCTAGCATGCATCGCATACTAGCACATTCGGTGAAACTTGCCTGAAAAACGAAGCATTCCAGCGATGCAATGTCATTGCTGGAGGCCGCTTTCATCTTCACCCGTCTTGCCTGCGGGTTCGCGGACTCTGGCTCTGTGACTGCCTGGAGCCGCGATGACATCACTCCCACGCATGTGCATGGGACGCGCCGTTCATGGTACAGGGCTCTGAAGGAACGGCACGGGCAGCCATTCCTTCAGAGCGCATGCGCCAGTTATGTCACTGGCTGCATGTACACTAAATATCTCCTGAAGGGTACACGTTTAGGAGATATTTACACTACCTAGAGGTAAGCCTTATTATAGGCCTAACTCTAGGTAAAATTTTATGCTGTAAGTTTACTTCCACTTTAAGGTGAAGTGAGAACTTTTACTTTATACACCTGTATTTTCCTGTGTTTGTGTTTCCTGTATTGCTCAAATCAGTTCTATGTGTCTTCTTAGATGGGCCGCCAGTCAAAGTATGTTATATTGTATTCTGTAGCTGCCGGTCCTTTTGCCTCTTCCAAGCATTTCCATTTCCAAGAAGTGGGTAGCAACAATGAAAGAGCTCATATAAACACATACAGGATGTGATTCAGATGAAAAGTCTGCAGAATCACTGCTGGAAGAGGGAACAGGGTGAATTGAGCCCCTTAGTCCCTGATGGGGAGAGCAGAGCTTCTGATAGGAGGGGCAGTAGAATGAGCTGAGCTGCTGAGTCACTGTGGAGAGGGTGAGCTGAGATGCTGAGTCACTGTGGAGAGGGTGAGCTGAGATGCTGAGTTACTGCTGGAAAGGGGGAGCAGGATGAGCCAAGTCACTGTTGGTGAAGAGGGATGGGGAGGGTGAGCAGAGTCGGCTTAGAAAAGGACTTTAGTCCTTTTGCTATGAACCTGAGGATACATTGCTCCACAGTGCTGGCAGCTACAGAGTACATTAGGGGCTTTAATTAAAGCTCATTTACTGCTTGTTAATATGTAAATATTTGAATGTCCATAGCCTAGTCACAGGTACATCTTACCTGATAAAATTCTTCCTGAGAGACTTTTCCCAGTCTGAAGATCCTCACCCTACAATAAAATATAATGTATTTTCATAAGGCAAATAATATGAGGGAGACTTCAAAACATGCTTTTATGTCAAGTAGAACTTAGTATAAAAACCTTCACAAGATTGTAGCAGGTAATTCTAAGAATGGTGCTTTCATTGTATACTACTTAAAGTGGTTGTAAAGCCACTGGATTATAAACATACAATCCCCTCTGTTAGAGTGTCAGTGTCTGTGCTTTATAAAAGAAAAAAAAAAAAAAAAAAGAAAAGCAGATTGCTACCTTATTTCACAGTGTCTCCCGGCGCTCATGTGACTGCACGGCTCTCTCCTCTCCCAGGCTGACAACTACAGCGGGAGTAGCTGCAGATGACAGAGGCATGTAAACTGACTACTGTGTCTGGGCTCAGCAGCCATGATAAACCGTGGTCAGTTTACAGAGGGGGAGAGCAAAACCAGGCAGGATCAGCTAGGTATTTCAGGTGATACAAGGGGCCAAACGACACAGCACAAGCATTGTGCTGTTATGCAGCAGGATAATACTTTTTGTGGGGGGGTTTACAAACACTTTAACACATTCTCTTTCTGCACTCCTCACAAATCCTGTCCAAAAACCTGCAACTAAGTATCCAAACTTTCATAATCCTGTTGCATCCCTTAGCTGGTTAAAGTGTACCTTCAGTCCCCCCCCACCGGTGCTGCCATTACAGCGCATGCACAAAGAAACAGAAGGGCCCTGCTCAAACTCCAGGTCCTGGCAGAGCCCTCTGGCACATCTGTGCACACAGGAGATTTCCTGCGCACCAGCAATTCAACCAGATTGGAGTCTTTTATGCCTTCACCTGAAATATATGAATAAAGCATATCCCTCTATAGTGTGTACCAGTGGCGACTGGTGCTCAACATTTTTTGGGGGGCACAAACAAACTGCAAAAAACAAACAAACATCAATTGCAGCCTCACTGACCCATCAAACGCAGTCACTGTACCATCAAATGCAGCCACTGTGCCCATCAAATGCAGCCACTGTGCCCATCAAACGCTACCACTGTGCCCAAACGCTCCCACTGTGCCATCAAATGCTCCCACTGTGCCCCATCAATGCTGCCATTGTGCCTCCCCCCCCCCGGCACGTACCCTGTCTCAGTGTGGCAGCGGGTGACAATGGTGAGCGGTTTCCTCCTGTGCTCGATGTCTTCTCTGGTCCTCTTCTATGATTGAACGCCTGATAGGTGTCCAATCACAGCGCCTGTCATTTCAGCCAGATGATGGGTAACAGACCCGAGCACCTGATTGGCAGAGAGGCGGTTCATTGTTAGGAAAGTGAATATTCATTCACTTTGCTAACACAGCTGAGTGAACTGCGAGCTCCAAGCACGGCATTCGCTGTTTACCTTTTTTGACCCTTATGACTCTGATCAGGTGCTTCAAAAAAATACCCCGTTGCTGTAATTCAGGCGTCCGGCGCCCGAAAAGGGGCCGGGTGCCTGAATAGGGGGTGCAATGCATGAATCTATCTATTGGTGAGAGAGGGGTGGCTGGAGAGAGGCGTCGGCGTCCGTGCGCCCTTATGAACCCCTAGCCACTGGTGTGTACTTGTCTCAATTAACCGCTTGCCAACCAACTGCCGCAGTTGTATTGCGGCAACATGGCTCGACTGCATGAATCGCCGTCATGTTACTTCGGTAACATATATGGCCACCATGGGGCGCGCGCCCCCTGCTCGCCCATGGAGCCGATGCAAGTGCCTGGGTCGCGATCGCCCCCCGGACCCCAGACTCCCACGATCACTCGGGGCACACCGAGAACCGGGATCTGTGTGTGTAAACACACAGTTTCTGGTTCTCTGAGGGGAGAACGAACAGATTGTCTGTTCAGAGTATGAACAGCAATCTGTCATCTCCCCTGCACAGTCCCATCCCCCCTTCAGTTAGAACACACAATAGGGAACACATTAACCCCTTGATCGCCCCCTTGTGGTTAACCCATTCACTGCCAGTGACATTTTTACAGTAATCAATGCATGTTTATTGCACTGATCGCTGTAAAAATGCCAATGGTCCCAAAAATGTGTCACAATTGTCCAACGTGTCCGCTATAATGTCGCAGTCCTGATAAGAAAAAAAAAAACAATTTTGCAGATCCCCGCCATTACTAGTTGAAAAAAAAAAAGAAAAATGTATAATAAAAATGCCATGAAACTATCCCCTATTTTGTAGACGCTATAACTTTTGCGCAAACCAATCAATATACACTTATTTATTATAGCAAAAAGTAAAAAATATTGCGTTTTTGTCAAAATTGTCGCTTTTTTTGTTTGGGTGCAGCGTCGCACGACCGCGCAATTGTCAGTTAAAGCGACGCAGTGCCGAATCGCAAAAAGTGCTCTGGTCAGGAAGGGGGTAAAATCTTCCGGGGCTGAAGCGGTTAAGAAAATAAAATGTCATTTCTGTCTGCTGCTTCGCTGAAGCTGATTTAAAGCATCAGCTCTGTTCCTGTGTGAAGGGTCTGTGCCCCCTGTTTTCTGAATTCTCACACAAGCTTTATAAAATGTAGCACTTCGAACAGATGTAGAGAAGAGAAGACTGCATATAAACAGGTACAACTTATGTAGGAGGATTTGATACATCTCTGTTTATCACCTGAGGCCAGTCACTTCACTGAGTATATGTAAGGGTTTGCAACCACTTTAATTCTGCGTATTTAGATCACCAGACATTTTACTGATCATTTGGGTATGTCTCTGCCAGCAGCATAAATCAACCTGATTAGTCTGGTGACTGACTACTATAGAACATGCATACTACTAGACGAAGCAGGACACAATGGACGACAATAAGAAATGGTTGCCTGGTGTGTAATTCATTAGACATGTGCACTGCCATGGAGGAAACAGGTTCCACGTATTAAATTGGAAACATTACAAGAGGCGAAGGACTTGGGCAGGCTGGCAGTCCCGAACCCATACTATTACTTCATAGCGGCTCAGTTGCAGCACCCAATGGGATGGCAGCACCCCGGGTCCTCTGACCCCACAAGCAATATTGTATGCACCCTACTTTCGGGCGAGGGCCTTGCGGAATGCATAGAAATGGGAGAATTCCCAAAAATACCCGAGTACCAAACTATTGTGCTTATAGATAAAATATGGAACAAGGCCAAACACTTTCAATATGTAGGATACTCTGAATGGTCACGTATCTGGAACAATAGCAACTTTCCCGAATTATGGAAATTGCAAGGCTTTTTCGCGTGGTCTAGAAGCGGGGTGGTATACGTCCCGCAGCTATATCGAGGCGGACACCTACGGGATTTTCAATCGCTGAGGGAGGAATATGGTCTACCAAACGTCTTGTTTTTTCAATACCTACAACTTAGACATGCCATTTCAGCACAGGTTACACGGTCCACATGGGAATTAACTAGACCCTCGGTGCTCACACAACTAGTAACATCAACGTCTAGGAAAGGACAGATATCATCTATATATGGCTCCCTAATATCGCAGGTACCCAAGACTATGACATTAAAATGCAGGACAAGCTGGGGGGGAAGATATAGGCCACAACAGACGAGGAAGGGTCTGCTATAATGGAGAATGTACCCAAGGTGTCACTCTCCTCTTCCCAAAAACTCACACAACTATTCATTATACACCAAACCAACCATACCCCATATAAACCACACAAATGGCATAGAAGAGATGACCCATTTTGTCCTCGTTGCAGGGTAGATAACGGTACCCTTATTCACATGCTCTGGAAGTGCCCGAAACTGCAAAGGTACTGGTCTGAAGTAATTAACTCTATTAACAAAATATGGAATCTTACATTTGCAGTTGACCCCAAGCTGTGTCTGCTGGAATGGTTAGACAAGGAACTATATACGCCACACACCTACATTGCCATTCTCAGAGTCTTGTTTATTGCCAGAAAACTTATAGCTAGAAAATGGCTTTCGGTGTCGCCGCCAACACACACAGAGTGGGTTAATGCCATAAATTACACAGAGGTAGCCCAACAAAATTTGAAGATATATGGGATCCCTGGTTGGAGGTACCTGGTTTAGCTCCCTTCCATCTGGTCCAGAACAGAGTACTTGGTGGTAGGACATAGACGCCCGCCCCCTCTTATGAGGATGGAGGTTGTTTATACTAGGTGGGTAAAGGATGGGATGGTGACATAGAGACTCAGAATGTGGATCAATCTGAAATAATATTCCTGAGAAGATGTCCTACTCTGTAGTGACGAGTTATATGGTTTACTTTTATAGGAGTTGAATGGAAAAACACTGGAAATCCCCCCCCCCCCACTGTTTTGGGGGGGTAACTCTACACTGACTGATTGTCCTTTTTAGGACCGGGAGCAGAGTAGGGGAACAGAACACTAAAAGAACAAAATTTTACAGCGCACACATGCAAAAAAGACATTGACCTCCTGCAAGGCTTATTATGGGTGTCATATCTTATCTAGGTGTTTTAACCTAGACATTTTCAAAAAACATTATCAAAAAATATGGGGATTTGGTCACACCATATTGCTATATGATGCTTAAGCCCACTTACTGTGACAAAGTACCCCATGATTAGTGGCAGTAAGTGGGCTTAAACACCATATAGCAATATGGTGTGACCGAATCCCCATATTTTTTGAAAATGTCTAGGTGTTTTAAATAAGCCTTGCAGGAGGTAAATGTAGAGATTTGTCTTCTTAAATGGACTGTAATTTCACATAAAATAATGATGCAGGAGAAGCAAATCCGATCGGCTGTACATCTAGATAATAATATGTCCTTTGCAATGCTATTTGATGTATGTTTTTGTTTAATGGAAGAGTTTTTCTCTATGTTTTACCAATAAAAAAAAAAAATCGGATTTAAATAAAAAAAAAAAAAGACGTGCACTGCCGAAAAATTAGTTTGTTTTCGTTTTATTCTTTTTTTTTTTCGTTTTTCGGGTCGTTATGATCGCAATTTGCAAAAAAACAGAAATTCAAAAAAAAAAAAAGTAAAAAAAAAAAAAAATTAAAAAAAAATTAAAAATTTGGAAATTCGAAAACCCGAAAAAAATAACTAATAACTAATATACTATTACTAACTATTAAAGGGTAAGTTCACCTTTACAGAAAACTCTGTAAGGTGAACTTACTCAGGTCCCCCTCCTCGCCCCCTGGCCTGCCGCAATCTCAGGTCCCCCTCCTCGCCCCCTGGTCCCGCTGACCTGACCCGCCGCAATCTCAGGTCCCCCTCCTCGCCCCCTGGTCCCGCTGACCTGACCCGCCGCAATCTCAGGTCCCCCTCCCTCCTCGCCCCCTGGTCCCCCTGACCTGACCCGCCGCAATCTCAGGTCCCCCTCCCTCCTCGCTCCCTGGTCCCGCTGACCTGACCCGCCGCAATCTCAGGTCCCCCTCCTCGCCCCCTGGTCCCGCTGACCTGACCCGCCGCAATCTCAGGTCCCCCTCCCTCCTCGCTCCCTGGTCCCGCTGACCTGACCCGCCGCAATCTCAGGTCCCCCTCCTCGCCCCCTGGTCCCGCTGACCTGACCCGCCGCAATCTCAAGTCCCCCTCCCTCCTCGCCCCCTGGTCCCGCTGACCTGGCCCGCCGCAATCTCCGGTTCTAAGCCCCTAATTCTAATTCCACATGTCTATAATTCACCTATCCCTCCAGCTGCACTTACTAAACGTAGACGTTACAGAGTGCTAGTATGGGCACTTAGTATTCCTTAGGAACAGCGTGGTACAAGCTGGAGTTCTTTTGTACCGGCAAGAAAAGAAGAAAGCTTTGCCCGTCACTCATAACAAGGATCTGTTTTATACCAATTGAATACATTTAACAACATTTTATCACAGCTTCTTGGTTTATAGTAGACTTTGTACTTGTACTGCAGATTTTGGTTATAATAAAGAAGGGGGTTCACTCGCACTTCTAAGATTCTTCACTTTCAGGTTATTAATTACTGAAGTGTATTACCCTGGTGGTGTCCTTTAAACAGTGAAAGGTCAAGCACATGAGAGATTTGCATTATGAATGGTGAAAAGCACTAACTTCCCTATTCTGGCTCTGCAATGGGCTGGTAAAAGCTCCGTTAAGAGCTGCGTATATTAGTAGCAGATTTTCAATTTAAAAAAAAAAAAAAAGTTGTAACAGTTATCATCTTGTTGCATGATCCCTGCATGCAAAAAAATGTGCACAGTACAAGGAGATGACACATCGTGTGTACTGCATATTGTCCATGTCACACCAGTGAAGAGCCATGAAAAAGCAGAAGTGGTGGGAGAAAATGTGATGACGGGGGCAGAGAAAAATGTATGCTTCATGTAGGGGATCCCTGACACTGGCTGTGTGGGTGGCCATGTGGGAAAGCCCCACGATGGTGAAACTACTTTGCTGCATAATGCCAAGTTACTCTGCATTTATATCCAGCGTGTACCTAAATAGACTTATATGATGCAAACATAATTAGCCGTATTCTGAAAAGTTAGATAGCCACTTGAGTCCCAGAGCCTTTTACCTTAATATTAAAGTGAACCTGTATTTCACAATTATACAGGTCCTGCCTGCAGCAGCACATAACCACCTTACAATTTTTACCCCTGCTGAACTGTCCGATTGGCTGAAACAAAACCAAAAATGCTGATATATCTGGGTATGGGGGTGCTTGTGACTCGCTCTCCTACCCACATGTGTTCTCCGCTCTGTGAAGTCAAGCTGCAACTTGGGATTAACAGATGGATTTTTTTTGCCCCCATGGATAAACGGAGGGGTGGGGGAGCATAGGGAAGAAAAAAATATAAGCTGCTGCATGGGCCAGCATGAAAAGGTATTGTGCAGTCACGGTGCTTTAACCACTTCAGCCCCGGAAGGACCAGAGCACTTTTTGCGATTCGGCACTGCGTCGCTTTAGCTGACAATTGCGCGGTCGTGCGACATTGCACCCAAACAAAATTGATACCCTTTTTTTCCCCACAAATAGAGCTTTCTTTTGGTGGTATTTGATCACCTCTGCGGTTTTTATTTTTTGCGCTATAAACAAAAAAAGAGCAACAATTTTGAAAAAAAAAAAAAGCAATATTTTTAACGTTTTGCTATGATAAATATCCCCCAAAAATATATAAAAAAGCAATTTTTTTCCTCAGTTTAGGCCGATATGTATTCTTCTACATATTTTTGGTAAAAAAAAAAAAAAAATTGTAATAAGCATATATTGATTGGTTTGCGCAAAAGTTATAGTGTCTACAAAATAGGGGATAGTTTTATGGCATTTTTACTATTTTTTTTTTTTTATTAGTAATGGCGGTGATCTGCGATTTTTATCATGACTGCAACATTATGGCAGACACATCGGACACTTTTAACCATTTTCATTTATACAGCGATCAATGCTATAAAAATGCACTGATTACTGTGTAGATGACACTGGCAGGGAAGGGGTTAAACACTAGGGGGCAATCAAGGGGTTAAGTGTGTCCTAGGGAGTGATTCTAACTGTAGGGGGGATGGGCTACTACTCACATGACAGCGATCACTGCTCCCGATGACAGGGAGCAGTGATCTGTCATGTCACTAGGCAGAATGGGGAAATGCCTTGTTTACAAAGGCATCTCCCTGTTCTTCCGCTCCGTGACACGATCGCGGGCACCTGGCGGACAACAAGTCCGCAGGGACCTGCAGTCACGGTCATGGAGCACGCGGTGACGCACGTGCGCACCCACAATGCCGCATCTTAAAGGGGACATACCTGTACGTCCTTTTGCCCACCCGTGCCATTCGGCTGACGTATATCGGCGTGCGGCGGTCAGGAAGGGGTTAAGGCCCAAATCCAGGCTCAATACGGTACTTTAGAGTAAGACGGCTAAAGAAGCCTTTACCTTAGCTTCATAGTGCTATGCTGCTGCCTTACTTCAATCTGTTGTTAAAGTAAAAGCTTAGTCCTACTGAATAGTGGAGTTATGGCTCATTTACACTTGCTTCAAAACATGACTTCAGACACGCTTTTTTAAAACTGTCTGAACAGCAGTCAAAGCACGTGTTTCTAAATAAAACAGTTAGCTTACAGTCCTGTTTACACCTTGTTTTTGCTTTGCTTTAAAAATTAAACCCCATGTCGCTTTAGTGGTGCTTCAAATCGTCTTCAAAGCCTCCATAGAAGTCTATGACAAACCTGGCTTGAAGCACCTGCAGCTTTTGAGAGGCTTTAATTCAGCTTTAGCTTTGCTTTGTTTTGGGAGGTAATGCAGGTATAAGATATAGACACACACACAATCTGCCAAGCTTCATTAAAGCTTTAAAAAAAGCACCACCAAAGCATCACGAAGCATCGCAGAAGCACCACCGAAGCCTCAAAAACACATCAAAAAAGCATGTTGAAGCGGTAGGCGCTTTAATGTGTGTTGAAGTCGAAGCAAGTGTAAATGAGCCCTTAGAGAGTTAGCCGCGGGTGATGAGGCTACCTGAATACTATAGCCGGCTTTGGAGGTTCCTTTATTCAATCAGTTTAGCGTGGATAAGGGAATTGACTAATGCTGGCCATGTATAACTAGCTTAAAGCTTGGAGAACTTCAAAAGATTGTATGCCATTGTGCTGCTGTGCATAATTATTACAACAAAAACTGTTATTGAAAAAAAATTAAAAAAAATCTAACTTCTGAGTCCAAAGAGGGAAGAAAATGTTGATAACCATTTAAATATGAGGCGTGTCTAAAAAGTTCAGTGAATGGCATAAGAAAACAAGCAAAACAGAAGATACAAACAATTTACCGTTATTGGCCTTCAAAATAATCGCTATCCTTCACAACACACATTTGCCAATGTTCATAAAGCTTCTGGAAACTCAGCAAAGGCCTCTTTAGGAATAAATCACAGAACCGCTGGCACACATTCTTGGATTCACACATTCGTCACGTCCACAAAACATGCTCCTTTCATGACGCTCTTCAGGTGGGGAAACAAAAATAAGTCCGCCGGTTCACGGGAAAGATGAGATGGTGTATGCCATTCGATTGCCCGCCGCTTAGATTCCAGATCAATATGGTAGCACAAGGTCTGATCCCGTGATTAATGGTTCGCAGAAAGGATGGAACCTGGTCACACATGGTAATGAAATCTCCAGAGGTTTCCATCCATTGTGATTTTTGTTAGTCTGTCAGCTTATGCTGCACAAACCAGAACAGATCTTCCACTTACCCAAATCTTCACAGACGATGGTGCTCACTGCGTCCTTGCTAATAATGCCTAATACCTCCACCATCAATTGTAGTCAGTCGCCGATCTCATGCCAGCATTTGTTGCACTCACTCGATCATGTCTGGGGTTCTGCTTGTTGGTGGCCAACCTGAATATAGTTGCGAAAGTGTTTTAACTGAGCGTAAACACATTTTCTGTTCATGGGCTTCAGTCCCATACACTTACATCAACATTTCATGCATCTCCATCGCCGTTTTCCCCAATTTGTAGCAGACCTTGATGCACCTGGCCCAGGTTGCCGTTGAGATAGCGGACCATTCACCAAACTTTTTAGACACTCCTTGTATGTTACTACCAAATAAATTGGTTCCTTTAAAAATAGAGTTGCTTGATTTTGAGGTTTAGGCCTCAAACCACAACCCGAATTAGCCACATAAGGGTAGAAGAAAGGCAGCCATAGCGTAAATCCAATATGATGGTTTATTTATTATAGGTTAAAACACTTACAAAACTGTAGCTAAAAAGAGCATTCGCCAAGCGAGCGCCCATTCAAAGATGAGTGCGATGACGTCAGAGCGTCAACCTTCCGACGTACGTTTCGTCTTGTCACTGACGTTCCTCAGACGACGTCAGTGACAAGACGAAACGTATGTCGGGAGGTTGACGCTCTGACGTCATCGCACTCATCTTTGAACGGGCTCTCGCTTGCCGGCTTGGCGAATGCTCTTTTTAGCTACAGTTTTGTAAGTGTTTTAACCTATTTTAAATAAACCATCATATTGGATTTACATTATGGCTGCCTTTCTTCTACCCTTATGTGGCTAATTCGGGTTGTGGTTTGATTGGAGTCACGCCTACGGAGGGATATCGTATGCTGGTTATCAGGACCCATGTTTACATGCTTACCATCCCTAGCATTATCTGGATAAGTGGTGTACTGCCTAGTAGCTTGATCTGGATATTATCCTGAGACGTGCCTTATTGTGCCTTCCATCTGGTAAGCACAAATGTTTGGTGGTGGAGGATCACTGTGCAGGGTGTGTCTGTCATTCCACTTTTTCACCTGACTCTCACGGAGAACTACCAGAGGATTCCTCTCACCTCTTTTGTACCTATGGACTTTAATATTATCATTACTTATGATTTGATGTTTTTTTGACACATTTATGTGGGTTTATTGTTTATACTAATTTTATTGCACATGTTTATTCTTTGCTATTTCATTTTATAGCGCAGTTCTTTCTTTTATTTTTCCTGGCGGGCTCTGCATATGGTGTGTGCGAACACGCCAGAGCCCATCCTTATTGAGCACCAATGAAATAAAACATCTACATTTAGCAGGGTATGTGTATGTAATCAAACTGGTCTACTGTTTTGCTTCCAGTTTGTTTCTTCCAAAATATTTGCTATTAAGGTGGATTTTATTCTGTATAATGGCAGAACAGAACCAAACTATGTGCTTTTTAAATATAACACTTTTTTTTAATATACACAACAAATTGTGATGCCCATTTTTTCTGCTTTCAGCATATCAACTTCAGGGACAACATGTTTAATTTGCTGCCTAATATATCCCACCAACTTTCAGATGCCAATATCACCATAGTTGCCAACAGTCCCTATTTTCCCGGGACAATCCCGAATTTGGGACCCTCGTCCCGATTTAAGACTGTCCCGATAATTTTCCTGGGGTTTGGAGTTTGTCCCGAGAAAAATCGGGAATGTTTCTGCTAAAAAACGGCAGCGGCTACAAAAACATGGCTGCCGCCGCCGCCTCCCCCTTGTGTTCAGTGCAGAGGAGAGGGGCAGCCAATCGGCTTCTCTCTTCAGTGTGCCTATTGGCTGCAGGGATTGGCGGCCCCTCCCCGCTCTCCACTGAACACAAGGAGGATGTTATCATCTGCCGCCGCCGCCCCTCCGCCCCGTGTGTCAGCTGCACAGTTACTGCATGGGTGTCTTTTGGATGAGGTACAGGGAGAGATGGAGCTAGGTTCTGTTAGACCAGGCTCCGCTGGGGACTCCTGATGTAAGGGGGGGTCCGCTGGGGACTCCTGATGTTAGGGGGGGTCCGCTGGGGACTCCTGATGTAAGGGGGGGGGTCCGCTGGGGACTCCTGATGTAAGGGGGGGGTCCGCTGGGGACTCCTGATGTAAGGGGGGGTCCGCTGGGGACTCCTGATGTAAGGGGGGGTCCGCTGGGGACTCCTGATGTAAGGGGGGGTCCGCTGGGGACTCCTGATGTAAGGGGGGGGTCCGCTGGGGACTCCTGATGTAAGGGGGGGTCCGCTGGGGACTCCTGATGTAAGGGGGGGGTCCGCTGGGGACTCCTGATGTAAGGGGGGGGTCCGCTGGGGACTCCTGATGTAAGGGGGGGGTCCGCTGGGGACTCCTGATGTAAGGGGGGGGTCCGCTGGGGACTCCTGATGTAAGGGGGGGTCCGCTGGGGACTCCTGATGTAAGGGGGGGTCCGCTGGGGACTCCTGATGTAAGGGGGGGGTCCGCTAGGGACGCCTGGTGTGAGGGGAGGGTCCGCTGGGGACGCCTGATGTGAGGGGGGGTCCGCTGGGGACGCCTGATGTGAGGGGGGGGGGGTCCGCTGGGGACAGAGGTGGCTCTAGGTTTTGTGAAGCCTTGGGCAAAACTTCGACATGAGGCCCCACTGATGCCCTTGAACTATGCAGCAGGCCTTCCCAGATTGAGATGCTTGTGCGCTGGATGGGAAAAGGGATGTGCGCGGACGCAACATCACTCCTCATTGGCTGGTAGGCAGAACATCAGGAGTCTTAGGTTACGCGAGAAGTGAGTATAACAGGGCTCTTAACGTTGCCTGCATACAGCGGCATTAACATGTCCTGTCATCTCTAAAATAAAGGGCGCAGATCAGATGTTCGGCACGCTTAAGTGAGACAGGGCTCTTAATGTTGCCTGAGCACAGCAGTGTTAAGGTCACCTGTCAATCAAAACTGGGGTAATGTGTGTTGCACTACCCCTGAAGGAGCTGCTTGGTAATTTCCCTGTTCTGCGCCTCAACTCCAAGAACACCTTCAGCCCCTCTGACACACCTGGTTGATTGAATCCCTACAGACACACATAGCGTATAGTACCTTTCACCTTACTGTAGGATATAGGCAATAAACAATTACACGTGTTTAGTGGTAGACACTATTTGTCTAGAATTAGGAACTTGCATAAATGATAAAAAATGCAGTTCACAAAGCAAAGGGGGAGGGTTCCGAAAAGCGGAAGTTCAATTTTTGTGTGAACCTCCACTTTAAGCCGCCATATGGTAGTGCTGGCCATAGCCCTAGGGCCACTACAGTTATAGGGCAGTCTTTAGGCTCGGTTCACACCAGTGTGCTGTGCAACCTCACATGTGATTCGCACCACACTGCAGTGCAAATCACATGTGAAGTCTGTGCTATGTGATTTCTGCCATACAGATAGTATTGCTGAATTTTCATCGCATTTGGACCAAGGTCATGCAGGACCCTTTTCAGGTCCACACCAGAATCGGATTTCATGGGTGTTCACACCCATGCGATCCGATTCATGTCTAAATTGACAGTTTACACAGCAATGTGAACTGATCTGGGGGTGTCATTAACTTTGTATTGACACTTTCAGCGGTTCGCATAAGGCAAGTGATGCAGGAACCGGCAGTGGATTCACAGGGTTCTTGCATCGCACCAGTGTGAACCGAGCCCAAGTGTTGGTTCACACTGCAGCGATGTGGGAACCCTGCGAATCTGCTGCGGTTCCCGCATCGTATGTCTCCCGGTGGCAGTTCACACTGCCTTATGCAAACTGCTTGGAGTGTCAATACAAAGTTAATGACATCCCCAAATCAGTTTGCATATCGCAGTGTGAACTGCAAATTCGGACAGGAATCAGATCACATGGATGTGAACACCCATGCGTGCCGATTCTGCTGCAGATCAGAAAAGAGGTCCTGTGTGAGTTTGGTCCAAATGCAATACAAATTCAGCCATACAATCTGTATACTATCTGTATGGCTGAAATCGCATCGCACAGAAGTCGCATGTGATTTGCACTGCAGTGTGGTACAAATCACATCCGATGGTTAACATCGCTGCAGTGTGAACTAGCACTAAGTCCTAAATCTTCATCTCTTGCAGCTGTGCATAGGGCCTGCGGGCAGTATAAGGGCCAAAGAATAACAGGGTGGGCAGTTCCTATAGATGGCAGTAGATAATGGCCGACCGGCCCTCTTACCTGACCTGGGGATACAGCAACAATGGTTCCTCTGATCAGGAGTTATCTCATTCTGGGTTGCCTGTGGCGACTCCGCTGGGTAGTGCCCAGATCTGTATTCTGGAAATAACTTCATGTCTTTCTTCAGAATTGATGGTGCTAGGCGGTGTGGATTTCTCTGTGGTGGTGCAGTGCAGTGGGATTCTCTCTCTCTCTGATGGAGTTCTGGGTGCACTTCCCCAAAATTCCCCCCGGGATTCTGGATCTCTCTCCCTCCTCTTCAGCTGGGCATGCTGGGGGCTGCAGTGTCTTCCCTTAGTTTTGCAATGTCCACCACTCGAGACTACATTTCCCACAATCCTCCTCTGTTTCATTTTAGTGTTTTTTTCCCCTTGTCCAATAAGAAGGAGGGGGAAGAAACACAAGTACAGTGCTGAGAGGAGGAGAGGGGGGAAGAAGAGCCCGCAGCAGCTTCTCTCTCTCCACACAGACACCTGCTCCATTTTTCTGCTGCTCTGCTCAACTCTGACAGGAGGAAGGAGGGGGAGTGGGTAGGAAGCAGAGAGAGAGAGAGAATGCCCTCCAGTCTTTTAGTGGCGGCTCGAGCAGGGGGGTGAAGGAGGTCTCCTCGGAGCCGCTCCTGTCATTTGCCGGAGGCACATATCAGGCAAATTCTGCGATGGCGAGGCCCCTATGATGGCGAGGCCTAAGGCGATCGCCTAATTTGCCTAATTGGAGAGCCACCTCTGGCTGGGGACATCTGATGTAAGGGGGGCACAGCTGAAGACATCTGATGTAAGGGGGGGCTCTGCTGGTGGCACCTGATGCAAGGAAGGACTCTGCTGGTGGCACCTGATGCAAGGAAGGACTCTGCTGGGGCACCTGATGCAAGGAAGGACTCTGATGGGGCACCTGATGCAAGGAAGGACTCTGATGGGGCACCTGATGCAAGGAAGGACTCTGATGGGGCACCTGATGCAAGGAAGGACTCTGCTGGGGCACCTGATGCAAGGAAGGACTCTGCTGGGGCACCTGATGCAAGGAAGGACTCTGCTGGGGCACCTGATGCAAGGAAGGACTCTGCTGGGGCACCTGATGCAAGGAAGGACTCTGCTGGGGCACCTGATGCAAGGAAGGACTCTGCTGGGGCACCTGATGCAAGGAAGGACTCTGCTGGGGCACCTGATGCAAGGAAGGACTCTGCTGGGGCACCTGATGCAAGGAAGGACTCTGCTGGTGGCAGGCAACGTGGCAGGTGACACGCTCAGGGATCCCACTGATTTGGCATTATGGTGAGTTAAATGATTTCATTTTATATTACAATGTAATAATAGAAATAATGCACTTCAATCATCCTGACGCCATAACAACCATGGTGCCGGGATGATTGAAGTGCTAACACCAGGTGCTTGGAGTATCTTTATCTGCTGATTGTTAAACTTTCTAGAATACACATATTTCCATTGTTGTGTAGGATCTTTGGCTGCTGTCCCTCCATCCCTCTCCCCCCCTTTCCTTCTCCATCCCTCATTCATCTCAGACTCTAACCACACCCCCTTCGAGCCACGCTCATTTAAGACACGACCACTATTTCCACGCCCATTTTTCGCGGCACGCAAAGACACGCCCACAAACGCATGCCCTGCCCCTAATTATAAGAAGACTCCGCCTACAGCCAAAAAAAGTGTCCCTAAAATTTTTTTCACAATGTTGGCAATTATGTAATACAAGATAATCAATGGTATTCACTTAATCTGTCAGTGGTCACAGGGTTATGGCTGATCGGCGTATTTCCCTAATGTAAGTGCCCTGAGTTGGAATTGGTTTCTGAAAATAAATCTGTAGTGCCCCATAAACACCACTCTGATTCCCATTTTAATTTTCAAACTTTTGCTTAAAACGTGACATGCAGTGCAGACTGTTCTTCTTTCAGACACTTTGATAACTGGGGTTATGTCACGCGTGGCTATATAACCACAGACTACACTTCAGCTTTTGCGGATATGCACACAGTATAGTCTTGGCTTCACAGTGGTTTACTCCAAGTGAGTGTAAACCAGAATACAGGCTCCCCTGCTCTTTAACTTTGCCAGAATAGTGTACTGACGTTGCATATGCCTCACAACCATCCCTTTATTTGGTTTCAAGTTGGGATAGATAATTTGAACTACAAGAAAATGTAGAAACATCATTCAGTCTAGTAAAGTATACATACAAAATCATGACATATGTAGTACTAATCCCTGAGGCCTGATTTACACATATGCAGGTTGTAGTTTGCATATTCCAGGTGCATTTTGCATTTTTTCAATACACATTTTTGATCCATTGAAGACTATGGAACCAAAAACCAGAAAGAAATCCCTGGTCCTTTCCATAAAATGCACAAATGTGAACTACATCTATAGGTAACCATGTTAAATGGACTGTAGTGTGTTTCTGCAAAACTGAAAACGCACTAAAAAAATGCATAGGTGTGAACCAGGCCAAAAAGAGCAGCTGATGCTTAATCTTTTCCTGGTGTTAGCGACCCACTAGACCAGGGGTCTCCAAACTTTCTAAGCAAAGGGCCAGTTTACTGTCCCTTAGGCTTGGGGGGGGGGGGTCATACTGTGGCCAGTGGAAGTAGAAAATGCCCTGGCATCAGTGCCCTGCCCCATCATTGAACTTATTGGGGGAAATAGTGCCCCATTGTAGGTATTAGCGTGATTAATAGATTCCTATTGATGGTGACAGGAGGGGAATGGTGCGATATCATTGGTGTTAGTTGATGGAATAGTGCCCCAAGGGCTAGATAAAAGTCAAGCAAAGGGCCACATTCAGCCCCTGAAAGAACATGCAATTTACCAATGTAGAGGTGCACCTCATAAATTCAATAAGATTTAGGACCCATGGATACCTGCTCCGGGGTTGGCCCCTTTACATTTGACGATGCATATTCAGCTCCAATGTTGAGATCAAGATGTTCTGTCATAGGGCTTTGGTTGATAAAACTTATGTAATAATGTAGACAAAAGGCACAGTTGCTGGAAATGGCTTTTCCTATGATGGTCATATAAATAAATGATGCCAATCAGCCTAGTTAAAGCGGGATTCCGGCCGGTAAATTTTTTTTAAAAAAGTCAGCAGCTACAACACTGTAGCTGCTGACTTTAAATAAGTACTTACCTGTCCTGGGTGCCCGCGGTGTCGGCCGCCTGAGGCCAACACGTCCCTCGGCTCTCGGGTTCCGGCACCGCCATCCTAACTAAGGGAAACAGGCAGTGGAGTCTTGCGGCTTCACTGCCAGTTTCCCGCGGCGCTCTGTGAATGGCCCCGTGGTTTTGTGGGAACACACACAGTTCCCAGAAGGCAACGGGGCCACTCACTGAGGAGCAAGACGCCGTGGAATAGGAAGAGGCAGATTAGGAAGACTGCCTAGCAACAAGGGTTCAGGTAAGTTTTAAAAAAAAATTTTTTTTTTCAATTTTTTTTTTTTTAAAAGATTTTTCATGCTATTTTTTATTTTAGGGTGGCCCTCCACTTTAAGCTGCAGCTGGGAAATCTGTTCCATGAAAATTGTTTAGGGGGGAGTGTAAAATGCATTACTTGGATTGAGCATGCATCTGCAAAACAATTAAAACACATAAAACATAAAAACTTGCTACAAATTTTATTAGTCAACAAAATAGGACTTGGAAAAGAGCAAGGAAAGCAAAAAACACATGTATGTTAATTTGAGACACTAACAGAATATAGTTTTGAGGTCTAACCATTTTGCAGGGGAAATTAACAGGAGTTAAAAGCACTGCGCTCACAAACGGACAGTCTCTTCAGGATTTAAACATTCAGTAGTCACAACATCTTGGAGGAATATTTTGCAAAATAATGCAGCACAGACAATTAAAGAAAAGTAAAACTAACAACTAAGGATGGACTCGGGCGTGTTCGCACAGCCCACGTGCAGAGCCCTCCAGGAAGTCGGCACTGCACAGCGCTAATCACAAGCATTGAGACATTGTCCTGATGTGCGGCTGCAGAGATGGGGAAATGTCTCACTGCCTGTGATTAGCGCAGTGCCGACTTCCTGGCGGGCTCTGTACATGGGCTTGTGAACACGCCTGAGTTCATCCTTACTAACAACCTACAAACATTGACATCAAAAATACTTCTGGGAAAAATATCCCCCCCCAAAAATAAATACAAACAAAATTAAAAAATACTTGCTTGAAAATACATCTGTTTTGCAAAGACATAAACAAAATACAAACAAACAAATAAATGTTTTAAACATCTAGAAGGACACCCAAATGTACTCTCTTGCCACCCACACACACCATCAAGCAATCTGGCCTCTTTTCAGGGCAAGGTAAAGAATGCTATCTGCAAACTTTACATAACATAGGTTTGTGCGCTAATGAGGCAACTGAAAATGTAGAGACATTACTTCAAAGTGGGTACACCTGTTAAAGATGTCCTTAAATTACTAACCCAAAAAAAACACTCTCTGAGCATGCCCAGAAAAATCAAAGTGCTGTTCACACACAAAAAAAACAAAAAAAAACAAAGTCCCTGAGCATGCCCAGACGAACCCAAATGCAGCTAGCACATAATTAAGCACATCATCCAGCAGGCTACAAAATTACAGATGGGACAAAGGGAGTGAACAAACAGGCTAACATGGGCAAAGGTTATACAACAATTACCATTGCAGTCTATGGGAACTGATCTGTTCATTTTGCTAGTCCCCACTTGGCTGGCTTATATTCTAGTTATTGGCCTTAAAATGGGTATGGGGGCCCAGGTCCCACCCTGTGGGACATAGGGATAAATATCAATGTCACCAATTTTGAACAACCACCAAAATGAAACAAGGAGAAGTGCCTTTATAAATGCCAAATTGCTTAAAAGCTAGTAAATTGGGGGGGGACGTGGATGCTTACTCTGCCTGTAAAGTGGTTCATCTGTAGCATGTATCCAAAATGCTGCTTCCAAGATGTACGGCTTTAATTAAAAGTAAAGATCTACATTGCAGCTGCAAAATCTTAAAAAATAAGTTTAAAAAAAAAAAAAAAGGCTTGCCCCCAATACATACAAGGCCATTTGTGTTTGTTAAGGCTTTAAATAAGAACCCCACATGAAAAATACCACTCAAAAATAAAAAATATTGTGCTCCTCCCAAACACTAACAAATCCCTAGCCACACACACACACACACACACAGCAAGCCAGACCATGAAAGGGGGGTGGATGCTTGGGGGCAGGAGGGGCTCTGGCACCCCAAAAGTCAACCTTGTTCCCATATTCGGATGTTGAAAACCCCTTTAAACTAGTGGGTACAACGTGCTTTCTGGTTGGTATTGGGCTGAGCCCAACGTTCCCCAGAGGTAGACAGCTATGTAGCGTGCATGTGGCCTTATATGGTTCAGGAGGGGGTTGTGCGCTCGCTCTTCTCACCCCTTTCCTAGCTGGCCCGGTTGTATGCTCTGAAAAAGGTTTGGATTGGTGAAGGCAGCGCAAAGCCTTTTGAGAATGGAGTGGAGTGTGGGGTTTCCATTTAAAAGCCAAAGCTAGCCCAAGGAAATCCAAGGGATTAGAGGGAGGAGACAAGAGCATTGTAGAATGGAGTGCGGAGTTCCCCTTTAAAAGCAAATATTACCCCAAGGAAATCCAAGGTATTAGAGGGGGGAAGACAAGAGCATTGGAGAATGAAGTGTGGAGTTCCCCTTTAAAAGCAAATTTTACCCAAGGAAATCCAAGGGATTAGAGGGGGGAAGACAAGAGCATTGGAGAATGAAGTGTGGAGTTCCCCCCTAAAATCAAAAGCTAGTCCAAGTAAATCATATGTATTAGAGGGGGAAAGTTAAATGCTCTTTTAGGCTTCCAAAAAGGAGCTAGAGGAGCGAGTGTCTTTTTACATAATTTTAACAAGGTGAATGTCACATGTTGGCAACGTAACATGCTAACATGACCTGTGTGCAAATCTCCTAAAAAAAACAAAAAAAAACAAACAACAGGTGAATTGTCAAGATTAGAGGTGCGCCCGTTCAACCCATGCAATTGCATGTTTGTTGCTTAACATTTACTAAGATTTTGGCCGTGCAAAGAACAAACTCATGTGAACGAGCGCAAGAGCCACTGGCGCATGCGCACTGCTTACATTGATTTCACGCAGTTCTAAAACGTACTTGCAGGCGCAGCAGGCTTTCGCTGAAAAAATTACTTTCTCATTCTATTCTGGGCATATTTGTTACTTGGGCAGTTGTTACTAAACTTCTTCACATCACCCCATAATATTGGCACCTTCATCTTCTATTAATATTGAATTGGAGATGCCGTGCGCCATTTCCATAGTGACACACAGAGTGCATTCTCCCATGCGCCGAGATCGGTATAGTAAATGGGGGATTCGCACTGTCACCGGCGCGCCATGTTGTAAATATGGAAAATGTGCGTTGCGCCTCGTCGTGCACCTCCGATGGCGCATGGCTTTAGTAAATCACCCCCTTTGGGGTCCCCAAAGAATTCCCTTAATTTGCAGGGATTTCCTCTCACTTCCTGTTTGGCTATGAGACAGGAAGTGAAGGGAAATATCTGCAATAGGACACAGATGTTGAAAAAAAAAAAAAATCTGACAGGGATTATAACAATCAAATAATGAAATTAATCAGAAAATGAAAAATTCTAAAATAATCCACAATAATCCAAATAATCAAAATAAAGTCCACCCAGTGTTTGTGCTAAAAAAAGAAACCCCACAAGCTGGCTTTGTTTTTTTTGAAAGACACCCAAATCTGGAATGAGTGGAAATACTATCAACTATTAACAGAAGAACTTGTTAGATTTTTTTGAGCACAAACACTGGGTGGACTTTATTTTGATTATTTTAGAATTTTTCATTATCTCATCAATTTCATTATTTGATTAATTGTATTGAGAATATATATCACAGCGTTACTGGTAGTGTTGTAATATTTGCACTTTCACAATTTTGGTATACTGATATAATTTTAAAGCTGCAGCAGTGAAAATAATTGTTTTAAGACACATGGATTTATATTGAAACACATATGTATGAAAAGTAGAATAATTTCTCTATAGCGCAGAGATTTGTATAGTAAAAAAAAAAACCCCCAAAAAAAACGTAAAATTGTATTATACTGTAATTTTCCTTTCCTGGTGCCTATCCATGGCAGCATACCTGTGATAAGCTCCGCCCCGGAGTCTTCCCCTCAGGATAGTGAATAAAATTATAAAAGAACGAACCTCATCCCCCCAGCATTCTCCTGTTACGTCGAATACCAAAAGGGAGGGCATGTATGCTGCCATGGATAGGCACCAGGAAAAGAAAATTAAGGTAAGTATGATACAATTTTCTATTTTCCTGGTGCCTCCATGGCACCATACCTGTGATAAAATAAATAGCTACAAACTGGGTGGGTAATGCTCATAAAGAAAACATTTATTAAGGAACTCAGAGCTGACTCAATTGCCCTTCTTCCAAACTACGCTGAAGTGAGTGCCCCTGGGGCAATTCTATAATGTCGTATCAACGTGTTTGAAGATGACCAGGTAGCCTCTTTGCATGTTGTCTCTAGAGAGACATTAGCCCTTGCCGCCCAAGATGAAGAAACTGCCCTAGTTGAGTGGGCCTTCACCGCCGGAGGATCCATCCTTTTAGCCCTATACGTTCTTTGGATCAGCTTACAAATCCAGGAGGCAATAGTTCTTGAGGCCACTTCCTTCCCTCTGTTCTTACCCCCAAGGGAGTCTGAACACTCTATTTGACACTCTAAAGGGTGCCATAGCCTGTAGGTAGTATCTTTCAAATTCTGGAAATTTCCAACTCACGTAGTGAACCCGCGTGCAGATCCAGAAAAGTAGGTAGCGCCCAAGCTTCCGCAAGAGTGGATCAACATGAAACTTTTAGGGATAAAACCTTGCAATGTCCGTAGTTTCATCCTATCCGGGAAAAAGATATGTGCTCATCCTCTGCTCCTAAGGTTTGCAATTCCAAGGCCCTCTTCCCTGAAGTAACTGCAATTAAAAAGGCAGTCTTGAGCGTTAGATTCCATAGAGAAGGGGATTCTGCTGGGGCGAAAGGCTGACACATCAGACAGTCCAGGACAAAGGACAGATCCCAAGATGGAAAAGAGCGTTTTACTGGTGGCCGAATCTTTTTACCTGCTTTGAAGAATTAAATGATGAGCAAGTCTTTCGCCCATCTCTTTTGAGTAGCTGCTGAGATAGCTGCCACCTGAACCTTCAGTTAACATAGCCCAAGACCGAGGTCTAGGCCTGCTTGTAGAAAAACTAAGAGAAGTGCAGAAGCAGGAATCGTGGGATCCGTGCACCTGTCAGCTGCAAAAGATTTGAACTTATTCCATATCTTAGAGTACACAAAATTTGTGGAAGGTTTCCTGGCCTTTAAAAGTGTTGAAATTACTCTTGATGAGCAAACTAAGGATTGGAATTTCTCCCTTTCAACATCCCAACCTACAGGTTCAATTTGTGAGGTGCTGGGTGCACAAACCTCCCTTGGGAGAGAAGCTGAGGTAGGACCGGAATCTTGATAGGGCAAGAGGTACTGAGATTCATTGCTCAGAGAAACGATGGCCTCCTCGGCCAGTAAGTGAATATTGTCACAACTCTGACTGGATCCATCAAAAATCTGAGAAGAAACCTCGAGAATAGAGGTTTGGGGGGGGAAATGCAAAAGCCGTCTTGCATTGCCATGGGCTCGAGAGGGCATCCACTGCCTCCACCAGAGGATGGGGCAGGCAAGAGAGGAATCTTGGTAATTTGGTGTTTACTGCTGCCCTGTTGCCCAATCGCAACAGGACCGGCTTCTGTTGTAGATGATCTCCCAGACTCACTAGGGCTAGATAGGCCGCCCATATCTCCAGGACGTTGGAGACCACTCCCGTAGTGGAGAAGTCCCATCTGCCTTGTACTATGAGATGATCGCAGTGCGCTCCCCAGCGCCTCAAACTCGCATCGGTAGTAAGAATAGTCCAGGAGAGGCATTGCAGGAGACGAGATCAAGTCCTGACCACCAGGAGAGGCCTCTCTTCCTGGGACTTGAGATAAAAATACGCTGACACAGTGACTGTCTCTTCCATTGTGACAGGAAACCCACTTGAGAAACCCTCAGGTGCCGATGAGCCGAAGGTAGTATCGGGATACATGATGACATGGTCCCAATTGAGCTCAGGCAACCTGAGGCCGAGAGGCGAGAAAGTGACCTGACGTGACACATCTTCTGGGCCACTGAGATCATCCAGTCTTCCGGCTGGACCCTTTGAATGATCGTCTGTAAGGATTCCATCTTGAAGGTGTCTAACCGAATGAAAGGGTTTAGCTGTTTTTGAATCCACTACCGGTCTCCATTCTCCTCTCCCTCTGGGGATCAGAAAGAGGGGAGAATAGAAACCTGTGAACTTCTCAGAGGGAGGGACAGGCACTACTGCTTGCTGAATTTGGAGTAAAGGAAAGCTTTTTCTTCGGAAATGGAACTTAGATCTCTTAGGAGGCCCCTCAATCTCCTCCCAGCCTATCGCTTGCTTCCCTGCAGGAAACAAAAGGCTGCACTAAAGAAAAGCTGAATCCTAATGGGACAGATTCATCTGCTGACTCTTCGGATTCATATCTGTCCCCTGATGCTGGAGGGGGGTGGCCATTACAGGTCCAGAGGTGGAAGGGTCTGGGAGGACAGAATCTGAAGTCGGGTCCTGCTCACTTGCTGAGACCAGCTGAGAAGGTGTGGAATCCATTAGCTTTGCTAGTGAATCTTTGATTAAGTCGGTTATTTGCCGGGCCTCAGCCTCTCCCTGTTTGGCATAGCTCCGAAACAGTCTCTGCAGTTCAGCTTATCTGCCATAAGGGTGGCTCCTCAAGCCCAACATCTCTTAGAGCTTTTTCGTCTGGGAGAACTAGTCGAACGGTGTCTCTTCGAAGCCGACCTTTCACCTGAAAGGGATCGTGAGCTAGCTGAACAGCTGTGACTGGAACTTGGCAGGGAATGACCCCTGTGGTGGCCAGTAGCCTTGTTACTCTTGTTTCAGCCCTATATGCCAAAAAGAGTCTAACAGCCCACGGCACTCTTTTAACTCCAAAAAAAAAGAAAATTCCAACAAAAGTTCTTTACTCATTTTTTTCAAACCGTGAGAACGAAGTGTATGCCTTTACCGAAGGAAGTGAGGGTCTTGAACTAATGGCGGCTGACTCATTACCGTGGGGCAGGCAGTAGCAGAAAGGCAATAGAGAAAGTCGGAAACAAAAAGAGAAATTAAATATACCAAATGAGGAAGGGTGAAAAAGAACCTCATCTTCTTTCTTTTTTTTTTAAAAGAACACATTCCTATGGACAGAAAACTCCCTGTACACACGGTTGGATTTACCGACGGAAAAAGTGCGATCGGATTCTGTTGTCGGAAATTCCGATCGTGTGTGGACTTTTTCCGTCTGGATTTCTGACACACAAAGTTTGAGAGTAGGCTATATAATTTTCCGACAACAAAATCTGATCGGTTAAATTCCAATCGTGTGTACACAAACCCGACGCACAAAGTGCCACGCATGCTCAGAATAAATTAAAAGACGAAAGCTATTGGCTACTGCCCAGTTTATAGTCCCAATGTACGTGTTTTACGTCACCGCGTTCAGAACGATCGGATTTTCCGACAACTTTTGTGCGACCATGTGTATGCAAGACAAATTTGAGCCAACATCCGTCGGAAAAAATCCATGGATTTTGTTGTCGGAATGTCCGACCAATGTCCGATCGTGTGTACAGGGCATAAGAAAGACTTCCATGCTGCACCTACCCTGTCCTTCCTTTCTCCTTCCCCTCCTACTACAAGAAAATTTTGTCCAAAAACAAAAATTTTAATTAGTAACAGCCGATACCCACCAGAACTTCAGCACATGTTTGAAAGCCAAGAGCACTCAAGGTAAGGACCCGCTGGACCAATGCAGAGTGATACACTAACCCTCCCTCATCCCATAAATAGAGCAAAAAAAGGAGGGAGAGGTGCGAGAACTCCGACAGGCACCCGCCCCCCCTAAGAACACTACAGTGAGGGAAAAAGCACAGGGATTTTCCCTCAAGCAAGAT
Source organism: Lithobates clamitans (assembly GCA_037952925.1). NCBI lineage: Eukaryota > Metazoa > Chordata > Amphibia > Anura > Ranidae > Lithobates > Lithobates clamitans. The sequence continues at coordinate 3,719,176 of JBBGZY010001091.1, forward strand.
GGCGCTGAAGGCGTCAGCCTCTCGCGCATGCGCCGTACGACAAGCAGCGTTGTCAGAGCCTGCCCCCACCTTCGGAACCTACGGCGAATAGAGAAAAGATAATACCGGCGGCGCGCTCGCCACACACGAGGGACGCCACAGGACCGAAAGCAATAGCAGAGAAAAAAGAAGTAATGAAAATAGACAAGAAAGGCAATATGAAATACGGCAAGACCAAAAAATAGAAAAGTGAAGCTGCCTTACCTGCCCACACAGAGAAGAGTACCAGCCAAACCTGATATGCAGGACTCAATGCTCCAAGATGGGAGACCGCTGCTTCCCCAAAAGACCCTTAGAAGGGGCTCTCCTCTTATCAGCACTTTTAGAAGCCCAAGGAAGGGGACCGCATCTGGGAGAGGCCTGAACCCAGACGAAAGCTGCATATGGCAGAGGTAAGGACACACAACACCACTATCCATCAGGTATGAGGAAAAAAAGGAGAATGCTAGGGGGGTGTGGTTCTTTCTTTTATAATTTATTCACTATCCCGAGGGGAGGACTCCAGGGCGGAGCTCATCACAGGTAAGGATGAGCTTCGGCGTGTTCGCATGCTGCACATGCCGAGCCCACCAGGAAGTCGGCACGACGCAGCGCTAATTACAAGCAGTGAGACATTTCCCCATCTCTGCAGCTGCACATGGGGAAATGTCTCACTGCCTTTGATCAGCGACTTCCTGGCGGGCTCTGCACGTGCAGCATGCGAACACGCCAGAGCTCATCCTTAATCACAGGTATGCTGCCATGGAGGCACCAGGAAAAAGTTTTTCCTATAGTTCTACTTTAATTGGTCACTTGACACTATAGCCAATTTAATCTTATATAAAATGTGTTTTAGAAAGATAGAGCTTCTTATGAGGATATTTGAAGTAGAACTTCTAGACAAAACATTTTCATTTTGGAATGAGTTTACCCGTCAGATTTTTTTTTTTGTCCCATTGTTGAAATTTACCTCAATTTCCTAACCAGTAACCAAAACATGAAGTGGGAGGAAAGCCCTGCAAATTATGGGAATCTCTTGCGCCCCCCCCCCCCCCCCAAGTCACCAAAATAGTGTCCCCATTGGACGATTTCCCCTTTACTATGGGCAAGCCAAAATTTGGGATTTTATTTTACTATAATGGTAAACAGGACAAATAGAGAGAATGAATCTCCCTAACCAGGCATAGACAGCAATATAAACCCAATAGGTGCTCTAATCCATCTCTCCATTGTGTCAAAAACAAAAAAAATGTTTTGCTTTTAGTTGGGGGGTTTAATTTTTTATTATATAAAAGGGGAAAAAAAAAAAAAAAAGTGTGAGAGTTCGGGTATGCTTACATTTCTTTCTTTGGCATGATCAATGGGTGTTTTCTGTACTTGACAAAAATGGTCTTAGGCTGCAAACGAATGCAGCCATCACATCCAAGGACTGTTTAATGGCAATATATTACATTTTTGCTCTTGGGTTTAATTGATTAAAGTATATGTAAAGGCATTTTTTATTTTTGGATAGAGTGGTGAGAAGTTAGAAACTGTGTCATGTTTTTATTGTTATCGGTGTTGCCGCTGAGAAATGATAACCCAAAAATTCTGAGCAATTGCTGAGAGAAAATCCTTCAATGGGGACACCCACTCCCGCAACAACTAAAATGGGAATTAAATTAATTTTAGAGAGATTTCCTCAAAATTCTTGACACAGAATTTTTTTTAATTTGTTTTAACCCTTCCCTATACTAGCTTATACTAGTTAACTATAATAAAAAGTTTTGGCTTTACATACACTTTAAGAAAACTGTATACAGTGAGGTCCATACCAAACAAAGTGAGACATAGCATATGGGCTTACATACACTTCATGTAATGTAGATCAAAGAAAAACATTTTACAGAAACTTCAAGCATATGAAAGTAACCATACAAAACAAAACCCAAATTCATTCTAATTGAACTCAGCTTTTAAATCCGAACGTTCACTAAACTTCTTTTTTTCATTTATAGGTTAAAATGAACACCATCAGCTATAGGAGAGTTGATGAGGTGAGAAGATCAGAAAAATTACGAGAAAAGGAGAAGTTGTTGGAAGAAGAACCTAAGAGAGAGGAGACTAAACAGAGAAAAGCAAGGAAGAAGAAAGAACAGAAAAGAAAGGAAGAGGAGGAACAGAGAAAAAAAAAAAGGAACAATTCAGAGGTGAGGAGGAGAGAAATGGGAAAACAAAAAAAATAAAAAAAAAAGAAGAAAGGACTGGAAGAAGTTCGCCGGAGGGAGGAAGCTAATTGGAGAAAAGCAGAGGAAAAGAGAACAGAATAGAAAGGAAAAAGATTAACAGAAAAGGATGGAAAGAATCAGAAGAGGTGGCAAGAAAATGGGAAAACTAAAAAAAAAAAGAGAAGAGAAGCAGCGGCTGGAAGAAATTGCAAGATGGAGGAAGCTAGTTGGAGAAAAGCAGAGAAAAGGAGAGAAGAACAGAAGAGAAAGGAACAAAGAGCAATTAACAGATTCAGAGATGAGGAGGCAAGAAAATAGGAAAAAAAAAAAAAAAAGAAGAGAAGAGAAGAACCAGCTGGAAGAAAGTTGCAAGAGGGAGGATGCTCAATGGAGATAAGCAGAGAAAAGGAGAGAAGAACAGAAGAGAAGGGAGGAAGAGCCACAGAGAAGGATGGAGAAACTCAGAAATGAGGAGAAGAAAAAAAAAAAAAAAAAAAAGAAAAGAAGGATAAAATTTCAAGAGGGAGGAAGCTAACTTGAGGAAAACGAGAGAAAAACAGAAGAGAAAGGAAGAAGAGGAACAGAGAAGGGAGGAAAAAATAAGTCATGAGGAGGCGGAAAGATGTGAAAAGAAAAAAAGAGGAGAGGAAAAGAGAAGAGGCGGAAAAGTGACTGGAAGAATATTACGAGAGAGGAGATGCTGAATGGAGAAAAGAGAACAACAGAAGAGAAGGGAAGAAGAGGATCAGAGAAGGCTGGACAGATTAATAGATGGGGAGACGAGAACATGGAAAAAAAAAAAAAAAAAGAAGAAGAGAAGCTACTGAAAGAAGATCGCAAGAGAGAGGAGGCTAAATGGAGAAAAGCAGAGGAAAGGAGAGAAGAACAGAAGAGAAGGGAAGAAGATGAACAGAGAAGGATGGACAGATTCAGAGCTGAGCAGGCAAGACAATGGGAAAATAGAAAAAAAAAGTGGCTGCAAGAAGATCACAAGAGAGAAGAAGCTAAATGGAGAAAAGCAGAGGAGAAGGCAAAAAAACGGAAGAGAAAGAAAGAAGGGGTACAGAGAATAATGGACAGATTCAGAGATGGTGAGGTGAAAAAGATAGGAAAACAGAAAAAAAAAGAAAGAAGGAGAAGCGGCTGGAAGAAGATCGCAAGAGAAAGGAGGATAAGTGGAGACAAGCAGAGGAGAAGAGGGAAGAACAGAAAAGAGAATAAAGGGTACAGAAAGCGATGAACAGATTGAAAGAGGCGGCAAGAAGAAGAGGGGAAAAAAAAAGTTACGAGAACAGTGAATGTAGCAGAAAGAAAATCACATTAGAGCAGAGGCTAAATGGAGAAAAGCAGAGAAGAAAGATTGTGGGATGTGCTCATGAGTGTGACCATGCATATTTGGATGGACAAAGACAGAGAGAGAGTAATAAAAGAAAGAGGGGAAAGGAAGGTCTTTCTCCTTCCCCATGGGGGAGGGATAGGGGAGAGGGGACATGCTCATGAGTATGACCATGCACATTTGGATTGGCTGAGTGGAGAAAGATGGAGGGAGAGAAAGTCAGGGGGGAGGGTTTGAAAGAGGGGGAAAAGGAAGGTCTCTTTCTCCTTCCCCATGTGGGGGAATAGGGGAGAGGGGACATGCTCATGAGGATGACCATGCACATTTGGATAGGCTGAGTGGAGAAAGATGGAGGGAGAGAAAGTCAGGGGGGAGGGATTGAAAGAGGGGGGAAAAGGAAGGTCTCTTTCTCCTTCCTCCTGACTTTGGCACCCAGTGGTCTATTTAAAGCACCACAAGTCTCAGAATTATTGCAGGGTCATAGACAGCTCCTTCTGCCTGTGACCCAATCCTGTATTTACATCTGTGTTCTGACCCGGCTTGTTGACCCTACTTGCTTGTGAAACTCTGTTACTGACTCCAGCTTGTGACCAGACCTTGTCTACTGCCTGCTGTGACGATACCTTCTCTGCTTACCCGATAACAACCTTGGCCTGGCTCTGACTGCATAGTTCCGGATCCTGTACCTCTGCTGTTCGGGTGTTGCCAACTTCCGTCTGCCTGACCATGCATCTGAGATCCTGCATCTGCCAGCCTGCCTGCTGCAGCATAGTCTTCAGTTCTGCATCCACTACAAGATCTCCTGGCCCATTGGTCCTCTTGTCACTCTGTGCCCTGTTATACCTGGTCGTCAACCCCAGGGGAAACGGGACAAGAGGTGTAAGGGAAACAGTCTTGTCAACTCCCCCAAGTTTGTGACAGTACTACTCAGCCATGTCTGAGGCCAAGAGAGGTGCTGTTCCCTTGGATGTGCTATGCCAACAGATCGCTTCACTGACCCAATCTTTCAAAAACCTACAGGACAGATAGAGCCAGCTGCAAAACTGAGTTCAGACGCTCACTGCAGCATTTCCTGCCATTGCTACTGCTGCCTCTGGAGCTCCACCTACAACTGAATCAGCAGCGTCAGGACACTCCGCACCTACAACTACCATGGAAGTGCAACCTGGTGAACCCCAAGGACCCACTCCAGAATGTTAGTAAACATGTGCGGTTCGTTTCAAATGAAAATTGGGATTAATTTTTTGTTATTCAGAGATTTGGATGTATACAAATTCCCGATTTACAATAGTAACGAATTTAAACAAATCCAAAATAACGCAACAAAATTTTGCTGAATATGGGGGTTATCTCTTTGCTGGATATGGGGGAAGGTCTCTTTGCTGGATATGGAAGAGTGTCTCTTTGCTGGATATGGAAGAGTGTCTCTTTGCTGGATATGGAAGAGTGTCTCTTTGCTGGATATGGAAGAGTGTCTCTTTGCTGGATATGGGGGATATATCTGAATTTCCGATTTACAAAGGTAGTGAATTTAAACAAGTTCAAAATAACACAACAACATTTTGCTGGATATGGGGGAATGTCTCTTTGCTGGATATAAGGGATGTCTCTTTGCTGGATATGGGAAGAGTGTCTGCTGGATATAAGGGATGTCTCTTGCTAGATATAAGGGAATCTGGTAGACAGTCAGGGGTGATCGGTGCAGCGATCCTATGAGGAAGTCACTGTACCATGTGATGAAACACGTCTAAAGTGGAGCCACATGATGTCATCATGCCCCGAGGTCGCGGATCGGTCATCTTTACATATCCTATCCCTGATATCCATGGGACAAGGGGGCAATATACATGTAATGCATAAGGCGATTATATCTTGTGCACTGGATATAGTAGTGCATATCTTTGTGCGTATATATTTTTCCTTTGCTGAACACATTTTATTGGTTCATACTATACTATGGAGAATTGCCGCAGCAACATAGATCCAGGTGTATGGCACAGCTTTGGTTGACCTTACCATTGTGTAGATCAACCTTTAGGGTTTCTGGCAGCAGAGACAGGTGAGGGGCCCACAGCGGTGGAGCACCTTTTGGTTTGGCACGTTACATTTGGACCCTGCGTGTAATTAAACGCATAATTTAAATGAAGAGGTCTCATAATCTAGAACAGGAGCCTCCAATCTTTCTCTAGAAAGGGCCATTTTACTGTTGTTTAGACTTTAGGGGGGCCAGACTGTACCCAGTTGGAGTTAACAATGAACAATCTTTGGTATAAGGGAGGTAAATATTTGGTGTCAGTGGAAGGAATAGTGCCCCATTGCTGGTGTCATTGACAGAAATTATGCCCCATTGTTGGTGTTAGTGGCAGGAATAAAGCCTCAAGGGCCAGATAAAGACAAGCAAAGGGTCGCCTATGGCCACAGTTTGGAGAACACCGCACTAGACAGTACTGCACTCTGACACACCTGGGCTGAAGGAAAAGTTGGAAAAATTAGCTGCACACCAACATCCGTCCATCAGGTTTATTGAAAGTCTGCTCCTTGGTCCGTTTTAGTCCTGGTGGCAATCTTTCAATACAGTAAACCTGTTGGATGGATGTGGTGTGCAGCAAATTTTTCTCACTTGGTCTACATGTTCACGGTTGCGAGCCGGAGCTAGCACCCAGCCCCTCCTTTTTGGTGGATTAATATACTCACCTGGAGCAGGTCTCATTTTTCCTGAAGGAAAAGTTGTTTAATCGGGCAAGTTGCCCAGCAGAATAAGGCAACACCACCACCAATAAAACTGGGGCAATAAACAGTGCATACATATGAGATAATTTCAGAATAATGTATAATGGTTATCCAGCTACCTGGTTCAAAAAGGTTAGACCTCCTAGGCCAACCTTTATCAACCTTTTCAACACAAAGGAACCCTTGAAATAACTTTCTGGTCTCAGGGAACCCCTGCTCAAAATGACTATATCTACAACTCACTATACTGTATATTAGTGTGATGATCAGTGGAAAGAATACTCCTTACACTTGTGGTCACTGGTAAGAATTACCCCCTTACAAATAGCAAAAAAGATCAATGTTGTTAGTGGGAACTTATCTGAGAGGCAGAAATTGTTCAACGAATCCCTAACAATATCCAGAGGAACCCTAGGGTTCTGTAGGCCTGTCCTAGGCCCGGACCTAAAAGGAGAAGTTCAGCCTGAGCTCATTTGGCTGGGCTTCTCCTATGGGTCACAGAAGTGCAATTCGTTTTTGCACTCCTGTGACCAGTTTTCAGCAGAGAGCGGGCTGAAGTCCGCTCTCTGCTGACGTCACAGAAATCAGACCAGGCACCGCGTCATCACAACAATAAAGTCTGGATCCGCCAGGTGACTGCACTGATACCCGTCTTAGCCTCTCAGCGAGCCGCTGAGACCCTAAGACGGCCGCTCCCTGTCCCTCCACAGCTCAGCGCTCCAGTGAGCGTGTGGGGGGGGGGGTGCAGAGCGGAGTGCTGCTGATTGACAGTGAGCAGAGAACAGAGCCATCGGAGATGTTCAATCGCCCGGTTCTCAGTGCAGAGGCGGTGGGTGACAGATGCAGCATCGGACTGATGCTGCATCCACCTAGGGAAGTATGAATAAAGAAAAAAAAAAACAAAAAACAAAAAAAAAACAGAACAAACATATACTGCTTCTGTATATGCAGTAAAGCATGCTTGTTATACTCGCTGTGGAACCAAAGGGGTTAATCCTTTGCATTGTGTAAAAAGGATGTTTGATCTGGTCTTCTCTAATCCTCCCCTTATCATTTCCTGATAGTACACAGCTTGGGGACAAGCTGCACATGTTCAGTTTGGTGTGTATTGCTAGAGAGGTTTTTTTTTCTTGAGGAGTGCATGTGATCAGCACATGGCCAATCATCACTATCCAGACAAAGGGTCAGGGGTCCTGCAGCCTTATAGGACAGCCAGAGTAGAATGAAAACTCCTCCTACAAGCTTTAACCAGTGCTCTGCTGCACACCGATAGAAGAAGTCACAAGACTGCTATATACTGCTTATGAGAAAAAGTATTTAGCAGTTTGTATTTACTAAAATTTATTGCAGTTCCATGTTTTGTGTACTGTGGGACACCGGATGTAGTGAATGCAGGGTTCTGGGTTTAGTAACACTTTAAGGGGGGTGCCCTAAATATGGTAGATACACACAGGGAATATAAGAAAAATACAGTCTTATCTTCTTCCCACTGACCAGTGATAAAAGGCTGTCGGCAGCTGGGGTGGGGTCCAAAGTCTATGTTGAAACGCTCTAAACACAATTTTGCTATCCTAAAAAGAAAAAGGGCAACACAACTCACTACTCAGATAAGAGATCTTACTATCCCTTTATCAGGAATGTAACAAAGGCCTGTCATCATGCTAGCATGGAGTCACTGGCCTCAACTGTAGGCAGTTCCCACAGTCCCTGATGTGTTTACATCAAACCCGGAATGCATCAGTCACAGCAGTGCCTTGCTCGATAGGATCACAGCAGAACAGCTTCTATTTTGGTTAACACTCGGTCTCAGTCCTTTCCACGGACTGGTGGTGCCAACCCCTAGCAGGTAAGCTCACACAGGCAGCAGCAGTGATTTTGCCTGATCGTGGCGGCAAAGGCAGTCTCTGGAGCACATAGCAGCAGTGGTCTTAAAGCAGCGTAGTAGTCCTCTAGGCTCTATGGCAGCCTAGCCTGCTATACACAGAGTACAGCACCCAGGATTCCAGCTTGTCCTGCAATTCGGTTCTCACTCTGTAGTCTCCCAACAGCAGCTTGTGCCTTTTCTGCTCTAGCTCTCTGCAGCACATACTGTCCTCTTGCAGGAAACTCAGCACCTTCTTGGCAGTCATAGGAGCTTCAGCCAGTATACCTTTCTCGAATCACTCTCTACATGAGACTATGCTCCCCAAATAGCCTTTTTCACAGTCCATTCTCCTTCCTCAGCAACTCCTCCTTCTGGAGTGGTAGTCCCACACAGTCTTCTCTGATTTGGGTCACTTTCCTTTGGACCAAATACCTCATTAGTCCTTGGAGCTCCCAGCATTATTGGGCACTCCTCCTCTCCTGCGGGGCAGTTGGTGGTGCTCACAGGGCTGCAGCTGCAGCCAATAGGAACCTCCTTCTCTTTTTGTGAAGAGGGGAGACAGATTGGGATTGCTGCAGCACAGCAGTATGAGTGAGCTTTCTTTAGAGCTTAAAGTGCTATCTGACTACATACTCCATCCACCAAAAAGTCTTTGGTCCTTTGTAACCTCTGTACAGGCAAAAATAAGAAAATAATAAATATGACATAAGATTACTACCGTATATACGCGAGTATAAGTCGTTCCGAGTATAAGTCGAGGCCCTAATTTACCACAAAAAAAATGGGAAAACTTATTGACCCGAGTATAAGACGAGGGTGAGAAATGCACAGCTACTGTAAGTGGAAAAAAGGGTCAACAATGTCCATTTGCAGCATCACTGTGCCCATTTGCAGCCTCGCTGTGCCCATTTGCAGCCATAGGTCCCCTGAACTTCAAACTCGGTAGTTAAGGGTTCCTAGATGCCCCCTAGCTGCAGCCAAAATATGGGGTCTCTGAACCCAAAGGGTCCCGAAATGACATTGCTGCAGATGGACACAGTTGACCGAATTTGGGGCCCCGTATCTTGGGGCCACTTAGTGCTAGGAACCCCAAATTTGGTGTGCAAACCCAGTGGAACTTGCACCATAACATTTCCAAAGTTGGGGTTTCTAGCTCCAAGTGGCCCCGAGATATAGGGCCCCAAAATCAGTTCAGAAAATGTCAAGCACTTTTCTACAGCAGAGAATGACATTTTCCGAACCGGTTTTGGGGCCCCGTATCTCAGGGCCACTTGGTGCTAGGAACCCCAGCTTTAAATATGTTATGGTACCAGTTCCACTGGGTTTGCGTACCAAATTTGGGGTTCCTAGCACCAAGTGGCTCTGAGATATGGGGCCCCAAAATCGGTTCAGAAAATGTCAAGCACTTTTCTACAGCAGAGAATGACATTTTCCGAACCGGTTTTGGGGCCCCGTATCTCAGGGCCACTTGATGCTAGGAACGCCAGCTTTGCATATGTTGTGGAACCAGTTCCACTGGGTTTGCACACCAAATTTGGGGTTCCTAGCACTAAGTGGCCCTGAGATACGGGGCCCCAAATTCGGTTCGGAAAATGACATTTTTTGCTGAAGAAAAGTGTTTGACTCGAGTATAAGTCGAGGGGGGCACTTTCAGCACAAAAAAATGTGCTGAAAAATTCGACTTATACTCGAGTATATACGGTAATCAAACAGTTTACATTTACAACCAAGCACATCTGACCTTTGAGGTCCGGTTCATTTAATGACATTTCCGTATAAAGGGAGAAGGCATCAGGAACTCCAATCAAGGCGTGTCAAAGAGGTGGTCCAGCGTCTTTGTCCAACCAAATGCCAGGAACCATGAATCAGATGGAGACAGAGAATGCAGTATCGGCATCCCTAAGGTTCCCTGGGCTGTGGACACTTTGGCCTAGGGAGCTGTATGTGAGTCTTTTGAGAGGGCATATCAAACACTGACTGTTCCTTAGGATCTGATGGTCCTTTTTCTGGGGGCTCTTCAATAGATGAATTCCACGGCTGGCTAAGGAATCTCTACTTCCCTCTTAACCAGCTGAATGGAATACTCCTCCTGTCTTTTCTTCTTCTTGGGTCTAAGGCAGAGATTCAAGGACATCAGGCATGAGAATCCCCAAAAGAGTCTCTGTGGCAGAGGTGGATGGAGTGGCATCCATTGCCTCAGATGGCCAAACCCAGTTCCTCCTCACGGTCTTCCTCCTATTCCACAAAAGGTTAAGAAGATTTTGATTGGGTTACTGGCCCTTGCCTTAAAAACGATGCACTAATAAAAAGTATGGTTCAGTCCGCTTGGACATCCAAACACTTTCTCTTGGGGCAGAAGATTTTGATGCCAGACTTTCAATGGTCCAGTTGCTTGGGAACTCCAGCAGTCAGCTAGCTTGTGCCTTCTGGAGATACCCAGATTCCTCATCATTCCTCGATTACCTGGCTGTAAGTTCTAAACCCTTAGATCATGGTTTCTTTTGTTATGCTGTCCTAGAACACCTGAAACAGCCTGGGCCATTTCATATGCCGTTTTCAGACTCTTGCGAAGCTGATCCACATATCCTTGGCAAGTTGCAACAGACATCTGATTGATGTAGGTACCGAAGGCCAAGTGCACTGGCAGTTGGCCTCTCTTCCACACATGAGCATGTTTAGGGAGTAATCAGTGGCATTATTCTCTGTACCAACAGATTTAGCAGCTGTGTCGGCTCTCTGGCTCTGCCCTTATCAGGGTGGATTCTTTAGTGCGGCCTGTAGTGGACAAATAACTTTTCTACCAAAACCACTGCCACGGTTGATGCTCATTTATCTTTTGTTGGACATAGTAGGCGAAACTGTCTGTCACCACAAGGACACTTCCTTATCCACTCATAGGAAATCAATACACACTAACTTCATGAGTCCTTGACTTTGAAGGGGGCCCATTGGGGCACATCTGAAGGGCAAATTATTACTCTGGATGAAGTGAGAAAGGAGTGGCAGTAAATTTCAATTCCAGCCTTCATGCAGGGTGAGTAGAACTGGTTTCTCACTAATTTGAACACCCTCTCTGCTCCTAAGTGACTCACCCTGCAAACTGGCAATACAGTTTCTCTATGCACCTATGGCAGTGACTCCAATGGCTTCATTCCCCAGTGCTCTTTTGACTTGATGCTCAATGTCAGTCGGGTTCACTCTTCATAGGGAGGGCCAGAATCATAAGGTATTCTTGACAGTGGATCAACCTCCATACATACAACTCCAGGATGGTACTACAGGCTAAAGTGGAAGCTAGATAGGGCAGCCACCTACCAATGCCTTATGGCATGCAGCTTGGCATTGGCGAGTATGTAAGCAAGGGTTTTTTATTATCTGTCCAGACTTTGAAGTTCACACCATACAGATAATCCTTCAAATTCTCCACTTCAAAAGCAAGAAATGATAGCCTGTGCAGGGGATAGCTCTTTTCAGCAGGGAGAAGACTCCAACTCACATATGCATCAGGCCGTATGTGTCCTTCGTGCTCCTGATACAGCGCCCCACCTAGTCTGTCTCGGCTAGCATCGACATCTTGTTTATGCTGACCTTGCACTGCCCATTGAACTACAAGAGGGGCATTGGTCAAGCTCCTACTTAACTGGAGGAAACCATATTTACACTAGTCCGAGAATTCATCCTGTATTAGGCCTTTTGGAGACCTTTGATCTGACAGGCCTGCCTTGACAACAAGACAACCCCTTCAGTGGAGACAATATGCCCAAGATAAGAGACGCATGGTTGATGGAACGGACACTTTTTAAGGAACAGCTTCAACACCTTGCCATGGGACCACTTCAAAACCTTCAACAACAAGATTAATAAACAGTGCATACAACACAACCTACAAATGAGATAACATCAGAATCATGTATAATGGGAACCCAGCTACTGGTTCAAAGACAAAGTTTAAACCTCCTAAGCCCTGACCTAAAGGGGTGCCCTAAATATGGGAGATACACACAGGGACTATAAATATCACAGTCCCTCCTTATCACCTTCCCACGCCAGTGGTAAATGGCTGTCAGTGGTCGGCGTTGGGCCTTAAAGACTATGTTGGAGTGCCCTAAACAAAGGTTTGTAATGCCAACTAGAAAAGGGTAAGAGTAGTGCTGTACTTTTAAGCAGGAATGTGACAAGGATGGTGGCCAAAAGTCTCTCATCACTATGGAGTCCAGCACAAAGACTACTCCCTTACCTGGGACATCCAGCACAGAGTCACTGGATTTGACTGTAGGCAGTTCCTGCACTTCCTGATACTGTATGTTGGCAGCAAATCTGGTATGTATCAGTTGCAGCAGTACCTTGCTTAATAGAATAATCACAGCAGGAGAGCTTTTATCTGGGTTAACGCTCAGAGTTGCAGTCTCTGCAAATTGGCAGTGCCAGCCCCGGGTAGGTGAGCAGAACCCAGAGACAGCAGCAGGGATTTTTCCTTATCAGACAGTCTCTGGGGCACACAGCAGCAGTGGTCTTAAAGGACAAAAATGTCATATGGGTGCAGTGTTGCATGACTGAGTAATTGTCATTCAAAATGTGAGAGCACCGAAAGCTGAAAATTGGTCTGGTTAGGAAGGGGGTTTAAGTGCCCAGTTGTCAAGTGGTTAAAAGGGGGTAGGGCTTGTTTTTCCTTGCCTACCTGCCTTCTCTACAGTTGTCTGTCCAATTTCATGTACACTTTAAACATGTGTATTTTTTTTAGAACTTAGAATCTCTTTTTTAGAAGTGGCAGAGCAAAACAGAGAACTCCTGTTGCAGTATGAACACCGATTTGTAAAAGGCAAGTTATGCACCAGCATATTGATAACGTCACAGCTGTATAGTATTAATAAAAGATTGGGATGATGTAATAGTACTCTATTCCATGTAAATAGCTTAATACTATATAATGGCTGAGCAATATAGCATGGCAGGGTTATGACAGTGTAAGCTGTAATGGGCAGCGTGTAATAATGATGAGCTGGTTCTTGGGGAAGCTCTCATCAGCACCCACTCCTGGGCCACGTGTGAGAAGGGATCTCCCACTCATGGAAGAGAAACAGGAGGAAGACCAGGCGTGGGAGACAGAGAAAGGGGAAAGCAAAATACAGATAGAGAGAGAGGGGAGAGGACAGAGGAGACGAGAGAAATGTTGGAGGAAAGAACACAAGCTGTCACAAGAACACATTTGGAGTTTATCCACCACAGGGAAGGGGACAAAGTCTTTTGACCCAACTCAGGCTTCCATAATAAGGCCAATTTTTCATCAGACACAACACAAGATACAGCATCTGTTGGTTATTGACTGTGGGCAGAGGGCACAGCTGCCCCATCCAGCCCCATTGCTGGAGGCCTGTCAAACTCTATGAGTGACTGACAGCTGCTGCAGCCAGATGATGCACCTAGTGGTATGAACATTTAGGGCAGTATGACCAATGCCCGGGCATTTGTTCCTGGGTGCATACTGCCCAAAAAGTCTGTAAAACTTGATTCACAGTCCAGCCTCAGCAGCTGCCAGCCTCAGAGTTTGACAGGCTGCCAACAGTGGTGCTTGATTGAGCACCTGTGCCCTCTGCCCACAGCTAAACGCCAGAGCCTCATGTATCGGGCTAAAAGCCCAGGGCCCCAAGTGTCCTGCTGCACAGGAAATTCTGCAACCATAGTGCAGCCAAGAGTTTCCTGCAGCAGTGAATTTGACTTACCGTATATACTCGAGTATAAGTCGAACTTTTCAGCACATTTTTTTGTGCTGAAAGTGCCCCCCTCGACTTATACTTGAGTCAAGCACTTTTCTGCAGAAAAAAATTTCATTTTCCGAACCGACTTTGGGGCCCCGTATCTCAGGGCCACTTGGTGCTAGAAACCCCAAATTTGGTATGCAAACCCAGTGGACCTGGTACCACAACATATCCAAAGCTGAAGTTCCTAGCACTAAGTGGCCCCGAGATACGGGGCCCCAAAATCGGTTCGGAAAATGTCATTCTCTGCTGCAGAAAAGTGCTTGACATTTTCTGAACCGATTTGGGGCCCCATATCTCAGGGCCACTTGGTGCTAGGAACCCCAAATTTAGTGTGCAAACCCAGTGGAACTGGTACCATAACATATCCAAAGCTGGGGTTCCTAGCACCAAGTGGCCCTGAGATACGGGGCCCCAAAACTGGTTCGGAAAATGTCATTCTCTGCTGCAGAAAAGTGCTTGACATTTTCTGAACTGATTTTGGGGCCCTGTATCTCGGGGCCACTTGGTGCTAGAAACCCCAGCTTTGGAAATTTTATGGTGCTAGTTCCACTGGGTTTGCACACCAAATTTGGGGTTCTTAGCTCTAAGTTGCCCCGAGATACGGGGCCCCAAATTCGGTCAACTGTGTCTATCTGCAGCAATGTCATTTCGGGACCCTTTGGGTTCAGAGACCCCAAATTTTGGCTGCAGCTAGGGGGCATCTAGGAACCCTTAACTACCGAGTTTGAAGTTCAGGGGACCTATGGCTGCAAATGGGCACAGTGAGGCATGCAAATGGGCACAGTGATGCTGCAAATGGGCATTGTTGACCCTCTTTTCCACTTAAAGTAGCTGTGTATTTCTCACCCTCGTCTTATACTCGGGTCAATAAGTTTTTCCCATTTTTTTTGTGGTAAATTAGGGCCTCGACTTATACTCGGAACGACTTATACTCGAGTATATACGGTACTAACTTGCAGGGACTTCTGACAGTCAAATTCAGTGTTCTGCTCTTGATTGCAATTCTTGCCGTCTCCTGTAACACCCTGCACTGCAAGTTATATTTTGCCCCATAGTGGGAAAGCAGGAAAGGTTTGCACATTTGCATGACTGTAGCACTAAAGCCGTTTTCCTCGGCTGTCTCTTTAAACCCTCCATTACCCTTGCGCACTCCCCACTCTCCACATCACTTATCCTGATGGTTCCCTTGGTAACTGCAGTGAGACTTCGGCTTTTGGGATGAGTCAGGTTAGCGATGAGAGATTTGCTCCTGCATATGGGACATAATAATAATTCTGGAATATGTGCTCTCCAAGCCCACCATCGCAGCTCTGTAATGTGGAGCGACATAAGCACAGACACTGGCCTCTGACACTGGAGATAAAACTCGTGGATAGAATTCAGCAGCGATCACTTTTCACAAAACAAGACGCAGCCAAGCCTGAAGTATGTTCTATCCCAGCAATCTGCAATCACCACCATGTGACTGTCATTAAGTATGCAACTTCTGTTCCTGGATGGTATTTAGTTGTATCCTGGAACAAAATGGCTGTAAGAGGAAGCATGTTTTCTGAGGCCAAGCAGATCCCCCATTACTAGCATCTGGTCTGGCATCTGTCTGATTCAGAACTTCCAACAAACATGTTTTCAGACGATAAATCCAGGTTCTGCTAGTGATCTCATGATATCAGAATAGCTTGGCATGACCACTGGGTCAATGGGAATGCCAAAGCAGCTTAAAGTAGGTCAAAGGGAGGTCAAACACACCTGATCTTGTTCTCCGCCGTCAGGATTTCGCACAGCTTGCAATCACCATTACAGGAAAAATAGATAGCGGCACACTGACATATTCCAAAGCAGTTTCTTTATTGATCCAAAAAATCCGTTGCATAGGAAATGAGCAAACACAAGGACTTAGGCACCCTAGTTGTGCAACTATGGGGTTGATTTACTAAAACTTGGAGAGTGCAAAATCTGGTGCAGCTTTGCATGGTAGCCAATTAGCTACTAACTTTACTTTGTTTAATTAAAGTGGTTGTAAAGCTTTTTTTTTTTTTTTTTTCAAATAGTAAAATTCCAAAACATGCCTATACTTACCTGCTTTGTGCAATGCTTTTGCACAGAGCAGCCCCGATCCTCTTCTTCTGGGGTTCCCCACCGACACTCCAGGCCCGTCCTCTTCATCAGGTGCCTGTTTTCCATAGGGGCACCCATGTGTGCTCACTCCCGAGCCTCGCTGCTGCATCCATTAAAACAGACAGTGGGACTCGGCCCCGCCCCCCCGTGACAAAGGATTTGATTGACAGCAGCGGGAGCCAGTGGAGCCAGTGGCTCCCGTTGCAATCAATCTGTCCAATGAGGAGAGAGACAGTGACTTTACCTGCTACACTCATGCACATCGCTGGCTCAGGTAAGAAAAAGGTGGGTCTGTGGGGAGGTGGGGAGCTGCAGCACAGAAGGTTTTTTACTTTAATGCATAGAATGCATTAGGATGAAAAACCTTAAGGCTGTAGAACTACTTTAAAGTGGATGTAAACCCTCACATATACCCAGTGAAGTGAACAGCCTCAGATGATACACAAAGATGAAACACATCTCCCTACATAGGTTTTACATGTATATCTGCTGTCTTCAGCTTTATATATGGTTTAAAAAGTGCACGTCCTGTTAGAATTATCTCTTCCTGATTCACCTGTGGGTGTGAATTCTTGCTATACACTGTGAGACAGCTGATTGGAGGAAAGGCTAACACCCCCTCTCGACATAGGCAGAAAAAAGGAAGAAACCATGCAGAGCTGTGCTGTGAATAGACCAGCTCTCTGCTAATCTATTTATAGCACCCACCCTGACACAAATTTCAGGCCAGTTTTATCACAGTTGACGGGGGAACTTGTCAGAAGTTATCATGCTGATAACAGAAGAACGGAGCAGGAGAAAGCCACAGGACTTAGGGCTTTGAAGAGAGATAAGAAAACACTGCAGATAGATGTGCCCAGCTCAAATTTCATGAATCGGGTTTACATCCACTTTAAACTTTGACAAAAAAAACATGGAAGCCGATTGGTTTCTATGCAGAGCTGCACCAGATTTTGCACTCTCCAGTTTTAGTAAATCAAGTGGCTGGGTGTGAAACATGTTGGGCCTCATGTGCACTAGGAATTTAACTACTGTGCTTTAGATTGTGGTGTTTTCATGCTTGCAGAAAGCACAGGTGCACTGGCCAGCCATGCTGCCTGCAGCCTGTAAAAAGTCTATGAAAGGCTGATAAATGCAGGGGCTGGACCATTGTATCGAGTGATACCAATGCACACCTGATGCCTGGAAAGCAGACTTCCTATATCGCGGGCATTCACCGAGGGCTTTCACAATGGAGCGATGCGCTGGCAGGACGGTAAAAAAAGTCCTGCTAGCAGCATCTTCGGAGCGGTGAAGGAGCGGAGTGTATACCGCTCCTTTACCGCTCCTGCCCATTGAAATCAATGGGACAGCGCGGCTATACTGCTGGCAAAGCGCCTCTGTAAAACCGCCCCGCTAGCGGCCGCATACCGACGGTAAAGCGTCGCTTACAATAGCGGCGCTTTACCGCCGACACCGCCCCCCCCCCCCCCCCACAGTGTGAAAGGGCTCTTATAGTTCTCTCTTTCTAATTCTTTTATACTTTACTGTGTTTTATTGTCAACCATTATTTTCTTTGCAGGTACGCCATTCAGCTGCAGCGCCGATTTATTTATTTTGACAGCAATAGCGTCTGCTTTCACGATAGAAAAATCAGCGACTCCAGTGCTGTAAGAGGCGATTTCACCACCACAGTTAAAAAAGAGCATATATGCCAAAGCATAGGGGCAGGGGTGGACATAGGGGCGGATTGCCCCTATGCTTCGGTATATATTTTTAGAACGGTGCTATGCCCATGGTTAGAAGTGGGTGGATACAGGGCGGTATTCTACTGGCGGGCATACCGCCGATTGATTCGCTTTTTTCATTTAACCCACAGGCTGCATGAAAAAAAAAAAAAAAAAACATTATTACAGTATATGCCCAACAAGGACCAGCAACGTACTGGTATGTTGCTGGACTTTGAGTGGTTATACCGGAATGATGCATGCAGGTTTAGGTATCATATTGGTATCATTCTTTACAGCCGGCGGTCAGCTTTCATATAAAAGCAATCCTAGCGACCAAGTAGCCGCTAGACTGCTTTTACAAGCAGTGGGAGGGAACGTTCCCCCGCCCCCTGCCATCTTCCATGGTTTTCTCTGGCTCTCCTGTCCCACCGGGGAACCCGAGAATGTAGCCAGTCCTTCTGCCAGCTGACCAGAGAGCTGATCGAAGACTAGAATGGCTCCAATCATCTCTATGGCCTAAGAAACCGGAAGCTACGAGCATTTCATGACTTTGGTTTCGCCGGATATAAACAGCGCAATTGGGATAGCATCTTATCACATCGATCTTGGTGTGGCCAGATGCTTTAAGGGCTGAGGAGAGATCTAGAGTCTAATAGACCCCACATTTAAAAAAAAAAAAAAAAAAAAAAAGGTACCTGTCACTACTTTTTGCTATCAATATGGGGTGGTTGCAAAGCAGCCCCATTCACTCGAAAGCGAGAGGGATTCCTGCCCTGGCTGCGAAGCAGAGCATCATGATCGGAGCATGTATACACCCCCTGCAGCCAACGCCTCTGCAGATAAGCTGTAGGAGGTGGTAAAACCGCTGTTTTTTTTTCCCCCCAGTTGACAATTTTTATTAGATTTTTTATTTTACAAAACAAAGAATCAAGAAAAAAGAAAACCGCAGTCTGGGGGCCCTACTTGATATGGAGGGGAAAAGGGAGGTTTGAAGGGTAAATGTGGGTTTTGCCTATACAAATCTTCAAGGCTCCATGCACACCCGATCGTATCAATTTACTGGCATTTTTTTGAAAAAAACTTTTTTCTTTGTTTCTGTTATAAAATTTTGTAAAAAAGTAAGTTTTCTCCTTCACTGATGGGCACTTATAAGGTGGCACTGATTAGCACGGATGAGGTGGCACCAATGAGGTGGCACTGATGGGCACCGATAGGTGGCACTGATATGCAGATAGGCGGCACAGATGGGTACTCATGGGTACTTATGTGTGGCACTGATAGGCGGCACTGATAGGTGGGCACTGATTGACATCACTAATTAGGAGGCACTGGCAGGTATTGCTGGTGGGCACTGATTGGCATCATGTGTGGGCACACATTGCCACCAGGGATGCCATATCTGGTGGTCATCAGTGGTGGCCATCCCTGGTGGCATCCCTGGTGGTCCTGGGTGGGCATCCAAGGGGGGGCTGTGCTGGTAAACAAATCAGTGCAGGCCCCCCTGTCAGAGGAGCAGCCGATCGGCTCTCCTCTACTCGCGTCTTTCAGACGCGAGTGCGGAAAAGCCGATAAACGGCTCTTCCTGTTTACATTGTGATCAGCCGTGTTTGGACACAGCTGATCATGTGGTAGAGAGTCTCCGTCAGAGACTCTTTACCTAAATCGGAGTTCTGATGTGTCAGACTGACACGCCGCAACAAGGTTCGCCGAGATGTCTGCCCCCCAGGGGAGCACAGTGGCTTGTTATCCTGACCACGTCATATCATGTTCAGTCAGGGTATCGCAACCACTTTGCCGACGTAATTTTGGTTTATGGCGGGCGGCACGTGGTTAAGGACCAGGCCCATTTTTCAAAGTTGTTGTTTATAAGTTAAAATCATTTTTTTTTTGCTAGAAAATTACTTAGAACCCCCAAACATTATATACATTTTTTCAGACACCCTAGAGAATAAAAATGGCGGTTGTTGCAATACTTTATGTCACACCGTATTTGCGCAGCGTTCATATAAACGAAATTTTGTTTGGAAAAAATACATTTTTTTTAAATTAAAAAATAAGAAAACAGTAAAGTTAGCCCAATTTTATTGTAAAAGATAATGTTACGCCGAGTAAATTGATACCCAACATGTCATGCTTCAAAATTGCACCCGCTCGTGGAATGTTGACAAACTTTAACACTTAAAAATCTCCATAGGCGATGTTTAAACAGGTTACCAGTTTTGAGTTACAGAGGAGGTATTTTGCTAGAATTATTGCTCTCACTCCAACGATCGTGGCGATACCTCACATGTGTGGTTTGAACACCGTTTATATATGCGGGCACGACTTATGTATGCATATGCTTCTGCGCACGAGCACGGTGGGGCGCTTTAATTTTTTAAAATTATTATTTATTAAAATTTTTTTTTCATTTTTACACTGTCTCTAAAAAAAAAAAAAAAAATTTGGATCACTTTTATTTCTATTACAAGGAATGTAAACATCCCTTGTAATAGAAAAAAAAGCATGATAGGACCTCTTTAACCACTTCCCATCCGGGCCAATTCTGGCACTTCGCTCCTACATGTAAAAATCATACATTTTTTTTTTCTAGAAAATTACTCAGAACCCCCAAACATTATAAATGTTTTTTTAGCAGAGACCCTAGGGCAGTGATGGCGAACCTTGGCACCCCAGATGTTTTGGAACTACATTGCCCATAATGCTCATGCACTCTGCAGTGTAGTTGAGCATCATGGGAAATGTAGTTCCAAAACATCTGGGGTGCCAAGGTTCGCCATCACTGCCCTAGGGAATAAAATGATGGTTGTTGCAACTTTTTATGTCACATGGTACTTGGGCAGTGATTTTTCAAACGTGTTTAAAAAAAAAAAAAAAAAAAAAAAACACAAATAAATAAAAAAACAGTAGTTAGCCCAATTTTTTTGTATAGTGTGAAAGATGATGTTACGCCGAGTAAATAGATACCAAACATGTCACGCTTTAAAATAGCGCACACTCGTGGAATGGTGCCAAACTTCGCTACTTCTAAAATCTAGGAATAGTGCTCGACAGGCCCTCTTTATGTAGAGATGCGGTATAAATAAGACCTCACATCTCTCTCAGGCTGGAAAGGCTGAGATAAAAAAAAAAAAACTCTTGGCCTTTCCTGCCGCGTCATTGGCTTTGTTTACTTCCGCCGGCCCGGACATGACGTCATAACATAAAGTCCATGATGTCATATGACGGCCTATGGGCGGGAAGTGGTTAATGTGAGATCCGGGGTCAAAAAGACCTCAGATCTCACATTTACACTTAAATGCAATACATTTTTTTTTTTTAAAAAGTATTCCAGGGATACACAATGTAATACTGACATATAATCACACACATGGGTTGGACTTCATGGACTTGTGTCTTTTTTCAATCTCACCTACTATGCAACAATAAAAAAAAATGTCCCTTTAAAGCCGTTGGGTGGAAGTGATATTTGATGTCGATTCCGTCATCCAACAGCATTGAGTCGAGTGGGGGCCATCATTCCCTCACTCGACTTAGTGCCTCTCAGAGGAAAGGATCGGATTGTCTCTGCCACTACCGACGGCTCCGGTAAGCGGCGGAGACATCCGAAACGCGGCAGGTGGCACCTCTCCCGCCGCCGATAAAAGTGATCTCGCGACGAATCCGCCGCGGAGACCACTTTTATCTTAAAGCGGACCGCGCGCTGTTTCAGAAAATACCGGGGTTATGGCAGCTTCTCGGTATTCAACGTCAAAGTACCGACATATAACGACGGCGGGTGGTCCGGACGTGGTTAAACTATGTAATGCAAGGGCTTGCCTAATTGGATACAATTGAAAGTGGTTTAGTTTTGTCTTCATATTTATATATTTTTTGGGAAATCTACTTGATTTGTTGTAGCCGTATTAGTGCAATTGTGACAGAGAAAATTGAGTACTGTCCGTGATACTTTTTTTATTTATTTTATTTATTTGCACTAACATACAATTTTTCAGGACAAGCTTTCGGGGTATGTCCCCTTCTTCAAGGTCCAAGCAGTACTGCAGTAAGTACTGCTTGGACCTTGAAGAAGGGGACATACCCCGAAAGCTTGTCCTGAAAAATTGTATGTTAGTGCAAATAAAAAAAGTATCACGGACAGTACTCAATTTTCTCTTGGGAAATCTAAAAAGGAATATTGTACAAGAAAATTGAACATGTATGGCCAGCCTAAAATCCAGTGCCTCTGCGGTTCAGAATGAAAGCCATGATCTCAAATTGCACCGGTAGCTTTGGATTGGAATTGGAGCTCTTTAGGTCTGATATACGGAAGCTCTGCCAATGTCTTTATATGTGATGTGATGGGATGAATGGTTTGTACCTGTCCCCGATCTCTCCTTTTTATCAGAGAACACCCCATAGATCTAGAATTAAACAAGCCTGAATTTCCATTCCTCCTTGTCGCCTTTGAGTCTAGCTGTATAATAGCTCATTAACCTGAGCTGGGAGGAGCGGCTGTACTGCTGATTATACTGGAAGAAAACAACAGGTAGTTAGCGGGTCAGATGAATGGGAAGCCATTATAATTAGCAGTCGGTAGTAAAGAAACATATGGAAAATAGGTAAAGAAATCTCATTTTCTCTGCTCCCCATCCCCCTTTTAAATCTTCTGCATACTGTATCTGCTACAAAACAAATTATATGGTTATTGTCTTTAATATTTCAGAGTTCTTTGTGTCTGAAATAATTGTGTTTCAGCTGCTACTGTAGACATGCATGCTGCGATAATAGAAGCTATATTTAGAGGCTGGCGTGATAATCCAGGGGCACATATAGGAAAGTTCTGGGTCTTACAAGCTACGCTTTAACATGCAACTTCACCTTCAGCAAAAATTCCCGATGTAATTCTATATCCTCGAGATTGTACACGGCAGCGCTCCTCCTGTTGGTGCCCGTCCTCCTACTACAGATGCAGCCTCTGTACAAAGAACACTGGCCCCTCTATCCTGCTATTTGCACATTACAATAATACACCCCCTAGGGACCCTTTTGGGGTTGCTTAATGCAGAACTTCACTCTCCCAAATCAACATTGATTATTTTTAATCCTAATGTTGCTAGCCTTAGTACATAGATAGGAAAGTATATCATATTTACTTGTTTTTACATTTCTTCAGTTACTTCCTTGTTTCTTGCCTAGGCAAATGATGTCATACATCCCAGGAGTCTTCAGGAGGGTCAACAACTGGGATACTTTTTAAGTAATCCAGGATTCTTTAAGAGGGGAGGAGAATAGGAGGGGTTTTCTCTGCTGAGCACACTATCCTGCATGGTGTTTCGTCCGATTCGGCATCCTGTCAGAATTTTGTAAGTGAAGTTTTGACGCCGCCATCTTGCTACAGACGCACTCCTCCACAATAAGGATACAGTGAGCAGGCGGCAAGCGGACATCTTTTAACAGCAAACAGAGCTTGTGAGCTTATATAGTGAAATACAGTATTTAGAAATCCGGATCGTTTACATGTTGAATTATAAAAGCAGCGATGTTCTGTCAGATTAGCAAAGCTGTGAGATCAGCATGTTTGCCGCTGCTTCTAAAATTCAACATCTAAACAGTCCGTCAGATTTCTAAATACTGTATTTCACTATATAAGCCCAGTTTACTGTTACAAACAAGTGTGAACGCAGCTTATGCTGATGATATATTATTCTTTATCCAACAACCACGCATTTCAATTCCAAATTTAATGACGGCATTCTCCAATTTTCACTCCATCTCTAACTTCAAAATAAATTTATCCAAATCGGAAATTTTAAACATTAATATCCCCAAGTCGGAGGCTCTCTCTCTTAAACCTTTATTTCCCTTTAAGTGGGAACCAAAATGTATGAAATATCTAGGTATTTATCTTACTCCTCATCCCCATTCTCTTTTTCAATACAATTATATCCCCTTGCTAAATAAGATTAAAGATGACCTACGAAAGTGGTCCAATTTATCACATACCTGGTTGGGGAAAGTAAATATAATTAAAATGAATATATTACCTCGCATCCTTTTTATTTTCCAAATGCTTCCATTAGGTGTTCCGGTGGGGTTCTTCACTATTTTACAAACCATGATTTCCAAATTTATTTGGAAGAATAGGCACTCTAGGATATCCAGAGAGCTATTGTTCCGCTCCAAATGCTCTGGAGGTCTGGCTCTTCCTAATTTCAAAACATACTATCAAGCGGTTGTTCTTTCCAGATTGGCGGATTGGAAATATGCTCTCAAAACGAAATTGTGGGTACAAATTGAATATTCTCTAAGTGGAATGGACCTTTCTATAGCTCCCTGGATACCCCGATCTTGCAGAAATTTGGCTCATAATACTTCGGTTCTTACTATATCCTCTTTAGATATATGGGATGCACTACACAAAAAATTTTCATGGAACTATAACTCCCCTTTATTGCCCCTTCTCAACCACAAATATTTTTTGCCGGGTCTATTAGACCCAGGTTTTAAATCATGGAAATCTGCAGAACCCCTTCTACTACATCATGTCCTCCGTGATAACACTATTAAACCACTGAGTATGATTCTAGCTCCTAAACCTGCTACATTTATGGATAAATGGAGATATCACCAATTACAACATTTCTTAAATTGCCTCCCTAAACCAATTAGAGGTATTGAGGATTTACATGCTATAGAAGAGATTTTCTATCCAAAAGATCCACCTTTACATAGTATATCTCTATTTTACAAAGCTCTCATTGCTCTACAAAATCCCAACCCTCCACCTTTCCTTGCTAAATGGGAAACTGATTTAAATTCTTCCCTCACTGACAACCAAAAAGACAAGGTTCTTCAACTAGCCCACACTTCTTCCATAGCCTCGAAAATGTCAGAAGTTAACTATAAACTGTTAACCAGATGGCATTACACCCCAGCTAGATTACACCAAATGTTCCCAGCCAGTTCCCCATTATGCTGGAGGAATTGTGGGAACAACGCTACTCACGCACACGTCTGGTGGTTTTGCCCACTGATTCGACCTTTCTGGGATGCCATTCGTACTCTGATAACACAGATCTCAGATACGAATATACCCAATGACCCTTGGGCTATCCTCTTTCACTCTACGACTACCCCTATGAGATTATATAAACGTTCAATTATCCCCCATTTGCTGAACACAGCCAAAGCTTTAATCCCGACTTTATGGGGACAACCAACAATCCCTTCTATTCGAGTTTGGTTACAAATGGTTGATAATGTACATCTTATGGAGAGTATTACACACAACATCAGAGGTACCTCCAAGAAACATTCCATAACATGGGATTCATGGATAAACTTTCAATCCACTTCCACCTATAAAGACATTATAACACAAACCCCTTAAATTGACTTACTAGGAGTAGCTGTTTTTATTATGATGTTTAGGTTCTTTTCAATGTGATAACATGAGTGCCAGCAATTCATCCTTCCCCCCCCCATCCCCTCCCCATTCATACTTCTTACTCTATCTTCTTCTCTATCCTCTCTTTCTATTCATACTTTCCCTTTTCCTCTTACTTTATACTTTTGCTAAACCAATATACAGATCTCTTTTCAGTATGTTTGACTTCAGGACTCAAACAATGTGAACCTCCCCTTCTTTTTTTTTTTTTTTACTTAGATGATGCCATAATACTTTTTATAAATATATAGTTACTCACTGGGTGTATGGTTCATAGCTTACTGTCATAGTTGATACAGTCTAAACCTAAATTTATCATTTTGACTTCTAAATATGAACCTTTTATGTGCCTTATGTTTGTCTTTGTTCTATTTTTCTTTAATAAAAATTTATTAAACAAAAAAAAAAACAAGTGTGAAATGCAAAACTCCGATGGGTGTAACAAGATGTCCGCTTGCCGCCTTCTCACTGTATCCTTACTGTGGACAAGTGCGGGGTGTAGCAAGATGGCGGTGAGGTAACGTCACTTCCGTTACAAATTCTAACGGGTTGCCTAATCTGATGAAACACAGGCACTTCCAGCACTGAATGTATAGAATGGCAAGGATGCTGGGGTGTGCTAGAAGGGTCCATTAATAATATCTGCTCAGGGATCTATTGTTCCTGGAGGAGATCTATTTTTGCATGGTGGTCTATTGTTGCTGGGGGTAGGGGGGCATTTGTTGCTGAAAGATATCCACTGTTGAGGGAGGGGTCTATTGTTTGCTGGCTGAATCAATTTTTGTGCGACTGTCTATTGTTGTTGGGGAGATCTATTGTTGGTGGTGGAGGATCTATTATTGTTGGTTGGGCTTATGTTGCTGGGTGGTCAATTGTTGCTGGAAGGCATCCACTGTTGAGGAAGGGGTATAATGTTGCTGGCTGCTGGAGGATCCATTGTTCTGGAGAGCATCAATATTTGTGTGACAGTCTATTGTTGCTGGTGGAGGATCTATTATTGTTGGTTGGGCTTATGTTGCTGAGGGTCAATTGTTGCTGGAAGGGATCTGCTGTTGAGAGGGGGGATTATTGTTGGGGTCCATGGTTGCTGGGAGAATCTATTGTTGCTGGTTGCGGAGCATCTACTTTATTGCTTTTCCTGTTGTTAACAAATTCCTTTGAGAAATATTCTTTGAGAAAAAAAGCCCCACCAGGAAGTAAATGCTACATGAATCATTTGCCCTTATTCAAGATGGCCATGGTTAGAAATGCTATGAGGTTGTTTTTCAAATGAATTTTTCAACAAAATAAAGCATGGAGACATGGATGGATGGGGGAGTTTGTTTGATAAGTAAAAATTAATTAACCGCTTGCCGGCTAGCCACCGGCGTTACACTGCGGCAGGTTGGCTCGGCTGCACAAATCACCGTAAGTGTATGTCGGGCTTGTACACAGTGATTTGTGGGCGCATGTGCGCCCATTGGCCAGCGGGGGAGCCAGAGGGTCCAGCGGACTCTATGTCCACCGGCGATTGTTCCCCGCAGTGACAGAACGGGGATCTGCCATAATAAACAAGGCAGATCTCCGTTCTGACAGGAGATCACACAGAGATCCTGTATGTGTTAGAAACACAATGAGGGAACAGTTAACCCCTTGATTGCCCCTGATGTCAACCCCGTCCCTGCCAGTGTCATTAGTACAATGCCAGTGCATATATTTAGCACTGATCACTGTAATAATGTCAATGGTTATCAAAAAGGTGGCAAAAATGTCAGCTAGGTGTCCGATCTGTCCGGGGCAATCCCTCTAAAAATCACTAATCGCTGCCATTATTAGTAAAAAATAAAAAAAAATTATATATATATATATATTTTGTAAACGCTATACCTTTTGCGCAAACCAATCAATATACGCTTATTTGTTTTTTGTTTTTTTTTAACCAAAAATATGTAGCAGAATACATATTGGTCTAAATTTATAAAGAAATTCGATTTTGATGCAGTTCTGTGCGCTTTTTTTCTGCATAAAATGCATGCACGGTGTTTTCCATGTATTCCAATGGCTCTAGTTCACACCATGCAGTCAGTTTCCGGTCAGTTTCTGCAGAGGAAACTGACTGCATGGTGTGAACTAGAGCCTTTGGAATACATGGAAAACACTGTGCATGCATTTTTAGTGCAGAAAAAAAGCGTACAGAACTGCATCTGGTGTAAACTGGCCCTTAAAAATGTTTTTATTGGATATGTTATATAACAGAAAGTAAAAAATATATATACACATTTTTTTTTAAATTGTCTGCCTTTTTTGTTTATAGCAAAAAAAAAAAAAAAAAAAAAACCACAGAGGTGATCAAATACCACCAAAAGAAAGCCCTATTTGAGTACAGCGTCAAATGACCGCACAATTGTCAGTTAAAGCGACGCAGTGCCGTATCGCAAAAAATGGCCTGGTCAGGAAGTGGGTAAGTCTTTCCGGGGCTGAAGTGGTTAAATAGAGTTTTCGGTTTGTGGTGCTTAGATTAGGGTGAAGATCCGCTTAGGCCGGGTTCACACTGTTACGACAAACGCTCCGACATTGGGAGCTCATGTCGCATAACGTGTGAAAATTAATGTTTCCCTATGGGAGCCGTCTTAACTGGTCCGACTTTGAAAATGCTCCCTGCACTACTTTGATCCTACTTCAGTGATATTCAATGGGCTGAAGTAGGATCAAAGTCGGATCGCTGTCTTGACTGATGCGACTTGTGCTCTGATGATCTTGAAGGGGAACTCCACGCCAAATGAAAAAAAAAAAAGAAGTGGCATGGGTTCCCCCTCTAAGAGCATACCAGGATCCCCCCCAAAACCCATACCAGACCCATATCCGAGCACACAGCCTGGTCAGTAAAAGGGGTGGGGACAAGCAAGCGCGCCCCCCCCCCCTGAACCATACCAGGCCACATGCCCCCAACATGGGGGGGGGTGAGTGATTTGGGCAGGGGGGCCCTGCGCCCCACCACTCCAAAGCACCTTGTCCCCATGTTGATGAGGACAAGGGCCTCTTCCTGACAACCCTGGCCGTTAGTTGTCGGGGTCTGCGGGTGGGTTAGCTTATCCGGAGAGGGGAAGAGGCAGAAGAGCCGGAGAGGGTAGAAAAAATTGGAAGAGACGACGGAGCTGACTTAATAAATTACTTAATGTGATTTGTTTTTGACTTTTTTTTTTAAAAGGTGAATGGGTAGAGGTACAATGTACCCCATACTCATTCACATAGGGTGGGGTGCCGGGATCTGGGGACCCCCTTGTTAAAGAGGGCTTCCAGACTCCGATAAGCCCCCCAGCCCACAGACCTCGACAACCAATGGCCAGGGTTGTCGGCAAGAGGCCCTTGTCCTCAACATGAGGACAAGGTGCTTTGGGGTGGGAGGGCGCAGGGCCCACCCTGCCCCAAAGCACCCACCACCCCCATGTTGAGGGCATGTGGCCTGGTACGGTTCAGGAGGGGGGGGGGGGCGCCCACTCGTCCCCCACCCCCTTTCCTGACCTGCCGGGCCGTGTGCTCGGATAAGGGTTTGGTATGGATTTTGGGGGGACTCCCACGCTGTTTTTCCGGCATGGGGGTGGTTCCCCTTAAAATTCACACCAGATCGAAGGGCCCGATATGCTCTTGGAGGGGGGACCCAAGCCTTTTTTTTTTTTAATTTGGTGTGGAGTTTCCCCTAAAAAGATTCATACCAGACACAGTGGCTGGTATTGTTGGGGATCAAAGTCGGATCCCTGTTCATTAAAGTCAGAGGCATGTCGGACTTCAAGTCGCAGGGCAAAGTCGGATCCAAAGTGCAACTGTGGTGTCATACCAGTGTGAACCCGGCCTTAAATTGTGCGCATGCACAGTTTCCTCTAGCTGGGCTCAGCCTGTCCTAAAAACAGCAGGATGAATGGGGATGAGGGGCCAGTGGTTTCTGTGGTAAAGGATCTCCTACATCTGCATCTGTAATGGGAAGGCCATTTGAAAACAAGAAGAGCGGTGGTAAGTACTTTCCCAGGATTTAAGCTTGCAGAGGGGAATTTCTGGAAAATCTTCCTGAGGGTTTGTTCACATGTGCTTTGCTCTTTGAAGAGCAATCCCTGTTCTGTGGTTCAGAGTTTAGAGTATGTATAGGTGTGCACCCCAAAGCTCAAACACACATGTCTTTCTCTGCAGCCTCAGCTGCACAGGACAGTAAATGAATGGGAAGTGATCTGTGCCGGAGCGGCTTCCTGTTCATTCACAATCTGAAGCATAGCAAGCACAGTTTACTATGCTTCAGTCACAGTGAGCGAGTGTATTCATTTAGAAAAGAAAGCAGCTGGTAATTTATTAGCCCCTTCTCCTGCTCTCCATCCTCAAACATACCCTGCAGCAGTCAGGAGGAGAGGAGGGAAGCCAGCAGCACTGCGGGGTGGGGATCAGCAGTGCACATAGTGATTAGGGTGTGCCCAGGCTCACCCCCTTCTCACGCCTTGAAAGTATGGATTACATGCATGCCCACTATAAAGAGGGTGTTTTTAATATTCTATAGAAAAATAATTAAGAGATACAGAAGGAGAATGTGTCTGCTATACGGTATGTTGGGAAAACAAGTGAATTAACAATGCCTGGCAAATGTGCACCCATTTTCGTTTTTGCTCTGACTCACCGGTACATCAACGACCAGGAGATGTCTCCAGAATTTGCGTTGTGGGTTGCTTCTGCTTGGGGCATCTGGATCTACAATTATCACCACGTACAATGCACCCTGAAGAAAAAAAAAAATATGTGAGGGCGATGGACAGATAAAATAATGGCAAGAGTGGTTTTCTCTAAAGTGGATTGAACAACATAACATGCACATTTTACAGACAGAACTTGACTGATATACATGTACTGGAAGTTAGGTGGAGTTGTAGTCCTTATCTACCACAGTCTTATAGGTTGTTTATTTCTTGATCTTATATTTTCTGGGGACTCCAGCAGAAAACTAAGGATCACCTCCTCCTAAAAATGACTTTTGAATTCAATCAGGTGTAGCTAATCACCTTCTCAGTTGCACACTAAGCCATCTGACTTTCAACTGATCAGCTGTGGTCATTTTGATTAACTCAGCATGAAAAGAGCTTTCCTGGAGCATTTCAGTCCCTGGTAGTGCAATTGAAGCAAACAATCAACTATGGGTGGCAAGGCACTGTCAAAAAAATTTCCATTATAAAAGTTGTGGACAGGTACAAGCCAGGAGATGGATACAAATAAATTTAAAAGACTTTATCCATGCCTAGAAGCCCAGTGAAGTATATTATTAAAGTGGAAGTAAAGTTGATGTGTAATCAAATTGCTGACAAGCAGGGTATTTATAACAGGAGAGACCCTATTGGTCTCTTCTGCCATAAATGCATCCTTCTGCCTATCAGCTGTCATGTTCACCAAGCTGCGCATGCGCAGCTCAGCGAACATTTAGGGCCCCAATCCGTGCCGCGGCTATGTGACTCCTGTGTGCATGCGTGGGAGTGGCATCACCGTGGCCTGGCCTATTAAGTGGCCGAAGGCATGGGATCCGGATGTAAGACCGGGCGAAGATGGAAGTGCAGGGGGCCCACCGGATTGGTCTCAGTGCTGCGCTGGAAGACACCATATGACAGGAAAGTCTGCCATAATGTACCAATATGCTGTGCATACTAGTACATTATGGCATAACCCACCTGGGGGGGGGGCTTAAAAAACAAAAAACAAAAAAAAAAACCAACATACATACAAAACATACAAAAAAAACAACATCTTTGGAAGTTGCTCCAAAAGAGGATGAAAGAGCCAGGAGGAAAGTCTACCAAGTCTACCAAGAGGCCTACAGAAACTCTGAAGCAGTTTCAAGAATTTATGGCTAAGAGTGGTCATTGTGTGCATCTTACAACAATATCACAAATTCTCCACAAATGTGGATTGTATGGGAGAGGCCACATGCAGTCATGACTGAGCTTCACCAAAAAACGCACCAAGAAGATTCTGAGGCCACATGGAAAAAGGTGTTCTGGTCAGATGAGACTAAAATTTAATTATTTGGCCTCAACACCAAGACGATACGTCTGGCAGAAATCCAATATAGAGAAAAAGGTGATTTTCCTTACATGGCCTAGTCAGAGCCCAGACCTAAACCCCATTGTAAATCTGTGGAATGACTTGAAGACTGCAGTCCAAAAACGGTCACCAACAAACTTAACTGAACTTGAGCAGTTCTGCAAAGAAGAGTGGGAAAATATTGCAAAGTCTAGATGTGCAAAGTTAATAGATACATACCTCAACAGACTAAAGGCTGTAATAAACCACTTCAGCACCGGAAGAATTTACCCCCTTCCTGACCAGAGCACTTTTTGCGATTCGGCACTTCGCTTTAACAGACAGTTATGCGGTCGTGCGACGTTGTACCCAAAAAAATTGATGCCCTTTTTTTCGCACAAATACCACCAAATTTCTTTTGGTGGTATTTGATTGCCTCTGCGGTTTTTATTTTTTGCGCTAGAAACAAAAAAAAAAAAAGGAGCGACAATTTTGAAAAAAAAAAAAAAAGCAATATTTTTTTACTTTTTGCTATAATAAATATCCCCCAAAAATATATAAAAATTTTTTTTTTCCTCAGTTAAGGCCAATATGTATTCTTCTACATGTTTTTGGAAAAAAAAAATAAAATATCACAATAAGCGTATATTGATTGGTTTGCGCAAAAGTTATAGCGTCTACAAAATAGGGGATAGATTTATAGCATTTTTATTATTTTATTTTACTAGTAATGGTGGCGATCTGTGACTGCAACATTATGGCGGACACATCGGACAATTATGACACATTTTTGGAACCATTGGCATTAACACAGCGATCAGTGCGATTAAAAATGCATTGATTACTGTAAAACTGTCACTGGCAGTGAAGGGGTTAACACTAGGGTGCGGTGAAGGGGTTAACTGTGTTCCCTGGGAGGTGATTCTAACTGAAGGGGGAGGGACTAACTACAGGAAGTGACAGTTCGTGGTTCCTAGCTAATAGGAACACACGATCTGTCACTCCTGTCAGAACAGAACAGGGAGGTGTGCGTTTACACACACTCGTCCCTGTTCATGTCTCCAGCTCATGATGGCTCGTGGCCGGTGGACATCGCGACCGTCGGCCACAAGCATCGGCACCCCCGCTGCTATCCGGACCCCCGCGAGCCTACGTATAGTTACGTGGTTTTGCGCAGGGGAGCCAACCTGCCACAGTAAAACTGCGGAAGATGGTTCGGAAGTAGTTAAAGCAAAAAGGTGGTTAAACAAAATACTCAGTGATTCGGTTTTTGAATGTTTTTTATTTTTTCTGACATGTTGGTGATAGATCTTTCACTTGGATGTTATAAGTTGGATAAAACAAAAACTGTCTGTCTTGATTTCAGGCCGCAAAGAAACAAAATGTGATTTTAGAGGGGGGCGGGGGATTTGTGATTCTTTTCTATACCCACTGTATAGGTTGGCGTCTAGGTTGGCATCTAGTGGACAGGGGGCCCTCTTAAAATGCCCGTGGCAGGTTTCAAACTCAACCAAAGTTCAAACCACTGGAATCCATGAGAGATGTAGATAGTTTAGCCCTCTTGATCATCTTACAAAAACTGAAATGAGTGTAAGAAGGATTAACCTTTCCGCCAATAATATCCACAAACGGAACATTTTTAAAAATACCATCGATTGCCCTCAGTGATCAAATGTCGGCTGTCATTTCTCCAGTGCAACAAAAGAAGAAAGCAAGCAGTTAACCAGTTGCTATAAGCAACACATCAAATGTTCCTCTAGTTCTTTATACAAGGTCCAATAAATCTTCCAGTTGGCATACAATCAGTTTAAATACCATATTGTTTGAAATGGCTATTAAAGGGTCCCATCTGTTCTCACCCCCTATCTGAGTGTGCAGCGAGCCTGGGAACACAGCTAACTCTCACTGAGTTGTCATAGGCCGAGTGTAAAAACAGGAAGAGACAGTTACTGGCAGCAAAAAAACACAAGACACCCAGGAATAAGTTATAGTGGAAATGAATTTCCAGGAAATACATTGTGCATACAATACTTATTGCAATAATCCCGAATCACGTGACATCCTGGAGAATAAATTACATATCAGATAATCAAAAAAAATTAAAAATAAATAAAAAACTAGTCTGCTCACATAATTTGTAATAAAAACATCTTTGCCATTCTGAAGCTTCCCTCCAACCACTTTGCATATTATTTTATGCATACTGCGATTCTGTACTTGCCAAATATGCAGCAGAAATCTCCCTCCACTGAGTCTGGCTGCAACCATTTTAAAGCGGGGTTCCACCCAAATTTTGAACAATATCTGTATGTATTCTCTTCCTTGCCTAGATGCTGACATGCCATTTAAAAAAATTTAAATCGCCGTAATTACCTTTTATTTTTCTATTCTTCTTTGCACTTCCTGGTTCTCCTCCCGTGGGAGTAGGCGTGTTTCTAGCCTCTCCCAGACTCCTGGGAGCTAGTCTCAGGCTTCCCAGGATGCCACTGAGCATGTGCGGGAACGAGCGATGAATGCTGGGAGCACAGCATTCACCACATCCAGGAAATAAATGCTTGTGGGCTTCAAATGCCCACAATGAAGATGGAAACCGCCTTCAGTGAATAATATAAGTTATTCTTTCCGACGAAATCTGACACAGGCGGACATATTACACACAATATGTGAGTATGTAATGCTGAGAAGAAAAGTTTGTGAATGAACTAAAAAAAAAACAAAAAACGATAGATAGGTGGACCCCCGCTTTAACTGTGGGCAGCTGAAGCTGCTGCCTGTTCACTTCCTGAATTTACACAGACACACACCTCCAGCTCTGCAGCCTTCGCTGGCCCTCTTATGATTCATTCTCTCTCTCTCTCTCTCTCTCTCTCTCGAGAGAGAGAGAGAGAGAGAGAGAGAGTGAGAGAGAGAGAGAGAGAAAGCGAAAGAGAAAGCGTGAGAGAGAGCTGTGCATGATGTCATAAGCCTAGGCTTTTGTACCAGACAAGAAAGAGGAAGTGGGCTGTATAAGATATTTACTGGCAGAAAGAAAAATGTTTACTATCCAAAGTTTAAAACAACAAGGGCAGAGGATTTAATAGATGGAAAGATACAAAAAAAATTACTGAAGTTCCGCTTTAATAAGAAATTAAATTGTTCGGATTCTTTAATTGCGAATTTAGATAAATGTGTAAGTATAATAATTTCAGATCATGCTTATGTAGAAATTGTAATTATATTAGGTACATAATATGACATATGTATGGCTCTCCTTGCTGAGTAGTACTGCACAGTGATGGTGCTTCACTGCTCCTCACTATCACTGCAAGTCTATGGCTCAATGCTAAACTCCCTGAAATTAGTAAAATCTCCAGAGGGCTTATTAGGCATATCTGTCATCTTTAAAAAAATAAATAAATAGGTGATCTGTCATTAATTTTAAAGTAGACTGGTAAAAGGAGGTTGTTTCCTTTTAAGGTTAGGTCTCCACTCTCCAGCCAGTTTTCTTTTTACCTGCTGGATATATACACTATATCATCAAGTATTGAGATGCCTGCCTTGACATAAACTTTAATGGCACCCCAGTCTTGGTCTGTATGGTTCAATATTGAGTTGGCCCCAGTGGCGGCTGGTGTAGTTTTAGAATGGGGGTCAACAGACCCAGCCATTCCCTTTTGACCCCTACCACTTCTCATAAGCCCCACCCCTTATAGAATCCACCCACTCTGTCCCCTGTATTCCACCCATAATGTCAGAGGTATACAACTCAGCATCACAGGACAAGTTATATAGCCCCAGCATCACAGGACAGAGTATATAGCTCAGCCTCACAGATCACGGTAAATAGCTCAGCCTCACAGATCACGGTAAATAGCTCAGCCTCACAGATCACGGTAAATAGCTCAGCCTCACAGATCATGGTATATAGCACAGCCTCACAGATCATGGTATATAGCAGAGCCTCACAGATCATGGTATATAGCGCAGTGTCAGGACCTGGGCTTGAACCTGGGACCTCTTCGGTGTCTGGCATAGACTCATCCCACTGAGCTATCTGGGATGCTGGACAGCTCCCTGCCTGATCTATTGGACAATCCTATCTGATCCATTGGATAACCCTACCTTGCGTCTTGATTGCTGTTGAACCTTGAACTTCCTATATAAGCCTTGTCTCAGCACTTCCTCTTTGCCAGGTTATTGTGCCTTCTCAGCCAGTGCCTTGCTCTTGTCCATCCTGCTGCTGTCAGGATCCAAGTAGACCAGACTATGTGAACTGCACAGAGATAACCCAAAACACATGTAAGTGAATAGTGATATTTATTAAAATAGGTGATAATTAGAAAATACAAACAGTGAACAACCAACCCAACAAACCCACTACAAACAACAATATCTACAGCAAGGGGCAATACCAGAATCACAGATGTCAGCCAGGCCAGGGTCATACACAGCAGGTCAGCAAGAGCAAGGGATATACCAGAGACATAAACGTTTAGCCAAGCCAAGGTCATACACAGGAAGATCAGTAAATGAGGGACAGGGAACCAACAGGACAGAGAGGGGATGGATGGGGCTGAAGGGTACAGGAACACAGAAGGGATCGGGTCAGGATAAGCTCGGGCACAAGGTCAGATGCAGGCTCAGGATCGGGTAACAGGCGAACAAGGTCAGGGCTCAAGGAGAGAGATACCAAGGCAAGCATATGAGGGCTTGCCGGGTATTTATAGGACTGACTGTGATTGACTTCAAGTCACACCTGAGCGCAGGGAGTGTTGTCTGCTCCATACTGCCAGGATCCATCCGCTGGTGGACGTCAGTACTGCGGCCAAAAGATGAAATGACACCAGCAAGGAAATATTCTCCTGACAGTTCAACACTGCCAGGAGACACCTGCTGGTGGACCCCAGTACTGCATGCCAAACGATATATCTTGCCAGCGGACGGATCCTTTCCTGACAGTACCCCCCCTTAAAGGAGCGGCCTCCGGACGCTCCAACTAGTCTTAATTGTCCAAAGTCTATGGCATCAGGCAGAATGGTAGAAGAAGGCTGGTCATCAGGCACATCCGGGCAGATGGCTGGCATGTCAGAGTCATTGAGCTGGGCAGCGGACAGGAACAACTTGAGCTGGGCAGCGGACAGGAACAACTTGAGCTGGGCAGCGGACAGGAACAACTTGAGCTGGGCAGCGGACAGGAACAACTTGAGCTGGGCAGCGGACAGGAACAACTTGAGCTGGGCAGCGGACAGGAACAACTTGAGCTGGGCAGCGGACAGGAACAACTTGAGCTGGGCAGCGGACAGGAACAACTTGAGCTGGGCAGCGGACAGGAACAACTTGAGCTGGGCAGCGGACAGGAACAACTTGAGCTGGGCAGCGGACAGGAACAACTTGAGCTGGGCAGCAGACAGGAACAACTTGAGCTGGGCAGCAGACAGGAACAACTTGAGCTGGGCAGCAGACAGGAACAACTTGAGCTGGGCAGCAGACAGGAACAACTTGAGCTGGGCAGCAGACAGGAACAACTTGAGCTGGGCAGCAGACAGGAACAACTTGAGCTGGGCAGCAGACAGGAACAACTTGAGCTGGGCAGCAGACAGGAACAACTTGAGCTGGGCAGCAGACAGGAACAACTTGAGCTGGGCAGCAGACAGGAACAACTTGAGCTGGGCAGCAGACAGGAACAACTTGAGCTGGGCAGCAGACAGGAACAACTTGAGCTGGGCAGCAGACAGGAACAACTTGAGCTGGGCAGCAGACAGGAACAACTTGAGCTGGGCAGCAGACAGGAACAACTTGAGCTGGGCAGCAGACAGGAACAACTTGAGCTGGGCAGCAGACAGGAACAACTTGAGCTGGGCAGCAGACAGGAACAACTTGAGCTGCGCAGCAGACAGGAACAACTTGAGCTGGGCAGCAGACAGGAACAACTTGAGCTGGGCAGCAGACAGGAACAACTTGAGCTGGGCAGCAGACAGGAACAACTTGAGCTGGGCAGCAGACAGGAACAACTTGAGCTGGGCAGCAGACAGGAACAACTTGAGCTGGGCAGCAGACAGGAACAACTTGAGCTGGGCAGCAGACAGGAACAACGTGAGCCGGGCAGCAGACAGGAACAAGCCGAGCTGGGCAGCAGACTCCAGGTCATCGAGCTGGGCAGAAGGCTCCGGGTCATCGAGCTGGGCAGAAGGTTCCGGGTCATCGAGCTGGGCAGAAGGCTCCGGGTCATAGAGCTGGGCAGAAGGCTCCGGGTCATCGAGCTGGGCAGAAGGCTCCGGGTCATCGAGCTGGGCAGAAGGCTCCGGGTCATCGAGCTGGGCAGAAGGCTCCGGGTCATCGAGCTGGGCAGAAGGCTCCGGGTCATCGAGCTGGGCAGAAGGCTCCGGGTCATCGAGCTGGGCAGAAGGCTCCGGGTCATCGAGCTGGGCAGAAGGCTCCGGGTCATCGAGCTGGGCAGAAGGCTCCGGGTCATCGAGCTGGGCAGGAGGCTCCGGGTCATCGAGCTGGGCAGGAGGCTCCGGGTCATCGAGCTGGGCAGGAGGCTCCGGGTCATCGAGCTGGGCAGAAGGCTCCGGGTCATCGAGCTGGGCAGAAGGCTCCGGGTCATCGAGCTGGGCAGAAGGCTCCGGGTCATCGAGCTGGGCAGAAGGCTCCGGGTCATCGAGCTGGGCAGAAGGCTCCGGGACATTAGGCCGAACAGCGAGCACCGTAAGGGCAGGCCGGATTACAGGCACCGGCACAGCAAGCTGGGTAACTGACCCCGGCCCAGTGGGCTGGGTAACAGGTCCCGACTCAGCGAGCTGGACACCGGGCACTGGTTCGGCAAGCCAGATAACGGATACTGGCTTGACAGGCAAAGTGACGGACTTCGGTTTAGCAGACTGGGTAACGGGCACCAGTTCAGCAGACCGGGTAACGGGCACCGATTCAGCAGGCTGAGACACGGGCACCGAAACTCCAGGCTGAAACACGGGCACCGAAACTTCAGGCTGAGACACGGGCACCGAAACCTCAGGCTGAGATACCAACATCACGACATCAGGCTGGAAGACAGGTACCAGGAAATCAGGCTGGAGGATGGGCACATCAGACTGGAAAGCAGGCTCATCAGGCTGGAAAGTGGGTACCAAGACATCAGACCGGGCAGCAGGTACTGGAACTTTAGACTGGGCAGCAGACACAGGCGCTGGCACATCGGGCAGAACAGCAGGTGCTGGCATACCAGGCTGAACAATAGGTGCATCGGACTGGACAGTAGTCACTGAAGCATCAGACTGGAACATGGGCACTGAGATGTCAGGCTGAGCAGCAGGCACTGGGACCTCAAACTGGACAGCGGGCACAGGCATTGGCACAACAGGCCGAGTAGAAGACACTGGCGCATCAGGCTGGACAGCAAACAGAAGGACATCAAACTGGGAAGCGGGCACATCAGACTGGAGCACTGGTAGCAAAACTTTAGGCTGGAACATGGACACAAGGTCATCAGACCGATCAGCAGGCACTGGACCGTCAGGCTGGGTGGCAGGCACTGGACCGTCAGGCTGGGTGGCAGGCACTGGACCGTCAGGCTGGGTGGCAGGCACTGGACCGTCAGGCTGGGTGGCAGAATCAGGTGGGTTAGTTGGTGTGGAAGCAAGTTGGGTTACTGGCAGGATCGTGTGGGTAGGAAAGAATTTTTGTTTCTTTTTTGGTTTAGCTCGTGCAGTTTTGTATGTAGGTGCAGGGCTGTAAGAAAAGAAAGTAGCTGGATCGAAGGAAGACCAAGGAACAGTGGCTGGAGGAGGGTTTTGTGGAATTGTGACAGGTGGGGGAGAAGAGGCAGGTGGATTGAAAGCAGGAGAGGTGCAGTGAGTAGAGACTGGGTAATAATACTTGGTGGGAAGCTGTGTATACTGGACTGTCGCTGAGGTTGCCATGAGTGATGGGGGAATAGATTCTTGGGAAGGCAGGTGATTAATGGCAGGGCTGGAATGTTGTGGTTTGGCTAAATGCAGGAGATCTGACCATGTCTGTAGCACAGGTTGAACAAACATTGATTCGCACCCAGCCTGACTAACCAGCGATTGCACTGAATGGATGCAATCAGACAACACCTGCTGTGAACAAGAGGCATAACGTTCCATAAAAAAGGCTGGATCATCCTCTAATAACCACACCAGAGACTCAACCTGATCTAAACTGAAGGGGGGAGAAAAATCATCCTTGCCCTCTGGAGTACTGGACAAGGCTAGCTCTGCACACAGCTGAATCAGAGGCTGAACATTTGCAAATAGCATACCGCCCTGATCCACCAGAGAATGGGCCAGACGGATACACTCTAATAGTTGATCCCTGGTCCACTCCTTCAATACCAGACGGCAATAACTATGATTCTCAGTTACCAATGAGGAAAGATAAATCACTATTTCTGCCTGCATTTTCAAAAAGGCTCCTCAGTGCAGCCACTTCTGGTCAGGGATGGCCTTGGTATACTGTCAGGATCCAAGTAGACCAGACTATGTGAACTGCACAGAGATAACCCAAAACACATGTAAGTGAATAGTGATATTTATTAAAATAGGTGATAATTAGAAAATACAAACAGTGAACAACCAACCCAACAAACCCACTACAAACAACAATATCTACAGCAAGGGGCAATACCAGAATCACAGATGTCAGCCAGGCCAGGGTCATACACAGCAGGTCAGCAAGAGCAAGGGATATACCAGAGACATAAACGTTTAGCCAAGCCAAGGTCATACACAGGAAGATCAGTAAATGAGGGACAGGGAACCAACAGGACAGAGAGGGGATGGATGGGGCTGAAGGGTACAGGAACACAGAAGGGATCGGGTCAGGATAAGCTCGGGCACAAGGTCAGATGCAGGCTCAGGATCGGGTAACAGGCGAACAAGGTCAGGGCTCAAGGAGAGAGATACCAAGGCAAGCATATGAGGGCTTGCCGGGTATTTATAGGACTGACTGTGATTGACTTCAAGTCACACCTGAGCGCAGGGAGTGTTGTCTGCTCCATACTGCCAGGATCCATCCGCTGGTGGACGTCAGTACTGCGGCCAAAAGATGAAATGACACCAGCAAGGAAATATTCTCCTGACAGTTCAACACTGCCAGGAGACACCTGCTGGTGGACCCCAGTACTGCATGCCAAACGATATATCTTGCCAGCGGACGGATCCTTTCCTGACAGCTGCCATCTGTATTTTGCTAGAACTCGTGATGGACCCTTGGCTTGTTCCTTGACTACTCGACTGCCTGATCCCAACCTTTTGGCTTGCTTACTGACCACTCTGTTGTTTGATCCTTATCTGCTCATCTGCTTCTGTACCCAGGCTTGCTCACACCCTTGTGGGGCAAACCTGAGGACAGCGACCTGGTACTAGCATGCAGCTAAATCCATCTCTACCATCAAGAGCTCTGGTGAACACCGGTTAGTACTTAGACTCCGCACCTCAGGTGAGCCTGTGTCATCTGCCAGGGTGAATGCCTGTGTACCTATCCTGCTGGTCAGTGGTAGTCCTGCAACTGCAACTTATCACTGGCACAGGGAAACAGGAAGTGATGTTGTAACCCGGAGGGAAAGCACCGCTCATGTCCTAGGGCGGTGCTAATCTCGATTAAAGCACCCGGCCGTAGTGATACTACTGGAGACATCGCGCTTCCCATAGTGCACGGTGTCTGGCACCGAACACAGTGCACTTAAAAGGATCTTTTTTTCTATTTTTTTTGTTAAAGGGCGATTTTTGGACGGGCTGCCACTGGTTGGCCCACCCTTTGCAGCTATAACAGCTTCAACTCTTCTGGGAATACCATCAACAAGGTTTAGGAGTGTGTCTATGGGAATGTTTGACCATTTTTCCAGAAGCGGATTTGTGAGGTCAGGCACTGATGTGGATAAAAAGGCCTGGTTCGCAGTCTGCGCTCTAATTCATCCCAAAGGTGTTCTATTGACTGCAGGCCAGTCAAGTTCCTCCACCACAAAAGCGGTCACCCATGTCTTATGAGCTTTGCGCACTGGTCCAAATCATTTTACTGTATACTGTATATAGTGTTTTTAGAGAAAGCACAAAACAAATAACGAAAAAAACACAGTAGCGCTAAAATGCAAATATAAATAACTAAACTCTCTTTTAAAGGAGATACTGTGAAAAAAGTATATATATATATATATATATATATATATATATATATATATATATATATATATATATATATATATATTTTTTTTTTTTCAAATTCAATATGTGACCACCAAGTGACAAGTGATTAGGACATATATCAAACATAAAACATATCAGAAAAACTGTAAAGTGTAGAAAAGTCCTTAAATGATGATTTCTTCTTAAACTTCCACCACACCCGAGTGTTCGGTGATCCCACTCCCTACAGAAATCCACTCACCGACTTCTAGTGCCCACACTCTCGTGTAAAGCTCAAAAGCTTTTTGACCGCACCAGAAGGGTCACAATGGCAATCCAAATAACCAAAATCTTGTGCAAGGATCGTTCCATATGTGAATAAAAATAATACTCCAATAGTGCAAAAACGTATAACCAAACTATTGGTTATTTGGATTGCCGTGAGTGTAGCCTATGGCTAATAGAACAGACTTAAAATCAATGATGGCCATGTAGAAGGATTGTTGGAAATAAAAGATGCAGCTGTTTTTAAAAAATTGTGCAAGACCTTACCATTATTTGGACCCTGTAGTATCACTCAAATTTTTTTGAGTTAAAAGTCTGAAAAAGAGGTTATCTACTTGAACATTCGATTGTTGAGCAAGCTTTAATGAGCGTGATGTAGTGCATGGCCTGGAGGGTCTTTATACCCTTCTTTGGTCCTGTGACAGCGAGGGGAGGTATAAAAGTAACTTTTCCTGTGGCCCTTAAGGTGTCAGGCAGAACATTAAGGATGCCACTGCTGTCTTGGGGTGTAAAAGAGAGAGAGATCTATATGTAGATCCAGTGGAAGCTTTGGAGCACATCAAGTCTCTACACCAGGGTTTCCCAACCAAGGGATGCCTTTTTTATCTATCTGTAAGGGGGTAATACTTCCCAAGGACCACAAGCACATGGAACATTCTTCCCACTGACCATCACACTAATGTATCATGTATCATGAGTTGTAGATATAGTCAGGTTTGGCACAGGAGTTCAGGAGAGAGGCTGATCTACACAGATACAGGTGAATCGGGTAAACCACCCATGGGTTGTGAGCTTGCTAGTATTTCAGCCAAGTGACCATTCCCAGTGTGGCAAACCCAGGTTGAAATAGTCCAGTAGCTGCTAGGTGGTAAACCAGACCCCTCATGCAGTTTACATTTTTTCGTGAATGGAGTAGGGGCACCATGTGCCCCTTTCTCATTCACATAGTGGGGGAGGCAGTATCTGGGGGCTTCCAGATTCTGATAAGGGCTCTATCTGCAATCCCCACAACACGAGACCAGGGCTGCGAGGAAGAGGCTTTTGTCCTCATCATCTTGGGAACAAACAAAGGGTCCACGCTGCTCACAGGTGAGCCGGCTCTAACAGCATGATTTCCTTACTGCAGGATGCTCGCCCAGTTTTGATAAAGTACAATTCGCGTGCTCCTCATGGTTTTATGTGAATAAAGGCATTTGGATCTTAGTTTGGTGTGCAGCCATCCGAACTTTCCTTTCACCTTGGGAACAAATTTTTTTTGCCAGGGGGTCAGGATTTTGGGGGAGACCCCATGTCATCTTTTTTGTATGGGTTACCCCTTTAAAATCCACACCAGGCCCTTATCTTAGATAAGTGTTGCGGCATGAATTTTGCAGGGGTCATCCTGCAAAGGATGTACTACAGCAAAAGTAACAATTTAGACAACAAATAAATAGAAAATCTGGTAATTTGCATTTGCCTGACAGCTTTTTTGTAAAGGTCTCTAAAATATATACAAGACCCTTAAGGGTCTTTTAGTAAAAAGGATTTTTTTTTTTAACAAATGTAAATCAAGCTGGCAGGGAAATGTAAATTACTGTCAATTTAAATGGCATTTATTTCCTCTGTAAAGGTCACTTTTGCTGTAGTGCATTGTATACATCATACAGGTGTGCCACTTCACAGGAAGGTTTATGGCACTCTCCAGGCATGTTATCTAAATTAATTGTGCATTTTTAATCTTTCATTTTAAGCATTATTAAAAACTGCCGTTCCCGGCCAAATGGTATTTTTTTATTGGCATTAGTCCACCAGGGCAGTGCCCATCCCCCCCCCCCCCCCCATGCTATTTATTTAACAATCTTTTCCCTATTAGTCTTGAAAATGGCCAGAACCGATTTTAAGATTCAGCTTATATTGACTTGCATCCATTGAGTGTTCGGAACTCATCATATTATATAACTATTATATATAATATATCTATCCATCCCAGCAGCTGGAAGTCCACTTGCTTTGCCACATACATACATATAAAAAATACATAAAAAAAAAAAATTATATATATATATATATATATATATATATATATATATATACACATACATACATACATACATACACACACATATATATACATATACATATACACACACACACACACACACACACACACACACATACACACATACACACTAAAAGCAGGGATTTTAGTTTACCGCACCTTGCCTATTCATAATCAGAGTATCATTTTTAAGTACAGCAAACCTTTTTTGCAATGAAATGTATTTTTTTTTTATTGCTGGCAAGTAAGCAGTTAATACAGTTAAACTCTAATAGGAAAGTTGGTGGGTGAGGCTGAGGATACCATGCTCCAACATCTCCCAGAATCCCTTGCAGTGTTGCCATGCACTGCCTGTGAGCTGCACACTCTGCATGTGTCAGGTTGAGCAGTTGTCACAGAAACAGAGCTTTAAATAATGCAATTACTGTGAAATGAGGAATCAGACGCGGAGACCGATACTACCTCACCCACCCAGCTCAGACAAGCTTTTACTCCACTCCTTAACCTAAATCGTTTTGGGTTTAGGGTTCATGCAGAGACCAGCTGCCTCTTCTTTAGGACTGGTCCCTGTATTTTTAATGTGAACTGAGGACAAAACATGGAAGCTACCATTGCTACATTGGTTTTAAAGCTCCAGGGCTGCAGGGAGTCTGAGTCTGACTCCTCTACCTAATATTGCCATTGAGCTGTAATCAGGGGTCAAGTCCTGGAAAAAAAGTGTGAGAACTCACCCAAGATTCCCCCCTACCCCCCCCCCCCTCAAAAATAAAAAAAAGTGTGTTGCAATGCGTTCCTGCAGGACTCAAGCCCTGCCCCCACAGCACTGTCCTTCTCTGCCCCCTTCACCCCCTCCTAGTAATGTCCTCATCTGCCCCCTTCACTCCCCCCTTCACCCCCTCCTAGTAATGTCCACCTCTGCCCACTTCACCCCCCCCAGCAATATCCTCCTCTGCCCCCCCTTACTCCCCCCAGTAATGTCCTCCACTGCCCCCCCTTACTCCCCCCAGTAATGTCCTCCACTGCCCCCCCTTACTCCCCCCCAGTAATTTCCTCCACTGGCCCCCTTACATCAGTGTCCTCCTCTTTGCTGTGGCGAGGCG
Organism: Lithobates clamitans; assembly: GCA_037952925.1. Classification (NCBI taxonomy): domain Eukaryota; kingdom Metazoa; phylum Chordata; class Amphibia; order Anura; family Ranidae; genus Lithobates; species Lithobates clamitans. Next base: position 3,763,911 of record JBBGZY010001091.1, read on the forward strand.
CCGCTACCGAGACACTCATCAGTCTACTGATACTGTAGGAGGATACTGTACCGATCCTCCCGCTCTCTGCTCTGGCAAGGCGCCGCAGCCGCTGAGACCCCAGACCGAGTGTTACTGCCTTCTATTCAAAAATGGAGCCAGGCAGCGCCATTACACCACTGCACAAAAATGGGTGATCATGTACGAGCTTTGCAGGCCTCGGAACGGCGCGTCATCTGCCCTGCAGGACGCGGCTACTAACCGGAACAGCGTTCCCGCTGTGGAAAAAGTACAGGTACGTCGTTCCCATGTGTTCCTGCAGGACTCGGGCCCTGGATGCAATGAATACATAGCTAGGGAATTCTGAAAAGTATGAATTCTCATGCATATGCAGGCAGACTAGGGCCTTAGGTAACGTAGTAAATTTGCTCCCCCTCCCCCCAACCCCCATTAGGGGTCCTACAGCACAGGAGGGTTTTTTTACCTTAATGCATATAATGCAATAAAAGTACAAACAGTAAGGCTTTAGAAGCACTTTAATAAAGCTGTCCTTTAACCCTAACCCCAAGTACATCTCACATAGTAATACACTTGCTATGGAGGTGCCATGTTGAACTTCCAATGACCAGTATGAGACAGTAAAAGCGATAACACCAAATTTAACACACCTGCTCCCCATTCACACCGAGTGACATGACACCGGGGAGGGAAAAGGGCTAATTGGGCTCAATTTGGACATTTTCACTTAGGGGTGTACTCACTTTTGTTGCCAGCGGTTTAGACATTAATGGCTGTGTGTTGAGTTATTTTGAGGGGACAGCAAATTGACACTATTATACAAGCTGTACACTCACTACTTTACATTGTATCAAAGTGTCATTTCTTCAGTGTTGTCACATGAAAAGATATAATAAAATATTTACAAAAATGTGAGGGGTGTAAAGATCAGTATGGTGGTCTGAATTTATGGGAGGGTATTTAAAAGCAGCCCACTTGCCAGTGCTCTTTGTCAGTTCAAGTGCGCGATTCATTACGTCAGCAGGCCGACTCTTCAGCTCACTTTGTATTCTGGAACAAACAGAATCCCGAACGCGGTGTGTTACGGTTACTTATTCGTAGGTTTTCGTTCAAATCTCGCTCGCGGTCGCAGGTAGGAGTCGTTACTTAACATTCGTATCATGTTCTAATCGTTGCCATTCGTTGTATCCCCCATGGGGGGTGTTCGGTTATAGCATCGGAACTTACAAATCGTTCATACACGGTTCTTCCCGCCATTACTTGTCAAATCAAGTTATTTTGTGTGCGTCATGCACGGCGCCACACCTCACTTATCGGATACCTTGCATACCCAATACAGACCAATGCGGACCCAGTCGCACGCCCATTGTCGCAGGTAGGATTCGTTACCATCTTTTGTCATGTCAATTCGTAGCCACTCGCAGTGTCACCCATACCATGTGTTCGGATCCCGCAGTGGAACTTACGAATCATTCGTACGCACTTCGTACGCTCTCATTCTATTTTCCACATCAAACTTTGTTGTTTTACCTTGTGCAAGGCGTCACGCCACACCTTCCTGTTAAGTTGCACTCCTGCCACAGTGGCAAAACCACTCACATGGCTTACTATCGCAAGCAAGATTCGTTACATTCTTTACGTCATATCAATTTGTTACCATTCATTGTCTCCCATGTCATTTGTTAGTTCCCTTTACAGAACCTACGAATTGAACGGACGTTGTCCTTATCCCTTATACTGCCCGCTTAGGGGTACGGTAAGCCACCAATCAAGCCAGATGTTTCTATCCCTTTCTCAGTAACCCAACTCTCGTTCGTTGAGGCCCTTGCAACCATGCAAAATCGTCTCAGCAGCAGGACACTCATTTGAGACCCCTGCAAAACGCAAAACTGTCTCAACAGCCTGACACTCATAGAAGAAGACCCTTGCAACCACGCAATATCGTCTCAGCAAACCAGACTGAGACCCTTGCGACCGTGCAATATCGTCTCAGCAGTCCAGACTGAGACCCTTGCCGCCACGCAATATCGTCTCAAAAAAACCAACATCGTACACATCGAGACCTTGCAACCACGCAATGTTGTCTCAGCAGACCAGACTGAGACCCTTGCGACCATGCAATATCGTCTTAGCAGACCAGACGGAGACCCTTGCAACCAAGCAATTTTCATCTCAAAACAACCTCGTACTCATAACAAAAATCAATCATACTCATCGAGACCCTTTTAACCATGCAATATCATCTCACACAACCTCACACTCGTCGAGACCCCTGCAACCACGCTATATTGTCCCAGCAACCTGACACTTGTTGAGACCCTTGCGACCACGCAATATCGTCTCCAGTAGTATAAAACGCTTCATGGCATGCACCTACGTGCAAACCCGCATACAAACTAATGTACAAACTAATGTACAAACACACCTCAGCGGCACACAATCATCCACACAAACACGCGGCGGCACCCAGTTGGCCATTCATCTCCAGTGGCGTGTTGGCCACTTATCTTTCTCTCTCTTTCAGAAGTCAGTTCAGGTTTCCATCTGGCACCAGGTTGGACTTTATCCCCCCCAGATAAAAAATAAATAAATAAAATATATATAGGAGAGGAAGAATGTACAGGTCACATCTTCGCCAGGGTCAGTCGCACCACAGGGATGGGCCAGTTCATTTCAGGTAAAAGGTCACAACAGGCCCACTGTCAGACGGTTATCCACCACCTCGATGACTTCCTGCTCATCGAACAACCAGTCACACCACTGGCAGATCTAGACAGGTTGAAAATAATGTTCAGCTACCTCAACGTGCCCATAGCAGAGCATAAAGTGGAAGGCCCGCCACACTCCATCACCTACTCCATCACCTGGCATTTCAATGTTCATCCCGGCAGTGTCAGCCGAGCCACAATAGGTGGTCATTGATGCTGCAGCCTCCAGGGGCTTCGTGGCCATTTTCGGCCGCCACTAGTTCGCCGAACCCTGGCCCCTAGAAATTCTCTTAAATCTCTGGTTTCCCCTAGTCTTCATCACTCTTCGAGCTGTGTCCCATCTATCCAGCCAATCTGATGGTAGCAGTTGCTACCCTTTCTGAGCAGCCCCAAGTGGCAGCCAGTTTATCAGGCATGTCAGGATCCTCCTAAGCAACTTCAACCCCAGTCAGTTCTCTGGACATTCGTTCCAGATTGGAGCAGCTTCAGCTGCATCCCAGCATGGAGTACTAGACCACGTAATCAAGAAATTAGGCAGATGGAAGTCCACTTGCTTTGCCACATTCATCCCAAATCCACAGACAGCTATGGCACAAGCCTTCACCAAGCGGGCTCAATAACCACAAGAATCAATAAAGTATTATCTCACCCCCCCCCCCCCCAAGTCTTTTGTCCCCTTTTCTTGGCATACCGACCAGACCACTAAGGCACACTTCAGGTCTATTTATGTTGCAAGTCTTGTTGCGTGTTTATGTGATCCACATCTCTCTCGGTCGTAGGGCCACAACCATAAATAAGATGGCCAGTATGGTGGCCTGAATTCATGGGAGGAGCCCTGAGGGTATTTAAGCAGCTCACTTGGCAATTCCAGTGTGCGATACCCTCCCGTCCTTCCCAGCACATCCTTCTCCATTACTTATCATATATATATATATATATACATATATATATATATATATATATATATATACACACACACACACACACACACATACACACATATATATATATATATATATATATATATATATATATATATATATATATATATATATATATATATATACAGTTAGGCGGCCGGCAAGTGGTTAACTAGGTTGGCTGTATTCAGGAGGAAGTGACTTAAAGTGGTTATAAAGCTTAGACATTTTATTTTTTTTTTTTTTTTTTAAATTCTTTATTTTGACACTGAGCATATGCAGACAGATACATAATCAGTTGTAATACAGTGTAGTAGACAAGTAGATGTGATACAGGTAAATGGTTGCATACAATTATTACAGTAAGAACAACTGACTCGACATATCAGGTTATTATAACAGGCGTTACAGTCAAAGTTGTAGTGAAGGTTCCCTGAGATGTCAATGCTGTCTATAAAAAGAGACTTGAAAGGCACTTTAGGTTCTGGGTTATTTGGTTGCTATCTGACTTCCTTGTCTGTGGATAGTTGTCACTCAGTGAGATATACTGTTTTCTATGTATTTAGTAAGGTGGGGACTAAAGCTCTGCAGTACTCATACATGGGACACAATGAGCAGGTAATGGTTGACAAGATTTTCTTTGTATCTGTGCCAGTAAGGAACCCAGGCATGAGAATGTATTATACAGGTACAGGGGTCCCCCGGGGTAAGGGGAGAAAATAAGGGAAAGGGAAATAGGGGGGCGGTTCAGGAGAGGGGGGGGTGGGGAAACAGGGGAAGAAGGAGAGGGAATACAGGTGAGTAGCTAAAGAGAAAGGGTGAATACAGAGTGGGTATGTGCGGTATAACAGGGCAGGTGGTGGAGCCCTCCGCCTGTGAGAGGCGCCAATCTGCTGAGGTTAGATTGACTGAGCCATTTCTTGGAGATAGACTTCTGTGTATACAAAATGCTGCCAAGGTCTCCAAGTCTCTCGGAAGGCTTCCTCTCTATTGTGCAAGGTGGCAGTAAGATCCTCCATGTCCCTTAATTCGTTTACTTTAGTAAACCACAAGGATAGTGTCGGTGGTCTCTCCGATCTCCAGCAGAGAGGAATACAGGCCTTTGCGGCATTCAGCAGCTGAATAGTAAGGGAGGTCTTATATTTCTTTATGGGTCGTTTTGACAGGTGGAGCAGGCAGGCCGCAGGATCCCCCTCCAGGGAGACACCAGTGAGATGTCCGACCGTGCGTGCCACCCCGAGCCAGAATGGGGCTAACTTGGAGCAGGACCAGAAGATATGCAGCATCGTCCCCTCTTCAGAGCCGCAGCGCCAGCAAAGGCTGGACACCTGGGGAAAGAAACGGTGCAGGATGGCGGGGACTCTATACCAGCGTGTCATAATTTTATAACAAGTTTCCTGTACTCTAGTGGCAATTGAGGACTTTTGAGCGAAATAAAGAATTTTCTTACGCTGTACCTCGGTGAATTGGATTCCAAGCTCTTCCTCCCACTTGGAGATAAACCGAGGGATGTACTCCTCTTCTGGTTGGGTTAGGGATGAGTACATTAGTGAGAGGCAGTGTCGGATCGGTTCCCCACGGTGGCAGATGAGTTCCAGTTCAGTGAGTTTACGGGTGATGCCCGGTTTCCGCATACAGCTGCGCAGGAAATTCCGAAGCTGCAATCCACTCCAGAAGTCTAGGGGGGGGTCCGTTGCCAGAACTCCAGCCTCCAAAGAGAGTTGACCATTGGGTCCCAGAAAGTCATACAGGCGCCATTTCGTGCCCGTTGCCAGTCGTTTAAGTTGTGGACTCTGCATACCAGGGGGGAATTCCGGGTTGCCTAGAATCGGAACCATGGGAGATGGTTGTGGGGATATCGCGGAGCGTCGGAAAACTTCTCTAAGCACCACTAGGGTGCTGCCCAAGGTAGGGTGTTCCACGATGTCTTTAGGTAGTGGTGAGGTGATCCAGGGCCAACTCTTAGCTGACCCCCCGGCGTCCTCCTCCTCCATGGCGACCCAGTGCTTTGCCTCTGTGTGGCAATGCCAGTCCACTAGCCTGGTTAAGTGAGCTGCTTTGTAGTAGGCCTTTATGTCTGGCAAGCCGACCCCTCCCCTGTTCTTTGCCAGGTAGAGGAGTTGGAGTCTCACACGGGGTTTTCGGTGGGACCAGACGAATGCCCGGAACATGGAATCAATTTGTTTAAAGAACGTAGAGGGTAGTCGGATGGGGAGTGCCTGCAGCAGGTATAGCACTCTTGGAAGCAGAGTCATTTTGAGGGCGCTGCATCTGCCGAACCAGGTCAACGTCAGAGAATGCCAGTGCAAGAGGTCAGTTTTAAGGCGCAGGAGCAATGGGGCAAAATTGGCCGAATACAGCTCGGCCGGGTCTATGGTGATATCTACTCCCAGGTACCGGATATGTTTGGTTGCCCATTTCAAAGGGAAGGTTGAGCGTAGGCGTTGAGCGTTTCCTTTGTCTACCGTTATGTTAAGGACGGAAGATTTTGTCAGGTTGATCTGGAATGATGAGAGTTTGCCATATTCTTGGAGGGCTTCCAGTAGATTGGGGAGCGAGGTAAGGGGTTTCGTTAGGAAAAAGATAAGGTCGTCTGCAAAGGCAGCCACCTTGTGGGATCCCGACGGCTTCGGGTAGCCCGATATGGCTGGGTTTGCCCTTATTGTGCAGAGAAAGGGTTCTAGGGATAAGATAAAGATCAGGGGAGAGAGGGGGCATCCCTGGCGTGTGCCATTTCGGATATCAAAGAAATCCGATCTTGTCTCGTTTACCCTAACCGATGCGGTGGGGTGGGTGTAGAGGGAGAGGATCCACTGAAGCATGGAGGAACGAAGGCCAATGTGCTCAAGGGTTGCCCGAATGAAAGACCAATCGACGCGATCAAAGGCCTTCTCCGCGTCGGTTGACAGCAAGAGAAGGGCTCGTTTGGTGGTCTTTGCCGAGTGAATCAGGTTAATCACTCTTATGGTGTTGTCCCTTGGTTCTCGTAATGGTACAAAACCAGCCTGATCTCTATGAATCAGGTCTGGTATATGGGGGAGCAGTCTATTGGCTAGGATTTTTGCGAAGAGCTTGAGATCCGAATTCAGGAGGGCAATCGGGCGATAACTCCCACAAAGTTGCGGGTCCTTCCCTTCCTTCGGGATGAGGGAGATATAGGCCCTAAGGGTATCCACCGGGAACGTATTCCCTTCGGTGAGGGTGTTGAGGGCAGAGACCAGGGGTTCCGCTAGTATGTCAAAGAAAGTTTTATAGTACAGCGGGGTCAGGCCATCCGGGCCAGGGGCCTTTTTCGGCTTCGAGGAGGCCAACGCAGCTCCCAGTTCTTCTACAGTCATGGGTTCCTCTAACTCCTCCCTTATTTCGTCTGGCAAAGATGGCATGCCTGAGGCAGCCACATAAGATTGTGGGGTATGCCCGTCCACCCTGGGTGGGCCTGTGTCCAGGTTGTAGAGGCCTGTGTAGAAAGCGCGAAACTCCTCCGCCATATCTGAGGAGGTATTTAGTTTCTGCCCTGTCGATGCTTGTATGTGTGGGATGTATGTTTTCATGCGCGGGCCCTGTAGGGCTCTGGCAAGGAGTGACCCCGGTTTATTCGAGTACTCAAACATAGTACGTCGTGCCCATGCTAACTTCTGTTTGGTTTTCTGGAAAAGGAGTGTACAAAGCTCCTCCCGTGCCCTCTGCAAGTCCCGGAAGATTGAACGGGCAAGGCTAGCCTTATGTACAGTTTCTAACTTATGAATCTGTGCAAGAAGTTCCTCTGTACGTTTCAGTCTGTCCCGTTTCAGTCGGGCCCCTATCTTGATCAATATCCCTCTCACAACCGTCTTGTGAGCCTCCCACGTCACAAGGGGGTTGGGAACTGATCCCTCGTTGATGGAGAAATACTCCTGGAGCGCTCTCAGCAGCTCCGCTCGTGTTTCCTCCGATTGGAGTAATGCCTCATTTAATCGCCACGAAGGAGGAGACCGAGTCGCTGGTCCCAGCCGGAGGGTCAAGTGGATAGGGGCATGGTCGGAGAAAGATATGACATCGATAGAGGACGAGACTACCTTAGCAAGATCTTTATGTGACAGTAGTATGTAGTCCAGGCGTGAGTAAGTATGGTGCACTTGGGAGTAAAATGAGTAGTCTCTATCTTGGTTATGGAGTAGTCGCCACGGGTCAACAAGATGTAGGGTGTGTAGATCTGCCTTGAGACGCCTCAGGCTGGAATAGGACAGATGTGAGGCCCCCCGCGAAACATCCATGGTTGGATCCATGGCAAAGTTTAGGTCTCCACCAAAAACAAGCATCCCCTCCGAGAACTCCAGGAGCTCCGAGAGGAGTCTACGGAGGAATTGAGGGTGACCCACGTTGGGGAAATATACGTTGGCGAAGGTGACCTGCAGGTCGGAAACCCTTCCCTTAAGGAGTAGAAAGCGACCCTGTTCGTCTGCCCGCTGTGCCTCGAACACCCAGGGGACTGACCCCGCCAATACAATGCTTACCCCCTTTGTTTTGGAGACCGGAGAGACACTATGGTATGCCAGCGGAAAGGTCCTGCTGGTTAGCTTGGGTATGGAGTCTGCACGAAAGTGCGTTTCCTGTAGAAAAGCGACATGTGTTTTGCCCCTACGCAGGTCAGCCATAAGCTGCGAGCGCTTCTCTGGTACATTAAGGCCACGCACGTTCAGAGAGGTAATCTTCAAGTGACCCATCATGACTGTTGGCGTAGAGATGGAGGTCAGTATACTGTGTAGGATACACAAAAACAGACTCCCTCACAGGCAGAGGGCAGAATTTAGAGAGAAAGGTATACCAGAGGGGGGAGAAGGGAAAGAGAAGAAGGGAGGAAGGAGGGGAGGAAGGGAGGGAAGAGGGGAGGAAGGGTGGGGTAGGGGAGGTGTGCGGTTTCTGTCTTAGACTAACTATGGGCCCCTGGTATACACTAAAAGTGTCCACACAGGGGTCCGCCCTAATATGGGGGTGGTAGGAGCGTTGAAAACCACTCTACGGTGAAGTAGAGTTATAGGCAGTAATTTAAATTAGTCAAGATTAATGGAGATGTGTGGGGAGTAGTGCCACTGAGGAATAAATAATGTCTAAGCATGAGAGCTATATCAAACAAACAATAACCATTAGTAATTGACATCTGCATTATAACTGGTAGACCCCTTCTGTTAGGTGTAGGCGATCCCATAAGAAACTCATGGAGGTCAGACCGATCCCCCCTGCCAACACAGGCAATAGACATTACCAGTGGGGACCGCTCCGACGCCACATGGCGAGACTCGCTTCCTTGATAACAAGGGTCCCGTGTCCCCCCGTCCGGGGGTGACCGGGAAGACCACACAGGAGGGGGCCGCCGCCTAAAGCGTAAATGTAACCCAACATAATAATACAGTAATAGTGTAATAAGGACTGCAGGCAGATATACCCCAAAACATAACATAACATACCAGATGATGGGAGGGGGGGGGGTATAACTCCAACTATTGACATAACCCCGGGGATATGGACCTCTAAGGCCCAGAGGTCCCTCCCTCCCCCCATTGCATGGCCATCTGCTCAACCTTCAAAGTGAGGTTGGGGAGGGCCAGAAGTCCCAGGGATGTCCCACATGGTCACTGTGCCAGGAAATGTAAGGGGGGGTAAGCATAACTGGGACACGAGGGGGGGGGGGCAGATGGATGGGAGGCACATATATGAGTCAGGTCCTAGGGACACTTATCTGGAAATGGGGGACCAGTTCTCTCGGTGGTGACAGGGTTCTGGAGAGCCATCTTCAGGTGTCAAAGCTGATGTCCAGGTCGTTGATCCCTCTACTTGCAGCAGTCCCTCCATCAGCCTCCGATGGAAAATCCTTGTATAGGGAGTGACATACCAGACCAGGTTCGGTGCACAGCCATGCCCGTTCAGACCTATGATGGTACGGTTTGCGGGTGTTAGTCGATGTTCCGTAAGACCAAGGCGGGAGATGCAAGTAGGGCTAGGGGTTAGACAGAGTGGGGCAGTTTAAGCAGGCCCAGAAGAGACATCCAGTAACCCAGTTTGACGGGGCCTCCGGGAGACAGGTCTAAAGACTCTGGAGGCTCAGTGGGGTTTTGTAGCAATGCCAGTCCTCTGATCATTCCAAGTCCTTGGGAAAAGTATGGTGTCACGCTTCGGCGGACCTCGGGTGAGGTCTAGCATTCTCTCGGCTGGTGGCTCGCGAACGTGGCCTTCGAAAGCGTTGTGGTCTGGGCAGAGGTGGGCCCAAGGCCTCCGTAGATAGCAGGTATTCAAACCAGTCGGGGACACTCACAGGGGGTTTGGCTAGGAAGCAGAATAGATCTGAAAGTTGGTCTGGGGAGCGTAGGTAGAATTCAGCCCCCTGTTTCCGTACAATGAGGTGAAAGGGATGACCCCAGCGGTACGTCGCCTCTGCCGCCCGGACTACCTCCAGCAGTGGTCTCATGAGACCTCGCATTGCTCTCGTTTGCCTGGAAACATCTGGGTAGATCCGGATCAATGCGCCATCAAAGTCTATGGGGCCACGCTCCCAAGCCAACCGCATGATTTCTTCCTTTACAGTGAAAAAATGGACCCGGCACAGGACATCCCGTGGAAGGTCCGTGGCACCAGGGTCTTGAGATGTTGCGGGTGGAATCCTGGGGCCCGGGATACGGTGAACCCTGTCCAGCTCTAAATCTGCCGTTGGTGGTTTTCCGAGAACTTGGTTCAGAATGGCCGCCACCGTTGCACGGAGATCCGTTCCCATAGTGGCTTCAGGAATGCCGCGGAGGCGTAAGTTATTACGTCTGCTTCTGTTTTCGCCGTCGTCCAACTTTAATTGTATGTCCACAAGATGGCGGCGGAAGCCACGTTGTTCCAATTCCATGGCGGTAATCCGGGCATCTGATGTAGATGCAGAGGTTTCCAGTACTGTGACCCTTTCATCTACTGTATTCACCTGTTGGCGTAGGTCATGTAATTCCCTTGAAAGCGCATTAACAATGGATGCAGCCATTTCCTGTAGGTCTTGTCTGGATGGTAAGCCAGACACTATGTCTCTAAGGGATTCCTCCATGTTGCCCCCCGTCTCCCTGATATGGCTGGAGCTAGGTTGAGTGTCAGTGATGGGGATCACGGGGGACAAGATAGGAGATGCTGACCTGTCACCCTGGATTGAGCGGTCTCCCCCTGCAGATGTTCCCAGCTGGGTGCTCTTCTTAGCCGTGGCGGCAGCGTTCGGCGGCGGTACTCGAGGCGGCGCCATCTTGGCCGGTGCCGCCGGGGAAGATGCAGCGTGTTGCCTGAGGAAATAGTGGGTTATTTCGGGTCCTTTTTGCACCCCTAAGTCCAGCGGGTGTTTGCGGTCCCCTGGCATGAATTCAGGTTCTCTCAGGGCTGGTTTACTGTCCGTTCTCAGGGCTTCCCCGCACAGAGCTCCGAGGTGTGCGTCCTCACTCTGCCATCGCTTGGCCACCAGCTTAGACATTTTAACCTTAATGCATTCCTTGAAGAAGAAGTATGGCTGAACAGGTTTGTATGGCCAAAAAAGCCATACATTTTTTAGCCATACTTCTAAAGATCACAAGAGTGTAGTTAGTTCTGTAATACTGTGATCCATTTTCATTCCACAGCGGGCTAAAGCCTGCTGTCAGCTGACGTCACTCAGCCGGTCCAGGCTCAAGGAAGATCCCGACCATATGGTTGGGATCCACCCAGATGCCTGGACCGGCACCTGGCTCAGCCTTTCAGTGATCCGCTGAAAGCTTGAGCCAGCCTCAAAGCTCCAGGGCAGAGGGGGAGAACTGAGTGATCAGCTGTGTTTTATGGCTCAGTTCTCACTGCAAGAGAACTCAGATCGATGCTGCATCCACCTAGGTGAGTATAATTGTTCGATTTTTTAAAAATCTCAAACTTCTCTTTTGGTGCGTCCCCATTCTCCGATTCAGAGAAATCTGTGCCTGAATTTGGCCCTGAAAACGGAGCCAAAGACGCACAACGTTTCTGTGAAGTTCGCTCCGCAGCCGCCTCAGAGATAAAAGAGCCGGTCACATTCTCCTGCTATGCAAATTGCATCCCAGTCTTTGTCCGTAGGGTTCAATATTGAGTTGGCCCACCTTTTGCAGCTATTGCAGCTTCAACTCTTCTGGGAAGGCTGTCCACAAGGTTTAGGAGTGTGTCTATGAGATGGTTTGACATTCTTCCAGAAGTGCATTTGTGAGGTCAGGCACTGATGTTGGACGAGAAGGCCTGGCTCTCAGTCTCCGCTCTAATTCATCCCAAAGGTGTTCTATCGGGTTGAGGTCAGGACTCTGAGTTTGGGGTGGAGGAACTTGACTGGCATGTACAGAGTCCTGACCTCAACCCGATGAAACTCCTTTGGGATGAATTAGAGCAAGGTCCATGAAGACATGGATGAGTGAGTTTTGGGGTGGAGGAACTTGACTGGCCTGCACACTCATCCATGCCTTTATGGACCTTGCTTTGTGCTCTGGTGCGCAGTCATGTTGGAACAGGAGCCATCCCTAAACTGTTCCCACAAAGTTGGGAGCATGAAATTGTCCAAAATGTTTTGGTATGCTGATCCCTTTACTGGAAATAAGGGTCCAAACCCAACCCCTGAAAAACAACCTCACACCATAATCCCTGCTCCACCAAATGATTTGGACCAGTGCACAAAGCAAGGTCCATAAAGACGTGGATGAGCGAGTTTAAGGTGGAGGAACTTGACTGGCCTGCACAGAGTCCTGATCTCAACCCGATAGAACACCTTTGGGATGAATTAGAGCAGAGACTGCGAGCCAGGCCTTCTCAACCAACATCAGTGCCTGACCTCACAAATGCGCTTCTGGAAGAATGATCAAACATTCCCATAGATACACTCCTAAACCTTGTGGACAGCCTTCCCAGAATAAATGAAGCTGTTATAGCTGCAAAGGGTGGGTCAACTCAATATTGAACCCTATGGACTAAGACTGGGATGCCACTAAAGTTCATGTGTGTGTAAAGGCAGGTGTCCCAATACGTTTGGTAATATAGTGCATTTGTAAAGGTCCCTCAAAAAAAAAAAAAAAAAAAAAAATCAATCATTGATACTCAGTTTACAGTATAATATATATATATATATATAGCAGGATTGTGGATGGAGTGCATGTGTCACTTAGGTTTCTCACATACACACAGTAAGGGGCTTCAGGGTTTATGGCTGATATGAAGTAAACAAACTTTGTTTTCCCAGAATCTTAATAAGTCCTGTTCTGAGTCCCGGAGCCCAGAGGCTTTGTAGAGCTCTGGTTCGGAGAAAGCCTCCATTCCTAGGTCCAGATTTAACTTGGTAACAAAACCTGATTACAGGTCTCAGTTGTCCCCAGGCCGGTGCATGTGCACAGGAGGTACTTCATCCCACCACAAAATTGTGCTGGGACTGTACACTGAACTGCACATGAACAGCTCAGTGTACACCCATGGGAAAAAAAAAAAAAAAGTGCTGAAAGCCAGGAAGAATCATCTATAAAAACAGAAGATCCATTCGCAGCCTCTTCTGTAAGCCTTACTTATCAGCACTTTTTACAAAAGCAACTTTAGTTCCGCTTTAAGCAAGCCCATAAATGTCTCGGAATATCTGAATCTCCGGCATTAGCGCTGGTCGGAAGATGTGCGGAGGGGCTGTATCGTTGTCCTTGTTACGCTGAAAACAACAGCAGGGAAACACACACGGCTTATTAGAGTTCTATTGATTTCTTTCAGGTATCTGTCCGAGTGGAGGCGGCGGGGCTCGGAATTCTCCCACTGCCCCCTCCCTGTCAGCTCCTGCTCTGCATCCTCCTCCGCTGTGGAGAAAACCACTCAGGCTTCCCCTGCTTGCGGGGGCCGCATGGAAGATACCGCAGAAGTAGATGGGGAAAGGGAAGCTTTGTGAATTCTTCATTATATGGAGAAAGATTTTTACAATCTAGCTAGAGAGATGTGATACTCTAATCCTCATTACTGCTCCCTCTGACCAAGCGTGCCTCTGGACAGGACAACCTGCTCTAGCCTTGTAAACATTTCAAAGTATTTAGAAGGGAATTCCAGCTTATGGAGATATTCCTCATAACGATTTACCTGTTTAATGACCATTTGGACTGACGACCGGCTCTCCCCACCCAAATCGACACGCTATACATCATTGTATTATACGGTACAGAATTTGTGTTCTGTACTTATGCAAATTAAAACAACGCTATTGAGCTGGAGTTGTGTGTAGACCTTTTTTCCCCACAATACAGTACAGTAATTAAGAATGCTTAAAATATTGATTACTTGTGGCTCCTCGTTTAACGAGCTGGTCATTGGAACAAAGTCTGGTCGTTAAGTGAGGAGTACCTGTATACGGTATTGTTTTCAAATAAAAAAAAACTTCCACAACTACCTTACACAAGTTTTACATACTACCCTGTTTCCCCGAAAATAAGACCTAGCGTAATTGTTGGTGATGGTTGCAATATAAGCCCTATCCCCCAAATAAGCCCTAGTTAAAGTCCTTGTAGGTCTTATTTTCAGGGTAGGGCTTATTTGGGGGGGGGGTAGGGCTTATATTGCAGCCATCACTGACAATCACACTAGGTCTTATTTTGAGGGAAACAGGGTATTACTATACAATATATACAGAAGGTTTAGATAGAATTGTTTTTTTTTTTGGCAATAAACTAGATGGGGCTATAACTTGATATGTTAAAAGAACCTGCAAGTCATTGCCAGGTTTATAAATGGGCAATGGCTCCAGGCCCTCTGCCATAAAGGCATAGAGCCCCCCCCCCAAACAAAAATATAATTTAAAAAAAATACACTATATTACCAAAAGTATTGGGACACCTGCCTTTACACGCACGTGCACTATAATGGCATCCCAGTCTTAGTCTGTAGGGTTCAATACCGAGTTGGCCCACCCTTTGCAGCTATAACAGCTTCAACTCTCCTGGGAAGGCTGTCCACAAGGTTTAGGAGTGTGTCTATGGGAATGTTTGACCATTATTCCAGAAGTGCACTTGTGAGGTCGGGCACTGATGTGGACAAAAAGGCCTGGCTTACAGTCTCTGCTCTAATTCATCCCAAAGGTGTTCTATTGGGTTGAGGTCAGGACTCACATGGGCAGGCCAGTCAAGTTCCTCCACCCCAAACTTGCTCATCCATGTCTTTATGGACCTTGCTTTGTGCACAGTCATGTTGGAACAACGCCAAACTGTTCCCACAAAGTTGGGAGCATGAAATTATCTTGGTATGCTGACGCCTTAAGAGTTCCTTTTACTGGAATTAAGGGGCCAAGCCCAACCACTGAAAAACAACCGCACATCATAACCCTCCCACCACCAAATGATTTGGACCAGTGTACAAAGCAAGGCCCATAACGACATGAATGAGCGAGTTTGGGGTGGAGGAACTTGACTGGCCTGCACAGAGTCCTGATCTTAACCAGATAGAACACCAGGCCTTCTCATCCAACATCAGTGCCTGACCTCACAAATGCGCTTCTGGAAGAATGGTCAAACACTCCCATAGATACACTCCTAAACCTTGTGGATGGCCATCCCCAAACTGTTCCCACAAAGTTGGGAGAATTAAATTGTCCAAAATGTCTTGGTATGCTGATGCCATAAGAGCTCCCTTCACTGGAACTAAGGGGCCAGGCCCAACCCCTGAAGAACAACCCCACACCATAATCTCCCCTCCACCATATGATTTGGACCTGAGCTCACTGCAGCGCTGGGCTGTGGAGGGTGGCAGGAACAGCCATCTCAAGCTCTCAGTGGCTCGCTGGGAGACTGAACCGGGTACCGGTCCAGGCACGTGGGCGG
This sequence comes from Lithobates clamitans, assembly GCA_037952925.1. NCBI lineage: Eukaryota > Metazoa > Chordata > Amphibia > Anura > Ranidae > Lithobates > Lithobates clamitans. The sequence goes on from JBBGZY010001091.1 coordinate 3,779,346, forward strand.
ATTCCACCTTCATTGTTGCTCGAGCCTGGGTCGGCTCTGATGTCAGCAGACAGCGGACTTCAGCACGCTGTCTGCTGAAAACAGGTCACAAGAGTGCAGAACAAACTGCACTCCTGGGATCCACAGGAGAAGTACAGTCAAACAAGCTTTGGCTGTACTTCTATTAAGTGAACCATGTATAAAGCACTGTATGAGCACCAGTGTTTATTAAAAGTCAGCAGCTACAAAAACTGTAGCAGATGATTTTGAACAAACTGACACTCGCCTGTCCCATAATCCAGCGATGTGCTCACCCAAGCTGTGCTTTCAAGTGGTCTTCTGTCCCAGGCATCTCAACTGTAGGCACCCGGCTGTGACTGTTTACAGCTTCACAGCCAGTTTCCCACTGTGCATGCACGAGCTGGGCTATGCAACGTGAATGGTCCCGCAGTCTCCTGTGTGTGTGTGTGTGTGTGGGGGGGGGGGGGGGGTAGGAGAACTTCCTCTAAGATCACCTAGGTAAGTCAAGCGTAAGTGGGAGCAGGTACCTCTAAAAACCAGGTACCCACTCTAACCCCACCACCACCACCACAAAGCCATTTGCTAAAGGGATGAAGCTCCACTTTAAGGAAGATAGCTTACGACTATGTGTGTGCGCACGTAAGTGCCTGCGTTTTAAAAATGTGCGACCATCATTAGGAAGCAAACCAACTCCATAGTTATTGGTTAGAAAAGGCAATCACAGAGGACATTTAGTAGAAAGGTAGTTCTAGTCAGCACTATCAGGCTACACCAACCTCTATGTTCCATTTGATATTTTTATGTGGACAGCGGATGTAGATGTAGAAACTACTAGTCACCTAGCTATGTTCTTTGTAGCTTGTATAACCTAAAGTTCTACTTGGTGTTTTTGGAGTGCCCTGGGTCCTGCAAGGTCTAAATCCGGCCCTGCTGTGCGTAACTTTATCTAGAGTCTCCGTCCCCAATACAGAGAATTCAGTTCCTGTCCTAGTTACCGGGGTCAGAGGGACGGAAAGGTATTGGAAATTTCTTCAATGGGGTAGCAAACAAAAAACACGATTTTCAGTAGAGTGGGGAAAACCTTGAAACTGAGCTTATGAATGCTTTCTGCCCGTTCCTGTCCCTGGTGACTTCTGTTACTCAATTTGTTTTCCCCTGAGGACCACAAGGGTATTGAATGAAAGGAAACTGAAAATGCAAAGGACAGAACTAGAATGCTGCCCAATCAGATCATAGTTCTGGAGTCACCGTTTCCCTTTTATCCACCATTATGGACTTATAAGATAGAGATACTGTAAATTAATACCTATGAGTGTTCCCACATTGCCTTGGTCATAGTTACATTTTTGTGCCAGCTCATCACACCACAGAAATGGAGCAGAGCTAAAACTGGAAGAAAAGTCGCTCTAACAATTGTTAAAAATGTTCCCTCCTCCTACCTATCCTGTATAAAAAAAAAAAGGTTTGTATACTTACCCATTTTTAATCTGCCCTTTTGATCCCGCCCTTTTGGCTCCCGTGTCCACGAGTGGCTGCTGCAGGGGAGAAGCGGGATCACACCCGGCTGGGCTATGGAAGCCTATGGGTGAGCCGTTGTTGAGCCCTTCTTTACACGGAGCTGCAGGATCACATGACCAGATCAGAATGGAGTAAAAATAGGCAAGTATACAGATCTTTTTTATTATTATTGTTAGGCAGGATAGGTGAGAGGAGGGAGGGAACATTTAGAAGAATAGATATAGTTAGGCTTTCTTTCACTTTAAAAGGGCATCTGACAGTTTATTCTTTAAAAATAAAATTCCTACCAAGCGTAGACACGACAATGTGGCTAACATTATGTTGGTTTGCTTTTCTGTGCACCTCTTTGAATTAGGTCTCAACTCCCCTGGCCTCAGTCTAAGCCCCATTCAACATATCCAGTGTCCAATAAGGATGCTTACATTGAAAAAGGGAGAAGGTGCACAGGGCTCAGGTACAGTAGCAGGTTTTAGTCTAGCTATGATGCACCAGTAGAATTTTCATTTTCAGAACATTCATTCGATTTTTTTCAAGGTAAGTGGGGTCAAATCAATGATTATTTTCAACTGCAGTGAGGAGAAAATTAAAAAAAAAAAAAAAAGGGAGGATGGAAACATTTTTGTACATATTGTAATGTTAGACAAAAAAGAAACATCTGGGATTCCATTCAAGTAGTTAGTCTGGACGAAATGGTAATGGTTTTAAATGAAATTGGTTGACTCAATGATGGTAAGATCGAATGCTCTGACGATGGACTTTCCAGGAATGTTTGAACAAAATATTACCTGTGTATGGCCAACGCTAGCCAATTTGGGCAAGTCAAGTCTTTACAAAGTAAAACCAGAATCAGGAGGTACAGAGGAGGGTTGTTTAACATGAGAACCTTTTGGCAGTCTGCAAGGGAGAACATTTCTTTTAAATATTAAAAACAGTTGAGAGGTTGACATCAAGAAAAACGGGTGGACTATACACAAGCCACAAATCAGGTGACATTTTAGGATTACGGTAGGACAAGGAACGCACTCTAGCATACACACGAATGAGGCCTGGTGTGACTCTTCATTCCTTTTTGTGTAGCCTTTGTAGTCTTAAACATGGCACTTTTTCATCTTTTGGACCTTTCTATAACAGGTTTCCCCATACTTGTATATGCTTGTTTAGCTGTAGCAATGGAGGAATAGACCTCACTACTTATACTACCACATCTTTCTGCAGGTCAAAGAAGATCTCTGGTCTCAGCAAACACTTTCCTTTTATAACATCAGCAATACAAACAAGAGTTATTTTTGACAATCCAATAGAAGCTTACATGAAAAATCTCCCTTCATGTTGTGAGTTCTGCCTGTCTGCTGACCATCTCTTTCCACAACTTCCTGGATTCCCTACATGCTTTGCAGCTTCTCCGCCGATGTTTATTGATTTATGAGGACTACATATCCCATGGTACTTTGCTGCCTGCAAGCAGGGATTCCTGTACTGACTCCGCCTCCTGAAACTCCTCTCATCACCTCTGTAGTTCACAAGGCGGGCTCTGTGAAACATGTTCTAGGACATAGTGACTACATGTCACAGAATTGAAGGAAGTAAATGTGTGGGAGCTTCACAAAAGTACATTTACAAACTTCCATATCATTTAGATAAGTGCAGGAGTAGGCAAAGAATATATGATTTTACAATTAGACCAGTGATTCCCAAACTGCGCCTGGGGGCCGGATGTGGCCCTTTGCCTGCTTTTATCTGGTCCTTGGGGCACTATTCCAACTGACAAACGATGGAACACCATTCCCTCTACTGACACCATCAATGGGGCACAATTCCTCCTATTAAAACCAATGATGAGGCACTATTCCTCCAACTGATACCAATGATGGGGAACTATTCCTTCCACTGATACCAATGGTGGGGAACTATTCCTTCCACAGATACCAATGGTGGGGAACTATTCCTTCCACAGATACCAATGGTGGGGAACTATTCCTTCCACAGATACCAATGGTGGGGAACTATTCCTTCCACAGATACCAATGGTGGGGAACTATTCCTTCCACAGATACCAATGGTGGGGAACTATTCCTTCCACAGATACCAATGGTGGGCAACTATTCCTTCCACAGATACCAATGGTGGGGAACTATTCCTTCCACAGATACCAATGGTGGGGAACTATTCCTTCCACAGATACCAATGGTGGGCAACTATTCCTACCACAGATACCAATGGTGGGCAACTATTCCTTCCACAGATACCAATGGTGGGCAACTATTCCTTCCACAGATACCAATGGTGGGCAACTATTCCTTCCACAGATACCAATGGTGGGCAACTATTCCTTCCACAGATACCAATGGTGGGCAACTATTCCTTCCACAGATACCAATGGTGGGCAACTATTCCTTCCACAGATACCAATGGTGGGCAACTATTCCTTCCACAGATACCAATGGTGGGCAACTATTCCTTCCACAGATACCAATGGTGGGCAACTATTCCTTCCACAGATACCAATGGTGGGCAACTATTCCTTCCACAGATACCAATGGTGGGCAACTATTCCTTCCACAGATACCAATGGTGGGCAACTATTCCTTCCACAGATACCAATGGTGGGCAACTATTCCTTCCACAGATACCAATGGTGGGCAACTATTCCTTCCACAGATACCAATGGTGGGCAACTATTCCTTCCACAGATACCAATGGTGGGCAACTATTCCTTCCACAGATACCAATGGTGGGCAACTATTCCTCCCACAGATACCAATGGTGGGCAACTATTCCTTCCACAGATACCAATGGTGGGCAACTATTCCTTCCACAGATACCAATGGTGGGAAACTATTCCTTCCACAGATACCAATGGTGGGGAACTATTCCTTCCACTGATACCAATGGTGGGGAACTATTCCTCCAATACCAACAACGGGGCAATATTCCTCCAACTAATGATGGGACGCTATTCCTTCAACTAATACCAATGATGGGACGCTATTCCTCCAACTGATACAAACGATGGGGCACTGACGCTACTTCCACTAGCCACAGCCCAGGCCCCTAAAGCCTGAAGGACAGTAAACTGGCCCATTGTTTAGAAAGTTTGGAGACCCCTGATATAGACCACACACTTTTAGGCTGGTCATACATACATGGTCGAATTTCAAAAGGCATTCTCTTTTGAAAATCAGAAAAATTTGTGCGTTTTGTGATCCGATGATGCCACCATTGATTTTGAAATTCGGCCAACCAAGCCTTCAATTTCACCTCATTCTTGCTACAGAAAAGAATTTTCGTGGATGGGAATCTTCTTTTCTTTCCTGGGAATTTTCTTTTCTTGCACATGCGCATTTCTTTTTCGATTACATTTCTCGTACGATTCTCCCATCATTCATTAGAAAATCGTTCGTTTTTCAAAAAATTTCCTACATGTCCGATTACTCAAATGACTGCAGCCCACTAATGGTGCGAAATACGAACGAAAATTCTTAGATAAGATTTTCGAAAGCAAATTCTTTCAAAATTCAACCCATGTATGGCCTGCCTAATACTGATCAGGTCTTAGCCTTCTGTGTTTAAAGTAGACAAATTAAAGTTCACACTTTGCAAAAATCATAGGAGACATGATGGCATTACCAAATCACATCATTATGGAGTTAAAAAAAGACACCCCACATCCCCCTCTAGTTTCTCTTTAACCCAGACAGACCTGGAGCCCCCATCTCCCTGTTTTTCTCCATGGCTCCCCTGGTGGAGATTGATGGTGTCAGTGTCTGGCAAGGAATAAAGTGAGCTCAGCAGCCGTGTTAATATGATCCATACATCAGAAGGACGACGCTGGGAATCGCAACCATTTATCAGTCCTGAGCGGTGAATGCTGAGCTTGGTGGTATGAACTTCTCATTTTCCCGAGTGTTTCAGAGCGCTTTCGTTGCATATCTATTGCAAGGCGCAAAATGAGGAAATGTAGGAGCCAGAGTAAATGTTCTATAGCAGTTTGTAAAGCTCAAGAAATATTTGATTTCATGGACAATACTGGTATCATCTTCACACTGGTCATCGCAATGCCTTGTGCGATACTGTGATTAAATATTCTAACTCGTTTGTTGAAATGATGTGGGGGGGATTTACTAAAACTGGAGTGTGCAAAATCTGGTGCAGCTCAGCATAGTACCCAATCAGCTTCCAGGTTTTGTTGTCAAAGCTGAATTGAACAAGTTGAAGTTAGAAACTATTTGGATACCATGCACAACTGAACCAGATTGTGAGTGCTCCAGTTTTAGTAAATCTCCCCACTGAGACCAGGGCCTGGTGAATTCTACCCAAACCTTCTGTGACCAAACTGTAAAAAATAAATAAAACTATTGGAATGCAGAATTTTTCTTTAAAATGTATTAAAGGGGAGTATTTAGTATAACCACTTCAGCACCGGAAGATTTGGCTGCTCAATGACCAGGCCATTTTTTGAGATACGGCACTGCGTCGCTTTAACTGACAATTGCGCGGTTGTGCGACACTGTCCCCCAACAAAATTAACGTCCTTTTTTTCCCACAAATAGAGCTTTCTTTTAGTGGTACTTGATCACCTCTGCAGTTTTTATTTTTTGCGATATAAAACAAAAAAATGTGACAAATTTTGAAAAAAAAAAACACTATTTTGTACTTTTTGCTGTAATAAATAGCCCCATTTTTTTTTAAGCTATTTTTTTCCTCAGTTTAGGCCAATGTATTCTTCTACATATTTTTGGTAATAAAAAAAATCGTATATTAATTGGTTTGCGCAAAAGTTATAGCATCTACAAAATAGGGGATAGATTTATGGCATTATTATTATTTTTTACTAGTAATGGCGGTGATCTGCGATTTTTAATCAAAACTGCGACATTATGGGGGACACATCAGCCACTGTTGACACATTTTTGGGTCGATTGACAATTACACAGCGATCAGTGCTATAAAAATGCACCGATTACTATATATATGTCCGTATCGCAAAAAATGGCCTGGACATTAAGGGGGTAAATCCTTCTGGGGTGAAGAGGTTAAAGCGGATCTCCACTGTCCCCACCCCATTTTTTTTTTCAGCCCATTCTAAACTTTGCTACCGGTTGTAACCATTTTAGATATTCACCTGCCAAGCAGATCCAGTGGTGTCTTGCAAAATACTCAGTTCTGCCCATGCTTGGTCCCACGCTGCCATCTTCTTATGCAACGTCATCGAGAGGCCTGCCAGATCTTCTGGGTTTAGCCACCGGGCCTCATGATGTTGCGCCTGTAGGCCTGCCCCACTCCTCCTTTCTCAATGCAATGAAGAGGAGACAACCTATATTTGAGGGTGAAGATCAGCTTTAAAATGTGTGTTTGATAGTATAATCAGCATTCCATTTTAAAAAGTGTTACTAAACCCAGGACCCTGCATTCACTATATCTGGTCTCCCACAGTACACAGAACATGGAAATGCAAACGTTTTAGTAAATATAAACTGCTAAAATACCTTTTCTCATCAGCAGTATATAGCAGTCTTGTGACTTCTATCAGTTCCTAGTAAAGATTGTAGGAAGTTTTTATTACTGCACTGAGCTGTCCTATCAGGATCCAGGACCCCTGACCCTCTGTCTGGACAGTGCTGATCACATGCTCTCTCCCAAGAAAAAAAAAAACCCTCTCTAGCAATACACACCAAACTGAGCATGTGCAGCCTGACTTCAAAGGCTCCGTCTTATCCGGACATGTTCTGGAGTCAGTGGAAGAAGGGGAGGATCAGAGAAGACAGGATCGAACAGCCTTTTTACACAATGCAGAGGATTAACCCCTTAGTGCACAGGTGTCAAACACAAGGCCTGCGGGCCGAATCCGGCCCTCCAGGCCATTTCATGTGGCCCTCGCACCTCTCCTGAAGCTGCGGGAGAGCTCCAGCCCTCCTCTGGTCCTCCTCCAGACCCTTACTTTCTGCTTTTAAGCAACGCATCCAGCTTCTTCCCAGCAGCAGCATAAAGAAAGAGGGGTGCACTGTGATGCAAGGGAGAGTGGGGGACTCAACTTCTGATGGTGGGGTGGCTCTTGAAATCGAATGCAAGGGGAGGGGGATGCGCTTGACATCTAATCTTACAGATACAACTGGCCATGAGGGTAATGAGGGCAATCACAATGCTGATGCGGCCCACGATGAAATGGAGTTTGACACCCCTGCCTTAGTAAGTATAACAAGCAAGCTTTACTACATATATACACAGATTTTACTGTTGTGGGTTTAGTAACACTTTAAGTAAGTGACAAAACTAACTGAGCCCTTATACTGGGCAAAACTTTATAAGCAGTCACAGCAGTTTTATGTCAGTAAAATGTGACTCTCAGAGAAATTCATTGGATTTAATAATGAGGGTGGCTTTTGATTTTTAAGGGTGCAGTGGGCTTTAAAATTGTTATGGAATCTCCTTCCAGCTATGGTAGAACTATTCTTGTGCCAAAAAAACCTTATTAGCCTCATTATTTTACAGGTTTTTAAAGAATAAAAAAGTATCAGTAAAAAGAAATGTTGACAGTACACAAGTATCAAATACACAGACAAAAAAAAAAAAAAAGAAAAAGAAAAGTACAGATACTAAAAGGTGTATGTAAAAAGCAGTAATTAAAGAAAATACTCACTGCAGATGAAGCTTCCTGGCTCATGTATTATAAATGACAGCGATTCCTTCACTTGCAATGGATATTTGCTGAATGTCACATCCACTGCTTTTTTTTTTTAGAATCATACTTACCTAGCTGGATGCTGCATCTGTCCCCTGGCGCCTCTGAGAACCCGAGTGATCAAACACCGCCGATCGCTCAGTTCTCACAGCTCCATGATCAGAGAGCTGCTGTCAGTCACCGGCTCCCTGCTCTGCCCCCCCCCCCGCACTCACTGGAGCGCCAGGCTGTGGAGGGGGCAGGAACGGCAGGTTCAGGCTCTCAGCGGCTCGCTGAGAGGCTGATCCCGGTGTCACTCCAGGCATGTGGCCGGATCACAACCATATGGCCGCAATCTTTCCAGAGACTGGACCGGCTCTGTGATGTCAGCTGACTAAAAAAAAAAAAAAAAAAAAAAAAAAAAAGTGGTCACAAGAGTGCAAAACGAACTGCACTCCTTGGATCCAGGAGAAGTACAGCCAAACGAGCTTTGACTGTTTGTTACCTTTAAAATAAAAATACTACTCTGCGCCCCCCCCCCCTCCAAATATGGGGGAAAAAAAATTATCCCTCAAGTAAATTTCTCTAAAGCAGCTCAATGAGAGAAATTAGGAGTTTCCGCTTGCCAATGTCAAAAATCAATACATTTGAACAAATATAAATCCTGAATAATAATTATTATTAATCGCTCCACTCTTAGAGATGAATAGGGATTACGGCGGAGTTAGCTGGGCCTGGGGATGTGTATATGGACTGATCTGGATAACTTGGCATCCTTTGCTTGGAAAGCCTAGGATGATGATGTTTATAACCAAATTTTTGAGTGCACAAAGCAAGGTCCATAAAGACATGGATGAGCGAGTTTGGGGTGGAAGAACTTCACTGGCCTGCACAGAGTCCTGACCCCAACCCGATAGAACACCTTTTGAATTAGAGTGGAGACTGCAAACTAGACCTTCTCGTCCAACATCAGTGCCTGACCTAACAAATGCGCTTCTGGAAGAATGGTTAAACATTCCCATAGACACACTCCTAAACCTTGTGGACAGCCTTCCCAGAAGAGTTGAAGCTGTTATAGCTGCAAAAGGTGGGGCAAATCAATATTGAACTCTATGGACTAAGACTGGGATGCCATTAAAGTTAATTTGCAGGTAAAGACAGGCGTCACAATACTTTTGGCAATATAGTGTATGTGTGAACCCAGTCTTAATCTCAACTTTTTTCTGAAATTCAGAGTTTGGCTCTGTTTTGGTTATTTAAAAAGGAGCTTGTGGAGGACAGATATTAGAGCTGATATTGATAACTTAACCTTCAGTCATTTTTTCAACTTTCAATCTATTAAATCTTCTGCCCTTGTTGTTTTAACTTTGGATAGTAAAACATTTTTTTCTTCTGCCAGTAATTATCTTATACAGCCCACTTTCTGTTTGTCTGCTAAAAAGCCTAGGCTTATGACATCATGCACAGCTCTCTCTCACTTTCCTGAGAGTTTGCCAGGAAGGGAGGGGGGGTGAGTTATAGGAGGGCCAATGAGAGCTGCAGGGCTGGAGGTGTGCCTCTGTGTGTCTGTGTAAACCCAGGAAGTGAACATGCAGCAGCTTTAGCTGCCCACAGTTAAAATGGATGCAGCCAGAGTGGAGAGACATTTCTGCAACATATTTGGAAAGTACAGAATCACAGTATATATAAAATATACAAAGTGGTTGGAGGGAAGCTTCAGAATGTCAAAGATGTTTTTATTACAAATTATGTGAGCAGACTGCAGTTCCTTTTTAAAGTGGATGTAAACCCAATTCATGAAATTTGAGCTGGGCACATTCAGTATATCTGCAGTGTTTTCTCATCTCTTTTCAAAGCACTATGTCCCGTGGCTTTCTCCTGCTCCGTTCTTCTGTTATCATCATGATAACTAATGACAAGTTCTCCGACACAGGAGATAAAAGCAGCCTGAAATGTGTGTGTGGGCTGTTGATTAGATTAGCAGAGAGCTTGCTGTGTCCCGGGACAGCTCTGCAAGTCTCTGCCTGTCTTTGCTTTTGTGGGGGGGGGGGGCGTGTGCCTTTCCTCCAATCAGCTGTCTTGGCTGTATGCCTGGACACCACACTCAGTGCTGAACAGGAAGAGAAAATCTGTATCTGTAACACAATCTGAACTTTCTAAAGAATATATATAGCTGAAGACAGCAGATATGCATGTAAAACTTATGTAGGAGGATTTGTTTCATCTCTGTGTATCATCTGAGGCTGTTCACTTCACTGGGTATAAGTGAGGGTTTACATCTACTTTGAGGTTTACAACCACTTTTAGACACAAAAAATGAGCAAAGCATATCCCTCTATAGTGTATTCTTGTCTCAATTAAAAGCACCAAGTGTTTATTTTGCTTCGTTCCCCTGTTTTCAGCATGAATCACATTTGAAGTTTTCCTGACACCAAGAGAAAAATGGTGACAGGGGAGGGATCTCCAGCTGATTGATGGCCTCAGTTCTATGTGATGTGTGAAAAGGGGGGGAGGGGTCTCTAAGACAAGCTTTATAAATTCTGGACTTTGAACAGATGTAGAGAAGAGAAGACTGCAGATAGACAGGTACAACTTATGCAGGAGGATTTGGTTCATCTCTGTGTGTCATCTGATGATAGCCCCTTCACTGGGTATATGTAGGCTCACTCACATCAGATGTGTTGAGCTGCATTAATTAGCAGGCTCATAGCAAGGACATATAGAAAGCAGTTTTCTATGTGCCCTGGTAAAGTGAATTGCACCGTTTAATTTTTCTTTTAAACTTTCTTCCTTTGATTATATCCTAGTAGTGAGTCGTCGGCCTGTAATGAGCATGCGCTCAACAAAGTCTAAAGTATTAAAGCTGAACTCCACTTTTGTTGAGAAAAAAAAAAAAAAAAAACATTCCCCTCTGGGTGATCTATGTACATTACAAGGATTATAACAAACTTTGTTGCAGATTCCTACCTTTTGTTATTCTGAAGAAATCCCTGTGTTTCTCTTTGCTGAGTGGGTAATGGGAGTGGTTTCAGAATTATCAGTCAGCTGTGGCAGCTGCAGAGCACTAATGAGGAAAGCTGCTGGCCCTGTATCCCTTTAGACGTATTCCTATTGGAAATATCTCACCAAAAATGACATTTTTGTTGCAAGGGATGCCTGAAATCTGACTTGTATCTTAGGCAGACTTCTGGGGTAATTGGTGAGCCAATCACACAAGCAGGAAATGATGTTTCTGGGGAGTGGTCACATTCTGTGTACAGAACAACACCAGGTAGCCATGTTGCATTGCATTTATAGAAAATTACAGCGGCTGCAGATCGAAAAGTAAAGGTAATTTTTTAAATAACATTCAGTTACAATATGACTTGCATCGCAATTGTACACGCTATATTATTTTTCTCTTTAATTGCAATTTTTTTTACCCCCACGAAAGTGGAGTTGCCCTTTAAGGCAAGACCCTATGCACATGGATGCCAGACCATTTATTTCAAAAAACAGATTTAAGACTATATGTGCTTTTAAAGTATGCTATGAATGTCATTTACCTGTAAAAACCTTCCTTGTATGGACATGCAAAATCCCTAAGATTGCTGCTCAGCGCCACCATTATGGAAGTGATATCAGCACCTCTGCAGACTCCTCAACCCATACAGTATAGTATTCCTTCACTCCTTCCCTTGCTACCAAATAAAAGGTTATGCAATGAGGTGAGGGGAGGGGCAAAGGAGCTGGGCCAGCAAAGACAATAATTAGAGACTCCAAAACAGGGGGAGAGGGCTATGACATGCGAGGAGAGATGGGACCTGTGCTAAGGAACTGACTTATACTGTACTAATCAAATTTAATAGAAAGCTCAGAGGCACACTGAAAATAAAAAAGGAATCATTTATGAAAAGGTAAAAAACATTGCAAGTTAGCATTTAGATACTTTGATTTTTCTGTGTTTTTGCCTGCAATATTTTAAGCTGGCGATTGGGGTCCCAATAAGAGGACAACTTTCACTATAATATTCTAACCTGATAACTGTATGGGGTAGATACATCTACTGGCAGGGGCGTTGTTAGGTCTACAAAAGATAGCAGCGTAATACAGAAAGTCATATGCTTGGGCGGGCATACACATTTATACAGTAATATACATGTGTGCCTGTGTATATATCCCCAGAGAGCCCCCCACTTACATCAGGTTCCCCAGAGAGCCTCCCTTACATCAGAGTCCCCAGAGAGCCTCCTCCTTACATCAGAGTCTCTAGAGAGCCTCCCCCTTGCATCAGGGTCCCCAGAGACCCCCCTTACATTAGGGTCCCCAGAGAGGCTCCCCCTTGCATCAGGGTCCCCAGAGACCCCCCTTACATTAGGGTCCCCAGAGTGCCTCCTCTTACATCAGGGTCCCCAGAGAACCTCCCCTCCCCCTGGGGACCCCTGCAGAGACTCGGGGCTATGGACCTCAGATTCGGGGCTATAGCCCCAAAAGCCACCCCCTAGTGACGCCACTGTCTACTGGTATTATTATATTATTATTATTATTATATTACTGGTAATACCTTTTGCCCATCCTGAATGCTCTAAAATGGCTCACTAAATCCCTACCACTAAATTACAGTGTTTCTCATTTCTATTTACAGTTGCAATGCAAATCCTAGATTCTACTACAAATTGGTGCAGCAGAGGGGGCCAAAACCTGATATCACCAGTGGCGATGCATCCATAAGGGTGCACGGGCGCCGCTCCCTCTAACACCAATAGATAGATAGATTCATGCAATGCACTCAGCTGTTAGAAAAGTGAATGAATATTCACTTTCCTAACACTAAACCGCCTCTCCACCAATCAGGTGCTCGGATCTGTTACCCCATCACCTGATCGGCCGCCCATCTAGTGGCCCACCATTGGGTATCAGGCGTCCAATCATAGCAGAGGGCAGGAAGAGAGGATGGGAGAAGACATCGAGGAGCTGTCCCACTGAGACAGGGTAAATGCAGATGGCAGGCGGGGGGGCACACTGGCAGCGTTTGATGGGGCACAGTGGCAGCATTCGATGAGGCACAGTGGCAGCGTTCGATGAGGCACAGTGGCAGCGTTTGATGAGGCACAGTGGCAGCGTTTGATGAGGCACAGTGGCAGCAATCGATGGGGCACAGTGGCAGCAATCGATGGGGCACAGTGGCAGCAATCGATGGGGCACAGTGGCAGCAATCGATGGGGCACAGTGAGGCTGCAATTGATGTTTTTTTTTTTTTCAGAATTTTTCAGTTTCTTTGCGCCCCCCCAAAAAAAAATTTGAGCACCAGCAGCCACTGGATATCACTAGGTCTAGTTTTCCTGGAAAGACGCAGAACTAATGACTTACAAAAAGCTGTAGGTGGTATAATTCAAAATTCTGAACTGTTCTTGACTTCCATGAAAACCAATCAACTTCTCTCTTTCATTCTCCTGTGCTGTACTAGACAAATGAGAAAGACACAATCTATTGTTCTTCTTTCACACACTTCCACTCACATGACCCACTATTAGTTTCGAGAAGGATGGCTTTTTAAAAGAAATTCACAACGAAGGGCAGGGGAATTCTAAAAAGCACATTTTGCTAATGTTTAATGGCCTGTAAAATCTATTAACTACTCATACCCCTAATGCTTTCACATCGACAGGCTTGGCTGAGACATGCAGCAATCCATTCCACAAAGCAGCCAATAATGAGATAACGCATAAGCTTAGTGAATGGATAGTGTCCTTTTCTGTGAAAATTTTTTTTTTTTAAAAATATATATATAAATAAAGTTTTATTTCTGTTGTAAAATTTGGCAAATAAGTAATTCTTCTTCTTTACTGATGTGCGCCGATGTGGCTGCACTGATGGGCAATAATGACGAGGCACGGATGAGGCTGCACTGATAAGGTGGCATTGGTGGGTACTAATATGCTGCACTGATGATCAGTGCCCGGATTATTAATGTAAATGCCCCTGTCACCACAGGAAAGCTGGTTATCGGCATTTGCTTTCCTCGATGCTGTCAGTGTCTGAGGAAAAGAAAGTCGATAACCAGCATTTGTTTACATGTGACACAGCTGATCACATGGTAAAAAACCTACATCTTTGGTTCTTTACTGCAATCGGTGATGCACTGTGTCCGAGGGACACAGCGCACTACCAATCGCCGTACTGCATGCCCCCGGGGCAAGAATGGGAGGACCTCTTAGGATGTCCTCCCAGAACAAGAGTGGTCCCGCGACCGCTATTCTACAATACGGTGGGAAGTAGTTAAAGTGGAACTACACTTCATCTGAGCACCGTATTTTTCTCTTCTGCTGTAGAAAGACCAAGTAGCCATTTGAGAAATATAGACCTTACTTCAGTAAATTTTTATAAATATACAGAAATTTTACTGACCTAAAACATATCAACAGATCCAAATGGATATGGTTGCTGCCTTTCAAAAAGACCCTTTTGAAGCCTTGCTGAACAAAAACGCCATTGGGTCTACCGCAAAATCAAGTCAATGGGCTCCATTCACAAAGCGGTATCTTACCACATCCGAGTATGCGGTAAGGTACCTCACAGCATTTTTCACTCCTGTTTAAGGCTGGGTTCATACTATTGCGAATTGGATGTGGGTTTCTCTGCATCCAATTCGAATGTCAGAAGATTGTGACCGGCTCTCTATGGAGCGGGTTCACACATCTCGGGAGCGGCTCCAGTGCAAATTGCACATGGTCCATTTCAGGTCTGAATTTAGCCCAAAATTCAGACTGAAATCGGACCTGAAGCGCTGGATATTGATTTCAATGGAAGGGGAGTTTTTAGGAGCAGTGAATTCACCACTCCCGCAACGCCCCAAAGATGCTGCTTGCAGGACTTTTTTTCTCGTCCTGCAAGCACGCCGTCCCATGTGAAAGCACTCAGGCTTTCACGCTGGGGTGGCTTGAGAGTCGCTTTTCAGGCGCTATTTTTAGCGCAAAAATGCCTGAAAAGCGCCCCAGTGTGAAAGTAGCTTCTTTGTTCCCGTCTCTCAACCTAGGCCTCTATAAACCCTATAGTGACCCCCACTGTACTCACTCCTACTGACTGTACCATTTGTTCAAACTAACATCTATCCTCATATGCTGAGTCAACCCCAGAGACATATTGACTTTACTACTGCTATGACTTTACTTGTTTGATTGTAACCCTGTTAAAACTAAAAAAAAAAAAAAAATCTCAATTAAAAGATAAAAACATAAATACAAACTCTAAAATGTTAGATTTTTTTCCCCAAAAAATTTATTAGAGCAAATTTATAGTGGGGAAAAAAACATGGCAGCATAATAAAAAGGACCAGATGTGACCTTTTATATTACAATCAGCCTCTGGACAGTTCCACAAGAGCCCCAAGATATCCTGAATCTGTCCAAAAAGTTTGGGCAGCTTTATCAGTGCAGACATGAACAATTAGAATTCTCATCCCTTGCTCTTATCAATGGAGAAATCTATCAGCTGCATACCTGATAAAGGATCCAAAGCAGTTGGTAGCATGAAGCATTTCATTAGGTGTATGGCTGGCCATATAAGCTGGCACTAGAGGGATCATCAGAGATTGGTGACAGTTCTTCCATCATTCCTGGGAAATGGGAACAGACCTTCTTCTGACCAAACATTACTGTGCACACAGCTACTGTCAGAGAGTTGTTCAATGCACAGCGATCATTCCAAGGATTACAGAAGATTTCCTACCATGTGGCCCTATGCTCCGTACACACGATCGGAAATTCTGCCAGCAAAATACCGATGTGAGCTTTTGGTCGGAAATTCCGACCGTGTGTATGCTCCATCGGACTTTTGCTGGCATAATTCCCGTCAGCAAAAGATTGAGAGCAGGTTCTCAATTTTTCTGTCGAAAAAAGCTCCGATCGGAATTTCCGATTGTCTGCACCAATTCCGACGCGCAAAATTCCTACGCATGCTCGGAAACAATGCGACGCATGCTCAGAAGCATTGAACTTAATTTTCTTGGCTCGTCGCAGTGTTGTACGTCACCACGTTCTTGACGGTCGAAGGTTCAGAGAGTTAACTTTTGTGTGACCGTGTGTATGCAAGGCAAGCTTGAGCGGAATTCTGTCGGAAAAACCATCCAAGATTTTTCCGACGGAAATTCCGCTCATGTGTACAGGGCATAAGGATAACTTTAAAGGCCAGAGCTAGTCAAAAGGTTTTTTTTTTTTTTTTAAGGAGAGGGAAGGGCTTGAACAGCCTCTCTCAACACAAATGAACCCTTGGAAATAACCTTCAGGTCTCAGGGAAGCCCAGATAATTACAATATCTACAGCTCATGACACATTAACATTAACAGGAAGTTGAAATACAAAAAATAAATAAAAGACCAAGAAATGGTGGCGGAACTTTGCGTATTTGACACCCACACTATATAACAATTATTTTGAGTACAGTAGAGAAGGGCCACCTTACACTGGTGGTCAGTGGGAGAAGGGCCCCATTACAGATAGGTAAAAAAGGTAATTAATAATTGGTGTTAGCGGTTACATATCTGAAAGGCAGAAATTGCTCAAGGAACGCCTAACAACCTCTAGAGCAGGGGTCTCAAACTGGCGGTCCTCCAGCTGTTGCAAAACTACAAGTAACTGTCAGCCTTGCAATGCCTCATGGGACAAGCATGACTCCCACAGCATGATGGAACTTGTAGTTTCACAACAACTGGAGGGCCATAGTTTGGAGACCCCTGCTCTAGGGGAACTAGAGTTGCCACCTCATCCCTTTAAACCCGAACACATATTGATTACACAGGTTCTGTGGCTGATTAAGGTGGTAATTAAACTCACTTGGTGCCTTATCTGCACTAAATTAGTCTCAGAGCCTGTGTAATTCATATGTGTTCGGGTTTAAAGGAATGAGGTGGCAACCTTAAGGGGAACCCTTTTTTAGAATGGTTGGACTAGAATGTCAATTTTTGGTACGTGCTCTGTGCAGTGGTCCTGACAGGAAGTCATGAGAAATCTCTCTAAAAAGGGATGAAAAACCTCTCAAAGTTTCTGCTCTGAGCCTTTAACAGATTTGTTCTCTTAAGAAAGAAAGATTTCTGCTTCACCTTTATTTAGCTAATACAGCGACAATGCTTAAAGCGGAGTTCCAAGGTCAAATAATTTTTTTTAAACAATTTTCCCCCGATGTCCGGTTTCATAAAAAAAAAAAAAAAAAAAAAACTAAGTTATATTATTTCTTCCTGGCAGTTTTTCATATTGCCTGTGGGCATGTGAAGCCCACAAGCAGACAGTTCCGGGATACGGTGATGCTGAGCTGCCAGCATGCACCGCCCGTTCCCGCGCATTATGTACTGTGTGCAGCGATGTTAGCTTCTGACGTTGCCATCACAACGGGCATCGTCGTAAGTGCCCGCCCCGTAGTGATGGCAACGAAGATAAACCAAAGCGTCATTATGTCACTTCCGGTTTCGGAAGATTGCGAGAATTAGCGGCGGCTAGACACACTGACTCCTGGGAATAAATGATTTATAGCTCCCAGGAGACAGCGCACCACTGGATATGACGGCGATACTGACACCTTAAAGTGATTGTAAAGTTTTAATTTTTTTTAAATTAAAATAACAAACATGTTGTACTTACCTGTTCTGTACAGTGGTCTTGCATAGAGCAGCCCAGATCCTCCTCTTCTCAGGTCCCATGCCAACACTCCTCCCTCCTGTTGGGTGCCCCCACAGCAAGAAGCTTGCTATGGGGGCACCCGAGCCAAGCCGCTGCTCTGTGTGTCCATTCACACACCAAGCCATGCGCGGGAGCAGAGTAAATGAGCAGAAGCTCTGCTGTCTTCCATCATCCAATCACGTGCAAGGAAACTAACTGTTTTTTTTATTTTCCTTGCACGTACTTAGGTATTTGCAAAGTGAAGTTTTATCTCAAGGCAAGAGTCAAGCAACTAGAATTTAACAGAAGGAGGTCAACTAAAGCAGCTTAGTTATTTCTCTTACTATCCTTCATTAATGAATAGTCACACTTTTTTTTTTTTTTTAATTCAGTATGCGTTTAGATTGTCCGAGGCTTGCCAAATTCTGAGCTACATCTCTGCAGATTGAACTAAATTCAAATGGGCAAGGGATGAAAAATTCCACCTCCTGATTTTTATTGCTTTATAGGGATGACCTGACTTTTATAACCCGTCATCATTTTCATCCCATAAAGTGTATACAGGTACATTATTTATCCCCGTACACACACAACTGCTACAAATTATTTTCATTGTGCAAATATCTATGATTGTGTACCATTAACAGGCAGAGAAATGCAGATAGGGGTACAGGCTGCTGTAACATATCCGGTCTTATAAATTGTCACTATTTATCAAAGTACTAATAAATATATATATATATATATATATATATATATATATATATATATATATATATATATATACATACATACATACATACATACATACATATACACACACACAATAGTCATTGCCATATTAGCCAGATGAGCCAGTGTAGTGCAACACTATGCAACAATCCTGCCATCTAGTGGGCAAAAACAGGGAGTTCATATTGCTAACATTTACAACATTGTTGGGTTTATTTCATATGGCAATTCAGCAATGTGTAATATACTGTAACAGGTGATTGGGTTTCTCTTTTTTAAAATACTAATAACTAACTGAAGACAGATGGAATCTGAATAGTTCCTATAGTTTACTGCACTTTACACATTATCCGATCTCTCTGCACATCATTATTAAAAAACATATCAACCTTTGTAAAGGCCTTTAAGCCTGAAAACGTTATAGGATTTTGCATTTATAATGTATTGCTTTTTCTGCAGAGCTTTTTTGCTGCAAAAAGAAAAACTCCTTACACTACAGAAAGGAGAATACCTTTAATAACCGATTAACAAAACACCAGGACAAATGATTCCGCAGACAGTGTCATTGGCCTGTAATCATTATAGTGATAAAGCCGTAACCAGCCGTAGCCCACAGACCGAGGCATCCTTGTACCCCCTTAGTCTCCCCCCCATCTCATCCCTCTTTGTCCCAAACCCCCACCCTCTCTCATTTTTCAATAAGCTATTATTTTATCTAAAATAAATCAAAAACATAAAACATACTCACTGCCATCCATCATACTATAATAAGGTCCCTTATAGAATACTTCTCATTAGATTTCCAAAAACTATAGTTCGTACATTAAATTACATGGTTAAATGTATCAGGGAACCATCTCTCTCTTTTATCTATGCATGGTGGTGTATTCTATGCGTAAATAAAGAAATACAATTTTAACACCCAATCCAGCAGTTTATTTCCTCATATGGTGCCGGTCCTCCAAAACAAGAGCCCACTAGTATACAGCGCTTCATTCACTGGATAAACCAGGTAAGTGACAAACTGTTGCCTGGTCCATTTACGTCCAGATTGGCATTTAAAAGAATATGAATAAAGTCAGTCTGGGAACGTTTCACATAATTATCAGCAGCCAACAGGTACATAGCAGTGTCAATCACTCCTGACTCCATACTGCTCATCCATGCCAGAGAAGTAAATAGAAAAACATCAAAATTGCTGATTTTGCACTGCTGGTCACACATCGGATGATAGGAACAAAAAGAATAAGTGCCAAAAAAAAAAAATTAAGGGTTGGTTTTGTTAATATGGATTCCATGATGAGGTTGTGTGAAGAAATGCTCCTGATGTTGCTTTTGCTGAGGCTCCAAAGATGTAGAAAATTGCGTAAGAGGACCAGAGTTCATTGCTACTGGACACATCCATTGATGGCTCAACGCATTTCCACAGGATACTTTCTAATATCCATGTTCAGCTGCATAATTACCCAGAGAATTTTTTTTAATCTTACACACATTTCAATTGCCACCTTTGACGTTCTCTTGGAAAAGGTTAGACGCCGTCTAGTTCGCATGGACACCAACATGAGGAAAAGCTACCAGAGGAACGTCTGTTGATGACTCAACTTCAGTGTCAAGTAATGCAAGTCGTGTATTGTACAGCATAATTGGCTGATATGGGGAATATGACCTGGTATATCAAGCTTGCATACAGTAATAATTGAGTTTTTGGTGCGTTTTTAGCATTCTCCAGGCTCAAAAGTAATAAAATGTTTCCCTTTAAAAATCGCTTCTAGATGAAAACGCACCTTAGCGCTTGAAATGCCTCTAAACACATTTTTTTGGATTCCAAAAAAAAAAAAAAAGCCTCTAAGCTCAACTGCCTAGAAACAACTATAAACAAACCCGTGTACATGTACTGATAAGATAACAGAGGAGAGATCAGAAGCAGGTGAAAAAAAAATGCCCAACTGCTCCTAAACGTCCGTTTACCAGCAGCCGTGTACATGAGGCCTGTAGAAAAAAGCTGACGGTGCCTAAATCGTTTAAAATAGGTATTTATTTACATAAAATTCGATATCATGGTAGTCACATCATTCTGGTGCTACAAGCGCACCAATCTGTAAACAGTCAGAGTAAAATATATATACCGTATTTATCGGCGTATAACACGCACTTTTTTCCCCTTAAAATCAGGGGAAAGTCGCAGGTGCGTGTTATACGCCGATCCCCTGCGATCCCGAGCTGTCAAAAGTTAAAAATCGCCGACCGCGATTTGAAAATGGCGCCGCCGGCGCCGAAATACACAGAGCCGGTCCTCGGCTCTTTCCGGCGGCTCTCGTTTACTTTCGGTTTCACTCGTAGCCCCAAGCGGAGCTATCCGAACCTACTCGGATAGCTCCGCTCGGGGCTACGAGTAAAACCGAACGTAAACGAGAGCCGCCGGAAAGAGCCGAGGACCAGCTCTGTGTATTTCGGCGCCGGCGGCGCCATTTTCAAATCGCGGTCGGCGATTTTGAAGCACAGCAACAGGGACAGGGGATCGAAGGCTGCACTGGGGCAAGGCTGCACTGGGGAAGGCTGCACTGGGGCAAGGCTGCACTGGGGAAGGCTGCACTGGGGAAGGCTGCACTGACATGGCTGCACTGACATGGCTGCACTGACAAGGCTGCACTGGGAAGGCTGCAATGATGGGCATTTAAATGTAAGTTTTTTTTCCCTTCAACTTCCCTCCTAAAAATTTTTTTTTCCTTAAAATTCCCTCCTAAATTGGGGTGCGTGTTATACACCGATAAATACGGTATATATATATATAAACCACCTCTCTCTTTATATACAAGCCCCATCGGCACCTCTCAGGAAAACACCGGCTCCACGCTAGTTCCTCCCACCGTGATCCTACTGCCATGCAATTTCCACGGAGTGAAGAATTGGCGATGACAAGCAGAAGAAAAACATCACTTTGGTACGACTTTTGAGCACTGGCACTTTAAAGAAGAGGATTTTCCTGATATCACTATGGACTTTACTGTTTGGCTTTTTATTCTATTGTAGATATGAATTTGTGTACTGGTAATTAGCTCATGCACTAGCACTTTATTTTGTACTCAGGTTTATTGATTATATGCACATTAGTACACTGCACTGATTCAAATGGGTTTATTAGAGGGTATGCTCGTTTAATAGAAAAAAAAAAAATTTAAAAAAAAAAAAATTGATTTCTAAATTCTCCAGTATTTTATAACACTCCTATTTTTTTTTTTAAAAAACAGAAGAGTTTTTATTTGTCTCCAAAAGGAGAGTAAGTTTACTTACAAATTACAGTGTAGCTCTATAATACACAAAGAAATAGTAGTAAAATGTGACCCGTGGAAAAGAACACATAAGTAATACAGGACAAGATATGGACCGAACATAACACTCCTATTTAGTTTCATATGTAAAGCCCCATACACACGAGCGGAATTTCTGTTGAAAAAATCTTGGATGGTTTTTCCGACCGAATTCCGCTCAAGCTTGCCTTGCATACACACAGTCACACAAAAGTTCTCTGAACTTTCGACTGTCAAGAACGCGGTGACGTACAACACTACGACGAGCCAAGAAAATGAAGTTCAAAGCTTCTGAGCATGCGAATTGTTTGAGCGTGCCTTTTTTTTGCGCGTCCAAATAGGAACTTTTTCCGACCGAAAAATAGAGAACCTGCTCTCAATTTTTTGCTGGTGGGAATTCCGCCAGCAAAAGTCCGATGGAGCATACACACGGTCGCAATTTCCGACCAAAAGCTCACATCGCAGTTTTGCTGGCGGCATTTCCGATTGTGTGTACGGGGCATAACAGTCACTTTAAGAGCCCATTCACACCACATGCAATGCAGTACTTTTTGAATCAAGAACCTAGTACGGGGGGGGGGAGACAAAAAAAAAAAAAACCACCACACACAACCATCTGAAATGCTTTCAGAACCGCATAAAAAACACCAAATAAAAATGTGCATGCAGAAAAGAATCTGGTATAGAATCTGGTACAGATCTGGTGGACATTTTTGTGGTGTGAATGGGCACTAAAAGTAGTGTGAAACCATCCAAATAATTTCTTTATGTGCTTTTTGCAGTGGTGTACAAGAAGTCTGAATGAGATGTAAAGAAGTCATGTGCCACTGTAATTATTCCCATCAATGCCACAGAGATAATACCCACATGCCAAGTGTGTTCTCCCAAATTAATTCCACAAATTCCCATAACTGCAAAGACGTTCATGTGCCACAGAAATAAAGAACCTTTAGGGCTCACTCAGACATGACTTGAACACATAATGCCATCGGCAGCTAGATCCTGCGTAAAACCTGTCTGCACAGATTCATGTAATGTCTGTGCTAATGATTACACCATACACTGACAATAGGGCCATTGGTGCTGCTCGGGACCAATATGTCAATATCAACAATGTGTAGCCAACAGCGTCACCACTGCTAATCCTATGTTGGCAGTTATTCATCCGGTGGCAGTGCAGGTGTAGAATGGCCTCATCCGATGCTGAATGAAGAAGGCGCACACACTGCCGTGGCTTGAAGGACTCATTTGCGGTGGAAATGTAAACATCAATAGTGTGTAATAAGTGCCACTGGCTACACATTGTTGATATTGAGATGTCAGCCCTGAGCAGTGGCCAGTAAGGTCCGTGTACACTGTACGTATGTAACTATTAGCACAAACGTTACAGGAATACAGCATAACATTCCACAGTAATTATGACCCCAGATGCAGCTTTGGTCTACTTTTTTCTTTTTTTTTTTTATGCTGCTGAACGTATTGAAACATTAGGCTGCCAGGCTTAGCCGTGTAAATGGGCCCTATAGACTTCTATTCTGCTGCATACATATGCATTACAACGAGCCCTAAATTTCAACTATACGGACATGTTACCTGTATTGCACAAATGACTACATTCACAATCCCTCTATGCCATACATGAGAATAAGAGGAGGTCTGGTGTTTTTTTTAGATTTTTAAGCTGGCCATACATTACACATTTTCTTATTCAATTTCCTTTAGATTTACCTTCAACTATGTAGTACAAGGGCCTGTCTGATTGCATACAAATTGAAAGTGTTTAGGTCTGACCTCACATACGGTTTTGGTAAATCGAAAGAAAAAAATTGTACAATAAAATGGTATAATGTATGGCCAGCCTTAGTTCCCTCTTCTTTTATATCAGTTTCCTGTAACACACAAATGGGCTACACATGGCCTCCAAAAAGCAGGTAGTGTGATTAATTCGACCATCGCTTACACCTAAAGGACCAGTAATGAATGCTTTTAGTTACGGCAAGAAATTGTCTCATTAACAGATATTTACCAGCATCGTTTTAAATGTGTAGAAAAAAAAAGATTTTACTGCTCACACCTGTTGAACAATTCAGGAAGAAGATTGTGGCAAGTCCTGGCATTATGCCACTCTCTCCTGGGTGGGAAAATGTCTAATTACCCATCATACTTGGTGAGACTCTGACCATCATAACTATCCTTCAGCCAAAACGCCTACTACTACCATATGTCAGCAAAGGTTCTCAAGGAGGAGGAGTTGGAAATGTCCCAGATCACTGTGCGGCAATCTTACCTAGAAGTGGGAGCGGGTACCTGTCAAAACCAGGTACCTGCTCTCCCCTCCCATCAAACAAGCGTCAAATGTGGCAATGGAGGGGCGGATGTGCAAACAAGCAGAGCTTCTCTTTTTTTGGGTGGAGCGCAGCTTTAGTGTGCAACTTCAGTCAGAAGATTGAGTCCTGCTAGATGCCTTCAGGCTGGGCCCTTTTGCAGGTATAGATATAGAGTAAAACATTAAAAATAAGTGCCTGTATTGTTTAAGATCCAATAATGTGTTATTCTAGCCTGCTCTGCACATGCTCAGTTGCTCTCAATGCGATTACTCCAATGCAGGAGACATTGGGGGTTATTTACGAAAGTCAAATCCACTTTGCACTACAAGTGCAAACTGCAAGTGCAAAATGCACTTGAAATTGCACTGAAATTGCACTTGGGAGTGTAGTCGCTGTAAATCTGAGGGGTAGATCTGAAATGAGGGGAAGCTCTGCTGATTTTATAATCCAATCATGTGCAAGCTAAAATGCTGTTTATTCTCCTTGCATGTCCCCCTCGGATCTACAGCGACTGCACTTCCAAGTGGACATTGTCAGTGCAATTTCAAGTGCACTTTACACTTGTAGTGCAAAGTGGATTTGCCTTTAGTAAATAACCCCCACTGCCTGCTCACAATTTGTTATTTTTGCCTTCAGTTCAGCTTTACCTTTGTGGACAGCATGGAGGGAGTTTAAGCAGTATTTTCTCCAGGAAGGCTTTTTTTTTTTAGACTTTGTTACTTTATTGTATTCTTCCTAGAAAATCTAAAATATACATATTGTAGATTTAAATATATGAGTAGAGGTCACCTTTAACTTCTCATCCAGCGCAAATACTATATACTTTACATACACAGTATTTTTTTATTACAGCCAGTGTTTGGCTTTCATGTAAAAGTAAGATCAGTTTTACAAGGCTCGGAAGAGGCAATCCCTTTCCCACAGCTGCCATTCCTGGGCTCTCCTGTTCCACCGGGGAACCTCAGACTGTTGTAAGCACTTGGGTCAGCTGCCAACAGAGGAGTTGGAGGAACATCTGATCAAACAGATCTCTGTTCCTGTGTAAAGAGGGGAGGGGGGCGGGTATGTCCCTTTCCCAATCAGCTCTCCTCACTGAGCGTCAGCTCTCCGCCTCCTTTTTTCTGACAGCTCAAAAGCTTTATCAATTCTGGACTTTGAGCGACTGTAGAGAAGAAAAGACCGCAGATAGACAGGTACAACTTTTGTAGGAGGGGTGCGTTTCATCTCTGTGTATCACCTGGAGGATAGTCCCTTCACTGGGTATATGTGAGGGTTTACTACCACTTTAAGTATATTAACCAAAGTGTGCTCTGTGTCAAAAGTATGTAAATCAAGGACAGCAGTACTCTAATATCTGAATATGGGATAGGTAGACATACACTATATTACCAAAATATTGGGATGCCTGCCTTTCCACGCACATGAACTTTAATGGCATCCCTGTCTTAGTCTGTAGGGTTCAATATTGAGTTGGCCCACCCTTTGCAGCTATAACAGCTTCAACTCTTCTGGGAAGGCTGTCCACAAGGTTTAGGAGTGTGTCTATGGGAATGTTTGACCATTCCTCCAGAAGCGCATTTGTGAGGTCAGGCAATGATGTGGACGAGAAGACCTTGCTCGCAGTCGCCGCTCTAATTCATCCCAAAGGTGTTCTACCGGGTTGAGGCCAGGACTCTGTGCAGAACAGTCAAGTTCCTCCACCCCAAACTCACTCATCCCTGCCAATATTGAACCCTATGAACTAAGACTGGGATGCCATTAAAGTTCATGTGCGTGTAAAGGTACCCCTGATGACATCTGTTGTGACGAAACGGCCGTAGGGTCACAACATCGAACGCACTGCGCATGCGCGCTTTCAATTCAATTGGCGGTAGTGTCGTTTTTTATCTTTTTATTACAATTGATGTTTTATATCTTATTTTGCCAAATAAACAAGCCAAAAAGTTATTTGCACCAGTGGAGCATCTCCCTCTGTTTATTTTTTGGCATCACAACACCATTTTTTTGTGCTGGATCCATGGATACTACTATGATTGCCCTATGAGAGGATATCCCAGGATAGGATTGTGGAAGGTATCCATAGCTGCTGTCGGCTGGCTGGCTGCCCGGGAAGGAGTCCTGATGCATTGGCCCAGCGGTGTCCTTTGAAGTATCCCTGTGGTGGTCCACTTACATCTGCTAAGCTTGTTTTGACCCCCCTGAATAAGGGCGGCCACAGGCTTTCTGGTAAGCCTTCAATTTATCTATCGGGTGGTGGGCAAACACTGAATGGTGAAGATTCATCCCTGAAACCTGCATAGAGTATTTCACACCAAATAAACCGTTTTGGACTTTTATGTTTATATATGCTTTTTCATTTTTTATATATATATATATATTTTATTCACCCATATTATATTTTTTTCACCTATTTATAATTTGTGTGTTCATGTACTGTGGAGCATTTTATATTGTTATCATGAATGATTGTGATTTTGTCACGATTTTGTTATATTGATTAAGAGAGTTCCTCACTATTCATAATAACTGGTTTATTAATTTCACTATTTACATATATTAATTAGTCCAGCGCTGCACTTCTTATATTGTAAAGGTAGAGGTCCCAATACTTTTGGTAATATAGCGTAAGTACCAAAAATGCATGTGCTGTCCCTTTAAGTGCTCTCAAATTAATCAAGCATATAATAATGACATGAATAAATAAGTATAAAATAACCCGCATAAAGTATACAAGGAGCACAAATTTTAGTATGTGTTTAATGTATGAATTTTGAGTTCATTTATACACATATCCATAAATTTAGTCACTTGATGCACTTTATTAATTTATTTTATTAGAGGTTTGATAAATTTGACAGCATTAAAGTGACAGCGTGTCTATTTTGTCATCATTCAGAATCCAAGCCAAACCCTAGGTAGGCAGTGCAAACACTGCAAATGTTGCAGCCCAAATATATTAAGTAGAACATATTGGTACTTTACAAGAGTTCCTCTCTGGTAAGTTATATTAAGTGATGATTACAGCAGCTTCTTTTTTCCAAGACAATCCCATTTTTTTTTTAACAGGATATTTTCTAAATCTACATAATCATTCCACACCAACTTGTCCTGTTATTATTCAGCAATGAGATCAGGAGGATGTCCTTACCCCTTTAGCCTCGGTGTATTTAATCTTTGGCATGTGCCAGGCGTTCACCAGCTTTTGGATGTAGCCATTGCAGGCGGGTATATGCAGGCAGGAAACATCGCCCATTTCTGGGTATTGGACCTGAAGGTCCTCACTGTAGGGTGCGAGAAAACAAATTAAACAGGTGAAACCTCTGCTTATTGCCAGGTATGGAATCTGTCAAAAAGGTCTAATGAGGTTCAGTTCCACCATACTGAAAGACCTGTCATTAGGCTGAACATTGTTTGAGCTTTTATAAAAGTAGTCAGAATGAGTTGTATTTACCTATATAAAACTTCATACATGCAATACAATTTTGCCAGAGTTCATGCAGCTACTGTACATGTATGAGGGCAGATCACAGAGGCACAGCAAAAACACATTATACGCAAAATCAAACAAACATACTTAATTCCCTCTATATTCATTGCTAAAACAGCTGCCTGTCCAGTCCAATCAATTTTTTTTTCGTTCTAGATAAGCTGTACAAGGATCCTTGTCAGAGTTTTACTGCAATTGGTTAGATAGATTCCCCATAGATTCCTGTTCAAGTAACAAAGTTTCATCAGATGTGAAGTGAGGAAAAATCTCCACATACAGAAATAGAAATGTGTTGTTTCAGCACAGTAGGGGAAGGCTAGAACTTTTTTTTTTTTTTATCAATTCTTTATTTTTCAGACAACAGAATCAGTACATTACACCTGCTAAATTCTGATTGGTATAATTTAGGGATGCAACAATACCATTTTTATGTACCGATACTTTTTTTAGTACTTGCTGAGCTGATACCAATTACCGATACCTACCGCAACTGTTTTGTTTTCACTTCAGCTGTCAGCAATGGTACAAAGCATTGAAAAGTTATTTACAAACTAAATAGATTTTTTTTTTTTTAATTTTGCGCTTTCAATGTGAAATGTGTAAATATATGTTAATATATATGTGTAAAATTATTCACTAATAAAGCAAAGTTGTATTTGTTTATCATTTATAAAATAGATGTGAAAAAAAAAAAAAGCAGGAAAATAATAATAATTAAATGGAGGAGAATAGGGCGTTAATTAAGGCTGATTAGAGTAAATTAAGGGTTAATAATGGGTTAAACAGAGGAACATTCGTTCATCCCTTTGATCTGCAGATGAAGAAACAGAAAGATACAAAAAGAAACAACGTTTCTTTTTATTTTAGTGTTTCAGCAGCTGAGCAATGTTGTTAATAAACATTGCCAGCTGTTTTTTTTTTGTTTTTTTGACAGCTCCAATTACCGAACTTCTTTATCACTTCAGCTGTCAACAGGGGAGACCCACTGACAGCTCAAAGAAACAATCCTCAAAGTATCGGATTCAGGTATGGTTGCATTTGTACGATACTTGTACAAATACTCGGTATCAGTGTAACCCTAGTATAATTCACTGATCAATTTCAACCATGGCATTACCTGCCTAGAGTTTGCATGTTCTCCCTGTGCCTGCGTGGGTTTCCTCCGGATACTCTGGTTTCCTCCCACACTCCAAAGCATACTCCTGTTTAAACTGGCCCTAGTATGTGTATGCATTCTACCTTAGAATGGAAGCTCCTTGAGGACAGGGACTGATGTGAACGTATAACACATATGTAAAGTGCTGTGTAAACTGATGGCGCTATACAAGTACCTATAATACATCAGTAGACCCCACACACCTGCAGAATTGAGCGTCTTCACCAACGATTGGCTTAGGGATACAGGAATCATGACTGGCGGAGAAGACTGGAATCAGTGCCAGAAGACAAGCATGAAGGAGCCACTCCATCATTACAGCCTATAAAAAAAAAAAAAAAAAAAGTAAAAACACGTCTCTCATCGTTTGTGATTTCTTCTATGTAACCAAATAACACGCCACAACTGCTGGCAAAATTCAGATACTCGCCCCCCTCCCTCCTTCCCTTTCTAGTTGCCCTGTTACCAGATGTCTGCCAATTTCTATTCACCCCCATCCATTATCCAGGGTCTGGCTTTCTCTAGTTTTCCTTTGAATACCTGGGGTCAAGTCACCCTCCCCTTACCTGGGTTATAGCAGTTACCCTCCTGTTACCTGGGGTCTGCCATTCACACCCTATAATCTGGTATCCTATAGCAGTGTTTATCAACTCTTTGTGAGTCACGACACCCTTCAAAAGTTTGCAAAATCTCAAGGCACCCCACTGTAAAATAGGGTATCCCATCATGTCAGAAGCCCCCACTTTCACACCAGAGTCCCCCCTTTACACCAGTGTTCCCAGTCATCCGCTTTCACATCAGATTCCCCTCCCCCCACAACAGAGTCTTTAGTCCCCCTTCTAAATGCTCAGCACCCACCTTCCTCTGTCCCTTTTACATTAGAGTCCATAGTCTCCCTTTTTACATTAAAGTCATCAGTTTCCTCATCCCCCCCCCCCTATCTACAGCAGAGTCTTCAGCAGCCCCCCCCTTCAGATTAGGGTGCTTACTCCCCCCTCCCCTTCATATTCACATCAGAGTCGCCACACACACACACTTTCACATCAGGGTCCTACCTTCTAATCTCCACCACTGTAGTAGAATGGAAGTGGGCGAGAGGCAGGGCAGATGTGGACAGTGGTGGACTTCCGTCTATACTAAATGCAGTGGACACCCCAAATAACACCCAACCTGGATTAGCCTGCCTGCACCACAGAAATGCATGACACTCTGCAAACATACAGGACACCCTTAAGGAGCCCAGGTGGCACACGGGGGGGCTGCGTCACCTTGGGTGTCAAATGCGCGTCTAGACACCTACCCCCCCACCCCCCTTATTTTTTTTTTTAAACCGGCATCTGAAATTGCCCAGTCACCCCTCATTTCCTGGGGTCTGCTATTCCCCAGTCGCCCCCTCATTTCCTGGGGTCTGCTATTCCCCAGTCACCCCTCATTTCCTGGGGTCTGCTATTCCCCAGTCGCCCCCTCATTTCCTGGGGTCTGCTATTCCCCAGTCGCCCCTCATTTCCTGGGGTCTGCTATTCCCCAGTCGCCCCCTCATTTCCTGGGGTCTGCTATTCCCCAGTCGCCCCCTCATTTCCTGGGGTCTGCTATTCCCCAGTCGCCCCTCATTTCCTGGGGTCTGCTATTCCCCAGTCGCCCCTCATTTCCTGGGGTCTGCTATTCCCCAGTCGCCCCTCATTTACAGGGGTCGGCTATTCCCCAGTCGCCCCCTCATTTCCTGGGGTCTGCTATTCCCCAGTCGCCCCTCATTTCCTGGGGTCTGCTATTCCCCAGTCGCCCCTCATTTCCTGGGGTCTGCTATTCCCCAGTCGCCCCTCATTTCCTGGGGTCTGCTATTCCCCAGTCGCCCCCTCATTTCCTGGGGTCTGCTATTCCCCAGTCGCCCCCTCATTTCCTGGGGTCTGCTATTCCCCAGTCGACCCCTCATTTCCTGGGGTCTGCTATTCCCCAGTCGCCCCTCATTTCCTGGGGTCTGCTATTCCCCAGTCGCCCCTCATTTCCTGGGGTCTGCTATTCCCCAGTCGCCCCTCATTTACAGGGGTCGGCTATTCCCCAGTCGCCCCCTCATTTCCTGGGGTCTGCTATTCCCCAGTCGCCCCTCATTTCCTGGGGTCTGCTATTCCCCAGTCGCCCCCTCATTTCCTGGGGTCTGCTATTCCCCAGTCGCCCCCTCATTTCCTGGGGTCTGCTATTCCCCAGTCGCCCCCTCATTTCCTGGGGTCTGCTATTCCCCAGTCGCCCCTCATTTCCTGGGGTCTGCTATTCCTCAGTCGCCCCTCATTTCCTGGGGTCTGCTATTCCCCAGTCGCCCCTCATTTCCTGGGATCTGCTATTCCCCAGTCGCCCCTCATTTCCTGGGATCTGGTATTCCCCAGTCGCCCCCTCATTTCCTGGGGTCTGGTATTCCCCAGTCACCCCTCATTTCCAGGGGTCTGCTATTCCCCAGTCGCCCCTCATTTCCTGGGGTCTGGTATTCCCCAGTCGCCCCCTCATTTCCAGGGGGTCTGCTATTCCCCAGTCGCCCCTCATTTCCTGGGGTCTGCTATTCCCCAGTCGCCCCCTCATTTCCTGGGGTCTGCTATTCCCCAGTCGCCCCCTCATTTCCTGGGGTCTGCTATTCCCCAGTCGCCCCCTCATTTCCTGGGGTCTGCTATTCCCCAGTCGCCCCCTCATTTCCTGGGGTCTGCTATTCCCCAGTCGCCCCTCATTTCCTGGGGTCTGCTATTCCCCAGTCGCCCCTCATTTCCTGGGGTCTGCTATTCCCCAGTCGCCCCTCATTTACAGGGGTCGGCTATTCCCCAGTCGCCCCCTCATTTCCTGGGGTCTGCTATTCCCCAGTCGCCCCTCATTTCCTGGGGTCTGCTATTCCCCAGTCGCCCCTCATTTCCTGGGGTCTGCTATTCCCCAGTCGCCCCTCATTTCCTGGGGTCTGCTATTCCCCAGTCGCCCCCTCATTTCCTGGGGTCTGCTATTCCCCAGTCGCCCCCTCATTTCCTGGGGTCTGCTATTCCCCAGTCGACCCCTCATTTCCTGGGGTCTGCTATTCCCCAGTCGCCCCTCATTTCCTGGGGTCTGCTATTCCCCAGTCGCCCCTCATTTCCTGGGGTCTGCTATTCCCCAGTCGCCCCTCATTTACAGGGGTCGGCTATTCCCCAGTCGCCCCCTCATTTCCTGGGGTCTGCTATTCCCCAGTCGCCCCTCATTTCCTGGGGTCTGCTATTCCCCAGTCGCCCCCTCATTTCCTGGGGTCTGCTATTCCCCAGTCGCCCCCTCATTTCCTGGGGTCTGCTATTCCCCAGTCGCCCCCTCATTTCCTGGGGTCTGCTATTCCCCAGTCGCCCCTCATTTCCTGGGGTCTGCTATTCCTCAGTCGCCCCTCATTTCCTGGGGTCTGCTATTCCCCAGTCGCCCCCTCATTTCCTGGGGTCTGCTATTCCCCAGTCGCCCCTCATTTCCTGGGATCTGCTATTCCCCAGTCGCCCCTCATTTCCTGGGATCTGGTATTCCCCAGTCGCCCCCTCATTTCCTGGGGTCTGGTATTCCCCAGTCACCCCTCATTTCCAGGGGTCTGCTATTCCCCAGTCGCCCCTCATTTCCTGGGGTCTGGTATTCCCCAGTCGCCCCCTCATTTCCAGGGGGTCTGCTATTCTCTATTTATCCTCCTGTTATCTGGCGTTCCCTAATTTCCCAGAATTCCCTAGTTTTTCCCTGTTACTGGGTGTCTAGAATTCTCTATCCCCCCTATGTCCTGGTATCTGCCATTCCCATTATCTGGTGTTTGGTATTCTATGATCACCTCCTCTCTTACCTGCTGTCTGCCAGTGTCCAGTGATCCCCTCTATACGTCTCCTCTCCTTTCTCCTTCCTCCTTATTTTTCCCGAATACCGACAGCGGACTGTTATTTTGGAATCAGTCTGCCACACCCCTCCACGTGGTTGATAGCTGATTGGCTCTGCAGAGCTTTCCTCCTTTGGGTCCTACCGCTGTCATCAAGACTGTGGGGCGGGGCCAGCTGTCATTCAGCGCGTTGGGCGGGGTCATTCAAAGTGTGTAGCGGAGTTATCCAGTGTGTGGGGCGGGGTCAACGAGTGCGTGGGGCGGGACTCGGGCGTGGCTCCTGGTTGTAATGTAGTGTGTGTACAGACAGTGCAGTGTATGTGTCTCAGTGATTGGACAGTAGTGGCTCCCTGTAGTGTGTGTGTGTGTTATGTAGATGTAGTGATGATGTTTCATTCTAATATATATTCTGATTTCAGGCTGTTCCTGCTCCCACATAACCTGCAATGAGGGCTCCAGCCATGGTAAGTACCTTCCTGTGCATGTGAAGTGCTACAAGTTTATTAAAGCTGAATTTATGATTACAAATGTCTTTTTTTATTTTCATAACAATCATGTTATACTTACCTGGCTGCTCTGTGTAGTGGTTTTGCACAGAGCAGCCCGTATCCTCCTCTTCTCTGGTCCAATGGTGACTCCCCCCACCTGAGTGTCTCCATAGCAATCAAGCCGGGGAATGTGTGCATCCATTGACAGCACCAGGGGCCATTGGCTCCTTCTACTGTCAATCACAGCCAGTGAACCAATGAGGAGAGAGCGGGAGCAGCCACGGCTCTGTGTGTCTTATGGACGCATCGACCCGGGCTCAGGAGCAAGCACACACCACTGCCCCCAAGAGCAAGCGGCTTGCTATTGGCATTGTTCTGTCGGATAGTGCCCGTTATCGAGAAGTGCCCGGTATGTACCGCACATGCGCCGTACGGAACAGCACAACAGCTGAGTTTACGATTAGCTGTTGTGTCGGCGAGACGGCGCCTGCGCAAAATAGCCAACGGAAGACATTTTTGTGTCAGATTGTGCCTGGCGCTGGTGAGGCATGTTCATGTCGGTTGAGGGGCAGATTAGTACATGATGGGGGGCGGATTTTAAAATGAAGGCCAGTGCTGCAAAACACATATTTTTCAGATAGAAAAATCTGTCCTTCAGTTGACTAAACGCCCCGTAAGCGTCCATGAAGAATAGCAGAAAAGTATGTGTTTTGCAGCACTGCCAATCATTGAATAATCCCCCTCTCACCGACATGAACACGCCTCGCCAGCGCCAGGCACAATCTGACACAAAAATGTCTTCCGTTGGCTATTGTGCACATTCGCCGCCTGTCCGACACAACAGCCAAGCGTAAACTCAGCTGTTGTGCTGTTCCATGACGTCACTTCCCGTTTACTCGGCTGCCAATGACGCTGGTTTTAAAAAGATACACAGTATTCAGAATCGCCTTTTCGGCAATCTGAATACTGTGAAGTGCAAAGGAGGGATCGGGGGTCCTTTAGACCCTCGATCCCTCCATAAAGAGTACCTGTCACCACCTATTACTGTCACAAGGGATGTTTACATTCCTTGTGACAGCAATAAAAGTCATTAAATTTTTTTTTTTTTTAAAACACAATTTATAAAAATAAAAATAAATAAAATAAATAAGAAAAAACATTTTTTTTAAAGCGCCCCCATCCCCGCAAACTCACGAAAACGCTTACGGAAGTCGCGCCAGCATATGTAAATGGTGTTCAAATCACACATGTGAGCTATCGCCGCAATCGTCAGAGCAAGAGCAACAATTCTAGCACTAGACCTCCTCTGTAACTCTAACCTGGTAACCGTAAAAAAAATTTAAAGCGTCGCCTATGGAAATTCTTAGGTACCGTAGTTTGTCGCCATTCCACGAGTGCGTGCAATTATAAAGGGTGACATGTTTGGTATCTATTTACTCGGCATAACATCTTTCACATTTTACAAAAAAATTGGGGTAACTTTACTGTTTGGATTTTTTAAAATTCATGAAAGTGTCCCTTTTCCCAAACATTTGCGTTTAAAACACCGCTGCACAAATACCGTGTGATATCAAATATTGCAACAATCGCCATTTTATTCTCTGCTAAAAAAAAATATGTATATAATGTTTGGGGGTTCTAAGTAATTTTCTAGCAAAAAAATACGGATTTTAACTTGTAAACACCAAATTTCAAAAATAGGCTTAGTCATGAAAGGGTTAAGCCCTGATAGTTTAGTAAACCGCCTTGTTTTTTTTTTCTTTTGTCATATCTAGTTGTTGTTACCTATTTGTATTATTCTTGCTCACTTTAGCTTTTTACTTATGCTTTTGCTTATGGTTGGTGTTTAATGCAAAAAAAACCTGTATAGATATTTTTAGTAATTATGCTGTGACCTCGTTGTGAAGAAATATCACCAGCGAAGGGGTTGAGGAATAATGGAGTAGTGAGTCTGTGTAATCTGCAGGATCTGCTAAAGTTCTCTTATCAGCACTGAAGAATATTTACTATGCAGAGTAAATATGAACAAGACGGCAGCAAACATTTAGACATTGTGCAAGCTGAATAGTAAAGAACCCCAGGAGAAAAAGCCAGGATATTAGCAGCCCATGGATTATTTTCTTGGATATACAGTGGATATAAAAAGTCTACACACCCCTGTTAAAATGTCAGGTTTCTGTGATGTAAAAAAATGAGACAAAGATAAATCATTTCAGAACTTTTTCCACCTTTTGACCTATAAACTGTACAACTCAGTTGAACATCAAACTGAAATCTTTTAGGTAGAGGGAAGTAAAAATAAAAAACTAAAATAATATGGTTGCATAAATGTGCACACCCTTAACCACCTCAATACAGGGCACTGCCCAGGCCATTTTTCTATTTTGTCACACTTTGAATGACAATTGCGCGGTCACTCTACATTGCAACAATTTTTATTATTTTATTCACACAAATAGAGCTTTCTTTTGGTGGTATTTAATCACTCCTGGATTTTTTATTTTTTCCTAAGCACTAATAGGCGGCACTGATGGGTGATACTGGTGGACACTGGGCACAGATAGGTGGCACTGGTGGGCACATAGGCAGCACTGGTGGGCCCAGATAGGCAGCACTGGTGGGCATGGATGGGCGGCACTGATGGGCATTGATGGGCAGCAGTGATGAGCATTGATGGGCACCAGTGATGGGCATTGATAGGCAGCACTGACTGGCATCACTGATAGCCACTGATTGCTGGCACTTGTGGGCACTGATTGCTGGCACTTGTGGGCACTGATTGCTGGCACTTATGGGCACAGATTGGTGCCAATTATGGGCACTGATTGCTGGCAGTGGCATTGCTGGCACTTAATTGTAATCAGGGCACTGATGATCTGTGCCCTGATTACATCCTTAGATATCCTCTGTGAGGAGATGCCGTTGATCGGCTCTCCTTTCCTCACACTCTGTCAGTGTGAGGCGAGGAGCGCCGATTACTGGCATCTCCATGTTTACATGTGACTGACTGCGATTGGACACAGCCGCGGCTCTTTGCACAGATCAGGGTCGCGCCGTGTCCTAGCAACACGGCACGGCCACGATTGTCGCGCTGCGCGCCCCCGGGGCCATCATATGACGTCCACCCAGAACGAGAGCTGCGCCATCCAGCTATCATTTGACGGCCGGCAGGCGGGAAGAGGTTAAACTAATACTTTGTTGAAGCAACTTTTGATTTTATGACAGCACTCAGGTCTTTTTGTCTGAGTTTATCAGCATTGACATCTTTGCCCACTCTTCTTTGCTAAAAACACTCCAAATATGTCAGATTGCGAGGGCATCTCCTGTGCACAGCCTTTTTCAGATCACCCCACAGATTTTCAATTGAATTCAGGTCTGGGCTCTGGCTGGGCCATTGCAAAATTTTAATCTTCCTCTTGTGAAACCATTTCTCTGTTGATTTGGATGTATGCTTTAGGCCGTTGTCATGCTGAAAGATGAAGTTCCTCTTCATGTTCAGCTTTCTAGGAGAAGCCTAAAGTGCCAATATTGACTGGTATTTGAAACTGTTCATAATTCCCTCTGCCTTGACTAAGGCCCCTGTTCCAGCTGAAGAAAAACAGCCCCAAAGCATGATGCTGCCACCACCATGCTTCACTGTGGGTATGGTGTTCTTTTGGTGATGTGCAGTGTTTTTGTGCCAAACATATCTTTTGGAATTATGGCCAAAAAGTTCATACTTAGTTTCCTCAGACCATAACACATTTTCCCACATGCTTTTCAGAGACTCCAGATGTGTTTTTGCCAAATTTAGCCGGGCTTGGATGTTTTTCTTTGTAAGAAAAGGCTTTAGTCTTGCCACTCCACACCATAGCCCAGACATATAAAGAATACGGGAGATTGTTGTCACATGTACCCCACAGCCAGTACTTGCCAGATATTCCTGCTGCTCATTTTATGTTGCTGTAGGCCTCTTGGCAGCCTCCCTGACCAGTTTTCTTATCGTCTTTTCATAAATTTTGGAGGGACGTCCAGTTCTTGGTAATGTCACTGTTGTGCCGTATTTTCTCCACTTGATGACTGTCTTCACTGTGTTACATGGTATATCTAATGCCTTTGAAACTCTTTTGTACCCTTCTCCTGACTGATACCTTTTAACAATGAGATCCCTCTGATGCTTTGGAAGCTCTCTGCAGACCATGGCTTTTGCTGTAGCATGCCACTAAGAAAATGTCAGGAAAGACCTACTAGAACAGCTGAACTTTATTTGGGATTAATCAGATACACTTTAAATAATGGCAGGTGTATACTGACTCCTATTTAACATGAGTTTGAATGTGATTGCTTAATTCTACATCCCCAGTTATAAGAGGGTGTGCACACTTATGCAACCACATTATTTTATTTTTTTATTTTTACTCCCCCCTTAAAAGATTTCAGTTTGTTTTTAATTCTAGTTATACAGTTTATAGGTCACAATAAAGGTGGAAAAAGTTCTGAAATTATTTATCTTTGTCTCATTTTTTTACATCACAGAAACCTGACATTTTAACAGGGGTGTGTAGACTTTTTATATCCACTGTAGTATGAAATACTGACTGACTGACAGGCAGCAGCTCTCTGCTCAGGGAGCTGAGAGAACCGAGCTATCGGCGATGTTCGTTGGCTCCGTTCTCAGTGTAGAGACATAAGGGGACAGATGCAGCATCGGTCCAATGCTGCATCTACCTAGGTAAGTATAATGGGCAAAAAAAAACACAGCTCTGGCTGTGGGCTAGTGTGAGTGGGCCCTTAGTTGCCTATGGTGACGTTTGCTATTGAACAAGATCATACAGTCCTAATCAGAAAGACGGATCACTGTGTTCATCTAGTGAGTCCATCCCCCACACAGTTAGAAAGCATCCCCTAGGGACACACTTAACCATTTGATCGCCCCTGGGGGTAACCCCTTCCTTGCCAGTGTCATTAGTACAGTAACAGTGCATATTTTTAGCACTGATTACTGTAGTAATGTCACTGGTTCCCAAAAAAGCATCAAAAGTGTCAGGTGTCCGATCTGTCCTCCGCAATGTCGCAGTCCCGCTAAAAATCGTTGATCACCGCCATTACTAGTAAAAAAAAAAGCCATAAATCTATCCCCTAGTTTGTAGATGCTATAACTTTTATGCAAACCAATCAATATACGCTTCTTGGGGGGGGTTTTTTAACAACAATATGTAGCAGAATACATATTAGCCTAAATTGATGAAGAAATTAGATTTTTTTACATTTTTTTTATTGGATATGTTTTATAGCAAAAAGTAAAAAATATACATTTTTTTCAAAATTGTCGGTCTTTTTTTATTTATAGCGCAAAAAAAAAAAAACTGCAGATCAAATACCACCAAAAGAAAGCTCTATTTGTGAGAAAAAAAGGACCTCAATTTTATTCGGGTAAAGCATCGCAGGACCACGCAGGTTGTCAGTTAAAGTGATACAGTGCCGCATCGCAAAAAATGGCCTGGTGATTAAGGGGGTAAAACCTTCCGGTGCTGAAGCGGTTAAATAAGCTCTGCCTGACTCAAGATGGCTACTCGAGTCACATGGGCCAGCAGCATCCAATTGGATGGTTTTCCCAGTGACCTAGGAAACCATAGAGGAATCTTGTTCCTCCTTACTCTCTCTCCAGCTGCAGGGCCCTTGTGGAAAAGCACCACCTGCATGTTATTATAGTTATTAAAAAATAAAATGTAATGGGGAAAAGAAAGCTGCACATGCATTATAACCTGCATTCTACAAGTTGAGCCTATTCAAAGTTGGAGTTCTGATTTTAAAAAAAATATTGCTTGTGTGTGGCCAGTCTGATAGGGTGTCAGGACTGTAGGCAGCAGCATAATCGCATATTAGTGGCTCTCCATGCAACAACACAATGAAAAATATTGTGACAAGCTTCATTCTTTTTTTAGAGGTTTTTCTTTAGAAGTATGCAAGGTCATGGGCGTAGCATAAGGGGTTGCAGGGGTCACAATCACATCCCTGCCCCATGTCCAGCTCCGATCTGCCCTAGGGAACCACACGCTCCAGTACTGGGCTTCCACTTTGCCTTCCACAGTCCACACCCCTCTGTTCTCATTGGCTGGGGAGAAGATGTGAGCCAGTTCCTGAATGGAGAGGAGCACGAGGTGAGAACAGCCCAGGATGGGGAAGTGTCTGTGCTGGCGACATGGAATGGTAACCAAGCTCAGCGAGGCAAGAGGAGGAGAGTGCTGTCCTGTAGCCATGATGGGACCGATGTCACTGGTGAGGTATGACACCACTCAGTGTCTCCTAGTCACCAGCTGGGATTCTCTATATTCCCCACCCAGGGATGTCCGCTTACCCCACTTCCCTGACAACTGGGGACAAGACACGCACCTCCGGGAGGTGACCTTCCCCCAACACCTGCCAACACTGACAGAGAAACCTTCAGAAATTGCTAAAACAAATCCCTTAACACCTCCTGAGGGGCTGCAGGCTCCAGATTTCGTGTCACGTGGCTTTGCCACCCCAGATCTAAGTTGCCCCCCACCCCCAAAACCCCCTGACCACTGTCTCCGCCCTGCATGCTATGCCCGGCTGCTGAGCTTCTTTCCCATTACAACACTCTATACTGCTCCTCCTCCGCAGGGCTGAAATCACATTCCTTTACAACACAGCAAGTCAGCCATGATCTGCACAGGGTGTATCTGCCTACTGCAACTACACTGCCATTCCGACCAGAGAATTTCATGGGTCAGAAGGGCAACATAAAAGCCAGATACACCCTGTGAAGGCTGATAGACTGTGTGTAAGGGAATGTGATTTCAGCCCTGTGTAGTGTGTGTGGGGGGGGGGGGGGGGGAGCAGGAGCTGTTTATAGTGCTGGAATGGGAAAGGAGCTCTGCCAAATGACCTTCCAGGGGTCCCTGTCCTCTGATTCTCCAGCAGTAATCCCTGTCCTCTAATGTAAGGAGGAACTCTGGGAACTCTAAACTCTTAAGCCACTTTGAGTATCTTGGCGTGCGGTGGGTGTATCTGCACACACGGTGGAAGTGGTGGGTGGTAGTGGGGGGGGGCCAGGTCACCGTTTGCATCGGGGTCTACAAGCTTCAAGCTACGCCTCTGTATAAGGTGCATGCATTTGCTGGGAATAGAGTCTTGTCTACAAATTGCTCAATATTCTGGCATACTGTATAATTTATTCTTGATATAAGAGTTTGAGTAACATTACACTGTACAAATAAGTCCAGTTAACACAGAACACACTTTCTGTAGTCTGATTAACACACCTTTTTGTTGGCTGCAGGTCAATTCAATGTGGTTTGAAACCTTAACACTGTTGACATTTGGCCCTTCAAACATTAGCGAAGAATAGCCTAGACTACATGTATTGCTATGCACTATTTTTTAGTGTCAATTTTGGAACCAAATCAGTCATTTTTTGTTACCTCTATAGTTGTACCTCTTTTAGGTTTGACTAACAAAAATATGCCCATGAACAGGATAAACCTTCTGTTTGTATAGTTTTGTTGGCAAAACTATGCAGTCACAGTGGGCTACTGATTAATTGGCTGTCTGTGGCTATATGTTTTAACATTGAGAACATGCACAGTTTTCTGGCATGCCACCGAGGAGATAATATAAAGTTTGCCGTGCCTTCACCAATCTGACAATGGACAATGCCTTTTCTAGAAAATTGCCAACTGCACATATCCATGTCACTATTTGCAGTCATCAGTGGTCAATACATCAATCTGCAGCTTGGGTAGATTGATCTGTGAGCTGGCAGATTGATCCATAGCCTGGCAATTGAATCCACCGACTAGACAGAATCGTGTTCACTTGGGTGGGGGGGGCTCCATAGATACCCCCTTGAGCCAGTGGTATGGTAACATTAGGCTCTATCTAGTTTTATGGAGTGATTATACCCAGGGTAACCGGCTCCACTTCTCTTGTTAGTGGGTTGAGATATATTTAACAACTGACTGTTTTTTATATCAGTAACAATAGTATTTCTTAACATCAGAGATATGAGCTTTCTTCAAAAAGCATCATATGCTCCTTAAAGAGCTCAGGACATTTTGGATGCTCATATTGGTCTCCTGGAGGAAATCCACTTTTAAAAGATAAGACTCCCCATTTCTCTTTAACATGACATCTGGACATAAGAAA
Organism: Lithobates clamitans; assembly: GCA_037952925.1. Classification (NCBI taxonomy): domain Eukaryota; kingdom Metazoa; phylum Chordata; class Amphibia; order Anura; family Ranidae; genus Lithobates; species Lithobates clamitans. The sequence goes on from JBBGZY010001091.1 coordinate 3,820,641, forward strand.
TAGGCATATATTCTTACTATTTTATAGAATGATATTCCTTTTTATGTGACCAGTTGGTGTTGGTCCTCCAACTGCAGCCCACAGGCCAGATCAAGCCTTTTGCTTGCCTTTAACTTGCCCTTATGACACTGTTCCTCCCTCTGACACAACTGACCTGGCATTATTCCTTCCACTAAAACCAATGATGGGGCACTACTCCAACCACTCACACCAACAATGGGGCAATATTCCTCTCACTGACACCAAGATTGGATGCTGTTCTTTCCACTGACACCAACAATGGGGCACTATTTATTTCTTTTACTGACACCAACAATAGGGCACCGTTCTCCCACTGACACCAACGATGCAGCACTATTCTTCCTACTGATACCAACAATAGGGTTCAATTCCTCTCATTGACCCCACCAATGATGGAGCACTATTTATTTCTTTTACTGACACCAACAATGCAGCACTATTCTTCCTACTGACACCAACAATGGGGCACTATTTATTTTACTGATACCAACAATAGAGCACTGTTCCTCCCACTGACACCAACGGTGCAGCACTGTTCTTCCTATTAATACCAACAAAGGGGTATGAATCCTCTCCTTGTCACCAGCAATCTATAGATACTATACCTTTAACGGATACCAACAAAGGGGCACTATTCCTCTCACTGATACCAATGATGGTGCAAAATTCATCCCACTAATACTGATGATGGGGCACTATCCATTCCACTAAAACCAATCATGGGGGTAAAATCCATTCTACGAACACCAGTGATGGGGCACTTTTCCTCCCAATTCCCCCATTCTTCCTACTGACACCAATGAAGGGGCAGGGTTTCTTCTACTGATACCAATGAAGGGGCAGGGTTTCTTCTACTGATACCAATGAAGGGGCAGGGTTTCTTCTAATGACACCAATGAAGGGGCAGGGTTTCTTCTAATGACACCAATGAAGGGGCAGGGTTTCTTCTACTGATACCAATGATGGGGCATTATTCCTTTTATTGACACCAAGGATGGGGTATTATTTCTCCGCCCAATGACCATAAAGTGCTAGGTAATTTTTTTTTCTACTGACCACTGAACCTGGAGCATAATTTACTCCGACTGACTGCTGACATCAGGGCATTTTCTTCTCCTGCTGTCCACAGCCTTTTGTTTAGAAAGTCTTAGTACCCCTAGTATAGGATAATTACTTTACATTGCAGAGGAGTTTTATGGTGAACATTATCGATTCCTTGACATCTTCAATACTAAATCAGATTTTTATTAATTTCAGTGCTGCTTAATAATTCTTGTAACCTCACTTTCTGCACCTTTTACCAACAAGGCATAAAAAAGGGGAGTAGTTGGCACCGGGATAAACAGAGGTAAAGTTATAACAGAGGTTTTGTTTTGTTCCAGCGGCTGTCCCCAGTTTTTGCTGAATTTCATTTTTCATTGAATATTGGATGAAATATTTGAAAATCTCTGGAACATAAGTATATAGATTAAATGCAGAATATGTTTCAGTACAGTTGACCATACATATCCAGGGACAAAATTTCAAAACACAGGACTGTCCTTGGAAATCAAGGACATCTGGCACCTGTGCATTTTAAAACCTTTGTGCTTAGTTTTATTGTTTGAAGCATTTAGCTGTAAAATACGTATATTGGCATTTTGTAGGTTCTCAAGGACATATCATATGACTGTGTTATAGGCTCCACTTAGCAGTGAAACATATGTGATCAGAATGTCAAATATTCCCCTGACTATACCATTTATGAACTTTCACATACTGTATTTAAAAGTGAACTCTGGGAGAAAAACAATTTTGAGCCATTAGCTGTTAAAACAAATGACCTCTATTGATGCCTGCCCCATGTTTGTCTTCTGCTTTGTTCATTAAAGTGGATGTAAACCCAATTTTTTTATATATATGTCATAATATAGAGTATAAGATTTCCTATCATTTGAGCCCAGTCTTGCTCTGAGCAATCCTCTTTTATTGTTCAGTGAGATAAATCTTGACAAACTGAGAAAAACTTTGTCAAATCCTCCCCCTTGCTGTGAGTGACAGGTGATTTACATATTGTGCACTAGCCTAAGACACATGCAGTATTTTTTAATTCCCTCCCCCACTCCTTTCTTTAGCAGCTCTGCCAGGATTGGCTGTTCCACACCTCAGCATGATTTGGCATGCTGAAGTCATGTGGTTACTTTCCTGTCTTTTCACTGGATGTTAGAGATCATAGCAGAAGTTCAGTGTAAGAAATACACAGGAGAAAATGCATATTGACAAGGGGAGTGTAGAAGTGGGCGTGGAGTCTACTGACATCACGACTCCACCCACCGAGCTCCAGACAACAGACCCACCCACAGAATATGCAGTTTTTTAGGTCTCATAACAGACAGAGGGGAGACATTTCACAGGTAAAGATACATGCAGGAGGCATGTATATCCTTATAGATAACCCCTATGGCAGGAGTTTAGAAAGGATGACATTGGGTTTACATCCACTTTAAAACTGTTACTTTCATTCAGCACCCGCAGTACTGTAAGAATGATCATCTGACATTGAGAAGACTTGTAGTTCTGACTGTAATTAACTCATTAGAGCAGAGAAATAATCCTGCCAGTGGTACTGTAATTTTTTTTCCATGTCTTTTAACAGACCAAACTGTCCTGCAAAACTAGCAGTTACAGATATTGGGATAAACCATATAACACTGCTAGGGCCGCTTACAATGGTCAGCTTTATTTCAAATGGTTTAAATTTTTTTTTCTAAAAAGAAAAAAAATGTTGCTGTAAACTACTTAAAGTGGTGTTCCGGCCGAAATTATACTTTTTAAATAAAAATACCCCTATAATACACAAGTTTAATGTATTCTAGTAAAGTTAGTCTGTAAACTAAGCTTTATTTTGTTAGTTTATAGCAGTAGTTTGTTATTTTATAAACTTACAGCAGGCCGTGGCCATCTTAAGTCTGGGCATCTAAAGCCAGACTGTACTTTTTCCTGGATCTCATCCTTGCAGATCTCGCACATGCTCAGTGCAGCACAAGAAGTGTAATAGGTTTCAGGTCAGGTTTCCATAGCAACGGCAGTGTAAGAGGAAGTTGCCGCCCCTTCCCAGAAGGCATTGCAAACAGGAAATGATGCAATGGGCCGCGGCCAGGGAGGAGGAATTGAAAAATGAATACAGCAGATATACAGTAGGTGCTGAGAAAAAAAAAAATTAAAAAATTGAAAAATAAAAATATTTGTTTACAGTGCACAGTTTAGTGAGGGATGCTGAAGAGTTGTAAAAGTGGGTGGAACTCCACTTTAAAACGTGTTAGCTGGATAGACTTGGGATTTAATATTTGTTGCTTACGTGAAGTCATTTAAATACCACTTCAGCCCTGGAAGAATTTACCCCCTTCCAGACCAGAGCACTTTTTGCGACTCGGCACTGCGTCGCTTTAACTGACAATTGCGTGGTGGTGCGACGTGGCTCCCAAACAAAATTGACGTCCTTTTTTTCCGAGGCCGTCGGCAAGCGGTTAAAACGATCTGTACAACACTACCCTGTTTACAGGGTGACAGCTTTTCTGTGTAATTTCACCGCTGATCAGCTTTGTTTCCCTGGTAAAGGAAGTGAAAAAAAGATCCACTGGCAGGATCAACAGGTAATAAAATGACATTACAGGGGTGACCCAGAAAAACAAAAGCTTCTATGTTAATGCAAGAGATAGACTGCATCATATACAGTATGCCGTGTTTGATTTTGTCCATAGTTCCCCTATAACCAGCATACAGATGTGCAGTGTTGCAGTTAACACGGTATTACACCCAAAAACATTATTATATTATCATATTGCACAGATGTGATGGCTGCATTAGTTTCCTTTTTTCAAGCTTTCTCACCTGGAGATCCAACCAGTAAGTCAGTTATTTTTTAACATCCTTCAACAGACCAAGCTATCCAGACAAAGTAGCATTTAGAGGGATGAAACAAACCATTTACCACCCACAGGCATTCTTACAGTGACCGGCTTTTATTCATTTATGTAAAACCTTTATCCCAAAAGGAACAGGAAGTGTTGCTGTAACTGCTTAACCGCTTCAGCCCCGGAAGATTTTACCCCCTTCCTGACCAGAGCACGTTTTGCGATTCGGCACTGCGTCGCTTTAACTGACAATTGCGCGGTCGTGCGACATTGCATCCAAACAAAATTGACGTCCTTTTTTTCCCACAAATAGAGCTTTCTTTTGGTGGTATTTAATCACCTCTGCGTTTTTTATTTTTTGTGCTATAAACAAAAAAAGAGCGACAATTTTGAAAAAAAAACACATTATTTTTTACTTTTTGCTATAATAAATATCCCCCAAAAATATATAAAAAAACCAAATTTTTTCCCTCAGTTTAGGCCGATACGTATTCTTCTACATATTTTTGGTAAAAAAAAAAAATCGCAATAAGCGTATATTGGTTGGTTTGCGCAAAAGTTATAGCGTCTACAAAATAGGGGATAGTTTTATGGCATTTTTATTATTATTATTATTTTTTTTTTAACCACTTCAATACCGGGCACTTATACACCTTCCTGCCCAGACCGATTTTCAGCTTTCAGTGCTGTCGCAGTTTGAATGACAATTGCGCGGGCATCCATGACTCAAACTCAATTTTTATCATTTTGTTCCCACAAATAGAGCTTTCTTTTGGTGGTATTTGATCACCTCTGCAGTTTTTATTTTTTGCTAAACAAATAAAAAAAGACCAAAAATTTTGAAAAAAATAAAAGTTTTGCTTTTTGTTTCTGTTATAAAATTTTGTAAAAAAGTTTTCTCTTTCACTGATGGGCACTGATAAGGCGGCACCGATGAGGTGGCACCAATGAGCGGGCACTGACGATGGGCACTGATATGCGGCACTGATATGCAGCACTGATGGGCATTGATAGGCGGCACTGATGGGCAATCATGGGTGGCACTGGTGGGCACTGAAAGGCTGCAAAGATGGGTTCTTATGGGTGGCACTGATAGGCGGCACTGCTGGGCACTGATAGGCGGCACTGCTGTGCACTGATGGGCATTGATATGTGGCACTGATATGAGGCACTGATAGGCATCCCTGGTGGCACTGGTAGTGATGGTCCAGTGTGGATGGCCATTCTGGTGGTCCTGGGCGGCATAATGGTGGTCCAGGGTGGTATCTGAGGGGGGGCTGTGCTGATAAACAGCACAGCAACAGACAGCCGATCGGCTCTCCTCTACTCGTGTCTGTCAGACGTGAGTGAGGAAAAGCTGATCACGGGCTCTTCCTATTTACATCGTGATCAGCCGTGTTTGGACACGGCTGATCACGTGGTTAAGAGCCTCCGTCAGAGACTCTTTACCTAGATCGGAGTTGCGGTGTGTCAAACTGACACACGGCAACGACGATTGCCGCGATGCGTGCCCCCGGGGGGCGCGCAACGGCCTAATATCATGAGGACGTCATATGACGCCCAGTCAGGATATTGAAACCACTTTGCAGCCATCATTCTGCTATATGGCGGGCGGCAAGTGGTTAACTAGTAAGGGCGGCGATCTGCGATTTTTATCGGGACTGCGACATTATGGCAGACACGTCAGACAATTTTGACACATTTTTGGGACCATTGGCATTAATACAGCGATCAGTGCAATAAAAATGCATTGATTACTGTAAAAATGTCACTGGCAGTGAAGGGGTTAACACTAGTTGGCGATCAAGGGGTTAATGTGTTCCCTAGTCTGTGTTCTAACTGAAGGGGGGATGGGACTGTGCAGGGGAGATGACAGATCGCTGTTCATACTCTGTATAAACAGACGATCTGTCTGTTCTCCCCTCAGAGAACCGGAAACTGTGTGTCTACGCACACAGATCCCGGTTCTCGGTGTGCCCCGAGCGATCGCGGGAGCCCGGCGCACTCGCATCAGCTCCTTGGGCGAGCAGGGGGCGCGCACGTGCCCCCTAGTGGCTGAATATGTTACCGACCTATGACGGCGATTCACGCAGACGAGCCATGTTGCCGCAGTATAACTGCGGCGGCTGGTCAAAAAGCGGTTAAAATGTGTTAGCTGGAGTTTGACTTTAATTTGTTAGTCATGTCCATCGAATTATCTAACACTACAATCTTCCCAGACCGACAACGCTGCTGTCCAAAGGTGTCTCTGTTGCACCTCAATCCAGAGTGAAGACACGCTAAGACAGGAAGAGTGTTACTAGCCGGATCAACATGAGAAGATAAGGGAAAAAAAATAGGAAATCAAATGCATCCACTACATTTACTGTGATACTGTGTGATTTCCCTTCTATTTATGTATATGATGGCACTGTAATTATTTTATTAAAAAAAAAAAAAAGAACACATCAAAGTACCTCTTTCCTAATCGATTTTACAGCTGTCACATGACCCTGATCTTTCAGCCTGTTTGCAGGGAAACATAAGCAGGATGAGCCTCTAGTCCTCTGCTGCTGGTCCCATGTTAAAAAAAAAAAAAAACTGCCTTTGAAATACAGAGTAAAAATAAATAATTAATATCAATGAATTGTTTTAAATCGCATACAAATATATATTTGAAACCAAATCTTTATTTATTTTTTTATTTTTTTGGAATAACATGGTGTGGGCAGATTTTTGCCAGTCAGAGGCTGTGTCACACCCCTCCAGCCTGTGTATTAGAACAAGAGGGAGGTGAAGCCTCCATTAATCTTCATGTAATATTCCACCCCCATTGTGTTAAGCTGGTTAGTGGGCATGGAGGTGGAAGAGGGAGGGAGTGGCCTGTCATTTACAACATGCCCACATGTGTGACTCTCTATAGTCACATTGGCTGCTTAGATGCGATAGTGAGGAAATTCTCAGAGTAGAAACTCACTGAAAACTGAGCATGTGCAGAGCTGTCAACACTACTTTGCAAAATCCCTAGCTGAATTGGGGACATGGACTCAAGGGGGAGCTAGAGAGCAGCAGAATCAACTTTTTTCAAAATACAGGAAACAAATCTCATAGTGACGGAGTGAGTATGAACAGCATGTAATACAACATTTATTGATAGTTTTTTTTATTATGATGTGGGTTTAATGACACTTTAAGAATGGGTAAGCTGCGTTACTTTTTTTTAGTTTTTGTTTTTGTTTTTAACAGCTCCTGTTGGTGACTCATGTAAGGTGTATGAAAAAAACAAAGATCACCATAAAGTGCAATAGTTCAACAAGTTATCAGAAATATGAAGGTATGCAAGAATATATTGAGAAATAACAAGGCCTGTAAACCAATGTTTATTCACATTGTACTGTTTTTCAATAACAAAAAAAAATAACAAAATGCATTTTCTTAGTTTCTGTTTTTTTTTGCAAATTATTAACTTTTGTTCATAAATTTTGGCCACAATTTATACCGCTACATATCTTTGGTAAAAATAACCCAAATTAGTGGATATTTTTTGGCCTTTGTGAAAGTTAGAGAGTCTACAAGCTGTGGTGCAAATCACAAAAAAATGATGACACCTGATATACTGGTGGCCTATCTCATTTCTTGTGACCCTAACAAGTCAGGAAAGTACAAATACCCCCCAAATGATCCCTTTTTTGAAAGTAGACATTCCAAGGTATTTAGTTAGATGCATGGTGAGGCGTTTGATGTTGTCATTTTTTCCCACAATTCTTTGCAAAATGAAGATTTTTTTTTTTCTCCCCCAAAATTGTCATTGTAATAGGTTTATTTCTCTCACATGGCATATGTATACCACAAATGATGCCCCAAAATACATTCTGCTACTCCTCCTGAGTATTACGATACCACATGTGTGGGACTTTTTCACAGCCTGGCCACATAGAGAGGCCCAACATGCAGGGAGCAAAATCAGGTGTTCTAGGAGCATAAATGACACATCTAACTTGTTGACTACCTATTACACTTTTGAAGGCCCTGGAGCACCAGGACAATGGAAACACCCACAAAATTATCCCATTTTGGAAAGCTCTTTGTGACATTCTTAGTGATCACAAATGACACTGATATGTGGCACTGATGACACGTGACACTGGCAGATTGCACTGGTGACAGATGGCACTGATTCGTGGCACTGATGAAATGTGACACTGATGTGGCAGGTGACACTGACAGGTAACACTGACAGGTGACACTGATGTGGCAGGTGACACTGATGTGACAGATGACACTGGCAGGTGGCACTGATGACAGATGGCACTGACGACAGATTGCACTGACAGATGGCACTGATACGTGGGACTGATGACACGTGAAACTGGCAGATGGCACTGGCGCCAGATGGCACTGATACATGGCACCGATGACACGTGACACTGGCAGATGGCACCAATACGTGGCACTGATGTGGCACTGATGACACGGGTCTCTGATGAAACGTGACACTGATCTGGCAAGTGACACTGACAGGTGACACTGACAGGTGGCACTGAGATGGCACTGATGACAGATGGCACTGAGATGGCACTGATAGATGGAACTCATGACAGATGGCACTGTGACACTAACAGTGATGAGCACTGTGGCACTGTATGGGCACTGTTGTGTGTGTTTTCACTGGTAAAATGTATCCTCACAAAACCGTTGGCACTCACGCTGCAGCACAGATCCTCTCTCTCCTCACACGCTATCTCTGTGTGAGGAGAGAGAGCCAGCAATGACAGATGATCTCATATGTTTACATATGAGATCATCTCCCATTGAAAGCTCCGATCGCGCTGTAAACGGCTGCTGTGATTGGCCATTTACAGGGATCTGTGACTGGCTGTGTCCAAGGGACACGGCCAGCACAGAATTTCCGCGGGCGCGCATCGCGGAAGTAAACAGGAGGATGTCCAGGGACGCCCTCCCGGCAATTGGAGTCTGCGCTGTAGCCGTCTTTCGGCTATAGCGCAGACGCCTAGTGGTTAAAATCTTTGCAAATTTATTAAAAATAAAAAAATCCCATTTATATAAGTATTCACAGCCTTTGCTCAATACTTTGTTGAAGCACCTTTGGCACCAATTCCAGCCTCAAGTCTTTTTAAATATGATGATACAAGCTTGGCACACCTATTTTTGGGCAGTTTCTCCCACTCTTCTTTGTAGGACCTCTCAAGCTCCATCAAGTTGGAATGTGAGCGTAGGTGCACAGCCATTTTCATATCTCTCCAGAGATGTTCAATCAGGTTCAAGTCTGGGTTCTGGCTGGGCCACTCAAGGACATTCACAGAGTTGTCCCCTAGCCACTCCTTTGTTAACTTTGCTGTGTGGTTAGGGTCGTTGTCCTGTTGGAAGATGAACCTTTGCCCCAGTTTGCTGTCCAGAGCGCGCTGGAGCAGGTTTTTATCAAGGATTTCTCTGTACATTGCTGCATTCATCTTTCCCTCAATCCTAAATAGCCTCCTAGTTCCTTCCACTGAAAAACATCCCCATAGCATAATGCTGCCACCACCATGCTTCACTGTAGAGATGGTATTGGCCAGGTGATGAGCAGTGCCTGATTTGCTCCAGACATCCAATCTTTGTTTTATCAAACCAGAGAATTTTGTTTCTCATGGTCTTAGAGTCAAGCATTTGAGAACTGGTCTCCCTGCATGAGCCCTTCTCTAAGCATAAGGCGATGGAGACTTACATTGCTGCATAACATTACTATGATTGGAATCAACAGACTTTACACTTTCATTGTCTGAGCAGTCACTAGCAATGGACTCATCGGAAGTCTTCACTGTCTCACCGTGTTACTATTCTTGAAAAGATCAGGCGCGTTTTCCATTTCAACTCCTGAATCAATTTCAAGCGCAGTTACCGCATTGATTCCTACCATAGCAACCTCACTTGCATCAACAAGAGAATCAGGTTTACCTAATTGTGTTTCTAGAGCCTCTATCTTTGTTGAGCACTGAGACTGTTCAGCTTTTGCATGTGTGGAGGATAACTCTATATGGCTGACTGGGCGTCACAACTATCCCCTATGTTGTAGACATGTTAACTTTTGCGCAAACCAATCAATAAATGCTTATTGCGCTTATACCAAAAATATGTAGAAGAATACATATCGGCCTAAACTGAGGGGAAAAAAATTATTTTTTTTACTATTTTTTGGGGATATTTATTATAGCAAAAAGTAAAAAATATTGCGTTTTTTTTGTCGCTAGCGCAAAAAATAAAAACCGCAGAGGTGATCAAATACCACCAAAAGAAAGCTCTATTTGTGGGGAAAAAAGGACGTCAACTTTGTTTGGGAGCCATGTCGCACCACCATGCAATTGTCAGTTAAAGTGGCGCAGTGCCGAATCGCAAAAAATGCTCTGGTCTTTGGCCAGCCAAATGGTTCGGGGCTGAAGTGGTTAAGGAACATTCCAATGAGTTCCATTGACATGTTAATCAACAACAGCTACAGACACAAACAGAGGCACAGAGACACAGCTGTTCAAAAGCTAATATGGACTTGTAGTCTTTCAGGAAGGAGCACACTCCTAATCAATGCCCTACTATCTCCTTACACTGACTTTAGCCCTCTTATCTCAGATCGTAGGCCAGATTAATCTTCTAAAATAAAAATAATTAATAATAATAATAATAATAAAATAAATATAAAGTGAATATGAATCACCCATCGATTGAGGAGCAATCCAAAATTCAGCATAAATCCAAAATTAATGTGCAAGTGTATGAGTATTTATTTCTAGAACCAAAATTCCCATAAGCACAAATACACAAGAATGAAAACCTTCTAAACCAAAAAATAATAAATACTCCAAATTCAATTATAGCAAATAAGTGACATTTATATAAGTGAATAGATATATAATGTCCAAATATATATATATATATATATATATATATATATATAACAAAAATATATGCAACATCCACCCGTGCAAAATAAGTGAAATAAAGTCCATCCACAAATAAGGCGAATCTTCAAATATTGGTATAGAGAAGATTGTGCTGAATCCACCACCGCTATATAGAGAATCACTTCTTACCAGAAGCCCAGGATCCCCCATTACAGAGGATCAAGGGATCAAGGGAAGCCTGTAGTATTATATTCTCCAGGGCGTACCGAGCAGGACCCATGCACTTCAGATCGTCTGTGATAGTAGTACAATCTCCAATGTACACCAAACAGGACCGCTACTTTTCAAACCGCCTCATTGAATTCAAGCCCATAGGTGGATGTGTATGGCATGTAAAAATATAAGTACTCCAATAGTGTAAAACCTGCGTGTTTCCTATATTTCCTGTATGAGAAATATAGGAAACACGCAGGTTTTACACTATTGGAGATTGTACTACTACCACAGACGATCTGAAGTGCATGGGTCCTGCTCGGTACGCCCTGGAAAATATATTAATACTACAGGCTTCCCTTGATCCTCTGTAATGGGGGATCCTGGGCTTCTGGTAAGAAGCGATTCTCTATATAGCGGTAGTGGATTCGGCACAATCTTCTCTATACCAACATTTGAAGATTCACCTTATTTGTGGATGGAATTTATTTCACTTATTTTGCACGGGTGGATGTTGCATATATTTTAGTTACGGTATATATGGTTGGACATTATATATCTATTCACTTATATGAATTTCACTTATTTTAGCTATTTGCTATAATTGAATTTGGAGTATTTATTATTTTGTGGTTTAGAAGGTTTTCATTCATGTGTATTTGTGCTTATGGGATTTTTGGTTTTAAAAATTAATACTCGTGCACTTGCACATTCATTTTTGATTCATGCTGAATTTTGGATTGCGCCTCAATCGGTGGGTGACTCATATTCACTTTATATTTAGAGGTTTAGCGTGATTCTATATTTTCTTTTATTATTTTGTCACTGTACTGGTGTTACACAGGAGAATTGCTGCTTCTACTATTTCGTATAGAAGTCCCCTGCTGTTTAGATGCACTTTGTTTGGTGCATTTATATATCTTAGCGCATTTTCTTTTCGTTTTTTTTCCAGATTAATCTTCTATTAGAGCAAAAAGCAATTTCACTTTCACGTGGATACAAAAAAATATAAAATATAATCTATATTTCTCCCACTTTCTCCTCAAAGATGTATGGTTTAATCTATAAATCTGCAGGGCACCTCAGTTAACCAAGGGTGATCAGCCCCTCACTCGCTGGCACACTTGACCAGCTACACAGGCCTAAAACAATTTGCATTAACAATACAATTAACTTTAATACATACACATATACCAGCCAAACTCTCACGAGATATATGCGTGTCCACTCACTGTTGAAATATTTCACAGAACTTTCAGTTACACTCAAGCAGGGCTTCAGAATTCACAGACCAGTGTGAATCTTGTCGACAGTAGAGGAAGGCTTTCAATTCTGGGTCTCATAGAGGATTTCTCAGCTTATAGGAACTCAAGACAAAAATACATTAGGGTTTGGATTCTGTGCACCCTCCTGCTGGGGTGCCAATTGAAATAAATATTGGGTGGTTATGGATTCCCTCTACTTATTCCATATATATGTATTAACTTGTCTATTCCTATAGTTAGCTAGTCTGAATATAAAACAAAAGAACATTAATGATACGTTACGTAAGGTTGTCCTCGAGATGTTGTCTCGTCAGCTGGGCTCGCTGGCAGGAGAGCCATGAGGCAAGAGAGAGTTTTTCCTGCCACTCAGCACTTTTAAACTACATTCAAACACTGCCCACACAACCCTATTGCCAGCCCCTCTAAGAATTCTGACAAATCGAAATCAATAAGAGGCAGTCCTTCTAAATATCTGTCCATCCTTCAGAAAACCTGCTGTAGTGTCCACTAGGAGCAGCGTTTGTCCATGAATCACTGCCATCTGACCCTGGTCAAATCCTTAATGACAGCTGTTTTTTGATCCTCTGTAGCTCAACCCATCAGTCATCTTGACAGCAGTGTCTTTCTTTGAAGCTTTGTTTACAGACATGTTAATCAAGCACTTCCATCTTTATTACACAGGTGGTTTGGAGCCAAGCTCTACTCCCCTGCCAGGGGGCATGAATCAACACCCTGCTGGGTCAACTTGCAACTTCAAACTTAGGCCACCTGGCTGTATCAACCAGGAAGTAAAACTCCAGAAATATCATATTAAACCATGTTGCCTTCCAACAGGTGCCTTTTGGCAAACCCCAGACGGCCTGTCATGTGCCTTTTACCGAGGCGCCATCTGGCCACTCTACCATACAGGCCTGATTGCTGCACGTTTCTCCTCTCTCCACAGAAAAACACTGGAGCTCTGTCAGAGTGACAATCTGGTTCTTGGTCACCTCCCTTCTCCCCCGATCGCTCAGTTTGGCTTGGCGGCCCACTCTAGGAAGAGTCCTAGTGGTTCCAAACTTCTTCCATTTATGGATGATGGAGGCCACTGTGCTCATTGGGAACTTCAATGCTGCAGACATTTTTTAGTACCCATCCACAGATCTGTGCTTCGATACAATACTGTTTCGGAGGTCTACAGACAATTCCTTGGACTTCATGGTTTGGTTTGTGCTCTGACATGCACTGTTAACTGTGGGACCTTTTATAGACAGATGTGCGCCTTTCCAAATCATGTCCAATCAACTGAATTTACCACAGCTGGACTCCAATTAAGTTGTAGAAACATCTCAAGGATGATCAGTGGAAACAGGATGCACCTGAGCTCAATTTCAAGTGTCCAGAGGGGGGGGGGTCCCGAGGTAGAGATAGTCAGCGCGGAACATATTCCAGAGGGTAGTAGTGGGGGCATTAGTGGTGGGTTGACCAAAGCACATAAACCCAAGGTAAGTATAGTAGCAAGTCCTACTTGCAAGTATAGTAGCAAGTCCTATAGTAGTAAGTCCTAGTTGCAATCTTGGAACACCCAATAAGAGGATAATATGCGACCGGTCTAAACTACGTGGCATATTCACCAATGCCAGGAGCCTGGTCGGACAAGATGGGCGAACTAGAGATACTGTTGTACGAGGAGGATTTGGATTTTGTGGGAATTTCAGAGACCTGGTTAAACAGCTCTCATGATTGGCTGGCAACCATTCAAGGATATACCCTTTATTGCAAGGATAGAGAGAGTAAAAAAGGGGGAGGGGTATGCCTATATATATCAAGAATAATGTACAAGTGAATGTGAGAGATGACATCACTAAGGGAGCTAGGGAGGAGGTGGAATCCTTATGGGTAGAGGTCCAAAGGGATGAAGCTAAGGGGAAAATAATACTGGGAGTATGCTATAGGCCCCCCTAACCTGAGGGAGGAAGGGGAGGCAGATCTCCTATCACAATTTGGAGTAGCAGCAAGGATGGGATGTGTTGGGGGATTTTAACTATCCAGGCATAGACTGGGCGAGGGAACCGCACTTTCATCTAAGGCTCACCAGTTCCTAAATGTCTTGCAGGACAATTTTATGGGTCGGATGGTAGACGCACCAACTAGAAATAAAGCGTTACTGGATCTAGTGATTACCAAAAATACAGACCTGATCATGGATGTGGAAATACGGGGCAATTTAGGTAACAGCGATCACAGGTCAATTGGCTTCAGTATAAATTAAACAAATAGGAAACATAAGGGGGATACAAAGACACTGAATTTCAAAAGAGCCAACTTCCCTAAACTACAAACCTTGCTAGAAGGCATAAAATGGGATAAAATCTTAGGAACAATGAGCATGGAGGAGAGATGGGTTTGCTTTAAGAGCATATTAAATAAGGGCATTAGCCAATGCATCCCATTGGGTAATAAATTTAAAAGAGCGAACAAAAGTCCTGGATGGCTTAACTCCAATGTAAAAATGCATATAAAAGCAAAGGAGAAGGCCTTCAAAAAAATACAAGGTTGAGGGATCATCATCAACATTCAGACTTTATAAAGAATGCAACAAGAAATGTAAGGGTGCATTAAGGACGGCTAAGATAGAACTTAGAAAAAATAAAAATCCCAAGAAATTCTTTTAGTATGTAAACAGTAAAAAAGGGAGGACAGACCATATTGGCCCCATAAAGAATGAGGAAGGACATCTGGTTTCAAAGGATGGGGACATGGCGAAGGTATTTCATTTATTCCTCTCCTCAGTCTTCACGAGGGAATTGGGGGGCTTCAGTAACCAAAACTGCAGTGTTTATCCTCATGACACAACACAGGAAGAACCTCCATGGTTAACAGAGGATGGAATTAAAATTAGACTTGGGAAACTTAACATTAATAAATCACCGGGACCAGATGGCTTGCACCCGAGGGTACTTGGGGGACTCAGTCAAGTAATTGACAGACCATTGTTCCTAATTTTTACTGACAGTCTACTGACTGGGATGCTACGAGCTGATTGGAGAAAAGCCAATGTAGCACCAATATTTAAAAATGGTCCAAAATATACCCCTGGGAATTACAGACCAGTTAGCCTAAAATCAGTAGTATGTAAACTCTTGGAGGGGATGATAAGGGACTATATACAAGATTTTAGAACAGTATCATTAGCAGTAATCAGCATGGATTCATGAAGAATCGTTCTTGCCAAACCAATCTATTAACCTTCTATGAGGAGGCGAGTTGCCATCTAGATAAAGGAAGGCCCGTAGACGTGGTGTATCTGGATTTTGCAAAAGCATTTGACACAGTTCCCCATAAACGTTTACTGTACAAAGTAAGGTCCGTTGGCATGGAGCATAGGGTGAGTACATGGATTGAAAACTGGCTGCAAGGGTGAGTTCAGAGGGTGGGGATAAATGGGAAGTACTCGGAATGGTCAGAGGCGGGTAGTGGGGTCCCCAAGGGTTCTGTGCTGGGACCAATCCTGTTTAATTTGTTCATAAATGACCTGGAGGATGGGGTAAACAGTTCAATCTCTGTATTTGCGGATGATACTAAGCTAAGCAGGGCAATAACTTCTCCGCAGGATGTGGAAAGATCTGAACAAATGAATGGAGTTGGCAACTACATGGCAAATGAGGTTCAATGTAGAAAAATGTAAAATAATGCATTTGGGTGGCAAAAATATGAATGCAATCTAATACACTGGCGGGAGAACCTCTGGGGGAATCTAGAATGGAAAAGGACTTGGGGGTCCTAGTAGATGATAGGCTCAGCAATGACATGCAATGCCAAGCTGCTGCTAACAAAGCAAATACAATATTGGCATGCATTAAAAAGAGTATTAATTCCAGAGAAAAAACGATAATTCTCCCGCTCTACAAGACTCTGGTCCGGCCACACCTGGAGTATGCTGTCCAGTTCTGGGCACCAGTCCTCAGGAAGGATGTACTGGAAATGGAGCGAGTACAAAGAAGGGCAACAAAGCTAATAAAAGGGTCTGGTGGATATTAGTTATGAGGAAAGGTTGTGAGCACTGAACTTATTCTCTCTGGAGAAGAAATGTTTGAGAGGGGATATGATTTCAATATACAGATACCATACTGGTGACCCCACAATAGTGATAAAACTTTTTCGCAGAAGGGAGTTTAACAAGACTCGTGGCCACTCATTAAAGTGGTTGTAAACCCACTTTTTGGACTTCTACCTATAGGTAAGCCTAGAATAAGGCTTACCTATAGGTAGTGGAAATATTTCCTAAATGTGTGCCATTTAGGAGATATTTCACTTGTAGTCCGCCGAAAATTCCAACCACGCATGCGCGGGGAAGAAACGAAACTAAGTGCCATTTCTTCGCTAGCCTGTGCCGTTAATCGCGGCTCCCGTGTGCATGCTCGGGAGTGACGTCACGGAGCTCCGGCGAACCACAGAGCTGGAGTCCGCGGCCCGGAAGGAAGAGGGGCCAAAAGATGGACGCTGCCTACACAGGGGACATCGCTGGATTCTTTTGCAGGTAAGTGGCACATAATGGGCTAGTAAGCGATGCATACTAGCCCATTATGCTTTTCATTTGCAGGCTTTGCAGCGAGCAAAAGAGGAAGTAAAACCCATCAGGGTTTACTTTGTCTTTAAAATTAGAAGAAAAGAGGTTTAACCTTAAACAATGTAGAGGGTTCTTTACTGTAAGAGCAGCAAGGATGTGGAATTCCCTTCCACAGGCGGTGGTCTCAGCGGGGGGCATTGATAGTTTCAAGAAACTATTAGATAAGCCCCTGAACGACCGCAACATCCAGGGATATACAATGTAATACTGACATATAATCACACACATAGGTAGGACTTGATGGACTTGTGTCTTTTTTCAACCTCACCTACTATGTAACTATATGTAACTATGTCACGGCAAAGGCTGGTAATACTTATGTACATCTGATTTTTTTTATTTTTTATTTTTAATAAATTTGAAAAGATTTCAAACTTCTTTCATGTTGTCATTATGGGGTATTGTTTGTAGAATTTTAAGAAAAATAATTAATTTAATCCATTTTGGAATAAGGCTATAACAAAATGTGGCAAAAGTGAAGTGCTGTAAATACTTTCCGGATGCACTGTATAGCTCCATCTCATTGCTTCTCGCTGGACCCATAATAAAATACCAAGGTCTTTGCTCTGCTCCATAAGTAAAATACTATAGAAGTCTGTTGTAAGCACAACTGCCATCTAGTGGTAGTAGTAGGGTAAAGCATTACAATAATTGCAATATCAGTATTGTAACATGGGCTTGTTCACTTCCCAAGAATGCATGAGCATCAACGTGCTTTGATCTGCAATTACTGCGTGTTGAACTGTGTTTTATCATCCGTGATTTTACTGTACAGGTCACACCAAGAGTCAAAATTGTAACATATTTCCTTAGTATTATTATTATGGTAGGCATTGACTTGCATAAAGGATCACATGCGGTATATGGGAAAACAGAGCCGGCTCTCTAATTAGGCAAATTAGGCGGTCTCCTTAGGCCTTGCACTCACAGGGGCCTCGCAGTCGCCTGATTTTCCTAGCACATGTAGTGCGTGCTGCGGATCCCCATCCTGCTTACTCTCTCCGCTGGCAAATGACAGGAGCGGATCAGAGGAGGAGAGACTGTGCCGCCGCTGCTGTTTGCAATGGGAAGAGGGCTCTCTGTATTTCCTGCCCATCCCCCCTCCTTCCACCTGTCAGAGGAGGAGAGTGGAATAGCAGGAGATTGGAACGCCTGTGTCTCTATGCGGGGGGGGGGGGGGGTAGCAGCTTCGGGGTCTTCTTTCCCCCCTCCCTCGCCTCACGCTGCTGTTCTCGTGAGCGGCGCTTGCCAGCACAGCCGCCCACTATGTTTCTTCCCCCTCCTTCATATTGGCCAGGGAAGAAATACAATAAAAATAAAAAAGGAGCAGAGAAGAGGATTGTGGGATAGTCCCGAAGACTGCCAGCCCCATTGTAACCCGGAAACTGAAGCCCCCAGCATGCCCAGCTGAATAGGAGGGAGAGACAGAGAGAGCCAGGAACCTGGGAAAGCATTCAGGGAAGTGCACCCAGGACTCCAGAGGGAGAGAATTGTGCTGAGGGAACACCATCAGAGAGAGAGAACCCTACTGCACTGCACCAGAGAGAAAGCCACACAGCCTAGCACCATCCCTGGTGAATAAAGGAATAGAGTCATTGCCAGAATACAGATCTGGGCGCTACCCAGTGGAGTCACCACTGGCAACCCAGAGTGAGCTGACTCCTGATCAGAGGAACCGTTGTTGCTGTATCGCTGGGTCAAGTAAGAGGGCCAGTCGACCAATATCTACTCCATGGCTCCATAGGAACATTCATAGGAACTGCAGTCTCTGACCATCTTCTGTTGTATTGCTGCAGTCTCTGACTGTCTCCTGTAGTATGCCCGGAGTCTCTGACCGTCTCCTGTAGTATGCCCGCAGTCTCTGACCGTCTCCTGTAGTATGCCCACAGTCTCTGACCCTCTCCTGTAGCAACCAATCAGTGAACAGTAGTGATCTGCTATAATCTCTTGTTTGCCCAGGGTCCAATTTAATATTAAAGACGGCCCTGACGGTCTACTTCCCCTAAGTAGACAAAAATCCTTGCAGGGCCCAGTTTGTTGTTGCCATTTAGAGTACCCCACCTTCTCTCATTTTTTTCGAGTGCACTAAAAAACCACTAGAAAACTACTAATCCTTTTAGACACGTTTAGATCACAGTTGTGTTGCTAAATATTGATTTACCTGTTCTCGTATTGATTTTTCTGCTATTGATATAGAGCTTCTGATATAGATATATTTGTTTACCTTTATTACCTGAGGGCAGTTCTACTCTGCTTAGTGAACTACACTTTATTTGTCATTTATGCAAGTTCTCAATGATAGTCAAATAGTGTCTACCACTAAGCAGGTGTGTGTTCCTTTATTGCCTAGATCCTACAGTAAGGTGAAAGGTACTATATGCTGGTGTTGCTACGTGCGTCTGTAGTGATTCAATCAACCAGGTGTGTCAGAGGGGCTGAGGGCGTTCGTGGAGTTGAAGTGCAGAACAGGGAACCCAAAATTACCAAGCAGCTCCTTTGGGGGTAGTGCTACACACATTACCCCAATTTTGAGGCACAGGGGACCTAAATAATGCTGTGCTTAGCCAACGTTAAACGCCCTGTCTCATTTTAGCAGACCTCATGGTGACCGAACAGCTTATTTGCAGCGTGACTTTAATTTAGAGGTGACAGGACACCTTAACACTACCGGGCAGGCAGCATTAAGAGCCCTGTCAAACTCACCTCTCACATAATCTAAGACTTTTGGAAATCCACCCGTCAGTCAGTGAGGAGTGACGTTGCGTCTGCGCACGTCCCCCCTCCCATCCCCCGCATGAGTATCTCAAGCTGGGAAGGCCTGCTGTGTAGCTAATGGGCGTGAGTGGGGCCTCATGTCTAAGTTTTGCCTAAGGCCTCACAAAGCCTAGAGCCGCCTCTGTGGGAAAACATCTAAATACCACATGCAATCAGGTTCTGTGAATGGAGCCCTTTATAACCATGATGTAACACCCATGTTTATGTCACAAATATACAAGTCCACCATGTTTCTTCACATGAAATCAAATCCAAGTGCACCCCATCTGCATACTTGCCAACAGTCCCGATTTTCCCAGGACAATCCTGATTTTGGGACCCTCGTCCAGATCAGAGGCCATTACGATTAGAATCCCAGGATTTTGCTTTTGTCACGGAAAATCGGGAATGTTTTTGCCACTGCAGCTGCTTCTGGCTCAAAAAAAATGGCTGCCGCGAGATCTCTTTCCGGGCTAGCAGGTTCTTTCTCCTTGTGTTCAGTGGAGAGGGGAGGGGCTTCTGATCCGTGCATCCAATGAATCAACTTCTCTCTTCACAATTCTCTTGTACACTAAAGCCGGGGTTAGCTGAACGGATCAGAGGCCCCTAACCTCTCCACTGAACACAGGGAAACGAGACCTGCCAGCAGCATGGAGCTGCCGCCAACCCTCCATCCCTTGGCTTGCTGGCAGTCTGTGAGAGGCAGAGCCAAAGGACTCTACTATACTGTGGACACTGATGTAAGAGGCACTATACTGGGGACACTGATGTAAGAGGCACTGTACTAGGGACACTGATGCAAGAGGCACTGCGCTGGGGACACCTGATGTAAGAGGCTCTGCACTGGGGACACTGATGTAAGAGGCGCTGCACTGGGGACACTGATGTAAGAGGCGCTGCACTGGGGACACTGATGTAAAAGGCACTGTACTGGGGACACTGATGTAAGAGGCACTGCACTGGGGACACTGATTTGAGAGGCACTGCACTGGGGACACCTGATGTAAGAGGCACTGCACTGGGGACACCTGATGTAAGAGGCACTCCACTAGGGACGCCTGATGTAAGGAGGGACTCTGCTGGGGATGCCTGATGTAAGGAGAGACTCTGCTGGGGACGCCTGATGTAAGGAGGGACTCTGCTGGGGACACCTGATGTAAGGAGGGACTCTGCTGGGGACACCTGATGTTCGTCAGTTTTTGTGTTTCGTCCGGCAAGGGAACACCTAGTGGGAGTCAGGTTCTCTTAGGTGCTGTCCTGAGAGGCCAGACTGCCTACCCCACCATATTTTTTTGCCTCCAGAGAGTCTGCCCCTCCCATGCCACACCAAGGGTAGCTGGTAAGTGGTTTCCTTCCTCCTCTTCAGCTTAGAGAGAGCTCAACTGTTTCTGGAGCCGCTCCTAGGCGGCGGCAGCCATTCGCGAGGTTGCCCAGCATGTCAGTGTTACAGGCCACCTCGATCTTTTTGATATAGAGACTCGGTCAGCCTAAATGAGGTATCCGGCAAGGCGCGGCACCGGGGAACAGGCGCATCGTCATATTCGCCGGAAATTTCGCAGGGGGAGAGGGGAGGAGTGGTCCTGGTGCCTATATTCAGGAATTCATCGGCGGCGCTGGGCATTAACAATATGTCTGGTGGAAATCCAATACAGCTGACCATCCAAATAACACCATTCCTACAGTAAAGCATGGAGGTGGTAATATCCTGTTATGGGGGTGTTTCTCTGCAGCAGGGTCTGGAGCACTTGTAAGGATAGAAAGAAAAATGGATGGGGCAAAATTCCATAAAATTCTTGAGGAAAATCTGCTGCCTTCTGCCAGAAAGTTGTCAATGGGGAAAAGGTTTACCTTCCGACATGACAATTACCCAAAGCACATAACAAAAATGACCACACAGTGGTTTAAGGAAAAAAAGATGAATGTCCTTGCATGGCCTAGTCAGAGCCCAGACTTAAACCCCATTAAAAATCTGTGGAGTGACTTGAAGACTGCTATCCACAAACAGTCACCATCAAGTTTAACTCAACTTCAGCAGTTCTGCAAAGAAGAGAGGGCAAATAATGAGAAGTCTTGATGTGCAAGGTTAGTAGAGACATATCCCAACAGAATAAAGGCTGTAATTAAAGCAAAACATGGTCCAACAAAATACTGACATAAGGAGGTGATCCTTTTTCCAACTTAGTAATTCTGTTTTTGATTTTTTTTTTTCCTGACATGTTGGTGTTTTATCTTTCACTTGGATGTTATAAGTTGCACTAGTAAATACAGCTGAATAAAACAAAAACTCTGTGTGTATTGCTTTTTTAATGATTTAACAAATTTATACTTTTTTTGTAAGGTATCCTTCTAATTTTCTACAGTGGTTATGCTGCATCAAAAAAATTCCTTTCTATGTCTACTTAATCGCACCTTATATGGTGAGTTGGTGTTCTTCAAAATTGCATTCCTCCCTTGGTTGTTTTAATTTTTCTTTAGCTAGAACAAAAGTCATAGCAGCTTCAAGTGGTTGTCATTTTTTTAAATGGGCAAATCTTTTGGAGTTATGCACAATTGTGGTTAGACCAGACCTGACCAGATCTAACTGATCACATCACTGTCTGTACTGTAGATTGGGACCCCTAACCTTTGCTTGCTGCAAATGTGAGATAAATGTGGAAAACATGCAGGCACTGACGTTCTCTGGAGTATGGTATGTGCCCATTACCTAAATAGAATGTACCTTGGGGGAATGTGTCACTTCAGGTGTTTAATGACTTCTGAGTGTGAAAAAGGGATGCTAGAGACTCATGACAGTTCACAGAAGGATATATATTATCTTACAAGGGCGTAATAGTTTTAGGGCAGGCCATTAGGCAAGACAAATTGATTCAAAATGTTGACACAACAGCACTGAGGGGTAGCAGAGAATAGAGACCCCCCTCATTATGAGGGCCCCACCCTAAGTCTTCAAAGCCATTCACTTTAATGGTAGGTGATGCCGCGCAAATGCTTCCCCCTTTCCAACTGGGGAAATCTTCCTGCTAAATGACAAATTCCCAAAAAGAGCACAAAGGCCTAGTGCATTACCTTAAAAAAGATTTTATGAAAACAGAAAAAGCCAAAAAACATACTCCCAAAAGGCCATATGGCTACGAGTGTTCACCCTTGAAACGTGACAGCATGTGTGTCTGAACTTTGGTGATGCCTAGGTCTTGTACCTCTACATCTCAACATCATTGATAGTACTACTGTCTACTATGTTCAATACTTGCAGCCATATGGCCTTTTGTGAGTATGTTTTTGGTTTTGATAAAATCTTTTTCTAAAGTAATACACTAGGCCTTTGCACCCTCTTTTTTGGGTAATTTGTCGTTCAGTAGGCCAGTTTAAGCAGATTTTATTCCATTAAAAATCAGAATAAAAGGACGTTGCTGCCTCTCCTGACATTATGTAAAGGGAACGCAGTTTTGCCTTGAAGACCTGCTGGCTCAACATACAGTTGCTGTGGCTCCTGAAGAGTCTGAAGAACAAAAGAATCTAGCAGAATTGTAAGTATGCCCTCTATGCCAAGGATTCTCAACCAGGGTTCCTCCAGGGGATGCTAGGTGTTCCATAAGCAATCACAATTTCTGCCTCTCAAATTAGTTTCCACTGACACTGTCGATCTTTTTAGCTATCTATAAGGGGGGGAATTCCTCCCAATGACCACAAATGTAAGGAGCATTCTTCCCACTGACCACACACTAACGTATCATGAGTTGTAGATATAATCATTTTTAGCAGGGGTTCCCCGAGACCGGAAAGTTATTTCAAGGGTTCCTTTTTGTTGAAAAGGTTGAGAAAGACTGCTCTATGCATTTGAACTCACTGTATACCAAGTGTAATAGAACAATCTTCTGAATAATTACAATGCAGGCCTACATGTAAGTAAAGCCACATATGTTTGCTAGCAGGCAACTGAACACCGATTGACTGGCTAAAGGTTTGTGTTTAAGCCTATAAAGAAAGGGAGGGGAATGCAAGGAGGGCCACTTTTTATATCATAATTGCACACCCCGACCCCCCAGATAGGCTGACCTGGAGTTTGCATTTAGAAGTCCCAAAGTGTCAACCGATACAGTGGGTATCGAAAATAATTCACCCCCCCCCCCTTTAAAGTAATTACATTTTGTTGCTTTACACAGCCTGAAATGAAGAGAGACACACAGTTTTTGTTTTATCCAGCTGTATTTACTAGTGCAACTTATAGCATCCAAGTGAAAGATATAAGACCAACATGTCAGAAAAAAATAAAATAAATCAAAAACAGAATCACTGAGTTAGAAAAAGAATCACCCCCTTATTTCAGTAGTTTGTTGAACCATATTTTGCTTTAATTACAGCCTTTAGTCTGTTGGGATATGTCTCTACTAACTTTGCACATCTAGACTTTGCAATATTTGCCCTCTCTTCTTTGCAAAACTGCTCAAGTTCAGTTAAATTTGTTGGTGACCGTTTGTGGACTGCAGTCTTCAAGTCATTCCACAGATTTTCAATGAGGTTTAAGTCTGAGCTCTGACTAGGCCATGTAAAGACATTCACCCGTTTTCTCCTTCAACCACTGTGTGGTCATTTCTGCTTTGGATCTTTGTCATGTTAGAAGGTAAACCATCTTCCCATCAAATTTAACTGTACTTGAGCAGTTCTGCAAAGAAGAATGGGCAAATATTGCAAAGTGTAGATGTGCAAAGTTAGTAGAGACATATCCCAACAGACTAATGGGTGTAATTAAAGAAGTACAGCCAAAGTTCATTTGGCTGTAATTCTCCTGTGGATCACAGGATTGCAGTTCGTTTTGCACTTCTGTGACCCATTTTCAGCAGAGAGCGGACTGAAGGCCACTCTCTGCTGAAGTCAGAGTCGGTCCAGGTTCGGGCGTCATCACAACCATAAAGTTGGACCGGCACCTGGCTCAGCCTCTCAGCAAGCGGCTGAGAGCCTGAGACAGCTGCTCCCGCCCCCTCCACAGCCCAGCGCTCCAGTGAGCAAGGAGGGAGTAGAAAGCTGTGACTGATAGTCAGCAGCTCCCTTCTCACGGAGCTGTGAGAACCGAGTAATCGTCGGTTTTCGATCGCTTGGTTCTCAGTGTTAGAGGCGCAGGGGGACAGATGCAGCATTTGACCGATGCATCCACCTAGGTAAGTATGAATCTAAAAAATAGAAAAATACCCATACTTCTCTTTTAAAGGAAAATACTGACATTAGGGGGTGATCCTTTTTCCAACTCAATGATTCTGTGGTTGAATTATTTTATTTTTTCTGACATGTTGGTGTTATATCTTTCAGTTGCACTAGTAAATACAGATGGATAAAACAGAAACTGTGTCTGTCTTCATATCAGACTGCAAAGCAACAAAATGCGATTATTTTAAAAGGGGGGCGATTTTTTTCTATACCCACTGTATATGGTAATCATCTTAAGTGTGAGCATCATGTCTATTTAATCATTTATTTATTCATTTATTCATCAATTATTCCAGGGAAGTGTTAGCTTAACAAAACAATACTTGGAATATAATCCATTCTGCTGTATTTTTTCCTGTAAATCTGTGGGCTGAAAGTGTCTGTTGAGATGTGAAGTACCCACAGACGTCTTTGTCATCCTCTCATTCTGTCAACATGGACAGTTGAGCGTCAGTGTCTTTAAGTATATCTTTTCAGTACTAGAATGTAATTTCATTTTAGGGATTAGTTGTTTTCACTGCAAAAATGTTGGCGCAGATTTTTGGCAGGTTGCATCTTTGGCAGATAGTTTTTAATGTGATTTCAGCTCGGGTTTTGGTGTGATATTATAAATAATAATTTGTGTGAGCATAATACAGTTGGTAATAGCAGGACCGGATTAAGAGCGTCATGGGCCTGGTGCTGAGGATCTCTCTTTTGGTGGTATTTAAACACCACTGGGGTTTTCATTTTTTGCTAAACCTCAAAAAAAGACTGACATTCAAAAAAAAAAAAGTTTTTCTTAGTTTGTTATAACATTTTGCACATAAGTAATATTTCTTCTTCATTCATCTTCATCTTTCTTCTTCTTCTTCACTGCTAATGCTACACTGATAGGCGGCACTGATAGGCAGCACTGATGGGCACTGATAAGGTGGCACTCATGAGGCAGCACTGATGAGGCTGCACTGATGGGCACTGATGGGCGGAACTTATGGGCACTGAAAAGGTGGCACTGATGAGGCAGCACTGATGAGCTGCACTGATATGCAGCACTGATGAGCTGCACTGATAAGCAGCACTGATGGACACTGATAGGTGGCACTGGCATTGATAGGTGGCACTGATGAGCTGCACTGATAGGCGGCACTGACACTGATAGGTGGCACTGAAGAGCTGCACTGATAGGTGGCACTGGCACTGATAGGTAGCACTGATGAGCTGCACTGATAGGTGGCACTGATGAGCTGCACTAATGGACACTGATAGGTGGCATTGATAGGCCCTGCCCTCCCCAAGAGTTAACCAACTTCAGCCTGTACACTGAGCTGCGCAAAAAAAAGATAGCAACTGATCATCTGCCTGACTTCCCCAGCTCCATGCAGAGCTTACTTGCAGTTGTATAGTGCTTCCTTTATTTACACATTTTCTTCACCCTGTCAACATATAGCTATGTTTTATTCATTCACATTTTTTTTCTAGATTAATGCAATTTTTTGATCCTACACCATCCTATCTCTCATGGTTTGCATTGTGGTCGCCCGGCCTGGTCTCTGGCTGCTCCCTTTGTCCGGCCCAGGTCTATCCCGCCTCAGCTTCGGACCTGGCAATATGTTGGGGATCCCCTCTTTCACCATCGCATACACCCCCCTGTCCATGCATGAGCCGATAGACCATTCTCGTACTGAACTGTGAGTGCTAGACAATATATACAAAATTTAGGGAGGCGTATATTGCCCCCTTCTCTCTCCTTTGGCAGAGAGATGCATATAAGCAATATATTTGATGATTTTTTTTTTCTGTACTTACAGTGTAGTCCTGCATCCATACTCCTGATGAGTGAACACATTTCACGAAACGCGTAGAGTATACAATTTTGGGATGCCAAGACAGTTCAGATCATACTCTATAAATTCAACATGTAATTATGTGTTTATGTATATGTTATATCAGTTCATATATACATCTGGTAAATGTGTATTTATTCATTAGCAACACATTGTATATGGTTGTATTTACATTTGTAAACCATGTCATGTAGCTCTAGACCCAAGGGGCTGCATTAGACTAAATACAGGTTTTATCATGTATATACATTCCATACACTTGTTTTTTTCAGCAGTAGCACACCTCATCTAAAGTCCAACTTGTTTTCTTTTTTGTTCTAGTTCTGATCTTTGCCACTCTACAAAGCTAAAGAAAAAGTTTTTGGTTAGTCATACACTTTAACTACTTCAGCCCCGGAAGATTTTACCCCCTTTCTTACCAGAGCACTTTTTGCGATTCGGCACTGCATCACTTTAACTGACAATTGCGCAGTCGTGCAACGTTGCACCCAAACAAAATTGATGTCCTTTTTTTCCCACAAATAGAGCTTTCTTTTGGTGGTATTTGATCACCTCTGTGGTTTTTATTTTTTGCACTATAAACAAAAGAAGAGCGACAATTTTGAAAAAAAATGCATTATTTTTCACTTTTTGCTATAATAAATATCCCCCAAAAATATATAAAAAAACTTTTTTTTTTCCTCAGTTTAGGCCGTTATGTATTCTTCTACATATTTTTTGTAAAATATAAAAAAAAAAAAAAAAAAAAAGAATAGGCATAGGGGATAGTTTTATGGTATTTTTATTTTTATCAGTAATGGCGGCGATCTGCGATTTTTATTGGAACTGCGACATTATGGCGGACACATCGGACACTTTTGACACTATTTTAGGACCATTGGCATTTTTACAGTGATCAGAAATATACAGCTACATTTAAAAAAAAAAAAAAATATATATATATATATATATATATTTATATATTTATATTTATATATTTATATTTTACTATTTTGTCCAAATGAAAGCCCAATTTGTCCTGAAAAAAATAAGACATATTCCACCTAGATGTACAAAGTAGTTGTGATGATATGTATGGTTTTACTAACACAAAAAAAAAAAAATAAAAAAATAAAATCACAATAAGCATATATTGATTGGTTTCCGCAAAAGTTATAGCCTCTACAAAATAGGGGATAGTTTTATGGTATTTTTATTTTTAATTTTATTTTTATCAGTAATGGCGGCGGTTTGCGATTTTTATTGGAACTGCGACATTATGGCGGGCACATCGTACACTTTTGACACTATTTTAGGACCATTGGCATTTATACAGCAATCAGTGCTAAAAAAATTCACTGATTACTGTGTAAATGACACTGGCAGTGAAGGGGTTAACCACTAGGGGGCGATGAAGGGGTTAAGTGTGTCCTAGGGAGTGATTCTGACTGTGGGGGGGATGGACTTCAAGTCACATGACAGCAATCACTGCTCCTGATGACAGGGAGCAGTGATCTCTGTCATGACACAAGCCAGAATGGGGAAATGCCTTGTTTACATAGGTACTTCCCTGTTCTGAGGCTCCGTGACACGATCACCAGGAGACCTGTGAACATCGAGTCCGCCGGTCCCGCGGGCACGGTCACGCTGTACGCGGCGGCGCGCACGCGCCTTCTATCCCTGCCTTTTAAGGGGGACGTAAAGGTGCACCTGTTTGCCCATTGCTGCCATTGTACCGATTTATATCGGGGTGCAGCGGTTGGCAAGTGGTTAAACTCAGAAATTGATTGCTGCCAACTGTGCCAAATTTGCCTGGACAGTTCCACATGTTAGACCTCTGTCTTGATGATGCTTTCTCCCAAGTGATGTCCCAGGATCGCAGTGTCACTCAGATTTATTATGCATGCACAACTCAAATAAAAGTAAAATACAAAGCACCAGCATTGAAGAACCTGAAGCAGTACGACTGATCTGACTGCCTATGTGTATAAGCTCAGAGAGCCTGTTATACTGTGGAATTATCACAGACATTGGGATTGAAGGCTAATTGTCAACTATAGTCATGTGTCTCCAAATATCCAGGCAAGCTTTGTGCTCACTGGATGTGGCCTGAGAATTTCTGTAGCCATAGGTAGCCAGATTTTTGTTCAGTGCTGCCCAAAGTCACAAATCAAGGAATTTTTTTTATTTATTAAAGGGTATTTAATAAAAGGGACGACCCCCCTGCCAGAACACACTGGTCAGCGCTCTCAGCCTTTTCTGGGCATGCCCCTTCAACAGAAGCCGGACTGGCTGCCTTACGTACAGGCCGAATGTCAGCTGGTTTCTATTGAATTGACTGATAATGCCTGATTTTTGGCCCGTGAGTATGACCCTTAACCCCTTGGCGCTGAGCATACGCAAATATGCAGCCCTACTGGACTGGGCTTTTTTTTGTGGGGCGCATATTTCCGTCTCTGTCCCAGCACAGAGATCGGGGTTTTACCGAGAGCCCCCGGCTCCTTACTCTCGATTCCGAGTTATCTGATCGCTGTAATAGCCTTTAATTGGCTATCATAGTGATCATTCACTGTGAAGCACCCACCCCACCCCCCGTTTCTTTTTCTGAATGGAGGAGACAGATAGATTGTCTCTCGCTCTTTACTAGTGGAAAAAAAGAAACTGGGTACAAACAACAACTAACATACACATATGTTGTATTGCTGTGATTGTCAGGAGCAGGAGAATTTTATTTTGGGTTGTTCTTTGGTGGTAGGTTATGGTAGTAGCAAGAAATATAAAGCTACATTAAAAAAAAAAAAAAAATTTTTTACTATTTTGTCCAAATGAAAGCCCAATTTGTCCTGAAAAAAATAAGACATAATCCACCTAGATGCACAAAGTAGTTGTGATGATATGTATGGTTTTACTAACACATGTCAGAGTTGTAAAATTGTGTTCGGGAATTAACATTTGTTTTACTCTGAAGGGGTTAAGGCAGGGCATACAGTATGCATTTTATTTTTTCATTCATATAACAGGTTGAATGAAAGAAAATTTCTCAATGTTCAATGTGAATAATAAAATCCCTCTCTCTGTGGTATTGTATTCTGAAGGTAGAGAGCCTTCCCTGCCCTTAGAATACGATGATCAGTATTGCCGACTATAGCCAGCGGCACTGATCATTCAGGAAAAACCCAACAGGCTGCCCATACATGGATCAAACTTCGGACGGTCTCTGATGAACCTGCCAAATTTAAATCCATGTATGTCCGGCTTAAAGGGGTTTTTCCACCTTAATGCATCTTATGCATTTAAGGTGTAAAAACACCTGGCAGTCACCGCCCCCCCAGCCCCCCGTGTTTTACTTACCCGAGCCCCTTCATCTCCTCATTAGGGATGCGCTGTCCCTCTCTCCACAGGGTCCCGGCTCTTAATTGGATAGACTGATAGCAGCGCAGCCATTGGCTCCCACTCCTGTCAGTCAAATCCAATGCGGGCACCGGGGGGGGCGGGGCAGAGTCCGGCATTCGTGTCTGTGAACACAAATGCATGCTGGACTTGGGAGCGCGCCCACAAGGTAACCCCCTCGGGAGATCGCTTCTCTTAGGGGGTCATCTGATGCGGGGAGTAGCCGCGAGAGCTGCCGGGGGACCCCAGAAGACGATGTTCGGGGCCACTCTATGCAAAACGAACTGCACAGTGGAGCTAAGTTTGATATGTTTGTTATTTAAAAAAAAATAAAAAAGGATCCTTTACAATCACTTTAAGGGAAAATACAAAAAGTATCACCAGAACAGGAATAGAGGAAGTATTTTCCACCTTTCCCAAGGATTGCTGCCTAATAGGGGATGTACTTGTTTTGGAAATTCGCTATTTTATCCAAAATGAAACAAGTTTTAGCTATAGATGTACTTTTAATGTAAATTGTTAGAAACTTTCCCTTTCCAAGGTGTCCCCCTCACCCCATGTTACCAGCTCACTAACAATCACACTGCACTAATACCCCCAATATAACTCCACCAACAACTTCTAACTTTTATAGTTTATTCATACATAAATACCCTGGTCCTTAAAGTGTAACTCCACTTTTGTGAGAAAAAAAAAACATTTCCCAAACTTTTTTTACAAACCTTGTTGCAGATTTCTACCTTTTGCCAATCTGAAGAAATCACTGTGTGTTGTCTGTCTCTATGTGGGGAAGTGTATCTAATGGGAGTGCTTTCATAATTATCAACCAGCTGCAGCACCTGCAAAGCTCTAATAAGGAAAATTGCAGGGTGTGCATCCCTTTAGATGTGATTTCCTATTGGGAGTATCTCACCAAAAATGACATTTTTGTTGCAGGGGATGCCTGATATCTGACTTGTATCTTAGTGCTGACTTTTGGGAAAATCAATATATAATGGATTGAACCACTGAAGGAAACAATTATCAATGATTGCCTTCAAAAAGTTGCCAACATCCCGAGTTAATGGAAAGAAAATAAGACCCCTAAGTTAGGGAACCTATGTACCCCCCAGTATGATGTAGGCGAACTAAACATGAATTAGATAAAAAATATTTTCTTTATTTGAGAAATCATAAAAACAGGATACATTTAACAGGAATATTTATACAATAAAATTTGCTGTCCTATAATGAATATTGTATACTTCTATTCATAGAATATTTTCTCTAGAAGCCTGACATGTTTCAGGACGATGTCCCTTCTTCAAAGGCGTATTGCAGAGAGAAAAATCGCATATATAGGAGATACATTCTGAAATAACAAATGAAAACAGTTTGCACAGAGGAAACAGTGGATCACAAGGGTTTAGTAACCCAACAAGTCATCATGTCCACCATACATACCAACAAGAAGTCTTCAAAATAGAAAGATGCATATATGACTGCACCCCAACCTACAATTTGGCATAGGGTAGCAGATTAAATCTTTTTTAAAAGAGAAACGCACTGGTTGTCAGCTGATCAGCCAGTGTGAGATAGAGGCTGCCCACCGGCTTCAGAAATGGCCTCGCAAAGGCCCCCCAAAAACAGGAAGGACAACCCTGTTGGATCCCAGATTGCCCTTTAGGAAGAGAAAAAATATGTATAAGCTTGTGAGTAATTTTCTCAAAATAGCTATCAATTTGCATATATCCCATATATCTTTTATTATCCCCTCACCCAAAAAGAAAGGGGGGGGGGGACCATTTTATACATTTATGCAATGGAAAAATAATAATTACATATAGATTTGGTCAATTAATCACAGCAGTACACCATTAGTCAGGTAGGTATACAGCCGGCAAGTAAAAAGAGTGTGACAAGATATGCTTAATTTTATCTCTTAGGGAGATATCACTGAGCGGTAAGACATACAATTCAAAAGGAAGGGGATTTTTTGATCTTACTTACTTAATAAGTGTGAGGATGGTATTTAGGCAGCTGGAACAAAAAAACGTCCGGGGGGTTGGATGGTGAAGCAGCACACTGGGCAGGACGCCGAGACACGGCTTAAATAGCCGCCGGCGCCTGCGCAGTGAGATTCCAACCCGAGGTGTCAGCAGAGGAAGGAATATCACTTCTGCAGTGTGCGCATGCGTCGAATGGAGCGACGCATAGAGGGAAGGCGGATATCCGGAGATCCTCGAAGAGAGGAAGCCCCGGAGTCACGCCGTCCCAGGAGGTGATGTCATTGCGCATAGTACAGCGCATGACAGCATCCTGTCAGACTAATACTTGTTGGGATAGAAAAACACATTTAAAGAAGAAAAGGGGAAGCAATCGTGTGAACAAAAGGAGGAAAGGAAAAAGGAAAAACGAAAGGAGGAGAAAAGAAGAAGGGAATGGAGAGAGGAGAATAAAATTAAAATTAAATAAAAATACAAAAGAAAAAAGAAGAAAGAAAATTGGAAATAAAATAAAATAAAATAAAAATAAGAATAAAGAAAAAAAAAAAAAAAGAAAGAGAAAAATAAATAAATAAATAAAAGTAAAAGTAAATAAAAATAATAATAATAAAATAAAAATTAAAAATTAAATTGAGGAGGAGGATGAGAGAGAAAAGAAAAAAGAGAGTGAGTTAGGTTAAAGGGGAGATGGGAGAAAAAATGAAAAATAAAAAGTAAAAAATATGTGAAAAATATAAGATAAAAATAAATGAATTGAAATAAATATAAAATAAAATAAAGAATAATAAAAAACAAAAAATAATAAAGAATATGAAATTGAGAAAATGTAAAAATATATGTGTGAAGTATAAATATAAAAATATATATGAGAAATCATGAAGATTAGAATAAAAATACCTTCCATTAGATTTATCGACCTTACGAGGGGGAAATATATGAAGGAGTGTGTATATGTATATTTTTATATGTTCAAAGAACAGGAACGGGGGGGGGGGAAAAGGAGACAGGGTGTCCAAAAGGGGCCCCAGGGGACGGTCTGCATGACGCCCCCCCAGAAAAAGTGCTGGGAGAGCGTCATGCAGATCAACCCCACCAACGCACGAACACACCGACATAACAGGCCCGGTTAAACGGACGAGTCTGCAGTGTAAAAAAGTGCCACGCCGTCATCCAAGGATGGTTCGACGTGGCTCACGTGCGCCGGGCGAGGACAGATCCAAAGCCATGCAGCCACAAAAATGATTGGGAAAATCAAGGAGCCAATCACACAAGCAGGAAATGTTTCTGGGGGGCGTTCTGTACACATTCTGTGTACAGAACACCTCCAGGTAGCCATATTGCATTTTACAGAAAATTACAGAGCTGCAGATTGAAAAGGAAAGGTCATTTTTAATAACATTTAATTACAATATGATTTGAGTTGCAGTTGTATATGCTAAATTATTTTTTATTTATATGCTAATTTTTCCCCCACAAAAGTGGAGTTACCCTTTAAATATTCATGAATAAATACTACATCAAAGACGTGGTTTATACTGATAAAACTAGATTTATCTTTATCATAACAATTACAATGCTATGACCTTCTTAAATGGGCAGTCCTGTGTCCCTTCCCCATTTCTTTGTTCTGTAAAAACAGATTGAGTAAAAAATGTTAATTTTTAGGCGGATCAAAGATGTTACAAAATTCACAGTGTTAAATTCCTGTTTTGTGAAAGGTTTGAGTGATTAAGATAACAACCCCAATGCCTGAGGCTCTAAAATGACAGAAATATTCTACTATACATGCTGACATGCCGTTCAGTGACTTGATCGTTGCATTTTTCAGTTTTAGTCTATTTTTTCTTTCTTTACTTTTCCCTTTACCCAAGAGAAGTTACATAACATTAGGGCTTCATTCACGCAGCCGTAAAAAAACGCATATACAAGTGTAATGGGACAGATTAACAATCATCCATCAAACTTTCACTTTTTAATACTTGGTTGCAAATCCTTTGCAGTCACTTACAGCCTGAAGTCTGGAACGCATAGACATCACCAGACGCTGGGTTTCATCCCTGGTGATGCTCTGCTAGGCCTCTACTACAACTGTCTTCAGTTCCTGCTTGTTCTTGGGGCATTTTCCCTTCAGTTTTGTCTTCAGCAAGTGAAATGCATGCTCAATCGGATTCAGGTCAGGTGATTGACTTGGCCATTGCATAACATTCCACTTCTCTCCCTTAAAAATCTCTTTGGTTGCTTTCGCAGTATGCTTTCGGTCATTGTTCATCTGCACTGTGAAGCGCCGTCCAATGAGTTCTGAAGCATTTTGCCTAATATGAGCACATAATATTGCCCGAAACACTTCAGAATTCATCCTGCTGCTTTTGTCAGCAGTCTTGTTGTTTACAGGAGATGGTCAGAGACTATGGGCATACTACAGGAGACGGTCAGAGACTGCGGGCATACTACAGGAGACGGTCAGAGACTGCGGGCATACTACAGGAGACGGTCAGAGACTGCGGGCATACTACAGGAGACAGTCAGAGACTGCGGGCATACTACAGGAGACGGTCAGAGACTGCGGGCATACTACAGGAGACGGTCAGAGACTGCGGGCATACTACAGGAGACGGTCAGAGACTGAAGGCATACAACAGGAGATGGTCAGGGTCAGAGACTGCAGTTCCTATGGATGGCAGAAGATAATGGTCGTCTGGCCCTCTCACCTGACCCAGCGATACAGCAACAACGGTCCTCTGATCAGGAGTCAGCTCACTCTGGGTTGCCCGTGGTGACTCCGCTGGGTAGCGCCCAGATCTGTATTCTGGCAATGACTCTATTCCTTTCTTCACCAGGGATGGTGCTAGGCTGTGTGGCTTTCTCTCTGGCGCAGTGCAGTGGGGTTCTTGCTCTCTGATGGTGTTCCCTCAGCGCAATTCTCTCCCCCTGGAGTCCTGGGTGCACTTTCCTGAATGCTTTCCCGGGCTCCTAGCTCTCTCTCTCTCTCCCACCTATTCAGCTGGGCATGCTGGGGGCTGCAGTTTCAGGGTTACAATGGGCCTGGAAGTCCTTGGGACTACATGTCCCACAATCCTCTTCTCTGCTATTTTTATCATATTTCTTCCCTGGCGAATATGAGGAGGGGGAAGAAACATGGTGGGCGGCTGTGCTGGCAAGCGCCACTCACGAGAACAGCAGCGCGAGGAGAGGGAGGGGGGGGAAAGAAGACCCCGCAGCTGCTCCCCCCCCCCACACAGAGACACAGGCTCTCCAATATCCTGCTGTTGCGCTCTCCTCCTCTGACAGGTGGAAGGAGGGGGGGATGGGCAGGGAACACAGAGAGCCCTCATCCCATTGCTAACAGTGGCGGCGGCACAGTCTCTCCTCCCAGTTGCTGGCGGTGAGAGCAAGCGGGATGGGGATCCGCAGCACCCACTACATGCTCTAGGCAAATTAGGCGACCGCGAGGCCCCTGTGAGTGCGAGACCTAAGGCGACCGCCTCATTTGCCTAATTAGAGAGCCGCCTCTGAGCCCCAGACCGAGGGAGGTTGACAGTTATTTTGTGTTTTTTCCATTTGCGAATAATCGCACCAACTGTTGTCACCCTCTCACCAAGCTGTTTGGCGATGGTCTTGTAGCTCATTCCAGCATTGTGTAGGTCTACAATCTTGTCCCTGACATCCTTGGACAGCTCTCTGGTCATGGCCATGGTGGGGAGAGTGGAATCTGATTGATTGATTGATTGCTTATGTGGACAGGTGTCTTTTATACAGGTAATAAGCTGAGATTAGGAGCACTCTCTTAAAGAGAGTGCTCCTAATCTCAGCTTGTTACCTGTATAAAAAAAGACATCTGGGAGCCAGAAATCTTGCTGATTGATAGGGGATCAAATACTTATTTCACTCAATGAAATGCAAATCAATTTATAACTTTTTTGAAATGCCTTTTTTTTGGATATTTTTGTTGTTATAAAATTATAGACTGATCATTTCTTTGTCAGTGGGCAAATGCACAAAATCAGCAAGGGATCAAATACCTTTTTCCCCTCACTGTATATACACTCACCAGCCACTTTATTATTAGGTACACCATGCTAGTACCGGGTTGGACCCCTTTTACCTTCAGAACTACCTTAATTCTTTGTGGCAATGATTCAACAAGGTGTTGAAAATATTCCTCAGAGATTTTGGTCCATATTGACATGATGGCATCACGCAGTTGCTGCAGATTTGTTGGTTGCACATCCATGATGCGAATCTCCCGTTCCACCACATCTCAAAGGTGCTCCATTGGATTGAGATCTGGTGATTGTGAAAGCCATTGGAGTTACAGAGTCTAATCTCGGGAGCGGCACTGCCAGAAAATATGTTTTCTTGTAGGCAATTTATCGGGGAAATGGCTGGTGTTGGTGCTTCAATCATCATGGCACCATGGCTGCTATGGTGTCAGGATGAAATAGTTCAACTCACCATAATGCAGAATTTTAGTCATGGAGGAGTGGAAGAGGACTCCAGTGACAACCTGTGAAGCTCTGGTGAACTCCATGCCCAAGGGCGTTAAGGCAGTGCTGGAAAATAATGGTGGCCACACAAAATATTGACACTGTGGGCCCAATTTGGACATTTTCACTTAGGGGGTGTACTCACTTTTGTTGCCAGCTGTTTAGACATTAATGGCTGTGTGTTGAGTTATTTTGAGGGGACAGAAAATTTACACTCACTACTTTACATTGTAGCAAAGTGTTATTTGTATTGAGAAGATTGTTGATTTATTTTATTTTTTTATTTTTTATAGGGTTGATTCATTTTGGAACTTTTATTGCATTTTATGCTTGTTTATAATATAAGCACTTTGCACATCTCTGTAATAACAATAAAAAGGTTGCAATATTTTTAAAAATGTGAAGCAAGACTTCCAACTGCATCCACACTGCCAGAAATGTATTGCAAATGCCTTATGAATCGCCCGTATTGTAGTTAGATAAGCGCTGGCGGCACATGCTGTTTTGGTAGGAATAATAATTATGATACTGTAGTAAAAAGGAATGTATGTGCAATCAATATGTAATACAGTAAAAGTAAAGACAGTGATCTGTGTTTTTATGTAGGCTTAATCACTATCCTGTAATGAGTGCTTGTGTACTGTACTGTATGTGAACTTTGTAGTTTTTTTTATGGATTGAAGTAACCTTTGCCTTTAATATTTTATAGGGTAGTAATTTTTAATAACACACATGCCAAAATGTCACAGTGGAGTTGATGGGGTTGAGAAATAGGCTGATCGGAGACATGGAGCTCTCACCTGCATGTCTGAGATTGTGGCAGATCAGGTTAGCTATACGGGCTGT
This sequence comes from Lithobates clamitans, assembly GCA_037952925.1. Taxonomy (NCBI): domain Eukaryota; kingdom Metazoa; phylum Chordata; class Amphibia; order Anura; family Ranidae; genus Lithobates; species Lithobates clamitans. The sequence goes on from JBBGZY010001091.1 coordinate 3,857,980, forward strand.
TCACGCCCTCCACATTCATTGTCCAATGTGAGTGACGTTTGAGGAGTAGGAGGGAGGACTGTATACAACACTAGATCCAATCCACCTGTCATTCCGTCTGCTGCCCATACACACCTGTATGCATCTGTGGGGCTCTGAATACAAACAACTGTCTGCACAGATTTCTGACTACAAGGCTATTAACTCCAGACAATTCCTTGGACGTTTCAGAACTCACAGGTATAGTATGTAAGCCAGTCTGAGCTTCTTAATGCATTGCAAGTTTTTGTAGGCAATTTTTTCTCATGATATGTTCTCTGTACAGACTCCCAAAGGATGGAGGAAGGGGTGACAGACCTGATGGAGTTAGCAGACTTCCAGTATAATGAGTGAGTATTGTACCCTGCAGCACTACCAACTATATTGACTCTGATAACCTGTGATAACCCTATATACTTGCACTGAGCAGGGTCAACACATTGTGCATTTCACCCGAACAGCAGTGGTACATTTTACCCTGAGCAGTACTGGTATATTGTGCCTTGAGCTCTGATAGTGCAATCTTCCCTGAGCTGTGATGGTATGTTCTGCCCTGAGCAGCTATGATACATGTACCCTGATCTGTGTTGGTTGGTTCTTCCATGAGCAGTGATGGCATAATCCACCATGAGCAGTAATGGTACATTTTTCCCCGAGCAGCACTGGTACATTTTTCCCTGAACAGTACTAGTACATTGTGCCTTAAGCTTGGACGGTGCAATCCTCCATGGGCTGTGATAGTGTGTTCTGCCCTGAGCAGCTATAATACATGTACCCTGATCTGTGATGGTGGATTCTGCTGCCCCCAAGCAGTGGTGGCATAATCCACCATGACCAGTAATGGTGCATTTTTCCCTGAGCAGTGATGACCCACTCTTCCTTGAGCACTGATGGCACACTTTACAATGAGCACTGATGGCACACTTTACAATGAGCACTGATGGCACACTTTACAATGAGCACTGATGGCACACTTTACAATGAGCACTGATGGCACACTTTACAATGAGCACTGATGGCACACTTTACAATGAGCACTGATGGCACACTTTACAATGAGCACTGATGGCACACTTTACAATGAGCACTGATGGCGCACTTTACAATGAGCACTGATGGCACACTTTACAATGAGCAGTAATGGCACACTTTACAATGAGCAGTAATGGCACACTTTACAATGAGCAGTAATGGCACACTACACTAAGCTGTGATGGAACATTCTACCCTGAGCTGTGATGGAACATTCTACCCTGAGCTGTGATGGAACATTCTACCCTGAGCTGTGATGGAACATTCTACCCTGAGCTGTGATGGAACATTCTACCCTGAGCTGTGATGGAACATTCTACCCTGAGCTGTGATGGAACATTCTGCCCTGAGCTGTGATGGAACATTCTGCCCTGAGCTGTGATGGAACATTCTGCCCTGAGCTGTGATGGAACATTCAGCCCTGAGCTGTGATGGAACATTCTGCCCCGAGCTGTGATGGAACATTCTGCCCCGAGCTGTGATGGAACATTCTGCCCCGAGCTGTGATGGAACATTCTGCCCCGAGCTGTGATGGAACATTCTGCCCCGAGCTGTGATGGCACATTCTGCCCCGAGCTGTGATGGCACATTCTGCCCCGAGCTGTGATGGCACATTCTGCCCTGAGCTGTGATGGCACATTCTGCCCTGAGCTGTGATGGCACATTCTGCCCTGAGCTGTGATGGCACATTCTGCCCTGAGCTGTGATGGCACATTCTGCCCTGAGCTGTGATGGCACATTCTGCCCTCTGCAGTAATGGCACCTTCTACCCTGAGCTATGATGGCACATTTTACCCTGAGCAGTAATGGCACACTCTTCCCTGAGTTGTGAAGGCACCTTTTTCCCTAAACAATAATAGCAAATTCTACTCTTAGGTGTGATAGCACATTCTATCCTGAACAGTAATGGCTACCCTGAGCAGTAATGGCACATTCTACCTTGAGCAGTAATGGTGTATTCTACTCTTAGGTGTGATGGCACATTTTACTCTGAACAGTAATGGCACATTTTACTTTGAGCAGCAATGGCACATTCTACTCTTAGGTGTGATGGTACATTCTACCTTGAGCAGTAATGGCACACTCTTCCCTGAGCTATGATGGCACCTTTTTTCCCTGAGCCGTAATAACACATTCTACTGCTGTGATGGAGCTTTTCACCCCGAATAGTGATGGCACATTCTGCCCTGAGCTGTGATGGTACATTTTGCCCCAAGCAATTATGTTTCGTTCTTCCCTGAGCTGTGATGGCAGACTTTGCCACCAGGGGAAATGGCACATACCACCTTGAACAGCGATGGCACATTTTTCCCTGAGTAGTATTGATACATTTTGCCCTGACCTGTGATGGTGCATGTAGCTCTGGACAGTGATGGTACATTCTACCTTGAGCTGTCAACGAACATTCTCTATAAGCCATTTTTCCCTGAGTTGTCATGGTGTATTCTGCTGCATGGAGAAGGGTGAAATCTCTGTCAGAAAGGTTTTTTTTTTTTATTCTGCATAGTGTGTCTGATTTCTCATCAGCCTAGCGCATGAACATTTTTCCAGCCCCAGTAACAGCACAATTGTTCATTGTATAATAGCTAATATCCATAGCTCGCTATGCATGCAGACACTGGGTCACCCGGGGTGACACAAGCCCAGTACATTCACACAGTGCTAGTGCTGTTGGAAGGATGATCAGATTTTTAGTCTGCCTCAACAATATCCAACATCAAATAGGTGGAAGGGTTAGACAGAATTTGCCATCACTGTTCAGTGAAGAATGTTCCATCACAACTTAGGGCAATACATATCATTGCAGCTCAAAGCAGAAATGCTCAAATGCCCAAAAAAAAACCATATGAACAAAGATGGCAAAAAAAAGCATCAAAATCGCCTGAAAATGCTCCAATGTGAATAGGGATTAAAGTGTGCATGGATGCTTTTAGTAATTTATGAATATTTATCCTCTTTGACGGTCCATCCAGTGTTGGGTTTGCTTGTGAGTAATTGATACGAGCATGTGTTTATTATGAGACTGGTACAAAACCTGTTCTTTTGTTGAGCATGTTGTGTAACAGGATTTCCAGTTGAAGTGGAAATGGTTTAAATGCATTTAACCCCTTATGGTAGTAACCAAGAGAGGGATTCATCTCTGCAGTTGCCCATTATACTGTAACTTGAGCTGAAGCTCCAGATTGCCATGTTATGATGGCCCCCTCAGGTGTAAATAATGCTGTAAGACAAATGCTTTCTAGCAGAGATACCCACCAAATGGCATAAATACCAGCAGAACAAGAAGCTCGGGGACAAGGGATAGTTTAAATAGAAACTCCTTTGATTTTTTTTTATGTTATGAGCGAATTATTTAGGATTTCCCAGGTAACAGTCTCCCAATAATTAAATGTGTATATAAAGCCTAACAACGCACTTCTCTTATTTCCTCCCATTTAATCTGTTTAGAATACCATTGAAAGCAAAGTGTTATATATGTTTGATCATTGCAAAAAATACCCGTTGGTCATGCCTGTCCTGTGCCCTCTGTACACTTCAGGTGTTATCCGAAAGAGTTCTCCTAGTTCTTATCCTGGACTAGAGATGGATTAGCTTTTATGTTGTAGGGATCTAAACTGGAAGTGGTTGAGTAATTTAGCAAAAGGCACTGGGCATGGCTGATACCACTCAGTCCACAAAAATGCTGTACAAAAGGGCATTTCTGGCAGATCAAGGTGGAACTAAACCCTCCTCTCCTTTACCTCCAAGGAAGCGTCCATTTTAGCCCCTGTTTGATTAGCAGCTGCAATGGAAGGAGCAGGATGGAAAATGTTTCTCGAATGAACAAAATTCTAACTGTGAATGTGGTTTTTGTTCACGAAAAATACTACTTCTTGTAATCTGGGATTTTGTTCAAATAGCAGGTCTGGGTGAGATTTTAAGGGCTTTCAGACAAAATTAGTTGACTTGATTACAACAAAGAATGACAAACAAACTTTCATTGGACATTCAACCGCAAATCGAACTATGTATAGCCAGCATTAGTTATGCAAATAGTGACTTTGTCTTAGAGTCCCGGCTGTCCACTCTCCCACTCTACTGTTTATTATAGATGTTCATCTCATTGAAGGGCCAACAGACAGAATCTAACATTCAGAACTTTTGTGTTTCATAAAGTACATTTCTTCATTCTTAAAAGTGGTGGACCATTTTACCCGGAACAAACCATCAATGTCTGTTCCTGGAAATTATGGACAGTTTTCAGCTTTCATGGCCGCTCTTGTGATTTGCATTACATTTGCCTGCTTCTGCCAAAGCTTCACAGGCACACTGATCTATCACGCAGCACCTTTAGCGTAACAGGCATTCCTTGCTGTTAATGTTTACCCCTTAATTACCGATTTAATCGGCTTTAATTTCTGAGTGAGCACATATTTTTATTATGCAATATTTAATTTTCTAGTTGTTACGTTTAATCATATAGTTTTCTATTTTAAGACCTTTGCTATTCCATATTGCAACAGGTGTAGAAATGTGTAGATTAGCCATTAGAGGGAGCTGTCATTGGCTTAGTGACTCTCATAGACTTGTATTAAAGGGGTTGTAAACCCTCACAGTTTTTCACCTCAATGCATTCTATGCACCGAGGTGAAAAACCTATTGTAGTGCACCAGACCACCCCCCCCCCCCCCCCGTTTTACTCACCTGAGCCCCTCGGTTCCCACGCCGGAGACGCGCAACCCTCTCTGGCCGGTGTCTCGGCTCTTGATCGGATAGATTGATAGCAGCGCAGTCAATCAAATCCATTGACGTGGGTGACGAGTCCTGCGGTCTGTGTCTATGGACACAGCCAGTGCCTTGCAAAAGTATTCACCCCCTTGGCATTTTTCGTGTTTTGTTGCCTCACAACCTGGAATTAACATGTATTGTTTGAGGATTTGCATCATTTAATTTACAGAACATGCCCACAACTTTGAAGATGTTTTTTTTTTTATTGTGAAGCAAACAACAAATAGGAAAAAATAACAGAAAAAGTTAATGCGCATAACTATTCACCCCCCTAAAGTCAATAGTTTTTAGAGCCACCATTTGCGGCTATCACAGCTCCAAGTCACTTTGGATAAGTCTCTATGAGCTTGCCACATCATACCACTAGGATTTTTGCCCATTCCTCCTTGCAATACTGCTCCAGCTCCTTCAAGTTTGCCCTTGTGAACAGCAACCTTTAAGTCGGACCACAGATTTTCTATTGGATTGAGGTCTGGGCTTTGACTAGGCCATTCCAACACATTTACATGTTTCCCCTTAAACCACTCAAGTGTTGCTTTAGCAGTGTGTTTGGGGTCATTGTCCTGCTGGAAAGTGAACCTCCGTCCTAGCCTCAAATCACACACAGAGTGGTACAGGTTTTGCTCAAGAATATCCCTGTATTTAGCACCATCCATCTTTCCCTCAACCCTGATCAGTTTCCCAGGGCTGACTGCTGAAAAACATCCCCACAGCATGATGCTGCCACCACCATTTTTCACTGTGGGTATGGTGTTCTTTGGGTGATGGGATGTGTTGGGATTGCCCAGACATAGCGTTTTCTTTGATGGCCAAAAAGTTCAATTTTAGTCTCATTAGACCAGAGCACCTTCCTCCATACATTTTGGGAGTCTCCCACATGCCTTTTCGCAAACTCAAAACATGCCATTTTGTTGTTTGCTTAAAGTAATGGCTTTCTTCTGGCCACTCTGCCATAAAGCCCAACTCTATGGAGCCTACGGCTTATTGTTGTCCTATGTACAGATACTCAAGTCTCTGCTGTGAAACTCTGCAGCTCCTCCATGGTTACCTTAGGTCTCTGTGCTGACTCTCTGATTAATGCCCTCCTTGCCCGGTCCGTGAGTTTTGGAGTCTCTTGGCAGGTTTGCTGCTGTGCCATGTTCTTTCCCTTTGGTTATGATAAATTTGATGGTGCTCCTAGGGATCATCAAAGATTTGCATATTTTTTTTTTTTTATAACCTAACCCGGACTTGTACTTCTCAACAACATTTTCCCCTTACTTGTTTGGAGAGTTCCTTGGTCTTCATGGCAGTGTTTGGTTAGTGGTGCCTCTTGCTTAGGTGTTGCAGCCTCTGGGGCTTTTCAAAAAAGCTGTGTATATGTAATGACAGATCATGAGATCCTTAGATTGCACACAAGTGAACATCATTTCACTAATTGTGTGACTTCTGAAGGTAATTGGCTGCACCAGGAGCTTTTTTGAGCTTAACAAAGGGGGTGAATACATACGCACTTGTCAATTATCAGTTTTTTTTATTTCTGAAAAATAGTTTTATGTATATTTTTTTTCTAATTTTAATTCACCAACTTAGACTATTGTGTTCTGATCCATCACATATAATTCAGATTAAAAAAAATTGAACTAAAGGCTATAATGTAACGAAATAGGTAAAAAGCCAAATATAGCTGTTTGCATTGAGTTAAGCACCAGATATTGGACATTTTTATAAAAAGATACTAATAAGAAGTTTACATGTTTCTGTTTGCTGTCAGTGCACCATCTCTGTTTTATTTAAGGTTATGCCAGAATATTATGCACAAAAAAAAAAAAAAAAAAAAATTAGAAGTGGTTACACAAGGGCATCTTTCCAGAATACTCAATAAGAATGAACTCCACAGAAAAAATGTGACCTGCTTTTTTAATTTACTGCCTTCGGGTGTCAAAGCTATTTGTGCACCTAGTACACTGAGTGATCATTCACTTAATGGCTGTGATGTGCACACTGTCCTAATAATGTGCAAGGGAAAGTTGTGTAGTGAGAAGTTGGTGGTGTGTTGAGCTGCACACTCCCAGACATACCTTCCAACCTTCTGAAATGGAGGAATACCTCTTAGCACAGATTATTAAGACAAAGTACACACCCTACCACAACCCTCCATTACTCACACCATAATAAACCGAAGTACGATAATATTCACTTAAAGCCTTGTTTATGCTTTAAAACGGGCCTTGTTCTGACCAGCCAATTGTTGTTTTAGCCTGACAATATTTGGAAAATTGGAAGATTTAAATGACTGTGAAATGGTAGGAGTATTGAATTAAAATTCAAGGAGGTCCAGTCTATAAAATTTTCTTCCAGCAAAGGTCAGAATCTAACATTTTGTGCTATGTTTCAGATCCTAGCATATAACAGTAATTTTTTGTCTAATAAAAAATAAGCAATTTACAATCTCCCTAGCATTTCATATATATATTTATATTATATGATATATTTAGTCAATTTTCCCCTTACATCCCATGTCCCCATCAGAATGCCCACTTACATCAGGTGTCCCCATCACAGTGCCCCCTTCATTGGATGTCGCCATCACAGTGCCTCCTTTTATTGGGTGGTACCATCATTGTGCCCCCTTACATTGGGTGTCCCCTTCAGAGTGCCCCCTTATATTGGGTGTCACCATCACAGTGCCCCCTTACATCAGGTATCCACATCATAGTGCCCCCTTACATCAGTGTCTGCACCACAGTTCTACCTTACATTGGGTGTCCCCATCACAGTGCCATTTTATAATGGGTTTCGCCATCACAGTGCCCCATTACATCGGGATGCCGTATCACAGTGCCCCTTATATCGGGTTTCGCCCTCACAGTCCCCTCTTACATCGGTGTTCCTGTCAGAGTGCCCCCTTACTTGAGATGTTCCCATCACAGTGTCACCTTACATCGGATGTCCCCATCATAGTGCCCCCTACATCAGATATCCCCATCACAGTGCCCTCTTACATCGAATGTCCCCCCATCACAGTGCCCCCTTACATCAGGTAACTCCACCACAGTATCTCCTTACATCAGGTGCCCCCACCACAGTGCCTCCTTACATCAGGTGTCCCCATCTCAGTGCCTCCTACATCAAGTTTCCCCATCACAGCCCCCCCCCCCCAACCTTCCAATGCTGCATGGTCCTCTTGGGATACTGGATATGGGGTACACATGTGACATTTATCGTTAGTACACCAGCGATCCTAGCATCAAATGACTGCAGAGGTAGTATGGGTGGGTGAAATGCGCTGGTAAATAGATGGCTAAAGGTCTGGGTAGGAGTGTCACTCAGTCCAGACCACAGTCCTCCATTTAGTAATGTCTGATTTATGGGCACCCTGTGAGTGGTATAATACAATCATTATACATAAAACTCTGGCTGATTTACTAGCTTAGAGTATTTAATATACTACAAGGTGAGTGATAAGCACACCAACTTTTTTGGTCCTTTGTGGAAAGGGACTTATATTTCTAGGGCTAAGCTCTTCAGATCCAGTATGCGTTCACATTCCAGATGATGACCTGATGGTGCCTTCCGGGGACAGCACAGTTAAGTGACTGGCAGCGAGTACAGGTTGCAAGTTTGGCATGTAACAGAATGTCACCCAGCTGCTTCTGATTCCTGATAAGATCAAGCTGGAGAAAATCAGTTCATGTTGTACTCCCTGTCCATTGATCCCCCTCCTCCCTCTCTGGTATATTATAGTCACCACTGTTCTACTGTACCGTGCCTGCGTCACACACAGGAGCAGACTGGCGAATTCTGGCCAGACATTCTGGACAAAGCTGGATATGGGAGCTGACTGCACAATGCTCGCATAATAATATATGTAATAAGAGAATAAACACGTTGTATTTAATAGAGGGTGTGAACACCTGGCAGTAAAAGAATCTAATTTACATTTATGTTACGTGTTGTGCAAGTAAGTAATCTAAGAGTAGTTATATTGTAGTAAGGATTCCAAGTTCCCAAGATCTGCAAGGACAAAGATACCTTGGTCATACTATCTGGGCATGCTGGGACCTGTAGTTACACACAGGCAGGAGAGCACACGGTGGACCTGTTGTAGTATGGGTAAAAATGTAAAGGTGAAGCAATTATTTCCCCTCCTGTAAGAGGGTGGCGCTACGTTCATTCTTAATGTTCCCACTGTATGTAGGAACGTAGCCACCCTCCATTTCTCGCTAGTTGGACTATGAACTATGGACTATGGGATTTGTAGTGAGCATAGAGCAGTGCACGTGACCAAAATTGACATGCACTGCTCGATCCAAGGAAACAAGTGAGGGGGAAAAGTAAAGTTTTGGGCGGTCACGGAGGACATTACAAGGAGGCAGAAAAATGCAGGAAGAAATGATTTCATAAAAAATAGATTACAGGCCATTACTTGAATGTGTATGGATTATCTTTGGGAGAATAAGGATATTGTTTTGTGTTACTTTAGGGTACCAGATTTTTAAAAAAAAAGTTAATGTAGAAATAAACCTGGAAAAAACACTCATCTACATCTGTCCGCAAACAAGTAGCCACCGGTAAAGTAGAACTTAACCTATTACTTGAGCCTGTCAGTTCATTTCCTATTCTCACCCCCAGGTAGGTAAACTCGTCCACCCACTTTAAAGGGGTTCCTGTATGTATCTGGGGCATTGACTGGCAGAGGGGAAAAAGGACCGATTTATTCCAATTTATTCAGATGCCCGAAAAATGGTCAAATTTGTCAGACACTGCCAGGGCTGCTCTTAGGGAGTCAGAGGCGTCTGCTAAATAGAGGATCAAGTCATCAGCATATAAAGAGATCTACTCTATCACTGGGCCCACCTGTAGTCCTTTAACTGATTTGTCTGCTCTAAGAAGGATGGCTAGAGGCTTAAGTGCTAAGGCGAACAGGGCCGGGTAGAGCAGGCATCCTTGTCTTGTACCTCTCCCTAGCATAAACACACCTGAAAGGACCCCATTAGTGCGGATACGGGCTTTGGGTTGGGCATACAGCAGTTGGAGCCAGGTCAGGAATTTAGGCCCGAATCCAAATTTGGAAAGAACCGCCCAAAAGTAGCCCCACTCGACCGAATCGAAAGCCTTCTCAGCGTCGAGTGAGGCCACAACCCCCGGTTTATCAGAAGAGGCAACCGCTATATGTGTGTGTAGCCGACTGATATTTATGTCTGTTCCCCTGCCAGGCATGAATCCTGTCTGGTCTAGATGTATCAGGGCCGTAATTACTGTATTTAGTCTATTAGCCAGAATTTTAGAGAGAATTTGTGTGTCCACATTAGGGAGGGAAATGGGGCGGTAGGAGGAGCATAGAGTCGGGTCTTTTCCTGGCTTGGGGATAACTACTATTACTGCCTCATGCATGGAGTCAGGAAGGTGGCCCTCCTCAAAGGACTTAGTTAATAGGGATTGAAGTCTAGGGGCCAGTTGTTCTGCATACATTTTATAAAATTCCACTGGGAAACCATCCGGTCCCGGTGTCTTACCTGTTTGCATCATTTTAAGTGCCTTCTGGATTTCTTCAATTTTAATAGGGGCATCTAATTTGTTGGCTTAAGTTGGGGTGAGGGTCGGTATATCAATATCCTCAAGATAGGCTAGCAATTCCTCCGTGTCATAGGCAACTTGGGAGCTATATAGTGTTTGGTAGTATGAGGCAAATTCACGGTTAATTCCCTCAGGCGTGGAGATGAAGGAGCCGTCAGTAGCCTGAATCTGACCTATGGTCATACCCGCTGATTGCTCCTTGGAGAGCCAGGCCAGCAGGTGACCAGTCCTCTCCCCCTGTTCAAATATCCTCTGCATTTGATGGAGGAGTCTCTTCTGCATCAGAGTTGTCCTCAACAGAAGAACCTCTCCCAGAAGGGATTGCAGTCTGGCATAAGTCTGTGGATCTGGGGATCTAACGTATAAAGCCTCCTGTCTCTGTGCTTCTACTTCAAGGGTTGCGAGACCTGTTCTACGTATCAGACGGACTTGCCCTATAATGGTCTGATACTGTCCCCTGGAGTATGCCTTAAAAGCGTCCCAGACTGAGGAGGCCGAGGCTGAGTCAGGATTTATCCTCCAATATGACTCCAGCTCGTCCTTGTATTTCGGTTCCACGTCAGCATCTGAGACCCAGTATCTAGGCAGTCGCCAAAGCTTATCTGATAGGGCCATTGAGGTATCTAGTTCCAGGAGAACCAGAGCGTGGTCCGAAATACCCCGGGGAAGGATTGCGATATCCCCAACCCTAGGTAGAACTGATCCTTCCGCATAGACCAGGTAAATGCGGGAGAAGGTTCTGTGAGAGGCGGAGTGGCATGTGTATGCTCTGGCCTGGGGGTATTTTCATCTCCAAATATAATATAGACCGTAGGTGTCCGCCCAGTCAGCAAGCCCCTGTCGGGTCGTACCAGAAGGAAGAAGTCTATCTAGTCTGCATCAGGAACCAGATTAAAGTCTCCTAGTATAAGTAAATTTTCAGTGGCAAATTCAGCTATTTTGGCAGTTATTTGTTTCAATACTTGAAGGGAGGCCGGGGGAGGGAGGTATAGGCCTACAATTACCCATGTATAATAATGCATGCATCACCACACACCTACCCTCCGGGTCTAGAGCCAAATCGAGGAGTCTGAAGGGGAGGGTTTTTAGAATTAAAATGCTTACCCCTCTGGAAAATGTAGAGTGGGTGGAGTGGTAGTGGTAACCCACCCACTTTTTTTTTTTAAACTAAAGGTCTTTTTCCCCACTAGGTGGGTCTCCTGGAACACACATATGTGAGGGTGGTAGGTTTTAACAAATTGGAATACCAGGGAGCGTTTAATAGGAGAATTTAGGCCTCTCGTGTTCCAGGAAAGTATCTTAAAGGGAGGACATTTATACTGTCCAGAAATGATGAAGAATGATAGGTGTGGGTCAGATTTCCCCCATCAGAGCGTCTAGGCCCGGAAGGGCACACAGGAGACATTAGCCACCATTTAAAATTAGTCAAAGCAATCACCAGCAGTACTGTCATAAACCATAAAAACAATAAAAAAAAAAAAAAAAAGGCAACGGCAGTCCAACGTAACCAACTATTCCCTCCCCCCACCCCGCCCATCCCCCAACCCAGCAGGAGGGCTTCCATCCCCAAACATAGGTCGGCCTTCCAGCCTAACATGAGGGCCATGTGCAAGAGGCGCTTAGCCTCCCACTTCAGACTTGGCTGAAAAACAGACAAACATTCTACAGTCCGGCAAGGATATAAAGTGTAGATCTCCTGGATCCCCGGGGGCACATGCTTCAGAACACGGGGATACATAACATAACCATCAACCCCGAAACCATGAAAATTATTGACTCATTACAGTTGTATGTCCTGTCCCTTCTGTGAGTGATATATCCAAGTATTTGTGGAGAGAGTAGTCCCATTCTCTATCACCCTTGTTTCTCTCCCCTTGGTTTAGTATAGGGGGGGAAAGGGGGGGGGGGGAGTAGGAAAGAAGGGGTATTCCTTCCAGGCATCTCTGTAGCAGCAGGGTTTCTCCAGGGAGGAGCAAGATAGGAGAACTGTCGTAAGAAACATTGGAAGACTGTACCCCCAAGAAATACTATCTTTTGCAAGTTATTCAGTTTCTCTAAGGAGTCAACATCATGGTGAAAGGTATGCTTACTCTGGCTGTAAGTGCAGGATTCCTAGGGAGTGTAATAGTGGGAGTAAACACTTCCCATCCCACAGTTTTGAACTGCCGCTCCGTAGCTCAACCAGGGAAGGAAAGGAGTAGTCCCTACGCCATTTTGAGACTTCTTCCGCCCGGGTGTTTCCCCGGGTAGGAACATACAAGGAGAACAAAAAACCACGTGGGAACAGCCATTACATAAAGGGGTGGGCTACACAGGCCAGCGACTAGAAGCTCACAACCCCATATAGTTCAGCAGTGTTTCTGCTTCACTCAACAGTGGTATTCAACAAGGGTAATGTCACAGTTCAGGAGGGTATACAACGATGTTCAAAAGAACACTGGGCCAATGCATAAAGGACAGCATACCTGAGAGGATCTAGTTGGGGAGTGGTTCAGCCCATGCTGCAGCCTCTCTGGGTGAGGTGAAAAACTGAATCCTCTCCCCGTCCTGGACTCTCAGCCTGGCTGGAAAGAGCATACTGTACTTTACTCCCTTCTGACGTAGCAGGACTCTGACATGATCGAAAGCTTTCCGTTGGCGCTGGGTCTCCACCGTGTAGTCCGGGAATATGAGGAGTTTTGCGTTCTCAAATTTAAGATCACCTTGCTGTCTATCCGCCCGCAGCACTATGTCACGGTCCCAGTAATGTAACAGTTTAAATATGAAAGTGCACGGGGGGGCTCCCTGAGGACCCCTTGACGCCGGGATACGATGGGCCCTTTCGATAAAGTGGGGAGAGAACTTAGCTCTGGGCAATAAGGATGGTAGTAGCCCCTCCATGAATTCGACCGGATCATTACCTTCAGCGCCTTCAGGAAGGCTGAGAACTCGCAGGTTATTACGCCTGTTCCGGTTCTCGGCATCTTCGGCTCTTATTTCCAGGTTTTTGACTTTTCATTTTAGGGCCTGAATGTCTGTATGGTGTTCCCTCTGAACGTCCTTCGTCTCAGAGACCCGGCGCTCTACTTCCGCCACTCGGTCGTGGAATTTGTCCATGTCCCTACGGATAAGAGCCGTTTCAGTCTGCACATGGTCAATTTTCGTGGTCAGCATGGCCTGGAATGTTGTGATTGATAGCAATAGGGCGTCAAAGGCCGCCGAGTCGGCCTGAATGACTCCGTCAGGCGGGGGTTCTGTCTGAGTCTCCTTGCGATGGGCCACGTGTACTTTAGGCCACAGTGCAGGACGGGTACTCACAGGGTTCACGGTGTTCCTCTTTTGGCCATATCTTCTGCCCACTGGCATCGCCCGAACCCCCCGCAGAGACTGCGCTGAAGGACAGCTATGTTTTAGTCCTCTAACACCAGGATTAAGGCAGGATAAAGAGCCAGAGATGGGAGCTCAGCTAACACATGTCTGCTCCCAGCGCCATCTTGGACACGCCCCCCCCCTCCATTCTACTTTTACATGTTCTTTCAAATTCACTTGGGCCGATGACCAGATAAAATACCCAGGAATCAAGTGACTTCTAGTTACTTTGACATATATTCAGCTAATTATATTCACACTATCCATAATCTAAAAGCTAAAATAATGTCCTGGACCCAACAAAAAACATACAGTTAGGTCCATATATATTTGGACACAGGCAGAATTTTAGATTATTTCAGGTATTTAAAAAAACCATAATAAATCTATAGTTATATAATTGATATGGGCTGAAAGTGCACACTCTCAGGTTTAATTTGAGGGTATGCACATCCAAATTGGAGGAAGGGTTTAGGAATTAAACCTGTTAAGAATAGCCATCCCTACTTTTTCAAAGGACCAAAAGTAATTGGACAATTAAATGAAAAGCTGTTTCATGGCCAGGTGTGGGCTACTCCTTCCGTATTTGTTCATCAGTTAAGCAGGAAAAAGGTCTGGAGTTGATTCTAAATGTGGTATTTGCATTTGGAATCTATTGCTGTGAACCTACATCATGCATTCAAAAGGAGCTGTCCATGCAAGTGAAACAGGCCATTGTAAGGCTTCAAAAACGAAACAAATCGATAGCAGAAACATTAGGAGTGGCCAAATCAACAGAAAAAAAAAAACGCACTAGTGAGCTCAGCAACATAAAAAGGCCTGGACGTCCACGAAAGAAAACAGTGGTGGATGATCACAGGATCCTCTCTATGGTAAAGAAAAACCCATTCACAACATCCAGACAAGTGAAGTACACTCCAGGAGGTGGGAGTATCATTGTCAGTCTTCAATTAAGAGAAGACCTCACAAGAGCAAATACAGAGGGTTCACAACAAGGTGCAAGCTATTCATAAGCCCAAAGAATAGAAAAGCCAGATTAGACTTTGCCAAAAAACATCTAAAAAAAGCAGAACCAGTTCTGGAAAAGCATTCTTTGGATGGATGAAACAAAGATTAATCTGTACCAGAATGATGAGAAGAAAAATGTGTGGAGAAGGCTTGGAACAGCTCATGAGCCAAAGCACACAACGTCATTTGTAAAACATGGTGAACGCAGTGTAATGGCATGGGCATGCATGGCTTCCAGGCGCACTGAGTCATTGGTGTTTACTGATGATGTGACAGAAGACAGAAGCAGCCGGATGAATTCTGCAGTGTTTAGCGTTATACTGTCAGCCCAGATTCAGCCAAATGCAGCAAAGTTGATTGGACGGCGCTTCACAGTACAGATAGACAATATCCAAAACACACTGCAAAAGCAACCCAGGAGCTTTTGGAGGAAAAGAAGTGGAATATTCTGCAATGGCTGAGTCAGTCACCTGATCTCAACCCAATTGAGCATGCATTTCACTTGCTGAAGGCAAAACTAAAAGGCAGAAAAACCCACAAACAACAAACAACTGAAGACAGCTGCAGTAAGACCCTGGCAAAGCATCAGATAGGAGGAAACCCAGTCTTTGGTAATGTCCATGGGTTCCAGACTTCAGGCAGTCATTGCCAGTAAAGGATTCTCAACAAAATATAAAAAATGAACATTTTATTTATGATTATATTCATGTGTCCAATTACATTTAAACCCTTGAAAATGGGGGACTGTGTAAAAAAAAATGGTTGCAGTTCCTAAAATTTGTACTTGATTTTTATGTTCAACCCCTTGAATTAAAGCTGAAAGTCTGCACTTCAAATTAATTTGGATGGTTTCATTTTCATTTTATTCTGGTGGCATACAGAGCCAAAAGTATGAACATTGTGCTTGTGTCCAAATATATAATGGTATCTAACTGTATCTTTGATGTAGGAAAATCAACAATATTAAAATATAATGTTCTACCAAAACTTTTATATTTATTTTGTACCCTTCCGATTCCTGTGACTTCCTTTGCTGTTACGTCATTTCAAAACCATGACCTCAGGCCAAGGATTCCCAAATGGACCATGTAAATTTATAGTTGTCAAGGAGGTCTGGGCGTCCGAAATTTCCGAAAATATTATCAAGCCGCCCAAGTTACTTCCTTCACTGCCTTGTACTGAGCCAAAGAGGCTCCTCTGTGGGTGAACGTAGAGGCCAAATCTTGCACTTCTATGAACTTGAAAGCACTACTCTGGATCCCCCCTGATCTAAGGCCACAAAGTCCGAGTTGACGAAGCGAGTTGAGCTCCAGCCTTCCCTTCAGTCTTTCACAGTAGTACAGGCTCTTCCCCTGAACTTGCTTACTCTTATTACACTGCACACTGTAAGCTTCTTTTAATTGTTTTTTTATTGAAGTAGACATGCGAGTTGCATTCGCACATTTAACAAGAAGGAACTTACAGAAAAAAAAAAATCAGATAATTTTGCATTTTAAAAAGAGTTTGCATATAGACATCTGCTAGACAAGTACACATTTCGAGATACAAATCTCTCATACTGCGTCATCTAGAGCCAAGTATCAAATTATTTATAAATAAAGATAATACAGAAAAGAACTAACAACAATAACAAATATTCAGTACCAGAACATTGAGAGATGCTTTAATGCCATATGTGTTTGGTTATGCCTTAAGTTTCATTCAGTTATCATCTGGTAAGTTAAACTGGTTGTAAACTCCAAAAAAACAAAAACAAACCTGCAAGACAAAAAAGGCATAATGAGCTAGTTTGCATCGCATACTAGCTCATTATGAAATACCTACCTTAGATCGAAGCTGTTGCAGCGGTCCACGCACACCACTGTGACCGGCGACAAGTCTCCCGGAGTTATTTCCAGGTTCGTGGGCTCCAGCGCTGTGATTGGCCTGAGCCGCAATGACATCACTCCCGCCGGTCACGGTTCGGCTACTGAAGAAACAGCCGTTTCTTCAGTGCGCATGTGCCAATGACGTCGGCACATGCGAATACAGTGAATATTACCTAAACTGTGCAAGTTTAGGAGATATTCACGGTACCTACAGGTAAGCCTTGTTTATAGGCTTATCTTTAGTGAAAAGTGGTGTAACAGGGTTTACAACCACTTTAAGAGCCCAGGGGTTCCAACGTGTATTGAAAGTACCTAAGGTCTTGGATCGGGCTGCAAATTTTTTTTTTCCATACGAGTGTTGTGTCTTGATCCTGTATATTACTTTGGATACATTAGGGGCAGTAGGGGTTTTCCACTTTGATGTAATAGTCAATCGAGCCGCAATGAGTATATGGGTTATGATAGCTCTGAATTGTGTAGGTATATTATGGATCCCAAGAGTAAGCAATGCCAGATGGGGAGTGGGGTGAATGATGAGTCCAGTGACTGATGCGATTAGGTTATAAACTGTGTCCCAGAAACTCTGCACCCCTTGCATTCCCACAGTATATGCAAAATCCACCCTCTCGCGCTGCATTGTCTCCAACAACCTGCTGAAGATGATGGAAACATTTGTGAGATCCTAACCGGTGTTAGATTTCTGTACAAGATTTTTAGCATATGTTCTCAATGGTTGGCACAGTGGGAATGGCTGTAGTATGATTGGATGGCGTGTTGCCATTCCATAGTGGTAAAAGCAGAGCCCAGTTCTTTTTCCCCAATTGATCATATTAGAGTTTTTAGTGAATTTCTCATCGTAATGGATGAGAGAATAAAACCTGGCAAGACCTTTGGCCTTTTTGTGGTTGATTAGGAGGTAATTCCATGCTGCCTCATGCATATCTGGATGGTTGGTATGGAAATTATGTAGTTGAATGTTAGCTTAAGATGGGGGAGTAGGTTGTTTTGACAATAATTCTTTGTATGTCATTATATCGCTATGTAACCAGGGGAGTTCCTTTTAAATTGGTTATTAGGTATTCATAAATTTGAAGTGGTAAATCAGTGCAAGTCATCATGGATGCTATAGGTAACTTGGTATTAAGTTTGTCCCATGCAAATAGGGTAGCATCTATAGAGGGGAGTGTTGGGTGGTATACCTTTACACATGTGGATTTTGCTAATAACACTGCTGGCAAACCTCTGCTAGCCAACACAGCTTTTTTTATTTGTACCCAGAGTTTCTCTGAAGAAGTTTCAAACCAAGTTTTCATTTGCTCCAGGAGGGACTCATAGTGGTAATTGCGTAAATTGGGAAAGCTTACACCACCTCTATATCTATTTTTAAGTAGCATTGGAAAAGATAACGCTGTAAGCTTCTAATGCCGCGTACACACGATCGGACATTCCGACAACAAAATCCATGGATTTTTTCCGACGGATGTTGGCTCAAACTTGTCTTGCATACACATGGTCACACAAATTTGGTCGGAAATTCCGAACGTCAAGAACGTGGCGACGTACGACGAGCCGGGAAAAATGAAATTCAATAGCCAGTGCGGCTCTTCTTCTTGGTTCCGAGCATGCGTGGAACTTTGTGCATCGGAATTGTGTACACATGATCAGAATTTAAGACAACGGATTTTGTTGTCGGAAAATTTGAGATCCAGATCTCAAATTTTGTGTGACGGAAATTCCGATGGAAAATGTCCGATGGAGCCTACACACGGTCAGAATTTCCGACAACGAGCTCCCATCGAACATTTTCCGTCGGAAAATCCAACCGTGTGTACGGGGCATAACAATGTGCATTAAAACTGCAACAAGTCAGAAAGAGTTTGCCTCATTTTCTGTCTGGGGGTGTAATGTGTTCTGTGCAATCATTAATAATGGAACCCCAAATGCAGCAAGAAAAATGCTGTCATGGTTATGCAATAGAGTTTGTCGATCAGCATACCTGTCTCCATGTGTTCATCTCTAGAGACCAGCTGACCCTCACCTGACTGCTTTTGTAACCTCTCCTCTAAGCATGGCCCCACCCCAGGCCCTATCAGGGAACCCTATATTAACCTGTGCACTGCAAGCCAGCAGTGCTGATCAACCATTGTGTGTTAGCCTCTGTGTGTACTTGCTGTGTTTCCTACATCTGATTCCTGTTACAAACTTTGGCCTGTTCTTAACGATTCCTGTCTGCTCGTGACCCTAACCTTTGGCGTGTTCCCGACCATCCCTGTTTGCCTGTGACCCTGAACCTTGGCGTGTACTCTGTTGTCCTTGTCTGCTTTAGGCCCCGACCTTGGCTTATTCCGTTACTATCCTTATCCTCCTGTTGCCTACTGTGGGCGTGAGCTGGGGGACCTTGGGGGTCGCGACCTAGAGCCAGTTGCAGCCCAGTCCATCCTCACCATCAGAGGCTCTGGTGTCACCTAGCCTCAAGCTGACTTGACAAATGCGCATTTTTGCGTGTGAAGAAACAAGCAGCTAAAAAAGCTCAAAGCTCAAAAAGCTGATTGAGCTTCTTTGCCACATTTGTCACATGTAGGGAAGCTCATTAAAATGAATAGAGTGCACTATACACAAAGCAGAACGATGAGCAGTAACGTGCGTATGCATGAATAGGGGGTCAAGGACCTATAAGGTTACTTTTATGTTTTGTGGTGTCATCATTACCAAGTTTCTTAGTTACTAAGGCAGTGCAAAGAGCAACGATGTATGCACATACAAGTCAGAAGGTTTTGTCAGAAGCTGAGATGTGATGGTAGTGGGTCACTGCACACCTTTGCCCATACAGTGCTGTATTTGTAGCTCGGCCACTGTGTAGCACCACGGTTCTACATAAAGCAGTAGGTGCTTCCTTTTCCCAGCCAATCTAACCCTGGTGGCTAGTGCTGAAACTAGTAGAGGTTCTTTTTATAGTTCAGATTCATATTACGTATAGAAGCTTTTGGCACGTTTGTGCATTTGGATGAAAAGTGATATGTACTACCCAATCTGTAACTGGATTAAAAAGCTTTTGTAAGATGCGCCACTGATCTAATTTCTACTTGTAATCAGAGCTTGTTCTGGGTCACCCACACAGCAAAAACAAGACGTTATATAAACATCGTTGTGATAAGCGCTGGGATGTTCAACCCATGGCAGCCAATGAAAAGTTGGCTTTTAACACTTTTGACGTACCCTAGCTAATAAAAGATTTCAGATTGGCTGCTGTGAGTTACGGTACTTTATACATTGTCTAACTAAAGGATAAGTCCACCTAAAACAAAATTCTTTTGGAATTTTAGCTTCAATCTTTGCTCTTAGTTGTAGTTATCCCTTTGAGATGGGACACAAAATCTGAATGCTGACTTACTAAGAGCTCTTTCGCATTTGTGGTGCCCTCTGAGGAGCTATCCGCATTGGGATCCCTTTGCAGAGGGTATTTGACAGGCATTGATGAGGCCAGATAACTCCTGCCCTGCCTGATACTTGCCTGCAAGGCCGCACTACCGTGCCACAATCATGTGCATTGAAGGCTGTTGCAGCACAGCCCCATTGAACTCAGTGGGGGAGTTTGACAGGTGGTGGCACTGGTCAAGAGGGAGAAGCCAGGAGTGCCAGCGAGGGACTCGAGAAGGGGATCGGGGCTGCTCTATGCAAAACCACTGCACAGAGCAGGTAAGTATAACATATTACCACTTTAATGCAGAGAATGCATTAAAGTGGAATTTTTGTCAGAAAAATTAAGTCCTGCTCTATTACTTCAGGCCAGCCCCTTTTGCAGGTATAGCTATGTAAACCATTAAAAATAAGTACCTATACTGTTTAAAATCAAGTAATACACCGTCTCACCCTGCTCCACACATGCCCATGCCCTATATTTTTTAGGCACTGCCGAATTTGTAGAGGCTGATCTGCTGTCAACCTTAAAGTGGAGTTCCACCCACTTTTACAACTCTTCAGCATCCCTCACTAAACTGTGCACTGTAAACAAATTGGATATTTTTAAATTTTTTTTTTCTCAGCACTTACTGTATATCTGCTGTATTCATTTTTCACTTCCTCCTCCCTGGCCGCGGCCCATCGCATCATTTCCTGTTTGCAATGCCTTCTGGGAAGGGGCGGCAACTTCCTCTGACACTGCCGTTGCTATGGAAACCTGACCTGAAACCTATTACACTGCTTGTGCTGCACTGAGCATGTGCGAGATCTGCAAGGATGAGATCCAGGAAGAAATACAGTCTGGCTTCAGATGCAGACTTAAGATGGCCACGGCCTGCTGTAAGTTTATAAAATAACAACTACTACTACAATAACTACTGCTATAAACTAACAAAACAGACCTTAGTTTACAGACTAACTTTAATAGAATACATTAAGCTTGTGTATTATAGGGGTATTTTTATTTAAAAAGTATAAATTCTGCCGGTACACCATTTTAAGGCCGTAAAGTAAACACATCAATTTAACAGTTTAAAAAAAAAACTGCCGTGCCTGGAATGTAACTGTCACATTGTTTTGCTCTCAACCAAATTGTCAAACCATCCAATGGCTGGCATCATAACTGATCACATGTATAGCACAATGGCAGTTGAAGATTAAACAGAGGCCAAGATGGCAGCTTCCTTGTCTGAAAACTATAGGAGGGTTTACTTCCACTTTAAGCACTTACTGACCAGCCGCTGCAGTGGTACTGCGGCAGAATGGCACGGCTGGGCGAAACGACGTTGTGCAACAGACAGATCAGATCAGGACAGATCATTTGTTCATACAGAGAATGAAAAGCGATCTGTCATCTCCCCTGCACAGTCCCCTCCCCCCTCAGTTAGAACACACACTAATGAACACATTAACCTTTTGATCACCCCCTAGTGTTAACCCCTTCACTGCCAGTGACATTTTTTTCATACACACGAGACGCTGTTAGACTCGCGTTCAAAGGCAGTTGGACACTTTTTTCAACTGCCCCTGAACCCATTCAATGTTATCCTATGTGTCCATGTACACAGTCTCATTTTTTGCCGTTTTTAGGCAGTTGCGTTTAACCTCGTTTTTCCAGAAGCAAAAAAATGAGTTCAGACGCAAAAGTTTTCCACGTTTCAGACGCCAAATGCGGCTAAACGCGGGTACGTTTGCGTTTATAGAGTAGAGGGGGGAACTTAGCCGCCGAGCGGAACTTTCTCGGCAGAACACCGGAGTGTGCCGAGAATACAACCTGAGCTGCGCATGTGCAACTTGGTGTGCATTTAATAGAAGACTGCGAGCAGGCAGGTAAGTTAGGCAATATTTGTTATTGTACAAAAATCGGAGTTACTTACCGGTAACGTCCTTTTCCAGGAGTCTTTCAGGACAGCACCATAGAGAGACCTTGGCTCCTCCCCTTCTGAGGAAACACCGCCTTCAACTTTTAGCTTTAAACCTCACCGCTCCCCCCCGGCCCCTCAGTTCTTCAAGAGGACCTCCGGTTAGCTGGGGAGACACAAGAACACATCATAATAACTCTGATCTTACCTGATGTTCTTCTGCGATGAACTCTTCACGAATGTCCCTAAAGTAGGGTGGGTAACTGTGCTGTCCTGAAAGACTCCTGGAAAAGGACGTTACCGGTAAGTAACTCTGATTTTCCCATTTACGTCTTTCAGGACAGCACCATAGAGAGGATGAGCGAGCACCTTACCTCAGGGTGGGACTACTGCCTGCAGAACCTTACGCCCAAAAGCCTGGTCTTTTGCTGACAGAAGGTCCAATCTGTAGTGTCTCACGAACGTGTCGAATCTGGACCACGTTGCTGCTCTACAGATCTGCTCCGGAGACGCACCAGCCCACTCGGCCTGAGAGGTCGCCACTGCCCTAGTGGAGTGTGCCCTGATACCCTTAGGGGCTTCCAACCCGCTAATTATATAAGCCTGGCTGATGGCTAACCTTAACCACCTAGCTATAGTGCGCCTAGAGGCTCTGCCTCCCTTCCTGGTTCCTGAAAATAACACAAAAAAAAAAATCAGATTTTCTAAATGGTTTTGTATCCTCCAAGTACTGCAGGACACACCTTCTTACATCTAGTTTATGAAACCTATGTTCCTGTTCCCTCACAGGATTCAAACAAAAGGTGGGCAAAACAATTTCCTGGCCTCTATGAAAAACCGAGGCCACCTTTGGCAAAAAGGCCGGATCGGTTTTAAAAATTACCCAGTCCGGAAATGTCTGAAAAAAGGGTGCCCTAATGGAGAGGGCCTCGAGTTCACTCACTCTTCTTGCCGTAGTGATTGCCACCAAAAACACCGTTTTGAGGCCAATCCATTTTAGCGTACACGTCTCCAATGGCTCAAAGGGTTCCCCTGTAAGCGCTTGTAAGACCAAAGAAAGATCCCACATTGGGAAGGGGGAGACCTTCAAAGGTCTCTGCCTACTCAATGCTTTAAAAAATCTAACGATCCAAGGATCGGAGGCTAGTTGTTTCTCCAGAAACACACTCAAAGTGGAAACCTGTCCTTTCAGGGTGCCAAGGGCTAACCCCTTGTCCGCCCATGCTTGCAGGAACTCTAAGACCGCTATAGAGCTGTGAACATCAAAGGAAGTTTCTGTGCACCAGCTATTAAAACGCTTCCACGTTTTTTGGTAGATAACCTGGGTTTCTTTTTTCCTGCAATTTAGGAGGGTGTTCACTAAGCTATCTGAGAAACCCCTACTCTTCAGCAATTCCTCCTCAGTAGCCAAGCCGCGAGGTTCCATCTCCCCACCTGGGGACAAAAGATTGGCCCCTGGGAAAGGAGATTCTCCTGAACTGGCAAAAGCCAGGGGGCTTCCGCTGCCAGACTTCTCAGGATGGAGAACCAAGGCCTCCTGGGCCAATGTGGCGCAATAAGAATGAGGGTTGTGTTTTCCAGCTGGAACTTTCTTAGGACAGCTGGGATCAGTACAGGTGGGGGGAAGGCATAACACCTGTCGAAAGTCCAACTCTGAGCCAGTGCGTCTACCCCTAGAGCTCCATCCCACCTGTTTAGGGAGAAGAAGAGATGCACCTTCCTGTTTTCTCTCGGGGCAAAGAGGTCTATGCATGGCCTTCCCCATTTCTGGGATATTGCCTAGAAAACCCCCTGGTTCAGAACCCAGTCGCCTTCTCTCAGCCGTTTCCTGCTGAGGAAATCTGCCACCAGATTTTGTTGCCCCTTCAGATGCACTGCCGAGAGGGATAGGAAGTTTACTTCGGCCCATTTGAGAATGCTTTCTACCAGGGTCCACAAGGGTCTGCTTTTGGTACCCCCCTGCCTGTTTATGTAGGCTACAGCTGAGGAGTTGTCCGACCGGACTCTCACATGCTGTCCCTGAAGTTCCTTTTGAAAAGCTCTGAGTGCCAAAGCTACTGCTCTCAGCTCCTTCCAGTTGGAGGATCTTCTTGCGTCCTCCCTCCGCCAGACGCCCTGAGCCACCCGGTCCTCCATATGCGCCCCCCAACCCATGCCACTCGCATCGGTCGTGACGCATCTGGACACCGGCAGAACCCACTCCAGACCCTGTGAGAGATTGGCCTCTCTTCGCCACCACCATAGGGATCTCTTGACCTGGCCTGGTATAGTTATCAGGGAGTCCAAAGACCCCTGACTGTGGTCCCAAATACTCAGGATGAAGAGTTGTAAAAGGCGAAAGTGTAACCCTGCCCATTGAACTGCTGGAAGTGCTGCCGTCAGTAACCCCAAGGCTGACATAGCCTTTCTTACTGATATTTGTTGGCTGCCCTGGAGTAACAACATTGCCTTGTCTACCTTCTGGATTTTCTCCATTGGCAGGAAGACTTTCTGTTTTGTTGAATCCAACAGGTAACCTAAAAAGATTACCTTTTGCGATGGAGTCAAATTGGACTTTTCCAGATTTAAGAGCCAACCAAGACCCTCTAGAATGTTCCTTGTAAACTGCAGGTCCTGCGACAGTTGTTCCGGGGAAGAGGCAAAAAGTAGTAGATCGTCTAAATATGCGATCACTGAGATGCCCTTGATCCGTAGGAAAGCCAAGACTTCTACCATGACTTTGGTGAAGATGCGGGGGGAAGAGGATAGCCCGAAGGGAAGGGCCCTGAACTGCCAATGAAACGTCCCTTCTCTGGTATTTACCGGCAGCCTGAGGAACTTCTGACACTGATCTGCAATGGGAATGTGCAGGTAGGCATCCCTCAAGTCTACCGATGCCATGAAGCAGTTCGGAGGAAGGAGCGTTTTTACCGAATAGATCGAGTCCATTCGGAACCTCCTGTAGGTGAGCGAGACGTTCAGAGGCTTCAGGTTCAGGATGAGCCTGAACTTCCCCAAAGGTTTGCGCACCACAAAAATGTGGGAGTAAAAGCCTCTGCCCGTCTCTCCTTCTGGAACTCGAACTACCACCTCCTGTTCCTCCAACTCCTGGAGGGAGTAAAGGAGAGCCGCTGACCTCTCTGCACATTTCAGTAGCGTGGTTACCAGGAGTCTGCATGGTGGAGGTTCTGCAAACTCTAACCTGTACCCTCTTCTTATGACTTCCAAAATAAAATGGTTGGAGGTGATCATCTCCCACTGTGGAAGGAAGGCCCCCAATCTTCCTCCCACCGTTATTCTGTCACTTTGTCTTTTTGGGCTGTTCAGGAGGGCGAAAAATAGCCCCCCCACGCCCTTTCCCTTTTTGTCCCCACCCCTTTTTCTGTTGATCAGATTTTGGGGGGTCCAATTTCTTCCAGGGCCGAGACTTTCTTTTAGTCTCTGCCGGTTTCCTTTAAAGGAAATGCCTTTTTTCTGTCAGCCGTTCGATCTAACACGGCTTCCAGACCTGGTCCAAAAAGCAAGTCCCCCGTGAGAGGAATGCCGCAAAGTTTAACCTTGGATGCGGTATCTCCCTGCCACGTCTTCAGCCATAAGGCTCTTCTTGCCGAATTGGACAATGCGGCTGATCTTGCGGACATACGCACCGATTCAGCCAAAGCATCTGCCAGATAAGCTATTCCTTTAAGGAGCATGGGAAAAGACGACAGGATTGTTTCCTTAGGCGTTCCTGCCTCTATGTGTGCTTTAATTTGCGTCAGCCAGTACTCCATGTTTCGTGCCACCACTGTGGACGCCATGGCGGGTTTGAGGTTCCCTAGGGAAGAGTCCCAGGATTTTTTCAAGAGGGAATCTATCCTCTTATCCATGGGATCTGGGAGTGCCCCCATGTCCTCAAAGGCCAAGTCAGTGTGCCTGGAGACCTGCGAAAAGGCTGCGTCTAGCTTAGGGGATTTGTTCCATACCAGCGCCTCCTCTTCTGCAAAGGGGAACCTACGCTTAAGTGCTCTTGAAAGGAAAGGTTTCCTTTCGGGGTCTTGCCACTCTTTTTTGATGGCGTCGACCAAGACCTCATGGACCGGGAACACCTTCCTTTTATGTTCCCCTAGTCCCTTATACATCTGGTCATGGAGTGATAGCTTCTTCCTTTCCTCCTGGATTCCTAGGGTGGTATGAATGGCTCCTAGGAGCTCCTCCACCTCTTTCAGGGAAAGCTTGTAGCGAGAGGATCTTGTGGATTCCCCTTCCACCTCCTCTCCCTCTGATTCCCCCTGGGGATCTGAAGACCCGCTATCAGGCTCTTCCTCAACCTCGAGTCTGGCACCTCCTGGATTCTCTCCACTTCCCGAGGGAGCATCCATTAAGGACTGAGGAACACTGCTGTGCTGGTGGAGAAATAACCTGAGGCTGTGGCAACTGAAGACTGGAAAATAGTGTCTTAAAAGTCTGCACAGTATTAGAAAGCTCCTTAACGGATGCTGCTAAATCTGAAGACTGTTCTCCAGACTGCTCCCTTACTAACCCCTCTATACATTCCCTGCAGAGGGGCTTAGACCAAGATTCCCCCATTGTGATTCTGCATGAGGGGCATTTTTTCTTGGTACTGTGGGGCGACTTGCTTTTCTCTGTAGCTTTGCCCTGTAAAATAAGTTAAAAAGAGGGAGCAATCAGCAAACTTATCCACCAGCACTACCACGGAGGGCCACCAGGGGTGCGCTTCCCGGGACCGACCACCACCAGGGACCCAGTCACAACCCTTCCCCCCCCCTCCACCACCAAGGGGAATTCCACACCTGTGGAGCTTACAGGAAGCGGTAAGGGAACACCACCCCAGGGTTCCTCTTACCTTGGAGTGGCTGGTGCAGGATTCTCCTGGAGCGGTTCTTGAAGCCTCTGCTTACGACATCTCCTTAGAGTGCAGTGGTGTTCCAAACCCCTGTATGCTGTCCCCACAGCAGGTCAGAGGCAGCACCAGCCAAACGCGCGGTCCGTTTTCATCACCGCGACCGGAACCGGAAGTCACGGGTCAGACGGAAGCACTGACCTCCGCCGGAAATGACGTCACCCGCCCTCCGACCCAGCGCTCAGAGCTCCCACGCTGGCTGCTAGTGCAGGGCGGTCTCCTGTGCCTCCGCCTATGCCACTGCTAGGCAAAAAGAAAACGGACCCCTCCAGCTTACAGCTTCACTAAGAGAAGCTGGAGGAGCGTGATGTGCAGTCTTCTAAAGGTACCCAGCCACACTAGCCCCTTAAACTACAGTCTTTTTAAGAAAATGAGCAGGAGAGAGACAGAGAGAGAGAGCACCCGATCCACCCCCCTCTGCTCAGCCTGCAATTAGCCTCAGCCTCCCTGGCTGTTTAGCCCTGGTTCCTTGCGCAGTCTCCCCACCGGAGGAAACACCAGAACTGAGGGGCCGGGGGGGGAGCGGTGAGGTTTAAAGCTAAAAGTTGAAGGTGGTGTTTCCTCAGAAGGGGAGGAGCCAAGGTCTCTCTATGGTGCTGTCCAGAAAGACGTAAATGGGAAAAACATTGCACTTCTCTTCTACAATAAAGAGCTGCCTGCTCGCAGTTTTTTATTTGTCACCTTGAGTTCTGCTCTAATTCCGACAGCAAATGAGAAGTCACCTGTATGTTATAAAAACACAGTGCTGCAAAGTGTTGGTCACATTGAAAAGCTTTCCATATATATTACAATAGGACTGTACAATCCTCTAAGTTTGGGATAAATGGTTTATTTTAATCTATAGTGGTTTATTTTCCATGCACATAATAGAAAATCAGCAAAATACATAAATCTGGAAATTCTTGCTCAAGATCAAGATATGTTTATTAATGCAGTTTACAACTGGTCACTATGGGGCTTAATGATCCCTTTGTAAACAAATGATTCTTGCAGTGACTGTGTACAAATGGAGCATGAATGCTTAGGTCAACACAGGCTCTTCAGGAACAGTAGAGATGAATTAGTTCTATGGTGACCTGCGACCGCTCAGGGATAACTCATAACAACTTGATAAAAACATACATTCCACATTAATAGTTATGCTACCAAAATGAGTGTGTGCTGTATATGGCCTCCTGCATTGCTCCTGTTTCTTCTTGCTGGAGGCTGCCCAGAGCCCCAGAACTGAAGAAAATCATAAAGCAGAACTAAACCCATTGATTTTAGGCCTCATGCACACGAGACGCTGTTAAACTCGTGTTCAGAGGCAGTTGGACACTTTTTCAACTGCCCCTGAACCCATTCAATGTTATCCTATGTGTCCATGTACACAGTCTCATTTTTTGGCATTTTTAGGCAGTTGCGTTTAACCTCGTTTTTCCAGAAGCAAAAAAATGGGTTCAGACGCAAACGTTTTCCACGTTTCAGATGCCAAATGCGGCTAAACGCGGGTACGTTTGCGTTTATAAGTGAAGGGCCGCCAGTTTGAGACCCCTGTTTTAAAGGAACATTTTACAACCCAACTTTGGGGCCCCATATCTCTGGGCCACTTGGTGCTAGGAACCCCAAATTTGATGTGCAAACACAGTGGACCTAGCACGAATTTGGGGTTCCTAGCACCAAGTGGCCCCGAGATACGGGGCCCCAAATTTGGGTCACAAAATGTCATTCTCTGCTGCAGAAAAGTGCTTCACATTTTGCGACCCAGCTTTGGGGCCCCCTATCTCGGGGCCACTTAGTGCTAGGAACCCCAAATGTGGATATGTTATAGTGCTATGTCCACTGTGTTTGCATACCAAATTTGATTTGGGGTTCCCAGCAGTGCATTTTTATAGCATTGATCGCTGTATTAAAGTGGGGTTCCACCCAAAAAAACAAAAATACCTGAAAAATTCTAAAAAAAAAAAAAACAACAAAAAAACATTTGGATATTTTTTTTTTTTGTACTTACCTCGAAATGCCTGTTGCTAGGTGGTCCCTCGTAGTCTGCCTCTTCCTTTGCCTGGGCTGGTGACATCACTTCCCCCTCGGCACAGGAAGGGCTCGGCTCTGCTCCCCCCCTCCTGTCAATCATCTGGGACTCATTACAGGTCCCAGGTGATTGAGCGGCCAATCGCGGCGCTGCTCGTGGGTGCCAGGCTGTGAAGCCACAGCCCGGCGCCCACAGTTGAAATGCCGGCGCCGACGAGCAGAGGGGGGGCGAGCGGGGCTTCGATCCCCCGCATCGCTGGACCCAGGGACAGGTAAGTGTCCAATTAAAAGTCAGCAGCTGCAGTATTTGTAGCTGCTGACTTTTAATTTTTTTTTTTTTTAATGGACCCCCTGGGTGGAACTCCTCTTTAATGCCAATAGTCCCAAAAATGTGTCAAAATTGTCCGATGTGTCGGCCATAATGTCGCAGTCCCGGTAAAAAAAAAAAAAAAAAAAAATCGCAGATCGCCATTACTAGTAAAGAAAAAAATGAATAATAAAAATCCCATAAAACTATCCCCTATTTTGTAGACGCTATAGCTTTTGCGCAAACCAATCAATATACACTTATTGCGATTTTTTTTTTACCAAAAATATGTAGAAGAAAACATATTGGCCTAAACTTTCGAAAAAAAGGTTTTTTTATATATTTCTGGGGGATATTTATTATAGCAAAAAGTAAAAAATATTGCATTATTTTTTTTAAAATTGTCGCTCTTTTTTTATTATAGCGCAAATGATAAAAACCGCAGAGGTGATCAAATACTACTAAAAGAAAGCTCTATTTGTGGGGAAAAAAGGACGTCAATTTTGTTTGGGTGCAATGTCGCACGACCGTGAAATTGTCAGTTAAACCGACGCAGTGCCGAAACGCAAAAAGTGCTCTGGTCAGGAAGGGGGTAAAATCTTCCGGGGCTGAAGCGGTTAAGGAGCAAGCCTTTTTTTGAGATGTGTTTACAAGTTTGTTTGTTTTTTTGCTAGAAAATTACTTAGAACCCCCAAACATTATACATTTTTTTTAGAACACCCTAGAGAATAAAATGGCGGTCACTGCAATACTTTCTGTCACACCGTATTTGCGCAGCGGTCTTACAAGCGCACTTTTTTTTGGAAAAAATACACTTTTTGGAATTAAAAAATAAGACAACAGTAAAGTTAGCCCAATGTATTTTTATATTGTGAAAGATAATGTAAATTGATACCCAACAGGTCATGCTTCAAAATGGAATGGCGTGGAACGGCGACAAACTTTTACCCTTAAAAATCTCCTTAAAAAAAGGCGACGTTTAAAAAAAATTCTACAGGTTGCATGTTTTAAGTTACAGAGGAGGTCTAGGGCTAGAATCATTGCTCTCTCTCTACCGATCACTGCGATACCTCACATGTGTGGTTTGAACACAGTTTTCATATGCGGGCGCTAATCACGTATGCGTTCGCTTCTGCACGTGAGCTCGGCGTATTTAAAACATTTTTTTCTTATTTATTTTTACACGGTTTTTTTAAAAAAAAAACGGTGTCACTTTTATTCCCATTACAAGGAATGTAAACATCCCTTGTAATAGAAAAAATACCGGATCCAGTAAGCGGCGGAGGGCACCAGAGCGCAGCGGGAGGGGGGAGCCTCTCCCGCCGCCGATAAAAGTGATTTTGCCGCGAATCCGCCACAGAGACCAGAGACAGCTAATTGCTGCCATAACAACGATATCCCCCGTCAAAGTAAGGACGTATATCGGCGTGCGGCGGTCTGGAAGTGGTTAAAGTGGAATTAAACCCTCAGATCCTTTACAGCTAAGGAAGCTGCTTCTGTTTGATCAGCAACTGCCATGGTGCTGCACATGTGATCAGTTATGACACCGGTCATTTGCTGGTATGACAGTTTGGTTGAGAACACAAGCAAATGTGACAGTTAGCAATCCCAGCATTTCAGGAATGTAAATGTTTTTTGAAACCCATAAGGCCTCATGCACACAAGTACGCTGGTGCAAACTCTGCTGAACACATGTTTTTTAAAGCGGAAACTGGCGTTTAGAAACGCCCGTTTTGCCGCGTTTGCATGCCGCGTTTTACCGTGTTTGCGTCTAGAAGCGTCTGCAGAGCAGAGAATGACATTTTGCGACCCAACTTTGGGGCCCCATATCTTGGGGCCACTTGGTGCTAGGAACCCCAAATTTAGTGTGCTAACACAGTGGAACTAGCACTATAACATATCCAACATATTTGGGGTTCCTAGAACCAAGTGACCCTGAGATATGGGGCCCCAAATTCGGGTCGCAAAATGTCAAGCACTTCTGCAGCAGAGAATGACATTTTCCGACCTGACTTTGGGGCCCCATATCTCAGGGCCACTTGGTGCTAGGAACCCCAAATTTGGATATGTTATAGTGTTAGTCCAACTGTGTTAGCACACCAAATTTCCTAGCACCAAGTGCCCCCGAGATATGAGGCCCCAAAGTCGGGTCACAAAATGTCAAGCACTTTTCTGCAGCAGAGAATGACATTTTGTGACTCGACTTTGGGGCCCCGTATCTCGGGGCCACTTGGTTCTAGGAACCCCTAATCAAATTTGGTATGCAAACACAGTGGACATAGCACTATAACATATCCACATTTGGGGTTCCTAGCACTAAGTGGCCCCGAGATATGGGGCCCCAAATTTGGGTCGCAAAATGTCAAGCACTTTTCTGCAGCAGAGAATGACATTTTGTGACCCGACTTTGGGGCCCCGTATCTCGGCGCCACTTGGTGCTAGGAACCCCAAATTTGTGCTAGGTCCACTGTGTTTGCACACAAAATTTGGGGTTCCTAGCACCAAGTGGCCCCAAGATATGGGGCCCCAAAGTCGGGTTGTAAAATGTTCCTTTAAAAACACATATAAAACGCAAACGTTTTCCACGTTTCAGACGCCAAATGCGGCTAAACGCCGCTACCGCGTTTAGCCGCATTTGGCGTCTGAAACGTGGAAAACTTTTGCGTCTGAACCCATTTTTTTGCTTCTGGAAAAACGAGGTTAAACGCAACTGCCTAAAAACACCAAAAAACGAGACTGTGTACATGGACACATAGGATAACATTGAATGGGTTCAGGGGCGGTTGAAAAAAGTGTCCGACTGCCTCTGAACGCGAGTTTAACAGCGTCTCGTGTGCATGAGGCCTAAAATCAATGGGTTTAGTTCTGCTTTGTGATTTACTTCAGTTCTGGGGCTCTGGGCAGCCTCCAGCAAGAAGAAACAGGAGCAATGCAGGAGGCCATATACAGCACACACTCAGTTTGGTAGCAGAATTATTAATGTGGAATGTATGTTTTTATCAAGTTGTTATGAGTTATCCCTGAGCGGTCGCAGGTCACCGTAGAACTAATTCATCTCTACTGTTCCTGAAGAGCCTGTGTTGACCTAAGCATTCATGCTCCATTTGTACACAGTCACTGCAAGAATCACTTGTTTACAAAGGGATCATTAAGCTCCATAGTGACCAGTTGTAAACTGCATTAATAAACATATCTTGATCTCTCCAGGGTGAAGCAAGAATTTCCAGATTTATGGATTTTGCTGATTTTCTATTATGTGCATGGAAAATAAACCACTATAGATTAAAATAAACCATTTGTCTCAAACTTAGAGGATTGTACAGTCCTATTGTAATATATATAGAAAGCTTTTCAATGTGACCAACACTATGCAGCACTGTGTTCTTAGAACATACAGGTGACTTCTCATTTGCTGTCGGAATTAGAGCAGAACTCAAGGTGACAAATAAAAAACTGCGAGCAGGCAGATCTTTATTGTAGAGGAGAAGTGCAATGTTTTTGTACAATAACAAATATTGCCTAACTTACCTGCCTGCTCGCAGTCTTCTATTAAATGCACACCAAGTTGCACATGCGCAGCTCAGGTTGTATTCTCGGCACACTCCGGTGTTCTGCCGAGAAAGTTCCGCTCGGCGGCTAAGTTCCCCCCTCTGCTGCACAGGCGCTGTGCCTGCGCAGTAGGATCCGGCGGAAATAGCCGAAGCGGAACAGCTGAAAATCAGCTGTACACGGCGCCTGTAAGAAGGCCGCTCGCCACGCTTCGGGCATGGCCTCGCTTCGCTCGGCTCTTTTAGATTCCCCCTCTAGATCCACTTGGATGGTGGGGAAGGAACCTGGACCCAGAGCGCAGGCGCCGTGTACAGCTGATTGAAGCGTTTGAGCTTCGGCTATCTCCGGCGGCTGACAGTAGTCCGTACTGCGCAGGCGCTGCGCCTGCGCAATACAGGGGGGAACTTATCCGGCGAGGGAACATTCTCGGCAAGACACCGGCTATGCTAGAATGATGAACTCCTGTGTGCATCAGTGGGATGACATCATTCCGCCACTGGCCAATCAAGAGGCCGAAATCCTGGCACCCGGGAAGGGATTTAACCACTGCATCGCTGGAATGAGGAGGTGAACGTTGCTTTCAGTTTAGTTTGTTATTAAAAGGAGCCGAGGTGAGTGGTTCTCCACCAGTAGAAGACTTGTATTTTTATCAATGAATACAAGGCTTCCTCTAATTGGCCGAGATGGAGAGGCAGGCAGATGACATCACTATCTCCACCTTGGCCAATCAGAGGAAGCCTTTTATTCAGTGATAAAAATTAAAGGCTATTCTCCAGTGGGGAGCCAAGTCTGGGAAGGATTGTATCATCAGGCACCATTCCAAATGACCTTTTCAAGACTCGCCCACGCATGAATCCATTTAAATGAGGTCTATTTATTGTTTCTACAATATGCAGCCTGAGGCTACCTCATATGCGCAGCGCAGTCACGTCTCATAGATCCCTGCAATGCCATCTGCCCTTGCTTTCTGCTTTCTTGTTGTCATTACTTCCCATTTATAGCTGGTAGTTTTCCTACATTATTTGGCCTTTGTCCATTTCCCACAAAACACTTTTACCAAAACAGCTGCAGGCACCTTTTTAGGTTGTAACTTCTTGCCACCCTCGTAATGCATACGTGCGCTGGCAAAGAGGCTGGGCTTTCAAGCCCACATACCGCACATATGCATCCATGGATGTCCAAGGTTTTCCAGCACAGTGACCCAACTATTGTAGACAGCTCTCAGTCTCTAGTCATGATCAGGAACTGGCTGGACGGGCTCCCGATCATGTGACCACTGTGACAGCCAATAACAGTAGTCATATGGTCTTGAAGACCATCCCACTTTCTGGGCATAAAGATCCATTTATAGGGACACCAGGCTGGGTATAAAGGGGTTATGGGAAATCTGTGCACAGCAGTGCTGTAGTACAGGCACCTCGGATTCCAGTGTCCTGTGCGGCTCTTTAGATTCCTCCTTGTACTGTAAACAGTTCCTCGACTTCTCAGCAAGTCGAGATTTAGCCCCACCCCATGTCAAATGGCCGAGTCCCAGTGTGTAGTATTGACAGCAATTTAATAATAAGGAGAGGGTTGTGCATCATAAGGGTCCTGAATATTGACTTTGGCTCAGTAGGGAACATTGGAAAGATGCAGGTGATCCTAGCAGTGGGGGGATTCCAAAGGTTGTGTGCCCACAGGCTCCAGTAATGGGAGTATGGCCCCGGTATTAGTAATGCAGAACAATGTTTGGTAAAGAATTCTTTCAGCATTGCCTTATACATATTGCCTTATATACTTAGTAATGTAGTCAGGTCATTTGAGTTTACTTTTACTAAGTTTAAGTAATCTGAACATATGCAAGGAGTTAAGGGTTCTGCCGTATACCCACACAGCTTTAGAATGGCAGCACATCTCTTTC
Source organism: Lithobates clamitans (assembly GCA_037952925.1). Lineage (NCBI taxonomy): Eukaryota > Metazoa > Chordata > Amphibia > Anura > Ranidae > Lithobates > Lithobates clamitans. The sequence goes on from JBBGZY010001091.1 coordinate 3,892,550, forward strand.
CTGGTTTACTGTATGCGAATCAACTGATGTGATTTGGCACCCGATCATGAGCAAATACATTGTTATAATGCATAACTTTACCCTGTTGGGTAGATGAAGGGACAGAACTTATATCGCCAAAGGCCCTCTGCAAGCGGAGTGTAAACCTACCCGTGCTATAAAAAATTGTGACATTTCCAGGTCACCCATGACAATTATTGAGACAATGATCTGTCATGTCATTCTAATGTAGCTGGGTGCAGAAGCCCACATAGTCCTATAGTAAATAACATTACGTGACTGAATGTGACCCTGAAACAAAAATAAGTCCTTTATGCCGGAGGGATGCTGCCTTTTCTATCCAGGCATCAAACCTCAGTTTGGCATCCTTCTGAGATACCAAAACTGCATGACGGGCTGAAGAGAAAAAAAAAAAACAACAAAAAATGTACAGATTGCTATACTAACATAAGCATTGTTGGTGCGGTGCTCACCTCCACTGAGCTATTGGATTCTGATAGGGGGACCGCCCCCCCCCCCCCCCCTGCCAGAACACATGGATCATCGCTCTCAGCCATATGCTGTGAGCACTCATCGGATTTTCGTTTTCCAGGATGCCCGTTCGACAGAAGCTGGTCATTACACTGGCTTCTGCCAGACAGGGAGTTGTACACACAGCCTGAAAATCAGTTCCTGCTGAACTGATCAAGAAAGGAAGGGTGACCCCTGGAAGTCGGACATCTATAGTGTCCTGCTGCAATGAATGGAGTGGCAACCTTAGTCTGGACTCCAAGCAGACCAAGTCCCCAATGCATTTCACTCTGCCCCCCGGAGCTTAGTTATGGGGAAACTGCTGAACTGACCGTTATCATGATTACTGGACAACCATAGCATGGACTTACATCAAACATCGTAATATACATTTATCAAGGTACATGTGTTATATGAATGTTTAATATTCATTGAGTAATAAAAAGAATTTAACCAAAAAGAATATTCAATGAGTAATTCTAGGGTGAACTTCCACTTCAAGTTCTACTTACACCTGAGCATTTTGAAGCGCGTTTTGGTCCACATAGATTTCAATGACAGTGCATTGAAAACCTTCTGAAAAATGCATCTCCTCCACCTAGTAACAAGCTGTCTGTTGGCTAAAACACAAACACTCAAGCCTGAAAACATAAAAAAAATAAAAAAAAAATGAAAACACACATGCTTAAGTGTGAATTCAGGCAGAAGGACATGGTATCCTAGGCACATATGAATAATGATATGCAGTACATTCATAGACTCCCCACACCTTTCTTTAACAATTGTGGAAGGGTTTTCTTTAGATTTTTGATATCTCCATCTTACCTTAGATTCTCATGATCCCCTATGCTGCCCCTCTCTACTAATCCCTTCACTGGCTTCACCTACCCCACTGTATAACATTCAGAATACTAACCACAACATACAAGGCCATCCACAACATCGCCCCCAGCTACATCACCAACCTCATCTGCAGATATCATCCAAATCGTCCCCTCCGCTCCTCCCAGGACCTCCTGCACTCTAGCTCCCTTGTTACCTCTCATGCTTGCCTTCAGGACTTCTCCAGAGCCTCTCCTATCCTCTGGAACTCCCTGCCCCCGGAATATCTGATCAGCCCCTAACCTGTCCACCTTTAGGAGATCCCTGAAAACTCACTTATTCAGGGAAGCCTATCCCACACCCACCTAACAACTGTACCCGAGCCAACCCCATCAAATCATTCCCCGCATCTATTAACTTTTGTACCACCACCCCCTCCCTTTAGAATGTAAGCTCTACGAGCAGGGCCCTCCGGTCCCTTCTGTATTGAATTGTGCTGTAATGTGCTGTCCCCCCTCTACATTGTAAAGCGCAGCCTAAACTGTTGGCGCTATATAAATCGTGTATAATAATAATAATACTAACAATAATCCCCGATCCACAGTTCACCAGCATTGTAAAAGTTGGTCCAAGAGGACCAACGCTACTGTAGCAGTGTGCAGTGTCCATGCATACATTTTATAACAACAGATACTAAGAATTTTTAGTATAAATTCTCCTTCCTTAAAATGAACTTTTGAGATATGTACATAAATGATGGAGGGGTAGAACCCATATCCATGTTCTGCCTTGGGTTTTGCTTTTGAGTATACTGTTGTGGAGGGCTCCCTCACAAGGGGGGGCTGAGCAGGGTTGTGTGTGTCAATAAACATACACGGCCTGGGTTGAGATCGAGTCTGCATAAGTGCCCCCATAGCAAGCTCCTTGAAAGGGAGGAGTATTCAGAAATGCCAGCGGGGGACCATTGGACAGAGCAGGTAAGTACAACATGCAAACCTTTACAATCACTTCAACCAAAGAAGTAGTAGCCTCCATATTGTGTGAAAGTTTAAAGTGGTCAGCAGTTTCTGTCTGGAACCAACAATCATTTCTCAGTCAAATTCATTTTAGTTCATGCATCTTCTCCAGTCTAATCGGGAGGTTTAGATGAACCCGTAGAGTTGGCACTTCTCCCGTGGTTGCCAACAACTAAACTTTTTGACCCTGTCTGCACATTGTAAGTAATGAGCTGCAGCTAAATGATTTATTGTTTAGCTGTCTACAGTAATGAACTGGTGTGAAAACAGCAGCAACTGAATACGTGTTTTTATATACTTTGTGTTTGTAAAAACACATTTACAGATACCAAGATTTATTTTCACTGATAAAAAATTTAATTCATTTTGATATCAAAATGAATATACATAATGCAGAAGGCAAATAGTTCAATCCACATAGTGCTGGCCGCTTAGGGCCCTTTATGTTTAATCCCATCTTTATTGAATTTAGAGGAAAAAAAAAATCAGATACATGTTAGCAGTACATAGATCTGGCATAAAGCTCCATATCCAAAGAGCACTCTTAAATCTAATATTACACTGCCTTGCAAAAGTATTCACCCCCCTTGGCATTTTTTGTATTTTGTTGCTTCACAACCTGGATTTACATGGATTGTTTGAGGATTTGCATCATTAAATTTACAAGAACATGCCCACAACTTTGAAGAGGTTTTTTTTTTTTTTTTTTTTGTGAAGCAAACAACAAATAGGACAAAATAACAGAAAAAGTCAATGTGCATAACTATTCACCCCCCTAAAGTCAATACTATGTTGAGCCACCTTTTGTGGCCATCACAGCTCCAAGTTGCTTTGGATAAGTCTCTATGAGCTTGCCACATCTTACCACTGGGATTTTTGCCCATTCCTCCTTGCAAAACTGCTCCAGCTCCTTCAAGTTGGATGGTTTGCGCTTGTGAACAGCAATCTTTAAGTCTGACCACAGATTTATTGGATTGAGATCTGGGCTTTGACTAGGCCATTCCAACACATTTACATGTTTCCCCTTAAACCACTCAAGTGTTGCTTTAGCAGTGTGTTTGGGGCGATTGTCCTGCTGGAAGGTGAACCTCTGTCCTAGCCTCAAATCACACACAGAGTGGTACAGGTTTTGCTCATAGATATACCTGTATTTAGCACCATCCATCTTTCCCTCAACACTTGGGTGATGTGATGTGTTGGGTTTGCACCAGACATAGCGTTTTCTTTGATGGCCAAAAAGTTCTATTTTAGTCTCATCAGACCAGAGCACCTTCCTCCATACATTTTGGGAGTCTCCCACATGCCTTTTCGCAAACTCATAACGTGCCATTTTGTTTTTTTGCTGAAAGTAATGGCTTTCTTCTGGCCACTCTGCCATAAAGCCCAACTCTATGGAGCATACGGCTTATTGTCATCCTATGCACAGATACTCCAGTCTCTGCAGCTCCTCCAGGGTTACCTTAGGTCTCTGTCTCATTGATTAATGCCCTCCTTGCCCGGTCTGTGAGATTTGGTGTGCGGCCGTCTCTTGGCAGGTTTGCTGCTGTGCCATGTTCTTTCCATTTGGTTATGATAGATTTGATGGTGCTCCTAGGGATCAGCAAAGATTTGGATATTTTTTTTTATAACCTAACCCTGACTTGTACTTCTCAACAACATTGTCCCTTACAGGAAGTCCCCGAGTTACGAACACAATAGGGACTGTAGGTTTGTTCGTAAGTCGCAACACTGCATTCATAAGTGTAACGTCCGCCTGTGCATGGATGTGGGATGTTCCGGGCACTTGTTATGTTATCTGAGGCTCTTCTGGCCATGCAGTACATTTAGTACTGCAGTATGGGATGTGTCCAGAGGTATCCAGGACCAGCGTGGAGCACAAGTGGCCAGCATTTAAGGCCGTTCGTAAGTAGGAGTCGTTTGTAACTCGGGTGTTCCTAACTCGGGGACTGCCTGTACTTGTTTGGAGAGTTCCTTGGTCTTCATGACAGTGTTTGGTTAGTGGTGCCTCTTGCTTAGGTGTTGCAGCCTCTGGGGCCTTTCAAAAAGGTGTGTATATGTAATGACAGATCATGTGACACTTAGATTGCACACAGGTGGACATCATTTCACTAATTATGTGACTTCTGAAGGTAATTGGTTGCACCAGAGCTTTTTATGGGCTTCATAACAAAGGGGGTGAATACATACGCATATGCTAATTATCAGTTTTTTATTTCTGAAAAATAGTTTTTTGTATATATTTTTCTAATTTTACTTCACCAACTTAGACTATTGTGTTCTGATCCATCACATATAATTCAGATTAAAAAAACATTGGAATGTAGCAAAATAGGTAAAAAGCCAAGGGGGTGAATACTTTTGCAAGGCACTGTATCTCTGTAATAGATATACAGAATATTCAAGTACATATCCACAGAAAAACCAACTGCAATGTGGTTAGGTAATATCTGAGAGTGTAACGGAGAGACAGATGAGGAGACAAGTACAAAACCGCGTCTATCATTTGGGATGTGTGCCCACAGGTACAAGAGTCAAAGCAGCAGTCAAACTTGGATATAAGGCTTCAGTAACACGGCTGTGGGGGTGCCAATAGTTTACTGCATTGAGAGGTGGCTAAACACTGTCTATGTATTTAGCAAGCTGCAGTCAGTTTTTGTGCGGCCCCAACTCCGCAGAAAGGCCAATCTTGGGCATGCACTGTCTGTTTCCAGGGTCGGTTTGAGTAAAGGAAAAGTAAGGGAGGTTCATGCAGAGATACACTATATTACCAAAAGTATTGGGGCGCCTGCCTTTACACCCACACGGACTTTAATGGCATCCTAGTCCTACTCCATAGGGTTCAATATTGAGTTGGCCCACTCTTTGCTTCAACTCTTCTGGGAAGGCGGTCCACATGGTTTAGGAGTGTGTCTATGGAAATGTTTGACCATTCTTCCAGAATTTGTGAGGTCAGGCACTGATGTTGGATGAGAAGGCCTGGTTTGCAGTTTCTGCTCTAATTCATCCCAAAAGTGTTCTATCGGCTATAGGTCAGGACTCTGTGCAGGCCAGTCAAGTTCCTCCTCCCCAAACTCGCTCATCCATGTCTTCCTTGCTTTGTGCACTGGTCCAAATCATTTGGTGGAGGGGAGATTATGCTGTGGGGTTGTTTTTCAGAGGTTAGACTTGGCCCCTTAGTTCCAGCAAAAACAACTCTTAAGGCGTCAGCATATCCAAGACATTTTGGACAATTTCGTGCTCCCAACTTTGTGGTAACAGTTTGGGGATGGCCCCTTCCTGTTTCAACATGACTGTGCACAAAGCAAGGTCCATAAAGACATGGATGAGCGAGTTTGGGGTGGAGGAACTTTACTGTCCTGCACAGAGTCCTGACATCAACCCAATAGAACACCTTTGGGATGAATTAGAGCGGAGACTGCAAGCCAGGCCTTATCCTCAACATCAGTGCCTGACCTCACAAATTTGCTTTTGGAAGACTGGTCAAACATTCCCATAGACACACTCCTAAACCTTAAATATAAAAAAAGATTTGCGCTAGGTGCATACACAGTACGTGAAAAAGTATTATTATAAATAAATAACAAATAAAAATCGTGAAAAGAATCCTGCTGCTGAACACTATAACCCCGATATAAGGGCACAGAAAGTAGATATTAAAAGAACAGTGCAGCGCTGGATATATAGCCCAAATGTGAAAGGTGTTGAATCAATATATCAATACATAAAATGACAACAACAATGAGCGACAACCAATAAAAAAAATATATCAACCGGTATACGGTTAATCAACCATAATAGATTATATAAAAGTGAAAAGCAATAAATATAAAAGGGTGAAGCTGAAAAATAAAGTTCCAAAACTATTGGTGTTCAAATATGGAATCCTGGATCTACGTCCCACCGCAGGTGCTGCCCACCACCTAGTGAATAGTATGGGAGGCTTACCAGACAGCCGGCGGCCGCCCTTATTCGGGGGGGTCAAAACAGGCTCAGCAGAGATATGTAGACCTCAGAATGTGTCCCGCAGGGAGCTCTGTGGATGCTTCTCCAGCCTCCTTTCAGGAGGGCTAGCCAGCGACACCAGGGTACAGTCCGAAGGGTGCAATCCCGGGGATGTTCCTTATATAGCAATCAAGGTTTTGTCTCCAGCGGAATCCAGCAAGGGTTACCCCTCCTTGCTGCAGTGCTTCTCTACCTGATTCCAACCACATGTGTGGTTTGGTTGTGTTCACCTATGGTGAGCACAACCAAACCACAACCAAACCACACATGTGAAAGGAATCAGGTAGAGAAGCACTGCATCAAGGAGGGGTAACCCTTGCTGGATTCCGCTGGAGACAAAACCTTGATTGCTATATAAGGAACATCCCCGGGATTGCACCCTTCGGACTGTACCTTGGTGTCGCTGGCTAGCCCTCCTGAACGGAGGCTGGAGAAGCATCCACAGAGCTCCCTGCGGGACACATTCTGAGGTCTGCATATCTCTGCTGAGCCAGTTTTGACCCCCCGAATAAGGGCGGCCGCCGGCTGTCTGGTAAGCCTCCCATACTATTCACTAGGTGGTGGGCAGCACCTGCGGTGGAACGTAGATCCAGGATTCCATATTTGAACACCAATATTTTTGGAACTTTATTTTTCACCTTCACCCTTTTATATTTATTGCTTTTCACTTTTATATAATCTATTATGGTTGATTAACCGTATACCGGTTGATATATTTTTTTTTTGGTTGTCGCTCATTGTTGTTGTCATTTTATGTATTGATATATTGATTCAACACAATTCACATTTGGGATATATATCCAGCGCTGCACTGTTCTTTTTATAGACACTCCTAAACCTTGTGGACAGCCTTCCCAGAAGAGTTGAAGCTGTTATAGCTACAAAGGGTGGGCCAACTTAATATTGAACCCTACAGACTAAGACTGGGATGCCATTAAAGTTTATGTGGGTGTAAAGGCAGGCCAATTACGGTGGCTTTTTACCATTTGATCAGCTGTGTCCAATCACTGACAGTGTGTGAAGAAAGGAGAGCTGATAACTGGCAAATCCAAACAGGGGACATCTACACTGATAGCCAGGGTGTAGCGTCACATATGGCGACCCATCACATTTGGCTACTCGCTGGACTGCGCATGCACGACGACGCCATATGCGTTCAAACACTGTGGCAGTCTGCGCTTGCGCAGAATTTTGTGGCCACACCCCTGAGTTCAGGTTCAAGCCCCACCATCCAGGTGGACATAGAGTCAGCCTATAATTATGCCGAGCGAAGCGAGGCCGTGCACAAAGTGTGGCGAGCGACCCTGTGGCAAAGTGGTCTTACAACAGTGTTGGAATGCATATGGCGGCATCGCGCATGTGCACTCCAGTGGGTAGCAAAATGTGACGGGTAGCCGAATGTGACGTGACAAAGGCACTGATCATCAGTGCCCACCAGTGCTGCCAATCGGTGCCCATCAGTGATGCCTATCGGTGCCTCCTCATCAGTGCCCACCAGTGCTGCTAATCAGTGCCTATCAGTGCCTCCTCATGAGTGTAGCATATCAGTGCCTATCTGTGAAGCCTCACCAGCGCGCATCAGTGAAGGAGAAATATTACTTAGTTACAAAATTTTATAACAGAAACTAAGAAACTTTTTTTTTCAAAATTGCAATTCTTTTTTTTGTTTAGAAAAAAAAAATGGTGATTAAATACCACCAAAAGAAAGCTCTATCTGTCTCAAAAAAGTGATAAAAATGTTGTTTGGGTACAGTGTTGCAAGACTGCGCAATTGTCATTCAAAGTGCGACAGAGCATAAAGCTGAAAATTGGCCTGGTCAGGAAGGGGGTAAAAGTGCCCTGTAGGCAAGTGGTTAAAGAGGAACTGCAGTCTGCTCACATAAATTGTAATTAAAACATCTCTGCCATTCTGAAGCTTCCCTCCAACCACTTTGCATATTATTTAATATATACTGTGATTCTGTACTTGCCAAATACGCTACAGAAATCTCCCTCTACTGAGTCTGGCTGCAGCCATTTTAACTGTGGGCAGCTGAAGCTGCTGTATAAATGTCAATGGTTCCAAATAAGTGTCAAGTGTCCGATCTGTCTGCCGCAGTGTTGCAGTACCGCTAATCGCAGATCAACGCCATTACTAGTAAAATAAATAATAATAAAAATGCCATAAATGTATTCCTTATTTTGTAGACGCTATAACTTTTACGCAAACCAATCAATATACGCTTATTGCGAATTATTTTTAAATTTTTTTTTTTTTTTTTTTTACAAAAAATATGTAGAATACATATCGGCCTAAACTGATGAAGACATTTTTTTTTAAAAAACCTTGTTGGGGATATTTATTATAGCAAAAAGTAAAAAAAAAATTTTTTTCAAAATTGTTGCTCTTTTTTTGTTTATAGCGCAAAAAATAAAAACTGCAGAGGTAATCAAATACCACCAAAAGAAAGCTCTATTTCTGGAGAAAAAAAGACGTCGATTTTGTTTGGGTACAATGTCGCACGACCGTGCAATTGTCAGTTAAAGCGACGCAGTGCCTTATCGCAAAAAATGGCCTGGTCATTAATGGGGAAAATCTTCCGGGGCTGAAGTGGTTAACTATGTAGTGCAAGAGCCTGCCTGATTGCATACACATGGAAAGTGTTTAGGTTTGACCTCATATTATATGGTTTTGGTAAATCTAAAGGAAAATTGTATAACGTATGGCCAGCCTAAAGCCTCGTACACACGATCGGATTTTCGGCAGGGAATTGTGTGATGACAGACTGTTTGCCTAAAATCCGACCGTTAGTACGCTCCATCAGACAATTGTTGTCCAACTTTCCGCCAACAAATGTTGGATGACAGGCTAGTAAATTTTCGGTGAACAGCGCTCTGTTGTCAGATTTTCGTCTCGTGTGTACACAAGTCCGTCACAAAAAAGTCCAAAGTACAAACACGCATGCCCGGAATCAGTGCTCAGCAAACACGACATTAGCAGAAGGGGCCCAAAGGTTGGCGCTCAAGAGCTGAAATTCACTACGTTCGTGTTTGTTGGCCGACAATTGTGTACCGTTTGTATGCAAGACAAGTTTCTGGCACACGCCCTTCGGACAAAAGTCTGACGCTTTGTTGGCGAACAATCCGAACGTGTGTATGAGGCTTTAGGCTATGTTCACACTAGCCTGTGTGGTAAAATGTAGTGTTTCCCCATGCCGACTAGTGAAGTGCCGGCTGTGGCAGGTAACAGTGTGATGCACGTTTTAGCTTGTTTTTTTCTTCCTTCTTCTTTTTTTTTTTTTTTTTTTAGTCAACTCTATTGTAAGTGCGTTTCGCTTCTGTGCAATGACATATGTCGTCATCCAGTGACGTGGTGCGTTTTATGCGCACTGCACATTACACCAGCATTGCCATATGAATGGGACACATGGCAATCAATTGTTTTCTATGTTTCCTAGCAGTGTCCTAATTGAGCAGAAAAATGCAGGTCATTGCAAATAGTATGAAGGAGCTCTAAGGCTATGTTTCCACTAGTGCGACTTTTAATGCGACTTGGGACTGAAAAGTCGCATGACAAATACTACCCCATGCTTTCCAATGAGTACCGTTCATATCTGTGCGACTTCAAGTTGCAGCGACTTCAAAGTAGTCCCTGCACTACTTTGGTCCCACTTTGATGCGACTTGAGGTCCATAGACACAGGCATTGCTTCAAATCGCAGCAAAATCGCGCGACTTTGGGGACGCAATAGTGGAAACATAGCCTAAGGCTCGATTCACACCTATGCATGTTGCTTTTGAGCGTTTTTGGAGTTTTTTTTTGATTTTTGATGCTTGCCACGTTTTTGAGCGGCGTTTTTGTAGCGTTTTTGCTGCGTTTTTGTGGCCTTTTGCTTTTTTTTTTTTTTTTTTTTTTTCAGTCTAAAAAAAAAATGTAAAAAAAATAAAAAAACAAAACAAAAAAAACCCGGCAAAAACGGTGCACTTGCGTTTTTGATGCTTGTCCATTGAATTCTATTACATGCAAAACGCTGCATTTTGCATGAAAAAAAAGTCCCTGACCCTTTCCAAAAATGCAGAGATACAAAAAAGGCATTGATGTGAACATATTCCATAGGAACCCATGTTAAAAAATTCCCATGCATTTCTGCAAAATGCATCAAAAAACGCGCTAGTGTCAATGGAGCCTTAAGGTTGGAACACATTTAGGTCCCTTTCACACGGGCATCTATTCTTCCGCTGTTAAAAGCATGTTGTTTTTTTGAAATTCGGAGAATCCTGACACAGCGTTCACTTGCCGTTGTACATTGCGATTAGCTGCGTTTACGTGCGTTTAGCTGCGTTGGAACATTCTTGCCATTTCTGATGTGCTTCCTGTTTTTCTTTCCTTGTTGCCGCTGCTATCTGCAGGTGAAATAGTACACTGCGATTACCTGCGATTCTGTGCAGATAGCTGCAAATATCTGCAATAAAATCGGTCCTGGACGCAGTCAAATTATTATTTTTTTTTTTAACCAAACCCCATGTAAGGAAACCGTTGCTAAATGCAGTGTGTGAATGGGGCCATAGGAAAGCTTGTCTGAGTTTATCTGCGGTAGATAACTTGATCTATCTGCAGCTAAAAGCTGAATTCTATCCGCCCGTGTGAAAGGGGCCTTTAGGAATCAAGCTGTGAGTGTAAAAACAAAAACCACAAATGATCGTGCAACCAAATATTCTAATGACATTCGGCTTCACTCTTGGGTGAATGCAGTTTCGATCGCCCTCGTCATCAGTCCCTATTCAGCAGCTGATGCATCTGCAATCTCCAGCGCTTGTACTTGTGCAATAGGACCTGCAGGCGGTGCTGAAGACTCGCTTCCAGCTAAAATTAATTCCTCCCTGTTGTTAGAAACACACACACACACACACATACATACATACACACACACACACCTCTGTGCTGGAAACCAGGAGTCGCAACCGGCAACCATCACTGCTGCTAGGGATCCACGCTCAGGATGACACAGGCAGCTCCATGCTGTGGTACACAAGCACCAACACTGAGAAGGACACACTGATCTCTATCCAGGCAACACACACAATCACAGCATCTGTGACAGAGGAACACTGACGATGTGACATAGGGACCCAGCACAGCCATGCTCGCTCACACCGCACAGGCAGATGCACATGCAATCATACATTAACATAAATCAGTCTATTAAACACGTCACTAGAGAGGCTAATTTTAGCACCAGTCTGCAAAAAAAAAAAAAATCACAAATTCATGCACATGCTAGGATCTGTACAGAAAAAGACACATCTACCCATGGGACATGACTAACCCACGCAGATGAGGGCACACACACATTTCAGGGTATAGATGGAGATAAAAGGCACGCACAGCATAGTGTTACATTATGTATTTATAGCTAGGCACCTATACACATAGCCTCGGCCTTTTTCGATTTGAAACCTACCGAGAAGATGCACCGGTGATGACATCATGGCGGCGATGTACGGGACAAGGCCTGGATTGGGTGTAGTATAAGCTGTGTGTGGCTGCGGTTGATGGTTGCAGAATTGGGTCTGATTTCCACTTGTAGGGTGTTAGCGGTGTACATGTATTTGTGTATTTATACCGTATCTTATAGCTTTACCGTATTGCATTCCATTTTCCTGATATGATTGCCCTTAGGTGCAGAACTGAACTTTGATCTTTGGGTCTTATGACCGCGGCCTGATTTCCACAGATGTCTGACTGCAGTTAAGGAATAGTCAAAGATTAATTTTTAACATGGCTTCTTGCCCTGGAGATACGGCACTTCAAAGTGTGTTATGTCCTGGTTTCCAGTAATTGGGTTGTAGCACCGATCGTCGCGTTATAGATGCGGCAGGCTTTTTATTATTTGTCCCACTTAAAGTACTGCAATAATATGCATGAAATAGGATCTGTTGTTTCCTTCTGTATTGGCACTGTAGAGAAATACAGAGATTTCCATTGCTGACTTCTGTCTGAAATTTACAGTTACCTGGCTATCTCTGTCCAAACTGGAACAAGGAGGCAGCCAATGAAGTAAGAGGAAAGTCAGAGCTTTTTTAAAGCCTTTGGATCAGCATAACTACCATGTGATTAGTATTTTTAAAAGGAAAGCCAGCAATGCCACTACATATTTGGAAAAGCAGATTTATTTACCAGATCCTCCACTCCTGCAGGCTCCTCTGGACTGCTAGACTGGTCCTTGCAGCCTCTTCTTTCCTATGCTGCAGCAGTCTAAGGTCCTTTTACATCATTAAGACCGATGCAGAAACCATAGCCCTACATTGGATGTGAGGACACCAAAGGACAGTCTACCACCTAAGCCAGGGGAGCAGAGGATGGGGTAAGTAAAAATGCTTTCACTGTGCCCCATAGACTAAAGGAGCAATTAACCCTTACAGTGTGGGCGCAGCCCCAATGCAAGGGAGAATTTTATAGGTTTACTGGAGTTGGGCTTTAAGGGTTTCTTTAAATCTCTGGCTTTATATACTGGGAGGGGTTGCTTGTTTAAAATGTAGCTCTGGTTCTTATTATGAATGTATATACTGTGTATGTATGTGTGTGTAATAAATAAATATATATATATATATATATATATATATATATATATATATATATATATATATATATATATATATTGTGATGTGTGTGTTGTGCTGGGTGGTAGCCAGCCTGGCTAATTTGTAGTGTTTAGTGATTGCATGACTTCTGTTTAATTCCATTCAATTGTGGTTTTGTCAGTAGGTGGCACTGTTGCCTTTGACGTTAGTATGATGAGCTACAGTACATTTCAGTTATGGATAAACATACTTTTCTCAGCCAATCTGCTATGAATGCTGGGAAAAGCTATTTAATGGAAGGTGATCAGGGTTAGCGTTCCCACCCAGGGCTGCGGCCTGGATGGATGTGTGTACGGTTGTAGCCAGGAACTGTGTACAGTTCCTGGCTACTAGGCCTTAAGCCCGAGACCTATCCAGGTGGCTACTGGCTGCTAGGCCTGTCCAAGGCCTATCCGGGTGTTCAAGTTCATGCAGAGAAAAGCCTGCCAAAGATCTGGAAACGATTCTAGAGCGATGGAGTTTTAAGAAAGCACCAGAGGTGACTCTTCATGTAGCTGGAGGCTATGAAATAGCTGGGAGGACTTTAAGAGAGAGCTCATCCAAGGGAATCGGTGTATGAAGCTGTGATTAAAGTTCCGTTACTATAGGAGACAGCCTATCCTACAAAGTACAGATGTGCTGGTTCAGCTTAAAAGCTGTTTTATTCTGTACTGCTGTCTACCTCCTCTCACCTATTTTTGTCTAAGGAGACTGACAATCTGCCTGTTGCTGATCGTTATTAAGGGTGTCCTGTGCCCTAATCCCCTCTCTCCCACATTTTTTCTGTTCTGAGAAATAAACTTCTCTATTGTTTAAAGCATAAAAGTGACTGGCGCCCAATTTCTTTCTTGTTCATCACCCACCATGCCCACAAACCTGCACCCTGAGACTGTATGTCAGCCATCCCTACCCCCTGGTAGTCCGGAAAAATCCGGAAAATCAGGGTAGGCGCTACACACTATATTGTAAAAACTATTGGGACCCCAGCCTTTACATGCACATGAACTTTAATGGCATCCCAGTCTTAGTCCATAGGGTTCAATATTGATTTGGCCCACCCTTTGCAGCTATAATGGCTTCAACTCTTCTGGGAAGGCTGTTCACAAGGTTTAGGAGTGTGTCTATGGGAATGTTTGACCATTCCTCCAGAAGCGCATTTTTCAGGTCAGGCACTGATGTTGGATGAGAAGGCCTGGCTCCCAGTCTCCGCTCTAATTCATCCCAAAGGTGTTCTATTGGGTCGAGGCCGTGCAGGCCAGTCAAGTTCCTCCACCCAAAACTTACTCACTCATGTCTTTTATAAACTTTGCTTGTGCACTGGTGCGCAGTCATGTTGGAACTGGAAGGGGCCATCCCCAAACTGTTGCCACAAAGTTGGGAGCATGAAATTGTGCAAAATGTCTCAGTATGCTGACGCCTTAAGAGTTCCCTTCACTGGAACTAAGGGGCCAAGCCCAACCCCTGAAAAACAACCCCACACCATAATCCCCCCTCCACCAAATGATTTGGACCAGTGCACAAAGAAAGGTCCATAAAGACATGGATGGGAAAAATTTTTTTGGAGTGTTTCTGTGGAAATTTGTGCTCATTCATCTAAAAGAGCATTTGTGAGATCAGGTACTGATGTTGGATAAGCTTTTGACTGATGTTCCAACTAATCCAAAAAGTGTTCAGTAGGGTTGAGATTAGGGCTTTTTGCAGGCCACGGAGTTCTTCCACCCCACATTTGTCATATCATGTCTTTATGGAGCTGGTTTTGTGCACAAGGGCACAGACATGCTCTAACAGAAAATTGTTGCCACAAGGTTAGTAGCAAAAACAATACCCCTCACTGGAAACGCCAGATCTCAATAGTTTGGTGGAGTATCCATTTCCTTTTGGCCATATTTTTTTAAAATTTGTGTTTTTATAAGAGATGTAGCTATTGCCTTGAATGTGATTGCTTGCCTAAAGGTGCCCAGAGAGGATGGCAGTGGGCCTCCCTCTGCCGTTTCTAGCAGATCTATGTTCATTTGGCTGCAGGTGGTAGGTGTCTGCCTCATACAATAGATATGAGATCAACTGTCCTGTCAGTGGGCAACTTGAGCATGGAGGACATAAATCTTCTGGAGGTCACAGCAAATGGTGCAGTCCAACTGGACCTACAGAGTAAGGTCTAACCAAGTTTGTCCTGGCACATGAAATTGTCCTCCAGACACTATATGATAAATAAGGCTGAATTTAACCTTAAAGAGTAACTGTACATAGAATAGCACATTAGCCAGTAAGGTTTATCTGCAAGTATCCAGTCTACTCAAGCTTTATAACAAGAAGGGCATCTTGATAACATCCTCAGTGGCATTTAGTAAAACTAAAGGGAAGGAATGCGGCAGCACAGTAGTATAGTAGTTAGCACTTATGCCTTACAGCACTGGGGATGTTGGTTTGAATCCCAAGCAGGATACTAGCTGTATGGAGTTTGGATGTTCTCCCTGTACTTGCCTGGGTTTCCTTTGGGTACTCCCTCCAAACGACAAGCTTAAAGGTTAATTGGTTATCATCCAAATTGCACTTTTCTGTGTGTGCTGGTCTACAAATCGCAGTTGCAGCCTCCAGCGGTAGACCCTGGTAACACTCCTTTTAGTGACTAATGTAGATTGAATTATTGTAATGTAAATTTCAGGCATGGCGCTGCAGAAAAAGTAAGGTTCTGAGGTTAGACATGCACCAAAAATCACATTGCGGTCATGGTAGAACAGGAGGAAGGTTGGGTATAAGAGATGCGACTAGCAGCCAATAAGGTTTTAGCTTTACTCCCTGTTCCAAAAAGATGCTGTTGAATGACAACATGTCTTAAGTGAGAAAGTCCAAATAGGGATTTTCACCATACAATTTTGATGCTATTTTCATTCAACAGATACGTAAATACATATGTAAGGGTGGCTGCACGTTCAACATTTAACACTGAATAATGTTCTTCAGTCCTTCTGTGACTAACATTGCAAATTTTCTAAGGCCAATTATTTACAGTAAATTCCCAGAAAACTTTATCTGAGGTGTGTTTTTTTTTTTTTCCACTGGATGTTCAGAATTGATGGGCACCAGTCACTTTAGTAGATTTTTAAAATAAAATAAGTTTTTTGGACATGGCAATATGGAAAAGAAGGTGAGGTTTGGGTCACAATATCCCAAAGTAAACTGGATTTCATACTCTAGGCCTCAGTTTTTTTAGGTCTTTAAAGTTTCTCATTGTTACCTTCTGGATCACTGACTGCACTGGCTAGAATCCTGCAAAGCTCTGGCTTCTTGCCAGTTGAGGTTCAAGTGCTATCCCAATCTCTACTCCCAAGGCAGGACTGCATGGAAAGGTTTCTGTGTATAACTTCCCACTTAATTATTCCTCACCCTACCTGACTTAGAGTGCATGCAGCTGGGAGAGAAGAGAACAGGAACTGCCTTGGATATTTATTACTTTTCCCAGCATACCTCAGTAGGTTCCCCATGCCCACTGAGTGACCAGGCTAGCAAACATCCATAACACAAAATCATGTCTCTCTGGCACACCCTGCTGGGACAAGCATACAAAGCATATAGCAGATAAAATACATTCTATACTTAAAAAAGAAGTATGGCCAAAGCTTTTTTTGTCTATTCTACTCTTGTGGGTCACAGAAGTGCACTTATTAGCCCTCCATTGGTTGACATCACCGAGCCACTCCAGTCTCTGGATGTTTCCCAACAATAATGTTGGTATCTACCCATATACATGATTGTCAGCTGGCTCAGCCTCTCACCGCGCCACTAAGAGCTTGAGCCAGCTGCTTCCACCACAGCTGTGGACAGGGGGGAGAGGGTGAGCTGTGAATGGGATGGGGGGGATGAGTTGTGGACAGGGGGAGAGGGTGAGCTGTGGGGGGGGGGGGTGAGTTGTGGACAGGAGGAGAGGGTGAGCTGTGAACAGTAGATAGAAGGTGAGCCCTGACCACATCCATTATTTGGCATCACTTTACTTCTCTTTCCCAAGGAACGGCGGCATTAGGGTGAGAGTAGTGTGAAAAGAAAAAGCCATGCCCTTTGCTCAATGTATTTCCTTTCTTTTTACTCTTCCTTAGATCCCAGCTGTTGGACACTGATATGGATTATGAGCGTCCCAATGTTGAGACGATAAAGTGTGTAGTAGTTGGAGACAACGCTGTTGGAAAGACACGGCTCATCTGTGCAAGAGCATGCAATGCCACTCTTACTCAATATCAACTTCTTGCTACACATGTGCCAACTGTGTGGGCCATAGATCAATATCGTGTGTGCCAGGAGGTGAGCATACTCTGTGTACATGACCATGTTTAGCTAAGGATTTTGGGTAGAAGTGCCAATTCTCCTAAAAGGTTATCCCTTTTTTATTATGTTTTATATATGTTATTTTCTGGTTTAGGTATTGGAACGTTCCCGGGATGTGGTTGATGATGTCAGTGTGTCCCTCAGGCTTTGGGACACATTTGGAGACCATCATAAAGACCGGCGGTTTGCTTATGGAAGGTAGGACTGTCACATTCATGCTTGTGTAGTTCTCATCCTTGGAGGGGCCGCTAAAAAATATGCCCAGGTCTCCCACAGTAGTAGAGAGGCTGCCAGTCACACTCAGTCTGATGGACACTGAAGCTTGCTCTGTCTAGGGGATGTCTTTTAAGAAAATAATACTAAATAATGTAAATAGGAGAAGGGTTTAGGGTTACAGGATACTCCTAAATTATAATAGCAATCAATAGAAGGACAAACTTCTTGCCCTCCAGCAAAACGGTGGCCTCCAGCTAAAGTCTATTAGCAAACTCCAGCTGAGGCCCAGACCGCTATTCTTGTCTTAGTAGCTCTCTCTCTGGAGCAGCAGCCCCAAGAGAACTGAAACCCACTCTGGAAAGGAAAGAACACTCTGGAAAGGCCTCTCAAACATGTATTACCCCCCCCCCCCCCAGCTACCTTCTGAATGCTTCCTTCCACAGATTGGCTTGTGCATCATACATATTCATGAAGGCCTGCCCTATATATTGGCTATATATTGACTCTCCCTGCCCTATATATTGGAAACTTCTTCCAGAAGCAGGTGAGAGAAATCAAACACCCCAGCTTGGAAACCTTGAGCAGACTAAAACACAACCGGTGGGGGGAAGGTGCAGTGGGGGAATGCAGACATTTGACACTCCTGGAAGTGTCAAATTCAGAGGACTTTTCAGGAGACTATACTGCTTGCTCATAGCAAAATTCGGATTCTCCACCCGCTGGAATGGCAGGCATTCACTGCCTCCCATTACAGACGAGTCAAGCTTTGGATTTTTTTTTTTTTTGCAAAGCAACAGACATTCATTCATTACAAATGTGTTATGTGTGTACCATTTGGTTCTTTCTTTTATTATTAATTGCCTTTCATGGAGAAAACATTGAAAGCCACTCATTAATATATAACTAGCAACAAAGGTGCATTATGCAGATTCTACAGCTCTGCCAGGCCGCAAAAGGAGCCTCATTGATGTCTACATCTGATATTTTACTGCGGCTGTGTGGCTTGTGAAAAAAAAAAAAAAAAACACCTGCAAGGTAATGGCATAATGTGCTAATTTGCACCACATACTAGCACATTATGAAATGCTCACCTTGAAACAAAGCCCTCCAGCGCTGCACTGTCACCGCTGAGAGGGCTGACATGTTCCCCCGTCGTTCTTCTGGGTTAGCATGCTCCGGCTATGCGATTGCCCGGGAGCTGCGATAACGTCCTCGGTTTTCGGCACAAATTTCTTGCCAGACCTTCAGAGCGCATATGCCAGTGATGTCGCCGGCTGCATCCAGGGTTAATATCTCCTAAACGGTGCACGTTTAGGAGATATTAATTTTACCTACAGGTAAGCCTTATTAAAGGGCTTACCTGTAGGGAAAAATGACCAAGCAGGGTTTACTACCACTTTAACTGTGACACAAATGAATTCCTTTTTCCCATCTTCTTCCTTCATTTTTTGATTTGAATGTTCCTATTTAAAAAAATCTTCACCCAAAATTGATGGTTTGTGTTTGCATGGTTGCTGGTGAGTGAATACATCTCTTTAGGCAGTGATAAGATATTCCAGCTCTACCATATTGCTGAGGCCAAAGGATGTACTTGGCTTCCTTTATGGATTCTTAGGAGTGACAAATAAACAAATGATTGGGTAGATCCAGATACACTTTCAATATGGTCTTATGGATATTGGTGGAATGCAAGGTTAAAAACAAATAAAACGCGCTATAAAGTGTTAAAAATGGTGATTAGGTTGTATAGTCCAATACAAAAGAAAGTCCAACAATCATAAGTGAGTGACGTGAAAAATCCTCAATACTTCATCTGTTGAAGGATGATAATTCAAATATAACACATCTATGTGGTGAAATGCTTACCAGAGAGTAAGCCAAAATCAGACGAGTGGCTTAAAACCCAGCCTGGGCCTTTAAAAAAACGATCCCACTGGGACAGGATGAATCACACTCGTGCCGCGTATTCAGGTCCACAAAGGGTAACCAGGGGCTCAATCCACACAAACGGCAGATATAAAGGAGATCTTCCAACAATTGCAACTGCAATCTCCTCGAGTAAAGGGGAGGCCTCGTAAGAGGGGGGGTACTGTCATGACCTTGCAGTAATACATTCATTGGAATGCAAGGTAACATGGATAATCTAACTACAGGAGCCTCCAAGGGGTTCAAAAAGCTACCAGGTGATTCAACCCACCACTGGCCAGCCAAACATGAAATACCAGTTTAAATAGGATTACTTTTGTATGCCTTTTACCAGTGTCCCCTGCTCATACACTTCCATTTATCTCCCTTGTTTTAGGTCTGATGTGGTCGTTCTCTGTTTCTCAATTGCTAACCCCAATTCCCTCCAGCATGTACAAACTATGTGGTACCCAGAAATAAAGCACTTCTGTCCCCGTGCCCCTGTTATTTTGGTTGGATGTCAGTTGGACCTGCGCTACGCCGATTTGGAAGCTGTGAATCGCGCTCGCCGCCCTTTAGCCAGGTGTGTCTATGTCCCTTTGCCTGCAATTTGTTTAGCATTGGTATTATTTTAATAGGGAAATAGTTTTCAACCTCAGTGCCAGTATCCAGAGGAAGCAATTTCAGTACAGGAGAGCAGCCTGTACAACTGTGCAAGAATGAATGTAAAGCGGGAGGTTTGATTTAAAATTTCTTTTACTTGTCAAAAATGATCTTTCTATGTTATTATCACTATTCTAGTGTTACTTCTCTAATGCAGCTCAGTAGAACTGAAGGCAAAAGTTTTTTTTTTTTTTTGGGCATATTTGTTCCATTGTGGGGATTTTCTTTCACTTCTTGTCCCATAGCCACAACAAGAAAACCCTACAAATTGAGGGAAATCCCTGGTAGTCACCAAGGTCCCTAACAAATGATTTTCTTTCTATTCCTGTGTGATATTACTGATCATTCCACCCGAATACACTAGTTGCCTAGCTTTTCTGCTAAATCTGGAAAAGGTGTGTCCTCTTCCTTTAAAAAAACGAATTTATTGCTCAACTGTTTTTAACATTTTGTTTTTTCTTTGTAACAGGCCAATCCGCGCTCAGGAGATTCTTCCACCTGAGAAAGGTCGGGAAGTAGCCAAAGAGCTGGGCATTCCATACTATGAAACTAGCGTGGTTGCTCAGTGTGGCATCAAGGAGGTTTTTGATAATGCCATCCGATCAGCGCTTATCTCCCGCCGCCATTTACAATTTTGGAAGTCACATTTACGAACTGTGCGTAAACCTCTACCACAGGCTCCTTTTCTTCCTCCACGGCCTCCTCCACCCGTTATTGTTGTTCCAGATCCCCCAGCACAAAGTGAGGATCATCCTGGGCACCTTCTGGAGGAGGCATCTTGTGCTGATGTGGTGCTGGTGGTCCAAGAAAGGATTCGTATCTATGCCCACCGCATCTACCTCTCCACTGCTTCCTCTAAATTTTGTGACCTTTTCCTCATGGAAGATGGAGACCCACCTGCCCAAGCCAGGGACCCCCTTCTACGTGCCTCCAGCTTTGACGCTTGTGAGGCTTCAGGAGAAACTGAGGGAGGTGGAATGAGAACCTCAGCCAGTGATGGTACATTGGGCAGGGAAGGGGACAGAGACTTATCAGGATGGAGCAGGGCCTTTGAAAGCATACGGAGTGGTGTTCTGGAAGAGCCACCTGGTTACAGGGCCAGAAGAGTGACTGTTGTAAAGATGGACAGCTCAGTGAGGTCTGGACCTTTCAGAGCAGTGCTTAAATATTTATACACTGGGCGACTGGATGAACGGGAAAAAGAGCTTATGGAAGTTGCCCATATTGCAGAACTGCTGGAGGTGTTTGACCTGCGAATGATGGTGGCAAACATTCTGAATAGAGAGGCCTTCATGAACCAAGAAATCACCAGGGCTTTCCATGTCCGGAGGAGCAATCGCATTAAGGAGTGTCTAGCAAAGGGGATCTTCTCTGGTGAGTTGATGAACATAGAATAGCTTGATAGTCGTTATGGCTGCACTGTGTGGGTTAGGGATAGACAGTTGTACAGTTAGCATTGATATAAAATGGCAGTTGCCCAATACCAATGTCTTTTGTGGGATCGCAGGCAGATTTGTGTTTGTGCGCAACACAAGACACTTTTGGACAACTATTTTTAGAGATAAAGATCAGATGGACAGGCTTGATAACTTTATTTAATCACAACACTTTTTCCATGAGGGAAGCTGGCATCAAGAGGGGCTGTCTACTCTACCCTCCTTCCCACTGTGTTGACTCAAGCTAGTGTACAAATTCATGGCATAAGCAGGCTGTAGACCAGGGGTGCGCAACGTGTGGCTCCGGAGCCTTTTGATGTGGCCTGCGACCTCAAACCAGGGAAGCACGTGCCTACGCTCTGGAATGGCAGGTCGGCAAGCCCTGATCATGATCAACAGCCGTGCCAAAGCATCAGAGTGCATGGAGCCAGTGCCAGCAGAGGAAGCAGGCAGCCATAGAGGGAGCAGGAAGCTACATAAGCGATGCTTCCTCTGTAGCACATAAGCGATGCTTCCTCTGTAGCACTGGCTCCTGTCTCAGGTGAAGTGAAGAGGAAAAGGTTAGTGTATTAAACATCACATACACTGCACTTTTGCTAGGGAATATTAGCACTTAGAAAAAGGGGTCATTAGGCTACTTTTACATCTTTAATGTCCCAAGGGTTTCATGCATTCTCTGAAAGTGCATCAAAATTCCTAAGTTTTGGTGCGCTTTCAGAATGGGTACCAGCAGGGGCGTAACTACCACCATAGCGACCCATGCGGGCGCTATGGGGCCCGCAGCCGAGTGGGGCCCAGTGAGGATGAGGGCCCCACCGGCACAGTCTCCCAGCCAGGGGAAGAGAGAGGAGAGAAAGAGGCGAGCTGTCCGTATCAGCAGAGAGCTGAATTGCCCAATGTAATAGCTTTCATTAGAACTTCCAGCGTTCCCGGGGCTCACGTCACATAGCTCCACCTCTTGGCCCGGCGCCTTTGATAGACAGGACATGTGACGTCGTCAAAGGCGTCGGGCCAAGAGGTGGGGCTATGTGACGATGAGCCCTGGGAAGACGGGAAATTCAAATGAAAGCTATTACAGCGGGCAATCCCGCTCTCTGCTGATCCGGGTGGCTTGCCTCTTCCTCTGCATAGGTGAGGCTGTATGGGGCACGTGCAGGTCACGCTGTATGGGGCACAGGTCGACCAGGCTGTATGGGGCACAGGTCGACCAGGCTGTATGGGGCACAGGTCGACCAGGCTGTATGGGGCACAGGTCACGCTGTATGGGGCACAGGTCACACTGCATTGACACTAGGGCAGCTGTGGGGGGGGGGGGCTGTTTGCAGGGGGGCCCCATACAACATTTTGCTTTGGGGCCCTGCTATTTCTAGTTACGCCCCTGGTTACCAGGCCCGCAAAATGTAATAGGTGTCCATGGCAAAGCACAGCTACCCTACAGGAAAGCCGCAGGACTGCACCCGCATTGTGGGTAAACCGCAGTGCATGTATGTGAAAGCAGCCTTACAGGGGGCTCAGGACAGGAGGGGCTTGTGTACCAAATCACTTAAGTGGCCTTCGCTCTTCAAAAGGTTGAGCACCATGTTCTGTTAAAAAAAAAAAAAAAAAAAAGGTTGAGCACCACTGCTGTAGACTAATCTCAGATCCTGCTTTTACTTAAAGGGGTTGTAAAGTTAATTTTTTTTTTTTTTTTTTTTTTAAATAACAAACATGTTATACTTGCCTTCACTGTGCAGCTCGTTCTGCACAGAGTGGCCCCGAACCTGGTCTTCTGGGGTCCCTCGGCGGCTGTTTCAGCTCCTCCCCGCAAGCATTTACCACCTTAATGCGAGCTCCCTCGCACGGTGGTGAGTGCTTGCGGGCGTGCTCCCGTGATGCAGCCGGCAGCTATAGCCGCTCGCTGTAGCACTCGGTCCCGCCCCCCGGCGCGCCGCGTCATCGGATGTGATTGACAGCAGCGCGAGCCAATGGCTGCGCTGCTTTCAATCCATCCACTGCAGCCAATCAGCGACCAGGCTGAGCTGCAATGAAGATGACGAGGACGTGCAGCGAAGATTTGAGGCGTCAGGTAAGTAAAACGGGGGGCCTGGGGGCGGCGGTACTGTCAAAAGTTTTTTCACCTTAATGCATAGAATGCATTAAGGTGAAAAAATTTTTACCTTTACAACCCCTTTAAATTCCACACTTTCAGGTGTTAACTGCATGCATAAAATAACCTGATACTGCGGAATCTATGCTCAGATAAGCTACATTTTGTAATTAGTGATTTAGTGTGTGCAACATCAAGAGTTACTACCTCCTTCTAACTTTCTACTATGAATAGAGAAATGGTAATAAAAACCCGCTGATTTTACAAGGCTTGTAACTTGACACAAGTATAAAAAGTTAAGGCAAACTATGTTCAGAAGTGTTTGGCAGCTTTATAATCCAAAGCTTCTTATTCTTTTAACACAGGAGCTTTTACAAGCAACACTGAGAAATCTCTCATTAAAATTTCAGACTTAGGGGCATATTAGTAAAGCACCAAATGTTTGTCTCTTTATTATTTTGCCATAGTTATAAGTTAATCGCATTCACTGCCAGCACCTTGGCTAGATCAGGTTGCTTTGACTTGATATCTAGGTTTCCCATTATTCAATGGATAATGTCTTGTAAGCTTTAATATACTAAAAAGGGACTGCAGTTTGCTCACATAATTTGTAATAAAAACATCTTTGCCATTCTGAAGCTTCTCTCCAACCACTTTGTATTATTTGTATTACTTTGTATTATTTTATATATACTGTGATTCTGTACTTGCCAAATATGCTGCAGAAATCTCCCTCCACTGAGTCTGGCTGCAACCATTTTAACTGTGGGCAGCTGAAGCTGCTGCCTGTTCACTTGCTGGATTTACACAGACACACAGAGGCACACTCCCAGCTCTGCAGCTTTCATTGGCCCTCTTATGATTCATCCCCCCTCCCTGCCTGGCAAACTTTCATGAGAGTGAGAGAGAGCTGTGCATATCATAAGCCTAGGCTTTTTACCAGACAAGAAACAGGAAGTGGGTTGTATAAGGTATTTACTGAAAGAAAAATATGTTTTACTATCCAAAGTTAAAACAACAAGAGCAGAAGATTTAATAGATGGAAAGATGAAAAAATGACCGAAGGTGCGCTTTAAATGTGACATGTGTACAGTTATAATATGGCAACTCTAGCAGCTGTTAGGTCTGACTCATTTTTGTATATCTTTTTAGTGAGCAGTTCATTGAATTTATCAAAGATTTGCTTGTTGCTTCATTGGTAGATTCCACCAGGCTTGATCCCACAACACAGACTGGAGCAGCAAATAGAAATTGTAAAGTTGAACTCCAGGCAAAATAGTTTTTTAAATTTTAGATTAGATTCGATTTTATAGTGAGGAAGGGTATGAATATCTGCCAGTTTTTTTATAACTGTGTCTCTGTTAGGATTAGTTCTAGTGACAGGAATTTTTTCTAAACATATTCTTCAGGAACACAAGCAGCAATAAACCTTAAAGTGTTTAACCCCAAAAAAATAAAAATAAAGATCCTGCTCCTTTAAATCATGTTATAGAGCACAGGCTTGTGCTGCGTCATTTGCCCCCTGTATCACCTGTAATACCTGGCTGATTCTTCCAGTTTCTACCCTCCCCTTGGAGCGAATCGCACAGAGGTCCTAAGCATCTTTGGCTCCGTTTCAGGTCCAAATTCAGGTAAAAATTCGGGCCTGATTCGTCCCTGAAACAGAGAACAGGGACGCACCGGACCCCTACTGTCAGCTGCACCCGCTGCACCCAGCCTAATGCCGCGTACACACGATCGGGATTTTGGTCGGAAAAAGATATGATGGTTTTTCCGACAGTATTCCGCTCAAGCTTGCCTTGCATACACACGATCACACAAGTTTGCTGAACTTTCGAACGTCAAGAACGTGGTGACGTACAACACTACGAGCTGAGAAAAAAAAGTTCAATGCTTCCGAGCATGCGTCAAATTGTTTCCGAGCATGCGTAGGATTTTTGCGCATCGGAATTGCTACAGCCGATCGCATTTTCGGATAGGAACTTTTTCTGACCGAAAAATTGAGAACATGCTCTCAATCTTTTGCTGGCTGGAATTCGGCCAGCAAAAGTCCGATGGAGCATACACACGACCAAAAGCTCTCATCGGTCATCTCATTTTCCGACCAAAAAGCTCTCATTGGTCTTTTGCTGGCCGAATTTCCAATCGTGTGTACATTCTTGTGTATTAGTAGAACCATGGACAAAACCTTTTTCTTTTTCATTTTGGATAGAGCAAGGGTTATACTCCTGTCAGATTTTTTTTTTTTTTTTTTTTTCACCATCTGTGTCCCATTGCAGAGATTTACCATCACTTCCTTTCTCATAGCCAAACAGGAAGTGAAAGGAAATCCCTGCAAATTAAGGGAATTCCCTGGGGAACCCCAGGTCACCAGAACTAGTATCCCTGTTGGAAGCTTTCCCCTCTTCTTTTTACTTTCGCTTTCAATGATAATGATAAATAGGACAAATAGAGGGTGGATCTCGTTAACAGGGACAAAGCAATAAAAACTGACAGGTGTTCTAATCCCTCCCCACTCTAAACTAAACTAAAAAAAAAACGTTTTGCCTTTAGTTATACTTTTACCTTTCCATTCAGAAATGTGCTGCATTGCTAACTGTGTCCCCAATGCGGAGATACTCCTTGTTTCAAGTCCTGGTGACACAACAATCTTCACATCGTGCCAACACAGCACAGAATTGTGACAAATGTTCCTTGTCCAAAGCTTGAAAATATCTTGTCTGGAGTTCTACCTAAATCTCTAAAATTCTAATTTCCATTCATCCCCTGTTCCAGACACGGGAAATCCATAACTGACAATAGCAGGCATATACAGGCAAGATAATGTGTCCTCCACTTGTAGTAATTAATATGCATCTACCAAAAATGCTGATGTGTAAAGTATACATAATACACATACATGGGAGATGGCCTATGCTACCAATCTATATACAGTAAAACCTTGGATAGCGAGCATAATTCGTTCCGGAAACCTGCTTGTAATCCAAAGCACTTGTATAGCAAAGCGATTTTTCTCCATAAGAAATAATGGAAACTCAAATGATTAGCTCCACAACCATTTATTCATAGGTCCTTCAGTTTATAGTCCATATAAAAAAATTACAGCAATGTGACCAGGTTGTGTAACCATAAAATGTCCATCTACAAATGGAATCCTCCACAAGGGGATTAGAAGCAAAATCCAACAGGAGCTACAGAGTATAAAAGAGAATAGAGGTGCCTCTAAGTGTAGCAATATGTTGCTAAATGTTGTACCTTCATTTAAGCTAACCATATTGCTACACTTTGAGGACCCTCTCTTCTCTTTTTTTTTATACTCAGTTGGGAGATGATGCTACTTGTATATCAAGTCAAAATTTATTTAAAAATTTTGCTTGTCTTGCAAAGCACTCTCAAACCAAGTTACTCTCAAATCAAGGTTTTACTGTATTACTTCTGAAAGACAATCAGGAGTTTCTGGTGTCTCCTGGGAAACTTTTTTAAAGCCGCAGTAAGCATGTTCTTTGCTAATAAATTGGCTACTCACATGCTCATGGATAGCCATAAATATCTTGCATCTGCCGAGAGCAGGGGACTCCAAACATTCTGAACAAAGAGCGAGTTTACTGACCTTCAGACTTTAGGGGAAGTGACTGTGGGCAGTGGGAGTAGAAGATGTCCTAGCATCAGTAGGAGTAAACAATGCCCCACCTTTGGAAGGAATTGTGCCACCTTATTGGTGTCAGTAGAAGGAATTGTGCCCCCTCGTTGGTGCCAGTGGAAGGAACAGTGCCCCACAAATGGTGTCATTTGACAGGAATTATGCTTGGTTGTTGGTGTCAGTGGTTTGTATAGTGCTCCAAAGGCTGGATAAAGGCAAGTAACGGGCCACATCCAGCCCCAGGTCGAAGGTTGACTTTTTTACTAGCTTAGAACAGGGGTCTTCAAACTATGGCCCTCCAGTTGTCAGAGTTTTACAATGCCTTATGGGACATGTATTTCCGCAATAGCTGGAGGACCATAGTTTGAAGAACCCTGGCTTAGAACATCTCATGCTTTATAACAGAGGTGGTCATATGGGGCTCATCTGAGTAAATACAGTCAGGGATAAGAGTAGATATCCCAATAATAATGTAGTTTATTTCTCTCCCCATAGTGTCACTTCATTGGCCGCGGCATCAGCAGGACTTTGCCCATCATACTTTGAATTGACCAGGGAGTACAGTGGATATTTGTCATGCATTTTATGTATTGCAACTGCTATATGATTCATCTATTCATCTTACCCCAAATTCAGGCCGAAAAATAAATATAGACTTTTTTTTTTTTTTAGTTTTGTGTAATATTTTCTCCTTACTTTGAAAGGAATTGTTTTTTTTTTCTTTCTCCTTTTTCTGTCTACTGACCCTTTCTTCCATTCATCAGATGTCACTTTCGTGTTGGATGACGGAAGTATAAAGGCCCACAAGCCTCTGCTGATCTCCGGCTGTGACTGGATGGCAGCCATGTTTGGGGGCCCCTTTTTGGAGAGCAGCACGGCTGAGGTGAGTGTCTGTAAAGCTGTGGATTATATTCATGCCAAGAGGAAGATGATTTTATTTGGAAGATGTTTGATTTATGTCTGGTAAAGGGTGTGTCAGAGATGGAGAAAGGAATCAGGGTGGGGCAGGGTTAATACAGTTCATAAAACACAAAAGAAGAGAGCGTAAAGCCGCCCTAGTGTAACTTGGCTTTAATATAAAGTAAAGCTAAAAACACTACAATGGTCAAACTCGCATTGTGTGAAGATAGATACAGCATAAGGATTCCACTGTGGCCACACTCCTATGACCACCTCAAGATCCCGACGGGGGCAGGGGGAGCCATGGACGTTCAACCTAGCTGCCCAGATCCTGGCAGCACATCCAAGGCTCTCCACCACCACACTCGACGTGCAGATCCAAATGCACATGCGTGCGGTCCAGCCGGCACTGCTCTTCGAGGACACACAAACCCACATGAGCAGGATACGGGGGGAAGAGAGTGCGGATGTCACACCATTGCCATGACAATGCGTTTTCAGAGGCATGGCCTCCTTCCTCAGGTCAAGGTTACTACAATTCATTAAGGAGACTGCCTATTTATTACAGGTATTATTATAGCACCAATAATTTACACAGCACTTTATATATTTATTAACTATTCACATCAGTACCTGCCCTCAAGGAGCAGATAATCTAAGGTCCCTAACTCACATTCATACATAAACATACTAGGGCCAATTTAGAGAGACACCACTTACCTTACTATGCCTACCAGCATGTCTTTAGAAAACCATGCAGGCACAGGGAGAACATGTAAACTCTATACAGGTAGCGCCATTGTTGGGATTTGAACTAGCCAGGCAGGAGTGCTAGCCACTGTGCTGCCTTACAGTCGTATTTTTAATTTCAAGATACATTAAATATTTTCCATTAATGAAAGGTCTGGACTATTGTCATAGATGCAGTATGCAGGTTAGCAACGTGCTGAAAACACCCCCCCCCCCCCCCCCCCATATCTTTTCCATGACATAGGGGGAAAGGTTTCTGTAGTGCTTAGAGATAGCTGGGAATTGCATAAGAGCCCTTGCACACTGGGGCGGGGGCGGCGTCGGCGGTAAAACGCCGCTATTATTAGCGGCGTTTTACCGCCGGTATGCGGCCGCTAGCGGGGCGGTTTTACCCCCCGCTAGCGGCCGAGAAGGGGTTAAATACCACCGCAAAGCGCCTCTGCAGAGGCGCATTGCCAGCGGTATAGCCGCGCCGTCCCATTGATTTCAATGGGCAGGAGCGGTAAAGGAACGGTATACACACCGCTCCTTCACCGCTCCGAAGATGCTGCTGTCCTGCCAGCGCATCGCTCCAGTGTGCAAGCCCTCGGGGCTTTCACACTGGAATGAAAGCAGCGGCACTTTCGGGTCGGTTTGCAGGCGCTATTATTAGCGCAATAGCGCCTGCAAACCGCCCCAGTGTGCAAGGGCTCTAAGGGATAACATAGCTCCGAACTGTCCCTGATTTTGAGGGACTGTCCCTGATTTGGAACAAAGTCCCTCGGTCTCTCTTTCCTCCTCCTTTGTCTTTCATTTTGGTCTGATCTACAGGCAGTCCCTGAGTTACGAATGGATTAGGGACTGCCTGTTTGTTCTTAAGTCGGATTTGTTCGTAAGTCGGAAGCGCATGCGCAAAACGGCAGAGACGTCGTTTTCCAATGTTTTCCGATGTGCCTGCCGACGCCGCTTCTCGTTCGCATGTAGGAGTCGTTCGTAAGTTGGAGGTTCGTAACTCGGGAACCTCCTGTATATAGTTGAATATAAAATGCACTTTTTATCTTTTAAAAAGTGTTTCCCAGTGATAAACCTTTCATCCAATTTTTAAATTGCTGCATTTGTAAATTTCAAAAGCCAGTATAAAGGAATAGTAGTGGTAAAAAAGCACTTGTGGGTTTAACTAATTATTTTTTTGTATAATTCTCCTTTTAAGGGGGCGTGGCGGGGGGGTGTCCTATGTCTGTATACTTTTGCTTATAGGTGTCCCTCGTTCCCATCCCAAAAAGTTGGGAGGTGGTGTGATAAGAATGCAGTACAGGCAGTGGGCACAGAAAGTTATCTACTCATAAGTTATCTAGCAAGATCAACAGTCATTTTTGCACGTATTAAATAAATATAACATAACAATAACGATGACATAACAAAGTTCGCTGTTAGGGTTACTATATCTTTAACCACTTCAATACAGGGCATTTTCACCCCCTTCCTGCCCAGGCCAGTTTTCAGCTTTCAGCGCTGTAACATTTTGAATGACAATTGTGCAGTCATGCAACACTGTACCCAAATAAAATGTTTATCATTTTTTTTTCCCCACAAATAGAGATTTCTTTTGGTGGTATTTGATCCCCTCTGCGTTTTTTTATTTTTTGCGCTATGAACAAAACAAAGTGACAATTTTGAAAAAAAAACACAATTTTTTTTTTTACTTTTTGCTATAATATCGCAATTTAAAAAAAAAAAAAAAAAAAATTCTTTCCTCAGTTTAGGCCGGTATGTATTCTTCTTCTACATATTTTTGGTAAACAAAAACGCAATAAGCGTATATTGATTGGTTTGCGCAAAAGTTATAGAGCCTACAAAATAGGGGATAGATTTATGGCATTTTAATTATAATTTTTTTGTTTACTAGTAATGGTGTCGATCCTTTTTTTTTTTTTTTTTTTTTTTTTTTTTTTTCGTGACTGCAACATGTTACGTGTTACCTGTTACGTGTTTCGTGTTACCTAGGGAGTGATTCTAACTGTGGGGGGAGGGGACTTACGAGGGGAAGAGACTGATCTGTGTTCCTATATACTAGGAACACACGATCTGCCTCCTCTCCCCTGACAGGACATGGATTTGTGTGTTTACACAAATCGCGGGTGACGAGGCGGCATAAGCGCACCCCCTATACCACCGGGAAGCCAAGGACGTCATATTACGCCCGCCCAGAGGGACAGAGTGTTCCTGCGGACGTCATATTACAATGGGCGGGTAGGGAAGTGGTTAAGGTAGCATTTGAGTATAGGCCTACTGTAAATGTCAATCTACAGTGTGATTGTATACATGATATACTGTACTTTTTTTTTTTTTTTTTAACAATATACACTGTTACCAAACCTATTGGCATCCCAGTCTGAGTCTGTAGGGTTCAGTATTGGTTTGCCACACCCTTTGCAGCTATAACAGCTTCAACTCTTCTGGGAAGGCTGTCCACAAGGTTTAGGAGTGTGTCTATGGGAATGTTTGACCATCCCTCCAGAAGCGCATTTGTGAGGTCAGGCATTGATGTTGGATGAGAAGGTCTGGCTCGCAGTCTCTGCTTGAATGTTCTTTTGGGTTGATGTCAGGACTCTGTGCAGGACAGTCAAGTTCCTCCACCCCAAACTCGCTCATTCATGTCTTTATGGACCTTGCTTTGTGCACTGGTGCGCAGTCATGTTGGAACAGGATAGAGCCATCCCCAAACTGATTCCACAAAGTTGGCAGCATGAAATTGTCCAAAATGTCCTGGTATGCTGATGCCTTAAAGTGGTTGTAAAGTCAGAAGGTTTTCTATCTTAATGCATTCTATGCATTAAGATAGAAAACCTTCTGTGTGCAGTAGCCACCCCAGCCCCCCCCTATACTTACCTGAGCCCCATCTCTGTCCAGCGATGTCCACAAATGCCTCAGCCGTCCAGGACTCTTCTCCTAATTGGCTGAGACACAGCAGCGGCGCCATTGGCACCTGATGCTTTCAATCAGTCAGTTAGCCAATCAGGAAAGAGGGGCGGGGCCAACCCGGGGCTCCATGTCCAAATAGGCACTGGGAGCAGTGACTCAGCTTGGGTACCCCCATAGCCAGCTGCTTGCTGTGGGGGCACTCGACAAGAGAGGGGGGCCAGGAGCACTGAAGAGGGACCCGAGAAGAGGA
The DNA here is from genome assembly GCA_037952925.1 of Lithobates clamitans. NCBI lineage: Eukaryota > Metazoa > Chordata > Amphibia > Anura > Ranidae > Lithobates > Lithobates clamitans. The sequence continues at coordinate 3,924,563 of JBBGZY010001091.1, forward strand.
GGATCCGGCTTCTCTGTGAAAAACCACTGCACAGGGCAGGTAAGAATAACATTTGTTATTTTTAGAGAGAGGAAAAAAACGAGACTTTACAATCACTTTAAGAGTTCCCTTCACTGGAACGAAGTGGCAAAGCCAAACCCCTGAAAAACACCCCCACACCATAATCCCCCCTCCACCAAATGATTTGGACCAGTGCACAAAGCAAGGTCCTTAAAGACGTGGATGAGCGAGTTTGGGGTGGAGGAACTTGACTGGCCTGCACAGAGTCCTGACGTCAACCCGATGGAATACCTTTGGGATGAATTAGAGTGGAGACTGGCCAGGCCTTCTCCTCAACATCAGTGCCTGACCACACAAATGCGCTTCTGGAAGAATGGTGAAACATTCCCATAGACACACTCCTAAACCTTGTCTTCCCAGAAGAGTTGAAGCTGTTATAGCTGCAAAGGGTGGGCCAACTCAATATTGAACCCTACAGACTAATAGGGCGTACACACGGTCGGACTTTGTTCGGACATTCCGACAACAAAATCCTAGGATTTTTTCCGACGGATGTTGGCTCAAACTTGTTTTGTCTACACACGGTCGCACAAAGTTGCCGGAAAATCCGATCGTTCTAAACGCGGTGACGTAAAACACGTACGTCGGGACTATAAACGGGGCAGTGGCCAATAGCTTTCATCTCTTTATTTATTCTGAGCATGCGTGGCACTTTGTCCGTCGGATTTGTGTACACACGATCGTTGTCGGAAAATTTTATCTCCTGCTGTCCAACTTTGTGTGTCGGAAAATCCGATGGAAAATGTCTGATGGAGCCCACACACGGTCGGAATTTCCGACAACAGGCTCCGATCGGACATTTTCCATCGGAAAATCCGACCGTGTGTACGGAGCATAAGACTGGGATACCATTAAAGTTCATTTGCATGTAAAGGCAGGTGTCCCAATACTTTTGGTAATATAGTGTATATGGCTATTTTGGTCTGGGTAGACTGTTTCTTGTTCTTTTATTAAACAAGGCTGTTCTGCATCTGCAGGTGGTACTCCCCTATACCTCTAAGGCCAGTATGCGTGCAGTGCTTGAGTATCTCTACACTGGGCAGTTCACCGCAGGACCTGATCTTGACCCACTGGACCTCGTCATACTGGCAAACAGGCTTTGCCTGCCACATTTAGTGGCTCTGACCGGTAAATATTGTGCTTATGATGAGTAACGTTAAGGACCTGTTCACGTCTAGGCAGTCCATTGCAATGTGTTTAATGTTCATCATGTTGCATGTTTATATGTGTTACATTAGGGCAGCCGGTTCATCTTAATGGGCTGCTAAGGCACCGAAATGGACCAAAAATTGGAAAAGCACCAATTTTTCCAATTCTAAATGTAATCAATTCAGTTCATTAAATGTAAACACTTCTGTATGAGTAATTTCAAGCTGCTTGGGAGGGGCAAAAATGCGTCAAAATAAATCTCTAGGCTCTATGCCAGGCTGCAGGAGGCAGCCAGTTAAGACCTGCTTGCAAAATCGATATAAAATCAGAGACTTCTGTTTTGCATCCAGTAACTTTGAAAATGTCTGAATCATAGGTCACACGGTAACCACATGATTGTTTTTAGGTCCTTCAACAGAGGTAAAAATGTATGATATGTTTCTTATCAGCATTACCGGTTGTGTGATATATTAATCTTTAGACCGAGTAAAAGGCAAACAGCCAACAGCAATGCCAACTATACCCAAATAGACTTTTTTACATCGGCCAGAAGGCTAAAAAAATATCGAACAAATTCCTCCCTCCATGCTGAAGCTGGCTATACACCGATCAAAATTCGGCCATTTCAGCAGGGATTGGACGAATTTCAATTGGTGTGTGGCGGTCCCCATTCAACGGGTCCGTCTGTCAGTATATGATGCCCTAGCAGAGACACACAAAAAGGTGGATAGAGGAATCTGTTCGTTTTTTTTTCGTTCAGCCCGCTGGCCGAACAAAAAAAACCCAAAAACGAATCATTTATGACCAACTTTACAATGCGGATAAAAGCGGGGTTATTGTGTTCTGACAGCCATCACCACCAGCTGTCGGGATATATAAACAGTGGCTGCACCTGATTGGATGCTGCCTCTGTTTGGCTGACAAATTTCCACCCAGAATTAGAAAAATGCTCAGTTTTCTATTGATGTCCCCACTGGGGAGAATCACCCTCTCTGTTTGTCATTATTACCAAAGTCATAGTATCAAAAATTATACAGTTGTTATCAGAACAGGAAGCGAGCAGAAATCTTCTGACGTGACAGCTAAGAGAAGATTTCTACCTAATTTGTTTAGGTTTTTTCTTACTTCCTGTTGTGTCTCCGGGACATCCAGTGGGTATAGCAACAAAAACCTGTAAGAGGGCCTTTGTGATTGGCTTAAATTTATGCCAAGAGCACAAGTCCCTACCCCAGATCCTGTCCTGCTGAGGCCGAACCCTACGCCATCTTGTGCCCCACTCCATGCCAGAGGTCTCCACATGACTTTCCCAGACGTTGACCTTTACACCCCCAAAGGAAGGAATGTCCACACATAAAGTAGTTTGCTGCACTTTACTGATGGGATTTTGGAAATGACAAAACAGTCACATCACTTCCACATACATTCTGAAGTCACTTGACAATACAGTCAATCACATTTAGTGGACGGTCTGCAGGAGTCACATGAAAGCATATGCAGCCCTTTTAGCAGCTATCTCTGTGCTCTCTGTAGTCCCCTCCTCCATAGGGTAATTTCTCCCAGGACCCTCAAGGGGAGTAACCTCACTCGGGGAACTCTTGGCCGTGCCTAAAATGCCCTTTGCAATCTTCCCTCGCCCTATTTCCATAAGGGACAGAAAGTCTACAGCTTCTTGGGTGCAGGTCTGCTCCTCCCCGACCTCCTGCCCTGTTCAGGACCTACACACACTGTTTCCATCCACATAGGTGTGCCTCAAGTGTTGCTAAGGCTCCTCACAACCTGGTTTATAACTGGGCACTGACTCACCCATAACATCACTGAAGGGGGGGGCTCGACCCAAAAGGGGCCTGGCAACCGATGACACTGTCTGCTGTGACCAGACACTGTTCTGCCACAGAGCCACCTAGTGGTAGACTAGCTAACTGCACCTGCCTACAAACCTGGCAGGTGTTTTAACCCTTCTTTACTCTATATATAAAAAACTTTGACTTTTTGTTTTTAGTTTTGGATAGAGTGGAGAGGGATTATAATACTTGTCAGTTTTTATTGCTGTCTATGCCCCCATTAGGGAGATTCACCCTTTCTTTTTGTCCTGTTTAACATTATTATTGAGCGTGAAAGTAAGAGAAAATCCCAAATTCTGGGTTGTCCCCTGAAAAGTAATAGAGGGGAAATTTTCCAATGGGGACACTAGTTCTGGTGACCTGGGGTCCCGAAAGAATTTCCTTAATTTGTAGAGATTGCCTCTCGCTTCTTGTTCAGCTATGGGACAGGAAGTGAAGGGAAAGCTCCACAATGAAACGCAGATGGTGAAGACAAATCTAAAAGGTGTTATAGCCCATCCTTACTCTACCCAAAATAAAAAAAAAGTTTTGCCTATAGATCTACTTTAAGCCTTGTTCAATAAGGTGCTGGCAACCGTACTACATGCATGAGGAATGTATTTTGGTGTCTGTAGCTGCCCCCAGCTTCATGCAGGCAACCCATGGAAGTGGATACAGATGCAGCGGCTGCATGGACACAGCCAACTATCAAAATTTTACATTTGTGCAGGAAAGAGTGCACAGCCCCAAACACACACTGTCTTGGGGGCAGATACAGGCACCATACTTTTTTAACTGATAATTTATTGTTGTCAGTATTGGAATTTTCTGGTCTGATCTTATGTATGGTTCTTCTGTAACAGAGAAACACACAGTGTCGATGATGACGGACGCCTCTCTGAATAACAAGGATATAGATGGAGACGCTCTTATGTTACTGGAGGCTGCCCAGGTAAATAACTGCATGTTCTAGGCCAGCTTCTCATAGTGTGACTATACAGCTGACTCATGGCTTCTTCTACTCAGATCTCCACCAGCATAATGTACACTGACCTCCTCCTTACCCTCTTACCATCTGATTCTTTTAGTTCCATGGTGCTCAGCAGTTGGCAGCCTGGTGTTTACATCACATCTCTACAAACTACAACCGTGTCTGCAGAAAATTCCCCCGAGAAATTAAACTCGTCTCCCCAGGTGAGTCATTTGGAACATCTAACCTGGTAAACATCTTACCGATATATTGCCTGTAAACTTAAAGAGCACCTGTCCTTCAGCAATAAATGCTGTGAAGGATTTATGTATTAGCTGTTAATGCTAATGGTGTATTGTACACTGTTTTTGTCATTTTGTCTTGTTCTTCCTTGTTTAATGTTCAATAAAACAGAATTAAATAAAAAAAAAAAGAAGTCAGCACAGAAGGTCTAATTAAACTGCTTCTAACTTTTACTCAGATGTTTTTCTTGTACAGATTTGCAACTGTGAAGGTGCCCTGCTGCATCAAGACACATCTGCATAGTTGTGTTCCCTAACCTGGGACATATACTATATAAATAGCAATAAATACATTAAGAGCAGGCTTAGCTTGGAGATTGCCCCATTCTCTTTGGAACCCTAAAGCCTTGTACACACAGGCCAAAAATTGGCCACAATCGGACGGTTTCTATAGGCCCATGTGTACAGGGATTTACAAGGTCCCATGATCGGCTTCTGTTAAATGGGCATGCTGGAAAACTGGCATCTGGCCCAATCACCACCTCAGCACGTCATAGTAAGGAACATCTTCCACTGTCTAACATTTTTATAGCATTCTCGCTCAGAGTGTATGTAATTCTATAACTTTGTTTTAGTTTTGGATAATATGTAGATTCATTTTATTTCTGTCTACCTGCTGGGGAGATTCACCCTTCCTATTAATCCCAGTGACCATTGTTTCTGATATAGTAGGTACTGAGAAATTCAACATTTTGAGTTGTCACGGAAACAAGAGGAGACCTGTAATCTTCCAATGGGGAAACCTGCTTTTTTTTTTTTTTTTTTTTTTTTTTTTTATTGCATTTTCAAGACAAACAATACATATACAACTTAAAAACTAAAAAAAAAAACAAAAAAAAACAAAACTGTTGTGCCTATATAAAGTATCCCACACATCACATGACAAGATATTATAATTTGTGTTATTTATCACATGATGAGTTAACCGATGGCTGGGGAAACCTGCTTTGGTGTCAACCGTGGGATATCCCTTTTGGTTTGAAGAAATTGCCTCTTTCTGCTCTATCTCTGAGACAGGAAGTGAAGGGAAATCTCCCCGACAGGACACAGACATCAAAAAAAAAGAGAGGAGTCTTAACCATTTCCTGCTTTACATCATATTGCTTTGTTCCAGACTACAAATACAGAATTTCCTTAATTCACTCCCTTTTCAAAATCTCTGTAAGGCCCCTTTCTCACGAGGCAGACTCTGCCAGGAGTCCGCCTGTTCAGCAGGAGAATCTGTCCGCAGGAGAATCGGGTGGATGGCTGGTCCGTGTCCATTGGTGGGCGGTTGGATGTAAACGCACTACCTGTCCGTTTACACCTGACTGCCATCCGATCCACTGGACGGATGGGGAATGGATCCCTATCTGTCTTGTGTTTAGTGGATTGGATTGGAGATCGGCGGGTGTAAATCGACACACGTCCATTTACACCCGCTGCTCCAAAGAGGAGAATGGAGGGTCCGATCGGTCTACCTGAAAAACTGACAGGCAGACCTGATTGGTCCCCTTGTGTGAAAAGAACCTAAGGCTAGCCATACATTCGTTGAGCAGAGCTGACTGAATGCATTTGCTGTTTGGTGACAAATTTTCATCTGGCTCCTTCTTCAGTTTTTCAGTTGAAGTTTAGTGCTGCTGACGGGGCCATCCATGGCTTGAAATGTGTCCAGTTTGAGATTGTGATTTCCTTGGAGATTCCCTTTATGCATTCAGCTGGTTCAAAGATGGGTAGATTTTATTTGCCCCATGTTCTTGGGCAGCTATATATCTGTCAATAGGAGTCCTGTGTACAGTTAGTGCTGTTTGTGCTGTAGGTTTGGTTTTTTGTTTGTAGTTTATTTGTATATCTTAGAACTAGTTGAGGATCCATCAGATCCACAGGCTTTCACTTCTCCTGTCTCCTGCCCTGTTTACCTCGGAACACAGGCTTCTTCTCTCACACTGCGACATGGCAAAAATGGACAAATGGAGAGATACAGTAGAAAGGAAACATGAAATGCATTAAAAGTATTCATATATAAACTGTATTGTATGTATACTGCATTATTTTTATTTATTTTTTTATGTTCAGAGAATCAGCAGATTCTAGAGACTCAGCGATGGCCCCCCGTATGGTACCTTAAGGAGGAAGACCACTTTCAGAGGGCTCAGAGAGAACGTGAGAAGGAGACAGCTCTGCACCAGAAGAGACAGCCCAAGAGACGCTGGTTGTTCTGGAACAGCTCCAATACAGGATCCCCAGCATCATCTACTACTTCCTCCTCCGCGGTGGGTTAGGGCCTGCTACTGCGGCTCCATTATCTCACTCTGGCAGCTATGAGTGCAAGCTGGGATGAGAGCTTGTGTACCTTGTGTCTAATTCTGTGTGATTGTGAACAATTGTTTCTCCTACTAAATACATGGGGACATTTATACAATACATATCTGGATTTAACTAAAATAAGTCCTTATCTGTAAATAGAATGCCTGAGCAATGCAACCACAGCTAGATTATCAGGAATGTTCCTCTTCTGATACACACACCTTACATCTGTATTACAACGCCACTTTTCCCAGATTAACCCAACTTGCACAGTATCATCACTTGTCTATAGACCATAGTGAAGAAGGCAAGTCCCAATCAAACACATCTGATAAAAGCTGATCGCCCAACCACTCCAGAGACTTACTGTGATTACAAATGACCAACAACAAGCCTTAATTTAGCAGTGTAAATCCTTTAGGTTTCTTTTAAAATGTGAGAAGTACAAAACGATGAAGCAAAGAGTTTTGGGGTGCCATTCTCCTTCATCAGATGCCATCATTTTTATCTTTTCAGCCCACAAACCATAAGTGTAAGGTTCTATTTCTAAAGTTAACTTGGTAAGATAAAACTTTGCAATATGACCAATTTCACCTTATTTTGCTTCTCTTTAAATTGTATTCCCAATGTAATTACAGCAAGTTGTAGGGACTGCTGACACCAAACATTTGCATAAGCTACTTTTTTTTTTTTTTTTTTTTTTATATGTACAGTATGGTACTAAATTTTATTTTGGAGAAGTTCCTTTTAAATTGATTTGACTGGCAGGTGCAGGTCACACACCCAAATTGCAACATGTGGGATTGTTTTTCAGCACACTAGTATGCAGTGCATATTTGGGGTGAACCTTGTTGAAGCATTTTGCCTGCGTTGAAAAATGGGCTAGAATGATGCCAACACATTGGGGGAGCAGGGGTCAACTGATGTAGGTAAAACTTATAACTGAAAGCACTGTTACCTTAAACTCTGCTGCAACTTATATAGGGTTATATATCACTCAGTTATGATAATTTTTCCTTAAAAGGTCACCCCAAGAATGGTCAGCTGAGTTTGACATCCTAGAATGCAAAATGAAGGTGAACTGTATTTGATATAAAGCCATCAGCCAGGATTATAGTGGTTAATGGCCTACTGCAGGGGTCTCCAAACTTTTTAAATAAAGGGACAGTTTACTGTCTTTCAGGCTTTAGGGTGGATTCACACCTATGCATTTTTAGTGCTTTTTGCATTTTGGAGATTTGCACTACAGAACATGTTCCATAGGAAACCATGGTAAATGGACGGTAGTGCAAATCTGCAAAAAGCACTAAAACTGCATAGGTGTGAATCCAGCCTTAGGCTCCATTCAAATTAGCGCGTTTTTTGATGCATTTTGCATTTTGCAGAAATACATGGGAATTTTTTAACATGGGTTCCTATGGAACATGTTCACATCAATGCCTTTTTGTACCTCTGCGTTTTTGGAAAGGGTCAGGGACTTTTTTTCATGCAAAATGCAGCGTTTTGCATGTAATAGAATTCAATGGACCAGCATCAAAAACGCAAGTGCAACATTTTTGCGGCGTTTTTGGCTTTATTTTTTTTTTAACTGTAAAAAAAAAAAAAAAACGCAAAACGCTGTAAAAACGCTGCTCAAAAACATGGCAAGCATCACAAAAAAAACTCCAGAAACGCTCAAATGTAACATGCATAGATGTGAATCGAGCCTTAGGGGGTAGACTGTGGCCAGTGTGAGTAGAAAAGGCGCCAGCATCAGTGGGAGTAAACCATGACCATTGGTTTTAGCGGGAGGAATGGTGCCCAATCAATTGTGTCAGTGGGAGGAATAGTGCCCTATCTATGATGTCAGCGAGAGGAATAGTGCCCCATCGTTGGTGCCAGTGGAAGCAATAGTGCCCCATCGTTGGTGTCAGTGGAAGGAATAGTGCCCCATCGATGGTGTCAGTGGGGGGAATAGTGCCCCATCGATGGTGTCAGTGGGAGGAATAGTGCCCCATCGTTGGTGTCAGTGGGAGGAATAGTGCCCCATCGTTGGTGTCAGTGGGAGGAATAGTGCCCCATCGTTGGTGTCAGTGGGAGGAATAGTGCCCCATCGTTGGTGTCAGTGGGTGGACTAGTACCCCATTGATGGTGTCAGTGGAAGAAATAGTGCACCGTTGATGGTGTCAGTGGAAGGAATAGTGCCCCGTTGATGGTGTCAGTAGGAGGAATGGTGCCTCATCATTGGTGTCAGTTGGAGGAAATGTGTCCTAAGTGCCTCCATTAAGGCAAGCAAAGGGCCACATCTGGCACCTGGGCCACAGTTTGGAGACCACTAACCTATCGTCAGTCAATTACCCAGACTGGAGGTATATAAAATGTAATCACCTCTGATCATGGCTTAGTTTGCCATCTGGATGGTTGGTCACACCAACTCTTTGTGCCAGCAAGTTGGTGCAATCAGAGGGTAGCAGGATTTGCGTTCCAAAAATAAGTTCCATGAGAAGTAATTTATATATTTACAGTTACAGTTTTTAATAATGGTGTCCATAGCCAAACATGCATGCAGCTTTCCTACTTCTGGCAATGGCTGGTGAAATTGAATCCACATATGAACAAGAGATTTATGGTGTCATTTGAATCCATACTCTTGTAAAAAGAAGGATCCAGACACCTGATCATTATTAATTTTCTTTTACAGCATTGATATTTGTATCTGAAGTTAAGACAAATCAGCCACATTGCCTTGTAAAGATGGAAGATAGATTGATTCATGCATGACGGTTTTAACAAAGGGAGAGTGAAGGTGTTGCCTGCAGCAACAAATATCATTCTTGTTTTCATTCTCCAACTGCAGTTGGAAGATGAGGGCCTGAATACGTTGCTATGGCACTTTTTGTTAACTTAGAATTGTTAGGTGTAAGGCTCGTCCTTTACAGAAGCCTAGCCTGTGGCTTGTCCCAACCTGTCCTCTGTCACAGGTTGGCCATGGTATGGACTTACAGAGCCTTTTGGGACCTTCCTTTCATCATCTGTCACAAATTTCCATCCCCTCAGTACCTAACCTTTACTGATCCAGGGTTTCTTGCACACCTATCACTATAGGTGCATATCTTTTGTATATAAATGTACAGAAAAAATGTGTGTACAGATTAGTAAATGAAAAGTGAAAAGCGTGTATGTGGATGGTACATACTGGCAGTGTTTCTTGACTTGTAAAGGATGGCCAGGCTGCATTCATGGAAATCCAGAAGTTAAGATATTTTATTCTCTTTTACAGTACCATACAATTGCTGCAGAGCTTTGCAAAGTACCAATCGTAGTAGTCCCAGCCCTAGAGAAGCTTGCCCTTACACAACCCTGCCTTTCTGCATACCAACACAGTAGGGTTATTTGGGTAGAAGTGGAAATTATTCTGCCTGTATATTTTGTATTTTTTAATTAAAGTGGAGAAAACACATGCACATGTGTAGATAGTGCCTATTCCATGCAGACATTTTCCATATTGGAAATGATCCTAAGACCCTAGCACAGCAAAAGATAAGTGCCAACAGTTAACCAACACAATGTTCTTAATATAATTAACATTTTTAATCTGATGGATCTCCAGTGTTCCAAAATTCTAGATATGATTCTGTAACTTGGCACATTATTCCATGTGTGATGAATACACAGTGATCACTTGTTTCTTATTAGCATTTTATCTATTTTATTGGTGATCACATAATTCTTACACATTAATAACATCCCAAGTACTAGCTGTGATTTGGTAGCAGGCCTTTGGGATCACAAGAATACCTGCATCATGCAATCTCATTTTAAACGTAAAGGACCTCGTTTCTAAATTTGACACTGGGTGACAGTCATAAAATGAAAAACAGACTTTGGAAAAAAGCTGTATTTTTAGTAGCATCCTATTTATTATCTAGATGGCAATTGTGTTTTCTTTCCAAATTTCTGTCTGCTGTGATGGCCTTCAAAAATGTACTGGCAGGTAAATGGACTTCTACCTAAAACTCTTCCTAATATACAGTATATGCGTATGTGTTTACGGCTGTAATAGGACATGATTTAGAAAATCTTTCAGGTATAGTGAGTGGTGATAGCAAAATACCTAATATAGAAAGGCAAGTCCTTTATCAAATTCAGCAACCTTTAACATCTTCCCTATTGCTATGTGCGTCCTGGGGCTGTAGGTTCAAACTCTGGGCTTTGATTCTTCTCACAAATACTGTTCATCTCAAGAGATTATACTGAGATTTCTAAGGCCCCTTTCACACTGGAGCGGTTTTCAGGCGGTATTGCGCTAAAAATACCGCCTGAAAACCGCTCCTAAACCGCCTCCGCTGCTTTCACACTGAAGCGGTGCGCAGGCAGGGCGGTGAAAAAAGTCCTGCAAACCGCTTTTTTGGAGCGGGGAAGGAGCGGTGTATTCACCGCTCCTTCCCCGCTCCTGCCCATTGAAATCAATGGGACAGCGCGGCTATAGCCACGCTGTACGAGGGATTTTAACCCTTTTTCGGCCGCCAGCGGGGGTAAAACCGCACCGCTAGCGGCCGAATACCGCTGCAAGAACGACGGTACAGCAGCGCTAAAAATAGCGCTGTTGTACCGCCGACGCCCCCACCGCCCCAGTGTGAAAGGGGCCTAAGGATGTTTGAGATTCTCTGTGCCGAACACCAGGGGGTTAAATATTAATATACTACTTAAATCACTTGGTTGGTTGCTTGCAGTGCTCAGCTAAAATGACATAGTGTATGATGAGGTAAGTTAAACCTCACGAGTTGCTGGAAGATCCATTAAAAGTTCTTACCAAAGATGTTTGATAAATGTACAACTATTGTACTTATGATCGTTTCCCCATTCCAGCATTACAGATTTACTCAGTGGACATACACCAGCAAATGGCTAACAAATGCACTATAGTTGTTCAGTGTAGTGCAATTAGTTCCATATATCACATAATTATGTTAATGATGTCTTTATTAAAGGCCTTATTGCATTTCTGTGATTCCAGTCAAACTATTACATGAAGCAAGAATATACTTGGTGGTAGAACATGCTGCTACATAGGTTGCCCTCATGTGGTCCATGTAATCCAGAACTAATAAATCAGTGAGTGGACACTGGTAGGCTAAAGCACTGATTAGAATTTTGTGTCTCTCAAGCACTGCATACAGAAGCTTCAGGCTCTACTTCATCCGCTATAGGGTTTTCTTATGCTGCTTTCTAATTAAATAACAGAGAATCCAGTGGAAAGTATAGATTAGACTATAGCTATTGGCTAGCTGGTAGCATGTCCACTATAGGGTCTTACTTCTTATGCTGCTTTCTAATTAAATAACAGAAAACCCAATGGATAGTATGGATTGGACTATAGCTATTGGCTAGCCGGTAGCATGTCTAGCATGTCCACTATAGGGCCTTACATCTTATGCTGCATTCTAATTAAATAATAGAGAATCCAATGGAAAGTATGGAGTGGACTATAGCTATTGACCAGCTGGTAGCACATCTAGCATGTCCACTATAGGGCCTTACTTCTTATGCTGCATTCTAATTAAATAATAGAGAATCCAATGGAAAGTATGGATGGGACTATAGCTATTGGCCAGCTGGTAGCACATCTACTATAGGGCCTTACATCTTATGCTGCATTCTAATTAAATAACAGAGAATCAAATGGAAAGTATGGATTGGACTATAGCTATTGACCAGCTGGTAGCACATCTAGCATTTCCACTATAGGGTCTTCTTATGCTGCATCCTAATTAAATAACAGAAAATCGAATGGACAGTATGGATTGGCCAATAGCATGTCTGGTGATGCTGATCATTGGGCTGCATTCAGGTATGGACAGTTTTGAGGCAGCCGATCACCGCTCTTAGTACATATTGGCTGCCTTACTGTCAATTAATACATCCATATTTCTAAATTGCAGAATTGGAAACTGTATTACTCAGGCAATGTGTGGTTCAGACTATTTGCTTCCACCCATAACAGAAATAGTAGCTTGTACTGGACTTACTCTTTAGGATGTAAACAGATGATCATCCGTTCACATCTGTCTGCCCATAGCAATGCATTGCTGAAAATTTTTCATTCATCAACGGATGGATGAAAAATGGATATATGGAACGCCCGTGTGAAAGTAGCTTTTAGGGTTCTGTCTGTCCAGTCTCTTTTGAAAGGTTATAGATCTACCTTTGCTACAGAAATACATATACAGAAAATACAGTCTGTCTACTTCTTTGTTTGGGTCGTACAGGTCAGGTCCTCTCACTATGTACCGATCAGGTGTATGAAATTCTGGGAATGTACATACTTTGAGTACAGTTAAGCTGTATGTGTGAGTGTGTTTGTTATAGTTATATTGCCTCCCTTGGAGTCACTGGCTGCTGTATCCAGGAGGGCTGCTTCTGTATAAATATATATAAAGTTTATTGTATATTTTGGGTTACTTGGACTGATATTTCTGTTTACAGAAAGGCAATGTTTCCTTTTTTTAAATAAAGTTACAAACCGCATCAGTTTGTTTTTTTATTATTATTATATCTATAAGTTGCTTCTATGATGTACTAGTTACGGAGCTGGAATTTGAAGACTTAAGACAATGTATTGTTAAGGTGTGGCCTATCCAGCCAATACAATGCTTGCTTCTTGTGTAACTTGTATTAGAAACATGATTCCTGAAATCGGATTGGCTGCTGTGGGCATCCTAGAACACAGTTTATATTTGAGACCCAGCAAATCACTTATTTAAAGACGAAAAAGGGCTAAAAACTGCGCTAAGGGAAAGTAAAAACAACTAAATACATATACCCAATCCCAAAGAATACCAGTGGAATGACATGTGAAAAATTATTAGAGCAGCAATTCTCCTGCACAACATAAATACAGTGATCAAAAATAGAAAAACATAGAATCGCGCTAAACATGTGAAAATATTTGCATAAAGTGAGTGTACTCTCATACACCAACCAAATGTCCACATATGTGCAACCATATAAATTGTGAAAGAAAATCCTAAATGTCAAACTGACATGACACCTGAAATTTGTATATATTGCCCAAAAGTAATTGCATAACAAACAATTGGCCAAAATAGAAAAATGTTATATAATTGTATCCAAAAACCTAAACAGTATCACCCGTGAACTATAAAAATTAATAGGTTGTAATGTCCATCCATAAATAGTGGAATCTTCGGAGTTTTATGAAGAACTTGTGCAAAGTCCACCACCATTAAGTAGAGGGTTACTGCTTACCGGAAGCCCATGATCCCCCGCTACAGAGGATCAAGGGAAGCCTGTATAGAGAAATGCCTTCCAGGGCATATCGGATACATCTAATGACCTAGATACGTTAGTGGTGATAATGCGGTCTCCGGAGACTCCAAACAGAGAACTCATAACACCTCAAATCTCCTGATTTCGTTCCCAGCTCATGGGTGGATGTGCATGGCATGTAAAGATATAAGTGCTCCAATAGTGTAAAACCTTCAGAATTTATTGAATAATAAAACACAGTATCGCACTTACATTTAAAAAGCAGAAAAAAAGCCTTTTATGTCTGGTGCGCCGGCGGGTAACACTCAGACAAACCCGTCCTTCTGGAACCATCAACAAAGACACGAGGTGACGTCAGCGCGTTGCTCCGCCCTACTCGTTTCGTAATGGATTTCGTCGTCCAGGGGCACGGGCGGCGCGCTGCCTCACCTCCCTTTGTACTCTGGCAACCCAAGCAAGCCTTGTCCTGGGCCCTAGTCCGCCGACGGACATGCGCAATAGCGCTATGGAAGCTGATAATGTCCATATGCCACATAATAACGGTTCAGGGTCGGGATCCGTAATTGTAATAAATCACAAAATTGTGAAAAATAAAATAAAAATTCTAAAACACAAAGGCATCAGATTGCTGACCGAACCAAAAAGGCAGGGACACAGGGAAAAAAAAAAAAAAAAATATATATATATATAATTAAAAAATAAATATAAAAAAAACATTCGGAACGCCTTACACCGCCCGACTTGGTTAGATCAGGGATATGCAATTAGCGGACCTCCAGCTGTTGCAAAACTACAAGTCCCATCATGCCTCTGCCTCTGGGTGCCATGCTTGTGGCTGTCAGTCTTGCTATGCCTCATGGGACTTGTAGTTCTGCAACAGCTGGATGTCCGCTAATTGCATATCCCTGGGTTAGATGTTCACACCAGTGTCACCTGCAGCCACTACGCCGTGCGCCACCTGGTGGTCAAACCATGAATCACATTGAGATATTTAAGAGCTGAAGCTGATTTCCAGTGACAAAATTTACAGAGCTCATAATCTCAATCTCACGCACTGAGATAATCTAAAAGGACACTAAAACTCCTATAAAGCATCTAATCAAAAATGCCCAAACCATAATGGTAAAATTCCAAATCATTTACAGCCATCAGATATAAATCGAAGAACTGGAAATGCAGCCCAAATGCACACGGGGGTCACTCCCATGATAAAATAAGTGACACCCAGTGGACAAATTGAGGATTGCAGGATCACTATTATCCGATGGCCCAGTTAACATTTAAAAAACTATTTCTAGAGTTCCATAATCGGCAAAAGCGTATGGTTTGAAGGAGAGAAAAATCATCTGGCACAACACATAAACGAATGTGTGTGTGTATATACAAGGACATCCAGACGGACGAAGACCCAGAACTTAGAGGCTCAGTCAAAGATCACCCCAACCAAAACCCAAAAATAGGAACTCAAGAAAACATACAGGCATCAAAATAATATGTCCATCTATCTCCCAAAATGTAACATTTGCAAGAAAAATTTCCTTAGAATCACACAATCATGAGAAAAATCAAAATGAACATAAACTTATTTAAATAGGAAGCGTTATGACTGTGGTTCATAATTCACAGTTGGAGGAGTTTTAATCCTTATTGCAACTATCATGGATGGATGACATTTCTTCCATTGGCAGCACAGCCTGAGCCAACATGCAGTATATTGCTAATCCTCATTGCTGCTTCTAAAGTCTAGTCACAATATGTATAGTGGATCAGCATAAGAAAACCTCATTAGAAATCCAAACAACATAAATAAATGTTACTGTTCATCTCTCCCCATCCTTGAGTTTCTGCATTCAAATTTTACTTTAATATGGTGACCTATTTTCTGTACCTTAGTAAGGAGGCAAAGCAATAATATGAAAAAACTACCAAACACTTTGTAGATGTCCTACAATGCACTTCCATAGCCATACAAAGCCCAAATCCAGACTAAATGTTTCTTCCTGTTTTTCATACAGTGGAAAGCAGTTTAAATTCGCTAAGATTTTGATTGCAGACGACTTCTCACTTCTTGCCTGCCTAGCGAAAATCAATGAACAGGAAGTGATGGAAAATCTCACCAATGTGAGAAAGCAACAAAAAACACATTTTTAGTGCAGAGAGGGAAAGTATACAACCCTTTTAAAGTTATTATTGCTGTGAGTACCTTCCTGTTTCTGTGACCCGTACCCCTTATTTTTTCCCCTGGGGTCCCTTGGGCTTTATTCAAACAGGCACTGGCCCCCCATTCTGAAGTGTTTTTGTGCCTGCATTGGCCCCAAACTGTGTTTTCATAGCAATAAATGGAGGTTCTTCCACTCGTGGATGGATGAAAAACCTGGCTGGGAGACTTTTTTTCTTTAATAGTTTCATTTAAAGCAGAATTCCGGAGGAAAAAAATCCCCATGCAGTGGGGCTGTGTCCATACTGCATGGGTTAACTGCTCCTTTTTGTCTAGGGGTGAACACAGAGCCTATACTCACCTGATCCTTCAGAAAACAACGCTGCCCCACATCCAGCAGTGGACTGTTCCTGCTGTCCTCACGTCTAGAGCTGGTCTATGGGTATGAGAATGTCGGGAACAGTCCACCGCACAAGACTGCTAGACCACAGAGAGGGGCAGGAGCGGCAGAGACTGGTCTTGCGCTGGAAAGATCAGCAGATTAGGTGAGTATATCTCAGCTCCCCTCTCCCCTAAACAAAAAAGAGCAGTTAACACAAACATTTTTTTAAAGTTTTCAACATTTTACAAAAAAACATTGGAACAAGAAAAATTTGCAATCTTTGTGTTGCACTTGAAATATCATTATATATAGAAAGTCACAAAGGACTATCATTTAATACAAGGACACAAGGAATGTGCAGCTGGGCGACTTTTGATAAAGAGGTTGTGTAATTCTTGAGTAGGCCACACAATGAAGATCTTAGAGGAGTGGGGACATGTAAGTCTAATGCCTGTACACACGGTCGGATTTTCCGACGGAAAATGTGTAATAGGACCTTGTTGTCGGAAATTCCGACCGTGTGTAGGCTCCATCACACATTTTCCATCAGATTTTCCAACACACAAAGTTTGAGAGCAGGCTATAAAATTTTCCGACAACAAAATCCGTTGTCAGAAATTCCGATCGTGTGTACACAAATCCGACGGACAAAGTGCCACGCATGCTCAGAATAAATAAAGAGATGAAAGCTATTGGCCACTGCCCCGTTTATAGTCCCGACGTACGTGTTTTACGTCACCGCGTTCAGAATGATCGGATTTTCCGACAACTTTGTGTGACCGTGTGTATGCAAGACAAGTTTGAGCCAACATCCGTCGGAAAAAATCCTAGGATTTTGTTGTCGGAATGTCCGAACAAAGTCCGACCGTGTGTACAGGGCATAAGACCCTGGAGGTATGCTAAGGTGGAAGAGAGTATTTAGGGATAACCTTACACAACATACAGTTATGCTTTGAGGTGATGGATCTCCACCCAGGAATAAAAAGTTCCTCAATGACATTTGCTGCCTTTCATTCAACTGTATGTCATGAGAATGGCAACTGCCGAATTCCTCCTCCTGTTTAAGAAGTTTCAGGTCAAGACCTATGACAAACAACTGCATGTCATGATTTCCAGGGTCTGTTGCACTTTGAGCATTCATACTATACAGTATATCATAACTTGTTTATAGATCTATATGGTCTCAGGAAGGCTGTTTGGTGAGGCTACCTTTCATTAAAGGGGGTTGTAAATGGTGTATAGGGTAGGTGTAATGGAGGGGGTTACAGAGGGTACAGGAAAGAGGGAGGCCAGCTGATACATGAGCTACCAGTACTCTGAAAAACTTCTGCAAAAACCCTAAGTTACTGGAAACAGGTAGCAATCGTAAAACAGCACACACACGCTAATATTACATAGCTTCCACCAGATGTGAATGAATGAAGAGCTTATTTTGAGCAGCCCACCTCTGGCTAACACTAGATGGAGACTTAATCCAAATCTAAGTGGTTTGTCACACACATAATTACATACACTATAGTACCAAAAGTATTGGGCCACCTGCCTTTATACACACATGAACTTTAATGGCATCCCAGTCTTAGTCTGTAGGGTTCAATATTGCGTTGCCCCACCCTTTGCAGCTATAACAGCTTCAACTCTTCTGTAAAAGCTGTCCACAAAGTTTAGGAGTATGTCTTTGGGAATTTTTGGCCATTCTTCCAGAAGCACATTTGTGAGGTCAGGCACTGATGTGGACGAGAAGGCCTGACTCGCAGTCTCCACTCTAATTCATCCCAAAGGTGCTCTATCGGGTTGAGGTCAGGACTCTGTGCAGGCCAGTCAAGTTCCTCCACCCCAAACCCGCTCATTCATGTTTTTATGGACCTTGCTTTGTGCACTGGTCCAAATCATTTGGTGGAGGGGGGGATTATGGTGTGGGGTACTTGGCTCCTTAGTTCCAGTGCAGGTGCAGGCACTAGCAAAAAGTAGATGGGCGACAGTCAGGAAGGGTAGAGGGGGAAGTGCCAGGGAGGCCAATCTAGGGCTGATGTTTGGAAGGGGCTCTCTGGGAACCCTGATGTAAAGGAGGCTCTCTAGGGGCCCTTATGTAAGTAGGGGCTCTCTGGAGACCCTGATGTAAGGGGGGGGGCTCTCTGGGGACCCTGATGAAAGGGGAGGCTCTCTGGGGACCCTGATGTAAGGGGGGGCTCTCTGGAAACCCTGATGTAAGGAAGGAGCTCTCTGAGGACCCTGATGTAATGATAATATATAGATATAGATATATATATCTATATATATAAATATATCTATCTATCTATCTATCTATATATATATATATATATATATATATATATATATATATATATATACACACACACACATATTATATACATGTGTATGCCCGCCCAAGTGTATGACTTTCTTTACTTCGCTGCTATGGGCTCTAGCCCCAGATCTTTTTTAGACCTAGCAACGCCCCTGTAGACGTTATTTGTAATAAACCACTTGAAGTCTCTTCATTCCTATAAGTTCGTGAGTTTTGGTGTGCGGCCGTCTCTTGGCAGGTTTGCTGTTGTGCCATATTCTTTCCATTTGGTTATGATAGATTTTAATGAGCTCCTAGGGATCATCAAAGATTTGGATATTTTTTTATAACCTAACCCTGACTTGTATTTCTCAACAACATTGTCCCTTACATGTTTGGAGAGTTCCTTTGTCTTCATGGCAGTGTTTGGTTAGTGGTGCCTCTTGCTTAGGTGTTGCAGCCTCTGGGGCCTTTCAAAAAGGTGTGTATATGTAATGACAGATCATGTGACACTTAGATTGCACACAGGTGGACATCATTTCACTAATTATGTGACTTCTGAAGGTAATTGGTTGCAGCAGAGCTTTTTATGGGCTTCATAACAAAGGGGGTGAATACATACGCACATGCCAATTATCAGTTTTTTATTTCTGAAAAATAGTTTTATGTATATATTTTTCAAATTTTACTTCATCAACTTAGACTATTGTGTTCTGATCCATCACATATAATTCAGATTTAAAAAACATTGAACTAAAGGCTGTAATGTAACAAAATAGGTAAAAAGCCAAGGGGGTGAATACTTTTGCAAGGCACTGTATACTATCAAGTAGCCAAATCATGGCATAAATAGGTTATTCCAAAGATGAAAGCTTTACTTACTTTAACTGTGTAAAAATATCATCTTCCAGTTACAAACACACACAATAGATTTTGCAGTATTTATTCAGTATAAGGCCTCATTTACATGGGCGCTAAGGCCCATACACCATAAATGGGCCATTTGTTTTATGCGGCTGGAGCTGCTAGATACTACGTACAGGCCACCCATGTAAGTTTCTGGGATTGCAGCACTGGCAGATGAGTAGGTGATTAAGCAAGTTAACAGGTGAGTTAATAGATTTATTGAAGTTGTTAATTTTAAATACGGTAATTATCATTAAATGTGCTATATTTTGTATATAAGTCCGCAGTAGTGATAATTGTATGAGTTTTATGTGTGTATTTCTTGCAAGGAAGCGTTAAGTGACTTCTCCACTCCTTCCTCCATCTCTCTCTTTATTCTTCCATATTCTTTTTTGTATCCCTTGTCATCATCATTCGTCCTTCTCTTTTCGCTCTGCACCCTGGACAAACCTATTAATGCATATTTGGCAATATAGAACAAATGATTCTTGTAAATGATCTTGCATTAGTCTGTACTTATCCCTGTTGGGTATAAATGATAAATGAAGATCACATTTTTTATTTAACATGACTGTGGGCTCAAAGTATTGTTGGGTGAAAACAGTTTTCTTTTTTTAGCACGATTAGAAAATCGTTGTCTCAGACAGTCTGTGCTGCCCTTCAACAGCCAATGAGATTCTACATTTTTTCAGCATGGGAGAATGAAAGGAGGAATCTCCCTTATGCACCTTTGTTAATGAAGATATATCTGTTTACTCAGCTGAGGTTTACCTACTTTGGTTGTTAATATTGACATAGAAAGTTAATCTGCCACTTAGAAGGTTAGAGTGTGAAAGTCGGTGGTGGATAAAAACTGCTGTGCCGTGCAGATTACCAACAATAGAATATATTTATTTTTGTTTTATTTATTTCAGGTACTTATATAGCGCCGTCAATTTACGCAGCGCTTTACATATACATTGTACATTCACATCAGTCCCTACCCTCAAGGAGCTTACAATCTAAGGTCCCTAACTCACATTCATACATACTAGGGACAATTTTAGACAGGATCCAATTAACCTACCAGCATGTCTTTGGAGTAATATAAGAGATTTCTCTTCTTATATCCGGGTACTTTCAGGCAGATCATTAAAAGATACACAATGGTAAACATGAAGGGTGTAATAGACACCCATTATAATTTTGTCAGGGCGCGGCACACAAAGTGTTGGTGGTAACGCCTGATTCATGTATCTCAATGTATGCCAGCACACCATGGATCAACAAGTGTCGTCCAAATGTTTTATTGTAGAATAATCACATCACAATGGACAAGGTGGAGTGTTTTGGAGTCCTGCACAATTCCGAAACGTTGCACCTTGTCCATGATGATGTGATTATTCTACAATAAAACTTTCAGACGGTACTTGCTGATCCATGGTGTGCTGGCAAAGATGAAAACTGACCTGCAATGCCACCAGTCTCCAGCTTGATGCAGCACCCACCACTCCTAAACCTAATCCATAGGCATGTGCAATGAGAATATTGACACAGTTTATGTACCTGTCAGAAACTACACCAATCATTAGATGTGATGGCTGCATTTGTTTTCTTTTTTTATGCTTTTCCCATCTGTTTTCACCTGGTGCTCTGGCTAGTAAAACCCCTCCACTCTGAATGAAGGAGCAACAGAGACACCTTTGGGCTGCAGCGTTGTCAGTCTGGGGGGGGGGGGGGGGGTATTAGATGTACTAGCAGATTTAGATACACTAACAAATTGAAGCCACACTCCAGCTCACGCTATAGTTATACAAGCAGTTATAGCAACAGTTTTCTTCTTATTGGATAAAGGTTTTACATAAATAAATAAATAAAAAAAGCTGACCATTGTAAGCACCCCTGTCACTGGTAAATGGGTTGTCTCAACAATCTAACTGGTACAGTTGCAGGACAGTTTGTTCTGTTGAAAAACAACAGACTTACTGTCTGGATCACCAGGTGAAACTAAAAGAAAGAAAGCCTAAAAAAGGAAACTAATGCAGCCATCACATCTAAGAATTAGTAAGCTGCAAAAAATAAATGTTTGCTTTGGGGTTTAATACTGCTTTCAGAAAGCGCAGCACGTTTCGCACATGCGTAGTGGGGAGCTGGTTGTGAGCGCCAGTAGGAATTCACAGCCAGCTTCCCAGTCAATGGCGGTGCGGAGGACATGAAGAACTGGCCCAGGTGAAGACAGCGTTAGATGTCTGGGCTGGTAAGTGTCCTTTTATTAAATGTCAGCAGCCACAGTTATTGTAGTTGACCGCTTTTCATTTTTTTAACAAGACCGGAGCTCTTCTTTAACTGCTTGCCGTCTGCCCACCGTTAAATGACAGAGGGACGGTGTGGCTCTCGTTCTGGTTGGACGTCATATGACGTTGCCCCAGAAGGGCCGCTCTTGCTCGTCCCCAGGGGTGCGATCGCTGGCACACTGTGTTGCTAGGACACGGCACGACCCCGATCTCTGTAAAGAGCCGATCACGTGGCTTTTTACCTATGTGATCGGCTGTGTCCAATCACAGCCGGTCACATGTAAACACGGAAGTGCCGGTGACCGTCTCTCATCGCCTGACAGAGTGTGTGGCGAGGAGAGCCGATCAGCAGCATCTCTTTGCAGGGAACAGCCGGACATGAATTCAGGGCACTGATCATCCTTAATGATGCCAGTCACTGCTGCCTTGCAGTGTCCATCAGTGCCTGCTCATCAGTGCTGCCATTAATGCCCATCAGTGCCTCCCATCAGTGCCACCCATCAATGCCCATCAGTGCTGCCTATCAGTGCCCACCAGTGCCATTTATCAGTGCCCACCAGTGCCATCTATCAGTGCCCATCAGTGCGGCACATTAGTGCCTCCTCAACAGTGCCCATAAGTGCCGCCTCATCAGTGCCCATCAGTGCAGCCTATCAGTGCTCATCAGTGTAGCCTCATTAGCGCTCATCAGTGAAGGAGAAAAATTACTTATTTACAAAATTTACTGACAGAATTTACTGATAGAAGAAAAACTTTTTTTTTCAAAATTTTTGTAAAAAAGAAAAAGAAAACAGGAGTAATTAATTACCATCAAAAGAAAGCTCTATTTGTGTGAAGACAATGATAAAAAATTAATTAGAGTACAGTGTTGTATGACCGCGCAATTGTCATTCAAACTGTGACAGCGCTGAAAGCTGAAAATTGGCCTGGGCAGGAAGGGGGTAAAAGTGCCCTGTAGGCAAGTGGTTAAGGAAACTAGCCCCAGAAAAGTATACAGAAAGTTTCTGAGATGTATTTGCACGTAAAGGGAGACTATATAAAAGTCATGTTGAATATTTTCTATTCTGCAGCTTTCATTACAATAAATCCTGATGATCCTGCCATGAAAGTCCTTGTCCAGGCACTTCCTGTTATATTGGGACAATGCTCTGCCCCTGTCTTCCAACTGTACTGCTGCATTGCTACACTTGTTGCATGCTCTCCCAATAGAAAAAAACGATGTAATCAATTACAGCAAAGTTGTTGTTTTTTTCTTTTAGGATAAAGTTTTTACATAAATAAATAAAAGCTGACCATTGTAAGCACTGCTGTAAAATTAAATGGCTGTTAAATGGTTTGCCCCATCCCTGTAAACTGAAAAAAACTGGAAGAGAGCTTGCTCTTTTGAAAAACAACAGACTCACTGGCCGGATCACCAGATGACAAAAAAGAAAGAAAGGCTAATAAAGAAAACCAACGCAGGCATCAGATTTAAGAGCTGCAATGTTTTACATTATTGCTTTTGGGTTTAATACTGCTTTAAAGAATACAGTGGTGTCATCATCCATCAACCCCACCCCCTCTTCCCCGCCCCACAACTAGTTGATTGGACAATAAAGGAACAGCGACACACTGATAAGTTGTCAGCTCTGCTCAGTCTGCTCTTTCCTCCTGTCAGCATGATCTCTTCATCACATGCGCATGTACGAGAACTGAATAGGCCCTTAGTATTGCCCCTCCTACTCCTAGTCTGAGTGCTGCTGCGCAAGGGATGGCATGAGGCTAATATTAGGACAAATTCAGGCACTTATGCTAGTTGTAAATAAAAATATATTTTTATTTTTTAGGGCATACACAAGCACATTAAATGCCTTTTTTGTTTTTTTTGCAGTTTTAAACCATTGAAGTGGGTATTATGGAAAGTATGCAAAAAATGTACAGAATACAAATGACTACTGCTGACGTCGTCTGGTCTGACTCATAACCTGTTGCAAAGAAACAGATTTCAGATATACTTGTAAACACAATGGTGCAATTCTATTGTCTTGCCAGGTACAGGTTAACCTTTGCAATGTACAGATAGTCAGATACTATATATAAATGTTCTTAACACTGCATTACCACTGGCTGAATGACTGTAGTAGTATATAAACAGTGAGATATGAGGGTCATGTTACCAGGAAAGGATTGGGAAACCTAGATTACATCTACTGTACAGTACATTGTGGTCAGGAGCTCTGTCATAAAATGTCTAGAGTTAAAACAAGCTTGTTTTAACTCTATATGCGATATATGGCATATACCTTTTTTATTTTTATTATTATTATTATATAGGATTTATATAGCGCTAACAGTTTGCACAACGCTTTAAAATATAAAGGGAGACAATACAGCAACAAGCAATTCAATACAAGAGGGTTAGAAGGGCACACGCATTTGCAAATGCGTGGGGGCTGATATTAAAAACTAATGGCAAAGCAGTGCGTCTTAATAAGGGGCGCATGTTTCTTTCTGTTGTGGGAAAGCACGCAATTTTCAAAACATTCCCCTAAAGTACTAATATGAATGTAGCCTATTGGCAGGAAATGCTCTCTAAACCTTTAACAAACCTAGGCAAGGGAGACCTGTACTAAACAAGGGAGGCCTTTACCAGCAAGGGAGACCTGTACTAGACAAGGGAGAACTGTACTAGACCTGTACTAGACAAGGGAGACCTGTATTAAACAAGGGAGACCTGTATTAAACAAGGGAGACCTTTACTAGCAAGGGTGACCTGTACTAGACAAGGGAGACCTGTACTAGACAAGGGAGACCTGTACTAGACAAGGGAGACCTGTACTAGACAAGGGAGACCTGTACTAGACCTGTACTAGACAAGGGATACCTGTACTAGACAAGGGAAACCTGTAGTATGAAGGGAGACCTATACTAGACAAGGGAGACCTGTACTAGACAAGGGATACCTGTACTAGACCTGTACTAGACAAGGGATACCTGTACTAGACAAGGGAGACCTGTACTAGACAAGGGAGACCTGTACTAGACAAGGGAGACCTGTACTAGACAAGGGAGACCTGTACTAGACCTGTACTAGACAAGGGATACCTGTACTAGACAAGGGAAACCTGTAGTAGGAAGGGAGACCTGTACTAGACAAGGGAGACCTGTACTAGACAAGGGAGACCTGTACTAGACAAGGGATACCTGTACTAGACCTGTACTAGACAAGGGATACCTGTACTAGACAAGGGAAACCTGTAGTAGGAAGGGAGACCTGTACTAGACAAGGGAGACCTGTACTAGACAAGGGAGACCTGTACTAGACAAGGGAGACCTGTACTAGACCTGTACTAGACAAGGGATACCTGTACTAGACAAGGGAAACCTGTAGTAGGAAGGGAGACCTGTACTAGACAAGGGATACCTGTACTAGACATGAGAAACCTGTAGTAGGAAGGGAGAACTGTACTAGACAAGGGAGACCTATACTAGACAAGGGAGACCTGTACTAGACAAGGGAGACCTATACTAGCAAGGGAGACCTATACTAGACAAGGGAGACCTGTACTAGGCAAGGTTGACCTGTACTAGACAAGGGAGAACTGTACTAACAATTGAGACCTAGGCATATTCTCAGCGGCCCCTGCAGAGATGTGTGCTACATCATGTACCAGATACCCAGCAGTTGTTTACCCTCAGAAGATATAACCACTACATTTTTCTACTGAGATAAGTGGTGCCAAGAGCAACCATCTAGATCAGGGGTCTCAAAGTACCGGCCCGCGGGCTGGAGCGGTTACAATTGGACCGAAGGACTGATGCATACTGATACATTTCCTGGTAAGCAACGGCAACCTGCTTACGTTGTTTTTTTTTTTTTTCTTCCTGGTTTACTCGGAGAAAGTTGGGCTAGCTGACGTCGGTGACATCACGTAACGTCCGCCGCTGTTGCTTCTGGGAGTTGTGGTCCATGGCTATGCGCTCAAGCTCCCTGTACCCGGCAGGTGGAGTCTGGAGAGCAGTGAGCGCAGCCAGCCTAAATACAGCCATTGGCGTTGCTATGGGGGTGCGGGAGGGGCTGGGGGTGTGGCTGCCTCCTCCACTCCTCCCACAGACTCCTTCACTATGGATGATACCGCAGCTGAAGCAGATACGGGCGAGGACAGACACAGCAGCCCTGCCCACCCGCCTGGGTCTTCATCTGCAGACATGAGGCATGCTATGTAAGTTACTCTGCACACTGTCACTACCTAGAGTTCTAAGATGCCCTGAACCACCCCAACCTGCCCTGTGCCACCCCAGCCTGCTCTGTGCCACCCCAACCTGCCCTGTACCACCCCAACCCACCCTGTGCCACCCCAGTCTGCCCTGTACCACCCCAACCTACCCTGTTCCACCCCAACCTGCTCTGTACCACCCCAACCTACACTGTACCACCCCAACCTACACTGTGCCACCCCAACCTGACCTGAACCACCCCAACCTGCCCTGTGCCACCCCAGCCTGCCCTGTACCACCCCAACCTGCCCTGTGCCACCCCAACCTACCCTGTGCCACCCCAACCTGCCCTGTGCCACCCCAACCTACACTGTGCCACCCTAACCTGCCCTGTGCCTCCCCCACATGCCCTATACCGCCCTAAACCACCCCAACCTGCTGTTATACCTATACTACCCTAATCTGCCACTATACCACCCTATACTATCATTTACAGGGGCTGGTTTGGGGTGCGCCCCATGACCGTGCGCTGCCTGCATGCTGCTGTGCAGCCTAGACAGGGTGGGTGACACCATGTTTTACCACACCAGGTGACACCAACCCTAGTGACACCGCTGACTACAGCCAAACTACAACTCCCAGTGGGATCTTCTTGGACACCGTCGTGGCTGAGTCTGACTCACTGGCTCAGCGTGCAAAGAAGACGACCTGTCCTGCTGAGCCTGAGCTGGCAGCTGCCATCGACCCATCGCTGAGGTCATGGTGAGAGACCCTGACACCCCCAGCTGACCCCCACATGATCATCCCATCTATCCCCCCCCTTATACACCTCATTTACCCTGCCCCAGTGCCCATCCAGTAACCTCAAAATAGCCCTCAACACTGGGAGCTGCCCACGTGCCTGTGGCCTGTGAATCCTGCTAGGAGCTGGCTGCGAACATGTGGGGTCCTGCTGTTCACTGACCTGTGGGGTCCTGCTGGCCACTGACCTGGGGGTCCTGCTGGCCTCTGGCCATGGGTCCTGCTGACCTGTGGGTCCTGCTGGCCATGGCCTACAGGCCAGCAGGACCCACAGGTCCACAGCCAGCTCCCAGCAGGACACACAAGCTGTGGATCCTGCTGGGAGCTGGCTGCAGAACTGTGGGTCCTGCTGGCCGCTGACCTGTGGGGTCCTACAGGCCAGCAGGACCCATAGGCTATGGCCAGCAGGATCCACAGGCGGATCCTGCTAGGAGCTGGCTGCGAACCTGTAGGGTCCTGCTGGACACTGACCTGTGGGGTCCTGCTGGCTGCTGACCTGTGGGGTCCTGCTGGCCTCTGGCCTTGGCCTATGTGACCTGCGGGTCCTGCTGGCCATGGCCTACAGGCCAGCAGGACTCATAGGCCATGGCCAGCAGAATCCACAGGCGAATCCTGCTAGGAGCTGGCTGCGAACCTGTGGGGTCCTGCTGGACGCTGACCTGTGGGGTCCTACTGGACGCTGACCTGTGGGGTCCTGCTGGACCATGTCCAGTGACCTGTGGGTCCTGCTGGCCACAGCCTACAAACCAGCAGGACCCATAGGTCAGTGGCCAGCAGGACCCACAGGTCCACAGCCAGCTCCCAGCAGGACCCACAAGCTGTGGGTCCTGCTGGGAGCTGGCTGCTGGACACTGCAGAGCAAACACTGCCAAGCATCTGGCAGAAAGCAGTGACTGGTAGCAAGCAGTAACTACCACTATATATACTAGTTTAATGTTCTTTTTGAAGCTTAGAAGTTTGCATGCGGCCCCCATGGGATATGAAAACTCGTCCTGTGGCCCTCAGCTAATTTGAGTTTGAGACCCCTGATCTAGATATATGAAGTAAATTGTGGGGGTGCCTCAGCACACACTGGGAGTCATGAAGATAATAGAAAAGGAGGTCACCAACCCAAGTAAATAGCGAAAAGTAATATTAAGAGAAACAAAGCGAGTGTTCTAAGGGTGGCCTGCTGGTTTATACGTGATTGTCCAATTACACACACAAAAAAACCCTATATATAAAAATACATAACTTTTATTGTACAGCAATTAAAAAATCTTAAAAACATATAATTGGATCCACGTATGAAACCATACAGAAAGATGAAAAATTACTGTCCAGTGCAATGGTTCATTCCGCTTCTTCAGATTGACAAATATGCTTGTTACAGGTAATTCAACACAAAAATCATATATCTAAAAAAAAAAATAAACCTTTATCAGTAAACATCATATACATAGGCATTACAGTGTACAAAAAGTCATCACTATCCCTTTAAAAAAAAAAAATTATATATATATATATATATATATATATATATATATATATATATATATATATATATATATATATCTCAAAAGTGAGTACACCCCTCACATTTTTTTGTAAATATTTTATTATATCTTTTCATGTGACAACACTGAAGAAATGACACTTTGCTACAATGTAAAGTATTGAGTGTACAGCTTGTATAACAGTCTAAATTTGCTGTCCCCTCAAAATAACTCAACACACAGCCATTAACGTTAAAACCGCTGGCAATAAAAGTGAGTACTCCCCACTAAGTGAAAATGTCCAAATTGGGCCCAATTAGCCATTTTCCCTCCCCGGTGTCATGTGACACGTTAGTGTTACAAGGTCTCAGGTGTGAATGGGGAGCAGGTGTGTTAAATTTGGTGTTATCGCTCTCACTCTCTCATACTGGTCACTGGAAGTTCAGAATGACACCTCATGGCAAAGAACTCTCTGAGGATCTGAAAAAAAGAATTGTTGCTCTACATAAAGATGGCCTTGGCTATAAGAAGATTGCCTGAAACTTAGCTGCAGCACGGTGCTCAAGACCATACAGCGGTTTAACAGGACAGGTTCCACTCAGAACAGGTCGACCAAAGAAGTTGAGTGCACGTGCTCAGCGTCATATCCAGAGGTTGTCTTTGGGAGATAGACGTTTGAGTGCTGCCAGCATTGCTGCAGAGGTTGAAGGGGTGGAGGGTCAGCCTGTCAGTGCTCAGACCCTATGCTGCACACTGCATCAAATTGGTCTGCATGGCTGTTGTTCCAGAAGGAATCCTCTTCTAAAGATGAAAACCCGCAAACAGGTTGCTGAAGACAAGCAGACTAAGGACATGAATTACTGGAACCATGTCCTGTGGTCTAATGAGACCAAGATAAAATTATTTGATTCAGATCGTGTCAAGCATGTGTGGCGACAACCAAGTGAGGAGTACAAAGACAGGTGTGTCTTGCCTACAGTCAAGCATGGTGGTGGTGGGAGTGTCATGGTCTGGGGCTGCAAGAGTGCTGCTGGCACTGGGGAGCTACAGTTCATTGAGGGAACCATGAATGCCAACATGTACTGTGACATACTGAAGCAGAGCATGATCTCCTCCTTTCAGAGACTGGGCCGCAGGGCAGTATTACAACATGATAACAACCCCAAACACACGTCTAAGACCACTGCCTTGCTAAAGAAGCTGAGGGTAAAGGTGATGGACTGGCCAAGCATGTCTCCACACCTAAACCCTATTGAGCATCTGTGGGTCATCCTCAAATGGAAGGTGGAGGAGTGCAAGGTCTCTAACATCCACCAGCTCCGTGATGTCGTCATGGAGGAGTGGAAGAGGACTCCAGTGACAACCTGTAAAGCTCTGGTGAACTCCATGCCCAAGAGGGTTAAGGCAGTGCTGAAAAATAATAGTGGCCACACAAAATATTGACACTTTAAGCCCAATTTGGACATTTTCATTTAGGGGTGTACTCACTTTTGTTGCCAGCGGTTTAGACACTAACCACTTACCGCCCACCCACCGACAAATGACGAAGGGGCGCTGCAGCTCTCGTTCTGGGATGACGTCTCAGAACGGCCAATCTCATATGTCAATGGGGGCGCGCAGCGTGGCCGCGCCATGTTGCTAGGTCACGCCGTGACCCCAATCACTGTAAAGAACTGTGGCTCTTTAACCATGTGATCGGCTGTGTCCAATCACAGCCGGTCACATGTAAACACGGAGATGCCGGTAATCGGCGCTCCTCTCCTCACACTGACAGAGTGTATGGCGAGGAGAGCCGATCAGCGGCTTCTCCTTGCAAGAGACATGTACACATGTAATCAGGGCACTGATCGTCAGTGCCCTGATTACAATAGCGCCACCAGTGCCAGCAATCAGTGCCAGTGCCGGCGATCACTCCCCACCAGTGTCAGCGATCACTCCCCACCAGTGCCAGCAATCAGTGCCCAATGGTGCCAGCAATCAGTACCCATTAGTGATGCCAGTCAATGCTGGCTATCAGTGCTGCCCATCGATGCCCATCACTGCCACCCATCTATGCTCATCAGTGCCCATCAGTACCGCCCACCTGTGCCACCTATCAGTGCCCACCAGTGCCGCCTATCAATGCTCATCAGTGTCGCCTATCAGTGCCCACCAGTGCCATCTATCAGTGCCCATCAGTGCCGCCTATCAGAGCCACCAATCAGTGCTCATCAGTGCCACATATTAGTGCCACCTATCATAAGTGTGGCATATTAGTGCCCCCTCATCAGTGCTACCTAATCAGTGCCCATAAGTGCCGCCTCATCAGTGCCCATAAGTGCCCATAAGTGCCACCTCATCAGTGCCCATCAGTGCAGCCTATCAGTGCCCATCAGTGCCGCCTCGTCAGTGCACATTAGTGAAGGAGAACAATTACTTGTTTACAAAGTTTACTGACACAAACTAAGAAAAACGTATTTTTCTCCCAAAATTTCGGTATTTTTTTCTTTTTGTAGAAAATAAAAAACTCAGCAGTTATTAAATACCACCAAAAGAAAGCTCTATTTGTGTGAAGAAAATGATAAAAATTTCACATAGTTACAGCGTAGCACGACCGCCTAATTGTCATTCAAAGTGTGACAACGCTGAAATCTGAAAAATGGGCAGAAAGGGGGTGTAAGTGTGCCCAGTACTGAGGTGGTTAATGGCCGTGTGTTGAGTAATTTTGAGGGGACAGCAAATTTACACTGTTATACAAGCTGTACACTCACTACTTTACATTGTAGCAAAGTGTCATTTCTTCAGTGTTGTCACATAAAAAAATCTAATAAAATATTTACAAAAATGTGAGGGGTGTACTCACTTTTGTGAGATACTGTATATAGTATATATATATATATATATATATATAAATGTTCTTTTCTGCAAGGGAATAGTGTTTTTTTTAAAGTTGTACAATGTAATGCTTATGGATATGATGCAGGGGGGGATCGGGGGGCAATGGGGCAATTGCTCCCCCCGAGAAAATAGTGAACGTGCCGGGTGGCCGGCGGGTGTGCGGGCAGGCAGTAAGGTCAGTAGGCGGCCAGCAAGTGAGCAGAGCGGGCGAGCAGGCAAGTAAACGGGCTGCTGGGTGAACGGGAAGGCAGTACAGTGAGCGGGCGGACGTGGGATGACATCATCTCTCACTGTGAAACAATAGAAAGAACTCCTGCGCTGTTAGCGGACTCCTATACTAACAAGGGGACACTGCTACAACACCTAAAGACTGCTCCAAACAGACAAAACAATGGTAAATAGTAAGGGGGGTGGTAGTTGCGCTGTGATAGGAAGGGGGTGAAAGGAAGGGGGAGGGGACTAAACTAAAGTGCATGTGACAAACATATCAGGTGACCTGAAAACATAAATAAAAATCAGTAAAACGAGAATAAGGGAGAAAACTGGCATGTGCAAATAATAAACACAATGGGAATACCACTAAATGGTGTATAAAGAAAAGTGTTAGCGTGAAGCAACAAGGAAGATAAATTACATAGCATAATACTGAACGGTGCACATGAATAAGAAAGGCAGCCAAGCCAATACACAATAACAAAGGTGATGATTAAAATGATAAAGAATAAATCATGTCAACACACTGAGTGCCTGAATGCGCAAATAAATGAAATGAAGACAAAAAAAAAATATATATAAAAGTCCCGGTGGTAAGTGTTGTAAAAAAGACCAAACACTTAGCAACTAACAAGTATGATCCAAACATAGGAGGAACTCGGCATACAAGAGACAAAAAATAGTATGGTAAATAAAATATTAATAAAATGTGAAAAAACAGTCCCGCCACCAAATGTGACACTTCTGAGTTAGGAGCACGGGACGCTGCCACACAACAGCTGATGTGACGAGCACGGCGCTCGCGGAGATAATACCCCAGCTGTCGTTTTATGTAAGTTTATGACATTTTAGTTCGTTCATTAAAGTGTATATCATACGGGATCACGCTATGTGCGTTTTTTTGTTCGGATACTGCACTGTATAACGCTACATGACGGGAGGTGAGCAACAGGAGGCGAGAGACGTTGGAGGGTCCTTGGCCAGCAGCTGGGATTATACGAGCTCGGCGCTCGTGGGTCGAGGCTTGCGCTCATTGGTCACAAGTGAGTGCAACCCCCCCTCTCTCCCCCTCATCCTACCTTTCCTCCTGTGTTCTCAAACATCAAACGGTATCACACCATATGCTGTTTATCTTGTTTTTCTCTGCATATCACATACCGCATCTGTGAGCCACGCCATCTGCTGCATTTTTTGGATTTCACCATCTACTGGTCTTCAAACATATATGCTGTATACCTTACAGCTGTAAGGTAAGGGGCCTGTGGACACGGAGGTGTTCCCACTGAAGATCACTCCCCTCCTTCTACTGACACCATTGTGTTTTTGGATCCTAACTCAGAAGTGTCACATTTGGTGGCGGGACTGTTTTTTTACATTTTATTAATATTTTATTTACCATACTATTTTTTGTCTCTTGTATGCCGAGTTCCTCCTATGTTTGGATCATACTTGTTAGTGGCTAAGTGTTTGGTCTTTTTTACAACACTTACCACCGGGACTTTTATATATATTTTTTTTTTGTCTTCATTTCATTTATTTGCTCATTCATGCACTCAGTGTGTTGACATGATTTATTCTTTATCATTTTAATCATCACCTTTGTTATTGTGTATTGGCTTGGCTGCCTTTCATATTCATGTGCACCGTTCAGTATTATGCTATGTAATTTATCTTCCTTGTTGCTTCACGCTAACACTTTTCTTTATACACCATTTAGTGGTATTCCCATTGTGTTTATTATTTGCACATGCCAGTTTTCTCCCTTATTCTCGTTTTACTGATTTTTATTTATGTTTTCAGGTCACCTGATATGTTTGTCACATGCACTTTAGTTTAGTCCCCTCCCCCTTCCTTTCACCCCCTTCCTATCACAGCGCAACTACCACCCCCCTTACTATTTACCATCATCTCTCACTGCCTGCCCTCACATGTGCTAAAAAACTGGGGAGAGAAGCCTGTTTCTCTGCTGTCACTGTTGCAGGATAGTGACAAGCTGCATCTGGTGGCAATTAACGTGGCAAGTGACAATCTGCATCTAGTGGCATCTGGTGGCAATTAACGTGGCAAGTGGCAATCTGCATCTGGTGGCAATTAACGTGGCAAGTGACAAGCTGCATCTGGTGGCAATTAACGTGGCAAGTGACAATCCGTATCTGGTGGCAATTAACATGGCAAGTGACAATCTGCATCTGGTGGCAGGCAATGTGGCAAGTGACAATCCGCATCTGGTGGTAAGTGACGGTGGCAAGTGACACGCTCAGGGCTCCCACTGATTCTGCATTATGGTGAGTTGAACTATTTCATTTATTATTACAATGTAATAATAGAAATAATGTGCTTCAATCATCCTGACACCATAACAACCATGGTGCCGGGATGATGGAAGCGCCAACACCCAGCCATTGTCCCGACAAACTGCCCGCAAAAAACCTTATCTTCTGGTAGTGGCCCTCCCGAGACTAGACTCTGGATCCGCCCCTGATATGATGTATATTGATATATATTTTATTTTTTAGATATATGAATTTTGTGTTGAATTAACTGTCACAAGCATATTTGTCAAACTGAAGAAACGCCATGTTACCACGAAACGTGTAATTGAACCATTACACCGGACAGTAATTCTGCCTTTTTTCTGTATGGTTTCACATGTGGATCCAATTATATGTTTTTAGGATTTTTTAATCTCTGTACAATAAAAGTTATGTATTTTCATATATAGGGTTTTTCTGTGTGTGTAATTGGACAATCGCTTAAATACCAGCAGGCCACCCCTAGAACACCCGCTTTGTTTCTCTTCATATTATGAGGGGCAACCATCTGCCCTCTCTCTCATCATTTGGACAAGCATTGTCTACCAACTACAAACCCACCAACTATATATGATCATATCTTTCATTCACCCGGACTGTTCTTCTCTCTTAGTGAATGTCTGACCATCACTGTTCATTTCCACATATACATGCTGGCAGGGCAGGACTGCCTCCTGTTCACCTACTCTTTCAGAGCATAGTGGGGATCTTCTTGCAGGCTAGAAGCCAAGGAGCAACCCAGTGTCATATGATAATACCGGACAACTGTGAGTATGCATGAGTGAGCTTCAAGTTTAAATATTCTTTATTATGTTATAGTTAATCTTTCTAGCCTGGAAACCATTAGGCAGGTCCTTTCTCAGTATTTAAATTGAATATATTTTCTGCACTGTATTCAGAGACTTGTAAAGTAGTACCATGGACACATGTAGATCAGGGGAAATCCTGTCTTCAGATGGAAGCAGGGAGGATGTGGATGGGTCTTGGAAAACTTGCACTCCTCCAGACAGCTTTTCCTGCTTTAGTGGAAAATATTCCACATTACGATATCTTTATCCTATTTCCATTACAGATTAGGTCTTATCTGACCTCACATTTCATACTTCAAACACAATAGTAGTCCTTATCTGCTTCTCCTGAGCTAAATATGTAAATGCAAGACACAAACTGGAAAATAAGGACTAGAAAACCAACACCCCCAGTTTCTTGTATTTTTAGAAAGTCAGGTACAAGCAGTTTGGGCTCTTTGGACGGCATTCTTTATTAAATATTATATAAAAGCTCTTGAAAGGTTAAATCAAGTGTTGGCTTTATGTATTTTCCAGAAGATCTCTTGATAAAATATCTCCTTTAAAAATTCCTGCCTCTTATAAAGCAAAATGATGTTCAGCAGGAAGCGGCTGAGATTGAAATCATGTATGGGCAGGATGAATGTACCCAAGTTGATGGATCGATTGACTTGGATACAACCAGCCTGTTGGATTTTACATGCAATTATTGCTAGCGGCTGTTATAGTTACTCTGTTCTCCCAGCAGGGACAGCTCGAACTTTTGAGTGGGTAGCCTAGTATAGGTCAGCTGAAGAAGAGATTTCCTTGCGGCCTGGACCTTTTTGGGAATGGGACATTAGGCGGCGGCTTAGCGCCTAGGAAGAGCCGGCACATTCTCAGTGATTCGGATGCTGGGTAATGGACTGATTCCCTGTGCAGCTCGGAACAGAACACTGACAGCGGCTCACAGTTTTGCCCTTAATTGCTCTTGATGCATCTACCTTTGTGGGTAGGATCTTTTTACATTGTTTTAATAAAGGCTTACACTGACATACTACATCAGAGCAGTGGCACTGTCTGTCCCTTTCCCTTTTTTTTCTATGTCTTATGCCCACCATGAAGGCTGGTAACTTAGGCCGGCCATACACAGTTCGAATCTCGGTTAGTTCAGCAGGAACCGGCTGAGGTTCAAAACGTTAATGGGCAGGCTGAATGTACCAAGTTGATCGATCAATCAACTTGAGTACAACCAGCCTGCTGGATTCTCTTTCCAATTATCGCTAGCGGCTGCCTGTGGTTGCAGGGAAGAAATTTGCACCTGTATGGCCTGCCTAACTGAGGGAACATGGAGAAGAAGGGAGGGGTCTATCTAAGGACTAAACTAGCTAGCCTCAACACATAGGTAAATTGGATTGTACCACTTCAGAAATACAATAATAAACAAATTGTAGTAGATTACCACTAGATGTCAGTACAAATAAATGTATACATTACCTAATGAATCCAATGCAATGGGGATGGATACACAACAATTGTTTCCAAAACAAGCTCTGTAACAAAATTGAATTTCTACTTTGGCAAAATTTTGCTGACAGTGATATAATTTCACTGATGTCACTCTACTCATCCTATTCCTTGTAATAGTTTTGTAGTGCTACCCCAGTAGGAGCCGCTGGAATTTTGCCCAGGTCTTCCCCTCTTTTGCCCTGCAGCCAGGAATAAGGTGGAGTCACACAGCCAGGTGCACACACACTTCCACTTGTTGTCTTCAATGACCATTCTAGAAGTTTTTGTTGTTTTATTCTTGGAGAACTTGGATAGGGAAGGGGATTAAAGTGAGATACTCCAGAAATAGATTTATCCACAACTGAGGACATCTAACTGATCTCTTGGTTAAGCTCTGGTGAAGTCCTTGCTGATAGCAGATAGAGGACTTCAGACAGAGGACTTCTCCTTGGCAGTAGCAAAAAAGGAGTTTCAAATTTGAGCAAAGTCCCCTAGTACCAGTAATAGCTGGACAAAGCTCTTCAGAACATTAGCCAGTGTTCCCTTGTCTGGACCCTTAGCCGACTATATAGAACACCAGAAGGGGTTAAAGTAGAAGTAAAAGTAAAAAAAATCTCCCTGCAAGGTAAAGTCATAATGTGCTAGTATCTTGAAACTCCTTCCGGGTTCGCGGGCTGTGGTCTTTTCAGAGGCTGAGCTGCGATGATGCAAATGCCCGTGGGAGTCACTGTTTACATCACAGGGCTCTGAAGGAACGGCCCAGGTATGTTGTTCCTTCAGCGCGCATTCGCCTTGTGACGTCACCAGCTACACGCTTAGGAGATATTCCTTGTACCTACAGGTGAGCTTTATTATAAGCTTACCTGTAGGTAGAAGTGTCCAGGGGGACTTTACTACCACTTTAAGAGCAAAAGTCTATGGATCCTTTATGTTGTCTCTACTCACAAAATGTCCAGGGACAATTGGAAGCCTGCTTCTAACTTCCAAGTTACACTCCACACCATATGAAACATGGTGGTGGCAGCATCATGTTGTATGGATGCTTTTCTTCAGCAGGTACGGAGAGGATGGTCAGAGTTGTTGAGAAGATGGATGGAGCCAAATACAGGGCAAGCTTAGAAGAAAACCTGTTAGAGTCTGCAAAAGACTGGGGCAGAGGTTCACCTTCCAGCAGGACAACGACCCTAAACATACAGCCAGAGCTACAATGGAATGGTTTAGATCAAAGCATATTCATGTGTTAGAATGGCCCAGTCAAAGTCCAGATCCAAAACAAATTAAAGGGGTTGTAAAGGTAAAAATTTTTTCACCTTAATGCATTCTATGCATTAAGGTGAAAAAACTTTTGACAATACCGCCGCCCCCAGCCCCCCGTTTTACTTACCTGACGCCTCGAATCTTCGCTGCTCGTTCTCGTCATCTCCATTGCAGCTCAGCCTGGTCGCTGATTGGCTGCAGTGGATGGATTGAAAGCAGCGCAGCCATTGGCTCGCGCTGCTGTCAATCACATCCGATGACGCGGCGCGCCGGGGGGCGGGGCCGAGTGATACAGCGAGCGGCTATAGCCGCCGGCTGTATCACGGGAGCGCGCCCGCAAGCACTCACCACCATGCGAGGGAGCTCGCATTAAGATGGTTAATGCTTGCGGGGAGGAGCTGAAACAGCCGCCGAGGGACCCCAGAAGACCAGGTTCGGGGCCACTCTGTGCAGAACGAGCTGCACAGTGAAGGTAAGTATAACATGTTTGTTATTTAAAAAAAAATTTACTTTACAACCCCTTTAAGAATCTGTGGCAAGACTTGAAAAGTGCTGTTCACAGATGCTCTCCATCCAATCTGACAGAGCTTAACCACCTCAATACAGGGCACTTTGACCCCCCCCCCTCCCTTCCTGCCCAGGCCATTTTTCAGATTTCAGCCCTGTCACACTTTGAATGACAATAATTTTCTTCACACAAATAGAGCTTTCTTTTGGTTTTATTTAATCACTGCTGGGTTTTTTATTTTTTACAAAAAAAAAAAGACAGAAAATTTTGAAAAAAATTAGGTTTTCTTATTTTCTGTCAGTAAATTTTGTACATAAGTAATTTTTTTCTCCTTCACTGATGTGCGCTGATGAGGCTGCACTGATGGGCACTGATAGGCTGCACTGATGGGCACTGATGAGGTGGCACTTATGGACATTGTCGAGGGGGTACTTATGGATACTGATTAGGTGGCACTGATGAGGAGGCACTAATATGCTGCACTTATGGGCACTGATAGGTGGCACTGATATGTGGCACTGATAGGCGGCACTGATGGGTGGCACTGATGGGCAACTGATAGGTGGCATTGGGTCGGGACTGATAGGTGTCACTGATGGGCATTAATAGGTGGCACTGATGGGCACTGATGGGCAGCACTGACTGGCATCACTAATGGGCACTGATTGCTGGCACTGGTGGCATTTCATTGTAATCAGGGCACTGATGATCAGATTTTCAGGATTAAGCTGATTTTTTTTTTTTTTTTTGGTGGTGCAGGAGTCTTTATATTATTTACTCTAATGCCCACTAGTCATTGGTCCACAGGTATCTCGTGATCAGCCCTTCCAGCTTGTGCTGACTTATGGGGTGGGGGGTGGAGGAGGAGGAAATGCTACTAGGTAAATATATGCTTTTGTTGTCAGTATCTTTGTTGGGAAATTTCTCCTTCATTTTTTGTTAATTCTGACATCATTCAGAATAGAGGGGAAATTAGAAGAAGTCTTCCCAAAATGAGCAATAAAACATTACAGAGGTCCCGACTTTTTTTGCTTGGAGTTGGATGTAGGTATGCTTAAGATCCATGTCTATGAGCCATCTTTTATTCTCAATGTTTGTAGAGTGTGTAAATGTATTGTGATGAATAATATTTAGAGATGGTAAATACACTAGCCCACCTCTAGATGTCACTGTGACTGAGGCATTGTACAGATTCCCTTTTGTATGTGATGCTCTAGCTAGCCTAGTCCACTTAAGATGTTTTATCTACACATAACAAGATAAATACTGGAGGTCCAGCCTGGGTGAAAAAAACTAAACATCAGCAGCTACAAATACTGTAGCTGCTGACTTTTAATATTAGGACACTTACCTGTCCATGGAGCAGTGTTGCCAACCCCCCGAAGTGAAATTTACTGGCAGAACGCCAAAATTTACAAACGACGCCAATTTTTTTACTGGCAAAAAAAATCATGGAATTTACTGGCGGATCCACATTCTTTACTGGCACTGCAAAAAAGTACCTACAATTACTGTTTTTAGTGCTAAACAGTAAAAATATCAATATTTGAACTATAAACACATAGCTAGTGCTATTAGCAATGTGTTTAAGTTATACAAAAGTCAAAAAACATGTTTCTCAATTTACATGAAGGTCAGGATTATTATTATTATACAGTATTTATATAGCGCCAACAGTTTATGTAGCGCTTTACAACTTGAGGGTAAACAGTACAAATACAATACAATTTGATACAGTAGGAATCAGAGGGCCCTGCTCCTTAGAGCTTACAATCTAAGAGGGAAGGTCAAGAGATACAAGAGGTAATAACTATGGGTGATGTGCTGATTGAGAAGATAAATGTACAGTTGTTAGGTGGGGGCCAGATAGGCTTCTCTGAAGAGATGAGTTTTCAGGGATCGTCTGAAAGTGGATAATGTAGGAGAAAATCGGACAGATTGGGGTAGAGCATTCCAGAGGATGGGGGAGGCTCTGGAGAAGTCCTGAAGGCGAGCATGGGATGAGGCGACAAGGGAGTTTGAGAGCAGGAGGTCTTGGGAGGAGCGAAGAGAACGAATAGGTTGGTATTTTGTGACTAGGTTAGAGATGTAGCTGGGGGCCAGGTTGTGGATGGCTTTGTAAGTTATAGTTAGTATCTTGAATTTAATTCGGTGACTGAGTGGCAGCCAATGGAGAGATTAGCAGAGGGGTGTGGCAGACGCTGAGCGGTTTGTGTGGTGGATGAGCCTGGCAGCAGCGTTCATGATGGACTGAAGTGGGGTAGCCTATTTAGAGGTAAGCCAATGAGGAGGGAGTTGCAGTAATCGAGGCGGGAGATGGCCAGGGAGTGGATTAAAAGCTTTGTGGTGTCATTGGTTAGGAAGGGGCGTATCTTGGAGATGTTGCGAAGACTGAGGCGGCAAGCTTTGGATAGTGATAGAATGTGGGGTCGAAAGGTTAGTTCAGAGTCCAGGATTACACCTAGGACCTTGGCGTGGGGAGATGGGTTGATAGTTGAGCCGTTGATCTTGACAGGGAAATCAGGGGAAGTGGCACCTGAGGGAGGAAATATCATGAGCTCAGTTTTGGATAGGTTGAGTTTGAGAAAGTGATGTGACATCCAGGCTGATATGTCTGCTAGTAAGTTGGTAATGCGTGAGGAGACAGATGGAGAGAGCTGTGGGGTGGAGAGATAGATTTGGGTGTCATCAGCGTAGAGATGATATTTAAAGCCGTGGGAGGCAATCAACTGACCCAAGGAGGTGGTGTAGATTGAGAAAAGGAGAGGTCCAAGAACAGAACCTTGGGGGACCCCAACGGAAAAAGGAAGAGGAGAGGAGGAAGTAGAGTTGTAAGTGACACTGAAGGAGCGGTGGGATAGGTAGGATGAGAACCAGCGAAGAGTACAGTCACGGAGACCGAAGGAGTGGAGTTTTTTGAGGAGGAGGGGGTGGTCCACTGTGTCAAAGGCAGCAGAGAGATCCAGGAGAAGTAGTACAAAATAGTGTCCATTAGCCATTAGTAGATCATTTGAGAGTTTAAGGAGAGCAGTTTCCATGGAGTGTTGAGGGCGAAAACCGGACTGAAGGGGATCAAGAAGTTTATTCATGGTCAGATGGTCGCTTAGTCGGTTGTAGACCAGTCTTTCAAGAAGTTTGGAGGAGAAGGAGAGTAAGGAGATGGGACGTAAGTTGAGATTGGTGGGATCCAGTGAGGGCTTTTTTAGTATGGGGGTGACTAGCGCATGTTTTAGAGAGTTTGGGAAGATGCCACAAGAGAGGGAGAGGTTGAAAATGTGAGTTAGAGAGCGTAGAATCGAGTCAGAAGGTGAGCGTAGCATTTGCGAGGGAACAGGATCCAGGGGGCAAGTGGTTAGATGAGTGCTAGATAAAAGTTTAGCAACCTCAGTAATAGTAGCAGGGTTGAATGAGGGAAGTAATGATTGTGTCTGTGGACATGGGGTGTTGCATGGGGGACGTTTTTGCGCATTGGTGATCTCCTCATGAATTGTATCAATCTTAGTTTTGAAGTGATTGGCAATCTCCTGGGCAGTGAGTGAGTTGGTGGGTGGAGGCAGTGGAGGACAGAGTAGAGTGTTGAAGGTAGAGAAGAGTTGACGTAGACTGGATGAGAAGGTGGTAATGAGTGTGATATTGAAGGTCAGGATACTATAACCCGGCCAGCAGAGAGTTCCCCCTTACATCAGAGTGTGCAGGATGGTGACCAGAGACCACCTTCCGCAGAGTGAATACACTAAGGTAAGGGGGGTTACTAATATAGGGGGGAGCCTTTATATCAGTGCCCTCTTACATTATTGTATTCACTCCACCCTTACATTAGTGACCCCCCAGACTGGCCTGGCGGCGCTGTCACTGACCTCCCCTCAGGTGCACCTTGCAAGGCTTAGTCAGACGGCTCCAGCTTGGCGGCTATTCTATAGTCTCCTCTCCACAGTCCACACATGTCTGTCTCTTTCCGTAACCCCCATCCCAGCGGCGCTCCCACTCTTGACTCCTTTTTAGGATCCCCTCAGAGACTGCAGACATGATAAAAGACAAGAGATGGTCAGAGGCTGCGAACATGATACAGGAGGACAGAGGCTGCGGACATGATACAGGAGGTGGACAAAGGCTGCAGACATACTACAGGAGGTGGACAGAGGCTTCGGGCATACTACAGGAGGTGGACAGAGGCTGCAGACTGTTAGATTCAACTTTTAAACAAGTTGCTTAAGTTTATATTGCTTTGCCAAATTATTGCTTCTCTAAAAAAGATGACACGGAGTCAGGTATGTCTGTATCACAGTTCTCAGCAAAAAGGACTGCTGCCTTTACTCTTTCAAAGGCCTTTTATAGGCAATTATACAAGCAGTAATCTTATCGGCATTACCAAATGAGGTTAAGGTACAAAGAGTTTCTCATCAGCGAACATGTAATGATTATTCAGCAGTTCCAAATTCCATCTAGATACAGATTGATATGTACACAGAAGAGAAAAGCACAAACAATTTAAATAGAACAATTGATACGTACATAGGTAAGAAAGGAGCACAAACAATTTAAATAGAACAATTGATACGTACACAGGTAAGAAAGGAGCACAAACAATTTAAATAGAACAATTGATACGTACACAATTACAGTGGAACTCTAAGTCATTATTTCAACCCTATCAATTTCCCCCTTTGACATCATCCTCTCCCTCCCCCTGGGTCCTCATGAATAAGTTCTAGTCAGTTTTTCCCCAGAGTCCTTTCCCTGACCGCGAGTTGTCAGAGGGGTAGAACCCATCCCCCTAGGTATTACCAACATCTTAAAATTCAAGAAGAGGAGTTTTATAGGAGTAGGGTGATGTCAATACACATTTATCGGTATGCCCTGTCTATTCTCCTAATTTTCCTATTTATTTTCCTGTATACACATGTATTTGTGATTGTAAGTGATATTAATATTAGAATAATAATTACCATTGGACTTAACAACCAGTGAAAGGTATTGTTTGCTGTAGAAGACATTCCCATAAATATATCCCACCAATGTGGTGCAGTATCCTGTTGTATCTGTGAGGAAAGATGTACTAGTCTACCTTTGTCAATAATTGCGGATACAAGGTTATTCTGTAGGGTATGTTCTAGTGTTAATTACCTACATTATAATCCTTATTCATTTCATATCCTGAATCATTTGCTACTTTAGGATCATCTATAGCCCATTCGAAAGTTGTTGTTTCCGCTACTTCAAGTACATTAATACCAGGAGTCCATGCATATATTTGTAAAACAACAATCTTCAACAAAAAATATGTAAGTAGATATTTCATCATGTTGTTTTCTCGGGTTGTTTCTTGCAATGTGATGCGTGTATCCAGGTAGGTTTTCCTTCCAGCTTTACTGAGGTGGCTGTGGTCAAGAGTACTTGGTAAGGACCTTCAAACCTGGGTTCCAATGTCTTTCTGGTGTGTTTCTTTACATATACATAATCCCCTGGTAGCAGCGTATGTGTACCTGTTATTGAATTAGGGTCTGGAAGAGAAGAATACACACTTTTGTGGATCTTAGTTAGACGTTGTTGTAATTGTATCACATATGCAGTCAAACTATCACATTGCAATTGCATACTCTGTGGAAAGTATAAACCTAATCTAGGTGCATTCCCAAAAAGTATTTCGTATGGGGATAATCCTGTTTTTCCTGTTGGAGTGTACCTTATAGAGAATAAAGCCAGAGGCAGGCATTCTGGCCAAGGCTTGTTTAACTCTTGCATGGCTTTTTGTATTTTTAACTTTATTGTCCGATTTACTCTCTCCACTGATCCTGAACTCTGTGGGTGGTAAGGGGTGTGAAAACTTTGTTGAACCCCTAACATGGTCATCACATTCTGCATGATTTCTCCTGTAAAGTGTGTCCCCCTATCTGATTCTATGGTTTCAGGAAGACCAAACCTAGGTATTAACTCAGTGATCAGTTTCTTAGCTGTGGCTTTAGCTGTAGCCGATTTTACTGGATAACTTTCGGGCCAACCTGAGAATAAATCGATACACACGAGGACAAATTCAAAAGGGCCGCTCTTAGGCATTTGTATGTAATCAATTTGCAGTCTCTGGAAGGGGTATTGGGCCCGGACCTGGTGTTTTCGTGGGGTTTTTACTCTCTGTCCTGGGTTATTCAGGAGACAGATTTGGCAGGCTGCACAGTAGTTTCTTGCAGTGCTACTGAATCCAGGGGGGAGCCATCCTTGGTTCACAATCCTATACATGGAATTGGAACTGACGTGTGTGGGTAGGTGAACTACCGCTGCCATTGCTGGGTACAGAGAGGCAGGTAGGCATATTTTGCCCCCTTCCCTCCATACATTGTCAAGGTCTGGTGCTGCTCCCATTCTGACCCACTTATCTTTCTCGCTCTCCCCTGCTTGCTCCTGTAATTTACTCAGCTGCTGCCATGTTGGTTCTGGGATACTCACCTCTACCGCTGCTAAGGTCTCAGGGCTTCCTTCCCCTAGAGCTGCCTGTTTTGCAGTCAAATCTGCAAATGCATTTCCTTTTGCCTCAATTGTTTTTGCACTCGTGTGTGCCGCTATCTTCACGATGGCCACTCGTTTAACCTTTTGAAGATTGTTCAGGACTCTCTTAATCCCTTCTCCATGTTTTACAGGTGTACCTGCTGCTGTCAGATAACCTCTAGCCCTCCATATGTGGCCATAATCGTGCGCTACACCATAAGCGTAGGCAGAGTCAGTGTAAATATTCCCTTCTCATCCTTTTAAGTATTTTAGGGCTTGTTCTAAAGCTTTTAATTCTGCTTCCTGTGCTGACATGTGGGCTGGTAAGGGCTGTGCTTCAATTACCTGCGTATCAGTCACTACAGCATACCCTGTGTGATATTTACCCCTGTCATCAGCAAACCTGCTGCCATC
Organism: Lithobates clamitans; assembly: GCA_037952925.1. Classification (NCBI taxonomy): domain Eukaryota; kingdom Metazoa; phylum Chordata; class Amphibia; order Anura; family Ranidae; genus Lithobates; species Lithobates clamitans. Next base: position 3,969,235 of record JBBGZY010001091.1, read on the forward strand.
TATGTACAAAGTGTGCTCAGCATTTAAAATCGGTGTATCTGTAACATGTGGGAATCCCATTGTCTCCTGTTCCATGAGCTGAAAACAATCGTGCTCATTTACTTCCTTAAACAAAAGAGTGTCAGTTTCCTCATTTCCTTTCTCACTAGTACTATTAGCACTATCATTCCCCCTTGCCAAATCTGGTGACTGAAGAGGCAAAAAGGTGGCCAAATTTAAGGTTGTACAGCGCTGAAAAGTGACATTTGGAGGTAAGAGTAAAGTACACTGTAATCTTAATTGCCTAGCCATTGAAATGTGTTTGGGCTGTACCTGAGACAAGATTGCATGTATGTCATGTGTGGTATGCACTACGACTGGATTGTCTAGAACAATCTCTGATGACTTATCTATGATAATTGACACTGCAGCTACCGCCCGTACACAGGACGGTGAACCTCTAGATACTGGATCTAATGCTGCTGAAAAGTAAGCGACTGGTCTTTGTTTTACATGTGCCTGTGTCAGAACACCTGTGGCATGTCCAGTGATCTCAGCAATGTACAGATTAAATATCTTGGTGTAATCTGGTATACCAATAGCCGGGGCAGAAATTAATAGCTTTTTCAAAGTGACAAACGACTCAAATGCTACTTCTGTAAGCACATACGGTACAATTTTCAAACAATCGTATAATGGCTGCATCAAAGCGCTAGCATGTGGTATCCACTGTCTACAATATGACACGATACCTAAAAACATACGCAATTGTTTGAAATTCCGTGGGGGTAACATTCCCTTTATCACTTGAACCCTCTCCTCAGTGAGATGTCTCGTACCCTGTGGTATACAATGTCCCAAAAAGATAACTTTTTCCTGACACACTTGTAACTTTTTCTTATTAACCTTGCAACCTTTTTCTGCCAAAAATCGCAACAAATTAAGGGTGGTGGCCAAACAAGTTTCCTTGTCAGGGCAGCATAACAATAAATCATCCACATATTGTAACAACACACAGGAATCTGGTGGTACCCATTCTCCCAACACCGTTTGCAATGCTTGCGAATACAAGGTAGGTGAATGCGCCATACCCTGAGGTAGGCGTGTCCAGGTTAGTTGCCGATTTTTGATTGAAAATGCGAACCAAAGTTGGCATTCTTCAGCAAGCGGGACGGAAAAGAAAGCATTCGCTAAATCTATAACCGTAAAGTACATACTGGTTGATGGTATTTGTGACAGTAATGTATATGGATTGGGTACTAAAGGTGTCATCGGGGCTAGTATTTTGTTGACCGCTCTAAGGTCTTGGACCATTCTATACTTAACCGGACTACCGGCTACTGATTTCTTTTTAACCGGGTACAAGGGAGTGTTTGCCGGTGATTTTACCTCTTTTAGAACTCCACTTTTTAAGAAGGATTCTACCTGCATTTCTATGGCCGTCTCTTGGGGTGCACTAAGTGGATACTGCTTTTGTTGGGGAAGCACTGCTCCTGGAATCAGCTGTAGGGTAACCGGAGGTATGGGCAAAAGTCCAACATCAGCTGGATGTTTCTCCCATAGTTCTCCTGGAAGGGACGACAAAATCTGATCTAAGTCTGAAGGAGGTAGGCCGGACAATTCCAATTCCTCCTCTAGGTATTGTATCAGGTTACACATCTCCATGTGTTCTTGATTATCCCCTATAGCTAAGGTGACAGTGCCATCTGGGTGATAGGTAATGTTAGCTCCTATTTTCTGCAAAATGTCAGCTCCTAACAAATTAGTGGGGGCTCCTCTGGATACCAGAAAGCGTGAAAGGAACATGTGGTTTCCTACTTTAACTTTCAGAGGTTTTGTAAGCGGGGCGTCGGCTAAAATGCCATCATATCCAGTTATTAGTAAAGTGTCAGGTGATTTTTGGCCAGGGAGTAGTTCAGAGTCAGAAAGTAACGAGCGTGAAGCTCCTGTATCGACTAAACAAGAGATTTTCTTATTACCAACCGTTATATTTGTCTTAAGCATTGTTGTTTTGGATTTTTCTAAAACCGGGGTGAGTCATGCTCGTGGACCATCTCCCTGCTGCCTGATATGACTATTTTTGTTGTCCCTGGGCTGGTTCCTTCTCTGATTAACTGGAGAATCAACACCTTCCTCTCCTTCATCCCTTATTCTTTTCCTACAGTTGCGTCTGATGTGACCAATCTTGTTACAGTAGTGACAGGTAAGAGGTTTGCGAAAGGAACCTCTACCTTGCTCTTGGGGACCCCCGAGTGCGTTGATAGCATGAGATTTCCTCCCTTTGGTTTCTGCTAAGTCCGCCTCTATGCCTTGCGCTTTTTGTAACAACGTCCCTCTATCTCTAGTTGCCCTCCACTCTGGTGTGCAGGCTTTCAGTCTCTCACTTATCTGTGGAATTAATCCCTCCATAAATTGTCTATTGAAGGCTCGGATTGTGACTGGCAGGGCCAAGTCCAATCCCTCATCTGCCATCATACTTTCCATAGATAAGTAAAATTCCGATACAGTCTGTCCTGGCATTTGCTTCATGGGTGATATGGACCCCCTCTCCTGTTGTTTTGCCTGACAAAAAGCTTCTAATCTAGCAATAAAAGGGGCCCTTGAGTCTATATGTCTGACATGTCCTGCCTCCAGGTTGCCCTCCCCATCAACTTGTCCTGCAGGTCTGTGTGGACCTATTTCTGTCATAAACTGGTTAAACAGGGTCAGAGTCATTTTGTGTCTGCATAGATCCTCCCCATCCTGCCAGGTCGCTTCATATGTATTCATTAACTGTGTCACAAATCTACAAAAAGCAGCTGGCTTTGCTACCGGGTCTGGGGCGCTCTGTATTAATGCCATAAGGGTGTCTGCCGACCATGGTGCCCAAGTCCTTATTTGCATTCTACGAGTGACAGTAGGCGGGGCATTTGGATGGGCTGCTTGTCCAAATTCTGGATTGTTTACCTGAACAATGCGTGTATCAGTGCGTACGGGAGCTACAGTTTCTGGATGAGGTTTTTGTGCCCCACAATGCACACATTCTACTGCCCATTCTGGGTTTTGTGCTCCACAATCCTGACAAACCCATCCTCTCCCCTCAAGTACCGGATTTATCTTGTGTGGTTTGCGTTCTATGTCAGTGTATGGGGGTGGGATGGCTGAGCTGGGAGCCTCGACATTTTTTGTTCTTCTATCTTTCATATCCCAACCATCACAATCTGGATTATACTTCCACCCCTCTTCTTTCGCTCTATTTGAGACCTTAATTAAGCATTGAACCTGACGCATCCATTGCTTCTCTAACACCTCTCCTTGTCTGTCCCTTTTTATTTCACTCCATACATCTGGTTCTAAGCCCGCTGCTCCTTTCACCTTAGATTTACAAAGGACATCCTTTAAGTCCTGTGTTTCGGTTTTCACATAAATGTTCTTAATTATCTGTGGCACCGTATAGTGCGCCACAATTCCCTGACGGGGTTTTGTGTTCCTCTGGCCCATTCTAACAGTCCTGCCTAGGTAGCGTGTGGGACACTTAGTGTACAATATAATGCGGCTACAACATATACAAGAATGAATAATTACTTTATATGCTAGCCCAATAACAAACCAGCTAAGTTACACTAGTTCCTCGTTGCCTTCCTCCTAGGGTGCTAGAATACTAGAAACCTCTTCCGGAATGAGATTTCTGAAATCGAATTACTTTATATGCTAGCCCAATAACAAATAATTACTTTATATGCTAGCCCAATAACAAACCAGAATGTGGCTACAACATATACAAAAATGCGGCTACAACATATACAAGCATTCCTTTAAGTGGCCAGGTATCCGACTAGATCTCCGGACTTTATGGAGATCTTATTCCCTCCCCGTACCTGGGAATCCCTCTCATACACTCTTATCCCTGCTTTATGGAGCAGACAGGGCTTATACTCTCAACCCGTCTATGGTTTATGAGTTAGATGTGAGGTTAAGCATAAGCGTCAGACCCCCAAGCTCACAAGCCCTCAAGTTCCCAATCATGTGAGGTAAGGCGCATTCCGTTGCTTAGTTCGGCAATCCCCTTCTAACTCATACCATCCTTGACAAGGCTCATTCACTTTCTCAACAAGACAGACAGACAGACACAGACAACAAACAAACAAGTAATTCCAGCAATATAAACTAAAATATGCAGTAATTCTAGACTCACCACTACAGAGGCTGGTGTTTTAAAACCAGGAGAACCGTAACTGACAGAACGGATAGGCACAAATCAGGGGAGCACAGAATATAAGAAAAATAAAGCTTTTTCTTACCTGGCCAGGTTTTTTGATCTATGGTTCCCGGAATGCCTGTCCTTTCGTTCCGTCAGCGTAGCTCAGCCACCTCTTGTAGCAACTTGGTGGGTCCCTGTTCGGGCGCCAAAATGTTAGATTCAACTTTTAAACAAGTTGCTTAAGTTTATATTGCTTTGCCAAATTATTGTTTCTCTAAGAAAGATGACACAGAGTCAGGTATGTCTGTATCACAGTTCTCAGCATAAAGGACTGCTGCCTTTACTCTTTCAAAGGCCTTTTATAGGCAATTATACAAGCAGTAATCTTATCGGCATTACCAAATGAGGTTAAGGTACAAAGAGTTTCTCATCAGCGAACATGTAATGATTATTCAGCAGTTCCAAATTCCATCTATATACAGATTGATACGTACACAGAAGAGAAAAGCACAAACAATTTAAATAGAACAATTGATACGTACATAGGTAAGAAAGGAGCACAAACAATTTAAATAGAACAATTGATACGTACACAATTACAGTGGAACTCTAAGTCATTATTTCAACCCTATCAAGACATACTACAGGAGGTGGACAGAGGCTTCGGGCATACTACAGGAGGTGGACAGAGGCTGAAGACATACTACAGGAGGTGGACAGAGACTGCAGACATACTACAGGAGGTGGACAGAGGCTGCAGACATACTACAGGAGGTGGACAGAGGCTGCGGGCATACTACAGGAGGTGGACAGAGGCTGTGGGCATACTTCAGGAGGTGGACAGAGGCTGTGGGCTTACTTCAGGAGGTGGACCGAGACTGTGGGTATACTACAGGAGGTGGACAGAGACTGTGGGCATACTACAGGAGGTGGACAGAGGCTGCGGGCATGATACAGCCTCAGAGTAGCCTTCTCCTCTGCCCACCACCATATTACTTCTCCACATCATCAGTGTGCTGTGTCCTCCTCCTGTACCCCTTTCACCTCTCCACAGGTCAGGGCAGCACTGTGCTGCCCTGACCTGTGGAGAGATGAAAGGGGCACAGAAGGAGGGGCGCCCCGAAAAAGGGTTCAAAATTATGAGCTGCCCGTAGATCTATGGGCGGTTGGCAACACTGCCATGGAGCCCACGACGTTGGTACCCCAGCCGATCTTCGGATCGATTCCCGGGTGCTGCTGCGGCCATTACTGGTAAGGGATCCCGACAGTGAAGCCTTTACTGCTGGTTCCTTACTGCGCATGCGTGAAGCGTGCTGCGCTTTCTAATTGGCCCGGCAGCGAGGGAAAGAGGAGGGGGGCCGAACTTTCAGGAGATCGGGCCGCGGCCCCCATATCTGGAAGTGGGGAAGGGGACCTGTCAAAAACAGGTCCCTGTTCCCCCCTCTCACCTGAAAGGTGCCAAATATGGCACCGGAGGGGGGAGGAAGCGTATAAGTGGAAGTTTCGCTTTTGGGTGGAACTCCACTTTAAGGCCTCATGCACACAGGGCATTAAAAAAAAAAACGAGCAAAGCCAGTACCGACAGTAGGACAAAGCACGGGTTAAAACGCGTTTTTAGAAGCATTTTGCATTGACTTTAATGCGTGTTTAGCCACGTTAGCGTTTAGCAGCCTTTCTCTACCCTCTTCTATTTTCCACTCCCTAATCCAATTACTAAAGCTTAAAAATGTTTGACGAGGCTTAACAACGTATACAGCATTATCACGCGTTTAGCCGTGTCAGGCGTATTTACAGCTGTAACGTTGCTGCTCCAGAACGCGCTGGCCCTGGGTTTTTTTTTTACAGCTTGAAAAAGCCTATTCCCACTTAGGCTGGATTCACACCTATGCACTTTTAGTGCTTTTTGGATTTAGCAGATTTGCAGATTTGCACTACAGTCCATTTAACATGGTTTCCTATGGAACACGTTCTGTAGAGCAAATCTGCAAAATGCAAAAAGCACTAAAACTACATAGGTGTGATTCCAGCCTTACAGCTCCTAAAAGCCGATGTGTGCATGGACACAGAATAACATGGAGAGGCTTTTTTAAGCTGTAAAAAAAACAAAAAACGCCTGACGCTCCTAAAAGCGGCAGGAAAAATGCCCTGTGTGCATAAGGCCTAATTGTTGAATATTATTAAACTGTTATATGATATTGTTAAATATTAAGATTCAGAATACTTTATGTAGCACAAAGGTAGGTGCTAGAGAACGTATATCGTTTTTGGCTTTTCTACTTAACAGGAAAGCAGACAAGCAAATTTAGGTGCTGTCTGCTTACCCGGAGAGCAGTGATTGATTAGTGAGGTCTGCTCAGTGTGCTCTGGTGCTGCTCGTGCTCTCTTGAAGTTTCACACGGATCCAATAGCAGGAAGGCATATTGGACAGTGGGAGGAAAGCTAGCAGATGAGAGCATGCATGTAGAAACAGCCCTGGTCAATTAGATGGGGATGTGCCCCCAGGGAATGCTTGGTGACTATATTTATATCTGAGAAGCACATGGGCTGGTGGTCCAGTTCCAGCCCACCTCTAGCGAGAGATGGACACATTCACCCGATAGGTGGACTACTTTGGGGTAAGTTAGTACCCTGTGGTTAACTTCGGGATGGCTGCTTACAATTACTAACAGCCTGGGTCCGATTCCTAATCTCCCTCCATACCTATGCCTTGCTTTTAGACATTCTGTTATCAATCCTTTTGAAATCTGACTATGGGGATCAGTGACGGCCCATCCATTAGGGGCGCACGTTCACCCCCTCCCCCATCCATGCGTCCGGCCCCCTGATTTACATGCAGGGCGCGAGACCATGGATTCCAATGGGGGGGGGGGGTTTAAGCACCTGATTAGAGCCAGAGGCTCTAATAGGCTTCAAAAAAGGGTGGGCTCGGGCGCAGAGCACTGCGCTCCAAGCCCACCCAGTTGTGTGACAATAGCGAATGAATATTCGCTATTGCCACACTGATCCTTCTCCCAGCCAAGGGAGTGGGTCTTGAAACTCGTCACCCAATTGGCTGAAAGGACAGGTGATCCTATTGGACACATAGAAGGAGGGAGGAGATGCGCCATTATAATGCAGAAGAGGACACAGGAGCTGCTGCCCACCGCCCGCACTTACCTTATGCCTAGAGTGTGCGGGGGGGGGGGGGGTTGTTTGCCGCCACTGATGGGGATGATGTTTGTACTGTTGATGGCATCCCTGGAGAGGGGCATACACAGCTCCTCATGACAAAAGAATCTTAAAGGTATATATATTCAAGGTATGACTGCTTGTAGGTGCTTATGTAACTAGCCCTTAAACTAATACCTTTTCTCTGTATATATACCGGTAATTAAACTACAGGGTCAGATGCATATCTAGCCATATAACAATTCTCTTCCATCAAGACCTATTGGGTGATTGTGACCCTCTTATGTGAACCCTAGGAATGTATACACTAGGTAATACACTTCATCTACACATCATTACAGTCATAGACCATCAGTTATGTATGCCTGCCTTTTGCGCAGGCACAGTCTTGGGTCTAAAATGATATTCTTTCCATATTTTGAGGAGCTGTTACCCTGTGTCCGCTACCACCAGATGTTATGTGGCATGGGCAGTGGAGGATTAAGGTGGTCATTGGCCCCTAGGCTACTTTTTGTGTGGCCCCCTCCTAAGCATGCTTTACTAGAAAATAAATTATTTAGTGCCATGTGTAATAGGGTAGACCTATATTACACGCCTCAAGTGCAACTCTCAGGTCTACAGCCCAAACACATTCAGACATGAGCCTACTATAAACAGCAATGCCACAGAAAAAAAGCATTTAAAATACACCTGCAAGCTGGTAACAGATTTTACCTTTCTAAACCAACAGTTAGGCCAAAAATGTCTGCAGCAGCTCCTGTTTAACTGAGGCAAAATCACAACATCCTGACAGAGACCAATTGAAACGCTATGTAATATTCCAATAAAATAAAAGCCATACGAATACCATAAACAGCAGCAGCAGCACATAAAAGCAAGCAATAATCAACAGCAGAACAATCATACCTTCCAACGGCAGGAAGTGCCAGCATCCATCGGCGCAGCCTGTCCATCGGACACCACTGCAATCCAGGAAACGGACCAGACTCACTCCCAGGATATCCGGCAGCTTTTGCCAACATGCTTGTTCACTATGGACCTTTGTGAGTACCTTTTTACTGTTTTATTAAACTCCATGTTTTTTACTGCACTTAGAGTGCCGCCTTTGTTTCATTTTCAGAGTGCATATAACATGCACCCTAACATTAAGAGGGAAGTTTCAGGAAAAAAAACTTCCCACAGCCCCCTGCAGAGTACACTGCCCCCCTGCACAGTACACTGCCCCCCTGCACAGTACACTGCCTCCCTGCACAGTACACTGCCCCCCTGCACAGTACATTGCCCCCCTGCACAGTACACAGCCCCCCTGCACAGTACACAGACGCCTTTCCCTGCACAGTATACAACCCCCTGCACAGTACACAGACCCCCTGCACAGTACACAGACCCCCTGCACAGTACACAGACCCCCTGCACAGTACACAGACCCCCTGCACATAACACAGCCCCCTTTCCCTGCACAGTACACAGACCCCCTGCACATAGCACAGCCCCCTTTCCCTGCACAGTACACGGACCCCTTTCCCTGCACAGTACACAGACATCTGCATAGTACACAGACCCCTTTGCCTACATATCACACAGGCTTCTTTCATTATAAAGCCCCCCTGCACTCCCAGGAGACCCCCAGTCTCCTGGGAAAGAATACTCTAAAGTTGAGAAAACATCACTGCCAGCCCTTTCTCATACACCGCTCCTCCTGTGTCACTCATTGTAAATCAAAGCTTCTAAATACCTCAATCAACGCCGTTCTTCATGACCCTGTCATGTGACTGCTCTCCTCTGCTGTTTCATTGACTGTCACATGACCGCTCTGCTCCTGCAATCAAAGGCTACACTCGGGAAGGAGGTGGAGTGGGAGGAGGAGAGCGGCCAGACAGAGCGGCTTTAATTGAGGTATTAAGAGACTTCCATTTACATTGAGAGTGACACACGAGGAGCTGTGCATGAGAAAGGGCTGGCAGAAATGTTTTCTCAACTGTAAAGTATGCTGGCAGCGCTGTTCCAGGGCCAGGAAAGGCGGTACAGCTTGCCTGACAGCCCACCCCCAACGGGTGGCACCCGGGGCGGACCGCCCGATCCCCGCCCCCTGTTGGTAAAAAAACATTTATCGGCGTATTCGTATAACACGCAGGCATGTTTTTTATTCTACATATATATATAAATACATATAAATTAATAAAAATATCTTGGCCAATCGGGGGCTCTTGCACACGTGGGGCCCTAGGCTGCAGCCTAGACCAGCCTGTGCATTAATCCGCCCCTGGGCATGGGTGTCTTTCCGCCATACCACATGTGAGTGTTTATCTACTACACTATAAAGGCTTGGTATATTAAGAAAGTCTTTGTGTGTACAAAAAGTAATATGGATATATGTTATACCTAGCAGAATATAATACTCTATAAGTTGGTCCTGGGGAAGCTTCACAATCAGCGAAATGCATCAACCAGCGGGTGAGAATTTACACACCTCTATCTTCAATTTCTGAGTATAATCCATAAAAAGAGGTGTCTGTATATTGGTCAGAAGTAGGTCTTCTGCATCATATGATCCATGTTTATTGATTTTACAGTCATGTATTGGCACAATGGCATTATTTTTAAATTATTGTAAATAAAGTTTGATATGTTTTATACAACCTGTATTGTGTCTCATGTGGGTGTCAGTAGAATCCACTGTCAGCAGGATTGGTTCTTGTTAATCATAGAACATTTGTAGAATTGGGATGTGGCATGGGCAGAGGTCTGTTTAATGGATCAGACAATGACATTATCAGATCACAAGAAGAAATGGGGATACAGTATATGGGATATGCACACACTAATCATGACACATATGAAGGAAAACGCCCTTTTCCAATCTCATGGCTGCATATCAAACATAGGTGTGCGCAGGGGGTGCTTGGGCACACCCTAATCACTGCGTGCGGTGCCGATTACCCCACATTGCCTGGGCTTCCCCCTGTGTTGCTGGTGAATATGTCATTACCAGCCCCTTCCTTTTCTAAATGAACACACTCGCTCACTGTGTTCATTTATAGTTGAAGCATAGTAAATTGTGTTTACTATGCTTCAGTTTGTGAATGTCCAGTTTGTGAATGTTCGCTGTCCATTGCAGCTGAGGCTGCAGAGAAAGGCATGTGTGTTTGAGCTTGGGGGTGGTACTCCATATTCCCATCTCAAGGGTTCCTGGAAAAGCTCTCAAGGGTTTGGGTGCTGCAGCAACAACCAGCTGGGAACTGGTTCAGAAGTCACAAAGATCACATGCCTGACGAAGGGGTTCTACGTGATTCCGAAACGTTGCACTACTATTGTGATGTGATCATGCATTAAACAATTCACTTGGATGCTTCCTTGTTGATTCATGGTGTGCTGGCAAACATTTTCCTTTTGAGCTTTGGGGTGCACACCCTAATGCAATAGGCTGTGCACACTGATGATATCAAACATCATAGATTGCTTTACATATGGCAATTTTTAGCTAAAAAGAAGACCCATTTAAAATGTCAGAGTTATATATCTTTATATACCACACATCACATTTCTGGAACATAGTCCACTTTTCCAAGGATGCATATGCTGTTTAGATAACAGAGAATCAGGTGATGGATCATAAGCTGGGACACATCCAGCTAGTACATCAATTACCTTTATAATCTTGCCAGAAACTTTGTGTCCTTGTCATTTTATGAGAGCTGAAATGAAAGGACAGATATTCTTATCTCCCTTCTAAGCTCCCTTCTGCAAACTACTAATTTCCCTCCCCCCAGTGTAAAGGAAATGACTAAAGGAAGATCTATTTGTTTTCTAAGTCAGGAGAGCAGCTTAAATCGCACGGTTTGAAAATAAAAAACAAAGTTAGCAGCTACAATTACTTTAGCTGTTGGCATTTAATAAAAGGAAACGTACCTGTCCAGGGATCCAGCGCCATCCTCACCTGAACCCAGTGTTGCCAACCTACCAGATTGAAATTTACTGACACAACACCCAAAATTTACTGGCACAGCCACGTTTTTCCTGGCATTTCCAAAAGTTACAAAATTACAGTTTTAAGCGCACATTTTAGTATTTAGGCTAAAAACAAGTACAAAACACAATTAGCAATGTGATTTAAGGTAGATATTAAGGCAAAAAAAAAAAAGTTCTTATTTTATTTACAATAGTAAATACGATAGATTTACTAGTAAGTAAGTAGCTCAGGGACAGGACTCAGGAGGACAAGAAGTGAAAATGGGCAGGCGCACATACACGTGAAAATGACTCTCACTGTGACATTGACAGCAGTGTGCAGCAGCACAGATGATGATGACACCTCACCGACATGACACATTGCCTCCTGAGTCACAGTGACTGTTTCTCTCCACACCAGATAGTCCCTTCAGTCCACTCCAGTCCAAACAGCACTGACAGTCCCGCTCCCAGCTTGCCTTGCTCATACAAGGTTCCAGACGCCCGGCTCCCTTGCGCCATGACATCACACAAAATGCTCAGGCACTGATTCCACCAAACCCATCACCCGCCAGCAATGCCCGAACACACTGTAGAAGGCACTCAAATGGTGTTGGCCGGGCCAAGTGTCACAGCCATATTTTTTTACTGGCAACCTTTTTCTGTCACTGGCATTTACTGACAGGAGAAAAGTGCCCATTTTTTACTGGCTGCCAGTAAAAATACTGCTGGTTGGCAACACTGCCTGAACGAGTTCTTTTGCCAATCTTCAGTCCCCAACGCCAGAATGTTTACTTTGGGAAGCCGGCAGTGACTGCTTGCAGCTCCACTGTGCATGTGTGAGCCGAGCTGCATTTTTTGTGAATGTTCCCGCAGCTCTCTGAGATCTGCATCCTGTGTTCCGGTTATCCTGTATCCAGATTCCAGTTGCTGACCCGGATTGTCTGACCACTCTCTGAATGCTGTCTGCTCCGACCTCGGCTTGTCCTTGACCTCTGTATCTGTCTGGTCTATTGGCTTCTATTGCACTGTTTGGCTCCTGAACCCGGCTTGTACCCAGACCACGCTATTTCCTGCTCCTTTGTACCTGATCTGTTCTGCCAGTATATGACCCGGCTTGCCTGACTCTGCTTCCTGACTCATCCTGCTGTGCCTGCTGTTCTACAGTCTGCTACCAGCGCATACCTCACCTGCCCACTGTCTGCCATCCTCCAGCTGTCTACCAGCTCGTCTGCTTCACTGAAGACTCCTGCCTGGCGTGGATACCCGCTGCGCTACTGGCAAGTCCTACAGGCACTCGTGTGACTCTGCACTCCTGTGCCTTCTGTTCACACTACCAGGGGCCCCGAGTCAGAGGTGTAAGAGAGGCCTTCCTCCTCATTTCAGGCTCTGCTACCAGGTACTTGATAGGGTACCTGGTTTTGACCCCCCCCCCCCCACACACACACACACACACAAAAGTGCCAAAATAGATGAGGGGGGGGGGGCATAAAGAGGAACATTCACTGTAGAGTGAAGTTTTTTTTTTGGGGGGGGTGTACTTTTTTTTTTAGTGGGACTTCCTGTCTCACTTCCTCCTTTTTGGACGCCTAGGCGACTCCTCCTCTCGCCTTAGGTGGCCCCTCACTGCCAGCGATCTTCTGGGACACAACACAGGTCCCAGATGATTGGCTGGCCAATAGCAGAGCGCAGCGCGACTCGCGCTTGCACAGTGCATGCCCAGCCGTGAAGCCGTAAGCTGTCACGGCTGGATGCCCACAGTTGCTATGGCGGCATTGAGAAGAGGAGGGGGACAGGAGCGAGGCTCCAGGCAGACACATCGGTGGACTGTGGGACAGGTGAGTGTCTGTTTATTAAAAGTCAGCAGCTATGCTTTTTGTAGCTGCTGACTTTTCATAAACTAAAAAACGAGTGGAACTCCGCTTTAGGTAGTTGCAATTTCAAATGGCAGACTCAGAGACTTCAACAGGAGGACAGCCGTACAGGGAAAGGCCCCAGCAAGGTGCCACTTCTGCACGTGCAGGATCGCTGTCTCCTTTGGCAACAGTACTTAAACAGTTTCTAAAATTAAAGTAACAGTTCACTCACATGTACTACAACTCCTCCTTGTAGTTTTTCAGCCTCTTGAGCTCCTGGTCTCTCACTGAACCTTCTGATTCACTGACTCTGAATCCCGTGAGCTCCTCAAGGCTTTTGCGGTGGTATCTCCCTCAAGCATCACCCACGATTCCCTGCTGGGTCCCTAGCTTGGCACTTTGGATACCTTCAAGCTTCACCCCCACTGACTGGCTCGGTCCATAGCTTGACACACAAGGCTGCTCTGCAAGTGTCACTTTTGCTGGTTGGGTCCCTGACTTGATCACCGCCTGAAGTTTACCACCTTGCCCTTTTGGTGAGAATACTGCTCCGGTACTAGCTTCAGTACTCACTGTGGTCCCTGGTAAAGGCGATTGGTCCCTTAGTGGTGACAGCTTCCCTTCTACCTCCGACCATGACAGGTTCTCCGGCCGGCAGAACCGTCACTTTTGGTTGGACTGCAAGCTGCAGTCCCAACCCTGCGCTGCCCTCTTACTTCCGGATAGGCCCTCACAGAGCCTGGCAGCCTAATGCCCCTGGGATAGGCCCAATCTCCAGCCTAGCAGCCTGGGGCAGACGACACACGTCCACCCAGACATAGGTCTGGGGGGCACACAAGACCCTGATCACCTGACCTCACCCAATTATATAGGCTCTCCCAGCAGGCCAAAGGATTCAACAAAGTCCCTGCCCATTGGCTGAGATACCCCATATACCCATAACCTGACCTTGAGTTGTCCTTCCCAATATAATACCTCCAAGTGCCCGGCCACCTGGTGGTAGAAGAGGAAAGTACGCCAAGGCCAAACTTAGGGAGAAGTCAATGGATCCCTAGTAATTAATTACAGTAGCTAGTCCTTACAAGAAATTTGGTGAAGAGCTTCCTGACTAAACCCCACGGTGCTACACATGCCAATTGTGGTGGATGAAGGAATCCATTTATTTATTTTTTGGCCTAATCATCTATAGCCAGCTTTAGAGCTGCAAATCTTCACTGAAATATCTCCAGCATCGGACAATTCTGCCCACATTGTATGACTAGTCCCTCCCTGCATGATGTGCTTCATTCCTCTGTCCCCTAACCTTCAACAGGACATAGCAATGACAGAAGCCGGAAGGAAGGAACCACACAACATAGCAGTGTGAGTCATACAATCTGTACCTTTGACTAAAAGCTGTAATCCTTCACAAACTTATTGTTTTTTTGGACTGAACTACAACCAGTTAATCACTGCAACTGGAAAGTCCCTGAATTCACTTTCTTTTTTATGTTATAGACATTATTGTCAGTGGTTACTGAGATGAGCTGCGTGCGCGTCTGTTTATAGATTATTATTGCACTATTATAAACCAGACATAATCCTACTTGTAGTATTATGGTTTAGGCCTCATGTACCCTGGGCGATTAGACTTGTGCATCAAATCCTGGAGTTTTCGTGTGCCCGGGAGGCGCAGCATCCGGCCCTACTGCTGGCAGCCTGTCAAAGTCTATGGCAGGCTGAAATACGTTTTGACTGGACGTTGTACAGATTGGTGTTTGTATTTATCGCCCTATACATTCAGGGACATATGCTGAAATGCAGAATATTGACATTCCAGGAATAGTCCCTTAAAGCAGTTGTATTCCCAAAAAAACCCCCAAAAAAACTGTAAGGCAAAGGCATAATGAGCTAGTATGCACCACATACTAGCTCATTATGAAATACTTACCTTAGAACGAAGCTCCCACAGGGCCGCTCTGTCACCACTGAGGGAGCTGACACGTTCCCCTGGCGTTTCTTCTAGGTTGTGAGTGGCCGGAGCTGGGATGACGTCACTCCCGCGCATGCGAGCGTGACCCCTCCGTTCTGGAAAGCTCTGGCACGATACACCGGACCTTCGCGGAGCATGGGCCACTGACATCAGCGGCTGCAAGGTGAATATCTCCTAAACTGTACAGGTTTAGGAGATATTCATTTTACCTACAGGTAAGCCTTATTATAGACTTACCTGTAGGTAAAAATGACCAAGCGGACAATACAACCGCTTTAATGCATGTGGCCCTAAACACTGGTACCCCTCTTTTCAATGTCGAGCCACAATGTTTTTCAGCCTGTCATAGATGGGAACTTGTCAATGCCGGAATTTAGAGCACAGGGGCTAGATAGATGCCTAGTAACCTTTGTCTTGTTTTAAAGCTGAGCTCAAGGCAAACAGCTAAATGCACAGTCCAGTCTGTTGTGGTTCAGTAGGGGCCTGTGTTGATGGATTTTGACTTGCTTCAAATGGGTTTTTGTTGGAACACAGAATTGTATTTTGTGCAACAACTTCTGTACATCAGTATTTACTCATTTCTCTATAAAAAAAAGTTTCTGTTTCCTGCCTGCATTAAAGCAGCAAAACCCATATGGAGTTTCCACTGTTTGTTCTGTAGTGCTGTATGCAGAATTTCTAACAGTTTTGCATTTTCATACAGATCTATGGGAATGCAAAACCTGCTTGAAACAGATAAGTTGCAGGTCAGAAGGAGAATAATTGCAGGTCGAATGTACCTGTCACTAAATTCTGAAGGCTCTCAGAAGCTGCTCAAACTGATGTCAAACTGATCCCATTGACACATGTCTAAAGCCCATTGCACTCACAGGTCTCCTTCTCACACTGTGACTGGACAGTGAAAGGAGGAGCAGCAGACTGATTATCTCATCTCTTTGTCATGCTGCTCTCTCCATATCAGCATGCTTCTTGCAATGCAGCACAAATTATTGGATCTTTGTGACGTTTCTCCGCCCCTAGTCTGAGTTCTGATGTACAGGGATTGCAAGAAGCTAATACCAAGTCAAATTCAGTTACATACATTTCTGGCAAATAGAAAAAATAATGATGGGGGCGTGACTTAGCAATGGCTGGGTAAAGACGTGCACTGGAGGAGCTCCTGGCTTAACTCGACCTAAAACGGCCACCCCACAAAATAACCATATGTGAGCACGGCATGAGCACCCCACAACGTTACAGGACACGATCAGCGTCCTGTGGACAGAGAATCCAGACCTCCCAACCCGGAATCCAGCATTACTTCAGGGGCACATTACGAGCCTCGCCGGGTGCTATTGTAACGGCACCACGCACCACCCGCATGGAGACGACCACTAACACACGGCAGGCAGGCTTCCCAACAACATCTCCGGAGCCAGATAACCTCCCAGAGACCCCTGCAGCATTCGGGTCTGACATGGCGGAACCATCGCAGAGCCAGAGCCGCCTAGATGAGAATCTCTGCGCCATGCTGCAGGCCCTTCCCATGCGAGCAGACATTGAGGCCTTGATCCTGCGCATAGAGAAGGCCCATAGCAGAGACCTGCGGGAGGTGAGAACAGAATTGCACGCCCTCACAGACCGCGTGACAATTGGAGAGACCTCGGTCTACTCGCTGGAAAGCCGAGTGCTGGCATTGAAACGTGCACAGGACTCTCAATCTGTGGGGGCCCAAGAGATGCAGTTACATATAGAAGAAATGGAGGACCACAGTAGCCACAACAATCTGTGACTGCGGGGGACTCCCAGAAGCCACGCGTCCGGAAGATCTGGCAGAGACGGTCACGGCCTTGTTTCACAGGCTCTTAGAGACACCGCCACCTTCCCTAGAATTAGATTGTGTACACCGCACACTGGGACCCAAATCTGCTGACCCGGAGAGTGCAGCTTGCACTGCTATTCACAAAAGGTGATAATCCTCCGCAAAGCCTGGGAACATGGAGACATAGAATTTGATGGAGTACACATCCAGATCCTCCCAGATTTGTCCAGAGCAACCTTACAGAGGAGAGCAATGTTGAAACCAGCTCTGGCCTCTACCCTTTGGCAGTGATATTCCGTACGGCACAAGCTTCCTTCACGCTGCGAACATCTGCAGACCTACCAGCATTTTTCACCTTCCTGGAAGCAGAATCAATTCAGGTGCCGGACTGGTTGCAGAAAATTCCACGACATTCGGGTCGCTCGGGTCCTGTCAGGGGCAGATTTAACCAGCCTGCCCGCTTCCGGAGGCCCAGAGGGAGATCCCGAGCACCATCCATAACCGGGTCACGTGAGTCATAAGAAGCACCTTTTAGACTCTATCCCTTGTTACACACAGGCTGAAAGTTCACCTCACCGCCAGAAAGACCCCGCCTCATTGGCCTGAACCCCCGCCACCTACACGAACAAGCAGATGATGGGTGACTCGGGCACCAAACAGATTGTGTCTGTTCCGATACCCCCCCTTACTTTGATCCATGGAACACATCTCCCCAACTAAGAAAGACACCGGAAACAACCCTCCCTGGACCCCCAGGGGACCTGTTCCTGGTTCGGATTTTGCTGTTTCTTTACCCCTGGTGGTCCTCTGCGGAACTCTCTTGTGGGGCGAACGGTATGTGGGGCTTTTGGGACAACCTGCCTATGGGGCAGCACTTAGAAGAGGATTTTGCCCCCCTACCCCCCCTCTCTTTCTGCTCTATCTACTTGTCTACTGACTATACTGCTCCCCGTCCCACTGCGGGTGACACGCGGGAACTTGGTAAACCTTCACACACAGTGGAGTGAGTGCTGCATGTCCTCACACCTCTTAACGGGCTAGAAATGTCAATTCTATAACTGCTTAACATGTTTTTCTTGCAAGTGTGTATTATGTTGTACATATACTAGTCCCATGACCACACCTGCCCCAGGTCCCCCAGGTTGCATCAGATTTAAGAATGACACTGAGGGACAGGTAATATGTCGATATGGAGGGGCGTGCTGTTTCCAAGTGGAGAGGAGGGGGCTGGGACGTTTACCACGGGGAGACCTGTTGTCGTCATGCTACCTGGGGCCCCCGAAACCACGGCTCCACGGGGGCCTCCCATAGTTGGAAGCCAAGGAGCTTCGATATGTTAGCTTTCTCATACAGCCTTAGGGACCTGGAGCGGCTATTGCAGGGGAGGTGGGACTGAGGAGAACCGTATGTCACTGAGGAGGCGGGATTATAGGCTCCCTTTCACTGCTTACCCCATGGGGGGACTATATTTACCTGATAGGAGACAACTCCTGTCCCTTCATGAGCGGGGCCAGGGAGGTAGTGGAACGGCTGGGGGAATGTTTTATTTTATATTGTTGTCAACCTGTGTGTGTTCACTATGTTACCAAGCTGCTTTTGTCTATAATGTTCTATATGTTGTGTGCCTTAAATATCCAGAATATTTCTGATCTACCTATAGGTTGTCCTTTAGATACATGACATTTACCAACTGCTCACAACCAAAATTTTCAGACGTTGTCGGGAGGGTTGGGGAAGGCTAAGGGCCCTCCCAATGGCTCTTGCTGATCACATCCCCACATAGGCCAACGCTAATCGACCAGTCTATCACTAGAGAGCGTATTAGCAATATTTTGCTACCATTTTAGTTTTCTATCTGTCCAGAGGGGTGCTAACTATAAGTCACCACCCCTGACAACCGCTTCCCCCCCCTGTGGGATTACTTACCCTCAGGGAGCTCTCCTCTTCGTTTTCTCTCTCTGTTTCTCTTCTCCATATTTCTTATTCTTTTTTCTCTTCTCCCCCTCTCCCTCATTCCCCCCCCCCCCCTCCCGCCCACGAGTATGGATGAATTAAACGTCAATTCCTTAAATGCAAAGGGACTCAATGTCCCTGAAAAGAGATGGATGTTGCTGAATGACATGAAGCGTATGAAATCAGACATTATCCTGCTACATGAGACGCACTTCCGGGAAAAAAAACTTGCCCGTTTTTAAAAATAGATTCTACCCCACGGTATACCACTCTGCCTATTCAGAAGCCAAGTCCAGAGGGGTCTAAATCCTAATTTCAGCTAGAAACCCTTGGACACTGATAGACGTGAAAACAGACCCGTCGAGACGATTCCTATTTCTCAAGGGTCTGATTAGCGGTGTGAAGGTAACCATTGCGAATCTTTACGCCCCAAACAGTCACCAGGACACCTTCCTCAAAAGACATCTAGAACAGCTCTGGAAATATTCGGAGGGTAGGTAGGTGATCTTAATGTCCCCCTGATCCGTGAAGAAGACAACTCAACAGGATTGTCCATCCCACGAGGCTCACGCAAACTGATTCATACGGCCCTCCATACTACACAGTTGATTGACACCTGGCGTCTTTTTCACCCCGGCGAACGTGATTACACTTCCTATTTCCGACCCCACCTCGAATACTCACAGCTAGACTATTTCCTGATCCCCCACAGCCACCTACAGGCAATCAAAGACACCACCATAGGGTCACGTATCACGTGGTCGGACCATGCTCCGGTCATACTCCGGACTTCTACAAAGAAAGCCGTGGAGGCTCAATGAGAGCCTACTGCAGGACCCAGAGGTGTTAGCTGATGTGACGAAGGAGATAGGACACTATTTCCATACTAATGACATCACAGACAGTGACCTGGGAGTAGTCCGGGAAGCTCACAAGGCGGTGGTATGGGGTATACTTATTAAACACGGATCGAGAATCAAACAGAGAACAGCCCAACTAACCTCCCTTCTCAATAAACTATAGACATTAGAGACTAAACATAAACAGACCCTGACCAGACCATTGGGAAATGAGCTTGACACCACACGCACGCAGATTACTGATCTTCTTCATTTTAAAGCTAAAGCTGCGCTTCAAATCTGCCTCAAAAAGGTCTACGAGTCGGGCAACAAATGTGGAAGGCTATTGGCACAGTCACTGCGTACACAGAAAATGGCATCCTACATACCACATATATCTTCCCCTACGGGACAAAGTGCCTTCTTACCCCAACAAATTTTCCAAGCACGACGCAACCCACCCAAGAATGAATGGCGGAATACATAACTACCTCCCTAATGCCCACCCTACCAGCCGAAGCGCGCAACCGATTAGAGGACCCCATCACGCTACCGGAACTTCAGTGGGCAGTAGGGAACACCAAATCGAGAAAGGCTCCTGAGCCCGATGGCCTCACTATAGAATACTATAAGACCCTACTCCCATCCTTAGGCACTCACCTAATTAAACTCCTCAAAAACCTCAGTAAAGGGGGAACGTTCCATAACTCTACTCTACAGGCCCACATATCAGTAATTCCCAAAGATGGTAAGGACCCGACTCAATGCGGGAGCTACCGACCAATATCCCTACTCAACAACGATCTTAAATTATTCACTAAGATAGTAGCTTCTAGATTGCAACAATACCTACCCCAACTGATACACCTAGACCAAGTAGGCTTCGTACCGACCAGAGAGGCGAGAGACAACACCACCAAAGTTCTCAATCTGCTATATACGGCCAACCTTACAAAAACACAGAGTATCTTCATAAGCACTGACACTGAGAAAGCATTTGACCGTGTAAATTGGGAGTTCATGTTTGCAACATTGCGACACATAGGGTTAGGTGGCGACATGCTTAACTGGATCACCACGGCATACTCAGGACCGACAGCCAGAGTAAGGGCAAATAGCGTGATATCGGATTTGTTTCCAATTACGAACTGGACACGACAGGGATGCCCACTCTCACCCCTACTTTTCGCTCTGTCCCTAGAATCCTTCCTATGCCACGTAAGACTGAATCCAGACATCACCGGAATTAAGATTGATCGAAACCAACATAAGGTATCGGCCTACTCGGACGACCTGATGTTTTCCCTCACAAACCCTACTACTGTATATCCCTCCCAAACCTGCTGCGGGAATTTGCAACATACGGCACACTCTCTAATCTAAAAATCAATCTCTCTAAGTCGGAGGCGATGGGAGTCGGGATACCACAGCCACAACTTATGCACCTTCAATCTAGCTTCAATCTGAAATGGACTGGTATGGCTTTAAAATATCTGGGCACGCTTATCCCCCTAACATTTCCACGACTTTCACGGGCCAGAAAACGACCCGGTCTCACCAAAAAATTACTTGTCCTCCCTAAACAATAGGGTGGTCTGGGGCTGCCAGATATTCGCACCTATTGCCATGCGGTACACTTGGGAAGGCTAGTGGATTGGTGCTGGCACCATGAGACCAAGTTATGGACTCAACTGGAACAGGCACAAAGTGTGATCCTCCTGGGTAGAGCTTCATGGTGTTACCCAGCTCTCCCCGCTGATATCAAACGCCATCCCCTGATGGGCAACACCACGAGAATTTGTGCCCTTCTCATTACCCAATCGTCTCTCTCTTCCCAAAACTCCCCACTCCGTGCTATACTGGGTAACCCACAATTTGACCCGGGTTTACATGATGCGGTCTTTCAGGGTCTAAGCGACGTGGGCCTCCACCAAGCATCCCACTTTAGTTCTGGGGGACAATGGAAGTTGATTATAGAACTTTCTGACCCTACAGGCCCGTTCCGCTTGGGTTTCCTAAGATCGCTTCAGTAAGGCCACTTCCTCAACTCCATACAGCCTCCCACCGATAGTGCCCAACCTCTCACAACATTGGAGGAAATCTGTACTGATTCTGGCATGCTTCTGCATACTCTTTCCCTGACCTACAGACTATTAATTACACCACCTGCGGAGTTTCTGCCACCAGGGCTACTCAAGTGGGAAAGGGACCTGGACCTCCAGTTCAACACTAACAAGAGGAACCACATCCTTATGCCCCGTACACACGGTCGGACTTTGTTCGGACATTCCGACAACAAAATCCTAGGATTTTTTCCGACAGATGTTGGCTCAAACTTGTCTTGCATACACACGGTCACACAAAGTTGTCGGAAAATCGATCGTTCTGGACGCGGTAACACATACGTCGGGACTATAAACGGGGCAGTTGCCAATAGCTTTCATCCCTTAATTTATTCTGAGCATGCGTGGCACTTTGTCCGTCGGATTTGTGTACACACGATCAGAATTTCCGACAACAGATTTTGTTGTCGGAAAATTTTATAGCCTGCTCTCAAACTTTGTGTGTCGGAAAATCCGATGGAAAATGTGTGATGGAGCCTACACACGGTCGGAATTTCCGACAACAAGGTCCTATCACACATTTTCCGTCAGAAAATCCGACCGTGTGTACAGGGCATTAGACTCATACACAAGTCTTCCATTTGCGCCAAGATTCAGGAAACCAACTACAAAATTCTATCACGATGGTATAGAACTCCTGCACTACTGCACAAATTCTTCCCGACGACATTGGACCTATACTGGCGATGCCAGTTAGACAAGGGGACTCTAGTACACATTTTCTGGTCGTGCCCCAAAATAACTAATTTTTGGCAGGTAGTCCGTGGGATACAAAAATTCACTGATCGTAACACCCCAGACGACCCAGCATTCTTTCTCCTACATGCGTCGAACATCCCAGAAAGAATATACAAGAAATCATTGATTTGTCACCTTCTTGATGCAGCCAAAGCCTGCATTCCGCTTCACTGGAAATCCCCGCACCCACCATCTATTGAGATGTGGCTCACAAAAGTAGAAGAAATTTAAAAAAGAAGATTTCATTCTCACAGCTCAAAACAGACAGGAGACATTTTCCAAAACATGGCAACTGTGGAATATATTCATATACTCAGATGAAGGCCAGGCCCTGAGAGGGAGCGCGCCTACATCTTAATCATACACACCACAGTGCCCTCGACCAATCCCCCGACTGGTGAGACATACCGTCTCATGTGTATAGGCTAGATGAAAATTCATACCACTCCATACTCGTGGGGACCCCCACCCTGTCTTATATTCTTATATTTGCCCTCTGTTCTTCTACTACCCAACTTTCTATTTTTTTCTATTTCTCTATTATCTACTCCTAGTATTTTTTTCTCTTTCTTACTCTATAGTAAGTCTATTTTTCTCTACTTTTTATAATAAAACCCCTTCAAGGGGGAAAAACAGTGGGATCGATCCCATGGGACCGTACCACTCCACCACTGTGCCTCACAGGATCACATACAGATCCCCTCCAAGACGGAGAACTCTATGACAATACTGAGAGAAATGCACAGATATGTCCCCTGAGTTACAGGATACAGTAGGAAGGATACAGTATTTTGATTTGACGCAACCATTATTCTGTTAAACCGGTCACGACTGTATATCACAAATTTTATTTTTGTAGGTGTATGACATCTTCTGTATTGTACTGTAACATTGTGGTCCATGCGGACCTCTTTCCCAATATAAATAAACAATTAAAAAAAATAAAAAATAATGATGTCTAAAATGAATATACAGACTACATTAATTGTGTCTTAAATATTTTTCAGGTGTTCCGCTTTGGAGGACCCACAAGTTCTCAATTCTACCTACGTTTATTTATCTGAGAGGCACCAAGCGTTGTTTCCCTATTCTGCTGTGTGCAGCACAAATACAGTATCTTTATTACACATTGAGTAAATTCTCAGCAATCCTATTGTGCGCATGATATACAGTATATTAGAATTCCTGTTAAACTATGTAGTGAAATATTATTTTCTGGTTGGATTTTATTAATCTATTCATTCATGAGCTTGTTTATTTTAAGGTGTGTCTGTAAATGGAGTGGTGTCGCTGTATACGGTGCCATTGTGACACAGCTGGTTGGACAAGCTGTTCAAATAAACAAGTATTGAGCAAGACTGGATTATTACAGCAGCCAGGGAAACCAGGCAAAGAACAGAGCAGGAAGACAAATATTAAAGGTTTTGGTGTGGATATGACATAGCTCCCAACTGTCCCTGATTTCGAGGGACTGTCCCTGATTTGGAGCAATGTCCCTCTTTCCCCCTCATTTGTCCCTCATTTTGGTCTAATCTATATAGTTGTATATAAAATGGACTTTTTATCTTTCAAAAAGTGTTTCCCAGCGTTAAACCTTTCATCCAAATTCTAAATTGCTGCATTTTTACATTTTAAAAGCCAATATAAAGGAATAGTAGTGGTAAAAAAAAAGCCCTTCTGGATTTAATTAACTTTTTTTTTTTTGGTTAATTCTCCTTTAAGGGGGTGTGGCAGGGGTGTGCCCTATGCCTACATACGTTTGTTAGTAGGTGTCCCTCATTCCCATCTCAAAATGTTGGGAGGTATGGATATGCTATGCAGTCATATTGGGAAAAGACTTTATTTCATGGCAGATGTATTAAAGAGATGACATTTATTTTCCCAGGGACTTTTGTTAAGCGCTGCACAAACTGCTGGCTCTATATTAATCCTGTATAATAATCATTAGATATTAGAATGATACGAGTCAGCATGTTTTGGCATTCTTCTTTCACATGGTCAGGAAACTGAACATCATGCCAAGATTGTAGCTAAATTGGTCTGGCCCTGATGCAAAATATGAGCCTTGTTGGTAATGTGCTTAATGTACACACAAATGCTTTACTCAATAAAATAATTTCCAAGCTTCCTTTGAACGATGACCCTTCATGGTGATGTGTCCTTTTGCTTCAATGAGTCAAAAAAGAAAATGTTCCTGAAACAGAACCTGTGCTGAATTTGTGTTTGTATATACATACTGCGTTTTGCGATTTTATACATTTTACGCGCATATGGGTGACTGTTGTGCACGTATGTGCATATGTATGCGTATACACACATGCAAAAATCGCACCCTATAAAAGAGGGTATCTGTAGCTATATAGCTGTAGTGGCTCATGTTCCCAACAGCGTATGGCAGAAAACACTATCAATTTTTTGTTACACGTTTTATATCAAGCTAATAGTATGGCAAGCTCTAATATAGCTGAATACACAAGTGTGTGTCTTTTCTGCTTCTGTGTACATACACACGCACACACATATATATATATATATATATATATATATATATATATATATATATATATATATATGTGTGTGTGTGTGTGTGTGTGTGTGTGTGTGTGTGTGTGTGTGTGTGTGTGTATATATATATATATATATATATATATATATATATATATATATATATATATATATACACCGGTATATATGCTTTTCTTTATATACTTGGGTACTATTATTATTTATATATATTTTTAGATCTTCTAGACTTCCATATATTATATATGTTTTTAGTATCCACACAAGTGTCTGCAATTCCCTCTATACATATCTGCTTGATGTCTGTTTAATATAGAGCGCTGTGATGTGTAAGGAATATTCCTACAAAAAAGGAGAATCCGTTCTCATGGTCAAAACCACTTATCAAGTGCTGCACCACTTATCCAGCGCTCCCTATTTATTCTAGCAAGCAGACCAGACCTGGTTCCATAATACTTTTAAGGCTCTGAGGAAGAGGAAAACCCTTGAAACGCGTTAGCCAGTCATCCATTTTATATCCCTTGTATAGGCAGCTAACCATCCACTTTTTATCCCCTGTATGGGCAGTTTTTTATAAATTTGTGTACCAAGTGAGATTATTTGTAATGTATCTATATTTATGAATATGTAGTACTTTCAGTCTTTACCACTTTGTTTTAAACTTTTCTCTACGCATTCATGCACTAGACTACACACCTTCCTTTTATATTTTCTAAGAATCTGTGCTGCCCACTGGGCGCCAGAGGCCCGACAGCCAGTACTGTGTTTGTTTCCCTGTTGCTAGGTTGCTGCCTTACACTATATTTTCTGCAGGATGACTAATAAACTGTTCACAGCCAATTTTTATAATCCGGTGAAGTATTTGCGGAAGGAGGCGTAGCACTTTTTCCTTTGGATTTAGAAATGTCATATGACACCACTACAACATTTTTTTTTATATATATTTTAACTCTTTGTGGATACCTGACGTTTAGTGGAATATATTGTTGTGTTGTATAGATTTTTGTTCTATTATGGTCAGGATTAACAAAATGCATGAAAAAATATAACGTCCAAAGACCATGGACTTTTAAGGTTTTTGAAATTCACCCCTTATTTGTATAAAAAATAGTTTCTTCCATAGTTTATTCTTTTTGAACTGACTATATGATGTCTAAATGAACTATCGAAGAAATTGTTTTTATACAAATAAGGTTTAAACTCCTCTTTGTGGTGGCTTAAAAATCCATGGTCTTTGTTTGGACTTTATACACTTCGTTTGTTGCCACTTTGGATGTGGCACCTTCCACCACCTTGTGGACTTATATGTTGTTCTACACACTACTGGTCAAGAAACTCTTATGCCGCGTACACACGAGCGGAATGTTCGATAGAAAAAGTCAGACGGAGTCTTTTCATCTCATTATCCGATCTTGTGTATGCCTCATCGGACCTTATCTTTCGAAAATCCTGACGGACTTATGCCCCGTACACACGGTCGGACTTTGTTAGGACATTCCGACAACAAAATCCTAGGATTTTTTCTGACGGATGTTGGCTCAAACTTGTCTTGCATACACACAGTCACACAAAGTTGTCGGAAAATCCGATCGTTCTGAACGTGGTGACATAAAACACGTACGTTGGGACTATAAACGGGGCAGTGGCCAATAGCTTTCATCCCTTTATTTATTCTGAGCATGCGTGGCACTTTGTCCGTCGGATTTGTGTACACACGATCGGAATTTCCGACAACGGATTTTGTTGTCGGAAAATTTTATATCCTGCTCTCAAACTTTGTGGGTCGGAAAATCCGATGGAAAATGTGTGATGGAGCCTACACACGGTCGGAATTTCCGACAACAAGGTCCTATCACACATTTTCCGACCGTGTGTACGGGACATTAGAAATAGAACATGTTCTAAATCTTTCCGACGGAACCCATTCCTATCGGGAAAACCGATCATCTGTATGCTGTTCCAACATACCAAAAACAATGCATGCTCAAGCAAGTTAAAGACATAAGCTATTGGCTACTGGCTATTGAACTTCCTTTTTCTAGTCCCGTCGTACGTGCTGTACGTCACCGCATTCTGGACGGTCGGACTTTGGTGTGATCGTATGTACGCAAGACAGTTTTAGCAGAATTCCGTTGGAACTCCGTCGGTTAAACCATCAGAGTTTATTCCAACGGGAAAACTGGTCGTGTGTACGCGGCATAAGAGCAACCCTATTTAATTTTTTTTTTTTGAACTGTATGCAGCTTAATGGACTCTGAAATGAAAGTATAGAAAACATAAACAATTGGAGATAAATATGAACTCATACAACTCTTTTGTTTAACCACTTCAGCCCCAGAAGATTTGACTGCTCAATGACCAGGCCATTTTTTGCAATGCGTCGCTTTAACCACTTGCCGACCGCCTCACGCAGATATACTGTGGCAGAAAATCCGACGGACAAAGTGCCACGCATGCTCAGAAGAAGTAAAGAGATGAAAGCTATTGGCCACTGCCCCGTTTATAGTCCCGAGTCCTAAAAGATTACAATATATGCCCAACAAGGACCAGCAACGTACTGGCATGTTGCTGGACTTTAAGTGGCCAGAATGATGCCTGCGGGTTTAGGTATCATCTTGGTATCATTCTTTTCAGCCAGCAGTCGGCTTTCATGTAAAAGCAATCCTAGTGGCTATTTAGCCTCTAGACTGCTTTTGCAAGCAGTGGGAGGGAATGACCCCCCCACCGTCTTCCATGGTTTTCTCTGGCTCTCCTGTCCCAACAGGGAACCTGAGAATGCAGCCGGTGGTTCCGCCAGCTGACCATAGAGCTGATCAGAGACCAGAATGGCTCCAATCATCTCTATGGCATAAGAAACCGGAAGCTACAAGCATTTCATGACTTCGATTTTGCCGAATGTAAACAGCGCCATTGGGAAATTGGGAAAGAATTTTATCACACCGATATTGGTGTGGTCAGATGCTTTGAGGGCAGAGGAGAGATCTAGGGTCTAATAGACCCAAATTTTTTTTTAAAAAAAAGAGTACCTGTCACTACCTATTGCTATCATAGGGGATATTTAAATTCCCTGAGATAACAAAAAAATGATAAAAAAAATATGAAAGGAGCAGTTTAAAAATAAGATAAAAAAGCAAAAAATAAATAAATAAATAAATAAAGCACCCCTGCCCCTCCCTGCTCTCGCGCAAAGGCGAACACAATCGTCGGTCTGGCGTCAAATGTAAACAGCAATTGCACCATGCATGTGAGGTATCACCGCGACGGTCAGATCGAGGGCAGTAATTTTAGCAGTAGAACTCCTCTGTAAATCTAAAGTAGTAACCTGTAAAGGCTTTTAAAGGCTTTTAAAAATGTAGTTTGTCGCCACTGCACATTTGTGCGCAATTCTAAAGTATGTCGTGTTTGGTATCCATGTACTCAGCATAAGATCATCTTTTTTATTTCATCAAACATTTGGGCAATATAGTGTGTTTTAGTGCATTAAAATTAAAAAGTGTTTTTGGGTTTTTTTTGCAAAAAAATGCGTTTGAAAAATCGCTGGGCAAATACTGTGTGAAAAAAAAAATTAAACACCCACCATTTTAATCTGTAGGGCATTTGCTTTTAAAAAAATATATAATGTTTGGGGGTTCAAAGTAATTTTCTTGCAAAAAAAAATAATTTTTCATGTAAACAAAAAGTGTCAGAAAGGGCTTTGTCTTCAAGTGGTTAGAAGAGTGGGTGATGTGTGACATAAGCTTCTAAATGTTGTGCATAAAATGCCAGGACGGTTCAACCCCCCCCCCCCCAAATGACCCCATTTTGGAAAGTAGACACCCCAAGCTATTTACTGAGAGGCATGTCGAGTCCATGGAATATTTTATATTTTGACACAAGTTGCGGCAAAAAGACACACTTTTTAAAAATTTTTTTTGCAAAAAGTTGTCACTAAATGATATATTGCTCAAACATGGCATGGGCATATGTGAAATTACACCCCCAAAATTCTGTTGCTTTTCCTGAGTATGGGGATACCACATGTGTGAGACTTTTTGGGAGTCTAGCCGCGTACAGGACCCCGAAAACCAAGCACCGCCTTCAGGCTTTCTAAGGGTGTAAATTTTTTATTTCACTCCTCACTGCATATCAGTTTTGGAGGCCATGGAATGCCCAGGTGGCACAAACCCCCCCCCCCCCCCCAAATGATCCCAAAAAAAAAAAAAAAAAGTTTGTCATTTTCCTGCAACGTGTGGCAAAATATAAAATATTCCATGGACTCAACATGCCTCTCAGCAAATAGCTAGGGGTGTCTACTTTACAAAATGGGGTCATTGGGGGGCGGGGGGGGGGTTGTGCCATCTTGGCATTTTATGGCCTTCAAACTGTGATAGGTAGTAAGGAGTGAAATAAAAAAATTACGCCCTTAGAAATCAAGAAGGCGGTGCTTGGTTTTCGGGGCCCCGCACGCGGCTAGGCTCCCAAAAAGTCCCACACATGAGGTATCCCCATACTCAGGAGAAGTAGCTAAATGTATTTTGGGGTCGAATTCCACATATAACCATGGCATGTGTGAGCAATATATCATTTAGTGACAACTTTTTGTAAAAAATAAACTAAAAGCTGTGTAAATTCCAGAAAATGTACCCTAGTTTGTAGACACTATAACTTTTGCGCAAACCAATAAATATACGCTTATTGACATTTTTTTTACCAAAGACATGTGGCTGAATACATTTTGGCCTAAATGTATGACTAAAATTGAGTTTATTGGATTTTTCTTATAACAAAAAAGTAGAAAATATAATTTTTCTTTCAAAATTTTTGCTCTTTTTCCGTTTATATCTCAAAAAATAAAAATCACAGAGGCAATCAAATACCATCAAAAGAAAGCTCTGTGGGGAAAAAAGGACACAAATTTCGTTTGGGTACAACTTTGCATGACCGCGTAATTACCGGTTAAACAGCGCAGTGCCAAATTGTAAAAAGTCCTCTGGTCTTTAGGCAGCCTAATGGTCCGGGACTTAAAGAGGAGTTCCACCCAAGGTCCAGTAAAAAAAAAAAAAAAATTAAAAGTCAGCAGCTACAAATACTGCAGCTGCTGACTTTTAATTGGACACTTACCTGTCCCAGGGTCCAGCGATGCGGGGGATCGAAGCACCGCTCGTCTCCCCCACCGTTCAGCGGCGCCGGCATTGCAACTGTGGGAGCCCGGGCTGTGGCTTCACAGCCTGGCACCCACTGCGCATGCGCGAGCGGCACTTTTGCGCCGTGATTGGCCGCTTAGTCACCTGGGACCTGTAATGGGTCCCAGATGATTGACAAGAGGGAGGGAGCAGAGCGGAGCCCTTCCTGTGCCGAGGGGGAAGTGATGTCACCAGCCCAGGCACTGGAAGAGGCAGACTACGAGGGACCACCTAGCAACAGGCATTTAGAGGTAAGTAAAAAAAAAAATATCCAAATTTTTTTTGTATTTCTTTTTTTAATTTTTCATGTAGTTTTTTTTTTTGGGTGGAACCCCACTTTAAGTGGTTAACTGACAAGTGCAACGTTGTACCCAAACAAAATTGACATCCTTTTTTTTCCACAAATAGAGCTTTTTTTGGTGGTAGTTGGTCACCTCTGTGGATTTTATTTTTTGCGACAATTTTGAAAAAAAACACAAAGGGGATGATTTACTAAGACAGAAAAAACGTTGATTGAACATGTGAACCGGCGCACACAGACACGCAAAACAATAAATATGTAAACTGCAACTGGTGCTAGGGTAACTGCAGTTTTCTCATTGATAATAGCCCAATACATTTGGTTAGTTTCATCACATTGGATGTGTCTTGTTAGGCAATTAGTAGGTGTTCTCAGTGAATTAATCCTTTTGATGCTAATCTCATTCCTATTACTTCTATTATATCTTTGAAATGTGCTTTTTTTCTATTTTTACCCAAATCTTTCATTACATTACAAAGAACAGAGAAGTGTTTCTAAACCCAATAAATTAATATTTTCCAATCTTGATCCATACACTGCAATCAGTTAGATCTTAAAAAAAAAATAGATTTAGTGCAAGAGCCTGTTTGGTGTCCTATAATTTGAATTAATTGTTCAAGTGCATCTTCCTATTACCTATTTTGCCGAAATATCGAGTTGTACAGAGATTGGCCAATCAGATTGCATAGTGCATGACCATCTTAAGTGCCAAATTTGGAATGTAGATGTGCCATGACCCACTTGTATTTTTCTATTGATATTTCTTGGGCATTATACAAGGCACATGAAAAAACACCTTTTTTTCA
Source organism: Lithobates clamitans (assembly GCA_037952925.1). Taxonomy (NCBI): domain Eukaryota; kingdom Metazoa; phylum Chordata; class Amphibia; order Anura; family Ranidae; genus Lithobates; species Lithobates clamitans. Next base: position 4,000,584 of record JBBGZY010001091.1, read on the forward strand.
AGACATGCAAGAGTGATCAGGAATCTTCAAACTACGGCTCTCCAGCTGTTGTGGAACTACACATCCCATGAGGCATGGTAAAACTCTGACATTCACAGACATGACTAGGCATGATGGGAATTGTAGTTCCTGAACAGCTGGAGGGCCGTAGTTCGAAGACCCCTGTGCTAGACCATTATTATGCCTCCAGAATTGGGAGTGTGGCATCTACCCAACTTCTCTCTGCTGGTGGACACAAGAACCTATAGATATATATTTGGGCAGCACTTTCAACTAGCAGCAAAAAGGGTCGCTGGTTGAAATCCCGCATGCATCACCATCTGCCTGGAGTTTGCATGTTCTCCCTGTGACTGTGTGGATTTTCTCCAGGTACTCCGGTTTCCTCCCACACTCTAAAAACTTGCTGGTAGGTAAATTGGATCCTGTCTAAATTGGCCCTAATATGTGTGTTAGGGACCCACACAAACACCACCCCATGTTAAAAAAAAAAAAAAAAACTTAATTTGCACATAAGGATCATCTCTTCCTCAGAGAACAGTGAGCGGGGCATGGTAGTGGGAAGAAATTAGCAGCAGTACAAGCAACTTCCTGTAGGGGGCGTGATGTCATTCCTGTGTGCTGTCCACCTCTTCCGGGAACCAGATATGCGCCACAGGCACATACCTATGCGTACACAGCACTCCCGCATTTCCTTAGAAGATGCATTAGCTGCAGGAATCTATATTTTGATGTATTTCGCTTAGACAGCGGTCAGGCATCTAGATGCATTTAGCTGCAGGAATCTAATTTTTAAAATGTTTCTAGTGATCCAGGACTGGACTAACAAATGTTTCTAGTGAAAGGCAACTGGTGTTTTCTATTAAACAAGGACTTAGGAATGTGTCTTTGCAAAGTTAAACTGAATGAAATCCAGAGGCGGCTCTAGACTTTGTGAGGCCTTAGGCAAAACTTAGACATGAGGCCCCACTGTATTATGAACTGTATTAGGAGGGTACAGTATAGGGGAGTGGACAGTACAGGGGGTAGGTAAGTGGGCATAATAAAGATATATTTTCCTCAAGCAGAGCTGCACAGGGAAGCTGCTCTCACAGATCCTACCTATTCTGGTAGGCTGTCACAAAGAGAGAAATAAAGGGGGATGGGTGGAGGGAGAAAGAAAGAGAGATGGAAAGAGAGAGAGATGGAAAGAGAGATGGAAGGAAAGAAAGAAAGATGGAAGGAAAGAAAGAAAGATGGAAGGAAAGAAAGATGGAAAGAAAGATAGAAAGGTAAGAAAGATGAAAGGAAAGAAAGATGGAAGGAAAGAAAGAAAGATGGAAAGGAAAGAAAGAGAAAGATGGAAGGAAAGAAAGATGGAAAGAAAGAGAAAGAAAGTTGTAAAGGAAAGAAAAGAAAGAAAGATGGAAAGGAAAGAAAGAGAAAGAAAGATGTAAAGGACAGAAAGAAAGATGGAAAGAAAGATGGAAGGAAAGAAAGATGCAAAGGAAAGAAAGAGAAAGAAAGATGGAAAGAAAGATGGAAGGAAAGAAAGATGGAAGCAAAGAAAGATGGAAGGAAAGAAAGATGGAAAGGAAAGAAAGAAAAGAAAGATGGAAAGAAAGATGGAAGGAAAGAAAGATGGAAAGAAAGATGGAAGGAAAGAAAGATGGAAAGGAAAGAAAGAGAAAGAAAGATGTAAAGGAAAGAAAGAGAAAGATGTAAAGGAAAGAAAGAAAGAGAGAAAGAAGGAAAGAAAGAAAGAGAAAGAAAGATGGACAGGAAAGAAAGATGGACAGGAAAGAAAGAGAAAGAAAGATGGAAGGAAAGAAAGATGGAAAGAAAGATGGAAGGAAAGAAAGATGGAAAGGAAAGAAAGATGGAAGGAAAGAAAGATGGAAGGAAAGAAAGATGGACATGAAAGAAAGATGGACAGGAAAGAAAGAAAGAAAGAAAGAAAGAAAGAAAGAAAGAAAGAAAGAAAGAAAGAAAGAAAGAAAGAAAGAAAGAAAGAAAGAAAGAAAGATGGGCAGGAAAGAAAGAGAAAGAAAGATGGACAGGAAAGAAAGAAAGAGAAAAAAAGATGGATAGGAAAGAAAGAAAGAAAGAAAGATGGACAGGAAAGAAAGAAAAGAAAGATGGAAGGAAAGAAAGATGGAAGGAAAGAAAGACGGAAGGAAAGAAAGATGGAAAGGAAAGAAAGAAAAGAAAGATGGAAGGAAAGAAAGATGGAAAGGAAAGAAAGAAAGAAAGATGGAGAGAAAGAAGGAAAGAAAGAAAGAGAAAGAAAGATGTAAAGGAAAGAAAGAAAGAAAGATGGAGAGAAAGAAGGAAAGAAAGAAAGAGAAAGAAAGAAAGAAAGAGAAAGAAAGATGGACAGGAAAGAAAGAGAAAGAAAGATGTAAAGGAAAGAAAGAGAAAAAAAGATGGATAGGAAAGAAAGATGTAAAGGAAAGAAAGAGAAAAAGATGGACAGGAAAGAAAGAGAAAGAAAGATGGACAGGAAAGAAAGATGGACAGGAAAGAAAGAAAGAAAGAAAGAAAGAAAGAAAGAAAGAAAGAAAGAAAGAAAGAGATGGACAGGAAAGAAAGAGAAAGAAAGAAAGATGGACAGGAAAGAAAGAGAAAGAAAGATGGACAGGAAAGAAAGAGAAAGAAAGATGGACAGGAAAGAAAGAAAGATGGACAGGAAAGAAAGAAAGATGGACAGGAAAGAAAGAAAGAAAGAAAGATGGAAGGAAAGAAAGATGGAAAGGAAAGTAAGATGGTCAGGAAAGAAAGAGAAAGAAAGATGGACAGGAAAGAAAGAGAAAGAAAGATGGACAGGAAAGAAAGAAAGATGGACAGGAAAGAAAGAAAGATGGACAGGAAAGAAAGAAAGAAAGATGGACAGGAAAGAAAGAAAGAAAGAAAGATGGAAGGAAAGAAAGATGGAAAGGAAAGTAAGATGGTCAGGAAAGAAAGAAAGAAAGATGGACAGGAAAGAAAGAAAGAAAGATGGACAGGAAAGAAAGAGAAAGAAAGATGGACAGGAAAGAAAGAGAAAGAAAGATGGACAGGAAAGAAAGAAAGAAAGATGGACAGGAAAGAAAGAAAGAAAGAAAGATGGACAGGAAAGAAAGAAAGAAAGATGGAAGGAAAGAAAGATGGAAGGAAAGAAAGATGGAAAGGAAAGAAAGATGGACAGGAAAGAAAGAAAGAAAGATGGACAGGAAAGAAAGAAAGATGGACAGGAAAGAAAGAGAAAGAAAGATGGACAGGAAAGAAAGAAAGAAAGAAAGATGGACAGGAAAGAAAGAAAGAAAGATGGAAGGAAAGAAAGATGGAAAGGAAAGAAAGATGGACAGGAAAGAAAGAGAAAGAAAGATGGACAGGAAAGAAAGAAAGAAAGAAAGAAAGAAAGAAAGAAAGAAAGAAAGAAAGAAAGAAAGAAAGAAAGAAAGAAAGAAAGATGGAAAGAAAGGGAAGGAAGGAAGGAAGGAAAGAAAGATGGAAAGAAAGGGAAGGAAGGAAGGAAGGAAAGAAAGATGGAAAGAAAGGGAAGGAAGGAAGGAAGGAAAGAAAGATGGAAAGAAAGGGAAGGAAGGAAAGAGAAAAAGAAAGAATGACAAAAAGAATGGAAATAAAGGAAGAAAGAAAGAGAGAGGGATGGAAAAAGAAAGAAAGAAAGATGGACAGGAAGAAAGAAAGAGAAAACATGGAATGAAAGAAAGAAGGAAAGAAAAAGAAAGAAAGTAAGAAAGAAGGAGAGGGGGATGTGGAAAGAATGAAGGAAAGAGACAAAAAGAATGGAAAGAAAGCGAGGGGGATGGAGGAAGAAGGGAAGGAAGAGCATCCCCTACATCAGTGTACTCACTGGGAGGCAGAAGGGACTGGATGGATCAGACTCCACTTTTCGTTTTCGGTTTGCTGGTCTTCAGCTTGAATCTTCCCGCCCACACATCCCCTTCTGAGGCAGAACAGAGAACACAGCCGAGGAGAGTGGGCGGGGCAGACACAGGAGGAGAGGGCGGGAGGAGGAAGAGCAGAAGCTCTCTCTCCTCTTCTGTTTGGCTGTGCGGGCATAAGGGGGAGGGGGGAGATCTGTCAGAGCTCTACTGAGCGGCTCTCCCTCCCTGTCTGTGATCCGGAGATGTAGGTGAGCTCTGATCACACACGTCTCACTCGCAGCCTGTTATCTCTCCCTGTAGCAGGGCGAGGGGACTCGGGACGGAGATCTCTGCTGCTGAACGAGGCGGCTCCCTAATTAGGTAAACTAGACAGCTGTGCGAGGCCCCTATGACTGCGAGGCCTGAGGCCACCGCCTATTTCGCCTAATTAGAGAGCCGCCTCTGATGAAATCCTTTCATATTTTTGCTTGGGGATAGAGTGCAGAGGGATTAGAAGTCTTGTCAGGTTTTTGGGGATGTCTGGACCCCTGATAGGGTGAAGACGCCTCCCAAATTTTGCCACTTTCACCTTCAAATTATTCACTTCCTGTCACATAGCCAAACAGGAAGCGAGGGTAAAACAATGTCTTCGCTTGGGGACACACAGGTCAATCTAAATATTTTCCCCATTAGGTAAATTGCACTCTAGCATTTTGCTGTGTACACCCCAAATTATTAGGCATCTTAGAATTTGGGGTTTATTTACTAAAGGCACATCCACTTTGCACTACAAGTGCAGTTGCTGGAAATCCGAGAGGGACATGCAAGGGAAATAAAAAAAAAAAATCAGCATCTTTGCTTTGACATGATTGGATGATAAAATCACCAGTGCTTCCCCTTTAGATTTACAGCGAGTACACTTGTATTGCAGAGTGGATTTGCCTTTTAATAAACCCCCAAAATACCTAATAATGTGGGGTGTACACAAAGTGCTAGAGTGCAATTTGCCTAATGGGGACACTAATTAGATTGACCTGTGTGTCCCCAAGGAAAGACATTGGTAGGGTTTTACTCCCACTTCCCATTTGGCTATGTGACAGGGAGTGAAGCCAATTTTAAGAAAAGGGACACAAAGCTCAACCTAAAAAAGACAAGCAAGGGTTCTAACACTCACTTGGTTTCCCTCAAATGCCCACAATTAGAATAGGATTGTCTGGAGCTCGATTTTAGCCCAGTGCTCTAAATCAGTGGTTCTCAACCCTGTCCTCAAGTACCCCCAACAGGCCATGTTTGCAGGTTTTCCTTCATCTTGCACAGGTGCTTTAAATAACAGTCAATGCTTTTGTATTTTGGGCAGCTATTTTAGCTAAGATAAATTCCCAAAACATGTCCTGTCGGGGGTACTTGAGAACTGAAGCTGAGAACCACTGCGCTAAAATGGAAAATTTAACACTTACCTCTCTGTAATTTTCCTTTTCTGGTGACTATCCATGGCAGCACAATCCATGCATATGCTACCATGAAGGCAACAGGAAAGTAGCTTGTAGCTCACACTAGTTAAGCTGCAGCTGGGAAATCTGTTGCATGAAAAGTAACAAAACACATAAAACATAAAAATTTGCTACAAATTTTATTGGTCAACAAAACAGGACTTGAAAAGGAGCAAGGAAAGCAAAAAACACATGCATGTTAATTTGAGACACTAACAGAATATGGTTTTTGAGGTCTGACCATTTTGCATTGGAAATTAACAGGAGTAAAAAGGACTGCGCCCACAAATGGATATCTATTAAGGATTTAAATATTGAGAAAGATTTTGCAAAATAATGCAGCACAGACAATTAAATAAAAATGAACAACCTACAAACGGCACACATTGACAACATCAAAAATATTTCAGGGGAAAATGTCCCCCACCCAAAAAAATACAATTAACCAAAGTAAAAAAAACCTTGCTCGAAAACGCATCTGTTTTACAAAGACATAACAAATAAAATACAAAGAGAAAATACATGTGTTACAAACTCAATAAGGACACCCGAATGTACTTTTTTTTTTTTTTTTTTTTCAATTCCTTAAATTTTTTAATAACTTCAGAAAACTCTCGGGAGACTATTCAGCTTGACGCTCATTCACTGTCTCCAACAAGGTCTTGCATCATCGTGGTACAGACTTAATTTTTAATCAACATTCTCCATTTTCTAAACTTCCAGATGCCTTCGGCGTCCACACCCTTCTTTTTATCCAACACAAAAAAAAAGTATAGCTTGCTTAGCCATAATCCTATACATTGTTTACTGTCTAACGAAACATTTTTATATACATACAAGTTGCGTGCATCCCACAACACTTCCTTTAATGCACATAACACTAACCACAATACTCTGTTTATCTTTTTTCAGTTTCCCCAAGCCATACATCATAATTTTCCACTCACTCACCTTCACTCCTGTTATTTCTTTCACCAGATCTTGACTCTTATTGATCACATCTTTTGCTACACCACACCCCCAGAACACATGCTCACTGTCTTCTACACCCCCACAATTCATTCTCGGACAAATATCAGACACACGTGAATCCCTCCTTTTCATAAATAGCCTTGTAGCTAGACATTCATGCAAACTCATCCATACTATCTGTCTCTGCACATTTGTCACCCCATATATACTCATTTTATACTGGGGAAGTATCTTCCATACTTCCCCAGCCACTGACGCATTATCTCCCCTAAGGTTACACACATACTCCTTCTCTATCAACCACTTTCTTGCCTTCACTTTATCCCTCTCCCCTTCTCCTAAATCTGCCAACCTAAACTCTACCCTAAACTTTTCCAATACCCAGTAGTCGTGTCCCACCACGTAAGCCACCGGTATCCTTGAATCCCTTCCCAACCACCCCCATCTCCTAAACAACCACCCACCTGAAAAAGCTATCATCCTAGCACACACTCCACCATTCCTCAAAACTTTCACCACACAAAACCAATAATGTATTAACAAAAACACTCTCACATTCGGAAAACTCAACCCACAATTACATTCACGTCTACACACATTTTCTCTTGACTCTTTCCATTTTCGACCCCCATAAAAAGGTAAACAATAATTTATTAATTTTCCTCAATCTTATCTCCCCAGGAGGGAAGATATTACTTGCATACAAAATTAAAGGTAAGATTATTGCCTTGACTACTAAAACTTTCCCATAAATCAACAATTTTCTTACACACCAAAACCTCAACTTCTTGGCTATCTTTTCCCCCACTTCATTCCAGCACACTTCCCCTTTCATTCCATAGTCAAACACAATACCCAAAATCCTCACTCCATCCTCAACCTTCCCAATGTGATCATCCACACATTCCACTTGTCTTCCATACACACCCAAACTACACTTATTCCAATTCACACTCATTCCCACACATACACAAAAATTAGACAAAAGTAACTTCACCCTTCTTACGCCCACCACCGACTGACACACTGCCACCATGTCATCCATATAACCTAAACATTTCACAATTTGCCCCTCACCACCTTTTCCCTCTGTATCATCCTTAACAGTGGATCAATAAAACAAATAAAGAGAATAGGGGACAGAGGGCACCCCTGTCTCACCCCAGATTTAACCAAAAAAGCCTGCCCCAAATTTCCATTAACCAAAACCCGACTACTGATCCCCCAATACAACCCTTTTATTACATTAATGAGCAGCTGTGGTATACCCATCCGCTTTAACCACTTCCGGACCGCCCACTGTATATATACGTCATTTTTTTGAAGATGGATATCTCGGTAACGGCAGCAGCTGCTGCCACAACCGAGATATCCATCTTTTCAGCGGGCGGTTCCGTACACGATAATGGTGGTCTCCGCGGCGGGTTCGCCGCGAGATCACCGTTATCGGCGGCGGGAGAGGTGCCACCCCCCCCTCCCGCCGCTCTCCCGCACCCTCCGCCGCTTACCGGAGCCTCCGGTAGCGGCGGAGGCGATCGGGTCCTTTCCCTGCTGAGGTATGGAGACAAGTGAGGCCAAGATGGCGCTCACCCGTCTCCATACCATGTGACGGCCGGAGCGACGTCATTACGACGGCTCCGCCCACTCTCTTAAAGGCACAGATTTTTTTTTGTGTCATTTTTTTTAAACGACTTTTTTATTTTTTTTATTTTTTTTTGCATTTTAGTCTAAATATGAGATCTGAGGACTTTTTGACCCCAGATCTCATATTTAAGAGGACCTGTCATGCTTTTTTCTATTACAAGGGATGTTTACATTCCTTGTAATAGGAATAAAAGTGATCCAAAATTTTTTTTTTTTTAAAACAGTGAAAAAATAAATAAAATAAAATAAAATAAATAATAAAAAAAAAAAAAAATTTTTTTAAAGCGCCCTGTCCCGACGAGCTCGCGCGCAGAAGCGAACGCATACGTGAGTAGCGCCCGCATATGAAAACGGTGGTCAAACCACACATGTGAGGTATCGCCGCGACCGGTAGAGTGAGAGCAATAATTCTAGCCTTAGACCTCCTCTGTAACGCAAAACATGCAATCTGTAGAATTTTTTAAACGTCGCCTATGGAGATTTTTAAGGGTAAAAGTTTGACGCTATTCCACGAGCGGGCGCAATTTTGAAGCATGACATGATGGGTATCAATTTACTTGGCGTAACATTATATTTCACAATATAAAAAAAAATTGGGCTAACTTTACTGTTGTCTTATTTTTTTTTTCAAAAAAGTGAATTTTTTCCAAAAAAAGTGCGCTTAGAAGACCGCTGCGCAAATACGGTGCAAAAATAAGTATTGCAATGACCGCTATTGTATTCTCTAGGATGTTAGAAAAAAAACAATATATAATGTTTGGGGGTTCTAAGTAATTTTCTAGCAAAAAAACCTATTTTAAACTTGTAAACACCTAAAATCCAAAACGAGGCTGGTCTTAAAGTGGTTAAAACCTCCCACAAAAACCCATGATTCGCTTTATCGTATGCCTTCTCAAGGTCAAATGATGTCAGGATAATCAAACTATTCCTATCTTTACAAAAATTAATTATATCCCTAACTAAAATTAAAGTCTCCGAGATCATTCGACCCGGCACTGCACAGGCCTGCGTATCGCTAACCATCCTACTAATGACCTTAGATAATCTCCTCACCACTATTTTTGCAAAGACCTTGTAGTCTGAATTTAGTTTAGATAGGCCTCCGATTTCGAATATCCATCTTATCCCCCTTCTTATAAATGAATACCACTACCCCCTCTCTCAGATTCAGATATAATGCATTCCCTCATCATGTAACTAAATACCTCAACCACATCCCTCTTATTAATTTCCCAAAACAATTTAAAAAACTCACTTGGTAAGCCACCCCCTCCCGGGGTTTTATTAGCCCCCATGCTTGTCACAGCTTCCCACACCTCCTCCTCGTTCACTGCTTTCTGCAAAAAAAAACCTTATCATCCTAATCTAAATTATCCTTTACCATATCAATCATTCTAGTATCTGACTCATCAACACACACTCCCTCATACAATCGTTCATAAAATTTAGTCACGCATTCCAGCACATTCTCTCCCTTACATTCCCTACCTTCTTCATCATACACACCCTCAAACACTCCTTTTTCCTTACAAACCTTCTTGAAAAAAAATCTAGAACATTTTTCATCCTGCTCCAGGTGTTTAACTCTCGCTTGAAAAATAATTTTTTTCCTCTTTCAGTTAATACCTCTTTAATCCTCTTCCTAACATGGTCTATTTCATTGGCCATGTCATAGCCCATATTTCTAAATGAATATAATGTAGCCAACCTGACTTGTTACCGAGAATATCTCCTTTTCTCACTGCTACTTTTAAAAAAGAATTTAATTTTCCTTTTGACCCAATCCCACCACCCCAAAATATTACTAAAATCTTTTTTCCTATTAACCCATCTACTATATACATTACTAAAATGGGCTTTGACATGCTCGTCCTGCAACAATAAACTATTTAACCTCCATACCCCAAAACCAAACTTAATACTATCTCCCATACTCAAATCAACATACACTGCCACATGGTCTGAAAAAATTACCAGCCTGTGTTTAACATTAGCACATTTGAACGCATCAGAAAACAAACGTAAATCAATTCTGGATTTGGTGCACCCACACTCCGAGAAACAGTATGAGCATCATTGAGATGCAAGTCCTGAATTACCCCATTCAGCATAGTGCTACCTACATCTAACTTAGTCTCCGCTACTCCTATCCGATCTTTCACAAATCAGATCGTATTAAAATCACCCATGATCACACTAGGTCTCCTTCCCACTGCATGTAACTTCAAAACTTCAAAAAACTCAAGACGTTTCTGGCTATTCACAGGAGCATATAAATTAAAAAGCCTAAACTTTTAGTTAAACAAAAGTAAATCTGCCATAATTAATCTTCCTGGCACTAACACAACATGAGACATAATGCGAATATTTCTATTTGTAATGATAATGCCTACCCCAGCATTCCTATTTTCCCCAACTGCCGACCATATGTAATCCACCACCCACTCCAGGGGCTTGGGCGGTCGATTAAAAAAACACTCCTGTAGACAGGTGATGTCTCCTCCATTGACCTTCAAGTCCTCAAAAACGGCACACTGTCTAGCAGGAGACCCAAAACCCCTCACATTGAGGGACACTAGCTTGATGCTTATTCACATGAAGATGTGCATCATTCACCCCCAGACCTATCACTTAAGCCAGAAAACGGACATACATTCCTCTGGGCCATAACGCTTTCATCATCCAAAAACTCCTGACTAGGCGACAATGTGGCTGAAAAATTTCTGGAGTTCCCAGACTTAGTGCTGGTGATTCTACCTCCACTCCAACATCCCCCAGGACCTCAAAGGGGTTACTTGTTTCAATTCCAGCTGTCTCTACTTTCAATTTCTTAGCCCTTCTCTTCTTAGGGCTCGCCAAAGCGTTCACCTTGGTCTTGGCACCCAGTGTCTCCATCTTTTCCACCTCCTCTTCTTGGGAGGCCACCAATCCCTTCAGAATCCACCTTCAGCTTGACAAAAAATTTTAATTTGCCATTAAAGATCCCCAGACGATTAGTCTGCCTGAAGCCTCCCTTCACTGCAGAGCAGTTTCTCTTTAAAAAGGTCACTACCAAGGCAATGTCTGTGAAGGGGTTAAACAGGTGAAAAACCAATGGTTTCTCCTCCATAGCATACAAGGGTTCCACTACGAAAGGCCTTATAGACTCATGGTTAGCTTTCTCCAATTCCTTACACTTCTCAATAACTCCCATGCAAAAATTGCTATGCACAAAAGAAACATCATAGTACCTTGGTGCTGCATGGTCCTGGATACAGTAGATGTGACGTGGTTCCACTCCAACTGATTTCTCCAGCAAATCCTGAACAAGGAACTCCAAACTCACTTTATGCAAATTACCAGGCATAACCTGAAACCGCAGGGTGTTCTGAATCCCCTTTTGCTCCATTGAGAAAAATTCAGACCATCAGACAATATTGCCTCTTTTCAGGGCAAGCCAAAGAATGCTATCTGCAAGCTTTATATAACATAGGTTTGTGTGCCAATGAGGCAACTGAAAACACATGCACAGTCCATGAAACACACAAAATGCAAGTTCACCCAATGTAGAGATTGAACTTCAAAGTGGTGTCCTTAAATTACTAACCCAAAAAACACAGTCTCTGAGCATGCCCAGAAACATCAAGGCACTGTTCACACTCAGAAAGCACAAAAAAAAAAAAACACAGTCCCTGAGCATGCCCAGACCAACCCAAATGCAGCTAGCACAAAATAAGCCACCCCCCATCCAAAATTAAGCACATCATCCAGCATGTTATTATTGTGTATGCTTGGGGTGTATGCTTGGGGGCAGAAGGGGCTCGGGTACCCCAAAAGTCAACCACCTTGTTCCCATTGTCAGGGGGACAAGGGCCTCTTCCACACAACCCTAGGCTGGGGTTGTGGGGGGCTGCAGACAAGGGGCTTTACGGAATGTGGAAAGCCCCTTTAAACTAGTGGGTACAAGGTGCTTTGTGGTTGGTATTGGGTTGAGTCCAACATGCCCCAAAGGCAGCCAGCTATGTTGAGTGCATGTGGCCTTGTATGGTTCAGGAGGAGGTTGGGCGATCGCTCTTCTTGCCCCTTTTCTAGCTAGCCCTGTTGTATGCTCTGAAAAAAAGATGTGGTTTGGATTGGTGAAGGCAGCTCACAGCCTTTTGATAATGGAGTAGAGTGTGGAGTTCCCCTTTAAAAGAAAAAGTTAGCCCATGGAAATCAAAGGGGTTAGAGGGGGGAGACGAGAGCATTGGAGAATGGAGTGTGGAGTACCCCTTTAAAAGCAAAAGCTAGCCCAAGGAAATCATATGCCTTAGAGGGGGAAGGTTAAATGCCCTTTTAGGAAGAGCTATAGTAGCGAGAGTCTTTTTTCCATCATTTTAACAAGGTGTATGTCACATGTTGGCAATGTAACATGCTAACATGATCTGTGTGCAAATATCCTTAAAAAAATACATAAAGGTGAACCAGCGTAAAAAAAAAAAATTGTCAAGTTAAAGTTCCGCACGTTCGACCCACGCAATTGCATTTGCGTTGCTTGACATTTACTAAGATTTTTGCTGCGCAGTGAACGTATTTGAACGAGCGCAAGAGCCGCTTGCGCATGCGCAGTGCTTAAATTGATCTCACGCAGTTCTAAACGTACTTGTAGGCACAGCAGGCTTGCACAGAAAAAGTTACTTTCTCATTCTATTTTGGGCATATTTGTTACTTGGGCAGTTGTTACTATCCTTCCTCACATCACCCCATAATATTGGCACCTCCATCTTCTGTTAATATTAAATTGAAGATGCCGTGCGCCATGTCCATAGTGGCGCACAGATTTCATTCTCCCGTGCACCGAGATCGCTATAGTAAATGGGGATTAGCGTTCTGTTACTGACACAAACATTTCGTAAATATGAAAATGTGCATTGCGCCTCGCTGTGCGCCTCAACTCATGCACGGCTTTCGTAAATCAGCCCAAATATCTTTTACTTTTTGCTATAATAAATATCCTATAAATATCCTATATCCTACATATAGGGTCATCGTGCCCTCCGGGTACTCGCATCGGCTCCAGTCACACGCTGCGGGCGCGCCTCCTACAGCGTCTTAAAGGGCTAACGTATAGTTACGACGGTTCGCCCAGGGGAGCCAACCTGCCGCAGTACTGGTCCGGAACTTGTTAAGAAAACTGAAATGAAATTTTTGACTCGTGAAGGTAGATTTCCAAAGATTTCTTTGGAAATCAAATATCGGATCCAGAATTGGAGTCCCAGACCATCAAATTTTCTCTCTCTATGTTTGTCGGTTGGTTTCAACTACTGTGGAACCATACTTTTACCTACTTGATGGTGTATGTAGACAAACATTTAAATTGTAATTTACCAGATCATAAGACCTTCTTCCAGTCTTCAGTAGTCCACTGGTGGTAGTTCCTGAATCAGGCAATCCTTTTTTTCCTTTTTTGTTGTTGTTGCTATTTTAGCAGTGATTTACCCATGCTGCTTAATGTCTTCTGACTTCTATTGAAAGTGACACTGACTTACTTTGGCCACAGCTGAGCTGTACAGATTCTTGGTAGCCTATTCATTAGACTTGAACTGCTTAAATATCAATAAATACTGAAATACTTCATAATACCCAAAATATGTTTTTAATCTCTTTTACTGTTTAATCTCCTTGTGGGGAACCACTGCTCTAAACCTGAGCAGGTCTAGCCCTTCGTTAGAGTTTTTATCTCTCAAGCAATGGCATGCCTAAAAAGCCTTGGTTACACCCCTTTAACTCCCAAGCTTATTTACATTTTTTATACACATCTTAACCCACCACCTACTCCTTTGACTCATGTGCACGTGTCAAAGTGGGAGAAGGATGTGAACATGTCAAGGTCTAAAGAAGAGAGGCAGCAAATATAGACTACGGTCACCACCAGTACCACAAACTGCAGGAAGCAGCTTCAGAGTTTTAGCTTGATAGCCCATGGTGCCTTCCTGGCTAGCACATCTTCATCTTGGTCTATCAGATAAATGCTTCATAGCTGTAACATAAAGAGCATATGGTGAACCTGCTGAATGTTGTCAGTTTTGGACCAAAGTGTTTCAACATTTTACAAAGCTTGTCCACAATTTGCATCCCTATAGATCTTTGGTTAGTGCTCCACCATTTACATTTACCAAAGCCCAGCATAAGCTTGTGACCTATGTCTTTGTAGCCATCAAGCAAACCAAATCGCATACTTAGAAGAAACAATTTACCCCATAAAAAGCGGTGTAGTAAAGGAATGACTCCTTTTTTTTTTTTTTTTTTTTTTTTATACAGAAATGTTAACCAGCATCCTTACTGACTTGCACAAGCAGTTTCTGAAGATCTGCAACCCTTGGATCCAATACGCTTCTCTCTCACTCTTAATCTATAGCCTTAAACATCTGTAGTAAATTATTTTGATGGGACAGAGTTTGGGTGAATTCTGACACCATACCCCTTCTAATCCCCTAACCCCTGTTCTTCTTGCTTCACCCATTTTCTACATTTCTCCCTATTTTGCTTTACTGCAGATTTATGCTCAGTTACTTACAGCTTTAGTCACTCCAGGAACCCTTCGTTTGATAGAAGTTGGAGCCGCTTCCTACTTTGTTTTAAGAGACTGCATAGGAAGTTCTTATACTTTCCTTGCATTGCTGACTCACCTAGGTAATTTGAATTACAAAACTGGTAAAAAGCCTACCCCTCAAATACATTTAACAATTATTTGTTAGTTACCAAGTCCACATACAATGTATACATGCAATAAATACAACAGTTTTGGACCACTCGCGGTTCCCTGCTGAAGGCCCAGGAGACTCTGGAGGCCTCGTTGCCTTGGTCTATGACAGTCAAGAGCACCCTGAACAAGTCACCAGTGAAAGATATACCTGAGTTGAGGATCACGTAAACTCTCTGCTACCTAGATTCATGAGCTGACCGAGTTATTGCAGAAAAATTGAGAAGTGTTTTCATTGGCATTGTGACTGATCCCCACATCAAAGTAATGCCGCGTACACACGGTCGGACTTTTCGTCTACAAAAGTCCAACGGACGCTGATGGACTAAAGCTGGCTGGTAATCCGATCGTGTGTGGGCTTCTCCGGACTTTCAACTGACTTTTTTAGCCTCAAATCCGACGTACTTTAGATTTGAAACATGCTTCAAATCTTTCCGACGGACTCGAGTCCGGTCGAAAAATCCGCTCGTCTGTATGCTAGTCCGACGGACAAAAACCCACGCTAGGGCAGCTATTGGCTACTGGCTATGAACTTCCTTATTTTAGTCCGGTGTACGTCATCACGTAAGAATTCGACGGACTTTTGTGTGATCGTGTGTAGGCAAGTCTGTTCGTTAGAAAGTCCGCCGCAAGTCCGTCGAAAGTCCGCCAAAAGTCCGTCGAAAGTCTGTCGGACAGGCTGTCGGACAGGCTGTCGGACTTTTGTAGCTGAAAAGTCCGACCGTGTGTACGCGGCATAAGGATTAAACCTTACCAGCTCAGATAAAAGTAATTTTGGAAAGGTACAGAAATTGTTAGCCCTTGGGGTTACAGAAGAATCTAACAGTGAGTGATCAAATCGCATGGTGCTTATTGTGATGATGATACTCTCAGATCCCATGCTGTGCAGAGATTTTTCTCTGGGGCAACAATCCAAGCACCAGCAGACTGAGAATGATTGTCACTGGAGAAAGTTAACAGGGAAGGTAACCCTTTACACACATTTATTGCCACTATGTGTTTTTTTCTATGCTATAGGTTGGGTGTTAGCAACCTGTAGATCGCAATCTACCAGTAGATCGCAGCCAGGTGACTGGTAGATCACGGTCTGGGTTTGCTGACCCACCATCCCAGAGCATCAAAGTGCAATGCAGAGGGACTACTTGTAAAGTTGGAACTGTAATAGAGAGCAAGAGCCGCATAAGCTGATGCTTCCTCTGTAGTGTCGGCTCCTGTCCCATGTGGAGTGATACCAACTGCACTCCATCTCTTACCTTAGCTAGCGGTCTCCAGAGTGGTGCCAGCAGCAGGAAAAAAAAGAGATCTTCAGGTCAGTGTAAAGCAATACACTGGGCATAATAGTATAGGGCTTTTTACATACTGATGTCCTGCTGTTTACCAACACCTTGGGTGCAGTGCAGTGTAGTGTACCTGCAGGTTTGCTGTGCTTAGCCATACACTTCTATTATATCCTGCAGGTTTAGGGCTGAATGCCGCAGCAGGAATTAAGTGCACTTTCAAAAAGTGCAACACAGCTGTAGGATATAGTAGAAGTCTAAGGCAAAGTGCAACTAACCCAGAAAAGTTGCAATTACACTGCGCTGCACCCACGGTGCAGGTAAACTGCAGCACATCAGTGTGAAAGCAGCCTTAAAAGGGTCTCAGAACATTAAGGGTTCATTACATGTGCAGTTTGGGGGGTGGTAAAACCCCATAGATAAGAGGTTTTTACCACCCCTGCCCCAACAGCACCCCTTTTAGCCACAGTGGTTAGGGGTGTACACATGTCACAGCCACAGCAGGAGTTATACACCCTGTCATGATTGGTGGGTGTAGCAACTGCCAGGCATGACCCATTCAAGTCAATGAGGCCACTCTGCAAGTGCCCAGCAACCTTACACAGTAAAGCAAACAAGCGATTGAAGCAGGCAACATTGTGTTGCTTTCTCACCACCTGCTTTAACCCCTTGTACTCTGCAGAAGCATGCAGTTGCGGGGCGCTTGCAGAGTGGCCCCATTTACTTGAATGGATTGCGTTTGGCAGGCAGTAGCACCCACCAAAAGAAACAGGGGGCTTAATTCCTGCTGCGGCATGTGTACACCTGCCTTAGCAGCTAAAGGGGGTAGGGATTGGGGGGTAAACTCAACTGCAGAGTTTTACCATCCTCCAGCTTTAAGCATGAATGAGCCCATAAGGGTGCCGCTGGGAAATGCAACTATAGGGCTCATTCACAAGTGCAGCAGGCACGGCTGCTTCTCTAAAAAGGGACCCGAGTGTGTTTGACAAGTGGCGATGTTGTCTCCTTACCACCTGATTTAAGCCCATGATTGCCGTGCAATGCATGCGATTGTGACACAGTAGTATGGCAATTAGAGGTTTATATCAGGTATGAAGAGACGACACTGTGCCCAGTGATCTTTGACTTCTCCCATGTTGTTCAGGTAGATCTCCATCTTTTTAAGGTTGCCTTACCCATGACATACAGTAAAGTATATCATTATATCCCTGTGTTAGCAGTACAAGAAATGAGGAGAGACTTTGCAGTCCTTGACCCCATTGGAGATATTTCTCTTCTATCTGGTCCCAAAATTACTAATTATGGGAAAATC
The DNA here is from genome assembly GCA_037952925.1 of Lithobates clamitans. Lineage (NCBI taxonomy): Eukaryota > Metazoa > Chordata > Amphibia > Anura > Ranidae > Lithobates > Lithobates clamitans. The sequence goes on from JBBGZY010001091.1 coordinate 4,017,845, forward strand.
TTCCCAGCGGGAACACAGACCACAAACAAAAATTTGATGTAGATTCTATCCCCCTCCCCCATTCTGTTTATAGAACGACAACAACTCTGTGAAGAAGGGGCCTAATCTCTTGAAATTCTAAGTTTGGGGTTCCTCTTTTTCTGACAGCTTTGGGTTTGGTTTTCTATGCCATTTCTTTCTTTGTCACACGTGTATTGCAGATAGTTATTACTTTTTTGACTAAATGCTTATTCACTTCATTTGTGAGCTCTGTGTTGGCTTTCTTGGCCACTTGTGATTTAACACTGATATAGCATGGTTTTTTATTTACGTTGGTGGTTTTTGAGTTGCTGATTGAGGTTCTGCTTCCATAAGCTAGTAGCTTTACTGTGTTATTATAACAATTCATTTCTAGTAGTCATTTTTTCTCTAAACATTAAAAACAAATGGCCATCTATGCAGCATGGTACACAAGTAGCATAAGGTAAAGATCAGTCTCGCATGATTGCATCATTGTGTGATCATCCAAGACCAATTGCTTCCATCCATTTCTCAATCTATCACTATGCCAAGCAATTGATTGCATGTCTGAGCTACATAAAATCTCCTCTGTAGCTCTAACCTAAGATAAACTATATTCTATTAAACCAGAAGCAGACATCGGAAACTGGGTTTTGATGAAAGTTTATTATTTTTGGTAGTTTTATATTTTATATATTTTTTATATTTTTCTTTTTTGTACAAAAATATAGATTATAAAACTATATAGTTTATAAAACTACATAGTTTTATTTATATTTACAACAAAAAGCTCAACTCCATCCAAACTTTAGTTTTTTGAATTTCGATGGAGTGGGAAATAGTTAGACCATCTGTCAAGTTTTGATTGCTGTCTGTTTCCCTATTTGGGAGATGTCTTCACACTTCCTGTTTTGTCTTAGAACGGGAAGTGAGAGAAGCCTCTCCAGTGGGGACACAGAAATCAATAAAAACATATCAAGGTTTATACTGCTCTCTATATCCCCATATATATATATATATATATATATATATATATATATCCTTCAGGTGTTAGAATATCCTGAACAGAGACAGCAGTAGCAACCAGAACAGGGGTTCTAACTCTCTTCCCACTCTATCCAAATCTAAAAAAAGGAAGTTTGTCTGGAGTCTGACTTTATAATACCAGTACACATCGACAAATCAGAAACGGGTTCCAGGCCAAAGGTCAAAACCGGAAATCACAAGAGGCAGTACCGCATGGAAACGATCAAGTCCTATTGTTGGCTCTGTTCGATGTACAGTTCTTCTCTGGTCAGCTGATGCGTGATGTCATGTGCAGCCTTTTCCATGCCTAGACTCCGGAGGGCTTTTAGGAGTTTATTGATGTCAAATTCACCTTTCTGGTACCAGGTTTGCAGCATGGCACTGTACTGATTATTGACATTGCTAAGGTTGTCCATTTTAGCTCTTTCCACTTCATTAAGTTTCAGTCCCAGAGAATACATTAAACTCTCAAACTCCTTTATGGGAACCCCCCGCACAATAATGGGCCACGATTTAGAGATGACTGTGAAGAAAAAAAGATAGAATGTGTTAGGCTAAAGAAAATATATAGTTATATCACTCCACATATTTCGAGTTCATATTGTAGTGTTTACTTCACTTGGTTCACATGACTTTCACAGCTTTATATATTCTCTTTATCAATTTTCCATTTTCCCCAATCACCAGCAGCACATACTCGACGCAACTTTGACGCAACTTTGGATGGGTGCAACTTGGTTACGACTTTGGCTTTGACCAGAGATAATGGACAACTGTTGCACACAAGTTGCATTGTATAACATTCAGGTACGACTTTCATGCTTCAACTTCTGAGGGTTAACACTGAAGTCTAAGCCCCTCAAGTTGCATGAAAGTTGGACCAAAGTAGTGCATGAACTACTTTGAAGTCACTGCAACTTTAAGTCGCTCATATATGAATGGTTATCATTGGAAAACATAGGGAAGGACTTGTCATGCAACTTTGATGTCCAAAGTTGCATGACAAGTCGCACAAGTGTGAATGGAGCCTAAAAACAGTCCTGCGTGAGGAATGGGTTGCTCCAGTCGGAGCTTACACTGGACTGAGGACTCTCCTTACCCAATGTGACAGCAGTGGGCCAATCACTAAGCACCAGCACTGTCTCATGAAGGAGAAATACCATACCTGGCAGTAGAGGATATTTTCCTTACTGCCTTTGGCTGAACAGAGCAGCAGGGAGCAGAGGAAAGAATGTTAGGGGATCAGCATTACAGAGATTATGTGGTTGATTTACTAAAACTGGAGAGAGTGTCCATTTTTTTTTTTTGGTCAAAACCTAATTGAACAAGCTGAAGATAAAAGCTGATTGGCTACCATGCACAGCTGCACCAGATTTTGTACTCTCAAGTTTTATTAAATAAACCCCTATGCCTTCTATTGTATAATGTACAAAGTATGCAACTCGCAAAAATATAACATCAGCAAGGTTTTTACCTTACATTCAATTAAGCATGCATGCTCCGTTGACCCGAGTATCATTATTTGGGGCCTAGATAGTGGCCAGATTATTTGATGGATAGTTCAATTGCATCAATGCAGTACAAAGTAACAGGTTTTTATTAATACCATCCCCTTCATCTGCACTTACTCCCCCTTCCTTCCCTTGCACTTGCTCAGCTGCTCTTTCTAGAGCTGGCCATACACTCACAGATTCCTTTTCTAACAGATCCTGCCATCCATTCTAAGCAGTGTCGATAGGTGAACTTCCTATTGCATTGTATTGGCAGATCTGGCTACCAAGAAGACCCAAAAGGTGCCTGCATCTAACTTAATTCATGTGCTGTTTAGCCATCAAATTTCCAACAGGCTACTTCGATTTTCTTCAATCGAAGGATGTTGGGTGAAGTGGTGCTGATAGGGCCACCCACTGATTAAGTTTTGTCTAGTTCATTAGAATCTGTCCAAAATGTGCTCAGTGTATGGTTAGGTTAGGCACCAATTTGTGACTTTTGATATACACTGGACTGAGGACCCTCCCTCTCTATCACCGTGTGACTAAGCCCCCTAGCTGCAGCCAAAATTTGGGGTCTCTGAACCCAAAGTGTCCCGAAATGACATTGATGCAGATGGACACAGTTGACCAACTTTGGGGCCCCGTATCTCAGGGTCACTTAGTGCTAAGAACCCCAAATTTGGTGTGAAAACCTAGTGGAACTAGCACCACAAAATAGCCAAAGCTGGGGTTTTTAGCATCAACTGGCCTCGAGATACAGGGCCCCAAATATCGGTTCAGAAAATGTCAAGCACTTTTCTGCAGCAGAAAATGACATTTTCTGAACCTACTTTGGGGCCCCATATCTCAGGGCCACTTGCTGCTAGGAATATGTTATGGTACCAGTTCCACTGGGTTTCCACACCAAGTTTGGGGTTCCCAGTACCAAGTGGCCCTGAGATACAGGGCCCCAAAGTCGGTTCAGAAAATGTCAAGCACTTTTCTGCAGCAGAGAATGACATTTTCCGAACCGATTTTGGGGCCCCGTATCTCGGGGCTACTTAGTGCTAGGAACTCCAGCTTTGGATATGTTGTGGTACCAGTTCCACTGGGTTTGCACACCAAATTCGGGGCACCAAGTGGCCCTGAGATACGGGGCCCCAAAGTCGGTTCGGAAAATGAAATTCTTTGCTGCAGAAAAGTGCTTGACTCGAGTATAAGTCGAGGGGGGCACTTTCAGCACAAAAAAATGTGCTGAAAAACTCGACTTATACTCGAGTATATACGGTATGTTAAGAATGATTGTCCAGTGCCCAGATCTCCCAAACACAATCTTATGTCTATGAGGGGCCCTTAAGGTAACTGTTGACTGGTCCATGAATGGCACTAAATGTAATTGTTGATTGGTCTCACTGGGTACTGCACTTTAAACACTGTTTGTTTCATGAGCATACATCTAAGACGTTACCTAAATACTCCATATGTAATCTCTGCAATAACAGATAACAAGGGTGATGTAGCAGCTTGTATGAAGGGTACATGCCCACTTACTTTCTTCTTTCGTGTCTTTATCAGTTCCTTCTTTATACTGCAGTATAATGTCTTTTTGAAGCAGGTCACCTTTGGCTTCATCATGATCTTCATTTCCCTTGCAGATATGTAAAGTTAGCTGTGAGTATAAAACAATGTGTGAACTATCCCACAGGCGTTCACATTACTATTTCTATGTGAAAGTCAAACACAGTTGTATATATAACTACATGTATATATAGCTTTTTTTGTCAGAAAATAGGTGCAGGAACTCTCAACCATGAGACCCCAACCCCCCCCCTTTTTACACAAACCACATCATATAGTGAGTATGGTCAAATTTCACCAACAGTGGGAGTCTTAAAGGGGCATTAAATACCAGGAGTGCATTATGTACAGAGTGCAGAGTTCAGTGGGGTTACACACAGAGTGCAGAGTTCAGGGGGGTTACAAACAGCGTGCAGAGTTCAGTGAAGGTACACACAGCGTGCAGAGTTCAGTGGGGTTACACACAGCGTGCAGAGTTCAGTGAAGGTACACACAGCGTGCAGAGTTCAGTGAAGGTACACACAGCGTGCAGAGTTCAGTGGGGTTACACACAGAGTGCAGAGTTCCAGAGGTGCTCTACACACAAGAGTGCAGAGTTCAGTGGAGGTACACACAGCGTGCAGAGTTCAGTGGGGTTACACACAGCATGCAGAGTTCAGTGAAGGTACGCACAGCGTGCAGAGTTCAGTGGGGTTACACACAGCGTGCAGAGTTCAGTGAAGGTACACACAGCGTGCAGAGTTCAGTGAAGGTACACACAGCGTGCAGAGGTCAGTGAAGGTACACACAGCGTGCAGAGTTCAGTGGGGTTACACACAGAGTGCAGAGTTCAGGGGGGTTACACACAGCGTGCAGAGTTCAGTGAAGGTAGACACAGCGTGCAGAGTTCAGTGGGGTTACACACAGCGTGCAGAGTTCAGTGAAGGTACACACAGCGTGCAGAGTTCAGTGAAGGTACACACAGCGTGCAGAGTTCAGTGAAGGTACACACAGCGTGCAGAGTTCAGTGGGGTTACACACAGAGTGCAGAGTTCAGGGGGGTTACACACAGCTTGCAGAGTTCAGGGGGGTTACACACAGCGTGCAGAGTTCAGTGAAGGTACACACAGCGTGCAGAGTTCAGTGGGGTTACACACAGCGTGCAGAGTTCAGTGAAGGTACACACAGCGTGCAGAGTTCAGTGGGGTTACACACAGAGTGCAGAGTTCAGGGGTGCACTACACACAGAGTGCAGAGTTCAGCCTTCTTCCACAGCTGCTTACCTCTGCATCCCCCATCATCATCTAATTTTAACCCCTCTTCTTCTCTAGTACCTCCCTGCACACTATAGGTGGCTCAGCCTTTATCACTTGCAGGGGAATCAATCAGTGGTGTGTAGGCATTTGCACTGCATCCCGTGCACCTGCATCTCCTTTGTGCCCATCCTGCACTCAGTGGGAGCCGCTCAGGAGATGAGATCTATGGGAGCCGTTGAGAGACAAGCTGTCACTTGTAAACCCTGAAGCCAGACCTCTGTATTTACAAGCGATAGTGGTGACCAGGGAGCAGAGGGCCTGAGCCAAAGGTGGTGGAACTGATTTCTACCAAGTTCCAGCTGAAAAAAAAGCCCTGTATATGTATGTGTGTGTATATACAGTATCTCACAAAAGTGAGTACACCCCTCACATTTTTGTAAATATTTCATTATATCTTTTCATGTGACAACACTGAAGAAATTACACTTTGCTACAATGTAAAGTAGTGAGTGTATAGCTTGTGAGGGGTGTAGTCACTTTTGTGAGATACTGTGCATATATCTATATAGATATATAGATATCTATCTATATATCTATATATAGATAGATATCTATATCTATATCTATATATATATATATATATATATATATATATATATATATATATATATATATATCACATTTCTGCATTTATGTATAGTATGTCTGCACTGGACTATGTAACCAGCTTAAAATGCTTGTTTAATTCTATTCCAAACATAATGTACCGGTAGTTTACTAAAGCAAATGTATTACCAAAGCAATCTACATTAAAAGGCTAAGCAAAGAGTGAAAGATCAAGGTACAAACAGGTTTATTTGCATAGAGTAAAGGTTAGAATTTGCCCTTATGAACAGGAGAAGCGTATACCACGTGTGAAATAAATTAAAAGTGATATAACCAATTAGAACGCCATTTTTTAAAATGGGCTTGAAAATAAAAGCTGGCTCTGAATTGGTTGTTGCCACAATAACAGCAGTGTTAGATAACTTCAATTATATGCCTGCAATGCTATCCTGCTGAAGTGCTCAGCCACATGCTACTCCTAGCTCACCCATCATCTATATTGAAATAAAAATTGCTTTAGATCCAAAAGAATGTATATTATTACATTATTTTTATTCTAGGCACATGATACATTATATACTTACTTTTCCAAAGAGTTTAGACCCTAAAAAAAGAAAAAACAGACAGCAATTATGGCATGCTCTATAAATAAGGGTCAACTTAAAAAGAATACATTGAATTTTATATTTCGCTAATATTCATTTAAGGTATTGTAGGATGGGAATATTTTATATTTAGTTAGCCACGTGTTACTACATTGGTGTTTTAAGTAGCAAATATTGGTTTCTGTACCCCATATATAAAAGAAGGCAGACACAAAATCAAACTGCAGAATGATCATACTAATCTTAAAGAATGATCAGTGCATACGCCGTGCATGTCTGTAGTGTCTGATCACACATGTTTATGTACAAATCCCTGGTCTAATCTTGGGGAAACAACAGTAATGCCATGAATGGATTCTTTTCATAGGATTGATTGGCCTGAACATTACTGCTCTAAGCTCACTTATTTCTGCACAACAGAAATACAACCTCCCGGTGATTCTCTTGACGTGTATACAAACTCCAATGCCCTGTACACACGATCCGACATTGATCAGACATTCCGACAACAAAATCCATCGGATTTTTTTCCGACGGATTTTGGGTTATTTGAGTTTTTATGTTTTGCACTTATACATTTTTACCACTCATGGAGTCATTTACTTGCTCTCAGTAGATTGTGGTTTTTACTATTACCCACATGTATTCACATCTATGTGTGTATTTTCATATAATTATCGCACTTTATTTATTTTTTATTTTTCATGGTATACACACGGTCGCACAAAGTTGTCGGAAAATCCGATCGTTCTGAATGCGGTGACGTAAAACACGTATGTCGGGACTATAAACGGGGCAGTAGCCAATAGCTTTCGTCTCTTAATTTATTCTGAGCATGCGTGGCACTTTGTGCGTCGGAATTGTGTACACACAATCGGAATTTAAACGATCGGATTTTGTTGTCGGAAAAAGTCCAATGGAGCCCACACACGATCGGAATTTCCGACAACACAATCCGATCGCGCTTTTTCCATCGGAAAATCCGACCGTGTGTACAGGGCATAACAGACTTCCATGATCTGCTCCCTTTTGGTCTGTTAAATCTACCACTCAAAGTATTTTGTTATTTATGTAAGATAAGGGAAAAATATGCCTGTTAAAATGCCTTCACGTTGTGGAGATGGAAATGTGGGCAGGTCTGAGTAGTTTGGCAAGAAAAACTACACAGGGCTGATGCCACATAAATACTATGAGGTTGATTTACTAAAAATAGGGAGTGCAAAGTCTGGTGCAGCTCTCCATATAAACCAATCAGCTTTTAGTCCTTTAGCCGAGGCTCTCGTGCACATCGCTGGATTGAAAGGGGGCTCAGGTAAATATTAGGGGGGGGGGGGGGCTGCTGCACACAGAAGGTTTTTTACCTTCATGCACAAAATGTGTGAAGGTAAAAAACCTTGAGCCTTCAGAACTGCTTTATTTGAACAAGCTGAAGTTATAAGCTGATTGGCTAACATGCACAGCTGCACCAGATTTTGCACTCTCCAGTTTAATAAATCAACTATGTGTTGCGGGCTTACCGGTATATCAGGAGCTAAATGCTATTCTGGCAGTTGAACAGGTACTTTTCTGTACTTGTCGTGTCTTTAAATGGATAAAACATGGAGAAATTTGCATGCATTGCAGAAGTACTGTATATTTTGCCTTGACAAAATAAAAAAAGTCAAAAGTGCAAGAGCAGCCAACCATAGCGTAGTAAATAAATACGTAGTAATGTAATAATGTAGTAAATAAATACATATTTATTTGATATAAACGTGCAGTAATACACTCATAAATATTTGGGAAGCAAGGCAAGAAGAAGCAGTCAGTTCCACTCAATCTCTACATACCCGTGGCCAGCGGCTGCAAATGCTGGTGGCTGAAGAAGGGAAGGAATGTTCCCAGAATCAATACTGAGACCTCTTCGTGCATGAGAATTGCAGTCACTTCTTTTGCTGCACGGACCTGTTCTTTTTTTGCTTCCCAAGCATTTGTGAGTATATTACTGCTCTTTTTTACTTAAGAAATCTGTATTTCTTTACTACAATATGGTTGGTTATGCTGTTATTCCACTTATGTCCTAACTGATTCTGCAACACTTTGTGCTAGTGCTACAATGTATAGTTGCTTCACTGTGGGCCACCTTTGCTACATTTTAATATTTATTGTGATTGGTAACATTACATTGAATCCCTCATTTCGTCATTACTTCCTTTTTTATATATGTACATTAAATATTTCTCCTTTTAATATATTCACTATATTACCAAAAGTATTGAGGCGCCTGCCTTTACATAGACATGACTTTTAATGGCATCCCAGTCTTAGTCCGTAGGGTTCAATATTGAGTTGGCCCACCCTCTGCAACTATAACAGCTTCAACTCTTCTAGGAAGGTTGTCCACAAGGTTTAGGAGTGTGTCTATGGGAATGTTTGACCATTCTTCTGGAAGCGCATTTGTGAGGTCAGGCAGTGATGTTGGACGAGAAAGCCTGGCTCGCTGTCTCCACTTTAAGTCATCCTGAAGGTGTTCTATCGGATTGAAGTCAGGACTCTGTGCAGACCAGTCAAGTTCCTCTACCCCAAACATGCTCATCCATTTCTTTTTGGACCTTGCTTTGTGCACTGGTGTGCAGTCATGTTGGAACAGGAAGGGGCCATCCCCAAACTGTTTGTACAAAGTTGGGAGCATGAAATTGTCCAAAATGTCTTGGTATGCTGACGCCTTAAAGCCGCGTACACACGAACGGAATGACCGACAGAAAAAGTCAGACGGAAGCTTTTCATCATCTATTCTGATCGTGTGTATGCCTCATCTGACTTTTTTTTTTCCAAAATTCTGACGGACCTAGAAATGGAACATGTTCTAAATATTTCTGACGGAACCCATTCCTAACGGGAAAACCGCTCGTCTGTATGCTGTTCCGTCAGACCAAAAACTCCGCATGATCTGAAGCAAGTACGAGACGGAAGCTATTGGCTACTGGCTATTGCACTTCCTTTTTCTAGTCCCGTCCTATGCCTTGTACGTCACCGCGTTCTGGACGGTCGGACTTTGGTTTCCCTTCAATGAAGATTTCCCTTCATTGGAACTAAGGGGCCAAGCCTAACCCCTGAAAAACAACCCCACACCATAATCCCCCCTCCAACAAATGATTTGGACATGTAAAGGCAGGTGGCCCAATACTTTTGGTAATATAGTGTATATGTTTTTGAGTTACGTCTTCCACTTATCTGTATTGCTTTAATGTGCACTTTACTATGCCTATATCCTGCTAATCCTCACCTCTGTCAGTGCTCTTTTTCTTCCGATAAATACAAACAGCAATGATGATGATGATGATGAAGATGATGATTAAAACTACACAGGTTATGATAATATCTGAAAAATAAATGAGAGTAGCCAATGGTATGATTGCTTTGTAGAACAAGGAGAGGTCCACATTAGGAAATATTGCAGAGTAAGAAGAGTGATAAAGTCAGGGAAATGAAAATATAATGCCTTGTATACACAAACAGTATTGAATGCCCTGTGACTGCACCACCTTAAAATTTATTCCCTGACTTATGGTCTAATACACCACTGGAGCTAAAGGAAATGTAAAAGGTATGTTAAACGAGCATGCATTTTGAACATGTCATTTGATGCAATTCTCACATTTTTTAATATTTTACTTTGCAGTTAGTGTTAAAAATAACGTTTTGCCAGTTAGCCAGCAGAGGGAGCTCTCAGTTTCTCAGTGCTATTACTTTTTCTCTACAAAAAAATGTTGAGATTGGGCAAAGGCCACAAAGGAAGGGAATGCATTGTTTTTGATGACTCATGGACTTGCATTGTCAGAAGGAGGAATAAAGCACTGCGTAGTGTCCAGCCTGCATATGTGATCAGCTAACATGGCTCTAATTATAATATATATATATATAAACATAAAGCCATGAAGGAGGAGGATAGCTAAGGTGAGCATTTATTGTCTCTAGTCCTTGTGCTGTTGGCCGCTTTTTTTTTTTTTTTTCGTGGATGTACTATCTTCTAGATCTGCTCCAGCTCCCTTCTAGCTCTCAGCATTATACTGTTTGCATACCACCATGGCTGTTCTAGGAGGTTAGGTTGTGATTACATATCACACACAAGTGTTAGTGTGCTGCAAAGAAAAAAAAATAGAGAATCTTGTCACATGGCCATTATAATTTTTTTCCATCCTCTTTCTCTCCGTGTACCTTGCTGTTTCATTGCTCCGGCTCCTCCATTCATTACAAATTAATTCTAAGGCTGTATATGGGTGGGTAGCTTTTTTTTGTTGAACCGGCTGGCTAAATGAAAAAACACAAATGTATTCCCCTATCCGCACAAGCAAGGTGGATGGTGGAATCATTCCCACTCCCCACCAGGACATTGTATTCTAACAGCGGGACTCTCTGCTGGCAGAATACACTGATCAGCAGCTGTAAATGATTGCCTGCAGCCACTGATCAATTAAAGTATTCAGTGTGCTCAATCCACAGAATTTAACCTACCGATTGACATTTGTTGAACAGAGAGGGCTGACTACACTAAACGGGTGCTGAAACATGCCAAATATTTGTCAGACTGCACCCAGCCTAAAGCCTCGTACACGGGATCGGATTTTCCGCAGACAAAGCATCGGGCTTTTGTCTGAAGGGCGTTGGCCATGAACTTGTCTTGCATACAAATGGCACACAATTGTCAGTCAACAAACATGAACTTAATGACAAACTACGTGGCTTTTCAGCTCTTTAGCATCACCCTTTGGGCACCTTCTGCTAATGTTGTGTTTGGTGAGCATCGATTCCGAGCATGCATGTTTGTACTTTGGACTTTTGTCTGACGGACTTGTGTACACATGATAGGGAAATCTGACAACAGACCGTTGTCCGCGGAAAATTTATAAGCCTGCCATCCAACATTTGTCTGCGAAAAATCCGACAACAATTGTCCGATGGAGCGTACATACGGTCGGATTTTAGGCCAACAGTCTGTCAACATACAATGTTGTTGACAATGTTCCCGCCGGAAAATCCGATCGTGTGTACGAGGCTTAACTCTCCTGCATGCTAATCTTACAGAGCTGGCCATTGTAACAAGAACAGTCTATACCACCAGATACCATGTAAAGGCAGTAGCTGACTTGTAACAAGATTCATTAAGGCACTGGATTAAAGCCTAAACTATATTTCTCAATTATGTTAATTATGGCTAGTGTAGGAAATGGTAGATCCCCTCTCAGGTTTTCTTTTCTATCTGGGACCCATTAGGGGGATTTTCCCCTTATATCCTGTTAGAGGCACAACAGGAAATGAGAAAAAATCACTGCAAGGTTTTCCCCTCTATTCTTATTTCAATGCCGCTGTCATTTTCTAACTCAGTGACAGGAGTTACCATCATACACAGAAAGGGTACAGCGCCCCAGCAAGGACTTAACAATAAAGGAGACAACTATTTATTGCCCCCCCAGGCAGAGGGTCTAACTGCCCCCTGGTCTACCCAAAACTAACATGTTAGCTTTTGATACATTTTAACAGCATTCTTTCAAAATAAATACAACCTTTAAAAGAGAAGTATGGGAATCTGTTTTTTTTTAAATCATACCTTCTGTACCTAGCTGGATGCTGCATTTGTTCCCTGCTCTAACACTGAGAACCGAGAGAGCAAACGCTGCCGATCGCTCGGTTCTCACAGCTCCCTGAGAAGAGAGTCTCCCTGAGACTGTCAGTCACCGGCTCTCTGCTCTGCCTCCCTGCGCTCACTGGAGCACTGGGCTGTGGAGGAGGCGGAAGCAGCCGGCTCAGGATCTCAGCAGCTCGCTCAGATCCTGAGCCGGGTGCTGGATCAGGCATGTGAGGGGATCCCAACTTCATTGTCGCGATCTTGCCCGAGCCTGCACTGGCTCTGTGATGTCAGCAGACAGCGGACATCAGCCCGCTGTCTCCTGAAAACGGTCCACAAGAGAAGTACAGCCAAACGAGCATGAGAATGCATTACATGTGCACCTTAGAGGACAATGACGTAGCTCATGGGTAATACAGGGGGAACTTACCTCTTGTGCTAGTGGAAGAACTTGGAGGGGTGCATTCTGTATCTGTTGTCGAATTGCAGGGCGCCTTTACCACCTCATCTTCAGGACAGCTAAAAAAATAATTGTGTTGATGAGAATAAAAACAATTAGATGGAAGTCCGAAATAGATTTATTTTAAGCATTTTAGACAATTCTAACAGAGACAGGAAAATGTACTTAAAATGTATCTAAAACCCAAAAAGATTTTTTTTTTAGTTTTGGATTTAGTAGTGAGGGGTTAAAACCCTTGTCATGTTTGTAGATCTGTCTGTGTCCCTATTATGGAGACTCTTTCAATTTGCCCTGATGACCACTGGACCTCAAAGCATTGAAGAAATGCAAAAATTTGAGCTGTCACCAGAAGAGGAACAGAGGGGAAATCTCAACTGGGACACTTGTTCTTCTCATAACTGTCTAACATGGACTTTTGTCACTTTGGAGAGATTTCCTCTCACTTCCTGTTGTATCTAGAGGAAGTGCCCACCAATGGAACACAGAGGGCAAAAAATAAAATAAAAAATCTGACAATGATTTTAACAATTCCCTACTTTATCCAAAATGAAAAAAGTTAAAATGGACACAGACACCACTCCCAATTTGACATCCGTGTGGGTGCAGGTGCACGTGTGTGTCTTTGAGTTTGGGAGACCGCACCTGCACCCACACGGATGTCAAATTGGGAGCAAGAGCTGTACAACCAGCCTTACAGTGGTTGCTAGTAGATACATACCCCCACACACATACACACACATCAGTGGTAGGGTTGCACTGATACCACTTTTTTAAGACAGAGTACAAGTACCGATACTTTTTTTCCATGTACTTGCCGATACCGATTACTGATACTTTTTTTAATGTCATGTGACAGTGGCACTAATATGCAGCACTGATGGGCACTGATGAGGCGTGGAGTAGACTGTGTCCAGTCCCAGTCCCCTTCTCAGCAGCCTCAGCTGCACTGAAGATGAATGGACAGGAGACAGAGGCTCCTCTCTCTATTCATAAACTGAAGCATCGTAAATCACAGTCAGTGATCATTGACTCTGTTTATTCAGAAAAGGAAGGAGCCAGTAAATTACATATTTACCGGCTCCTTCCTTCCGCTCTCTATCCTAAAAGATCTGCGGCAGGGAGGGGGCGGAGGGGGACAAGGGGGGGCGAAGGATGACAGAAGGAGCACAGAGCAGGACACAGAGGGGAGCTGGAGGAGGATACAGGAGACATTTGGGAACGATCGGTGCAGCGGTGGGAGGGGGGGTTACAAGTACCGATCTCCCTGTGTGGCTTTCAATAAAGCAGCTGAAAGCCATGGAGGGGAGAGGAGGAGAAGCGGCTGTCCGCTTCTTTATTGAAAGCCACACAGGGAGATCAGTGATTATAACTTCCCCTGCCACCGCACCAATCGTCCCTGAGTGTCCAGGTATCGGACTAGGCATCGGGAGCATTTGCACGAGTACAAGTACTGCTGTAAATACTCTGTATCGGCACTGATACTAGTATCGGTATTGGTGCAACCCTAATCAGTGGTACCAGAAAAATTAAATTGTTTTACTTTAATGTAAATTAATGTACTTTAACAAAACCGCACTTTAAAAAAACCCTGCAAGACAATGGCATCTTGTGCTAGTATGCATCACATATAAGCACATTATGAAATACTTACATTAGAACGAAGCCCTCCAGCGGTGCGCTGTCACCGCTGACAGGGCTTCCATCTTCACCCAATCTTCCTTCTGGGTTTGAGTGCTCCAGCTGTCTGATTGGCCGAGCCACAATGACGTCACTCCCCCATCAAAGCCGCGGCATGGAGCTCTGAAGGAATGGCACAGGTACGCCATCCCTTCAGAGCGCATGCAGCGGTGACCTCACCAGCTGCAAGCAGAATATCTCCTAAACAGTGCATGTTTAGGAGGTATTTGCTGTGCCTACAGGTAAGCTTATAATAAGGTACAAGTCAAAAAGAAGACTTTACTACCACTTTAACTTTAAACTGATGAGTAGTAATGTTCGAATTTGTTACCTATTTTAAACCCAGATGCATTTATTCTTATTTATTCAAGCTAAGGTCCAGCAAAAATCTGCATAACCAGTTGCAACATATAACAGGCAGCTGTTTTACCAGCCAGGAGATTTGTATTTCTCTGCATTCCAAAGCTTTGGCTGATTAAGAGTATGCAGACAGAAACTCTGCAGTGCGGTTGTTCTTGTACTCCATCCACATCGTTGCGCACTGTATCGCTGTCACCTTGTAGAGAATTGTCTGATGTATAACACAATGACAACTCACCTGCCTGTACAGGGCATGCAGATCTCACATGGCTGGTCTGAAGGACAGAAGGTTCCCTTCTTGCATTGGCAGACGGTGTTCTTATTGATAATACAGTGGGACACTTCTTCCTGATCTGTAATGACACAAAGATAAAGTACATTGAGGGTTCATATGTACTAGAGCATACCTGTGAGCATATCTCGGATCTTTTTCTCAGTCCGGATTTACAATATAGCATACTTGTGTTTATAGGCTCAGTCCTGATATTTACAGTATGTCACAAAAGTTAGTACACCCCTCACTTTTTTGTAAATATTTTATTATATCTTTTCATGTGACAACACTGAAGAAATGACACTTTGCTACAATGTAAAGTAGTGAGTCTACAGCTTGTATAACAGTGTAAATTTGCTGTCCCCTCAAAATAACACAACACACAGCCATTAATGTCCAAACCGCTGGCAACAAAAGTGAGTACACCCCCTAAGTGAAAATGTCCAAATTGGGCCCAATTAGTCATTTTCCCTCCCCGGTGTCATGTGACTCGTTAGTGTTATAGGTCTCAGGTGTGAATGATGAGCAGGTGTGTTAAATTTGGTTTTATCGCTCTAACTCTCTTATACTGGTCACTGGAAGTTCAACATGGCACCTCATGGCAAAGAACTCTTTGAGGATCTGAAAAAAAAAGAATTATTGCTCTAAATAAAGATGACCTAGGCTATAAGAAGATTGCCAAGACCCTGAAACTGAGCTGTAGCATGGTTCCACTCAGAACAGGTCTCGCCATGGTCGACCAAAGAAGTTGAGTGCACATACTCAGTGTCATATCCAGAGGTTGTCTTTGGGAAATAGACGTATGAGTGCTGCCAGCATTGCTGCAGAGGTTGAAGGGGTGGGGGGGTCAGCCTGTCAGTGCTCAGACCATACGCCACACACTGCATCAAATTGGTCTGCATGGCTGTCGTCCCAGAAGGAAGATGATGCATAAGAAAGCCCGCAAACAGTTTGCTGAAGACAAGCAGACTAAGGACATGGATTACTGGAACCATGTCCTGTGGTCTGATGAGGCCAAGATAAACTTATTTGGTTCAGATAGTATCAAGTGTGTGTGGCGGCAACCAGGTGAGGAATACAAAGACAAGTGTGTCTTGCCTACAGTCAAGCATGGTGGTGTGAGTGTCATGGTCTGGGGCTGCGTGAGTGCTGTCGGCACTGGGGAGCTACAGTTCATTAAGGGAACCATGAATGCCAACATGTACTGTGACATACTGAAGCAGAGCATGATCCCCTCTATTTGGAGACTGGGCCGCAGGGCAGTATTCCAACACAATGACCCCAACACCTCCAAGACGACCACTGCCTTGCTAAAGAAACTGAGGGTAAAGGTGATGGACTGGCCAAGCATGTCTCCAGACATAAACCCTATTGACCATCTGTGGGGCATCCTTAAATGGAAGGTCTCTAACATCCACCAGCCCCGTGATGTCGTCATGGAGGAGTGGAAGAGGACTCCAGTGGCA
This sequence comes from Lithobates clamitans, assembly GCA_037952925.1. NCBI lineage: Eukaryota > Metazoa > Chordata > Amphibia > Anura > Ranidae > Lithobates > Lithobates clamitans. Next base: position 4,034,209 of record JBBGZY010001091.1, read on the forward strand.
ACCTGTAAAGCTCTGGTGAACTCCATGCCCAAGAAGGTTAAGGCAGTGCTGGAAAATAATGGTGACCACACAAAATATTGACACTTTGGGCCCATTTTGGACATTTGGACTTAGGGGCATACTCACGTTTGTTGCCAGCGGTTTAGACATTAATGGCTGTGTGTTGAGTTATTTTGAGGGGGCAGCAAATTTACACTGTTATACAAGCTGTACACTCACTACTTTACATTGTAGCAAAGTGTCATTTCTTCAGTGTTGTCACATGAAAAGATATAATAAAATATTTACAAAAAATGTGAGGGGGTGTACTCACTTTTGTGAGATACTGTATATACAGCATACCTGTGTTCATAGACTCAGCCCTGATTTACTAATAACATGCCTGTGTTCATAGACTCAGTCCTGATTTATATACAGCATATCTATGTTCATAGATTCAGCCCTGACTTTTATATAGCCCTACATGTGTTTAATCAGCAATTGCTGACTTACTTATGGAAAGAAAAATCGAATTTCCTGGCTGTGAAGCTAATACAGTAATTTCAACACCAAGTACTGACGCACTTTACATATAATGATTACCGGTAGTACTGACTTCACTGGCTGCATACTTGTTTTTGGTGTGGTCTCAATAGCAAGCAGAGATGAACCCTGGCCATGTTGACTCTTTTATATATGTACTATATCTGTTCTTAGCAGGGATCGGCAGATTGATACCCCGCTGAGCAAGCAGTGTCAGGCAAACGGAGGTGCCCGTGTGTACTGGAGTCGGTCCAAAAGAAGCCTTTTGGCCTCATGGGAAAAAAAGCACATTATCAAAAATGAATCCAAAAATCGCAATGCAGCGCTTAAAATGAATGTCAATGCGTGTCAATAAACTTGTGTTTTGAGCGCATTGAGCCCTTAAAATATGTTGCACATGTACTGATTTCCAGCTAACATCATCAGGGCATTTACACTGATTACACAGAAACATTTGCCTCATAGGATGTATTATGGAGGCTTTTTAGAAGCCACAAATGAAGGTGAAACAGCACCTTTTCTATGAAAAACAGAAACCAAACACGGGAACCTAATTATTGTTGTAGTTAAGAATAAAATGCTCTGTCTTGCCCAGATTTCATTTTTAAGAAGGCACCTGATGAATAAAGACTTGCCAGATTCAACTCCCATTATCAATAGAAGAGTGACACATCTCTGGTCCAGACAGTGATGGAACGACTCCATAGGATAATGTACGTTCCATTTTATGGATTCTGTCCCTGGAAAAATGCTACTATTGAGAGCACTGCCAATGTGACATTAGAGTCTAAGCATCATCTCAAGGTTCTGCGACTTTCACAGAAGCAGGAAGCTTATGGCCTTGTTCTCTATTCCTGGAATGTCTGACAATGCAAACTCTTTATAACAGCAGGACATTAAAGAGGAACTGCAGTCTGCTCACATAATTTGTAATAAAAACATCTTTGCTATTCTGAAGCTTCCCTCCAACCACTTTGCATATTATTTTATATATACTGTGATTCTGTACATGCCAAAATTGCTGCAGAAATCTCCCTCGACTGAGTCTGGCTGCATCCATTTCAACTGTGGGCAGCTGACGCTGCTGCCTGTTTACTTCCTGGATTTACACAGACACACAGAGGCACACCCCCTCTGCAGCCATGCAGCTTTCATTGGCCCTCTTATGACTCATCCCCCCCTCCCTTCCTTGGCAAACTCTTACAAGAGTGAGAGAGAGAGCTGTGCATGATATCATAAGACTAGGCTTTTTACCAGACAAGAAACAGGAAGTGGGCTGTATAAGGTATTTACTGGCAGAAAAAAAATGTTTTACTATCCAACGTTAAAACAACAAGGGCAGAAGATTTAATAGATAGAAAATTGAAAAAAAAAATGACTGAAGTTCCAATTTAATAATACTTGTTCCATTCAAATTTGTGTTTATAAAGAAAGTACTTACCATCACGGCATATGTCGCATCTGAGGCACTCAGACAACCCTGAAGCATACTGGCTGAAAGTACCTTCCTGGCAAATCTCACACGTTCCTCTTGTGTACGGCTCAGTGCAATCCTGTTTCACATAAGTACCTTCAAAAGAAAAAAAGGTTAATCAACATTCTGATCAATTTATAAGAGCTGGTTGATTATGCAGAGAGAAAATCCCCACTGGAGGACATGCAGGACAGTGAAGAGAAAACAGGACAGGAACTAACGCTTCATACCAAAAGTGTATCCGTGGCTGCTCTTAGGATACTCAGTAGAGCATACCCCCACATATTGAACCTGGTAATATGTTTTATGTGGTGTGGGCATACCTTCTGTCCACAGGGGGCTTTAATACTAGTTCATGTTTTCTCTTTATGTTTTTGTATACATACATTGTGCATATGAGCCATTGCGGCTCTCTACCTGTGGTTTTTTTTTCTCTTCTCAATACTAATTGCTTGATTCTTTTGTATTGTGAAAACGTTGAAAAAATAGAATTAAAGCAGAGTTCCACCCACTTTTACAAGGTGGTCTTAAACTAAATACCATCCCTCCACCCCTCGTTTTTGGATATCTATATAACAGTCAAATATATCAAAAGAATTTGTTTCAGCTGCTTTTCTCTAATGTCTACAGATCAATTAAACCTAAGGAGACAATAAGATGTATAGTGCACTCCTTTCATAATATACCAGTGATAAAAGAGACAGAAACCTTCAGAAAAATGATTTTTATTCCGAGCATACCACCCTGGAATCCCCTGAATGCAGGGCGTATCAGCATTCAAATACCAACTAAAACACCAACCCAAGTTAAATCTCAGGCATTTCTCAGGTATGCCATCTAGACATTTTTCTATAGACATCTAAGGTGCATGCATTGCATTGTTGGGTGTGGATCTAGTATACCTTGTATTTGCATACTGAGCATGCTCTGTATTCTGGATGCTTGAGGTATTGGAAAGAAGGAATCAGTCTATGTACCATTATTATTGGGCCCTTTTTTCATTAAACTATGGACTTGATAACTTGGCTGATACTTGGCTAAATTTTTGTTCCTAGTTTTTAGGCTGAAGAGGCAATGGAGGACACAAGGCCAAGTGATAGATGATAGAAGGTCACATAAGCTATCCCAATTCTTTAGTTCTCTATATCCTCTAACTGCTGCAACTTGGTTATCTCTAGCAAGTGTGCTAATAGCAAAAGAAGACTGTTTGTAGGCAATATTGTGTATAATACATCTAAGCATTGGAATGGAGAAAAATGTATTGCATTACCCACAGCAGCTCATATTTTTACTTGGTAGCCTTTAAAGGGGAACTAAACTGTCCTTTATTTTACAGCCAAGGAAGCTGCCATGTTAGAATGTATTTCATCTTCAGTTGCCATGGTGCTGCACATGTGATCAGCTACGACATCAGCCATTTGATGGCTTGACAGTTTGGCTGAGAGCTAACATAAGCACACTATAATATATTATTATTATTTAAGGTACTTAAAGCGGAGTTCCACACAAAAATGGAACCCTCCCCCCCTCCAGTGTCACATTTGGCACCTTTAAGGGGGGTGCAGATACCTGTCTAAGACAGGTATTTGCACCCACTTCCGGCATAGACTCCCATGGGAGTCTATGCCTCTTCCTGTCCCTCCGCGCTGTCTCCTGGGAAACACACAGCTCCCAGGAGATAGCGGGGACCACTTACGATGCGCAGCGCGACTCGCACTTGCGCAGTAGGGAACCGGGAAGTGAAGCCGCAACGCATCACTTCCTGATTCCCTCACCTAGGATGGCGGCGGCAGCTGCTGAGAACCGAGCGGGTTATCGGCGTCGCCTGCCGACATCGCTGGACCCTGGGACAGGTAAGTGGCCATTTAATAAAAGTCAGCAGCTGCAGTATTTGTAGCTGCTGGCTTTTAATATTTTTTTTTTTTGCGGTTTGGGTGGACTCCCTCTTTAAATAGTGCCGTCAATTTACGCAGCTCTTTACATATACATTGTACATTCACATCGGTCCCTACTCTCAAGGAGCTTACAATCTAAGGTCCCCAAGTCACATTCATATACTAGGGCCAATTTAGACAGAAGCCAATTAACCTACCAGCATGTCTTTGGAGTGTGGGAGGAAACCCATGCAGGCACAGGGAGAACATACAAACTCCAGGCAGGTAGTGTCCTGGTTGGGATTCGAACCAGCGACCCTTTCTACTGCTAGGTGAGAGTGCTACCCACTACACCACTGTGCCGCCCATGTATAACAGTCATCACTCACACCATGCCTTGAAAGTACCTTTTTTGTTAAACAGTTAAATCCGTGGGTTTAGTTCCACGTTCAAAAAAAAACAAACAAATAACTACCATCTGATTGGCCCATAAGGGCAAAACTATCTTCCTCCACTGCACTATGCATCCTGTGCAAATGACAGTTCCAATTATGAAATTATAGTCTTGATATAAAGTTTCCGCCAATAGGAAAACGCCCAGAGAGGTGTGTGATATTACATTCATTCTTGAAGCCATAATTAGCAATGAAAGTTTGAACAATTTAATACACAGGTAATTCCAATCATTCTAATCTAGGTGACAAGCACTCTATTACCAATTCAGCTCCGGAAGAATTGGCTGCTCATTGACCAGGCCATTTTTTGCGATTCGGCACTGTGTCGCTTTAAGTATTCACCCTCCTTGGCTTTTTACCTATTTTGTAACATTATAGCCTTAGTTTACTTCACCAACTTAGACAATAGTCTAAGTTGGTGAAGTAAAATTAGAAAAATATATACATACAACTATTTTTCAGAAATAAAAAAACTGATAGTTGGCATGTGCGTATGTATTCACCCCTTTTGTTATGAAGCCCAAAAAAAGCTCTGGTGCAAACAGTTACCTTCAGAAGTCACATAATTAGTGAAATGATGTCCACCTGTGTGCAATCTAAGTGTCACATGATCTGTCATTACATATACACATCTTTTTGAAAGGCCCCAGAGGCTGCAACACCTAAGCAAGAGGCACCACTAACCAGACACTGTCATGAAGACCAAGGAACTCTCCAAACAAGTAAGGGACAATGTTGTTGAGAAGTACAAGTCAGGATTAGGTTATAAAAAAAATCCAAATCTTTGATGATCCCTAGGAGCTCATTAAAATCTATCATAACCAAATGTAAAGAACATGGCACAACAGCAAACCTGCCAAGAGACAGCCGCACACCAAAACTCATGAACCGGGCAAGGAGGGCATTAATCAGAGAGGCAGCACAGAGACCTAAGGTAACCCTGGAGGATCTGCAGAGTTTCACAGCAGAGACTGGAGTATCTGTACATAGGACAATAAGCCGTACGCTCCATAGAGTTGGGCTTTATAGCAGAGTGGCCAGAAGAAAGCCATTACTTTCAGCAAAAAACAAAATGGCACGTTTTGAGTTTGCGAAAAGGCATGTGGGAGACTCCCAAAATGTGAATTTTAACCATTTAAAAGTGTTTTTTTTTTCATATCTGTTTAATAAGTGCAAAAAATGCCTGTTGACTTTGGCAGCAATTTTCTGAGCTTGTAACTTCCTGTGCTTTCTTCCTGTACATAAGGAGGGTCATGGAGACGGGAAATGAGGGAGGAGATGGCTAGAGGATTGTGTTTCTTTGCTATTTATTAGAAATTAAATAATCAGGGCTGGCACAACGTTCTTGGTAATTCAGAGCCACAAAATGCACTGTGTTGTCATATCAAGGAGGAAAGTAGGAGCATGCTATATTTCTGGAACACCAACATAACCTTTCTGTACGTACAGCAAGTTTAAAGTGTAACTAAAGGCAAAACGCCATTTTCTCCAACTTTTTCTTTTGGCTATGGGACAAGAAGTAAAGGGATATCTTCCCTATGGGACACAGATGGCAAAAAAAAGTGACAGGGGTTATAACCCTCCCTTACTCTATCCAAAAGTTACACTTTATAGCACATGGGGAATGTCCATGTATTGCAAATATGTGTTTTTTTATTTGTCTTATGCTTTACCTCTGTGGATTTTACACTCACAGCTCCAACAGAGAGCTGTACCCGAATCACAATAGGAAGTTAGAGGAAATTTGTGCAAAGCAAGGGGCATGTCATTGGAAAGATTTTGCCTCACCTTGTTTTCTGACGACATCACAATTTTGAATGTACTATCACATTCTGACAATGATTACCAAGACAAGTAGAAAAGGTGGGAATTTTACTAAGGCAGGCCATACATTAATTTTCCTTCTTTCAACCAGATGAAAATTGCTTGGTTCCCCCATCAACTCATTTAGCTTTGATGGGGGAATCCCTTTCGCAGAGCTATTGTATTCTCACAGTGGGAGGTTTCCCAGTCCTCAAAATACAACAATCACTGCTTATGGTTATAGTTGCCGGCAGTGATTGCATTAAAAAAAATCGAACAGGCTGGCTGTCGATTGATTGACTTTAGTACAACGAGCCTGCCCATACATGGATTAAAATTTGGCCGATTCCTGCTGAACCAGCTGAATTTTGATCCATCTATGGCCAGCTTAGGCCTCATGTACAACTGCTCCTAAACGCCCAACATTTAGGAGCAGTTGGGCGCTTTTTTCAGCTGTCCCTGAACTCTCCTCTATGTCATCTTATCAGTACATGTACACAGGGTCATTTATAGTTGTTTCTAGGCAGTTGAGTTTTGAAGCATTTTTTGGAACGCCAAAAAATGCGTTCAGGACAGATGTTCAGAGGCATTTGAAATGCCAAAGGCCTGTGGCAGTTTCAAAACGCGTGTAAACGCGGTAACTCGTGTTTAGCCACGTTTTGTTTACAGGCAGATTTTTAGCCAGGTATGGCTAGCTTTAACATTCCCTACACCCTCCAAAAAGTTTTGGCTGTACATATAATAAAAAAAAAAACAAAACAATAAAATGAGAAATAAATATAAAATAACATGACACAGTCTGTGTCTCCCACCAGTTTCATATGAATATTTTCACGTTTAACAGTTAAAAGGCATTCTTTCACATCTCACTAATGTTCATTTTTCTGAAAGGACAGGTAAAGGATCATCCTTCTAAATAACTGTGAAACTCATTAACCACTGGAAAAACCCGTCTCCATGCTCAGAAGTCCAAATTCCCCAGATAGGAGCATGAGGCTTGTTTCCTTCCTGTACGCTGTATATCATGTGTGCTACCTATTGTATGCAAACGACATTACACGACTTCCAGACCTCTGTTTTCAGGCTGCAAATAAAGCCATTGCTACATCATGTATTGACTTATGCAAGGCTTCGCCCTTATTTTTTTTTTTTTTTTAAGGCACAAGTTGGAATTTTGTGTGAAGCATTCATTTTCATTCATGAACTTTTTTCTCTGCTGCTCAAAACCAAGTTAATCCTTCCCATAAAATTCTGGACACCCAAAATTGCTATCAAAGCACATAACTGTATTATCTACTAGAATTTAGCTCATCTGGATATTGGGTTGGTCATACATGGATCCTTTCTTTTTCCCCCAACAGCCAGCAGGCAGTTTTATTGTCTTCTGATAGGAGGGACTCCCCCGCTGTCAGAATACACTGATCGGCTGCAGGCACTGATCAAATAAAACATTACATACAGCCCCATTTGAATGAAGCCAATCCTAAGACCTCATTCACACTGGACGTTTTTACAGCTGCTGTTTTTGGTTTCAGGCGTTTTTTTTTTCTGCGCCCATTAAACTCCCCAGCATTTTATCCTATGTGCCCATGCACACATAGGCTGTTATCAGCGTTTTTTGGTAGGGGTGTTTTCTGGCTGAAAAAAAAACCCAGGAAGTAATGAGTTTTTCCAGCTGTAAAAACACTGTAACGCTGATAAAAGCTTAAAAACGCCAATATTTGGCATTTATCCATGTTTTTAAACCATAGTCTTTTGTGGGAGTATATTTTTGCTACAAAAAAAAGCTAAGAAACACTGAAAAATGCTACTGCAAAAATGCTGCAAAACTCATTCTACAGCTACAGCCTTCTACAGCTAATGCTAGCCTACTGGCATTTTTATAACATCCAGTGTGGAAGAGGCCTTAGATTGACTTCTCTCAAGCAGGAATGGCCACAGATGGTCACATACCTCCCAACATTTCGAGATGGGAATGAAGGACACCTACTAGCAAACACATGCAGGCATAGGACATGCCCCCTGCAATGCCCCTTAAAGGGGACATAACCAAAAAAAAGGGTTAATAAAATCCACAAGTGCTTTTTTTACCACTAATATTCCTTTATATTGGCTTTTAAAATTAATAATTGCAGCAATTTAGAAATTGGATGAAAGGTTTAGCACTGGGAAACACTTTTTGAAAGATAAAAAGTGCATTTTATGTACAACTATATAGATCAGACCAAAATGAGGGACAAATGCGGAGGAATGAGGGACAGAGGGACATTGTTCCAAATCAGGGACAGTCACTCCAAATCAGGGACAGTTGGGAGCTATGGATGGATCAAAATGTGTCCAGTTGATTTTCGATACATCTATGGCTATCTTTAGTCATGAGAAAAATGTTTTTTTTTCACTTAGGGCCCATTCACAATATTTGCAGTGACATCTCTGCACCTGAACAATGCCAGTCCCTGAGGGGCACATAAAAAAAAACAATTGATTTCTACGTGCCCCATTTATACCACAATGCTGGTGTGAAGTGCAGTGAGGTGCAGACATGGTGCTTTTATTGCAAAAAAATAAATTAATTGATTCCCCTATCCACAGATGCAGGGTGATTGGAGGAATCCTCCCCGCTGTGCCATTTGTACCCTGACAGAGGGACTCTGTTAGAATATGCCTTTTGGCCACAGCCGGCTAATCGACAAAGGTTTTCCAACAGTTTGAATCAACATAAGTCAGTTGTAGATAGACTTCTGTCCAGCGGGAACAGCCATAAATAGACCGAAATTCAGCCGATCCCCGCGGAGCCAGACGAACTTCGATTCATGGGCAGCTTAACCTAAATTCCTCATTTGGCTACAGACATCCATATGTAAAAGATCATAAAGTGGAGTGAATTACCTGCTGGGCAGAGGACACAAAAGATTGGGCCATCCTCGCCGTCTACTGAATAAAACTGATCGTTCACAGATATCAGTCTTTCTGTCCTTGTAGGGAGGCCATATGCGGTTGGAAGTACCTGCAGAGAGAAGATACCACTGATCAGCTACACCGAATGCATTCAATTCATATTTAATTGCCTTGTAAAATTTGTAGTATATCATTGTCTGAACCTTTAAAGCGTAACTCCACTTTTGTTGAGAAAAAACATTCCCCTCTGGGTGATCTACATACATTGCAAGAATTATAACAACCTTTGTTGCAGATTCCTACCTTCTGTTATTCTGAAGAAATCACTGTTTGTTCCTCTGTGCAAAGTGGGTCTAATGGGAGTGGTTTCATAATTATCTATCAGCTGTGCAGCTGCAGAGCACTAATGAGGAAATCTGCTGGGCCTGCATTCCTTTAGACATATTCCTATTGGGAGTATCTCACCAAAAAAAAAATTTTGATGCAGGGAATGCCTGAAATCTGACTTGTATCTTAGGCAGTCTTCTGGGAAAATTGGTGAGCCAATCACACAAGCAGGAAATTATGTTTCTGGGCAACGTTCTGTACACACTGTGTGTACAGAACAACTCCAGGTAGCCATATTGCATTGCATTTGCAGAAAATGACAGCGGCTGCAGATTGAAAAGGAAAGGTAATTTTTAATAACATTCAATTACAATATGACTTATGTCGCAATTGTATACGCTATATTATTTTTTCTTTATTTGCTATTTTTTCCCCCCACGAAAGTGGAGTTACCCTTTAATGGAGCAGTAAAGTCAAATGTAATGCAAGTTTGTAGCACTGGGGTCCTGGGCTCAATTAACAGAAAGCAATCTTTCTGCCCTGTCTTCACACAGTTTGCATAGTCTTCCTAAGCTTCTGGGGGTCTTCCATGACCCTGAACCATGGGAGCAGATAGGAGAAGTGACTATCCCCAAGCCCCAATGTTGTGATATACAGGTATGTGCTTTCACAATAATTGGACAGACTGCACAGATCTAGCAGGGATGGATTCCAATTTTGTCTAGTTATTCTGTATAAGGGCAAGAATAAAGGCATTGCTCCACAGTTCACTGTCTATAAGAAGCTTATATAACAAGCAGCATGGTGGCTTAGGGCCAACATAGCAGGATTCCATGTTCAACTGCCACAGAACACACTATGTGCATGGAGCGTGTGTGCAGTCCCTGTGTTTGTGTGGGTTTCCTCCAGTCACTCCTTCTACCCGTATGGCCTGCTGTAAATGTGAGAATATTATTTCGGTGGGGACACCCTTCTTGGACTCCTGTGTAGTGCTTATTTTTTTTTTTTGCCTTCTTTAGTTAAAGCCATTGGAAATGCTAACATTGGAGATTTATTGACTCAATTTTGCCGAGCCAGTACTAAAATTTAAACAACCAGGTTGGTGACTCCACTTTTTCTGCTCCAGAAAAGTAATGCTTCCTGCCCCTGCCCTGTGATTGGGCAATTAAGGAGCATTAGCATACCAGTGGGGTCATCCCTCTCCTCCTGACGGCATATGTGTGTGGGGCAAAGTCTGATTGGCTCAGAGAAATTACCTTTCTACTCTCATTCTAATGTACAGTGCATTATTGGTGGCTGGTATCAAAAACAGATTTGAATGCATACACTATTACACAGGGCTTTTTTTCTCAAACAATAGGTGCAGGAACTCAACCACGACCCCCCAAAACCCCTCCTCCCACACACACCCTCCAAATCACATCAAATAGTGGGTGTGATCAGTCAAATTTCACGAACAGTAGGAGGGTCTTAAAGGGGCATTAAATACCAGGATTGCATTACATACACAGTGCAGAGTTCAGGGGGGATTCACACAGAGTGCAGAGCTGTCACTTGTAAACACAGAAACTGGACTTCTGTGTTTACAAGTGATTGTGGTGAGCAGGCACCAAAGGGTCTGAGCCAGAGGTGGTGGAACTGAGTTTCACCAAGTTCCCCCTGAAAAAAAGCCCTGCTATTACACCATTTTACCCCATCCCCTCCCCTATACTCAAACACTCATGTGACATCATGGAGGTGGGCGTGGCCACAATCATCTTACTCTATCTCGCTAAATTTAGCTCCACCGAGCAAAAAATTCAATGTTTACTTTTTTTAGTACTCTCTGTTGTTCTCATATGTATATGATATCTTATACTACTGTGTAAATCGAAATGCTTGTGTAAATATCATTGTCCCGTGCCCATGTTTAGTAAAATGAATAAAAACTATTTTTTTAAGAACATATATTTGCATTTAATTTTGTAGCTTATATCTACTTTCATTTCTCCTTTGAAAGGAATGGGTTAGAGGGTAAAGTCTCGCTATGGCTCCACATTCCAAAGTTGGGTGTAATGGATAAGAGTCCAATGTGCAGGGCTGTAATCACCCGGTGGTAATCTAAAGCAACTAAGGGAAATGTCAATTTTCCGTAACAAGAGTGGTAAAAGATTAATCTTTGGTTTACCGCTTTTGATGTGCAATCACTACACTTTTCGAATTAGGTTGGCCACAGATGGGTCAAACTGGTTTTGTGAAATTTGTATCTTGCTCAATGATTGCCCCTTTGTATCTTGTTCAATTAATGATCTGCATGGCAAAGCACAGTAGAACCTTCCTAAAACAGATATTTCTTCCAACACAAATCTATAGTGGTTTGTTCTTCATTTTAGGAAAGCATCTCTTTAGCTCCTATGGTACACTCAGAACTGCTGGTTTACAGGATAGATACAGCCTAATATTACATAGCCAATTATCCCAAAGTACATACATTAGAATTTGTATAATTAAATATTATTCCAGACTTTTATGGTGCCAAAGGTTTGAGTAGCACTTTACAAAATAAGGGCAACAGTATAGTTACAATACAATACAGAAGGGTTTGGAGGGTCCCGCTCATGAGAACTTACAATCTAAAAGGGAACACAATACAAAATTATTATTATTATTATTATAAATTATTTTTGCTTACAAAAAGCAGGTTTCCCCACCATACTGTAGATGGTACTGTGCCATGATTAGAGGTGGAGAGGAGTCTATTGGGGGAATTGTCCCTCTGTGGACTATATCAGGGTCTCAGAGAAGTAAGCTGTCTCAATGGGCACTGCAACCTCTGGAGACCTCAGACCTCAGCAATCTTGACCGGGAACCCAAGGCTGTGTTCACAATGGCATTAAGAGGAGGTGTTTGAGAGGCGTTTGACAGGCGTTAAAAACGCCTATGCACAAGATATAATAGACAGCATATTGTGCTATTCACAATAAGCTTTAGCGTCGCGCCATTTCAAAATTGAAGCCTCGTGTCCAGTCAGCAGGCATTTGAAGCCTTTCAACGCCTCACTTTCAAGTCTATGGTAATGCTCCACAAACGCTCTGGCAGGTATTTTTGGCGAGGTTTTGGTGCGATTGTGGCGCGTTAAAACTTGTTTATTCTGTCACTTTCCATTGTGAAGCAGTTTTAACGCTCATCAAATGCTATGAAACCACGCATAGGGTGTTTAGGGAGCGTTTTTAACGCTTGTAAAACATCCCATTCTAAAGCTCATTGACGCCTGTCTGACGCCCATACTAATGCCATACAAACACTATAGGAGTGTTTGTTGAGCATCAAACATTTAGTCAAGTGTGAACAAGCCCTTATATATAGGGTCACCTGCGTCATTCCGGCGAGCCTAGAGCGAGTGGTAGGTCAGGGATAGAAACCCCACTGGCTATTGAAAGTAATTAGCTTAGTGATTAGTTCCTTGCAAGAAGGGTCAGGACCCCAAGGGTCATGGATGCAAATTTCGGACTCGGGAGCACGCCCGCACAAGGACCCCCAAGGAGAGCGCTTTTCCTAGGTGGTTTCCCGAAGTGGGGAGGAGCCGCGAGCGCCATTGGGGGACCCCATAAGACGAGGATCGGGGCCACTCTGTGCAAAGCAAACTGCACAGTGAAGGCAAGTATGATGTACGATATATATATATATATATATATATAGATATATATATATATATCTATATATATATATATATATTTTTTTTTTTAAACAAGGGTTTACAGCTTTTTTAAGAGGAACTGCAGTCTGCTCACATAATTTGTAATAAAAACATCTTTGCCATTCTGAAGCTTCCCTCCAACCACTTTGCATATTATTTTTTATATATTGTGATTCTGTACTTGCCAAATATGCTGCAGAAATCTCCCTCCACTGAGTCTGGCTGCATCCATTTTAACTGTGGGCAGCTGAAGCTGCTACCTGTTCACTTCCTGGATTTACACAGACACACAGAGGCACACCAAGTGGGCTGTATAAGGTATTTACTGGCAGAAAAAAAAATGTTTTACTATCCAAAGTTCAAACAGCAAGGGCAGAAGATATAATAGATGGAAAGGTGAAAAAATGACTGAAGGTCCACTTTAACTTACGAAAATTCTCGTACGATAGAAAACAACTTCGGAAGTGATGTAATGTATTGATACTTTCTATTTTAAGAACTACTGTGCTTTACCCGGGTTATATTAATATTTGCCTTGAGATGGGCTTTAATTATTATTATTATTACAGGTACTTATATAGCGCCAGCAATTTAATGGAAGTTTTTTTAGTCCATCTCACCATAACCAGTCCAGTTATGCTTTCTTCTGTAATAAAGATATAAACTTACCACAAGCAAAGTAAATATGTTACATCATATCACAAGATGAAAAAATTATTTTTGTATCTCCGTCACGTCTCCCTTCACCCGTCCCTGTCAGTGATTTGTATCTCCTGCAGCATTTTACAAAATGTCTGTTATCAGCCATGCCAGATGGAATGACTCAAACGTGTTTTCCAGAATGCTGCAACCTTCACACAGATAATAGCGTGTCCTCCGATGACAAGCAGGGTGTGTACTGTACTTCAGGGGCTACATGAGTAATGTGGAATGAGGACAGGAAATGTCTTTGTAACAATGTAACGCATATGCTTTAGAAAGTTTTAGGTGCTAAAGATTTTTTTATGTCGTCCTTGAGCCCTGGTTCACACTGCACAAGATTCACTGCGTTTCCTCGCATCGCACTGCAAGGCAATCACACAGGGTCCATGCAATCTTCTGTGGGTGTCAATGTTAGACTAACGACCCCCCCCCCCCCAGACAGATTGCAAAACGCAGTGCGATGCCCATGCGATGCTATTCAGGTGTGTGGAAAAAAAAAGGGTCCTGCGCCATTTTGGTGCGGATGCGATTTAAGCCATACACACAAATGTATGGCTCAAATCGCACCGCACAGACATCACATTGATGTGCACAGGAATGCAGTGTTTTGCACGCACCAGTGTGAACCTAGCCTGAAGAAGAAGGAAAATAATAAAGGACCCCAGACTAATATCTACTGGTATTCTTTGTTATACAATTGACAAGTTAGCAAAAAAAATAAAGTTTTTGTGCTTGAGTGTTTTTGAGCGTGAGCTCTGTGGTCCTATGACTCCTACCTGAAATAAACAGTTGACTTTCTTTCTTTGTGTGCAAGAACCACAGAGCTTACAATTCAGAGCTACAAGATAGCATCGGTACAACATTGTATTTTTTCTTGCTCCTCTTGTAACAAAAAAAAAATGTGTTGCCCAATTAATCGCATTTGGTGACCCGGCTGATTACAAGCAGTGCTGTTGTAGTAAATCTGCATGTCGAGACATGCCCTGTCAGTCTAATATACAAGATTTCCTCACTTGGCGGCATACACTTTAACAACACTTATAGTTGAAATCCAGCCAAAACCGGTTTTTCTCTTATGGTTTGTAGGTAGGGAAGTGATAAAACCTTTGTCATTTTATGTCAGAGAGTCCAATGCCAAGAGCATAGGAAAGGCTACTGTGTCCCTGTTGGGGGAAGTTTCTACAACTTCCTGTGGTGACACCTGGACAGGAAATGATGAAAAGCCTCTGCAATAGGAGTACAGATATCTTAAAAAAAATTAATAGAGGTTCTAAAATCCCATGCAATATCCAAAATGGCTGCAGTTCCACATTAAAACAAACCCGTACCTCCCCAAATCTTACAAAACCTAACACAGAGGTGTATACAGTATATGAGCAGGGCCCTCTATTTCCTCCTGTATTGTATTGTAACTGTACTGTCTGTCTCATGTTGTAAAGTGCTGCGCAAACTGTTGGAGCTATATAAATCCTGTAAATAAATATATATCTATATCTATAGATATATAGATATATATATCTATAGATATATATATATCTATATATCTATAGATATATAGATATATATATATATATCTGTGTGTAAATAATAATAATATATGCACTTTAATGTGCTAGATCTGGGAGCTGTTGGTGTCAGCTGTCAGAATACAGAGGAAACCCACAGTGCAGACTTGTCACCCAACACTCACATTGCAGATTTGTCTATCCATGCTGTTTACCATGGATGGGGGAATCAAGTTACTTCTCCTGTTCAGTAAACAAGAAATCCTACATCCTTTAGAGCCGTTTCACATTAGAAGCGGCACGACTTGCAGGTCGCCTCACCGAGGCGACCTGCACACGACTGCCGCGGCGACTTGCAAGACGACTTCTGTATAGAAGTCTATGCAAGTCACCCCCAAAGTAGTACAGGAACCTTTCTTCTAAGTCGGAGCGATTAGAACGGTTCCATTGTACAGAACGGGAGGCGACTTGTCAGGCGGCTAGGTCGCCTGACAAGTCGCCACCGTGTGAACCGGCTCTTAGCCTACATCAGTGGTCTCCAAACTGTGGCCCCAGGGCCAGATGGGGCCCTTTGCTTGCTTTTATCTGGCCCTTGGGGCACTGTTTCCATCCACTGATACCAACAATGGGGCATAATTTCTCCCCACTGACACCAATGAAGGGGCAGAATTCCTCCCAATGACACCAATGATGGGGCACAATTCCACCCAATGACACCAAGAATGGTGCCCAATGACACCAACAATGAGGCGCTATTCCTCCCAATGACACCAAAGATGGGGCATTGTTTGTTTCCACTGACGTTGAGACCTTTTCTACTCCCAATGTCCACAGTCTGGCTCCCTTAAGGACAGTAAACTGGCCCTTTGTTTAGAAAGTTTGGAGACCCCTGGTCTACATAAAGTGCTGATAGATCCTTCGGAAAATACTATGCAAATATCAGATTACTGAAAGTCAATATTTGCATAGGCATAGGCAGGCACCTCACTCTGCACAACAATGGTCAGACCTGGCAATTGGTTGCCCAGACACCAAGCACTGTGGTGGGGGTAAAGGGGCTACTACACTGTTCTTATCCCAAAAGTAATACTTCACAAGGCTTCTACAAGGCTTTTAAAGTGTATATTAAACCAAACCCTTTTCACAATTTTGATAGCATGAGGAAGGATCAGAATCCCTCTTGTGGTTTTATTGCTCTCTGGGACTCCGTTAGAGAGATTTACCCCCACTTCCTTTCCTGCTAACAACAATTTCACCAGACAATAATTGAAGGAATATCTGCAACTGGAATCCAGACAAAAAAAAGAACCTTCCCCTATACTACTAAGGACAAGCCTTTTTACTAATGTATTGCTGTTGGAGAGTTGCTCTTACTTCCTGTCTGATAAAACATCACCAGCAGGACAGGAAGTGAAGATAAATCGCTATAATAGAGCCTTGGATAGCAGCAACCACCTGACAGGGTCCTAACCCTTCCACACGCTATAGAAAATCAAGAAAAATTATTTGGATTGAAATACACTTTCAGTGGAATCCTGGAAAGTTGAAGATGAGATCTGCCATTTTATTGGACCTACTATACGGGTTTGCTTTTAGGTTTGTGACGTTAGCATTGGTACATTGTTGCTTTAAAGTGAACCTGTCACAATCATATGAACAACAAGCATATACTGACTAATCTCCCTTTTTTTTTTAGAGGAAAAGTAGCATGATTTCAAGTGACTTCCACTGGTGAGGAATTCCAGTCTTCATAAGAAATGTGTTTATTCACACCACAATGCGTGCAGTACTCCCTTCTGTACAGTGCACTACCACCAGAACACACAGACATGAATACCACGAACAATGCTCTGTGCTACATTGTACAAAATAGCGCAATACTTATTTTATCTCGCATTGAGGTGTGTAGACAGCCCATTCAAAACGAATGGGCTGCCTAATGCAATGCATCTCAACACACAACAATGTCTGCATTTAGGTGTGTGTGCGTTATGGTACGCACAGGCCTAAAATATAGCTCATGTTACTATGCTTACATGCTACTTTGAGTCATCACTAACAGCTAATTACCTTGAGCAAGAGCATGCATAGGTTACTAGATACCTGAGGTGGCCATTTTGCCCGCCCAAACAGTCAACAGGAAATGCAATCCCTGTCCCGTTTTGCCCCTCCCTTTGGTTGCTAGGACACTGGAGCAGCAACCAATGTGCAGCAGTGGGTCATTGGTTGCTAGGAGGATGGTGGCTGGGCCACACAGCATCACTGGCCACTAGGACACTGGGATGTACAGTGTTAATGGTTGTTATGTTGCACGCGGCCGCCTGCATCATAACAACCAATGGGGCTGTGCGGCCCAGCCAAAAGGCGTCCTAGCAACCATCTCAGAATTGCTACTGAGCTGCAGCGAGCGCTGCCTGGGGTGGTCACCTCATTCTGCCTCATTGGTGGCATGCCCTTGACCCTGAGATTAACCACCCTAAAATGAGCCCACCAACCCTCATTAAGTCAGCCACATTTATATGTGTAAAAGTTTCTAATCCCTGTCACCATGGAAGGACATTAGGCCCTGTGTGTGCTAGGTCTCCTGCACATAGTATCAGCAGATTATGTCTGTAAACAGTATTTGCATTTCCACAACATGAAAACCAGAATTGTAGCCACTTTCTATTCTGTCTCAGAGTGAGAACCTGTGGTTACAGAGCAGGGCCGGGGTGAAATCTGAGGTTACATGACACAGAAATGAATGCAGACTGGCAATGAAAGAGTCTTACAATGGTAACGTCACCTCACACCAAATCAGTGTTAATTTTGGCATCAAATTTCGATTTAGTTTTAGTCATAGTCTTTCCTTTTAGTCATATTTTAGTCATCTGCAATTGTTTTAGTCATATTTAGTCGACTAAAATCTAAAAAAAGTACATTTTAGGTGACTAAAATCATGAAAATGAATGATGAAAATGTTTTCGTCAACAAAAATGAACACTGCACAAAACTCGACTTCCTGAACACCGCCCTGCGTTCTCTACTCACTGCTGAGGTCATGAGAGAAATATGTGGTCTGCCATCGCTAAAACCAACCTAAACCAGAATGTCTGGTTCTTATGAGGTGGTAGAAGTGTTTGTACAGTCAAAGCGAGGCTCCATTCAGCTGCAGCTTTTACAGACACATTCGCTATGACCGCATTCCACACATAGGTGCTCATCGGCCACATTCTGCTCTCCCCCACCTCACATTATACACCTCGCCCATTGCATTCCCCACAGGAGCCGGAAGCCAGCAGGTCACTTAGTATATGTGGAATCCATAAAGATTATGCAGACCCCAAATCCTCCCTTGTAGTAAGCCTCCTCCTGCACTGCAAGGATGAAATGCTCCCTATGTCTAGGGGTAGAGAAACAGGCAGGATTACTTATCCCCTACTCCGGCCTCCTCCGACCTTGCCTGGGGGGGGGATGGGGTCAGTCACACCGCTGGACTGGGCGGCTGAACCTGGATTCAAACTGAACCTGGAGCCAAACTTAAGCTTATCTCTAGTTAGGGGCAGGGGTTACTTTAGGTCAATGAGGATAAACAAAAAGGATAACGGTACTTTCTCTGAAATTGCACATATCCACATTGTTTATGTATTTAAAACTTTAAAAAAATATATTGGATAGTAGGGCCAAAAGTTTTACTAGTTTATTTTGTGTAACTCAAAGTGTAACTATCAGTCACACCCATGCCCACAGAGAGCTTTACCCATACCGCTGTGCTTAGTGTGCCATGTGTGTAATGGTGGATTACAAATGCCTTGTTTCTATTGAGAGGATCGGTTCGGGTCGGTACAGTTTGGAAGGCCTAGAATGGTCCGGCCTATTCAGGTGAGCGTTTCCACTGCAAGTCGGACCGCCAGAGGCCATACGTGGGTTTAGAAGAAATGCCTAGCATGGCGTCACACGTCCGCCAATCAGTGGAATGTATCGTAGCTCTGCCCTAACCGAACCGTTCCATTTTCTATGGCCCCACATCTGAAGCAGGATCCTCAATGGTGGGGTTCAGTTCAGTTGTATGGGCTGCTTTCATAATGGAAACACTCAAAATAGCGCACCGTACCAAATTGAACCGATCCGCTCAGTGGAAACAAGGCAAAAAAGAGAGCATCACAAGCCGCTACCCAGGCCCCAGACTCCAGGGGGGCCCAGGGGTATGCTAAAAAATGTTCATACTCCCGTACATTTCATATAAATTAATTTGTGTTTAGACTTTTTATCATAGTTAGATCAACAATATCAGGCTTTGTATCTCACGCCATGTACCTGGAAGAAGTGTTTGATAATATACTTTATGCTACTATATTATATCAAAATGTCTATAACAAAGCATATAACATTTGTACAACTCCAAAGTTGGGCTGACTCTGGAGTGCAACTTTGACGCAACTTTGGATGGGTGCAACTTGGATACGACTTTGGCTTTGACCAGTGATAATGGACAACTGTTGCATTGTATAACATTCAGGTATGACTTTCATGAAAGTCGGACCAAAGTAGAGCATGAACTACTTTGAAGTGGCTGTAACTTTAATTTGTACATATATGAATGGGTATCATTGGAAAGCATGGTGAAATGACTTCTCATGTGACTCTGATGTCCAAAGTTGCATGACAAGTCGCACAAGTGTGAATGGAGCCTTAGGGGTTGATTTACTAGAGGCAAATAGACTGCACATTGCATAGTGCAGTTGCACTCTGCAAGTGCAATTGCTCCACAGCTTAGTAAATGAGCAGAAGCTCTGCTGACTTCCATCATCCAATCATGTGCAAGCAAAAATGCTTATTTTTTATTTTCTTTGCATATGATTGGGTATTCTTTGCAAAGTGAAGCTTTACCTTTTACTAAGCTCTGGAGCAACTGCAATCATTAATTAATATTTAATTTATATATTAATTTTTATTAATTTATTTTAATTTTTATTAATTTATTAACATTTATTAATATTTAATTTACTAATATTAATCAGTAATATAAAGTCTGGTACTACACACCATGAGAATATCGGACAAATGATCGTCCTTTTTTTTTTTTTTGCATGCTAGTCTCATATCAAAAATGAAGAGGTTACTCAACTTACAAAAATTCTCGTATGACAGAATACAAATTCAGAAGTGATGTAACTGAAGTAATGTGAAGTAATGTATTGGGGGGATATTTACTAAAACTGCATGGTGCAAAATCTGGTGCAGCTCTGCATAGAAACCAATCAGCTTCCAGGTTTTATTTCCAAAGCTTAATTGAACAAGCTGAAGTTAGAAACTGATTAGCTACCATTCACAATTGCACCAGATTTTGAGTGCACCGATTTTTTTTTTTTTGACGAATACTGTACTGATTAAACAAAAATCGTATGATCTGGTATCGTACGAGAAAAAAAATTGTGTTGGTCCCTTTGGATAATTTGGATGCACTGTCATGATTTTGAAAGCTTTGTACTACCGATCAGATTATTGTACGATCACTTGGAAAGCAGTATTTTTGGTCTGAATTTCTGATCATATGTACTAAGAGTACACCAATCAATACATGATTATCATCAGTCACCCTCCCCAGGGAGTTCAGTGTGATTGCAAACAATTCCAAGCAGGATTTTATCTCCTGTCCCTGAGACTATCAGTTTATAGGGTGAGGAGGAAGAGGTACAGTCTTCATCATGTAATGGGCGTGGATTAACACAGGCGGCTGAGCTCATCTGATGTAAATGCTGACGTCTTTTCCCTGCCAGGGAAGGTCAGGGGCAGCAAACAGCCTCCCATAGACATGAATGGCTGCGCGCTCCTGTACTTTGGGTATATGCTTGTGTTATCTTAAACAAGATGCAGAAAACGATGGAAAACTTGTCCTGGACGTGCTCAGCCACCTGTGTGCAAGAGCCCTACAAATGCTTCTAGTACAAAAAGAGTTGAGCAGACGTAGGGAGTTGTACAGAACACTTTGCAAACATGAACCAAAAATCACTCTCTCTCTCTCTCATTCTCTCTCTCTCTCTCTCTCTCTCTCTCTCTCTCTCTCTCTCATTCTCTTTCTCTCTCTCTCTCCCTCTCTCTCATTCTCTCTCTCTCTCACTCTCTCTCTCTCTCTCTCTCTCTCTCTCTCATTCTCTCTCTCTCTCATTCTCTCTCTCTCTCATTCTCTCTCTCTCTCTCTTTCTCGTTCTCTCTCTCTCTCGTTCTCTCTCTCGTTCTCTCTCTCATTCTCTCTCTCGTTCTCTCTCTCGTTCTCTCTCTTGTTCTCTCTCTCTCTCATTCTCTATCTCACATTCTCTCTCCCGTTCTCTTATCTCTCATTCTCTCTCTCTCTCTCTTGCTCTCTCTCTCATTCTCTCTCTCTCATTCTCTCTCTCGTTCTTTCTCTCTCATTCTCTCTCTCTCATTCTCTCTCTCTCTCTCTTGCTCTCTCTCTCTCATTCTCTCTCTCTCATTCTCTCTCTCGTTCTTTCTCTCTCATTCTCTCTCTCTCTCTCTCTCATTCTCTCTCTCTCTCATTCTCTCTCTCTCTCATTCTCTCTCTCTCTCTCTTTCTCGTTCTCTCTCTCTCTCGTTCTCTCTCTCGTTCTCTCTCTCATTCTCTCTCTCGTTCTCTCTCTCGTTCTCTCTCTTGTTCTCTCTCTCTCTCATTCTCTATCTCACATTCTCTCTCCCGTTCTCTTATCTCTCATTCTCTCTCTCTCTCTCTTGCTCTCTCTCTCATTCTCTCTCTCTCATTCTCTCTCTCTCGTTCTCTCTCTCTCTCTCTCTCTCTCTCATTCTCTCTCTCTCATTCTCTCTCTCATTCTCTCTCTCTCTCTCTCTCTCTCTCTCATTCTCTCGCTCTCTCGTTCTCTCGTTCTCTCTCTCTCTCTCGTTCTCTCTCTCTCTCTCTCTCTCTCTCTCTCTCATTCTCTCTCTCTCATTCTCTCTCTCATTCTCTCTCTCTCATTCTCTCTCTCTCTCTCTCTCATTCTCTCGCTCTCTCGTTCTCTCTCTCTCTCTCGTTCTCTCTCTCTCTCGTTCTCTCTCTCTCTCTCTCCTGTCCTTTTCCATCCTGCTCCTCTTCCTTCTCTCTTCGCTGTGTCCTTCTATCATCAGTCAATGGTAATACAGACACACCATATCTATACATAGAGTATTACAGACCACATATTTTTAGATAGGATATTATATACAGACTATTTATCTATCTATAGAGTATTATATATAGTCCATATATCAATCTCTAGAGTATTATATACAGTCTATATCTATCTATGTTGTATAGAGTATTATATACAGACCATATATCTATCTATAGAGTATTATATACAGACTATATATCTATGTATAGAGTATTATATACAGACTATATATTTATGTATAAAGTATTATACACAGACTATATCTATCTATACAGAGTATTATATACAGTCTATATATCTATCTATAGAGTATTACATGCAGTCTATATATCTATCTGTAGAGTATTATATACAGTCTATATATCTATATGTAGAGTATTATATACAGTCTATATATCTATGTATAGAGTATTATGCGATCCGTGAATATAGTGTACACCTGGAGCAGCACAGCACCCCTCCTCCCTGGAGTGCAGAGTCCGATGTATGATGGGGGGGGGGGGGGGGGTGATATGGAAGGGGGTGTAAAGCCCCCAGTACTATGGATGATGTGTACGGACTCTGGGAATACAATGGATGGGTAGATGTAGTGATCTCGCTATTATGGAATATGGAGGAAGAGGGGGGGGGGGGACTCCCCACAATCTACATCCACAGACTAATATCTCCCATACAATCCCCCAGTGTGAGCCCATACACCCCACCCGTTCAGGATATAGATCGGAGTCCGGTGTACTGACCATGGAGAGGAGGAAGAAGAGTGTTCCGGTGATCAGAGCCAGGGGGTCCGGTCCAGGGGTCACAGGTCGGCGTGGGGCCCCTCTTGGGGCCATATTGATCCAATCCAGAGGAGGAGGAGAGTACAGTGATGTCACAATGTATTTCCAGCCCGGGATCAGCGCGAAATAACAACTCAGTGTCAGGACATCGTTCACTTTTATAATACTTTAACTCCTCCCCTAGAGGGACGTCATGTCAGCTTGTGTCGTCCCTGTGTGCTTCTTTTCACCTGTCCCTCCCCCCCCCCCCCCCATCACTGTATACTTGGGCGTGCCAGATGTGTACTTCAAGAACTTGAAGGATTAGTTCATTTTTTTCCAGAAATGTTTTACCCCACTTGAAGGCCAAGCCTTTTCTGACACCTTTTGTTTACACATAAAAAACAATATTTTTTTGTTGTAGCAAAATATTTTGTGCTAGAAAACTACTTACAAACCCCCAACATATTATATATATAAATTAGCAGAGAGCCTAGAGAATAAAATGGCAGTCATTGCAATTTTTAATGCCACACGATATTTGCGCAGCGGTTTTTCTAATGCAATTTGTTGGGGAAAAAAATACACTTTAATTGAATCTTAATGCAAACACATACCCCCCCCCCCCCCCTTCCTATTTATGCAAAGTAAATAGTTACCCAACATGTGATACTTTCCAATTGAGCAGCCTCATGGAATGGTGACAAACTATGATACTTAAAAATCTCCATAGACAACACTTTCATTATTTTTACAGGTTACCAGTTTAGAGTTACAGAGGAGGTCTAGCACTAGAAGTATTGCTCTCACTATGACACTCACGGCGATACTTCACATGTGTGGTGCAAACACCATTTACATATGCGTTCACTTCTGCATGTGAGCATGGGGGGAAATGGGTGTGCTTTAAAAAAAATGTTTTTCAATTATTATTTATTTAATTTTTTTGAATTTACATTGTTCCTTTAGGTTTTGTTCACATCTTGGCTTTCCGAATCACGGGCAGGATTGCCCTGATTTTGCCCGCGATTCAAAATAGTGGCAAATCACGGGACACCCAATCGATCCCTGTCACTTCCAAAGGCACCCTGATCGCAGTGCGATTTTGCCACGATTCGTTGGTCGACAATCGCACTAAAATCGTGCAAACAGAATTGCGGAATGCCTTTTGCCCAAAAGAAGAACTTTTTTTGGGGGGATTCTGCGGCTAAATCGCGTCGTGATCGGGGATCCATTGGAACTGACGGGGATCGCACGGGTGTCCCCCAATTTGCCCCTATTTCAAATCGCGAGGTGTGTGAAGAGCCAGATCCTTTTTCCGGGCTCGCCAGTGAGAACGGTAAGCCCAAGAAACACCGGTGGGAGGGGGGCAACCCCTGCTTCTAAAAGCAATCCAGCATCTACTCAGCCTCTCAGATCACTTTTACCTGAAAAAGAAACACCAGCTGAAAAAAAAAAAAAACAGGGTTATGGCTGACAGCCATAACAGCCATAACCCAGGTAAACTACTAAATGTATGTTAGGGGGTTTGAAGTGCTTAAAATGTTTTTTTGCGAATCTGAAATATTACCCTGGTACATGGGTTGGGAAGAAAACATGTCTGTGAATCTTCACAATCCCACCTAATTCAGAAGATAAAAAGGTATAAACAATACCCTCAGAAAACCTGATTCAGAAGAAGGTAAAAATAAAAACCTCAGACAGCCAGATCCAGAAGAAGGTAGAAGCATGGGTTCACACTATAACGGGCTGTGGATCGCACAGGAGCGCTGTGCGTCCCTGTTCCCCGTTTCAGGGACAAATCAGGGACGATTCTATGCCTAAATTCGGCCCTGAAACAGAGCCAAAGACGCACAGCGTTTTTGTGCAGTGCGCTCCGCAGCCGCCCCAGAGATACATGAACCGGCTCCATAGGGAGCCGGTCACATTCTCCTACTATGCAAATTAGATGTGGGGAAACGCACATCTAATTCGCATAGCTGTGAACCCGGGCGAAATGAAAACCTCAGTCAACTGGATAAACTGGAAGGAAAAAATAAAAACTTCAGACAACTGGATCTAAAAGAGGAAGAAATAAAAAAACTAAGACAACCTGATCCAGAGAAGGGTAAAAGGAAACCCTCAGAAAACCAGATCCAGAAAAAGGAACAAATAAAATCTTCAGAAAACTGGATCCAGAAGAAGGAAGAAATAAAAACCTCAAACAACCTGATCCAGAAGAAGGAAGAAATTAAATCCTCAGACAACCCGACCCAGAGGAAGGTAGAAATGAAACCCTCATAAAACTAGATCCTGAAGAAGAAACAAATAAAACCCTCAGACAACCTGATCCACAAGAAGGTAGAAAAAAACCCCCTCATGCCCCGTACACATGATTGGAAATTCAGCCAGCAAAAACCGATGTGAGCTTTTGGTCGGAAAATGCGACAGTGTGTATGCTTCATTGGACTGGCCGAAATTGGCATTTCGGCCAGCAAAAGATTGAGAGTAGGTTCTCTATTTTTCGGTCGGAAAAAGTTCCTATCCGAAAATGCGTTCTTCTATATGCAATTCCGACGCGCAAAAAATCACGCATGCTCAGATTCAAGTACGGGATGGAAGCGCTCGGTCTGGTAAAACTACCGTTTGGAATGGAGATAGCACATTCGTCATGCTGAAATTTTTTGAATAGTTTAATGCAGCGCATTCTCTTCTTCTTTATAATGCTAGAAGAATGAAATTGTTTTGCTGCTCATATTCACACAGAGTTCTCACAAACTGATTTCTTTATTATTTCTCGTGATCTCATGAATAATATTTTTTGTTTTTAAAGCCAGATCTCCATAATATTGTTTTGAATTATTTTTTATTGTCATTTTTTAAATTTATTTTTTAATCAAGAACTCCTTTTTTTGGGTTCTTTTTAAATTATTTTCTAGTGATCTCCATAATTTTTTTTTGTGTGTGTCAAGTTTACACAACAACATTGTTATCTTGTATTTTTAAACCTCAAGAAAGTTGGTTCGTGTCCCTTGTTAATTTGACATTGTATTTTTTTTTTTATAATTGACAATTTTTATTATTTTTCCACAGAAAAGAAAAAATTAACAATTACAGCATTATAGTATTGGGTACAGGAATAGAAAGAGGTCATAGTGTCACATTTCAATTTGGCACACAGTCATCCAAACATTGGACGGTTAAGCCTGGCAATATAAACAGTTAGTGATGAAACGGAGTAGGTTAACTAGACTGTTAAGCGTTTCATACAGTGTATCCATTAGTACCCTTTACATATGTATATAGCTTCACAAAAAGGAAAAAAAAATAAAAGAATAAAAAAGAAAGAAGAAAAAGAGTAGATAGAGGAGGAAAAGAGAGGGGGGGGAAGGTCGCCACCCATCGCCAAACCCGGGACAAGTCTGTGGGGGACGGGTTATAAATACATGAATGACCCATATCATTAGGTCACAGGAGTCTCAAACAGAACCCAGGGTTCCCAAATACGGTTATGTTTCTCAAGAGTATCATTTAATGAGGCCGTAAGATATTCCATTCTCTTAACATCCCTAATCCTGGAGTGCAGCTCAGTCAGTGAAGGAGTCTCTCTTTTTTTCCATTTTAGGGCCACCAGACAGCGTGCTGCAGTAAGCACATGCGCTAAAAGTTTTTTGGATGTTTTTGAGAAGGTGGCAGGTGGAAGGCCCAAAAGAAAGATCTTCGGATCGAGAAGCACTCCAGTATCAAAGATAGACTGGAGCAGGGATTGTACCATACTCCAGTAGGGGCTGATTAGAGGGCAGGTCCAATAGACATGAAATAGTGTTCCCCTATCCTTATAGCATCTCCAGCAGCGAGAATCAGCTGTGGGATATATGGAGTGGAGCAGGTCAGGGGTCTGATACCAATGGAATAGTATTTTGTATTGATTTTCTTTATAAAGTGTGCATATGGAGCTTTTAGTAGCCTGGCTCCATATAAATTGCCAGGTCTTAAGGGATAGGTCTGAGCCCAAAGCCTGCTCCCACTTAGCCATATATGGGTGTCGTGGCCCATCTGGTGAGAAATCAGTGACCAGTATTTGGTAGGAGCGGGAAATCATGCCTTTAGGGGACGAGCCCTCTAAACATAGTTTTTCGAAGTCTGTCAGGGGGGAGAATCTTAAATTCGACCTCAGTGATTGTGCATAATGGCGTATTTGTAGGTAACTGAAAAAAGCCTGCTTGGGAATATCAAAAATCTTTTGTAGTTCTTGGAAGGATCGTAGCATTCTAGTTTTAGGGTCAATTAATTGTCCATACCGAAATATAGCCTTATCCATCCAGAAATGGGACATCTGTGAGGTTAAGCTGTCGGGGATATTGGGTGTGAATAGGAATGAGGTGACTGGGGACGACATGGTGGTGAGCGGATATTTCAGTTTGGCCCGTCGCCATAATGTACGTAGGAGAGCCATTGGGCCTAGCAATTGTACGCTGCCTGGAGGTATATCAGAGCTCCAAAGCATGGAATTTGGGTGTATGGGGGCTAGCCATAACTTTTCTATCTGTGTCCACCTATTGTAAGCATGTAGGGTACACCAGGAGGCTATAGGGCTTAGTTGGGCTGCTAGATAGTACTTAGCTATATTGGGGAACGCCAGTCCTCCTTGGTTACGTGGGGCATATAGAACCGATCTAGCAACACGGTGTCTTTTATAATTCCAGAAGAAGTTTATTAGGTCACCCTGAAGTTTTTTTAGGTGTGAACTCGGAATGGGAATAGGGAGCGTCTCAAACAAATATAGAAGTCTAGGTAGTATCGTCATCTTCAAGGTTGCAAGTCTACCAAAAAGGGACAGTTTCAAGGATCTCCATTTATTTAAGGAGGTTCTGATAGAAGCGAATATTTGGGGGAAGTTGGCCTTGTATAGAGTGTCATATGTGGGTGTAATATGCACCCCCAGGTATTTTAAGGAAGAGGTCCGCCAAGAGTATGGAAAAGTTTGTGAGAGCGTTGAGAATGTATGGGGTGATAAATTAAGAGGGAGAACCTCTGTCTTGGAACTGTTAATTTTATAACCCGAGAGGGTGCTATATCTCTCCAGCTCTACTTGTAAGTTCGGAAGAGATATGTGAGGTTGGGTGAGAGTGAGGAGGACATCATCTGCAAATAAGGAGATTTTGAAGTCTCTAGTACGGACTGGTATACCATGTACACTTGGGTTGTTTCTGATATGGGCTGCCAGTGGTTCAATGCATAGGGCTTATAAAAGAGGGGAGAGTGGGCAGCCTTGGCGGGTCCCATTAGAAATCGAAAAAGTAGGGGAAGTTGCAAAGTTAGTGCGAACCTGGGCTGTTGGAGCCGAATATAGGTGGGTGATAGCTCGAAGGAACGGGCCCTCAATACCAGCCCGGTTGAGGGTCGCGAACAGGAAAGGCCAGCCCAGCCTATCAAAGGCTTTTTCGGCATCCAAACTGAGCAATATTGCCTCTAATTTGTTCCTGTTCGCAACCTCAACCAGGTCAATGACCCTCCGGGTGTTATCCCCAGCCTGTCGACAAGGGATAAAGCCCACCTGGTCTCTATGGACCAGAGACGGCATGAAGTTGTTTAATCTATTGGCCAGTATTTTCGTAAAGATTTTTAAGTCTGTATTTAGAAGTGCTATCGGCCTGTAATTGGACGGGAGGGTGTGGTCTTTCCCTAGCTTTGGGATTAGTGTCAGGTAGGAGTTTTTCATATCTCTGGGGATGGGTGTGTTAGAAAGAAATGAATTAAAGAGATTTGTCATATGGGGGAGTAAGTGTGGTAGAAACGTCTTATAATAGAGGTATGGTAGTCCATCAGGCCCAGGGGCCTTATTATTTGGTAGCAGTTTAATTGTTTCTGTTATCTCCTCCTCTGCGATGGAGGCGTTAAGAGTCTCCAGGGCAGAGGGGGTGAGCTTGGGAGTGTCCGCTTCCGCTAAATAGGTGTAGATGGCCTGGGTTAGGTCAGGAGGAGGTGGGTTGTGCGGAACATTCGGGTCATTATACAATGCAGAATAAAAATCGTGAAAAAGTTGTGCTATTTTGTCAGGGTGGGAGTGGAGGACGCCATTTGCCTCCCTGAGTTGTGTAGTGGTGGTGGTTGCCGCCTGGTCACGAAGCTGCTTCGCCAAGAGTGTATGTGGTTTGTTGGCTTTGTCGTAGTAAGTCTGTCTAAGCCTGACTAGCGCCTTTTCTATCTTCCCTATTTCGATATCTCTCAGTCCAGCCCTTACACTAGTGAGTTCTCTAAGGATTGTCAGGGATGGGGACTTGAGCAAGCGCATTTCTAGATGCTTAAGTTTGTCTAGAAGGGCGCTGCGTGTGGCATTAGCGTTTCTTTTTAAGGCCGTGGAGAGTGAGATACATTGGCCTCGTAAGACCGCCTTATGGGCCTCCCACAGAGATGGGGCGGAGATCTCAGAGGAGCAATTTTCCACAAAGTATTGCTTCAGAGTTTGTTCTAGTTCTATTCTGGATGGGTCATGTTTAAGTAGGAAGTCGTTTAGGCGCCAGTGGCATTTGCGAAGGGAGTTCGGGGAGAGTGTCAGAGATAATGTAATCGGTGCATGGTCCGACCAAGAGATGGCCTGAATGGCTGATTTCGTGCATGTTCGCAGAGTCGGGGCATTAAGAAAAAAATAATCTAGTCGTGAGTGGGACATATGGGGATGGGAATAAAAAGTGAATTGTTTAGCTGATGGATATGTGGTGCGCCAGGTGTCAAACAGGGCATATTTCCTAGTAAGTTGGCGAAACTGGGTGGCTGTTCTATTGGTGTTTGCCTGAGATTTCCCCCGACCCATTGAATGTTTATCAAGACCCGGAGAATGGACAAGATTAAAATCTCCTCCGATCACCAGGTATTGATGGGGGGCCTCAAACAAGCGGTCAAAGACCTTAGACAAAAAAGGGATTTGATTCGTGTTTGGGGCATAGATATTGCATAGAGTGATATTCACTCCTCTCCAAAGGCCTCGGAGGATGAGGTAATGTCCCAAAGGGTCAGAGTATAGAGATTACAACTGAAAGGGGGAGCCTTGCTTAAAAAGGATTGCCACCCCTGCCCGTTTATGTGGGCCAGAGGTCTGATATATATGAGGGTATTGCCGTCGTGCGAATGTCATGGTGCCTGTTTTATCAAGGTGGGTCTCTTGAATGAAAATAATGTCCGCTTTAGACCGTTTGAACTCTTGTAGCGCTAGGCTTCTCTTTACATTTGAGTTAAGGCCCTTTACATTTAGTGAAAATATATCAATCATGGTGGGTGTTTAGTGGAAAGGTACAGTAGCTTACCTAGTAGGTGCAGCAGAGCCTTGGAGTATAGGAGGTCCCTATAGTGGGTCTCCATGGTGGTTGCGGTATGAAGGCCTATGACCCCCTGAACATGAACCTGGTCTCGGAGACGGGCGACGGCCAGAGAATTGAGAAGGGAGAGAGAAATGGGAATAGCAGTGGGAGAGAAACATAAGAAAAGTTACAAAAAACAGAAAAAAAACACAAAGGTTAGTGCAACGTTAAGGTTATTTAACCATTCACAAGATAACCCACCTACACAGAGTGATGGGATGGGAGACTCTGAAGGGCCCCCTCCGACGCCGGGGCCAAAAATACCAGTGTCAGAGAAAATAAAAAAAGGAGCCATTCGGAGAGTCCCGGGGGGGAGGAAAGGATGGACCCAAGGGGGGGAGGATAACCCCCTTCCGGGCCTGCCTGCATCTAAAAAAAAGATTTTTTGAAAACTTAATTAACAGAAAAAACAGGGAACCTGCATGCATAAAGATGGCAACCGACATGTCTATACTTATGTCACTGATCAGAAATAAAAGAATAAACCCATGAGGCTTTTGATTCGTGAAATTTGGAGCAAAAGTAAGATAACTTCTGTGGGTTCAAAAATGATGATATAGAGGTATACGTATATGAAATCCCCTCTTCGTAATAGTATTCTCCTATAGTTTAACCTCCAACAAGGGGGGAGGCAAAACAGAGAGGGGGTGCCATGTCCCTCCCCTGAAACAGACAAACAGTAAGAAAGAAGGGAGAGAGTGAGAGTGGGGAGCAGGTGCAGATAGATGTAGGAGAAGGGAGAAGGAGAAAGGGAGGGGGGGGGGAGAGGAAAAAAGATGGGGGAGAAAGGGGAGAGAAGGGAGAGGGTAGAGAAGAAGAGGGTGTGGGAGAGAGAGGAGGAGCATGGGGGGGGGAGATGGCACAACCCGACTAGTTATGTAAGTCCTATCTAAACCTTATGATCACAATCAAACATGAATTGCTAACTCAAGAGAGAATCCGTTTGTTGAGTAAGTCCATACTATAAATGGGTAGGATGAACAGGATACGTCTCCGGGTTCTCAGGTAGAAAAATAGAAAGGGACAAACCATACGAAACTGAGGTGATACAACTGGGTAAGAAGAGAGTTCAGATGAGCAGCAGTTCATCGCTGACGAGGTGGAGGAGACGGACCCGCAGATCGTGGTCTTGTGCGTTTCCGGCCTGTGACTTGGATCCAAGGGTCTGGGCGAGGTGAGGGAAGTGGCAATGGTTCCCATCCAGGGGTAGGTGGTACCGTTATATCCAGTTCTCTGCAGAAAAATTGAAGATCCTCCGGGTAACGAAGGGTTGTGGACTTTCCGTCTTTTTTTGCCGTGAGGCTGAAGGGAAAACCCCAATGATAGCGAAAGTCACGTTCTCTTAGCAGGGTGAGGAGTGGTTGCAAAGATCTTCTCTGTTGGAGGGTGATCCATGAGAGGTCTGGAAAAAGTTGCAGGGAAGCCCTGTCAAAATCAATAGCATGCATGTTTCGTGCCTTTCTCATAATGTCCTCCTTGAGGGTATAGTTGTGGACTCTACAGATCACGTCTCGTGGACGAGATCCTGGCCCACGGGGACGCAGAGCTCGGTGTGCACGGTCCAGTTTAACCCGCTGATGTTCTGGGCGACCTAGAATGCTATTGAAAATGGCTTGCAGAGTCACATTCAGGTCTTCTTCTTGTGTCGCCTCCGGTAGACCCCTGACCCTAATATTATTACGTCTGCCTCTGTTGTGGAGGTCCTCATGGGTGGTAGCTTGTGAAGTTAAGCGGTCGTGTATTTGTGAGAGTTCAATTTTTGTGTCATTTGTTTCTTCTTCTAAGGATGCGACTTTAGTGGACAGTTGATGAAGATCAGTGCGAAGCATATTAATCTCTGTTCTACATGTGTCACGCACTTCTTGAATTAGCATTCGGAAGTCCTGTTTTGTGGGCATGCAGCGGACGTAGTCTCGCCAAGATGTACATGCTTCAGGGTCAGGGTCAAAGTCTGGTGCAGTGTGGGCATGAGAGCCCTGCACTACCGCAGAGTAGGAAGCTGGCGTGGGGGGTCCCCTCTGAGGTGGTAGTGATGGGGTAGTAATGCTGGAGTGCTTGGTTAGCAATGGGCCTTGCGGAGTCCCCGTGTGTGGATAAGCCCCCTGTGATCCTGGTGGCTTTAGGGCCTGGGATGGTGCCGGAGCCTGGACTGTGTCCCTCTGGAGAGGGGAGAGAGAAGGGGCTCTGTCCCTGTGCGGCTGGGAGCGTTGTGGCAGGGAGCGGGGGTCCCATTCTGGAGCATACGAGTCCCAAGAGGGGGATGGTTGGCCGGATGACATAGAGGGCGCAGGCCCTATGAGGCATGGGGGGAAAGTCTGCGATAGACTGCCCAGCATGTGGCCTCCGGAGGAGGGGGCGACCGAAAGTTCAGCAGGGGGGGTCGGAGGGTGGGTAGAGGGTAGGTCACCCTCGGATCCGTACCTGTTGCTTCTGCGGTCCGCAGAAGCTTGCAGAGAGGAGGATGGTGAGATTGCTGTATGTGGCGCCGGCGCCATCTTGGCCTCGTGGTGTCCGGCCGTAGCTCCTTGCCCGAAATACTCAGTAATGAGTGGTGGGGGGACCGAGGAAGAACGGGTAGTATGTCCTCTGGGGTCCGTTTCCTTATTTTTGCGCGGTTTGCCCATGTTTAGTGGCGGCAAGGTGCAGGTCCCAGGTCTATGCAGGCAGGCCGTGGCGGGAGCCTCAGTGAAACACGTCCGCTCGGGAAGCCATCCAAGCCACGCCCCCGACATTGTATTTTTGAAATGTACCTGCCTACTCACTACAAACAAACTGTCCTGTTTGAAGAAAAACACATAGGCAAGTATTTTCATATAAAAAAATCTCCATTTATTCTGGCTCATAATAACAAAATAAAGAGGAAGGCAACGCTGGAGAAACTGCTGGAATTTGCAAAGCCTTTGGCCCTCAGGGCACACATCAACTATTTTGAAATAAAAATTGGTAGCTTGAGAAGTCCATATAATAGGGAGCACAATCTGGTCCAGGACTCCCAGAGATCACGAACAGCAGCAGAGATGTCCCCAGGCTGTGGTACTACAACAGACTGCATCTTCTGTCAGACCAGACTGAGCCCAGGCCATCACTTTCATGTCTTCCTTGCAGCCTTCCCTCCACGCATCCCTGCGGCCCAGTGCTGCCTCCTCCACATTACTCTCCTTCCTGGCCCTTTTTGTTGGAAGGCGGAGGGGAAGTACCTGGGATTGGGTGAGGCTCCTTCTAGGCCTGGCCACCTCCTGGCTGACACTTACCCCCGCCTCCTCCTGTGTGCCACATTCCAGAGCCTCGTCCTGGCTGAGATCTTCCTGTGTATGAAAAAGGGACAAAGTTTTAGTTTTTGGTTCATCAATCACACACAATTTTCAGCTCATGACTGTTGCAAATTGAATGTTAATAAATAGAAAAGACTATCATTCTGAGCGCAGCATTTTTTCATTCTTGTCCCAATCATTTTTGGCCCCTACTGTCTATTGATATGTCAAACACTTTTTGGTAAATCATTCATTTGTTAGCAATAATAACATCTAGTAAACAACAATAATTTTCGGACAATAAATATGTTAAAAAATACTATACCTGGCTCCAGCTGGGCTCCTCTACTTCTTCCAGGATGGAAGGCCCAGGTTGGTCTATGGAAGCCTCAGCTGGGGTTGAGGGAAGGGTGGATGGAAGGGTTGAGGGAAGGGTGGAAGGAAGGCTGGATGGAAGTGTGGAAAGCGATTCCCTGGTTTCCATCTGGTCTTCCAGAAACCGCATCCTGGTGTAGTACCACAGACTGGGTACATACACATCCTCTACTGCTGCTCCTGACCTCATGGAAGCCTGGATCTTATTAGGCTCCTTCCTATATGTGCTTCTCAAGCTACCAATTTTCTTCTCCACAAACTCGATGTCTGCCTCAGGGACCTGCGCATTCACAAATTGCAGCAGTTTCCCCAGCGATGCCTTCCTTGCTGGTTTGTTGCGATATAAGGAGTTTTTAAACTCCCACAAATTACGCATATCCCTGTATTTTTCAATGAACTGGCCCATGAATTCAGGGTCTTTGAATTGTTTCATCTTTGCTGAAAGACCAAACACAGGACAAAAACACTAAATATCAGGCTAAACTCTCTTAATCTTATCCCAATATAGGCCTCAATCTAGAATCAGTATAGGCCACTGATGTCCCAAGTTAAAATGTTACCTTCGCTATAACGTTCGTCGCTTCCGGTCCTCCTTCATGGCACACAGAACGTACGTGGGACACACGCGTGTTAACTTTATATACACTGCGCATGCGTGAAACTCCGCCGCGTCGCCCGCCCCGACGTTCTTTCTAGAATATTCCCCGCCCCTTCTCTTTCGACGCAGTGGAAGATGACATGGCAGAGACACAGCAGGTGCGTGATAATAGCAGAACGAGGTGGAAAGCCCGGAGCAAGAACCGTCCCGATCCCGCAGGAGAAGATATAAGGCCTCAAATATGTCCTTTGTGGAGATGGTGGAGATGGTGGACATCTTGGAGAGGGCCGACTATGATGGGAAGTATTGACCTTACCCAAACACAAATGTGAGAAAGGCCAAGATCATGACTAAAGTTGTGAAGAGTCTGCACAGGAATTTTGGGGTACGACGAACCAAGGAGCAATTGGGGAAACGCTGGTCAGACCTGAAATTGAGGAAGCAGGATCAGTACAGAAGGATCAAGAGAGTGCTTCTAAAAAGTAAGTAGTTGTAAGGTGCCCTATTATTATTATTATTACTTGCATGCTGCTCCATGTGCTTGTCTTTACTGTTGTACAGTTTAAAATGGCGACTTTCATGTTCATGGGCACAGTAATCGGTCGTAGGAAACATTGTTCGTTTGTCAACTAAATACAATGTTTTTGGCAGATACAGAGTTAATTACATTTGGTCATGCTAATTTGTATTAAAAGAAGTTTAGGACATTGTTGTCTAGATATGTTTGTAACTAGAATGAATTGCAAACTTGATTCAGTATAATGTAAGGAGAGGACACTCAGCAGCTGTTTACTCATCTGGTGTCATGGTTATGCAATAGAGTTTCTCTGTCAGCTTACCTGTCTCCATGTGTTCATCTCTAAAGACCAGCTGCCTCTCACCTGACTGGTTTTATAACCTCTCCTCTAAGCATGGCCCCACCCCAGGCCCTATCAGGGAACCCTATATTAACCTGTGCACTGCAAGCCAGCAGTGATCAACCATTATGGGTTAGCTTTCGTGTGTACTTGCTGTGTTTCCTACGTCTGATTCCAGTTACCGACTTTGGCCTGTTCTTAACTATTCCTGTCTGCTCATGACCCTGACCTTTGGCGTGTCCCCGACCATCCCTGTTTGCCTGTGACCCTGAACCTTGGAGTGAACTCTGTTGTCCTTGTCTGCTTGTGGCCCCGACCTTGGCTTGTCCCTTACTTTCCTTGTTGTTCCAGCCTGCTGTCGCCTTCCTCTTCTCCTGTAGTCTACCGTGAGCTGTGAGACCCTGGGGGCCGCGACCTGGAGCCAGACTGCAGCACAGTTCATTCTTACCACTAAAGGCTGTGGTGAACACCTGCTGGCTCTTAGACTCCCTGGAGAATCTATGCTCTACCTCTCAGTGGGATCTGTGTCAGTGATCCAGTAGACCTGCTTCCTGAACCTCCCAGGGTTCAATCCGCAGCAGTCAGTCCTAGGGTCCACTACCTAGCAGTGCACTTCTGAATCCTACAGAGTGCATCTGTCACCTAGCCTCAAGGTGACCTGACAGTTTGATCAGCCATGGACCCGGGGGATGTGCCGCTACCCGTTGCAGGGCTTAGTTCTCAGACTTGAGACCCAGGAATTGCATCAGACCCAAGTGATGCGATTCCTTCAGGATTTGGCATCCCATTTTGAACAGGTTCAGGCCTCATTAGGACCCCCGGTTCAACAACCTCAACCGCTATCTGCTGCTGCACCTATCACACCAGTCGCAACTACACATTCATTACAATTGCCAGCTCCGGCCTGTTTCTCTGGGGACTCCAGGGCTTGCAGGGGGTTCCTTAACCAGTGCACGATTCATTTTGAACTTCAGCCCTAAAACTTTGTGTCCCATCGGGCGAAAGTAGCCTATATTATATCCCTTCTGTCCGGCGAGGTGCTAGCTTGGGCTGCCCCTCTGTGGGAACTGAATGATCCAGTGGTTTCTAGCCTGTCTGATTTCTTGAAACTTTTTTGGAATATCTTCGAGGAACCAGGTCGTGTCTCCTCAGCGGCTAGCGCTCTTTTACGTCTCCGTCAAGAGTCCGCTTCTGTGGGACAGTATGCTCTTCAGTTCCGTATCCTGACAGCTGAATTGAGCTGGAATAATGAGGCCCTAGTTGCAACCTTTTTACATGGCCTCTCTGATAGAGTGAAGGATGAATTAGCAGGAAGATCCCTTCCTGCTGATCTGGACGGTGTCATCACCTTGTGTAACCAGATCGATATTGGCTTTCAGGAGAGGGCCCTGGAAAAAAGACGCCAGCACTCCCCATTCCTCCCCGTTGTCACCACAACAGGTGAGTGTCTGACACCACAGATTCAGGTAATAGATGTATGCCTGCATATTTGTAATACATGGTGTGTATTGTTGTGGAAGAACAATCTCCTCATTTCACCAGTGACAGTGCACAAAGGCTAATCCAGGACATAATGCTTTGTAGTCGGGATTTAGACATCATAAAGCAAAAGACAAATGAGATTGAACAAAAACTGAAGAACATGATTGATGTACTAGGAAGAATCTAAAGAAACTACCAAATGACACCAGTTTATATATTTGGGGACCAAGTTTTCAAATTTCTTGACGCATTTTAAAAGCCAAATTTGGAAGATGCACACAGTGTGTCAACATGTGCTATCTGCCATCATGGGGGATCAATGTACTCATTTTGTGGGTGCAACCTCTTCCTCGCAACTCTGGTAGGTGGGAGGAAGGAGTTGCACGCCCAAAACACGTCCATTGATCCCCCATGATGGGAGATAGCACATGTTGACATTAGGTATGGGATCAGAAAAGAAATCCCCAGTTTTAATCACAATTTGTGTGCATCTTCTAAATTTGGCTTTTACAGGGGTGACATCACCTTATCTTTTTCAATGTTGAACTTTGTAAGTTCCTGAGTTGTGTATGTTATGTTTGCAAACATGCCTGTTTATGTACTTTATGTATAAAAATTTCAAGGTAAAACTATAAAAAACAAGATGTGTTTTTATAACACAAAATGTTATATAACGCACATGTGCCCGGAGTAAAAAGTTTTATACTCAACAATGTGTGGCTTCTTCTTTCAATGCTCAATACCACTTTTTGTATTAAGTTGGTGTTTACAGTGACAATGGGTGTTATTTAATAATGGAAAAACCACTTAGCACTACAAGTGCACTAGGAGAACCTAGGAGACAGCTTAAGGCCCCTTTCACACTTATACAACTTCAAAGTGGCGCGATTTTACGGCGATTTCGGGGCCGCTATTTTGCCGCGATTTTGCCACGATTTTGATGCGATTTTGCCACGATTTGGGAGTAGTACTACTTTGTACGACTTTGCCACAACTTTGGCATTAACCATTCTCAGCTTGTGCTTACAAAGTAGTGCTGAATTATTCAGGTACGATTTGCATGCTACTTAAGGGTTTAACATTGAGGTCTATAGAGTACAAATCGTATGGAAGTTGGACCAAAGTAGTGCTGAAATCGTGTCTATATTATTCAGGTACGATTTGCATGCTACTTGAGGGTTTAGCATTGAGGTCTATGGAGTAGAAATCGTATGGAAGTTGGACCAAAGTAGTGCAGGGACTACTCTGAAGTCGCACGACTTAAAGTCGTGCCAATATGAATGGTAGTCATTGAAAATCATGGCGAATGACTTGTCATACGATTTTGCAGTACAAAATCGTGGGACAAGTCGTATAAGTGTGAAAGGGGCCTAAAACAAACACAAGCAGTAAATCAAAATCAAGATTTTATCAGATCATTTTTTTTTATTTTGAAAATATTTAAACATTTTCAGGCATAGCAATGGCCCCCCTACCTGTAAAATATTACAACATATTTTTTCCGCACTTCACAGGCGCTTTAGGGGGGCAAGCCAGGACGGCCAGCTTCCAGGGCCATCAGTGCATTTTTTTAAAGTCCAGCCTCAGGTCCAAATGAGGCTACATAACTTGGTGCATTTCTTTTTAAAAAGTTGTGCAGTATGCAGCAGGATAATACAATGTGGTTCAGTTTGTACTCCGCCATATGTCAAGTTCACCAATGTCGAGAACTTGAGGTCCTGCAGACTTCTCCCAGTTGCCAAGTACCGCAATGTAGCAACTAACCTCTGCTCGGGAGTGATGGCTTGCCGCATGCAGGTATCCTGCCTGCTAATATAAGGGGACAGCAAAGCCAACAGATGGTGAAAAACGGGGTCCGTCATCCGGAGATAATTCCTGCAATCATCAGGATTATTCTCCTGGATCTCCTGCAACAAAGGCATGTGAGAGACTTGGTCACCCTGGAGCAACCAATTCTTCGTCCATGAACTCCTCCCTACCCTGTTCATGGACTGGGCTTGGGTCAAAGTAAGAACCCCAACACCAAGCCCCCGCACAGCACGAACGCTACAACGAGCACGTACCTGCAACATGGCTTCAAAACGGTCGGCTGGTCAGAATTAACTAACAGAACACACTGAAGAACAGCAAGGCCTGTGAAGAGCGAGATGAAAATCAGAAACGCACGGAAAGACAGATACGAACTGACTACACGCACTGAAAAACAAATACAAACCCACAAGCACAAACTGAACAGCAGTAAAATAATCTACAAAGCATGAGTCTGAAAAGAGCGAATCGTCTCTAACCAAACTTCTACTAACACAAGATTAGCAGAAGGAGCCCAAAGGGTGGCGCACTTGGTATTGAACTTCCCTTTTATGGTCCTGTCGTATGTGTTGTATGTCACCGCGTTCTTGGCGGTCGGAATTTGGTGTTACTGTGTGTATGCAAGACACTTTTTCCGACCAAAATCCCGATCGTGTGTACGTGGCATCAGGCAACTGGATCCAGAAGAAGGAATAAATATAAATCTCAAAATACAAATGTTTTGATCCTGCATCAATGGTTAATTGATGTCTCTGTGAATCAAGCTACAATAAACTGTATATACAAAAAACAAATATAAACTGTATCCTGGAAAAGTCTTTTGGTTTGCAGCTTCTGTGGTGGAAGCAGGTGCCTCTATGGACATGCAACTCTAAGCAGATTATACAGTATATCACAAAAGTGAGTACACCCCTCACATTTTTGTAAATATTTTATAATATCTTTTCATGTGACAACACTGAAGAAATTACACTTTGCTACAATGTAAAGTAGTGAGTGTACAGCTTGTATAACTGTCAATTTGCTGTCCCCTCAAAATAACTCAACACACAGCCATTAATGTCTAAACCGCTGGCAACAAAAGTGAGAACACCCCTAAGTGAAATGTCCAAATTGGGCCCAATTAGCCATTTTCCCTCCTTGGTGTCATGTGACTCGTTAGTGTTACAAGGTCTGAGGTATGAATGGGGAGCAGGTGTGTTAAATTTGGTGTTATCGCTCTCACTCTCTCATACTGGTCACTGGAAGTTCGACATGGCACCTTATGGCAAAGAACTCTCTGAGGATCTGAAAAAAAAGGGATTTTTGCTCCACATAAAGATGGCCTAGGCTATAAGAAGATTACCAAGACCCTGAAACTGAGCTGCAGCATGATGGGCAGTCCATACAGCAGTTTAACAGGACAGGTTCCACTCAGAACAGACCTCGCCATGGTCGACCAAAGAAGTTGAGTGCACATGCTCAGCATCATATCCAGAGGTTGTCTTTGGGTAATAGACGTATGAGTGCTGCCAGCATTTCTGCAGAGGTTGAAGGGGTGGGGGGTCAGACTGTCAGTGCTCAGACCATACGCCGCACACTGCATCAAATTGGTCTGCATGGCTGTCGTCCCAGTAGGAATCCTCTTCTAAAGATGATGCACAAGAAAGCCTGCAGTTTGCTGAAGACAAGCAGACTAAGGATATGGATTACTGGAACCATGTCCTGTGGTCTGATCTGATGAGACTAAGATAAACTTATTTGGTTCAGATGGTGTCAAGCGTGTGTGGTGGCAAGCAGGTGAGGAGTACAAAGACAAGTGTGTCTTGCCTACAGTGAAGCATGGTGGTGGGAGTGTCATGGTCTGGGGCTGCATAAGTGCTGCCAGCACTGGGGAGCTACAGTTCATTAAGGGGAACCATGAATGTCAACATGTACTGTGACATACTGAAGCAGAGCATGATCCCCTCCCTTCGGAGACTGGGCCGCAGGGCAATATTCCAACATGATAACGACCCCAAACACACCTCCAATATGACCACTGCCTTGCTAAAGAAGCTGAGGGTAAAGGTGATGGACTTGCCAAGCATGTCTCCAGACCTAAACCCTATTGAGCATCTGTGGGGCATTCTCAAACGGAAGGTGGAGATGCGCAAGGTCGTTAACATCCACCAGCTCCGTGATGTCATTATGGAGGAGTTGAATAGGACTCCAGTGGCAACCTGTGAAGCTCTGGTGAACTTCATGCCCAAAACGGTTAAGGCAGTGCTGGAAAATAATGGTGGCCACACAAAATATTAACACTTTGGGCCCAATTTGGACATTTTCACTTAGGGGTGTACTCACTTTTGTTGCCAGCGGTTTAGACATTAATGGCTGTGTGTTGAGTTATTTTGAGGGGACAGCAAATTTACACTGTTATACAAGCTGTACACTCACTACTTTACATTGTAGCAAAGTGTCATTTCTTCAGTGTTGTCACATGAAAAGATATCATAAAATATTTACAAAAATGTTAGGGGTGTACTCACTTTTGTGAGATACTGTATATACCAATACACCATACTGCTGCTATAAATAAATAATATATATATATCCACTGAAAAATATATATATCAAATAAAGTGCTTTCACAATGATTAATGTGAATCAGGAATTTTTCATAGCCAGACAATAGGTGATAAATCAGTGCTCTAACATTAATAAGCAGTTTACAGTATATAAACTGTGTCCATTTACTGGTGCCAATGTATTCAAAAGAGCTTGTGTTCCTAAAATAAAAGGCATGCAGGACTTTTATCCCCAAAGTGTGCTGTGCTCTGAAGTGCCCCTACACAGATTTACACTCACCAGACAGTATTGACCCTCTAGAGATAGATGGGTCAAATAGTGCTTTTGGGGTCAAAATCCCTTGTCGCACACTGCCACACTGCCCAGGGTTCACCATCCAGGTGGTCCACCTTGTACCATAAACCGCTTCAGTTTACAGGAAGCAATTCCACAGGGAAACCATCATTGCACAAACAACCGTATTTATTAAAAAACACACAATGACATGTGTTTAGTTACACTTAAACTTATTATTGTGCCAATGTACCGGTACTGGATGTATTTAGTGCTGCACTGGATGCAAGGGAAGATAGTCACCATTGCCTCAGAATCCAGAAGTGGCGTGCGATTCACTGACAGGATCTGACGTCACTGGAAGTGACGTAAGGACTAAAAGTACCTACTTCAATGCATTTCTCCAGGATTAGACATCCTCAGAAAGACAAAACGTGTTGAGGTGGGTACTTTCGATCATTACAATCGCCCCCTCCGCTCCTCCCAGGACCTCCTGCTCTCTAGCTCCCTTGTTACCTCCTCCCATGCTCGCCTTCAGGACTTCTCCAGAGCCTCTCCCATCCTCTGGAATTCCCTGCCCCACTATGTCCGATTAGCCCCTACCCTGTCCACCTTTAGGAGATCCTTGAAAACTCATTTATTCAGGGAAGCCTATCCCACACCCACATAACTGTCCCTGAGCCACCCCCATCAAATCATTCTTTGCAGCTATTACCTTTTGTACCACCACCCCCTCCCTTTAGAATGTAAGCTCTACGAGCAGGGCCCTCCTGTACCTTTTGTATTGAACTGTACTGTAATTGTGTTGTCCCCCTTATACATTGTAAAGCGCTGAGTAAACTGTTGGCGCTATATAAATCTCGTATAATAATTACGTCACTTCTGATGACGTCAGATCCTGTCAGTGAAACGCACGCCACTATTTCATCTAGACCTCTGAGCTGGTCCTCGAGAAAAGGGTTGACCCTAATGTAAAGGGGGCTCTTTTAGGGGCCCTGGTACAAGGGGGACTCTGATTTCAGAGGGGAATCTGATGGGGACTCTGATAAAAGAGGAAACTATGACAGGGACCCTAATGTAAGGGGGGACTCAGATGGGGAACCTGATGTAAGGGGGAACTCTGATGAGGACCCTGATGTAATTGGGGCTCTGATGGAGACCCTGGTGTAAGGGGCTCTGATGGGGACCTTGATGTTGGGGGTGGGACTCTGATCTGGACCCTGATGTAAGGAGGAATCTAATCTGGACTCTGATATAAGGAGGGTTCTGATCTGAACCCTGATGTAAGGGGGAACTCTGATCTGGACCATGATTTAAGGGTTGACTCTGATTTAAAGGGCTCTAATAGGGTCCCAGATACAAGGGGGACTCTGATGTCAGAGGGGAGTCTGATGGGGACTCTGATATAAGGGGGAACTCTGAAGGGGACCCTGATGTAAGGGATGACTCGGAATGGGACCCTGATGTAAGGGATGACTCGGAATGGGACCCTGATGTAAGGGATGACTCGGAATGGGACCCTGATGTAAGGGATGACTCGGAATGGGACCCTGATATAAGGGGGCACTCTGATAGGGAGCTTGTTGTTGGGGGTGGGACTCTGATCTGGACCCTGATGTAAGGAGGAATCTAATCTGGA
Source organism: Lithobates clamitans (assembly GCA_037952925.1). Classification (NCBI taxonomy): domain Eukaryota; kingdom Metazoa; phylum Chordata; class Amphibia; order Anura; family Ranidae; genus Lithobates; species Lithobates clamitans. The sequence continues at coordinate 4,077,501 of JBBGZY010001091.1, forward strand.
CTCTGATATAAGGAGGGTTCTGATCTGAACCCTGATGTAAGGGGAACTCTGATCTGGACCATGATTTAAGGGTTGACTCTGATTTAAAGGGCTCTAATAGGGTCCCAGATACAAGGGGGACTCTGATGTCAGAGGGGAGTCTGATGGGGACTCTGATATAAGAGGGAACTCTGAAGGGGACCCTGATGTAAGGGGGCACTCTGATAGGGAGCTTGTTGTGTTGTAAGGGGGGTGCTGATGGGGACTCTGATGTAAGGGGGGACTTTTGGAATTCCATTAGGTCAATTAGGAAAAGTAATGATCTATAATAATTTAAAAAGTTATAATACTATACGTGTGCAGCAAAAACAACACAATACAGTGTAAGATTTATTTATTATAAAGATTTACTTGAATGAGCAGTAATCTTCCAACATTACAAAACATGGCATGACTATTTACTAATAGCTACAGTATACCATGACCTGGATGAACTCACTCCAGCATTGACTGCACATTTTTTTCCCAGACAAACTGATAACTCTGGGTCATGTCTAATCCTTCTATAAATCTGGTTCTGGGGTTGAATAGAGAATTATCTAGGAGGTGGACAAAGTCTGGAGCCCCATTTTCTGCACAGCAGACATTATTTTAGTCTGTCTCTTGGTACATTATTCCATGATGTCACTCAATGAGCTTGTAGTATGACATAATGTTGTTATGATAGAACGTTATTACAGAGGAAAACAATAACTTATCAGAGTCTGGAAAGCTCACATATTTTATTATACGTAAACTTTTATGCTAGGATTTTATTACTTATAAATGCTTTCAACTTAAAAGCCCCGAAAGGTGGATTTAAGCAGATGTTATAAAACTTTTTTTTTTTCCAGACAGACTGATAACTCTGGGTCATGCCTGAGCAATCTGCAACTACGTGGCCACTTGTGGTCAGGACAGGATGACAGGATGACAATGCAAGGAGCACAACTGACAGACAGTTGTCACCTCGGAACAGGAAGTGCCTGAACAAAAACCTTCCTGGCAGGATCACCAGATACTAACATGTTAAAGCTTATAAGAGATTTTAGTTATTGGAGTTAGATTTACTTTAACTATGTAAAAGGAAAATCCTGATTAGCTAACTGCACCTTCTATGGGATGAACGGTAAGGCACATAAGGAGCACAGTGTTACACAAACACAGAGTTGTGAATGTCACTCATTTATTGCACATAGATTGTAATTTTTTCCATTTCAAGAACAGATATAGCCATAAATATGTTATGCATAGAGTATGGAAGGATTAGTAACCCTGTCATCTTTTTTCTGTATGTGTCACATTGTGGAATCTTCTTTTCACTTCCTGTCCTGGAGATAGGCGGGGGTGTAACATTTTTAGCTTTAAATGTTGGGCTTCAGGCAACTTGGAATGGAGATGTGAGCTATCTCCATAGAAAATAGTCTATTTTTTCACCCTGTGCGTTTTAGAGTTTCAAGCTACAAAACACTCAGGTGTGAATAAGGCCTTATACCATGCAAGATAGTGATATAGGCTGCTAGTTTTCTGAAACTTTGCTTTCGTGATCCTGGGCCAGTGTGATCCTTCTATAAATCTATGTCTGGAGCAGTGGCAGCCCGTCCATTAAGGGCGCACGGGCACCGCCCCCTCTGTCACGCCACCCCCTCTATGTAGAATGGATAGATTCATGCATTGCATGAATCTATCCATGGCCACTGTAGCCACCCCCTGTTCAGGCGTCCGGCACTTTTTTGGATGCTGGGCACCTGAATTACAGTGGCTGGGTGTTTTTTTGAAGCACTTGATTAGAGCCATTTTTTAATATTTAGAGCCATAGGCTCTAATAGGCTTCAAAAAAGGTGGACTCGGAGTGCAGAGCATTGCGCTCGGAGTCCACCCAGATGTGTTAGAAAAGCAAATGAATATTTGCTTTTCTAACACTGAACCAGCTCTCTGCCAATCAGGAAGCGCGGGTTTAATATCCATCACCTGATTGGCTGAAGGCACAGGCATTTTTATTGGACGCCTAGTGGAACGGAAGAAGCCATCACCTGACCAGCTGCATGACCCACACCTCGCCGCCGTCACCCACTGCCTGACCCGCCACCAAGATGGGGTAAGTGACAGTCAGACAGCGAGTGGGCGTGGGGGTCACAGTGGCTGAATTTTATGGGCACAGTCGCTGCATTTTATGAGCACAGTGGCTGCAATTGATGTTTTTATTTCAGTATTTTTCAGTTTGTTTGCGCCCCCCCCCAAAAAAAAAAAAAAAAAAATTTGAGCTACTGGTCTAGAGAATGAATAGAAAATTATCTAGGAGGTGGAGAAAAGTTGGAGCTCCATTATCTGCACAGTAGACATTATTCTAGTCTTCCCTGTCTCCTGGTACATTCATTATTCCATGATGTCACTCAATGAGCTTGTAGAAAGACACAATATTGTTATGATAAAAGTTTATTACAGAGGAACGTAATAACTTATCATAGTCTGGAAAGATCACATATTTTTTTACTAGTAAAATACTAGAGGAAATACTAAAACGTCTGACATGCAAAAAGATCAAAGCTTTAACTGTAACAATTTTTACAATATGTATTGTTGACATTCTGTGTTTATGTTCAGTGAACAGAACATTTTCAGAACCTTGAAATGCCTAGCATGGTAAAAGATCAAAGATGTAACTGCAACAATGTATACAGCAGGTGATGTTATTCTGCATTCATGTTCAGCCAACAGAGCACTGTAGAGAGAGGTCAAACTACATGTAGGCTAGGTTCAGATCTTTGAGTGTCGGGAATGCATGCAAAATCATGCACTTTCCTGATACATGGCGGTGCCTCCAATTGTTAATCGCACTTTCACACACGCCAAACTGTGGCACCATGTAGTTTGGTGCTGCATATTTTTGGAAAACAAACATGAACTTCTTTTAACGCGTTGCCACAGGCATAGGGCAGCCCATAGAAATGAATGTGCTGCTCTATGTGCAATTTGCTTTAATGTGCGAATAATATGCGGAAACAGCCCACACTCTGTTGCACCTGTAGGTGTGAACCCAACGTTACATGAAAAGTATATCTTTGTGGCAGTGGGGGGTCAAGGGAGGACTGAGAATGTTTGTCTTGAAGAACAAGCATAAGTAATGCTACAACTTAACCCCTTCACACCTATAAGGGTAAAACAAATCTAAATACCTAAGCACAATTTTGCAACTTTGACATGTGTTAGTAAAACTGTACATATCGTCACAACTACATAGTGTATCCAGGTGGATTATACCTTGTTTTTTTCAGGACAATTTGGACTTTCTTTTGGTGGTAAATATTAATGGTAATGGATATCTCCTGATTTTTTTTTATTATTATTATTAACCACTTCAATACCCACATATTGTCATATGATGACCGCAGGTGGGATCTCCCATCCTGGGCGGGCGTCATAGGACGTCCTCCGCTTCCCGGCGGTATAAGTAGCACGTGCGTGCAGGGCCGGATTTCCCACAAGGCCACCGAGGCCAGGCCTCGGGGCGGCTTTGGTACAGGGGCGGCGCCGCCGCCCCCCACACTAACATCAGCATGTGATGCAGTGCACCCGGGCGCCAGAGAGGTGGGGGCGCTGAAGCGCTAGAGTGCTCCTCTCCCTCCTCATCCTCTCTGTGTCCAGACTAAGGCGGCTCCGCCGGTCACCGCCACCACCGCTGTGTTTTTCGCTGCTTCTCCTGTCAGAGAAGGAGAGCAGCCGCCGAAGATCGGAGCGGCTGATCTCTGTGCGGCGGCGGCGGGGGGGGGTGTGTTCTCCTCTGTCTCTCACTCCCGAGTCCCGCCCAAGCCTGTGCCTGTCTCCATCTGTTCTATTGTACACACTTGGAGGGGAGGTTGTCCTGGGTGGGTTGTACTAATGGAGGGGGGGGGTTTGTCCTGGGATGTCTGTACTGCTGAAGGGGGGGTTTGTCCTGGAGGGGTTGTACTAATGGAGGGAGGGGGGGGGTTGTCCTGGGATGTCTGTACTAGTGAAGGGGGGTTTGTCCTGGGGGGGTTGTACTAATGGAGGGGGGGGGTTGTCCTGGGATGTCTGTACTAGTGAAGGGGGGGTTTGTCCTGGGGGGGTTGTACTAATGGAGGGGGGGGGTTGTCCTTGGATGTCTGTACTAGTGAAGGGGGGGTTTGTCCTGGGGGGTTGTACTAATGGAGGGGGGGGTTGTCCTGGGATGTCTGTACTAGTGAAGGGGGGGTTTGTCCTGGGGGGGTTTTACTAATGGAGGTGGGGGGTTGTCCTGGGATGTCTGTACTAGTGAAGGGGGGGTTTGTCCTGGGGGGTTGTACTAATGGAGGGGGGGGTTGTCCTGGGATGTCTGTACTAGTGAAGGGGGGGTTTGTCCTGGGGGGGTTGTACTAATGGAGGTGGGGGGTTGTCCTGGGATGTCTGTACTAGTGAAGGGGGGGTTTGTCCTGGGGGGGTTGTACTAATGGAGGGGGGGTTGTCCTGGGATGTCTGTACTAGTGAAGGGGGGGTTTGTCCTGGGGGGGTTGTACTAATGGAGGTGGGGGGTTGTCCTGGGATGTCTGTACTAGTGAAGGGGGGGTTTGTCCTGGGGGGTTGTACTAATGGAGGGGGGGGTTGTCCTGGGATGTCTGTACTAGTGAAGGGGGGGTTTGTCCTGGGGGGTTTGTACTAATGAAGGGGAGGTTTTGTCCTGGGGGGTTTGTACTAATGAAGGGGGGGGGGTTGTCCTGGGGGGTCTGTACTAATGAAGGGGGGGCGGTTTGTCCTTGGGGGGTCTGTGCTAATGGAGGGGGTGGGGGTTGACTTGGGGGGGGGGTTGTACTAATGGAGAGGGGGTTTTCCTGGGGGGGGTTTGTACTAATGGAGGGGGGTAGACCTGGGGCGGTTTGTGCTAATGGAGGGGGGTTGTCCTGGGGGGGGTTGTACTAATAGAGGGGCGTTTGTCCTGGGGGGTCTGTACTAATGAAGGGAGGTGGGTTTGTTCTGGGGGGTCTGTAGTAATGAAGGGAGGTGGGTTTGTCCTGGGGGGGGTCTGTACTAAGGGAGGGGGGTGGGTTTGTCCTGGGGGGTCTGTACTAAGGGAGGGGGGTTTGTCCTGGGGGGGTCTGTACTAATGAAGGGAGGGGGGTTTGTCCTGGGGGGGTCTGTACTGATGAAGGGAGGGGGGGTTTGTCCTGGGGGGGTCTGTACTAATGGTGGGGGGTTTGTCCTGGGGGGTCTGTACTAATGGAAGGGGTAGTTTGTCCTGGGGGGGTCTACACCCAGGAAAGTACACCCAGGGCTCCAGAGGGAGAGGGCAGTGCTGAGGGAACACCATCAGAGAGAGAACCCCGCTGCCCTGCGCCACCAGAGGGAAAGCCACACAGCCTGGCGCCATCCCTGGCGGAGAAAGGAATGGGGTCATTGCAGGAATACGGATCTGGGTGCTACCCAACGGAGTCGCCACGGGCAATTCAGAGTGAGCTGCCTCCTGATCAGGGGAAGCATTGCTGTATCGCTGGGTCAGGTGAGAGGGCCGATCGGCCATTATCTACTAATGTCCATAGGAACTGCAGTCTCTGACCATCTCCTGTATCATGTCTGCAGTCTCTGATCATCTCCTCTACTATGATTGCAGTCTCTGACCATCTCTTGTATCATGTCTGCAGTCTTTGACCGTATGTCTGGGGGCTCTTTCTGGTGGTGTGGGGGGGGGGGCGGCATTGAAGGGCATGGCCTTGGGGCGGCAAAGGGAGTAAATCCGGGCCTGCGTGCGTGTCCCCGCGTCATTTGGGGGCTGATGCGCGTGGCCGGCGGCTGCGATGTCTGCCGAGCACCTGCGATTGCTGGTGACAGAGCAGGAACGTGGATCTGTGTGTGTAGACACACAGATCCACATGCTGTCAGAGGAGAGGAGACAGATCGTGTGTTCCTAGTATATAGGACCACCAATCGGTCGCCTACCCTAGTCAGTCCCATCCCCCCACAGTTAGAATGACTCCCTAGGTAGCACATTTAACCCCTTGATCGCCCCCTAGTGTTAACTCCTTCCCTGCCAGTGACATTTACACAGTAATCAGTGCATATTTATAGCACTGATTGCTGTATAAATGTCAATGGTTCCAAAATAGCGTCAAAAGTGTCCGATCTGTACGTTGCAATGTCACAGTCACGATAAAAATTGCAGATCGCTGCCATTATTAGTAAAAAAAATAATAATAATAAAAATACCATAAATCTATCCCCTATTTTGTAGGCGCTATAACTTTTGTGCAAACCAATCAATATACGCTTATTGTGATTTTTTTTTTTTTAACCAAAAATATGTAGAAGATTACATATCGGCCTAAACTGGGGAAAAAATTTGTTTTTTTGTTTTTTTTTTTTAATTGGGATATTTATTATAGCAATAAGTTAAAAAAATTGTGTTTTTTTTCAAAATTGATGCTCTTTTTTTGTTTATAGCACAAAAAATAAAAACTACAGAGGTGATCAAATATCACCAAAAGAAAGCTCTATTTGTTGGGAAAACAATGATAAAAATTTCTTGTACAAAAGGTTTATTGAATAGAAAGACCATTAATAATACAGAAAAAAAAGAACACATAAATGAACATAGTACAGTGACTTGCTTACATAGGCTTAATGAGTAGTCTCAAATTACATAACAATAGCGATACGTAAAATAATGTATCATAAGATACACAAATGAATGTATTATCTGACCATAAAGTAATGAACAATTCTCTAAAGTGGCAATATGTGCTCATATAATAATGTCATCTTATACCCTGTCCCAATCAGGAGTAAGCCCGTGGGTCAGAGACTGAAAAAAAGGAACCAGAGAATGTTAGAGAAGAAAGGGGCAGAGAAGAGCTATAATAGGTATATAGATTAGAAAAGATGGGGGGGAAACAAAGAAGAGAGTATGAGGGGAGAGGAGAAGTGGTAGAGGGGAGGGGGGGTCCGCGGGGTGAAGGGGTAGAAACCTACTACAGTGAGAGTACCATTGAATCAAATCTGGAGGGGTGGGCATAATTCACCCATGGCTGCCATGTCCGAAGAAATTTATCATGCTTATCTGATAATATTGCAGTCAGTTTTTCGTTGACCATGATGTCATTAACGCAGTTTTTTACCACTTCAAAACTAAGAACTGGGGTTTTCCAAGCTTTTACGATAGTTAATTTAGTTGCAGTAAATATATGGGATGTCAGTTGGCGTTCTGGTCGCAACAGTTCAGTGATTGGTTTCCCCAGAATGGCCTCAAATGGGTCCCTCTTTATTTTTTTCTTTATTTTTTTATTTTTTTTTTTTCTTTTTTGCCACCTCAGTGATTAGTTGGAGACCTGATCCACTTTATCAGTGTCATCTATGTCTCTCCTTTTTTTCACATCATTTGTAGCTTACTTGACAAGTGTATAATCTTATATTCAATTTACAAATACAGAAAAGGAAAGGAACCCCAACCCCTTAACCCCCTCCCCTACCCCCCTCCCTCCCTCCCCCCCGCTCCTCTTGTGTACATTTGTTGTTATCTCTATTTTATTCAATTCTTATTCTCAGACCTTCAGCAACACTCCATAATTTTTTAAAGTCCTTCCAGTTTTGCCACTTGTTCCTCCCTTCTACTGATTCAGCTTCACTTTCAGGTCCTTCTTCTTCCATGTATCGGATCCTTTCCACTACATCAACCCACTCCCATATTGATGGGCCCTCTAACTTCTGCCAATTTTTTGCTATGACTTTTTTTGCCGCATTCAACAGGTGAGGTACTAAGGTGTTTTTATATATTTTAACCTCCCCTCCTATTCCATGATGTAACACTGTCCAGGGGTCTAATTTAACTTCTATCTTAGTTATTTGCTTAATATATCCCAAGATTTTTAGCCAGTAACGTTTGATTACAGGGCAGTCCCACCAAATGTGGGCCATATTTCCTACACCTTTACACCCCCTCCAGCACTCTGATGTTTTGTCTTTTTGGTATTTACTTGCCTTATCCGGGGTAATGTACCAGCCTGTTAGAATTTTGTAGTTCATTTCGGCGACACTGATGTCTGTCGTCGAACTATGGGTCAGCTCCAGGGTTTTCTTTAATCTATTACTATCTAACTGTACGCCTAATTCATTTCCCCATTTGGTAATAAATGGTGGTATCTCCCTACTACCCTTCACCAGGCCCAGTTTGTAAATTTTTGAAATTATACCTTTAGTATTATTCAGCATGCATATCTTTTCTAACTCTGATAGCTCCTCCCCTGATCTTATTGGGTGTGGTAGGCGGCTGATAAAGTGGCTTAACTGCAGGTATCTCCAGCGATCTAACACCCAAAAATCTGTTTTGTGCTTTAGTTCCTGAAACGTGGCTATCTTCCCCTCTTTAATAATATCTCCCAACTGTACTGTTCCCTTTTTTATCCAACTCCCCCCAATTTCTTTTTTACCAGGTGCAAAATAATCATTCTCTGAAAGTGAAATTAACGGGGAATTATAAGTGTTATTTACTTGTTTGTAAACTATATCCCAAACTCTAAACACCGCCTTTGTCAGTGAGTGTGTGTTTGCATCTAATACCCTATAGTGTGGGGGGTTCCAAATCAAGTGCCCTAAGTGCGCCTTACTCAAACTATTCTCTATATTCACCCATCTTTTCTGTGAGTTCTCTCTAAACCACTCTATCGCTCTTGAGACCAGTGTTGCCCGATAATAACCCTGAATATCAGGTATCGCCAAGCCCCCTTTTCTTTTTTCTTGCTTTAAGATGTCAAAAGACACTCTAGCCCTTCTGTTTTTCCAAACAGCTCTCATAATGATTGATCTCAATTTTTTAAAATAGTACTGAGGGATATTCAATGGGAGCATCTGTAGTTTATAAGTGATTTTAGGTAATAATATCATCTTTATGGCGTTAATACGTCTAACCCATGAGAGTGGTTTAGTTGTTATCCTTTTACTCTCCGATTTTATTTCATCTAATAATGGAATAAAATTTGCTTTGTAGATCTTCCCTAATGAATTAGCCAGTTTTATACCCAAGTAATTTATTTCTTTTTTCCATATAAATTTAAATTCCTTTTTCAAGTTTCTTTCCTCCCTCTTACCCAGGTTGATATTCAGGATTTCCGATTTTGCTAAGTTAATTTTGAAGTTTGATATTTCTCCATATTGCTTCATGACTCCGAGGATATTAACCATTGATATTTTGGGGTTGGCTATGAAAAGCAGAAGATCGTCTGCAAAAGCCGCGATCCTGTGCTCCTCATCTCCAACCCTTATACCCCAAATCTCTGGGTCTGCCCTAATCACTGACAACAGTGGCTCCAGGGAAAGGACGAAGAGCAGGGGGGACAAGGGACACCCCTGCCTCGTTCCATTTTCCATTTCAAAAGCCTCTGAAAGGGAGCCATTAATTTTTATCGAGGCCGTGGGGCGGTTATACAGGGCGCGTATCCTATTGATCATTTTTGGACCTATACCCATAGCTTCCAGAGTTTGGAACATGAACCCCCAGTCTACTCTGTCAAACGCTTTCTCTGCGTCTATAGACAAGAGTAGACCTGGGGGTCCATTGTCCTTAATATGCTGCAGCAAGAGGAGTGCTCTCACGCCATTGTCTCGCCCCTCTCTTTTTGGGATGAACCCCACTTGGTCTGGATGTATCAGGCCATTGAGGTTCTCTTTTAGCCGATTTGCTAGGACTCTGGCATATAGTTTAACATCGGTGTTGATCAGCGATATCGGCCTATAACTCGAGCATAATGTAGGGTTTTTCCCTTCCTTTGGGATAACCGTGATCTCTGCTCTAAGAGCTTCTCTACTCAGGTCGAAATCTCTGCCCAACCCGTTCATATACTCGCAGAGTCTAGGGGTCAGTATTTCTTTAAATTTTTTGTAATACCTACAGGTGAATCCGTCGGGCCCCGGGCTTTTACCTGAAGCTGATTCTGATAGTGCTCTGTTGATTTCTTCTATTGTTATGGGGTTTTCTAGGATATCTCTGTCGGCCTCATTGATCTTCGAGAGGTTGGCTTTCTTCAAGAATTCTACTATTTTCCTATCCTTTGCTCCTTTTAGCCTTGTATTTTTAGTTACTGAATATAATTCACTATAATATTCCTTAAAGGATTCCCCTATCTCTTTTGTTGTGTGTAGCATTTCTCCTTTACTGTTTTGAATTTTTTCAATATAGTTTCTAGTTCTTTTCTTTCTTATTATATTTGCTAGTAGTCTACTGCTCTTATTTCGACTCTGATAGTTTTCTTTCGCCACCTTGTAAAATGCTTTTTTTGTTTCTATATCTGTATAATTCTTTAGCTCCTCCCTTTTTTCCACCAATTTTTGATAGACTCTCCTCCCTTGGCCCGAGCCCTTCTTATGTTCTTGCTCCAGATCATATATTTCTTCAGTTAGTTTTTTGTTTTGTTCCTTTGTTTCCCTTTTTCTCTTTGCCCCTATCTTCATTATTACTCCCCTTATGTAGGCCTTGTGGGCCTCCCACAGGGAGGACCCTGAAATCTCTGCTGTATCATTCGTTGAGAAATATTGTTTTAATTCCTGTTCTATTTTCTCTACATTTGACGCTTCTTGCAACAGATCTTCATCCAATCTCCATGTTATTGGGGTTCTCTGATTTCCTGGGACATACAATCTCATACTAACCGGGGCATGGTCTGATATGGTGATAACTTCTATCTTGGCCTCCACAACTCTTTCCAACAATGAATGTTCCGTCAATATATAATCAATCCTAGAGTACGTCCCGTGCGCAGAGGAATAGAACGAGAAATCTTTCTTATTTGGATTCATAATCCTCCATACGTCCACCAGTTGACACGAATGCATCTTCTGTTTTAGTTTCTTCAGCTTCCCGTTCGTAGTCCCCTGCGCACGAGACGTACTATCTATCTCTGGATCCATACACATGTTGAAGTCACCCATCATGATCAGGCTACCTTCTTTGAACTCCATTAGTTTCCCTAATATTGTTCCAAGAAAACCACTCGGCTCTTTATTAGGTGCGTAGATATTTGCCAGTGTAACCTTCCATCCCTCCAAGGAACCCTTCAGGAATATATATCTTCCCCCCTGGTCTATTAACCTCTCTTCGACCTTAAAATTTATCCCTCTTGCTATCCCTATTGCCACTCCTCTCGCTCTTGATGTTATTGAGTCCCCATAAAACCAAATTGGGTACATATTGGACTTTATCTTACTCTTGGAATAGTATGTTAAATGGGTTTCTTGGAGGAACACAACCTCAGCCTTATATCTCTCTAATTCCCTCAAGATCTTATATCTCTTAGTTGGCTCATTTAGACCCTTTACATTATAGGTCATAAAATTTAATTTTCTCATCTCCTCACTTTCTTTTTTTTTTTTTTTTTTTCCTTTTTTGGTCTTTGTTGGGTCTGTATTACTGAGCTAATCTGAGTTCTTCCTTTGTTGACTTCTAACCTTCCTTTTCCCTTCTTGCTTCCTTGTACACCGGGTTCCCCTTTCCCCTCCCCTCTCCCCGACCCCCCCTCCCCTCTCCCCGACCCCCCCTCCCTACCCCTCAGCCATCCCCTGGCTCCCCATTCGCCCAGCGCCATAGATACCATGGAGCTTTGGCGAATCACATGTTTGAGGTGGAAGCCAGAGTGTGCCCTTTACCCCCCCCTGCCTGGTGTTTTAAGCAGAGAGGGGCAGTCCAGATATCGCAGAAGAAAACTCCTCCTCCCCCCCCCCGCCACCCCTCCCCTCTACTACTCAACTAGACCACTAAACCACTAAACCAAAAAAAAAAGAGAACCAACCCCGACCCACCCCCCCACCCCATACCCCCCCAATCATCCCTCCACCCAGCCCGGCAGCTCTGGTTCTTTCATATCAAGCCTATCACAGAAGTCCTTTAAATCCTCTGGGAACCTCAATCTTGCCGATCTTCCGTCTCTAAAGCCCCTCAGGCACGCCGGGAAACCCCAGTTATACTTGATGTTTAGTTCTCTCATCTGGTCTAATAAAGGCTTCAAAAGCCTTCTCCTAGCGAGGGTTTCGGGAGCGAGGTCTGTATAGATTTGGATCTCTGATCCTTCAAATTTTACCGGGGGTTTATCTCTCATTTTGGATAGGATTACAGCTTTGTCTTCATAATACCTAAAGCGGATTATTATATCTCTCGGCCTCTGGTGGTCCGAGTTGAATACTTTCCCAATTCGGTGAGTCCTTTCTATTTTAGGGAATTCCTTATCCTCCTCTCCCATCAGAGGCCCCAATATTTGGGGGATCAACCTTCTCAGATCTTCTCCTTTGTTTTCTGGGACATTACGGAGTCTTATATTTTGTCTTCTATCTCGATTCTCCTGATCCTCGATCTTGTAAAGGATTATCTTCTGGTTTTGTCTGGAAGTTTTAATTTGTTCTTTGAGGTTCATTATCTCCTTTTCCAATTCCTCCGTTTTTTTTTTCCGTTGTTTCTACCCTTTCCAATAAGCTTCCCAGGTCTGCTCTCACCAGGCCTATTTCTACTTTTATTGAGAGCTCAAGATTTTTGAGCATGTCTCTCATCTCCTCCTTTGAGGGCATTGGGGCGCTTATTATTCTCTCTTCCATCCGACTTAAGTCCCCTTCACTTTCCACTATTGAATTTTCCTTTGATTGGATCGTTTTATCCCCCGCTTTATCTGGGGTTCCCCCTCTTCCTTCTGTCCTCGAACCTCCTTTGGCTCCTTGCTCCCCTCCTTTTGGACTCCCGCCTTGGGACATGAACTGTTTTATTGAGCTTCCAGCCGTCCTATCTCTCGGCGTTTTAGGTGCCCCCCCTTTTTTTGTTGTTGCTTTATTCATTCCTCCCTTCTTCCTCTGACCCCCTGTTGGTTTCCCCAGGATTAACTGGGCTTCCTCCCTCCTCTTGTGGGTATGGATCCTTCAGGGGTGTCAGCCCTGATGATTATTTTCTGGGTCCTGCTGCTGGCGGTATGCCGTCTTTATGTTATTAAGTTGCTTGATCAGGGGGGGGGTAAATACCTCCTGGGATATGGCCCAGGCCCACTAGGTACCCGTACCTCAGAGATGCCTCTCTTTACTCAACCCACTTTACTCAGCCCCCGATCTAGAATCTTCTGCCTCGAAATCCTTTTCACAGTTTTAATACAGACTTCATTGCTTTACCAGGCAGAAATACAGCCCCAACACACCATAGCTTCCAACCATTTACTTCTATCCGGTTATGTCCGGCTAAATGTTAGCAGCTTGTTAGAAATGACATTAGTGGAGACGCCCCAGCTGTGGGGTTCAAACCAGACAATTGCTTCAGACACCTTGTCCTTCATTCACCCCTCATACCGTTATAGCAGGTTATAATATGCAAGCTGAGGATTTCAAACAGGCACCGCAGCTTCAGCTGCCGTCTCTAATCATTAGCTTCAGTCACCACTATATCAGGCAGTTAAAGAAAAAAAAAGTGTCTTCTAACACATATAAACGGGCATTTATAGAGAAAGCTGTTCCTACATTACCACCACCGGGCTCAGCAGAATTCCAGCGGGGTCTCACGTTGTCTGATGAGGACTGTGGGGCAGCCGAGGGGGGGGGGGGAAGCCAGGGGGGGACGCCGTCCAATCTTCCCTTCCTCTCCGTCTGTGCTAGATCCGCAGCCGCCTCCCATATGCCGAGAGCGGCGTGTAAAGCTTCCGAATCCTTCCCCTGTTAGGATCTGCGGACCGCGGCGGCAGCGTTCGTCTTGACGTTCGGGGATCTTCCTCCCCCCTTTAGCGTGCGGGCATGTCCTGTGTGGCGGCTGGATGGACGCGCTCCGGGGATCCTAGGAGAGTCTGCTTCTCCGTCTGACACACTCACCTCCCTCCCTCCGTGATGCGCGCTACGTCATCACGCGGGGTCCCTCTTTATAATAGTGTTGAAAAGACTTCGAAGGAGTGCATAAACCCTGATCCACAGACTGCATACCCTGGGACACCTCCACCAAATGTGTGCCATCGTACTTCTTGCAAACACCCACGGAAACATAAAGGGGAATATGATGGGATGAAACTCGCCAGTCTGGCTGGAGTATAGTACCATCTGTATAGTACTTGGTATGCATTTTCCAAGAAGAGAACATTCCTGGAGCTTTTGGACAATGCAATAGTCATGACCTGCCAATCCTCCGGGTCCAACCTTTTTCCCAGTTCTGCCTCCCACTGGAGATGATATGGTCTTAAAGGCGGCTTTGTGGAACCAATAATGGCTGCATAAATTAATGAAATCAGACCCGGGGATTGGGGCCGTGATCTGCAAAGACTTTCAAATGGGGTTAATATGTAAGGGGTAGTTTGTGATTTTATGAGGGATTGGAGAAAGTGTCTTATTTGTGTGTATCTAAAATGTTCTCTACGAGGGATATCGTGGGAAGAGTGTAAGGCTGCGAATGTTATAATCCTAGTTGGGGAAAGCAAGGAGTGGACATCCATAAAGCAGTTTTCAGTCCACCACCGGAATTGCTGTGGGTTATCAGTTCCTGGCGGGAACAATGGACAGTGAAGAAAAGAAAGTAGAGGAAGATGTGGAGAGATGAGACCTGCTGAGTATTTGACTGAGTCCCATAACCGTATTGAATGTGCCAAGCATAGACCTATATTATTTGGGCGGTATGTCTGAGGAAGCCATGGGAGGGAGGGTAGAGGTATCGGGTGTGAGTCTACCATGTCCATCGTGGCCCATAACGGCATTTGTTGTTTCTCATGAAGATGGGATAATGGTGCTATAGCTGCTGCTGTGTAATATGCCTGTAGATTGGGTACTGATAGACCCCCATTAATCTTACGGGCAAAAAGCACCTGCTTCTTAATTCTAGGTTTCTTGGAGCCCCATACGAACTGCATAATTTTGCGCTGATGAATGCGGAGGATATGAGAGGGGACCTGAACCGGTAAAACCCTAAAATAATAAAGCAATTTTGGGAGATAAGACATGCGGATGGTAGCAATCCTACCAAACCAGGATAACGGAAGATTAGACCACGAGGAGAGCATACCTGCGAGTTTACTAAACAATAAGGGAAAGTTAGCTTGATATAGGCCCGAAGTCGAATACCTAGATAGGATAACGAGTTTAACCATTGGAAAGAAAAGTGTAACTTAAAGCGGGGTTCCACCCAAATTTTGAACAATATCTGTATGTATTCTCTTCCTTGCCTAGATGCTGACATGCCGTTTAAAAAAATATAAATCGCCGTAATTACCTTTTATTTTTCTATTCTTCTTTGCACTTCCTGGTTCTCCTCCCGTGGGAGTAGGCCTGTTTCTAGCCTCTCCTAGACTCCTGGGAGCTAGTCTCAGGCTTCCCAGGATGCCACTGAGCATGTGCGGGAACGAGCGGTGAATGCTGGGAGCACAGCATTCACCACATCCAGGAAATAAATGCTTGTGGGCTTCAAATGCCCACAATGAAGATGGAAACCGCCTGCAGTGAATAATATAAGTTATTCTTTCCGACGAAATCTGACACAGGCGGACATATTGCACACAATATGTGAGTATGTAATGCTGAGAAGAAAAGTTTGTGAATGAACTAAAAAAAAAAAAAAACGATAGATAGGTGGACCCCCGCTTTAAGGGTCGCTAATTCAGTGGGTGGGAGATTTATCGACATTGCCTTCGATTTTGCGGGGTTAACAGATAGGCCCGACAAGGTAGCAAAGGTGTCCAGAAGAGCTAGTAAATTAGGCAGGGTGAGTCTCGGCTTAGTTATGGTGAGTAAAATGTCGTCCGCAAACATTGACAGTTTGTGTGAGGTGCCCGCTATCTCCACGCCTGCAATATCCGGATGGGATCTAATGGCTTCCGCCAGGGGTTCGAGCGCTGAAATGAATAATAACGGGGACAGCGGGCATCCCTGACGGGTGCCCCTTCTGATAGGGAAGGTATTTGATTCAAACCCATAGTACTTCACTTTGGCTTGGGGGGAATTATAGATAGCCGAGACCCAACTCATGAAAGAGGTGCCAAATCCAAAATGTTTAAGTGTTTGTGTTAGGTAGGGCCATGACTGTGTCAAAGGCTTTGTTAATGTCCAATGACAAAAACATTGTTTCTAGGGACCTGTTATGAGCAATATGTTGTATTTGCAAGAGACGCCTTAAGGCATCACCTGCCTGTCTCCTAGGAACAAAGCCTACCTGATCTTTCTTTATTAAGCGTGGGAGGAAGGAATTGAGGCGAGTGGCTAGAATCTTTGTTAAGATTTTTATGTCGATATTAATTAGGGATATTGGGTGGAAATTAGCCCACGATGAATGATCTTTATCTGGTTTAGGTATCATGACGATATTGGCCGTCAAGAGATTGGACGTAAAGGAGCTACCATTTTTAACAGAATTATACATCTTAGTTAAATAGGGGGCCACGACTTCTGCCATTTTCCGATAATAAAGGGCCGTAAAGCCGTCTGGGCCAGGTCTTTTACCCACATTCAACTCTTTTATGCATTGAAGAACTTCCGAGACCTGAATATCACGGTCCATCAGGGCTGTATGGGTTTCAGATAAAGAAGGTAGAGATAAGTTTGTGAGAAAGGAATCAAGGCCTTGAGTTGAGAGATGGTCTGGTTCTGAGTAAAGTTTGGTAAGGCGATACCGGAATTCTTCCAGGGCTCGCTGAGGATTACCAGTTAGGACATTATGACGGGTGCGAAGGGTAATGGGGGTAAATTTCGGGGTAAAGGTACGTACTCTATTAGCTAACATTGCGTTTGGCTTATTCGCTTTAATATACCAATTCTGTCAGGCCCAACGTAAGGTCCTTTCTGCTTCCTCCGTTAGGCATAAATCTAGTTCTGTGCGAGCCTTATCTAAAAGTGTGTGGTTAGCAGGGGTAGGTGATTGTTTGAAAGACGTGGACGCAACCTCTAACTAATTCGAGATCGCGTCAAATTTTTGCCCTCTCTCTCTTGCGTCTAGACGCTATGCGGATTACATGACCCCTAAGAACAGCTTTATATGCTTCCCAGAGTGTGACTGGGGATGGTACTGTGCCTGTATTAATTCGAAAATATTCAACGGAAGCTGCATGAATGTCAGTAAGGATCTCTTTGTATGATAGAAGAGAATCGTTCATCACCCAGGGAGAAAATTGTGGTTTGCTTAGAAGAGAGTGACAAACCGTCAGGATAGGATCATGATCCGA
Source organism: Lithobates clamitans (assembly GCA_037952925.1). NCBI lineage: Eukaryota > Metazoa > Chordata > Amphibia > Anura > Ranidae > Lithobates > Lithobates clamitans. The sequence continues at coordinate 4,094,645 of JBBGZY010001091.1, forward strand.
CCAAGGGACAGTGAGGATTGAGATTGATTCTATTAAGGGAAGGTGTTTGCGAAGAACAAGCATATGGTCAATCCTAGAATGCAAATGATGGGGATAGGAATAGTGAGTGTAGTCCCTACCCAGAGGATGAAGCTCTCGCCATATATCTATTAAATCATGAGTTTGTAGGGACTGTGAAAAAGATTTGGCGGCCAGGGAAGGAGATTTATGGTCTGATGGATATTTGTCAAGAGAGGAATTCAGAGTTACATTAGAGTCCCCCGCCAGCAGGAGGGTGCCTCTTTGGTGGGATCGTAACAGGGAGCAGACATAGGAGAGAAAGGGCCCTGGATTTACATTTGGGGCGTAGTAAGTCAAAATTGTCACTTCATTATCTTGAACAGTGCCCTGCAGAAGTAGATATCTGCCGTTTGGGTCGGCTATTTGTTTACTGCAAATAAATGGAACCGCTTTGCTTATGGCAATCAGGACACCCCTGTGTTTAGTGGAAGCATTGGCCAGAAAAACCTGCGGGTAATACACTGCAAAATATTTGGGACAGGAAGTGGAAGAGAAATAGGTTTCTTGCAAGCAAGCAATATCTATTTTTTGTTGTTTAAGATATTTGAAGATCTTGACCCTTTTTTGGGGGGAGTTCATACCCTGAACATTCAGAGAGAGCCAATTAAGAGTCATAAAACCAGGGGGTTTTCCTATCTAGGTTCTCAGCCGGACACCCCACGGACCTGGGGAGAGGGGGAAGAGGAGGAGGGACAAGAAGAAAGCAGTAGGAAGAAAGTAAGGCAAGTATTATTATTATTATTATTATTATACAGTATTTATATAGCGCCAACAGTTTACGTAGCGCTTTACAACTTGAGGGAAGACAGTACAAATACAATACAATTTGATACAGTAGGAATCAGAGGGCCCTGCTCCTTAGAGCTTACAATCTAAGAGTAAGATAAATGTAGTAAGAAGAGCTTGAAGTAGAGTAAGCAATAGTACCTTAATTGCTTTAATTTGTGGGTTGTAAGACCCACGTTCGAGTAGGACGTCGACAGAGATGGGCGTCTCTGTCAAGCACCGACTCATTAGAGGGAGCATCGGTCCATCGGGACCACCGGCCTATCAAGTAATATTACAAGTGTTTAAAACATTTTGCGCACAGAAACTAAGGACGATTGAAAACTATAAGGATAATAAGAAAAATAACAATTAGCACAACTGAGTCAAAGGTTTCTACTAAACAGGTGCTGGTATAACATAAACAGACATAAAGGTTCAACCAAAACTATTCCCCAATGGCCCGGGGGTGAGAGCTCAAAGGCCCATTATCCCCAGACCCACAAGGGGACTGACCTAACCCCCTCCGCGCCCTCCCCCCACCGCCCCCGAAAAATGGAGGCGGCGGAGGAGGGCGCGGGAACCACCAGCTGTGCCGCTGCAAAACACCCGAAAGGGCCATCTCCGCAGCAACGGCCTCGCCCTCCCCCCGCAATGTCGAATCCTGAAAGATACCTGGATATTATAATAAACTTTCTGTTAGTATGGAAAATAATAATAATAAAAAAATAAAATAAATAATAAATAATAAAAAAAAAATATAAAAAATAGTTGAGAGCATCCTCCTATGTCCGCGTCTTCATGCCAAACATAAATGAACCTATTTGCACCCCTCACCGCCATCTCGCTAGTGGGGCGGACCATATTGGGGTGTCCACTTAAATCCCCAAAACTGAGGACCAAACAAGGTGCACTGAAGACCGCTGGTTCAGTTCCAAACACTCTCAAATGATCCAGGTGTAAAAGCCAGAAAGTAAATAGGATAAGTCGACCGCGGCCTGGGGTCAGGCTACACAAAAAAAAAGGGGGGGGGGTCAGGTGTCATCACAGTAGCAAGTGAAATAGAGTACCTTCATCCATTGTTGGACTTGTGGAACCTCTGAGACTGTAGATCTCGTAGAGCCTGGGATCCTGGTTGAGAACGCTGAGAATTTTGTCGGGGGGGTCTGGGGAGTCCCGGTCCGGAGGAGGAGGACGCTGCCGCCACCTGGGAGGAAGGAAGATCCAGTTGCAGATCCTGAAAGTGGCGTCTCAAATCTGCTGGGGATGTGGCCTGGAATTGACGGCCCAAGTGGGAGAAAGTTAACTTGAACGGAAACCCCCATCTGTATTTAATCCCTTGGGTTTGTAAGATTTGCAGGTATGGTTTAAGGCCACGCCGTCTGGCGATTGTGACCAGTGACAGATCCGCAAATAGTTGAAGAGAATTTCCCTGGAAGGAGAGGGGTTGCTGTTCTCTTGCTGCTTGTAGGAGTTTCTCTTTAGTGCGGTAGTAGTGGAATTTTATGATTATGTCTCTCGGGGGTTGATCTGTGGGCTTGGGGGCCAGGGATCTGTGAATTCTAACGAACTCTAACCTGTCCACTGGAATCTCCGGAGCCAATTCCTGAAAGAAAGCAGTAGCTGTGCCCTGCAGGTCCGTCACCACCTCAGGGATACCGCGAATGCGTAGGTTGTCCCTGCGGGCCCTGTTTTCTGCATCTTCCAACTTATCTTTCAGGGTCTCAAGCTCCACCTCTTCTTCATGGCCCTCCAGCACTGTCGTGACTAGGTCCATGCGTTGTTCTAATTGATTGGTACGGTGGCCTATCTCTTTAAGGCCCCGCACCAGGTCAGAGGAAAGCTTGCGAGAGGCCACAGTGATTTCATCTCTCACTATACAGCGAAATTTTGCCAGGAGATTGTCAGGATCTAAGGGGAGAGGGCTCACAAGATCCGTGGGGAATTGCTGCAGACTGTCTGTGGGAGACTCTGGGTTCTCATCCGAAATGTGAGCGGCGTCATCCGGCTCCGGAGGCCCGGGCGCCATATTGGATTTTGCCTTGCCAGGGCCTGAGGCGTTTTTTTGAGGCTGCCGGGTTTTTTGCTTACGTTTGCAGGAACGGTACATTACCAGCAGAGTCCGGGACTATTCCGGTGGCCGCGGAGGTGGTTGTGCTGTGTCCCCGCTCCGTCTGTGCGCTATACGGCCGGTATTGTGATTCCGACGGCGCGGAGCGGAGGAATCAGGCAGCCATCTCCTTCGCTCGCGCGCATGCGCCCTACACAATGATAAAAATTTCATTTGGGTATAGTGTTGCATGACCTCACAATTTTCATTCAAAATGTTACAGCGCTGAAAGCTGAAAATTGGCCTGGGCAGGAAGGGGGTGAAAATGCCCTGTATTGAAGTGGTTAAAGGAAAACTGGCCCAAAAATAGTAAAAAAAAAACATTTGTTTAAAATGTAGCTATACATTTCTTGCTATTCTCATAATCTACCACCAAAGAACAACCCAGAATAAATTCTCCTGCTCCTGACAATTTCAGTGCTATTACATATGTGTATTAGCTATTGTGTGTACCCTTAGTACAGCCCAGAAGGAATTGTGCGCATTTTGCTTTTTTTTTTTATGCTGCCTAAAACACACTGACACTAACTGACACTGATATCAGTTCAAATTTATTTTTATGTTAAATTCTACCAAAAATATGCTGACCGTGAGCTTTGACCCCAACCTTGACCTTTGACCCTGACCTTGACCCTAACACTAACCCTAGCAACCTTGATCTTGTTATTTTTTCTTTTTTTTTTCTTCTTTATTTTTATTTTTTTTAGGTTTTTTTTTGTTTGTTTGTTTACAATTCCTCTCCTGAAAGAAGAGGAAGATACAATTTATCTTTCTCTTCATTCAGAATAGGAAGGAAAAACTCAGGGGCGGGCTCACAGTGACTGATCACTGTGAAAACCAATCAGAGGCTATCACAGCGATCAGGTGACCCGGAACCGACAGTCCCGGGTCCTGATCATTAGTACAAGACCCGGGGCTCTCGGTGAGAGCCAGGTCTCTGTGCAGGGTGCACGCTGTGTGGCGTGCTCCCAGCACAAAGGCATATATGTGGCCCCACAGAAAAAAGCGCACTTCCGTGAGGACGCGTGTATGTGTGTGATCGAGGTTAAAGTATATTTTCACTTTTGCAGTCAAAAGAAAACCCCTCAGTATGAGACCGGAGGAGGTTCTGCTGAAGAACGCCTGGAAGCTGTGGGTGACCGAGACTTCCAACCCATACTTCGTGCTGCAGAGGAGTTGGGGCTACGGGGAGGACGGAGGGGGGCTCACAAACTCTGGAGCCCCTATACTGGTGGACCATGATGGTGATTTGGACTTTAGAATCTGAGTGGCTGTAATTTATTCTACCATAACGCTGACTTATCTTGAGATTCTGGTGAGTTTGACCCCCTGGGGGAGTGTGCTACACAAGGTGGAATTTGCTCACGTTTTATGGTGAAAGGTGCATCTTCTGACCACTTACACTCTACAATAAAAAAAAAAAAACTTCCTATGAACTGTATGCTTTACCATCTACTGCTTATAGACTTCTACATGTGGACAAAACCACACGTTGTGATATTGCGTTCTTATCACGTTTTGGTATTTTAATAATTTAGTGTTTGAACTGCTTATTTTTATACTACTGTTTGGCATATTTGTTATGTGTTCCCATGCACACAGCCTACCTAAAAAATAATAATAAATATATTTCTTAGCTTTTAGAAGGTGTTGTGGCTGATTCTAAAAATGTCTGTAGGGTCTCACAGTGTCTTTGTCTCCACACAGACTAAGCTATCCTTTAATAAAATACAATGCAGGAGGGCGGTTTCTACGTTTTTACCCCTTTGTTAGGACAGAAAGTATTCAAATCTAGTTTACAGCTGATGATAAAGATTAAGAACTGTAAACACAGAACAGACAGACATAATTATGGTAAACATTACTTCGCAATCCCCTTCTAAACGTTACAAAGTAGGGAGAGCATGGAAGGATTTTTAAGCACGTAAAAAGCATTTTTTTTATATATATTTTTGTTTTGCTATGCTAAAGTGTAACTAAAGGCAAAACTTTTTTTTTAGTTTTGGATATAGTGGAGATGGATTAAAACCCCTGTCAGAAGTTATTGCTGTCTGTGCCCCCACTAGAGAGATTCCCCTTCTCTATTTGTCCTGTTTACTATTATCATTGAAAGTGAAAGTAAAAGAAAATCCGAAATTTTGGGTTGATATCGGAACACTAATAGAGGGGAAGTCTTTCAATGGGGACACTAGTTCTGGTGACACCCCAGGATTGCCTCACTTTGGAGGGATTTCCTCTCACTCCCTGTTTTAACTATGGGACAGGAGGTGAAGGGAAATCTCCCCAATGGAAAACAGATGGCAAAAATAAGCTGACAGGGGTTACCCTCCCTCCCTCTATCCACTTATCTACTTTAATGGGAACATGTAACAAATAAAAAACGGAAAATTTATTATCAATACTTACCGTAATTTTCCTTTTCTGATGAACTCCATGGCAGACTACGTGTGGGTTAACCCCGACTCCTCTCCAATGCTATAGGACCCCACTTCCATAAATTTGAGCTCACCACTAGAGACTGCGTTCCGTAACTAGCCAACTCTTTGACCGATGGGTGAGAACCCCGTCTGCCATGGAATCCATCAGGAAAGGAAAATTACGGTAAGTATTGATAATTTTCCATGGCAGACTACGTGTGGGAAATAACTAGCCAGTCCACACAGGTGGTTATGCTGATCAAAAAATAAATTTTAATTTAGCCCAATAACTGACAGCACTCTTAAACTAAAGCTCACAGAAGATAGAGACGCAGGCTCTATGCGATAATGTGACATAAAGGTATTAATGGAGGCCCAAGAGGCCGCTTTACAGATGACATCTGGAGCCACATGCCGGGCTGCTGCCCACAAAGCTGCCATACTCCTGGTGGAATGTGCCATCACCGCCTCTGGAGGAGCCAAGCCCCTAGCTCTATAAGCTTGCTGGATGGACTGGACGATCCAGGCCGCAATTGTTATGGATGAAGCTCGCTTCCCTCTGTTACTGCCAGAGTGCAAGATAAATAGGTAGACAGAGCGTCTAAAGGAGGAAGTAACTTGCAGGTATTCCTTCATCATTTTGCCCACATCCAGAGGATGAGCTTCGGAGGACCCCGGGGTCCTGAATGTAGGTAGGACAATTTCTTGGTTCTCATGGAACACTGAAGTAACTTTCGGGTTTGAGCCGAGCATAGGGATAAGGACCACCCGGTCTGGAAAGAAAGTCAGTAAAGGTTCATCATGACCCAAGGACCCGATCTCCGAAACCCTTTTGACCGAAGTGATGGCAACTAGGAAGGCAACTTTGCAGAAAAAAATCTTTGATAGAAAGCTGAGCAGATCCTGCGGTACTGAGACCAGTCAGCGAGTCAAGAACAAGAGGAAGATCCCATTTGGGGAATCTTGGTCTTCTTGGGGGTCTGAGTCTTGTCACCCCACAGAAGAACTGCCGGATTAAAGGGTAAACTGCCCATGATGTTCCGGAGAAGGCTGACAGAGCTGAGACTTGAACTCTGAAAGAGATGATGGATAGAGACAGATCTACGCCAGATTGGAGGAAGCCAAGGATATCCTGGACTCCTGGATCCCTGAATGATCTGCCCATAGAGGATGAGGATTCAACAAACTTGGCCCATATCCTCTCAGACTTTATTCATGCTCGCTTTTCTCGAGCTCATTAGGGTGGAAATCACTCTTAAAGCGCACCCGAAAGATTCCAGCCTTTTCCTCTCAAGAACCAGACCATCAGTCTTAGTGACGCCAGACACGGGTGCAGGACTGCCCCTGAAGGTCCGGCCTGGGAGGCAGAAGCACCGGGTCCCGGTTGTTAAGCTGGGTCAGGAGGGGAAACCATGGCCTGTTCGGGCCGGTAAGGTGCAATCACTACCACCTCGACTTCTTCAATTTGAAGTCTCTGTAAGAACCTGAGGATGATCGGAAGTGGGGGAAAGGTGTATGCCCTGTTGAAGCTCCACTGATCTGTCAGTGCGTCCACTCCGAAAGCCTGGCTGCAACAGCCCCAAGTGTAATACTTCTTGATTTTAAAGTTGCAGGGGTATGCAAATAGGTCTACTTCGAGATTGACTCCCAAGGACAGGATACATTCGAATGTCTGCACATGAAGAGACCACTTGTTGTTGTCTAATGCCCCATACACACGATAGGATTTTCCAACGTTCGATGGGAGCTTGTTGTCGGAAATTCCGACCGTGTGTAGGCTCCATGAGACATTTTCCATCGGAATTTCCGACACACAAAATTTGAGATCTGGATCTCAAATTTTCCGACAACAAAATCCGTTCTCGTAAATTCCAATTGTGTGTACACAATTCCACGCATGCTCGGAATCAAGCAGAAGAGCTGCACTGGCTGATGAACTTAATTTTTCTCGGCTCATAGTGCGTGTTGTATGTCACCGTGTTTTTGACGTTCGGAATTTACAACAAGATTTGTGTGACTGTGTGTATGCAAGACAAGTTTGAGCCAACATCCTTCGGAAAAAAAAACATGGATTTTGTTGTCGGAAAATCCTATTGTGTGTACAGGGCATTACTGTGTGCAAGACTGGAAGTCCGCTTGGACATTCTGGACTCTGGGGAGAAAGAACACTGAAATATTGGTCAGGTTTTTCTGAGTCGAGGACATGATGGTCTTGACTCCTTGGAGCAGTGTGGAAACTCCAATTGCCCCCTTGCCTCTTCACATAAGAGACTGCTGTGGTGTTGTCCATTTTCAGTAAAACTGACTCCCCTTTCAGGAGATGAGTGAAAAATTGAAGGGCACACCAGTCTGCCCGTAGGTCCAGGACGTTTGAGCACGGTTTGTGAAATTGTGCATCCCAATTGCCTTGAGCAAGTTCTGACCCGCAAAGGGCTCCCCAATGAGCACCGCTGGCATCGGTCATGACTGTGACCCATGAGAAGGGGGCAATAGAGTGGCAGGTGAGCAGAATTCTGCCTTGAAGCCACCAGAAGAGGTTGTTCCTCATCATTGAGGTTATGTAAATGGTCTGATTGTCGTCCCCTGAGCTCCACTGACGGAGAAACCCTGTCTGGAAAGGGCGTAACCTCCACAGGGACCATTTGACCATGGGGGTAGTAGAGACCATCATGTCGATAATTTTTTTAGGCACTATGAGGCCTTTAGGCCTGAGGAGCTCAGAGCCTGTGAGATTCTCCCTTAGATGACTGGGATCTTTTCCACTGGGGGAGAGATGGTGCTTTCCACCAGGTCGAACTTGGCCTCTAGGTATATCAGGCACTGAACTGATTCCAGATGGCTTTTCTCTAAGCTTAGGAGCCAACCAAAATCGAGCAGTGTGGGGATAACCTGCTCTCTGTGAATCAATAGCTGCTTCTTGTCTTGAGACAGTAGCAGGAGGTCGTCAAGATAGTGGTACAAGCGTATTGCTTTTGTTCTGATGAGGACCACTACAGCCAGAAGAACTTTTGAAAAGACTCGGGGTGAGGTTGTCAACCCAAAAGGAAGGCAACTGAACTGTAGATGTTCCAAGAAAAATGTGTAAGTTTTGGCATAAATGACGCTGCTCAAAGCTGCAGACAGAATTCACACCCTAGGCTGATCAAAGAATATGTATATATTGAAGAATCTACACTTAGGTATGGGCTAGGCTGTAGCCCATACCTAAGCGCGGATTCTTAAATATATACATATTCTTAGATCACCCTAGGGTGTGAATTATGTCTGCAGCTGTGAGCAGCGCAAATTTATCCCCAACTTACACATTTTTCAGATTATTGGTGCTTCACATTGGGGCATCCCAGGGGAGGCGACAGCCTAGCCCATACATAAGCGCGGATTCTTCAGTATATACATATGTAGATGTTCTTGCCCGACCCTGAACCGGAGGTATATGAGAAATTCTTCTGCCACAGGCACATGGAAAAAGGCATCTTTTAAGTTAAGATTGAGATTACCCAATTGCCTGGCTGCACAGCTGTTGGATGGTAGATAAAGTCTCCATTTTGAATCTTTCGTATTTTATAAACTTGTTTAGGTAAGTTAGGTCTATCACGGGGCGCCATGAACTGTTTTTCTTCTGCACCAGAAAGAGATCCGAGTATACCCCCTGAAACTCTTCGCCTTTCGGGACAGGCACCCGCAGCTCCTTGTACTTTCAGTGAATCCACGTAGGACCCTAACACCTGCTTCTTTCCTTCTGACCATGAAAGCAGGGTGGAGATAAATCTGAGGGGAGGAGTACTGGTGAAGGACCATGTGTGGCTCATGGAGACCATATTGAAGGTCCAGTAGTCCGAGACAGAGGCCACCCATACGTGCCGGAAGAGAAGCAGACACGCTTCCACCCGATCCGCCTGGGCAGGCCCAATCTCAAAATATCTTAGCGGGCTCTCGTCCACTGGATGCCTGGCTTTTAGCAGACTTTTGGAAGGATGTCTGACCTCTGATCCAACTCCTTCTCAAATCTCGGCCGGGCCTGTAAGGGCGTGCTCCCCTTGAGTACTGCATCTTCTGCACTGAGGCTTCTTTTGACCAAACAGATGCCTATCCTGAGGCAGGAAACCTGATTTCCCACCCGTGGCTTGGGCTATGGCGCTATCCAGCCTGTTACAAAACAATGAGGGCCCTTCAAAGGGATCCTACACCGGGTCTGCTTAGATGCTGGATCAGCGAGCCAAGGGTGCAACCATAGGGCCCGCTTAGCCGTGACCAAGGATAGCATAGTCCGGGACAAGAGGCGGATCAGATCGATAGAAGCTTCCCCCAGGAAGGCCACTGCCGGTTTCAATTCCTGGACTGCCGAGCCCCTAGCCAGATCTTCTGAAACTCCCTTGAGCACGGAGTCTACATTTTTTTGTCCAGGCTTCCATAGCTTTGAATGTAGCCGCGAGGGTCAAGGTGGGTTTGCAAGCCATACCAGCTAGCCTGTAAATTCTCTTGAGGTCTTGGTCTATTCTTCTCTCAAGCCCGTCCTTGCAGGATACAGTGTCCTCTAAAGGAAGCGTGAAGTGTTTGGCCAGTCACATCAATGCTGCATCTACAAGAGGCGCATTTTCCAGATATTTCACTTCCTCTTCCTTGAAGGGATACAATCTGGAGGTTTTGCTTGACATAGAAGTCTTCTTGTCTATCTTACTCCACTCCTCATCAATGATATCCTTCAATTCAGAAAGGAGCGGGAAGATGGAACGTTTCTTCCCCAGGTGCTTAAAGAATTTTCTTTGCTTAGCCAGATTAGTGGAAGGATCTTCCCACTTAAGGGCCTCTTTGCCCGCCTTAATTTGGGGGGATACAAGGGTGAAGCTGAAGCCACCAGCAAAATCATCTCCCTCCAAATCGCTATCTGAAGAGCCGGGGGAGGCATTATAAGGCTGGAATGGGCCTGGATCCTCCTGGGCATCATCAGCCAGGGAGCCAGATAGAGTGGTGGACTGGCTCTGCATGCGGGTTGTATCCCACTCCTTTAGGGATTGCTGCACCACCCGCTCAACAAGAGACTTAATTTGTTGGTTTTCTGTCTCTTTTTCCCCGACCGCCTGGGCAAAACATGAATCACACAGTGACTTGCCCTCCAGGACTCGTGTCTCACATCCCCAGCAGCCTCTGTTATCAGAGCGGCAGTCATGGCAGTGGGTGCAGTGTCTGGAGGAGGAATGGGAACATCTCCTCTGTCTGGAGGAGGAATGGGAACATCTCCTCTGTCTGGAGGAGGAATGGGAACATCTCCTCTGCTGGTAGGTCCTAGACGGAGAATCACGTCTGGACCTGGATGAGGAAGGTGGACGTTGCAGCCTGGCAAGGTCCCTGTCGTTTTGGACAGTAAACTGATCTGGAAGGGCTAAAAGAGAAGCAAAAAAAACAGGACTTTAGGGCAGTGGTCATCAACCCTGTCCTCAGGGCCCACTAACAGGCCAGGTTTGCAAGATAACTGAAATACATCACGTAGAAACAGGGGAACACTTGAGAAAAGAAGGGATTGCTGCACACCCCGAGTAATAGCGAAAAAAAGGGAATTGTCCCCCAAAAGGGGTTTTCTAGGCAGCAGGCAATGTGGGAATGATAACACCAGATTAAAATACGTAAACTTTATTGAAACATGATTTCAAAAAATGGCAATAGAGTTCAAAAATGAGCTGTGGTACAGGAGATATTGAAAACGCAAAAGTGCATGGGAAAACTGTACACAGTTTCGAGCGTATCGGGTCTTCTTCAGAGGATATGTGTGCTCTGTAGAAGAAATTGAATGCATAAAAATTACATCAATATACTTACACATAGATATATGTAATAGATATAAGGGTAAAAAATGCTTTATGACATAGTTACCAATCACATGTGTATAGCCGTTTCTCCTGAACCTGAAGTTCTCTAAGACTCCCACCACCCGGCTCCGGCCGGGGTCCCCCCGGCCAGCCAACACCCTAGCAGGGAAAGCTGAGCGCAACTGCGTGACTTGCGGTGAGTTACAATTGTGAAATTCCCTAGGGTCGGCGAGGGGCGTGTGGGTAAGCAAGCAGCACCTGCAATCTGAACATCGAGCAACAGCACTGTTAGTGCTTGTAAAAAGATACAAATAAAAATGAAATTAAAAATATGTGCATAAGTGATGAGTAAGAGGGTTAATAATTGTAATTTTAATTTGATTTATGCTATTGCATCTAATTATTGCAACCAGCGCCATAAAAGCAGGGCTTTTTTTCAGGGGGAACTTGGTGGAACTCAGTTCCACCACCTCTGGCTCAGACCCTTTGGTGCCTGCTCACAACAGTCACTTGTAAACACAGAATTCTGGTTTCTGTGTTTACAAGTGACAGCTCTGCACTCTGTATGTAATGCAATCCTGGTATTTAATGCCCCTTTTAGACCCTCCTACTGTTTTCGTTAAATTTGACTGAACACACCCACTATTTGATGTGATTTGGAGGGTGTGTATAGGGGGAGGGGTTATGTGGGGCTGTGGTTAAGTTCCAGCACCTATTGTTTGAGAAAAAAATCCCTGCATAAAAGTATGTACTTAGTAATGATAATAAATATAATAATACTAATACAAGTAATAACTGGGGATGATCAGGTTAACAAGTATCCGAAAAATATGTGTGTGTCAACAGACATGATGATAAGACTTGTTAGATGAATAGGATAAATAGAGGAAGAAAAAAGAGGATAGTGAAGAAAAATAGAAAAAGAAAAGGAGGAGAAAAAGAAGGAAAAGAAAAGAAAATACCCCTACAAGTGAGAGAAAATAGGAAAGGAGGGGGGGAGGGGGGGGAGGGAATGATGGGATGAAAGAGAAGGGGGGGAGGGAAGAAAAAAGGGAGGAAAAAGAGAGAAAAAGAAAGAGAAAGAAGGAAATGAAAAAAAAGGAAAAAGCTAACAAGAAAACAAGAAGAAGAAAAAAGTAGTGAAGTGACAGTGAGTGCAAGACAAACTAGTAAAGTGAAAAGTGAAAACCATGCATGAGAGGAGGTACAAAGGTGATGGAAGAAGGCATGGAGTGAAACAACCAAAGCTGAAAAAGTTGTGAAAGAAAAATATATGTGTGGAATGTGTGGGAGGGGGGAGGGGTATGATGATCAGTGAGTGAGTGAGGCTAGGGGCAAAGTGAAGAGAGAGAAATTCAGAGGACAATACAACATAGTCAATAGGTGAAAAATGGGGTACAAGAAAAGTGTGTGCATGTGATGAGGAAAAGGAGTGAGAAAAAAATTATTGTAATTAATTATTACCTTGTAAATGCAAGGGGTATAGGCGGTGTACCAGCAAAGAATGGTGTGTAATTCCAATGGTGGAATTACACAAAGATGGATGTTAGGAGCAGGAAACTGCCAGATATAAAATGTCCAAAAAAATTTTTTGGAAAATTTTAAACACTATCAAGCATGAAAAGGATAGAGACCTATGGTGCATAATGTGCAGGTCCAGACCTTAAAAGTGTAAAAGTGTAGCATAATGTTACCTGTCGCAGGGCTACTCATGGATCGGTGGACCTCCTGTTGGAGCAATGGGGATTAAATGAAAAATCCCCCAAATTGCTACCAACATTAAATATAGGAAGCTGGACGCTGGTTGGTTGCCACAATGAGTTGCAGGTGCATGCCAGCCACCCGAACCTCGCTCACCTGAGCAGGGACAGTGCTGACAATGTCGGCACTCCACATGTAGCTTACCCGGAATTTGGGAAGACAGGCTGTCCCGGCAACGCCGTCACTTCCACCGCAACTGCGTGACGTCACGCGCACGAGCATGGTCACGGCGCCCAGAGAGATCCGGAACACTGCTGGCAGGGGAAACCACGTCCAAGATGGTCCAGCCATCTAGTGGACGTGTAAGGGAAGCGCAGGGCCCTGCGTTTGCGTCCCCCTGCCAGGAAGAAACACAGTGGCAGGCCAAATTCCCCAAGGAGGTGGCGAACCTGGGAACCCAGACCGGAACCTGGGTGGGGGGAAGAGAGAAACCACAGGACAAATTTACATATATAAAAAGGTGCCTGTAATACAATATAAGAAACCACAGCGCGAATTGCCAACCAGGGACAAACAGTGTTGGCACCTGCAGCAATTTACACAGTGTGTTTGTATATAGAGAAAAAAATAGTTTTTGGAAGCTGAGAACCATTTGGAATACAATTGAAGAGTCCATAAAACAACTTCACCAAAATCTGTTCTTGTAGAAAATGGAGATATTAATGCTACAAGTCATCTAGAATATGTACATTGAAAAGGAACGATAGTTTATCCCAAATTCATTAAAAGTACACAGTATAAATTACAAACAAGCAAATAAACTATAACAGGACAATAAACAAAGTGTATAATCAATGTAATGCCATAATGATGACATATTCAATGTGTTTTGCCTGAGGAGAAGCCTCGCAAGAAAGGGGCAAAAGAAATTGATTCATTGAGTCCAGGGGGCGACATGGCCTGCAACTGGAAGATCCATTTCTGCTCCTTCTGGAGCAGGACCTTGTTCCAGTCGCCTCCTCTGTCTGGTATCTGTGCTTTGTAGAGTGCTGTAAAAGTGACATTTGGTATCTTATAGTTTTGTTCAAAAACAAAATGTCTCCCAATTGGGAGATATCGGTTCCCAATTTCCATACTATACATGTGTGTTTGGATATTCGTCGCCAAAATTCTTGCTTCGTTTTGCCAATGTAATAGGCACCACACTCGCACTCTATTTCCCCGTACACACGGTCGGATTTTCCGACAGAAAATGTGTGATAGGACCTTGTTGTCGGAAATTCCAACCGTGTGTGGGCTCCATCACACATTTTCCATCGGATTTTCCGACACACAAAGTTTGAGAGCAGGCTATAAAATTTTCCGACAACAAAATCCGTTGTCGGAATTTCCGATCGTGTGTACACAAATCTGACGCACAAAGTGCCACGCATGCTCAGAATAAATAAAGAGATGAAAGCTATTGGCTACTGCCCCGTTTATAGTCCCGACGTACGAGTTTTACGTCACCGCGTTCAGAATGATCGGATTTTCCGACAACTTTGTGTGACTGTGTGTATGCAAGACAAGTTTGAGCCAACATCCGTCTGAAAAAAATCCTAGGATTTTGTTGTCGGAATGTCCGATCAATGTCCGACCGTGTGTACGGGGCATAAGAAATGTACCACCCCTCGGGTCTGGCAATTCACGAAGTGCGAGGGTTTAAAGGTTTCTCCATTGGGGAGACAAAATGTTTGGCCTTCCTTATGAGTGGGCAGTATGTACAATGACCACAAGGGAATGAGCCAGGAGTATGACAGTGTTTGAATCTTTTTTGTTGGTCTTTGAATTCGCTTTGGACAAGCATGTCTTTAAGGGAGGTGGCTCTCCTAAAGGTTATCGATGGCTGTTTTGAAACAAGAGATTTTAATTTGGGGTCATCAGTTAGGATGCTCTAATGCTTTCGCAGGATGTTTTTTATTGTCACATGTTGGCGTGAAAAACGCATAATTTTGCGAGTAAGGTTGGAGTCAGTGGAATCGCAGGACTGGGGTTTGTGCAGCAAAGTAGACCGAGATTGTGTCACTGTTTTGTTGTATGCTTTCTTTAGACACGATCTACTGTAACCGCGTGCTAAGAGGCAATCCTGAAGGAGTCCAGCCTCTTCTCTAAAGAGAACATCACTGGGGGGCGTGGCCTGGACGGCAATGAGATAGGACGTGTGTGACTGAAGCTCCGTAGGTAGATCCTTCTATCGTTATCCTGCAATCTAAATACTGACTTTTTACTTTAAAAGTTGTGGGAACTAGTACAGTATACTCACTGCACCATGTCTCCACCGAAGAGGAACAATACAGCCTCCTCATCTTTGGATAGATACCGGAGGACAGAGCGGGACCCTGAGGAGCAAGATGGCGCCTTGGCAGCAGCTCACGCGGCCTCTCACACAGAGCATGAGGCAGCCGACACGGCGAAGGTCCTGGAAGCTATATCCCTGTGCCAATCCACTCTAATGACGAAGATAGAGGAGGTGAAAGTGGATATCTCGTTAATAAAGCAAGATATGACCAAACTCCGGGAGCGGGTCACCGAGGCTGAGACTAGGCTTGGGCGAGAGGAGGACACGCTGTACCCCCTGCAACACTCTCAAGAAGATCTGCAACGCCAAATACAGCAATTGGCACAGAAACAGGACGACCTTGAAAACCGGACCCGCAAGTCCAATCTTCGGTTCATCGGGTTACCAGAGGGCTCCGAGGGTTCAGATCCTGCCACTTTTCTTGAAAAGCTTCTGATTGCAACCTATGGCAGGGACGCCTTCTCAGCTACATTTGTGGTAGAGCGGGCCCATCGCATGCCAGCACCGCCGCGCACATTCATAGCGAAGCTACGTAACTTCAGGGGCAGGGATGCTGTCCTGCGCCTTGCTAGAGTTAAAGGCAATATTCCCTTTCAATCGGGATACATAGCAGTGTTCCCAGACTTCTCTGTAGAGGTCCAAAAACAACGTGCACGTTTCTCGGAAATCAAACGCCGCCTAAGAGCTCACCACATAAGATATGCAATGTTGTTCCCAGCCCGCCTTCGCATAGTTGGAGAGGACCGGGTACATTTCTTTGAGGATCCGGCGCTGGCCTCGGCATGGGTGGACCAACGGGATGCAGAGAAGAATCGTCCTGCCTGAAGGAGACTCCTGTATGCTAAATAACGTGAGTGACATTTATTATCCCTAAATATACCATTTCATTCGGCCGACATAATGAACACTTATTGTTGTCTACGCTCTGACCCTATAAACCATAAATGTTGCTGCTCAGGAGTTGTAGCAGAAATCTTTCAAGACCTCCACTCCTGGAGCTAGATGATCCATAATAATCACTCCAATACGAACTGAGCAATGTTCACCTGAACCTACTATTCAAAACATGCCACGTGAGCTCCAACATATGGATCGAACAAACTAACTAACGGCAGTCCCCATGACAAGCACATCCGACTGGAGGATATGCATACCTGACAGTGGTGCATCACCCTCCCTTCCCCTTCTCTTATTGAATTCTACCATGATTATGAACATGTTCCAGGGGAGCAAAGAGGGAGGAACACTCTTCTATAGATATAGCATGATATTGGTTCTCAATATTTTCAGTAATCATCTATCATCACTAGATACCACGGCGGGGCGAATGATCAGGTTTATGTGGTTTGCTAACGTTGGTAAGCTGCAGAGACCGTACATACTTCACTGCTGGACTCATAACCAGAGATTGTTCGCCCCCAACGGGAGATTGTTAAGCCGAGGCCGGCGCTGCCCCATAGGCTTCTGCCGGCGACGACATGATTAATGTGCACTACTTATCTTGATTTGTATGTTATATCATGGTGTTGTAGTAGCACAAGTTTTGGGATTTATGCCCCAGCCAAGTTTGGGAGGCCGAGGGCAGGGTGGGGGGGGGAAGGGGAAACTTTCAGTTTAAGTTAAAGAACATGATATGATAATGCTCTCTCCCACCTTGATCCCAGACCTCCTCGCAGTAGGATTCGGTGTGAGGGTTCTCGCGGACCATTCACCTTACTGGATCACCCTGCGATTGCCCTCCACCCCGCCGTCCCCCCTGTGGAGACTGAACCCATTCTGGCTCACTGTCCTCACGTATATTGAGATCATACAGCGTGAGTGGGCTCACTACTTCCAGTCCAATCAGGGTTCGGTCTCGACTGGGATGGTGTGGGAGGCATTTAAATCTCATGCACGCTTGACCCTCCCCACACATATTCAAATTATTATACAGCAGGCTGAGGAACACCTAAGCTCCCTCGAACAGGTTTTCCTTGCGGATCCGACACCCTCTAACTCTGCTCAACTCCGCTTGCAATCCAGACTCACAGACCACCTACACTATGAAAAAGCAAAAAAAGGCATCTTTTTTAGCAAGCAGAGGTTCTTGGAGCACGGAGAGCGGGCTGGGAGACTCCTGGCTTATATGGCTCATCTAGATCATACACCCCCCGGTTGTGGTTCGGCTCCGCTCAGAGGATGGAACCGTACTCACAGATTCTGAACAGGTTGCCCATGAATTCAGACGGTTTTACGCCGACCTCTATACCTCTAAGGCTAATCGCCCCCCAAATGAGCTACACCTTCTCTTGAAAAATATTGACTTCCCCTCTCTCACGACTTCCCAGATTGAGCTCTTGGAAGCACCCATCACTGAGGAGTGCATCAAGGCGGCAATAGCGAGTCTACCAGCGTCAAAAGCCCCAGGCTCTGACGGTCTCCCACTAGAATTTTATTGTCAGTTCCAAGAAGTCCTTGTCCCCAGATTGGAGTCTCTATACTCTCACATTTACAAATCCGGTATACTCCCGCGCACTATGAATGAGGCCCTTATTGTTCTTATCCCGAAACCGGGAAAAGATCCTCTCCACCCTGAATCTTATCGTCCGATTTCTCTCCTCCAATTAGATGTAAAAATTCTTGCCAAAATTCTTGCCATAAGACTCAACAAAGTCATACTCAGCCTCATTCATGCCGACCAAACAGGCTTCATGCCCAATAAAAACACTGCATTTAACCTGAGAAGACTATTCATAAATCTCCAAGCCACGCATGACAATGTCGGTTCCAGGGTGGTGGTTAGTCTGGATGCCGCTAAGGCATTTGACTCTGTGGAGTGGAGCTACCTGTGGGAGTGCCTTCACAGATTTGGCTTTGGCCCCCTATTCATCAGGTGGCACTCCTAGTACTTTTTATAATCTCATATGGTCTTTCTCATCTATTCAGCGCTATTGGTCACAAATAGTCAAATTCCTTCATGACTGCATGGGCTCCTCCCTAACACTATGCCCACGCCAAAGTCTGCTTGGCCTGCTCCCCATTTCAGAGGAGGAGAAATACCTGGCAATATTTTTACAGGAGACTCTATTTATCGCCAGAATGCAGATAGCTCAACTATGGCTTCGGCCTACCCCCCCCCCCCCCCCCCCCCACCATACAGCAATGGAAGAGGGCTGTGAATCTTACCCTCCCCTACAAAAAAGTTTTGTACACCCATCGTGGCTGCCCAGATAAGTATCATAAAATATGGGATAGATGGATGAATGAATCCTCCACTTGTACTGACCAGTGCCAAACGCTCTCTTGATCTATGTCTGCTCAGTGGTAATTGCTTTTATTCAATTCTTCTATGGCCCAGTGAAAGTATGTTCCTCACCTATATGACAATGTTCGGCAACAACCCTGTAGATATAATGACTTGTCAGAAAACTCTGTATAAAAGTTAGCTTACATAGTATTGGTGCAATCTGCACCCTGTATTCTGAACTTAATAACCTGTATTGACTTTTATGCTCAATAAACTTTTCTTTTGATTAAAAAAAAGTTAAAGAACATGATCAACAACTTACTAAGATACATTGTAAGGCTAGACGTTTGGTGTCACATGGGGGTGCGAAGTAAAACTATACTTGTCTCAATATGGAGTGTGGAGGTCTCCACCCCTAGGAAACACCCTATATTCGCCTCTACAGCATTCGCCATTAGACAAACATGGCTAACATAAAATTCCTTACCTGGAACATCCGGGGGATTCGGGACAAATTCATGCGTACAGCAGTTTTTAGCTGTCTTAAATCATACCGAGCAGATATAACCGTTTTGGTTGAGACACACGTTACAGGTCAACTTCAACTTGCGATGAAGCGCCCCTGGATAGGATGGGCATTTCATGCCGCACACACTCCATATTCCCGGGGGGTGTCCATTCTAATAGCCAAAACTACCCCATTTGCAATTATCTCAGTATGCACGGACCCTCAAGGCAGATTCATTTTTTTGCACTGTACACTAAGCGGCACGCAATATCTCATTATGGCATTTTATATACCTCCTCCGTACAAGTCTAACCTGATCACTGAGGGATTTTTGTACATGGCGCAACATCCCACTATCCCTGCTATTTGGTTGGGGGACTTTAATGTGGTTTTAAACCCCAAAATGGACAGACTACAGCTGAGTCAGAGCACCCACCTCCCCAATACTACTCAATTTGGGGGTACACTAAAAGAATTCTCACTAACTGATACCTGGCGCCATGAACATCCAAATACTCAGGCATACTCTTTCTTTTCGGCGACACACTCCACCATGTCCCGAATTGATTTCATTTTAATTTCTGACATACTACTTCCCTTGCTATCAGACTCCGGCTACCACACTAGATCTCTTTCTGATCATGCTCCGTGTTAGGCTACTTTGCACCTGGCCCCGAATACAGGACCCCACACCTGGCGCCTCCACTCCTTTTGGTTATCTGCTTTGAAAGACCAAGAGGACATACACAGGGAATGGCAATTCTATTTTAATGTTAACAGAGACACAGCCCCGGTGGGAATGATATGGGAGGCGTTTAAATTACATGTCCGTACCATCCTTTCCTTGCAAATAAATAGACTAAAAGCTTCCTCTAAACTAGTCATTCAACAAGCCTCTGAAAAACTGGACTCAATAACAAGTGGGTTCCAAGCAGACCCTATGCAGGACAAAGCAACTGAACTTAAGCTTCAAACCCATCTTTTGGACCAATTACAGTTTGAAAAGGCTAAACGGGAACTTTGCTTTTCGAGACTACGGGTGTTTGAACAGGGAGAGCGCGCGGGTAAATTACTAGCATACCTGGCCCGTCAAGATACTAGTCCTCCAGTAGTGGTTACCCTGGTGAATTCACACGACATACTTTCGGATCCACCATCGGTCGCAGAGGCATTCCAGAAATACTATGCTGACTTGTATTCCTCCAAAGTAAGGGTTACTACACAAGAAACCCAGGCCTTTCTCCAGAATATTCCCTTCCCTCAAATTTCCGAATCCCAGATGAATGATCTAGAGGCCCCCATCACCGCAGATAAAATTGCAATGGCAATAGCGTCCCTTGCACTAGCTAAGGCCCCCGGTGGGGACGGTATACCATTGCACTTTTATGCAGCCTACTCGGAGATATTAGTCCCTGAATTGTTGAAACTATATAACCATATCTTTGAATCCGAATCATTTCCTGAATCCCTCCGTCAAGCAGTATTTATAGTACTCCCTAAGCCAGGTAAAAACCCTCAACTACTGGAATCCTATCGCCCGATTTCACTTCTTCAAACGGACATAAAAATATTGGCCAAAGTGTTAGCTATCCGTCTTAACCACATTATTCTCTCCCTTATCCATCCCAATCAGATGGGGTTCATGCCTGGAAAAAATACAGCCATGAACTTACGCCGATTATATATGAATATCCAAGCAGACCATGAGAATGTGGGGGACAGAGCGGTAGTGGCACTTGATGCCGCTAAGGCGTTCGATTCGGTGGAATGGGGATATTTATGGGAATGTCTGAAGGGGTTCGGGTTCGGTCCCAGTTTCATAAAATGGGTACAATTACTATATTATTCCCCAGTAGCTAGAGTGGTGGTAAACGGGTGGATGTCTGACTCTTTCCCACTGGGACGTGGAACTCGCCAGGGCTGCCCACTGTCCCCTCTCCTATATGCCCTAGTGGTAGAGCCCCTTGCTATTTCCCTTAGGATGAACCAAAATATACGTGGATTGAGCATGGGGTCTCTGATAGAGACGTTGAGCCTTTACGCGGATGACATGCTCTTATACTTGGAGGACACTGGCCCATCTCTCCAAGCAGCCCTTCTGACCATTGAAGAATTTGGAAAACACTCAGTCTGAGTATGAACTGGTCCAAATCACACATTTTACCCCTTGATTCGTCGTCCCCATCACGCAGCTCGGCCTCCCTCCCTCTACAAAGGGTCGCATCCATTAAATATTTAGGTGTGGAAATTACAAGAGACCCTTCAGAATACATTACCAATAACATTGAACCAATTTTACATACTTAAAGTCCCGCACTCAATCCTGGGCAAGACGCTGTATAGGGCCTCTACGTCAATGGTGACAAGGATGGAATGATCCGAAATATGGAAATCATCAATTCGATGTAGGATGGCAACCAGAGGACAAAAGGCTGAAGATGGGCATCAATAACGCGGCTAAGATTCTCAGATATGGCCCCATTCCTATAGACAATGGGGCGACCAGGTGGATCAGCCGGGTTCTTATGATTTTTAGGTAGGCTATAAAAAGTGGCCACTTTCGGATGTTTTGTATGAATAAAGTCGTATATGTCCCTAGTGATCACGCCGTTGGAGAAGGCGTGGTCTACCATTTTGTAGAAAGCTGTGTTGTAATGATTGATGTTTAAGATGGAAATCTGTTTATACCAATCTTGGTTCTTTAAGGTATTTAGACACATGGTTATGTAGTCTTGGTTGTCCATAATGACCATGTTGCAACCCTTGTCAGAGGGTTTTATTACAATTGTGGGATTTTTTCTCAACGATTTAGGAGCCTTGTTCTCATCAGAAGACAAATTGTGAGGATTGCATTTGGTGCGTGGTATTTTACATATATCCCAAATGGTTTGTTGTAGGAAAATTGTTACAATGGGATTGGTGTATGCTATACGATGACCAATCAGTGGTGTCTTCATCTGGGTCGTTCTTTGCATGTAGATACTTCAAGAGTAGTCTGCGTGCGAAGAGCTGTAAGTCTGTGATAGCTTCAAAAGCATCGAAATTCTGTTCCGGACAAAATGTGAGTCCTCGGGACAGAATTTGTATTTCAGCTGATGATAGCTTATAAGAAGATAAATTGATCACACTTAAGAGGTTGGTAGTATCCGTACAACGAATGGGTCCATGCCTTTGCCTCCTCTGTTTGTTTGTGGGGAACAGAGTCCCCGTGCAGGGTTTAAAGATTTTAACAGGGTCGGTTTGGATTGGCCTAAGGATGGAACCAATTGAGGGTTTGTAGCCAACTCATGTAGTAAATGGCTAGATTAGCTAGATCCGGGGGTGAGCGTCCGATCCAATTCCGCAGACAGATCCATATCCGCAGACGGATCAGGACACACATCCCCAGAGGGGGAATGAGCATCTTGTGGACAAATGTCCATTATACGTTTTTTATTTTCCTGTTCGGTTGAACCACTATTTGCACGATCTCTTTTTTGTTTGCCCTGACCTTGACCACGCTGGGGGGGAATTCGATTCCGCCCAGAGTGGGAAGTGGGCTTGGACAGTTGCATCAATGCTGCATCTACAAGAGGCGCATTTTCCAGATATTTCACTTCCCCTGCCTTAAAGGGGTAAAATCTGGAGGTTTTGCTTGACATAGAAGTCTTCTTGTCTATCTTACTCCACTCCTCGTCAATGATATCTTTCAATGCAGAAAGGAGCGGGAAGATGGAACATTCCTTCCCCAGGTCCTTAAAGAATTTTCTTTGCTTAGCCAGATTAGTGGAAGGATCTTCCCACTTAAGGACCTCTTTGAACGGCTTAATTAGGGGGGATACAAGGGTGAAGCTGAAGCCACCGACAAAATCATCGTCCAATACGCTATCTTAAGAGCTGGGGGAGGCATTGTAAGGCTGGAATGGGCCTGGATCCTCCTGGGCATCATCAGTCAGGAAGCCAGATAGAGTGGTGGACTGGCTCCGCGTGCGGGTTGTATCCCACTCCTTTAGGGATTGCTGCACCACCCGCTCAACAAGAGACTCCATTTGTTGGTTTTCCATCTCTTTTTCCCCGACCGCCTGGGCACAACATGAATCACACAGTGACTTGCCCTCCGGGACTCGTGTCTCACATCCCCAGCAGGCTCTGTGATCAGAGCGGCTGTCATGGCAGTGGGTGCAGTGTCTGGAGGAGGAATGGGAACATCTCCTCTGTCTGGAGGAGGAATGGGAACATCTCCTCTGTCTGGAGGAGGAATGGGAACATCTCCTCTGTCTGGAGGAGGAATGGGAACATCTCCTCTGCTGGTGGGTCCTAGATGGAGAATCACATCTGGAAATGTATGAGAAAGGTGGACGTTGCAGCCTGGCAAGGTCCCTGTCGTTTTGGACAGTAAACTGACAGTCTGATCTGGAAGGGCTAAAAGAGAAGCAAAAAAAATGACTTTAGGGCAGTGGTCATCAACCCTGTCCTCAGGGCCCACTAACAGGCCAGGTTTGCAAGATAACTGAAATACATCACAGGTGATATCATTTGCTGCTCAGTGATTGCAGTATTCTAGTCTGCATCTTTCCAAGGTAATACATAAAACCTGGCCTGTTAGTGGGCCCTGAGGACAGGGTTGATGACCACTGCTTTAGGGGATATGTCCATACCAGTGTGGACTTGGCCCCCCCTTCCCACACCCCACATACCTGGCCGCATGGAGGCGGTGACCCGTCCATGGCAACCTGGCGGACGAATATGTTTGAAAAAGGCTTACTCATCCTAGGAGAAACAAATGCAAATGCAGTGTAGCTTCCCCTTTAAGAATCATCTCAGACCCCCCCCCCACCCTGCACCATAGCCCCAGGCTGGAGCTTACCTTTACCTGGAAGCCTGGTGCATGGAGGAGCTGTAGCAAGTTGCCCACAGGAATCCCCAATATGACAGGGGCTGAAAGGGATTTAAATTCCCCGCTGTAATGACGTCACCGACGTGCCTCGTCCCTGTCTGCGCAATGGCGACCTGCCGTAAAGCGCCTGCGACACTGCCGGGTCCCTGGCCATACTGAGCATGGGCGAAACCAAGCTTCGGTTTCGCCTGAGTATCGCACATGCGCAGAAGCGCAGCGGGCCACAACCCGGAAGAGAGAGTCGTGTCCTGGAATGCACCTGCGTTCCAGGTGCCATAGAAGCTAGAGCAAAAGAAACAAAAATTTGCAGGAAAGAGGTGACGTGAGGGGGAGACAGACGATCATATACAAAAACTTTCTGCCATGGAGAAAAGATAAATCTTCAGACCTACCAGCCGATCCGCCGCTTCCTCGCCTGAGCATACGAAAGGCTGTCCCCACCACTGGACATAGGGGCCTGGAGCCGCACACCCACTAGGCCCTGGGTTATCTTCACACCACTAAGACGTATGCCCGGCAACAACCTTGATCGATTTGGATGTCCGAAAAACATAAGTACTTGTTTGTAGATCCGAAGAGGAGAACATGAAAGGAACGCAGTCTCTAGTGGTGAGCTCAAATTTATGGTAGTGGGGTCCTTTAGCATTGGAGAGGAGGCTGGGTTAACCCACACGTAATCTGCCATGGAGTCTGTCAGGAAAGTAGGTATTATCCTGAATATAGGTGTGTTAGGTTCCATTATCTAATAGAATTTGTAGGAAATGTTAAGAGATTGTCAATATAGTTCACAAAACACATACATCACACAGTGACGCAGATGGAACTTCAGCATTAGATTGTGACAGTACACTTGTGACTATGTGGAAAGATGTGACAATTTACACATATGCAGCTTTCCTAATACAAGAGAATAGTGTCACTACAATGGCAGCTATGACAATACACAGTCATGTGTGGTACTCCTGGACATCTGTACCAATACATACTGTAGTAAAATGTGCCAATAAATAGGCAAATGTGGCAGCTGTGAACCAAATCTGTACTAATACATAGGAAAATGTGCCAATAAATAGGCAACTGTGGTAAAAGGCAGCTGTGACAATTTAACACATGACTTCAATCTTCACCAAAAATGCTTCAACACACAATAGGATCTCCATAACTTTTAATGGTGTCCATTCACACCTGTGCATAGTGTCCCTTGAAGCTCATCACTTGAAAAAATACACTAGCTTCTTTTGGGGCCCATGTTTTGGCCCCCCAAAAGACTTTAACAGGAGGACTTGAAAAACACACAAAGAACACGTCAAAACACACATATTTTGGGCCCTTTGTTGCCTAATGTAGTATTGTAGTTGCCACTAGTAACAAACATCCACCAATTCACCCTGCTGCCAGACTCCCAAACATCACTCGCAGAGACAATGAACAGTCTTTTGTTGGTTTTTGTTTTTGTTTATTATCGTTACAACTTGGTTGGGGAAAAGGGTATATGGGATGCCTATAGGATAGTTCATTTGCCATCATATTTCACACACCAGTAGCACATAGTTAGAGCCGGAAGACATGATGTGCATTTATTCATTGCTATGATCTTCCTCCTGCATCACCATGCAGACTGTTGCTCCTCCTCTGCTTAACTCCCGCAGACTATTGCTTCCAGGCATTCCTCATCCATTACCGTGTAAGGAATGAGGGCATCACTCCTGACCGTGTAAGGGTGATGTTCCCAGAAATCCTCTCCTCCTGCACAAAGATTATCCTTAAGTAAAGTAATGTCACATCTTCTGTAAGCAAGAAGGACCCACTCTGAATAAATTTAAGCTGGTTCTGATTGCTCACTGCTACTAGGACAGAGGCCTGCAGCACCTCTCCCCAGAGGCCTAGTAGTTTAAAAGTACATGATGTATGGTGGACTACTGTTCCCAGCCAGCCCAGCTTGCAAATCCTGTGCCCTCAGGCCACATCGATTTAACACATATCCCCACAGCCTCTCCTCTGATCCAGGACTCCCCATCATTGACCGTGTAATAATGAAGACTTTGCTGATGACCGCGTAAAAGCAACGTTCCCTCACAGACTTCCTGGCACATCCAGCCCTCCACTGTGGTACACTCGCCAACCTTTCTCTGCCCTGAGTTCTTGATGGAGAACTTGAACGGACCATACGTTCCGACAGCTTCACCTGTCCGTCTGCTCCAGGAGTTCTTTACCACTGACCGTGTAATGGCAAAGACATTTCCAATGACTGTGTAATGGCAAAGTTCCTTCACAGCTTTCCCTGGGCCTCCTCCTACAATTGGCGTACCCTCCCCCCCAGTCGGGGGTGCCCTCCTGCTGCTGTCTAGTATTCCATCCTCCACTTCACTCAGCCGACAACTCTCTCCAGTGCCATGTTACCTTAGCTTATATAGGAGGCCCTCCCCCTGCCAATACCAGTTGGGGATTGGTCAGGGCTCCTATCACGTACCTGGTAGTAGAGCGTGATTGGACGAGGAAGGCATCTCTTACACCTCTGACTCGGGGCCTCTGATAGTGTGGATAGAAGGGGCAGGAGTGCAGAGTCGCACGAGTGCCAAGAAGTCTTGCAGGCAGCAGGGCAGATGTCCTTGCCGGGCTGGAGAAGTCATCAGAAAGCTTCAGCAGGAAGACCGGCAGGTAGCCAGCTGGTGCAGGTGACATCAACAGAATAGCAAGGTCAGGCAGGCTGGGTCATACACAGGCTTGGAGAATCAGATACAGGGCACTGGCAGGAACGTAGTCAGGAGGCAAGCCAGGTCTGGAACCAGATCAGTGGAACAGGAACCAGAGGAGAAGACGGAAGATTGCTCACAGGATAAACCGAGGTTGATGCAGGTGGAGTTCAAGGCATGGTCAAGACAAGTAGATAACAGGAATCAAGATACAAGTTCACAGGTAACAGGATGCACAGAAGCTGAAGACAAAGCAGCACTGGAGCTAGGCACTGGCTGGCTTTAAATAGTCTTATTTGGCGCCAGCGTCAATCACATTTACACAGTAATCAATGCATTTTTAATTGCACTCATCACTGATCGCTGTATAAATGTGAATGGTCCCAAAATCACGCCAAAAGTGTCCGATCTGTCCGCCATAATGTCGCAGTCACAATAAAAATCGCTGATCGACGCCATTACTAGTAAAATAAAAAAAATTATTAATAAAAATGCCATAAAACTATCCCCTATTTTGTAGACGCTATAACTTTTGCGCAAACCAATCAATAAACACTTATTGCGATTTTTTTTTTACCAAAAATATGTAGAAGAATACATATCGGCCTAAACTGAGGAAAAAAATGTTTTTTTTATATATTTTTGGGGGATATTTATTATAGCAAAAAGTAAAAAATAATGTGTTTTTTTTTAAATTGTCGCTATTTTTTTGTTTATAGCGCAAAAAAAAAAAAACGCAGAGGTGATCAAATACCACCAAAAGAAAGCTCTATTTGTGGGGAAGAAAGAACGTCAATTATGTTTGGGAGCCACTTTGCACGACCGCGCAATTGTCAGTTAAAGCGACGCAGTGCCGAATCGCAAAAAGTGCTCTGGTCTTTGGGCAGCCAAATGGTTCGGGGCTTAAGTGGTTAATCACTACAATTCCTTTTTACTGGCTTTTGACATTTACAAATTCAGCAATTTAGAAATTGGACAAAATTTTAGCACTGGGAAACACTTTTTAAAAATAAAACATGCATTTTATATACAACTATATAGATCAGACTGACCTCAAAATGATGGACAAATGAGAAGGAAAGAGGGACAAAGGGACTTTGTTCCAAATCAGGGACAGTCCCTCGAAATCAGGGACAGTTGAGAGCTATGCTACTGAACTAGATGACAGAAGCACAATTGACACATCACACTAAAGGTAAGTAATGTCCCTTGTGCTTATGTTGTATTTTTTTTTTTAGGTAAAATTAGTCTTTAGGTATAACTAAGGGCATACTTTTAGCTTTGAATAGAGAGAAGAGGGATTAGAGCCCCTGCTAGGTTTGTATTGGTGTCTGTGCCCTTGTCTATTTGTCATGTTTACCACTATCACCAAGAGTGAAAGTGAAAAAAAATCCCAAATTTTGGGTTGTCACCAGGACAGGAATAGTAGGGTCACTATTTCTGGTGATCCTGGTGACAACCAGGTATTCCCTCACTTTGGAGGGATTTCCTCTCACTTCCTGTTTTGGCTATGGGACAGGAAGTAAAGAGAAATCTCCCTAATGGGACACCCTCCCTTACTCTATCTAAAATAGAAAAAAAGTTTTTGCCTTTATTACTACTTTAAGAAAAGGGTGACAATCTGTTTAAGCCATAATGTGCTAGTATGCTCCACACACTAGATTATTATGACAGACCAGAAGCATAACTAGAACCTTGCCCCGGTCCAAGAAACCAAGAAGGGCCTCTCTGAACCCCTTTTCCATTGGAGCCCCGGCTTCCCGTTCTGGGAGGGCATCTATGGACATCCTCCCAGAACCCTGCCTCCCATGTGCCCATTGGGGCACGCATCGGATGCAGCTGATCATAGATCATGGTACAGGCCCAATCACAGCTGATCACATGTAAACAGACTTGCCAGTTATCGGCAGTCCTTTCATCCCATGCTGTGTCTGTGTGGGGAACAGAGGGTCGTTAACCGGCAAGACCGTCAGTACATTGTTTAAACTGATAATCAGGGCACTGATCATCAGTGCCCTGGCTATCAGTGCACCCTATCAGTTCTGCTGATTAGTGCCACCTATCAGTGCCGCCTATCAGTTCTGCCTATTAGTGCTCATCAAAGCCGCCTATCAGTGCTTCCTATCAGTGCCCATCAGTGCCAGCTATCAGTGCTCATCAATGCTGCCTATCAGTGCCCATCAGTGCAGTCTATCAGTACTACATATCAGTGCCTCCTCATCAGTGCCTCCACAGCAGGACTCTGAGCTGAGACCATCCCTCTCATACAGCCCAGAACCTGCACTGACAGTTTTCCCTCCCTCCTACCTCATACAATCTGCTTCTTCTCCTCCCGCCTCTCCCCTCCTGTGTGTGCACCATGGGAAGAATGAAGCCCAGCAGCTGAATGATCAAATTCAGCTGCTTAGCTTCACACTTCCCTCAGTGCACACAGGAGGAGAGGGCCGCAAACAAAAGGAACAGATTACCTCTCTCCTCTCCCATCTGTGCAAAGGAGGAGGGAGGGGGAATTGTCAGTACAGCCTCTGGGCTGCATGAGCATCCACACTGGGGCCCCCTGATAGTGGCAGAACGCACTTGCGACCATTGCGACCCTGGTAGTTCCACCACTATGACAGACTTACCTTAATCCAGACCCCTCCAGCGACACACTGTCGCCACTGACAGGACTGCCATCTTCACCCGGCCTTCCCTCTGAGTACATGGGCTCCAGCCGAATGGCTGAGCCATGATGATGTCACGCCCACGCATGCGCATGGGAGTCACAGCTACAGCACGGTGCTCTGAATTGATGCCTCACTCCTTGTACTGTCGATTCAGAGCACAGTGAGCATGCGCCTGTGACATCACCTGCTGCCAGTGTAAATATCTCTAAGACATGTTTAGGCAATATTCTCTGTACCTTATTATAGGCCTACCTGTGGGTAAAAGTTCAAAAGCGAAATTTACTAGCGCTTTAAGCTGGCCATAGACAGACTGACAGATTGAACTTTGACTGGTTCAGCAGGGACAGGCTGAATTTCGATCAGTGTGTGGCCGTCCCTTAGATTGGCTTCTGTTGAACAGACACACTGGAAACGTTTTGTTGATCAGCGGCTGCAGCCAATAGGCATATTGTGACAGCTCCAGGTCCCGCTGTCAGAATACAATGTCCCAGCAAGGGGAATGCCTTTTTTCGCCCCATTTGTGTGGATGGAAGAATCTGTTTGTTTTTTGGCTGAATGAAAAAATGTACCCATCAATGGCCAGCTTTATTCTCATATAGAGCTGATGGTGTAACCTTGAAACAAAATCAGTTTTCTCCCAGACACCACCCATTACAACATCTTATCACATCTCCTTTCCTTTTCCCTTTCACTCCTCTTTTCTTTGTAGTTTAATGAACCCAACTGCAGCAACCAGCTATGTAGGTTTTTATTGTCATACTTTTATTTCATTTTTACAAATATAATTTAGGCAAAAAGAATTAGGGGAAAAAAGAAAGATACTAAGAACGGCTCTACATCTACAGCTTTTTCTCAGGAAATGACAACTTGCACGTCTCTTGTAAAGCTCTGATATACACATCTTTGTTCTTATAGAACAAATAACAGAACTGACCACGGCAGAGTGTTGAAGAATGTCTATTCAAGCTAGGAATAGCCCATGGTCCTGTGCCAACCGGTCATCTGACTTCTCTGTAGACGTCATAGGAACAGTTGGCTGGATGTATTGCCAGTTGTGTAGTAAGATATTCCGTTATTTCATCAGATCCCCTTGTAAGCATATTTAGCTGAATGGTTAGACATTCTTTACAGCCTAGTGCAAGAGCAGAAGGGGAAACAATAGTTCACATAACCTTCAACTTATTTGTA
Organism: Lithobates clamitans; assembly: GCA_037952925.1. Lineage (NCBI taxonomy): Eukaryota > Metazoa > Chordata > Amphibia > Anura > Ranidae > Lithobates > Lithobates clamitans. The sequence goes on from JBBGZY010001091.1 coordinate 4,124,997, forward strand.
GTTTAATGAACCTTATAGGACAAAAAAATGGGGCAATGATCAAGCCCTTGATCCATTCCCCAATCTCGCAGACCATAAAAATTTACAAATAACGGTGGCCATACACATTTCGATTTAATTATCTGATCCATGTGTGGTTCAATCAAAACAATCGAACAGGCAAACAATGGAATAGCCATAATTTCCCTTTCATGCAATAGTGATAGATGAGCTCCCTATCACTGGCAGCGCTGTCATAAGCCTGAGCAGTGAAGTATATGGAGGACGAACTGATGATGTCACAGGCTGATGATGTCATAGGCTGGTGGTGAGAAGGATGCAGCAGCAAGGGGACCTACATGCCACTACATTTTATATTGATTCTTGTGTGAGTTTGCCAGAGGCCAAGCTGCTTCACTGTGCTAAACACACAGAAGGATCACGTCTTATCACTTACCTGTGACACAGAACCTTCAGGGCCCTGGTGCAAGAAACAATGAAGGGTCCCCCTGACCATCAGGGCCCTTTCCATCAATTCCGGGGTCCTTTACTCCCCACCCTGCTGCGATTTGAGTGCCATAGACTGCAATGTTAAATCACGAAAGTCGCAAGCAAGTTGCAAGAAAGTCGCAAGACTTTGGGGTCGCAGAAGTGTGAACCGAGCTGTACAGTGCAGCCAGGGCCCTTTTACATGTTCTGCAGCGGCCCCCTTCCTGCCTCTTGGGGCCCCTCTATGGTGGAAGAACTCCAGGGTCCAGTCACAAGTGCAACCTTTGCAACCCTGGTAGTTCTGCCACTGCAGTGACACCTGTCCTGGCACGGACTATGAAGTCATTTAAAAGGGAAATAGCTCTGAACACTGATTTGCCTCCACATGGTCTTTACACATGTCACACTTTACACTGTCACTTTTCAACCCGAAGGCATGGAGAGAAATTGAGGCATACTTCTCGAGGTCTCACACCCTTGTTGTCCAGGCCCACTCCCCTCTCTTGAACTGTCTGCTTCTCCTTCTTTTATCTCTCTCCAATACTCAGATAGTTAACATATAGGTACACACTTTGTTCCCTGTTCCCATACGTTCTAGGATTCAATTATCATTCCAAACGCAGACAATTCACTAAACCAGTGTCTCCATTTACTTTATTTACTTTTCTGATCTATATAGTTGTATATAAAATGCACTATTTATCTATCAAAAAGTGTTTTACAGAGCTAAACCTTTCATTTAATTTCTAAATTGCTGTATTTGTAAATACCAAAAGCCAATATAAAAATATAAAGTGGTAAAAAAATACACTTTCACCATTTTTTTTTTGTACAATTCTCCTTTAACTACTTACAGACCAGTTGTACATCGGCTGTTTGAAGAGGAATACCGTTGTTATAGCAGCATATAGCTGGCATAACCCCAGGATCCTCTTCTTCAGCGGGCGGTCCGCTTTCAGATAAAAGTGGTCTCAGAGGCGGATTCGCCACGAGATTACTTTTATCCGTGGCAGGAGAGGGAGCGCGCTCCGGTCGTCTCTGCCGCTTACCGGAGCCGTCAGTAGCGGCGGAGACAATCGGGTCCTCTTCCCTCACAGGCTGGATGTCTAGTGAGGGAAAGATGGCCCCCGCTTAGCTCCACACCATTGGATGGCGTAAGCGACGTCAAACGTCACTTCCGCCCAATGGTCTTAAAAGGGGAATTTATTTTTTTTGTAAAAAAAAAGACATTTATTTATTTATTATTTTATTGCATTTTAGTGCAAATATGAGATCTGAGGTCTTTTTGACCTCAGATCTCACATTTAAGAGGTCCTGCCGTGCTTTTTTTCTATTATAAGGGATGTTGTAATTATCTTGTAATAGGAATAGAAGTGACCCACATTTTTTTTTTTGTAAGGACAGTTAAAAAAAAAAAAGTAAAATAAATAATAGTTCACATGCAGAAACGAGCGCATACATAAGTTGCACCCGCATATGAAAACGGTGTTCAAACCACACATGCAAGGTATTGCCGTCAATGTTAGAGCAAGAGCAGCAATTCTAGCATTAGACCTCCTTTGTAACTCAAAACTGGTAACTTGTAGAAAATTTTAAACGTTGCCTATGGAGATTTTTAAGGGTAAAAGTTTGGCGCCAATCCACGAGCGGGCCCAATTTTGAAGCATGACATGTTGGGTATCAATTTGATCGGCGTAATATTATCTTTCACAATATTTAAAAAAATGGGCTAAATTTACTGATGTCTTATTTTGCATTTCAAAAAAGTGTATTTTTTCAACAAAATTGCGATTGTGAGACCGCTGCGCAAATACGGTGTGACATAAAGTATTGCAACGATCGCCATTTTATTCTCTATGGTGTCTGAAAAAAATATATAATGTTTGGGGGTTCTACTTAATTTTCTAGCAAAAAAAAAATGATTTTTACTTGTAAACACAGAGTCTGAAAAATAGGCCCGGTCCTTAAGTAGTTAAGGGAGGCGTGGCAGGGGGTGTGTCCTATGCCTACATATTTTTGCTAATAGGTATTCCTCGTTCCCATCTCAGAAAGTTGGGAAGAATGCAGCAGGGTGACCCAGAAGGGGACCATGTGCTCCAGCAGGGCTGCATGTTGCAGCAGAGCTTCCTTTAATATCCCATGTGGCAAATGGCTCCTGCTTCAGTCTCAGCCAATGAGGTGGGAAAGTCTCCAGAAAGCTGAGGCTCCCATGCACATTGCTGGATCGCGATGGGGCTCAGGTAAGTATTGGGGGGGCTGCTGCACAGAGAAGGTTTTTTACCTTAATGCATGGACTGCAGGGCCGGTCCGAGGCGGGGTGCACGGGGTGCAGTGCACCCCAGCGCCAGAGAGGTGGGGGCGCTGTAGCGCCAGAGTGCTCCCTTCCCTCTTCCTCCTCTTGTTTGTGTCCTGCGGCGCCTTTCCGCTGGTGTTCTAAGAAGAAAGGCGCCGCTGTATTCAGTGCTCAAGCCCCTCCCTCCTTCAGCCAGCCGAAGATGAGAAGGGAGGCAGAGCGGCTGGTCTCTGTGTGGAGAGAGACCAGCCGTGCAGTGAGTGATGTCGCGGGGGGAGGGGGAGCGGAGCGGTCCGTGCTGACACATTCTCCTCCTCTCTGTGTCTCTCACTCCTGCTGTGTACTCTTCTGTTCTCCACCCGGGCGGCGCGGCTGCACACTCTCCTCTCCAGCTGCCGCCCGGGTGTTTTTATCATTATGTACTGTACCCTAATGGAGGGGGGGGGTCTGTAGTAATGGAGGAGGGGTCCTGCCCTGGGGGGTCATTACTAATAGAGGGGGGCTCTGTCCTGGGGGGTCTGTAGTAATGGAGGGGGACTCTGTCCTGGGGGGTCTGTAGTAATGGAGGGGGGGGGCTCTGTCCTGGGGGGGGTCTGTACTAATGGAGGGGGGTCCTGCCCTGGGGGGTCTGTAGTAATGGAGGGGGGCTCTGTCCTGGGGGGGTCTGTAGTAATGGAGGGGGCTCTGTCCTGGGGGGTCTGTAGTAATGGAGGGGGGCTCTGTCCTGGGTGGTCTGTAGTAATGGAGGGGGGCTCTGTCCTGGGGGGTCTGTAGTAATGGAGGGGGGCTCTGTCCTGGGGGGTCTGTAGTAATGGAGGGGGCCTCTGTCCTGGGTGGTCTGTAGTAATGGAGGGGGCTCTGTCCTGGGGGGTCTGTAGTAATGGAGGGGGGCTCTGTCCTGGGGGGTCTGTAGTAATGGAGGGGGGCTCTGTCCTGGGTGGTCTGTAGTAATGGAGGGGGGTCATGCCCTGGGGGGTCTGTAGTAATGGTGGGGGGCTCTGTCCTGGGGGGTCTGTACTAATGGAGGGGGCTCATGCCCTGGGTGCTATGTAGTAATGGAGGGGGTCTGTAGTAATGGAGGGGGGCTCTGTCCTGGGGGGTCTGTAGTAATGGAGGGGGCTCTGTCCTGGAAGGTCTGTAGTAATGGAGGGGGGCTCTGTCCTGGGGGTCTGTACTAATGGAGGGGGGTCCTGCCCTGGGGGGTCTGTACTAATGGAGGGGGGTCCTGCCCTGGGGGGTCTGTAGTAATGGAGGGGGGCTCTGTCCTGGGGGGTCTGTAGTAATGGAGGGGGGCTCTGTCCTGGGGGGTCTGTAGTAATGGAGGGGGTCTGTAGTAATGGAGGGGGGTCTGTCCTGGGGGGGTCTGTAGTAATGGAGGGGGACTCTGTCCTGGGGGGTCTGTAGTAATGGAGGGGGGCTCTGTCCTGGGGAGTCTGTAGTAATGGAGGGGGGCACTGTCCTGGGGGGTCTGTACTAATGGAGGGGGGTCCTGCCCTGGGAGGTCTGTAGTAATGGGGGGGGCTCTGTCCTGGGGGGTCTGTAGTAATGGAGGGGGGCTCTGTCCTGGGGGGTCTGTAGTAATGGAGGGGGGCTCTGTCCTGCGGGGTCTGTAGTAATGGAGGGGGGTCTGTCCTGGGGGGTCTGTAGTAATGGAGGGGGGCTCTGTCCTGGGGGGTCTGTAGTAATGGAGGGGGGTCTGTCCTGGGGGGTCTGTAGTAATGGAGGGGGGCTCTGTCCTGGGGGGTCTGTAGTAATGGAGGGGGGCTCTGTCCTGGGGGGTCTGTAGTAATGGAGGGGGACTCTGTCCTGGGGGGTCTGTAGTAATGGAGGGGGTGCTCTGTCCTGGGGGGGTCTGTACCAATGGAGGGGGGGTCCTGCCCTGGGGGGTCTGTAGTAATGGAGGGGGGCTCTGTCCTGGGGGGTCTGTAGTAATGGAGGGGGGTCTGTCCTGGGGGGTCTGTAGTAATGGAGGGGGGCTCTGTCCTGCGGGTTCTGTAGTAATGGAGGGGGCTCTGTCCTGGGGGGGGTCTGTAGTAATGGAGGGGGGTCTGTCCTGGGGGGTCTGTAGTAATGGAGGGGGGGTCTGTCCTGGGGGGTCTGTAGTAATGGAGGGGGGCTCTATCCTGGGGGGTCTGTAGTAATGGAGGGGGGCTCTGTCCTGGGGGGTCTGTAGTAATGGAGGGGGGCTCTGTCCTGGGGGGTCTGTAGTAATGGAGGGGGGCTCTGTCCTGGGGGGTCTGTAGTAACGGAGGGGGACTCTGTCCTGGGGGGTCTGTAGTAATGGAGGGGGGCTCTGTCCTGGGGAGTCTGTACTAATGGAGGGGGGTCTGTCCTGGGGGTCTGTATTAATGGAGGGGGGGTCTGTCCTGGGGGGGTCTGTACTAATGGAGGGGGGTTTTCCTGGGGGGGTCTGTACTAATGGAGGGGGGTTTTCCTGGGGGGGTCTGCACTGTGTAAGGTCTGTACTTAGGGAGGGGTTTATACTTAGTGCAGGTTCTGCACTGATGGAGGGGGTCTATACTTAGTGGAGGGGGTCTATACTTAGTGGAGGGGGTCTGTACTGAGGGGCGATTATAGTTGGTGGAAGGGGGGTGACCCCAACCATAGTGATGCCAATGCAGCTGCGGGCTCTTCTTTCCCCCCTCCCTCTCCCCCCTCCCTCTCCCTCTTGCGCACGCTGCTGTACTAGTGAGCAGCGCTTGCCAGCACAGCTGCCCACTATGTATCTTCCCCTGCCTTCATATACCCAGGGAAGAAACAGAATAGAAAAAGGAGCAGAGAAGAGGATTGTGGGACATGTAGTCCCGAGGACTGGCAGCCCCACTGTAACACAGAAACTGCAGCTCACACAGCATGCTCAGCTAAATGGGAGAGAGAGAGAGATACAGGAGCCTGGGAAAGCTTTCAGGGAAATACACCCAGGACTCCAGAGGGAGCGGACAGTGCTGAGAGAACCCCGCTGACCTGCGCCACCAGAGGGAAAGCCACACAGCCTAGCGCCATCCCTGGCAGAGAAAGGAATGGAGTCATTGCCGGAATATAGATCTGGGCTCTACACAGCGGAGTCGCCACGGGCAATTCAGAGTGAGCTGACTCCTGATCAGAGGAACCACCGCTGTATCGCTGGGTCAGGTGAGAGGGCCGATCGGCCATTATCTACTAACGTCCATAGGAACTGCAGTCTCTGATCATCTCCTTTATTATGTCTGCAGTCTCTAATCATCTCCTGTACTATGTCTGCAGTCTCTGATCATCTCCTGTATTATGTCTGCAGTCTCTGATCATCTCTTGTACTATGTCTGCAGTCTCTGATCATCTCCTGTAGCATGTCTGCAGTCTCTGATCATCTCTTGTACTATGTGTGCAGTCTCTGATCATCTCTTGTAGTATGTCTGCAGTCTCTGATCATCTCCTGTATTATGTCTGCAGTCTCTGATCATCTCCTGTATTATGTCTGCAGTCTCTGATCATCTCCTGTATTATGTCTGCAGTCTCTGATCATCTCCTGTAGTATGTCTGCAGTCTCTGATCATCTCCTGTATTATGTCTGCAGTCTCTGATCATCTCCTGTATTATGTCTGCAGTCTCTGATCATCTCCTGTATTATGTCTGCAGTCTCTGATCATGTCCTGTATTATGTCTGCAGTCTCTGATCAACTCTTGTATTATGTCTGCAGTCTCTGATCATCTCCTGTATTATGTCTGCAATCTCTGATCAACTCCTGTATTATGTCTGCAGTCTCTGATCATCTCCTGTAGTATGACTGCAGTCTCTGATCATCTCCTGTACTATGTCTGCAGTCTCTGATCATCTCCTGTAGTATGTCTGCAGTCTCTGATCATCTCCTGTACTATGTCTGCAGTCTTTGATCATCTCTTATATCCTGTCTGCAGTCTCTGATCATCTCCTGTATTATGTCTGCAGTCTCTGATCATCTCCTGTACTATGTCTGCAGTCTCTGATCATCTCCTGTACTATGTCTGCAGTCTCTGATCATCTCCTGTACTATGTCTGCAGTCTCTGATCATCTCTTGTATTATGTCTGCAGTCTCTGATCATCTCTTGTATTATGTCTGCAGTCTCTGATCATCTCCTGTAGTATGTCTGCAGTCTCTGATCATCTCCTGTATTATGTCTGCAGTCTCTGACCATCTCCTGTACTATGTCTGCAGTCTTTGATCATCTCTTATATCCTGTCTGCAGTCTCTGATCATCTGTAGTATGTCTGCAGTCTTTGATCAACTCCTGTATTATGTCTGCAGTCTCTGATCATCTCCTGTACTATGTCTGCAGTCTCTGATCATCTCCTGTATTATGTCTGCAGTTTCTGATCATCTCCTGTAGTATGTCTGCAGTCTCTGATCATCTCCTGTATTATGTCTGCAGTCTCTGATCATCTCCTGTAGTATATCTGCAGTCTCTGACCTTCTCCTGTACTATGTCTGCAGTCTTTGATCATCTATTATATCCTGTCTGCAGTCTCTGATCATCTCCTGTAGTATGTCTGCAGTCTCTGATCATCTCCTGTAGTATGTCTGCAGTCTCTGATCATCTCTTGTACTATGTCTGCAGTCTCTGATCATCTCCTGTATTATGTCTGCAGTCTCTGATCATCTCCTGTATTATGTCTGCAGTCTCTGATCATGTCCTGTATTATGTCTGCAGTCTCTGATCAACTCTTGTATTATGTCTGCAGTCTCTGATCATCTCCTGTATTATGTCTGCAATCTCTGATCAACTCCTGTATTATGTCTGCAGTCTCTGATCATCTCCTGTAGTATGACTGCAGTCTCTGATCATCTCCTGTACTATGTCTGCAGTCTCTGATCATCTCCTGTAGTATGTCTGCAGTCTCTGATCATCTCCTGTACTATGTCTGCAGTCTTTGATCATCTCTTATATCCTGTCTGCAGTCTCTGATCATCTCCTGTATTATGTCTGCAGTCTCTGATCATCTCCTGTACTATGTCTGCAGTCTCTGATCATCTCCTGTACTATGTCTGCAGTCTCTGATCATCTCCTGTACTATGTCTGCAGTCTCTGATCATCTCTTGTATTATGTCTGCAGTCTCTGATCATCTCTTGTATTATGTCTGCAGTCTCTGATCATCTCCTGTAGTATGTCTGCAGTCTCTGATCATCTCCTGTATTATGTCTGCAGTCTCTGACCATCTCCTGTACTATGTCTGCAGTCTTTGATCATCTCTTATATCCTGTCTGCAGTCTCTGATCATCTGTAGTATGTCTGCAGTCTTTGATCAACTCCTGTATTATGTCTGCAGTCTCTGATCATCTCCTGTACTATGTCTGCAGTCTCTGATCATCTCCTGTATTATGTCTGCAGTTTCTGATCATCTCCTGTAGTATGTCTGCAGTCTCTGATCATCTCCTGTATTATGTCTGCAGTCTCTGATCATCTCCTGTAGTATATCTGCAGTCTCTGACCTTCTCCTGTACTATGTCTGCAGTCTTTGATCATCTATTATATCCTGTCTGCAGTCTCTGATCATCTCCTGTAGTATGTCTGCAGTCTCTGATCATCTCCTGTAGTATGTCTGCAGTCTCTGATCATCTCTTGTACTATGTCTGCAGTCTCTGATCATCTCTTGTACTATGTCTGCAGTCTCTGATCATCTCCTGTAGCATGTCTGCAGTCTCTGATCATCTCTTGTACTATGTCTGCAGTCTCTGATCATCTCTTGTAGTATGTCTGCAGTCTCTGATCATCTCCTGTATTATGTCTGCAGTCTCTGATCATCTCCTGTATTATGTCTGCAGTCTCTGATCATCTCCTGTATTATGTCTGCAGTCTCTGATCATCTCCTGTATTATGTCTGCAGTCTCTGATCATCTCCTGTACCATGTCTGCAGTCTCTGACCATCTTCTGTATTATGTCTGGGGGCTCTTTCTAACAGACTCTCTAACAGAAGCCCTCTCTGTGTGCATCAGAGAGACTCCCCTCCAGGTCTCATTAGTGTACCCTCTTCCTGTATTTTCTTTATTAAAAGATCACAGGAGGATCCCAGGGTAACAAAGACTTCTTAGGGGAGCATCTCTGTGTTTGAGTCGTTGCCATAGAAACATTTGTAAAGGGGAGGAGTTGGTAAGATGACCACGCCCATGTGGGGGCGCCAGAAATATTTCTGCACCCAGGCCGGTGACCCTAGGATCGGCCCTGATGGACTGCATGTAGGTAAAAAGCCTTGAACCTTTAGAACCATTTTAACTTGAATGTGTAGTGTTCGGCGGGCTTGTTGCCCATAGATCACTGCAAGTCGGGTAAAATTTTCTGCAGGTGCGAAGTAAAACATTGCGGCCCTGGCATGTAAACACCAATGGCTGCTGCCTACTGCCGCTAAAGGGGGGCAGTTGGCGAGCGGCAAAAACACGGCTCAACCACACATTTTTGCCAGACCCCAAACACAATTCTAAATATGTTTTGGCTATTTTGGCTGTAGGTACACTTTATTGATCGAGCCAAGTTCTTGTCAACCCCTGCTGTAGCAAAATGGATCCTGCTTTTCTGGGGGGGGGGGGGGGATGGTTCGCTTTCCTCTGGATCAACTGTGGGTATAGGATTGGGTATATGGGATTGTATGATATTTTTTATTTTATTTTTTTTATGGTTGAACTAGACGGACTATGTGTCTTTTTTCAACCTGACTAACTATGTAACTATGTCATTGATTTGAACAGGCTGCCTGCATGCACAGGTCTGCACTGATAACCAATACAATCCGCACAGGTGAAGACGGCCCCTTCACATGGGTGGATCAGTACGCCTGGGTGAATGAGGCCTTAAAGTAATATAATGCTTTTATTAAATGAATACATAACTGCATGAAATCTTTTATATCTGCATGGAATTTCGCTTGATGCAAAGTATTCACACCCCACCCTGTAAGTCACGTCATGTCGGTTCATTGGAATTCACCCTCTCATTCCTTTTTCTGTTTCTTATTTTCAGTTCAGCCTCATCCAACCGGATCTTATCATTTTTCAGTGTGTTGCTAAAAATAGACTGTACAGGATATATTGTAATGTGACTGGCTTGTACCTTGATTGAACATGTACAAACCGGTCTGAGGAAAAATGAAAAAAAAAAAAGAAAGCAACCTCACCCAAACTCTGCAACTTGTCTACAACTTATCTACGACAAGAGACAATGTTTCTTGATTTGTTTTGTAAAAGGAAAAATACCTACAATGTCTAAAGTTGGAATCCAAGTAAACACCTTTTTTATTGCAAATATGGAAACTGTGCTACCAGCTCAAGGATTTATTGTGTGCAGACAAGATTTCATCCAGGCACCACTGCCAGAAAGCTTAGCATGATCCTTAAAGCGGAGTTCCACCCACACTCTCTACTCCTCAGCATCCCTCACTAATCTGTGCACTAGAAACAAATTGGCATTTTTTCTGCATCACATACTGTATAATTCTTGTATTCATTTTTCACTAACTCCTTCTCAGCCGCGGCCCTGCGCGTCATTTGCGGTTTGCAATGCCTCCTGGGAGATGTGTGTCAGCAATCTCAGGAGGCAATAGGCAACCCGACCTGCAAACTATTACACTGCTTGCGCTGCACTGAGCATGTGCGAGATCTGCAGGTGCACGCTGGGTAACCAGAATGCACTTAATACAGGAAGAGATACAATCTGGCTTCAGATGCCCACACAGGAGATGGCCGCGCTCTGCTGGAAGTTTATAAAGTAAGAAAACAATGCTGCAAAAATACAAAGCGGACCTTAGTTTACAGCATAACTTTACTAGAATACATTAAGCTTGTGTATTATAGGGGTAGTCGTCGTGCGGGCTTGCTCCCGAGCCTCGCTGCTGCGTCCATTTGGCACAGACATCGGGACTCAGCTACCCCACCCCCCCTTGTCACCCTGAAGTGAGGGGAGAGAAGAGCTGCAGAGTACACAGTGCTGAATCGAATGAGGGCTCAGGTAAGTATTGGGGGGCTCCTTGGTGGTGAGGGGAGATGCTGATTCCTAAACATTTTTTTTTTTACCTTAATGTAAGGAATGCTTTAGAACAACTTTAATATAGGCCAATATAAAGACAGATTCAGATCTTTATACTAGAAGTAGTTAGGGCTTGTTTACATTTGCAACTACCCCCTTACAGAGGAAGTAAACCCTGATGGTTTTACTTCCTCTTTATTTCCCCGCAAAGGTAAAGCATAATGGGCTAGTATGCATCGCATAGGAGCCCATTATGTGTCACTTACCTGAAACCGAAGCCTGCGATGTCACCGCTGTCCCCACTAGCAGCGAGCGTCCATCTTCAACCCCTCTTCTTTCCAGGGCCACGAACTCCGACTCTGTGACTGGTCGGAGTCACGTGACATCACTCCCGCGCATGTGCTCGGGAGCCGCCAGTCACGGCATGACCTCCTTTAGAAACGGCACGATCTGCCCTTTCTAAAGTGCGCATGCGCCGTAGACATCGGCGCGCGGCTTTATTGTAAATATCTCCTAAACCATGGAGGTGTAGGAGATATTTCCAGCACCTAAAGGTAAGCCTTAAAGGGGTTGTAAAGGTTCATGTTTTTTCACCTTAATGCCTCCTACGCATTAAGGTGAAAAAACATTCGGCGATTGCAGGCCCACCCCCCCCTCCTCCGTTTACTTACCTGAGCCCTCGAAAGTCCTGCGTCGAGAACGCGCTTGATGTCGGCCCGGTCTTCTCGCCTGTTCTTGGCCCTTCATTGGATAGATTGATAGCAGCGCAGCCATTGGCTCTCAATCAACTCCAATGACGCGAGGGCCGGGAGGCGGGACCAAGTCCTGTAGTTGGCGGATTATGGACGCTCGCAAGCTAGCCCCCCCCCCCGCGAGAGCGCTTCCCAGAGGGGGTTAGATTTAGCGGGGAGGAGCCGAGACAGCCGGCGTGGGACCCCAGAACAGGAGGATCTGTGCAAAATGAACTGCACAGTGGAGGTAAGTATAACATGTTTGTTAATTAAAAAAAAAAAATCTAACCTTTACAAGCACTTTATTATGGGCTTACCCGTAGGTAAAACTGGTTGTACAGGGTGTACAACTACTTTAACCTAACACAGTAGCTGGAGAGGGTTGTACACATTCTGCTTCAAAAATTGGACCCTCTGTCACGTTCAGAGGGAAGTACTGCTGCTGCACCAACCAGTAAGTGACTGGGGGCACACTGTACCCACCCTGCAGCCAAACTAGGAAAGCACTGACTTTATGTCATATTCCCACTAACATAGCATGGCTTACAAAATATAAGAACTTGCTGCTTTTACTGTGCTTATAAATCTTACTTGGTTTTCTCCTTGTATGGAATGTTGACGAGGGTGCTGGGGAGTTATGTTTACGCTAATTAACCCTGTCTATACTGTGCTGGCAGATCTCATTATCCGTTATAAACTAGAAAGATGCGCTGAATGAAAGAATGAATGAATGAAAGAAGGTCAGCTAAAGGCCTCATTACTTTGGTGGTACATTGTATGTTAATGTACTTTTAAAAAATTTCACTTGCTTTGTCCTTTATCTCCACTTTGTCATTCCAAACAGTAAACGTTGTCCATAGAGTCCTATGTAAAACCCTGCTCCAAAGAAAGGTGAATGGGAGCACATACACTATATTGTCAAATGTATTGGGACACCTGCCTTTACACGCACATGAACTTTAATGGCATCCCAGTTTTAGTCCGTAGGGTTCAATATTGAGTTGGCCCACCCTTTGCAGCTATAACAACTTCAAGTCTTCTGGGAAGATTGTCCACAAGGTTTAGGAGTGTGTCTATGGGAATGTTTGCCCTTTCTTCCAGAAGTGCATTTGTGAGGTCAGGCACCGATGTTGGATGAGAAGGCCTGGCTCGCAGTTTCACTATTAATTCATCCCAAAGGTGTTCTATCCGGTTGAGGTCAGGACTCTGTGCAGGCTGGTCAAGTTCCTCCTCCCCAAACTCGCTCATCCACGTCTTTATGAACCTTGCTTTGTGCTCTGGTGCTCAGTCATGTTGGAACAAGAAAGGACCATCCCCAAACTGTTCTCACAAAGTTGGGAGCACGAAATTGTCCAAAATGTCTTGGTATGCTGACGCCTTAAGAGTTCCCTTAACTGGAACTAAGGGGCCAAGCCCAACCCCTGAAAAACCACCCTATACCATAATCCTTCCTCCCACCAAATGATTTGGACCAGTGCACAAACCAAGGTCCATAAAGACATGGATGAGCAAGTTTGGGGTGGAGGAACTTGACTGGCCTGCACAGACTCCTGACCTTAACCCCATAGAACACCTTTGGGATGAATTAGAGCGGAAACTGCGAGCCAGGCCTTCTTGTCCAACATCAGTGCCTGATCTCACAAATTTGCTTCTGGAAGAATGGTCAAACATTCCCATAGACAGGCTCCTAAACCTTGTGGACAATCTTCCTAGAAGAGTTGAAGCCGTTATATCTGCAAAAGGTGGGCCAACTCAATATTGAACCCTACGGACTAAAACTGGGATGCCATTAAAGTTCATGTGCGTGTAAAGGCAGGTGTCCCAATACTTTTGACAATATAGTGTATGTGCTCCCATTCACCTTTTTCGTTTCTTTGGAGCAGGGTTTTACATAGGACTCTATGGGCAATGTTTACTGTTTGGAATGACTCAATATTAAACCCTACAGACTAATGCCCCGTACACACGGTCGGATTTTCCGATGGAAAATGTCCGATCGGAGCGTGTTGTCGGAAGTTCCGACCGTGTGTACGGGGCATTAGACTGGGATGTCATTAAAGTTCATGTGCATGTAAAGGCAGACGTCACAATACTTCTAACAATATAGTGAAGGTGGAAATATGCTTTAGGGCATTCACTGCAAAATAACTCAAAGTATGTGTCCATTTTAAGTGCATTGTTCTTACCATTTAAGTAACTTAGAAGAAAACTCTGGTTTTGAGGTGAAAATCTAACAGGTCTGTCCTTCAGCGCTCCACTTAATTTGTTTGCAGGAAACAGACTTCACTTTCTATGTGTGTGGGTTTCCCATCCATGTGAACAGGAAATCGGTGACTTCTAGAAATGAAAGTGCTAGAACATATTGTGTAACTAAAGGGAAATCTTTTTTTTTTTTTTTTAATGGATTAGACCCCCTGTCAGTTTTTTATTGCTGTCTATGGGAGATTAGGGAGACTTACCCTCTCCTGTTCACTGTTATGACTGAAAGAATATCCCATCTTTGGATTGCCACCAGAACAAGAATAGAAGGGGAATGTTCTAATGGGGACACCAGGAAAAAACCCCACTTTGGGGGCTTTTTCATTAACTTCCTGTTTTGGCTATGGGACAGGAAGTAGAGGGAAATGTCCCCAGTGGGACACAGATGGCAAAACAAAACAAAGTTACAGGGATTATACCCTCTCTTACTCTCTTTAAAATGAAAAAAAAAAAAGTTTTGTCTTAAGTTCTACTTGAATTATTTGTAATCAGTATAAAACTGCATTTCTTACAACTTCCCAAGGTTCAGCTTTAAACAGAAATCTTTTTGACTAAAAACTTTCTTTAAAATTAAGTATTGAAAAGCATCAGTAGCTGTTTCTGATAATGTTAGGTGCCTGGCTGCATCTGGCTATACTTCAAGTCACTGACCCAGAAACGGATATGGAGCCAGAAAGGTCAGAATTCATGATTGCCATGGTTGTGTTGAGTCATTGACTCTAGGCAGCCAGGCAAATTGTATTTTCAGATAGAGGTCTGCAATGGCAGCCCTCATAGTCTTTTAAATACAGATTTCTTTTAAAGTGGTGTTCCGGCCAAAATGATACTTTTTAAATACAAATACCTCTATAATACACAAGCTTAATGTATTCTAGTAAAGTTAGTCTGTAAACTAAGGTCTGTTTTGTTAGTTTATAGCAGTAGTTTGTTATTTTATAAACTTACAGCAGGCCGTGGCCATCTTAAGTGTGGGCATCTGAAGCCAGACTGTATTTCTTCCTGGATTTCATCCTCGCAGATCTCGCACATGCTCAGTGCAGCACAAGCAGTTTAATAGGTTTCAGGTCAGGTTTCCATAGCAACTGCAGTGTCAGAGGAAGTTGCCGCCCCTTCCCAGAAGGCATTGCAAACAGGAAATGATGCGATGGGCCACGGCCAGGGAGGAGGAAGTGAAAAATGAATACAGCAGATATACAGTAGGTGCTGAGAAAAAAAATAAAAAAATATCCAATTCGTTTACAGTGCACAGTTTAGTGAGGGATGCTGAAGAGTTGTAAAAGTGGGTGGAACTCCACTTTAATGACTCCTTCTTTCATGAGAGTTTTGGAAAGGGTGTACGTTGTATAATTGAGAATATTGCTCTCTGCTTTATGAGCATTATTGTAAAAATATTCTGATTTTATCTTCTCTAAACATTTACAGTATATGTTGGTATATCAAGGACAGCGAGATCTGTTTTGCAAATTTACAGTGTGTTAGTGGCCCCTATATGCACAGTTAGGTCCATATATATATTTGGACACAGGCACAATTTTCATACTTGTGGCTCTGTATGCCACCAGAATAAAATTAAAAACAAAACAATCCAAATGAATTTGAAGTACAGACTTTCAGATTTAATTCAAGGGGTTGAACATAAATATCAAGTACAAATTTTAGGAACTGCAACCATTTTTATACACAGTCCCTCCATTTTCAGGGGCTCAAATGTAATTGGACAAATGAATATAATCATAAATAAAATGTTCGTTTTTAATATTTTGTTGAGAATCCTCTACTGGTAATGACTGCCTGAAGTCTGGAGCCCATGGACATTACCAAAGACTGGGTTTCCTCCTTTCTGATGCTTTGCCAGGCTCTAACTGCAGCTGTCTTTAGTTGTTCTTTGTTTGTGGGTCTTTCTGCCTAGTTTTGCCTTCAGCAAGTGAAATGCATTCTCAATTGGGTTGAGATCAGGTGATTGACTCGGCCATTGCAGAATATTCCACTTATTTTCCTTCAAAAGCTTCTGGGTTGCTTTTGCAGTGTATTTTGGATCATTGTCCATCTGTACTGTGAAGCACCGTCCAATCAACTTCATTTTCTCTTAATCTGGGCTGACAGTATATCTCTAAACACTGCAGAATTCACCCAGCTGCTTCTGTCACATCATCAATAAACACCAATGACCCAGTGCCACTGGAAGCCATGCATCCCCATGCCATCACACTCCCTCCACCATGTTTTACAGATGACGTTGTGTGCTTTGGATCATGAGCTGTTCAAAACCTACTCCACACTTTTTTCTTCCCGTCATTCTGGTACAGATTAATTTTAGCTTCATCCGTCCAAAGAATGCTTTTCCAGAACTGGTCTGGCTTTGTTAGATGTTTTTTGGCAAAGTCTAATTTGGCTTTTCTATTCTTCAGGCTGATCCTGTGATCATCCACCACTGTTGCACTCCGTGGATGTCCAGGCTTATTTATGTTGCTGAGCTCAACAGTGTATTCTTCTTTCCACAGAACGTATCAAACTGTTGATTTGGCCACTCCTAATGTTGCTGCTATTTCTCTGGTGGATTTGTTTTGGGTTTGAGGCTTTACAATGGCCTGTTTCACTTGCATGGACAGCTCCTTTGAATGCATGATGTAGGCTCACAGCAACAGATTCCAAATGCAAAATACCACACTTAGAATCAACTCCAGACCTTTTACCTGCTTAAAGCGGAGTTCCACCCAAAAGTGGAACTTCCGCTCATTGTACTCCTTCCCCCCTCCGGTGCCACATTTGGCACCTTTCGGGGGGGGGGGGGGGGGACAGGATACCTGTCTTTCACAGGTATCCTGTCCCTACTTCCGGAAGCCTCAACCGCGGATATTTGCGTCACCGCTCGGGCTCCCTTGTCCTCCCTCATCCTTCCCCGGCCACCGGGCCAGAAGGAGAGAGGAGCGGAGCTTCATACATGCGCAGAAGAGTTCCAAGCATGAAGCCGTAAGGGTACACTGCCGGGTTCCCTTACTCGCAATGGAGGCGGCAGCACCCGACAACTGATGGAAACATCAGCTACGGTGCCGACATTGCTGGACTCTAGGACAGGTAAGTGTCCGATTATTAAAAGTCAGCAACTGCAGTATGTGCAGCTGCTGTCTTTTAATTTTTGCAGCGGTGGGCGGCCCTACACTTTAATTGATGAAGAAATAACAAAAGAGTAGCCCACATCTGGCCATGAAACAGCTTTTGTTCAATTACTTTTGGTCCCTTGGAAAAAAGAGGATGGCTATTCTTAAGAGCTGTAATTCCTAAACCCTTCCTCTGATTTGAATGTACATACCCTAAAATTAAACCTGAGAGTGTGCACTTTCAGCCCATATCCATTATATACCTATAGCCTAAATATCTTTTTGTAAATACCTGGCAAAAAATTGTGCCTGTGTCCAAGTATATATGGACCTAACTCTATGTTCACACTTTAGTTCAGACTTTAGTAGTCCTGGAAAGTAATCTACTAAGAGAGAAGAGTAGGGTTGCCATTGGCTGTTTTTTTACTGGCCTAGTCCTTAAAATTGTACTGTCTTGCCCCACTTTTATGTCGTTTTTCTGTGTTGTATTGAACTGTATCAGGGATTTATTGTTTTGTAGTATGCTGGCATCCAGTGGCAGTTTTGGGCCACTACAACTTGTTTACTATGTGATTTGGGTTTCTCCCTGTGTCCTCCCCTTATGTTTAGTGCTGGTTAATTTAGTTCTAGCTAGACCCACTCTTCTTCTTCCATGTTCTCTCAGTCAGTGTTAGTTCTTGGCAGAGACAGGGCTCAGGAAAGTTATTGTGTTCTTACCCTTTATAATACTAGAAATACTTCATCTGTTCGGCAGCTGAAGTAAAATTGTATTGGGTCCACCTTCTGTATCTTATAGAAGACATCTGGCCCGTACACACGATCCAAAAACTGTCGTCCGAGGAAGAATCGTATGATATTCGGATCGTGTGTACACTACTTTCAACAGCCGATCACGACAGTTCATCCGATATTATTCGATTGGACGTGCACGAAAATTTTCCTTGTACGATTCCAGATCGTACGATTTTCGTTTAGTCAGTATAGTTGTCGTCCGAACATACAATACAAATACATTACAACACATAACATCACTTCTGATTTTTTTTTTTCTGTCGTACGAGAATTTTCGTGACTTTATTTACCTATTCAATTTCTACTTGCGACTATTAAGCAAAAAAGGTCGATCTGTCGTACGATATTCGGATCGTGTGTACGAGCCATTAAGCTGTAAAAAGTACAGGCAGATAACCATACTGGGCAAACAGACTGGGCCTAAGGAGGTATGTCAAAGCATAAAGGGGTATTTCAAACAGAAAAGGGAGCTGTTGCCAATATTATTAGACATATATCATAAGGTCATTCATTTTTCCCAGAAAAGGAGGCAACCTTAGTAAAGAGGAACATCAAGTTCTCCTTTTTATTTTTAAAGCATTTAAAGCGGTGTTCCACTTGTCATTTTTTTTTTTAAAGTCAGCAGCTACAAACACTGTAGCTGGTGTTAGAACATCTATCAGTTTTCCTGTGTCTTCCATTTATTCTCTCTGATTTCTTGTCATGGTGTCACTGGGACAGAAAATAAGGCGAAATCTCCCTGATAAGGACATAGATCTCAATAAAAATTTGACAGATGTTTTGATTCTTACCCACGGGCAGTAATGTTTTATTCTGTTGATGGGAAAATGCCAAAATGCCATAATTTCAATGCTTTTGAATAGACCCTTCAGACCAATACATGGTTCATTTACATGTTATCTCATTTATAGAGGTATGGATGTGGGGTGTTTTTGTTTGACATGCGGCACCCTTCCATGTGCTCATTGCTGTTAAGGCCAGTTATGGGTTGGGGCAGTTGCCGTTTGTTTGTACTGTTTCTTATTTGGTGGGGGGCGCACTGGACACCTTTTGTGGCCATTGTGCTGTTTGCTGGGTGTCCTGTGCGCCCCTGTACCTTTAAGGAGGAGTGGGCTCCCTCCAGGCACACCTTCCCTTAATCCATCAATTACTTTACTGTATTTGCTTCTATGGGGGCTCTCAAAATTTATAGAGTTAGGACTGCAGATAATACTGGGGTGCTTTGTTGCAGCCTCTGCAGCTTACGCATGTAGTTGCTAATGTGTGCAAACTAAAATCCTATTTTTAACGTGAACTGTTAGACAGGACGATTCGGTATATTGCAGGCAGGTTGGTAAGTTGAGCTGGGAATTTTTCTTTGATTTTGTTTGACATGTGTCACCCTTTTATGTGCTCTTTGCTGTTAAAGTGGAACTTCAGTCATTTTTTTCATCTTTCAGTCTATTAAGTCCTCTGCCCTTGTTGCTTTAACTTTGGATAGTAAAACATTTTTTTTCTGCCAGTAAATACCTTATTCAGCCCACTTCCTGTTTCTTGTCTGGAAAAAAGCCTAGGCTTATGACATCATGCACAGCTCTCTCTCTCTCTAACTCTCTGGTGAGAGTTTGCCAGGAAGAGAGGTGGGATGAATCATAAGAGGGCCAATGAGAGCTGCAGAGCTGGAGGTGTGTGTCTGTGTATATTTCAGGAAGTGAAGAAGCAGCAGCTTCAGCTGCCCACAGTTAAAATGATTGCTGCCAGACTCAGTGGATGGAGATTTCTGCAGCATATTTGGCAAGTACAGAATCACAGTATATATAACGTTAAATGCAAAGTGGTTGGAGAGAAGCTTCGGAATGGTAAAGATGTTTTGATCACAAATTATGTGAGCAGACTGCAGTTCCTCTTTAAGGCCAGTTATGGGTTGGGGCAGTTGTCGTTTGATTGTACAGCGGATATGGGATGGACTCTAACCCTTGGCCAATTACTTTTGGATGGGTTACCTCTTCTGGTGTGAAGAGAGCCATTGCCTCTTCACTGGCTTTATCAATGAGTTAGTTCCGATGACTGGATTGGGTTAAGTTTTACGATATCAGTGCAACATTCCAATCGCAACAAGTTCAAACAACACAGGTTCCGCAAAAAGGATTCATACAACCGTTCAGTCAGTCCCCAGGGCGTTCTATAATAACAAGATGTACCATTTCGCAACCACATAGAGCTCATATTGCCTATCAGAAGGAAAAACTGTAATCTCTAGGGCTGCAACTAATGATTATTTTCATAATCGATTAGTTGGCCAATTATTGTTTTGATTAATTGGTTAATAACCTAAAAAAAAGTGTTGGTGTATAATTTAGTTATTATGTAAAGTTTTAAAAAAAGGCAATTTATTCTTAAATATCTCTATGCAGTGGTAAATATAAATAACCAACTATATGGTTAGGGAGCAAAATATCTAATCCACTCTGAGAATAACAGACAGAAGAGACATATACTGTATATACTATTAGAGGAGATATACTGTATATACTATTAGAGGAGATATGCTGTATATACTATTAGAGGAGATATACTGTAAGTACTATTAGAGGAGATATACTGTAAATAATATTAGAGGAGATATACTGTAAATACTATTAGAGAAGATATACTGTAAATACTATTAGAGGAGATATACTGTAAATACTATTAGAGGAGATATACTGTAAATACTATTAGAGGAGATATACTGTATATACTATTAGAAGAGATATACTGTATATACTATTAGAGGAGATATACTGTATATACTATTAGAGGAGATATACTGTAAATACTATTAGAGGAGATATACTGTAAATACTATTAAAGGGTGAATCTGGTAAATATCATCAGACTCAGAGATCATTTTTTTTAATTTAAAAAACAAACAATGTCTTCCTTAAAAAAAAATGTAATTTTAAGAACGTTTGTTTGATTTCTAATCGTTAGTGGGGTCAAATCAATGTTCATTTTCAACCACAGTGTCGGGAAGATTTGGAAATAATAGAAAACTTCAGGAATTTTCAGACAGTGTATGTGGTTTTCGTTCAGAAATTACATTCCCTTTTTTAAACAGAATGTTAAAAACAAGTGAACAACAACATTCTTTCATTCAGCGAATGTACAAAGATTTTTGGTCTGAATATTCTCGTCTCAAACAGTTTGCTTTTGATTTTTGCAGTGCTTTTTGCTGTGCGTCTTGATTTTTGCGCACGTGATTTTGCTGCGATTTGCGTTTTTGCATTTTTTTTTTTTTGGCCAATTTGTTGTTGGGCAGTTTAAAAAACACAAATTGCTGCAAAAACACATTACATGCTTTTCTGCAGCTTACCCATTGAAGTATATTGAACCAAAAAAGCACCGTTTTGCGTTAAAAAAATGACCCTTTCTAAATACGCAGTGGCTAAAAAAAGCATAGATGTGAACGTGTCCCATAGGAAACCATGTAAATGAACTGTAGTGTGTTTCTGCAAAAAGCACCAAAAAACACATAGATGTGAACCAGGTCTAATGCCGCGTACACACAAGCGGACTTTACGGCAGACTTTGCCCGGTGGACTTTTCGACGTACTTTGCAACAGACTTTCTGAATGAACGGACTTGCCTACACACAATCCACCAAAGTCTTTCGAATTCGTACATGATGACGTACGACCGGATTAAAATAAGGAAGTTCATAGCCAGTAGCCAATAGCTGCCCTAGCGTGACTTTTTGTCCGTCGAACTAGCATACAGACGAGCGGACTTTTCGACTGGACTCGAGTTCGACGGATAGATTTAAAACATGTTTCAAATCTAAGTCTGTCCAACTTTTGAGCAAACAAAGTCCGCTGGAGCCCACACACCATCGAATTGTCCGACAAAATCCCGTCCGCCGGGCAAAGTCTGCCGCAAAGTCCGCTCGTGTGTACGCGGCATAAGACGTTAAGTAACATAATGGGGTTAAAAAAATCTAAAATTAGCCCTTTATAGTGCAAAAAAATCAGATAATCGCTAATGTAAGGGGTTCATTTTTTTACTGTAGAACTGTGAAAGTAAAATTTACAGTAGCATTTATATGCTCTTTTTGTACTATAAAGGGCTCGTTTTAGTTTTTTTTTAACCCCATTATGTTACTTGCCAATTAATTGATTATGAAAATAGTAATCGATTAATTTCATAATCGATTAGTTGTTTCAGCCCTAGTAATCTCCCTACGCCTAATATTTAGGAATTAATTCGAGATTAAATATATCCTCTCTGATTAAAGAAAAATGCATGGTGTGAGCAGTCAGTTTGCTCCCTGTAGTATGAGAAGGCCTCAACCCTCCGCTGATTTTGCAGCTGCCAGGTCTAAAGGATTCTTTTAGGGACATTAGACATCATATCATTTTTATGTCTAAAGACATAAAAATGGTATGGAGCATAAGGAGTGATAAAGACACTCCTGCAATGGACTGGATTGTCTTCTCACAGAATTTGGGCTGCTCTGCATTACCTTAAGTTTTTTCTTTACAGATAGCTTTTACACTTGTGTTCAACAGGCAATTTTTCTAGGGGGAGGGGGTCCAGGTATTATAGGCAGACCTTTAACAAAAAAAAATAGATTATATAGCACATATTTTTTCCCATAAAAGGTGGCAAACTTAGTGAAGGGGAACCTCAAGTTTCTCTTTTTAAACATCAATTTGAACCTATTTGTATTATCGGATTCCTACCACCTTAAGTACAGCGAGATTAAGGTATTCAAAAGTAGTCATGTCGCATTTTACACATATTTTTAGAGTAAAGTTGTCTAACTGGTTGACCAAATAAAAAACTGCAACAATTAGCAAACATTTATAAAATGCTTTTTTATGAAAAGAAAAGGTTACCTTACTCTTTAGGTAATAGTGCCACCTAGTGGGATTAGGAGATGTCATTATTGAAGCTGGGCACTAGAGGGAGTTATTGCAGTGCTCCAAGAAAATGGGTTACGCATCACTTACAATCTGTATGTATACAAATATTATAATTTTTACATGCAGCATGTCTCCAACTATAGCAAATCTGCAGTTTCCTGTAATATGTCTATAGACAGTCTTTTGCGTTACGTATAAGAACAATACCTGAGAACCACGATTTTTTTACTTAGAAGATAGATCACGATTCTCTCATGATTCTCGCGGCATAAAATCATCTTTTACATTAAAACAAAAAAAAAATTGGGCTAACTTTACTGTTTCTTTTTTTTTTAAATTCATTGAAGTGTATTTTTCCCCAAAAAATTGCGTTTGAAAGATCGCTGGGCAAATACAGTGTGACATAAAATATTGCAGCAATTGACATTTTATTCCCTAGGGTCTCTGCTAAAATATACAGTATATAATGTTTGGGGGTTCCAAGTAATTTTCTAGCAAAAAATATTGATTTTACCTTAAGAAACAAGTGTCAGAAAAAGATTTAGACTTTAAGTGGTTAAACTTCCTGCATTTACACATTGTTTAAAAACTTGGCAGACTGCCTGGATTTTTTTCTTTACACACATAAGTTTCCCTTTGATCTAAGAAGGAAGTTAGTTACAATGTTTTTCATTTTAAAAACTTGGCAGACTGCCCCGGATGTTTTCTTTTGACAGCTGAGTGAGCAGATAAGTCTCTCCAATTGTTATATGAAAGAATCAGCAAACTCTGCAATAGAGATCGTCAGAGGGGTTGAATCGAGATCACGATTTTTTAACGATTAATTGTGCAGCTCTGATACCTGGTAAGTTGACAACCAATAATACGTGGATCTTTTCAGTAAGAAGAAAGATACGTCACATAACATTATTTATGTAGACTTCTGGCAATGGGAGGTCCAAGTAAAAAATGTGGTAATATGATTCTGGTTGCTTTGTAGGCTTTTAAAATGCTTTACAGTAGTGAGTGTTGGGTACATCTTATGGCATACAAGTTTTTCCCACAAGTGTTGGGACAATTAGAGAGTATAAGAAATATGTATTATGATTTGTTAAAGAGGAGCTTTGGGCTCCATCAGGAAAAAATTAAATTCAGCAGCTACAAATACTGTAGCTGCTGACTTTAATATTAGGAAACTTACTGTCCACGAATCCAGCGGTGTCTTCATCCAAGCCAATTTTTCAATCCGCTCTCCATCTCGGCTAAAGGAAACCATCTGTGAAGCCTTGAGGCTTTACATCCGGTTCCCTACTGTGCATGTGCGAAGCGTGCTGTGCTTTGTGAATGGCCCGGCTGCGGGGAAGGAGGAGGGAGACCGAACGCCACAGCAAAGTGAGCTGGAAGTGGGAGCAGGTACCTGCCAAAACCAAGTACCTGCTCCGACCCCCAAAGGTGCCAAATGTGGCAGTGGAGGGGAGGCAAACAAGCAGATTATCCCCTTTTGGGTGGAGCTACGCTTTAACAATATATTATAAAATTGTTGTTATCTACACTTTTTTAAACAGTGTATCGATATTGAGGTTTAAGCATTTACAGTATGCATAGGCTGTTCCAGTCCAGTATATCAATTACATCCTAGTCATTGATAAACGTAAGTCCAACTGATGTTATTATCGATATAAAGAAAACCTCTACTGACAAAAGTCATATTAGTGATGTAAGAAGCAGGATTGTTACAAACCTCAGAAGGCATTTTGATGAGAAAGGAGGTAAACAATTATAATCAAAACTAAAGTTAAGAGTGGTGGTCAAAGGAGTCAATATTTACAAACCTATCTATTTTGGTGAAGTTTGCTGCATAAAGCCCTATGAGAGGGAAGCATGGCTTCTTTGGTAAGAGATCCACGTGCCCCTCTCTCTATGGAGTTTCTTGTGGTTGTTATTCCTATATGATAGGGGTCTGCAAACGTTCTAAACAATGGGCCAGTTTTCTGCCTCTCAGCCTTAGGGGTGGGGGGAGAGATTGTGGTCAGTGGGAGTAGAAAATTCCTCAAATTTGGTGGTCAGTGGGAGTAAAACAATTACCCAGCACCTGATGTCAATAGGAGGAGGAATAGTGCCCCAGCATTGGCATTAGTTGGAGGAAGTGCCCTATTAGTGGCATTAGTTGGAGGGATAGTGCCCCATCATTGGTATCAGTTGGAGGAATAGTGCCCCATCATTGGCATTAGTTGGAGGAATATTGCCCCATCCTTGGTATTAGTTGAAGGAATAGTGCCCCATCATTGGTATTAGATGGAGGGATAGTGCCCCATCATTGGGTTTGGTTGGAGGAATAATTCCCCATCATTGGTATTAGTTGGAGGAATAGTGTCCCCTCATTGGTATTAATTGGAGGAATAGTGTCCTATCATTGGTATTAGTTGGAGGAATAGTGCCCCATCATTGGTATTAGTTGAAGGAATAGTGTCCCATCATTGGTATTAGTTGGAGGAATAGTGCCCCGTCATTTGTATTAGCTGGAGGAATAGTGCCCCATTGTTGGTATTAGTTGGAGGAATAGTGTCCCATCATTGGTATCAGTTGGAGGAATAGTGCCCCATCATTTGTATTAGTTGGAGGAAGAGCATCCCATCATTGGTATTAGTTGGAGGTATAGTGTCCCATCATTGGTATTAGTTTGAGGTATAGTGCGCCATCTTTAGATTTGGCCAGAGGAATAATGCCCAATCTTTGGTATCAATGAGAGGGATAGTGCCCCATCGTTAGTGTCAGTAGCAGGAATTATACCCCACTGTTAGGGTCCAGTGGGAGGAATAGTGCCCCAAGGGCTGGATAAAGGCAAGCAAAGGGCCATGGCTTGGAAATCACTGTTATATGATATCACTTTAAACACACATTTCATGTTGATATTGTGCATAACCTTAAACATTATAGATGCAGTGATTTATTTATTTCTTACAAGTATTTATATAGCGCCAACAATTTACGCAGCACATTTACATATATATTGTACATTCACATGAGTCCCTGCCCTGATGTTTTCCCATCTTTTAACAATATGTGTGGATGTAAAAGTGGAGGAGAGACATTGGAAGAGACATTGGAATGACTTCAGAAATAGTATGGAAAACCTGAGTTTCAGCGTTTCAAAGTTTTTGCAGGACCAAAGAAGTGTGACGTAATATACCCATCTGGCCACACTCTCTCCATATACAATATATGTATTAATAACTAGTTTACATACGGATGAGAATATGAGCATATGTTTAAAACTTAAAAATGTCACCTCCCTACATGCTTCTATAGATAATATACATACAACCTCAAACCATAACATGTCAGTGACACCTGTGAAGAATAGTAAGGCGTATAAAATGTACATTTTGGTGGTTCAACGTTATATAAATGCCCCGAGTACCAAAGGAATAGGGTAGGTCAAGGGATGGAGAAGGTATACGTGTAGAAGTGTAATGTCATAGAGAGAAGTCCCCAGTATCAAAAGAAGCGGTGGGTGCTTTACAGTGTGGAAGAGAAAAGTATAAGGAAAAGTGTATATAAATTGTGAGTTGGGTTGAGTTTTATGGCTGAGTTAATGGAGGAGTTGAGTGTAAAGTATGAATACAACAAACTATCAAATTATTGTTTCACAAAAGAAACTTTGTGGGTATCATTTTGATATATTTTTGTATTTAATTATGTGTAGCATTTACATATCATTTCTTCTTTCAATTTTTTAAATATATTTAACTTTATTACTGTCACAAGGGGCACAGATGGATACAGATCCTTTTTATGGAGACATGAGGGGTCTAAATGGTGTGCTATGGAGCGCAGGATAGGTCGGTCCCCACCTCCTTCGCACCCACCTTTTAGTATATGGATTCTGAATGCGGAAGTCATCAGGACTTATGCTGGACTGACGCTATTAGATTTTTGAGTAAACATTTGTCTAACAATTCTCATTGGTATTTGCAATGACTTGATGAATGTCGCTCAAAAGTACTTCAAAAAATGTTTTGTTTTAATATTCGATTTTGCTGAAGAAAAACCACATTCCCTGTTAGAATTTGATCTTTCGTGAAAATTTTTCCATCCTGCTCTTTTGAATTTTCTTATCGCTGCAGTCAAAAACGAACATCAATTTTGACCCCATTGACGATTACAAATTTTAACAATGTTCTCAGAACAAAAAATTTGGAACAAAGTTTTACTAGTGTTTGGCCAGCTTAACCACTTCAGCCCCGGAAGGATTTACCCCCTTCCTGACCAGAGCACTTTTTACAATTTGGCACTGCGTCGCTTTAACTGCTAATTGCGCGGTCATGCAATGCTCTACCCAAACGAAATTTGCGTCCTTTTCTTCCCACAAATAGAGCTTTCTTTTGATGATATTTGATCACCTCTGCCGTTTTTATTTTTTGCGCTATAAACGGAAAAAGACTGAAAATTTTGAAAAAAAATGATATTTTCTGCTTTTTGTTATAAAAAAATCCAATAAACTAAATTTTAGTCATACATTTAGGCCAAAATGTATTCGGCCACATGTCTTTGGCAGTGGCGGCCCGTCCATAGGGGGCGCCTGGGCGCCGCCCCCCCCTCCAGGCAGCAAAAAAAAAAAAAAAAAAAAAAAGTCAAAAAAAAAAAAAAAAAAAAAATTTTTTTTACTACCGGCCCTTTAAAAAAAAAAAAAAAGAAAAAAAAAGGTCCTTAAGTGCACTGTGTTCCGACGCCGGATACAGTGCGACGCCGGACACAGTGCACTTATAGGAAGCGCCACGTCTATGCAATCACGAGTTTGCAGACGTGGCGCTGCATTTGCGGGCGTTTAGCCCGCCTTGGGGCGTTTTCTGAAGCGCCGAGTAGCTTCCGCTCGGCCATAGTAATACATACTACAGGCGCCGGGCGGAAGCTACTTGGCACTTCAGATTTGATTGACATCTGCCCTGAGGCAGATGTCACTTCCTGGTTCTCTCTCTCATTGCGCCCGAGAGAGGAAGCAGGAAGGATGCTGGTGCCAGTGTGAGGAGGACACCGCAGGAGACTGAAGGTAAGTACCGCTGTGGGGGGCTCTGATGGGGGACACATTCTGTGGGGGGCTCTGATGGGGGACACATTCTGTGGGGGGCTCTGATGGGGGACACATTCTGTGGGGGGCTCTGATGGGAGACACATTCTGTGGGGGGCTCTGATGGGAGACACATTCTGTGGGGGGCTCTGATTACTCTGATGGGGGACACATTCTGTGGGGGGCTCTGATTACTCTGATGGGGGACACATTCTGTGGGGGGCTCTGATGGGGGACACATTCTGTGGGGGGCTCTGATTACTCTGATGGGGGACACATTCTGTGGGGGGCTCTGATTACTCTGATGGGGGACACATACTGTGGGGGGCTCTGATGGGAGACACATTCTGTGGGGGGCTCTGATGGGGGACACATTCTGTGGGGGGCTCTGATGGGGGACACATTCTGTGGGGGGCTCTGATGGGGGACACATTCTGTGGGGGGCTCTGATGGAGGACACATTCTGTGGGGGGCTCTGATGGGGGACACATTCTGTGGGGGGCTCTGATGGGGGACACATTCTGTGGGGGGCTCTGATGGGGGACACATTCTGTGGGGGGCTCTGATGGGAGACACATTCTGTGGGGGGCTCTGATGGAGGACACATTCTGTGGGGGGCTCTGATGGGGGACACATTCTGTGGGGGGCTCTGATTGCTCTGATGGGGGACACATTCTGTGGGGGGCTCTGATGGGGGACACATTCTGTGGGGGGCTCTGATGGGGGACACATTCTGTGGGGGGCTCTGATGGGGGACACATTCTGTGGGGGGCTCTGATGGGGGACACATTCTGTGGGGGGCTCTGATGGAGGACACATTCTGTGGGGGGACTCTGATGGGGGACACATACTGTGGGGGGCTCTGATGGGAGACACATTCTGTGGGGGGCTCTGATGGGGGACACATTCTGTGGGGGGCTCTGATGGGGGACACATTCTGTGGGGGGCTCTGATGGGGGACACATTCTGTGGGGGGCTCTGATGGAGGACACATTCTGTGGGGGGCTCTGATGGGGGACACATTCTGTGGGGGGCTCTGATTGCTCTGATGGGGGACACATTCTGTGGGGGGCTCTGATTGCTCTGATGGGGGACACATTCTGTGGGGGGCTCTGATGGGGGACACATTCTGTTGGGGGGCTCTGATGGGGGACACATTCTGTGGGGGGCTCTGATGGGGGACACATTCTGTGGGGGGCTCTGATGGGGGACACATTCTGTGGGGGGCTCTGATGGAGGACACATTCTGTGGGGGGCTCTGATGGGGGACACATTCTGTGGGGGGCTCTGATTGCTCTGATGGGGGACACATTCTGTGGGGGGCTCTGATTGCTCTGATGGGGGACACATTCTGTGGGGGGCTCTGATGGGGGACACATTCTGTGGGGGGCTCTGATGGGGGACACATTCTGTGGGGGGCTCTGATGGGAGACACATTCTGTGGGGGGCTCTGATGGGGGACACATTCTGTGGGGGGCTCTGATGGGGGACACATTCTGTGGGGGGCTCTGATGGGGGACACATTCTGTGGGGGGCTCTGATGGAGGACACATTCTGTGGGGGGCTCTGATGGGGGACACATTCTGTGGGGGGCTCTGATTGCTCTGATGGGGGACACATTCTGTGGGGGGCTCTGATTGCTCTGATGGGGGACACATTCTGTGGGGGGCTCTGATGGGGGACACATTCTGTGGGGGGCTCTGATGGGGGACACATTCTGTGGGGGGCTCTGATGGGGGACACATTCTGTGGGGGGCTCTGATGGAGGACACATTCTGTGGGGGGCTCTGATGGGGGACACATTCTGTGGGGGGCTCTGATTGCTCTGATGGGGGACACATTCTGTGGGGGGCTCTGATTGCTCTGATGGGGGACACATTCTGTGGGGGGCTCTGATGGGGGACACATTCTGTGGGGGGCTCTGATGGGGGACACATTCTGTGGGGGGCTCTGATTGCTCTGATGGGGGACACATTCTGTGGGGGCTCTGATGGGAGACACATTCTGTGGGGGGCTCTGATGGGGGACACATTCTGTGGGGGGCTCTGATTGCTCTGATGGGGGACACATACTGTGGGGGGCTCTGATGGGGGACACATACTGTGGGGGGCTCTGATGGGAGACAAATTCTGTGGGGGGCTCTGATGGGAGACACATTCTGTGGGGGGCTCTGATGGGGGACACATTCTGTGGGGGGCTCTGATGGGGGACACATACTGTGGGGGGCTCTGATGGGGGACACATTCTGTGGGGGGCTCTGATGGGGGACACATTCTGTGGGGGGCTCTGATGGGGGACACATTCTGTGGGGGGCTCTGATGGGGGACACATTCTGTGGGGGGCTCTGATGGAGGACACATTCTGTGGGGGGACTCTGATGGGGGACACATACTGTGGGGGGCTCTGATGGGAGACACATTCTGTGGGGGGCTCTGATGGGGGACACATTCTGTGGGGGGCTCTGATGGGGGACACATTCTGTGGGGGGCTCTGATGGGAGACACATTCTGTGGGGGGCTCTGATGGGGGACACATTCTGTGGGGGGCTCTGATGGGGGACACATTCTGTGGGGGGCTCTGATGGGGGACACATTCTGTGGGGGGCTCTGATGGGGGACACATTCTGTGGGGGGCTCTGATTGCTCTGATGGGGGACACATTCTGTGGGGGCTCTGATGGGAGACACATTCTGTGGGGGGCTCTGATGGGGGACACATTCTGTGGGGGGCTCTGATTGCTCTGATGGGGGACACATACTGTGGGGGGCTCTGATGGGGGACACATACTGTGGGGGGCTCTGATGGGAGACAAATTCTGTGGGGGGCTCTGATGGGAGACACATTCTGTGGGGGGCTCTGATGGGGGACACATTCTGTGGGGGGCTCTGATGGGGGACACATTCTGTGGGGGGCTCTGATTGCTCTGATGGGGGACACATACTGTGGGGGGCTCTGATGGGGGACACATACTGTGGGGGGCTCTGATGGGAGACACATTCTGTGGGGGGCTCTGATGGGGGACACATTCTGTGGGGGGCTCTGATGGGGGACACATTCTGTGGGGGGCTCTGATGGAGGACACATTCTGTGGGGGGCTCTGATGGGGGACACATTCTGTGGGGGGCTCTGATTGCTCTGATGGGGGACACATTCTGTGGGGGGCTCTGATTGCTCTGATGGGGGACACATTCTGTGGGGGGCTCTGATGGGGGACACATTCTGTGGGGGGCTCTGATGGGGGACACATTCTGTGGGGGGCTCTGATGGGGGACACATTCTGTGGGGGCTCTGATGGGAGACACATTCTGTGGGGGGCTCTGATGGGGGACACATTCTGTGGGGGGCTCTGATTGCTCTGATGGGGGACACATACTGTGGGGGGCTCTGATGGGGGACACATACTGTGGGGGGCTCTGATGGGAGACAAATTCTGTGGGGGGCTCTGATGGGAGACACATTCTGTGGGGGGCTCTGATGGGGGACACATTCTGTGGGGGGCTCTGATGGGGGACACATACTGTGGGGGGCTCTGATGGGGGACACATTCTGTGGGGGGCTCTGATGGGGGACACATTCTGTGGGGGGCTCTGATGGGGGACACATGCTGTGGGGGGCTCTGATGGGGGACACATGCTGTGGGGGGCTCTGATGGGGGACACATGCTGTGGGGGGCTCTGATGGGGGACACATGCTGTGGGGGGCTCTGATGGGGGACTCCTGTTTTGGAGGGACTCTGATGGGGACACCTGCTGTGGGGGGACTCTGATTGAGACACCTGCTTTGGGGGACACCTGCTCTTGGGGGCTCTGATGGGTGACACCTGCTGTGAGGGGACTCTGATGGGGGACACCTGCTGTGGGGGGCTCTGATGGGGGACACCTGCTGTGGGGGGACTTTGATGGGGGACACCTGCTGTGGGGGGACTTTGATGGGGGACACCTGCTGTGGGGGGACTTTGATGGGAGACACCTGCTGTGGGGGACTCTGATGGGGACACCTGCTGTGGGGGGACTTTGATAGGGGACACCTGCTGTGGGGGACTCTGATGGGGGACACCTGCTGTGGGGGCTTTGATAGGGGACACCTGCTGTGGGGGGCTCTGATAGGGGACTCTGATGGGGGACACCTGCTGTGGGGGGACTCTGATGGGGACACCCGCTGTGGGGGGACTCTGATGGGGACACCTGCTGTGGGGGGGCTCTGATGGGGGACTCCTGTTTTGGGGGAACTCTGATGGGGGACACCTGCTGTGGGGGGACTCTGATGGGGGACACCTGCTGTGGGAGGACTCTGGTGGGGGACACCTGCTGTGGGGGGACTCTGGTGGGGGACACCTGCTGTGGGGGGACTCTGATGGGGGACACCTGCTGTGGGGGGACTCTGATGGGGGACACTGGCTGTGGGGGGACTCTGATGGGGGACACCGGCTGTGGGGGAACTCTGATGGGGGACACCTGCTGTGGGGGGACTCTGATGGGGGACACCTGCTGTGGGGGGACTCTGATGGGGGACACCTGCTGTGGGGGGACTCTGATGGGGGACACCTGCTGTGGGGGGCTCTGATGGGGGACACCTGCTGTGGGGGACTCTGATGGGGGACACCTGCTGTGGGGGACTCTGATGGGGGACACCTGCTGTGGGGGGACTCTGATGGGGGACACCTGCTGTGGGGGACTCTGATGGGGGACACCTGCTGTGGGGGGACTCTGATGGGGGACACCTGCTGTGGGGGGACTCTGATGGGGGGCACCTGCTGTGGGGGGACTTTGATGGGGGACACCTGCTGTGGGGGGACTTTGATGGGGGACACCTGCT
Source organism: Lithobates clamitans (assembly GCA_037952925.1). Classification (NCBI taxonomy): domain Eukaryota; kingdom Metazoa; phylum Chordata; class Amphibia; order Anura; family Ranidae; genus Lithobates; species Lithobates clamitans. The sequence goes on from JBBGZY010001091.1 coordinate 4,157,353, forward strand.
GTGGGGGGACTTTGATGGGGACACCTGCTGTGGGGGGACTGTGATGGGGACACCTGCTGTGGGGGACTCTGATGGGGGACACCTGCTGTGGGGGGACTCTGATGGGGGACACCTGCTGTGGGGAACTCTGATGGGGGACGCCTGCTGTGGGGGGACTTTGATGGGGGACACCTGCTGTGGGGGGACTTTGATGGGGGACACCTGCTGTGGGGGGACTTTGATGGGGGACACCTGCTGTGGGGGGACTTTGATGGGGACACCTGCTGTGGGGGGACTCTGATGGGGGACACCTGCTGTGGGGGGACTCTGATGGGGGACACCTGCTGTGGGGGGACTTTGATGGGGGACACCTGCTGTGGGGGGACTTTGATGGGGGACACCTGCTGTGGGGGGACTTTGATGGGGGACACCTGCTGTGGGGGGACTTTGATGGGGGACACCTGCTGTGGGGGGACTTTGATGGGGACACCTGCTGTGGGGGGACTGTGATGGGGACACCCTGCTGTGGGGAACACCTGCTGTGGGGGGCTCTAAAGGGGGCACCTGCTGTGGGGGACAAATGCTGTGTGGGGACACTGATGGCAACTCTGATGTAAGGGGACAGAGGCTGTATTTGGGGGGGGGGCAGAGGCTGTATTTGGGGGGGACAGAGGCTGCATTTTATGTGACAGAGGCTGTATTTGGGGGGGACAGAGGCTGCATTTGGGGGGACAGAGGCTGCATTTTATGTGACAGAGGCTGCATTTGATGTGACACAGGCTGCATGTAAGGACGGACTGCTGGGGACACCTGATGGCATCTGGTTGTAGGCGACGTGGCTAGTGACACACTTGGGGCTCCCACTGATTCTGCATTGTGGTGAGTTGAATGATTTCATTTTATATTACAATGTAACTATAGAAACAATGCGCTTCAATCATCCTGACACCATAACAACCATGGTGCCGGGATGATTGAAGCGCTAACACCAGGTGTTTGGAGTATCTTTATCTGCTGATTGTTAAACTTTGTAGAATACATATTTCTAGTGTTGTGTAGGATCTAGGCCTGCTGTCCCTCTCTCCCTCTCCCTCCATCCCTCGTTCATCTCAGGCGCTAACCACACCACCTTAGAGCCACGCCCACTATTTTGCTGAAACCACGCCCCCAAGTGGGAGGGGCCAAAAAGGAAGGGCGGGGTCTGGCGCCCCCCCATCCTAAAACTTCACCAGCCGCCACTGCTATCTTCTCATCTAAAAGACTTCAAGTAAAGAAAGATGAAATACCCTTACCAGAAATGGTGGACTCACAAGCCATCAGCAGTGAGTCAAATGCGCTTTGCACCGCCAAGCGGTAAGAGTGAATCCAGTCTCGATTAATCAGATGTTCTCCATGGAAAGAGAGCCACGAGATATACTCGCCACCGGAGAGGATAAGCTGAACCTGGACTGCAGCTGTCTTGATTCGCTGTCCTACGGCTGGCTATGATCGTTAACCGGGCTCCACTCAATCGAAGGCTGTACACATGATGTAAAGGAAGAAAAGAGAGAGCCTCCACATGGTGTAAATCCGGCAAGGATAAAGCATTTATTGAGATAAAAAATTGTATCCAACATTTAGTAAAAAATTGGGCAGTAAAATTTAGGTTCAATTGAACTAAAAAGCGCAGTAAAACGGTGGCTGGGGTAGCAAATGGACCCAACGCGTTTCATCCTCTAAGACTTCTGCTGGGGTGTATAGCAACCTGCCACTACTGCGCTTTTATAGAAATAAAATTATAAAAGATCGTAACACACCTGATTGGGCCGTGTACAGCCTGACTTCCGGGTTCATTAGTATGCATATCTCATTGCTATCATGTGGCGTGCTGACTGGCCTATAGCATATGAGAAGTGTTGGTCAGAAACCAAGCCTCCAAATGATGCTCCAATCAACACCTCCCAAACGTTGTGCTTAGGAAACCTCACCAACAGTGGCGGTCACGTAATTGTCAAGTAACCAGACGTTGCGCAATGACGTAATATGCGCTACAGGAATAAGTATCACCAGGAACAGGAAGCAGGAACTTAATCTTACTGTGTTTGGAACGCGAAAGTGCTCCAAAGACTCACTGAGACCGGAAATGAACCAATAATGAATATAGTATAGGAGTAAAAGCCAGCGTTCAACCTGAATGAAAAAACTGGCAATAGAGCAATGATATGAAATTTCAGGCAGTCAGACGGCACAACCTAGAACGGTGTGTCAAACAGTAAGATTACATATACACTAAACGTTGAAAAGGACAGTGTATTAAACACCAAAAATAATGTATATATAGGCATATGTACAGGAAAATAATACTGTGAAAAGTGCGTGTCAGGCAATAACTAAAAAAATAGTGGAAATAAGGTATTGTTGATTGTATAGCCTATTGGCAAAAATGGGAACAAATGAGAATCCTATATAGTGGATACCTAACGTGTTAGGTCTCAAAAATGAAAGAATAATAAAAGAAGAAGTGGGAGAACTTGTATGTACAATGTCTAACGTCTTCTGTCACTTACAATAATAAATTCAAAGGGTCATACAAAGCAATAAAAACGCTGGGCCTGACGGTGGATCAGAGAATAATCAAAGCACAAAATAAATGGACCCTCTCATAAACACCAAGGAACCCAAAAAATATACAATATAGGTAATTACCTATTGCTAGTTGTTTATGTATGAAAAAATTGTCCTCACTGTATTGTCCTGGAAACTTCTTCAATGATGGAGATAAGACTTATAAATGCACCTTTCCCAGAACAACTGAACCCAAAGAAAAAAATGGAAAATATTCTATCAAGATTGGTTTATAAATGCATTGATGTCCCAATCGATATTTAATCCATGGGGTGTATGACATTTTAATTGGTGTATCCAAAAAGTTTGGATACCCCTCTAACATTAGACTTGTCTCTCCAATGGGGCACAAACTTGTCTATTACTTGAAATCTAGTTCCCATTGGCTTTTGATTGTGGCAAAACAAATAATGTTTGGGGACACTGCGATTAGTGCGTCCTTTCTTGATAGCTGTTATATGTTTGTTGACTCGTATGGCAAAAGTGCGTATTGTCCGGCTTATATATTGTTTCCCACAAGGGCAGGTGATAAGGTAAACAACATACCTGGTCAAACAAGTAAAAAAGTGCTTCATCTTATATTCTTTTCCAGTAACATTTGATCTAAAAGTTTATATTTTTCGCGCTCCACACGCATTATGTTTGCATACTGTACACCTACGGCATGGAAAAAAGCCTTTCATATCATGAAAGAAAGAGGGAACAGTCGGAGGATCTGTTACATTGGGTGCTATTTGGCCCTTAACAGATAATGCCCCTCTGTAGATCACTCCTGCTCATTCTGGGAGTAAAGGACCCAGTATTGAATCGTTCTTCAGCACTTTCCAGTTTCTGGAAATAATTTGTTTGTGTTGAATAGAGAAATTAGTAAGAAAAGACCATTTATGTTTATTATCCTGAGATTTCCTTGGTTGTTCAGCTATCAAAGAGTTTCTATCGACCAAAGAAACTCTCTGGATCTCTTCATCAATCTGGGAAACATTATATCCTTTATCAGCAAACCTGGATTTGAAAATCTCTGCTTGTTGGAAAAAATCAGAAAGATGTGAACAGTTACGTCTAATCCACATCAATTGAGTGCGGGGAACAGATTTTAACCATGCCGAATGATGGCAGCTATCAACTGGAATGTATCCATGGCGGTCGGTGGCCTTGAAGAAGGTTTTAATCTCCAAATGACCGTCAACCGCAGTGATCTCCAAGTCAAGAAAGTGTATTTTGGACACACTGGCTTCGTAAGATAACTGAATTCCCACATGGTTGTCATTCAAATTGGACATGAATCTATCTAAGGATTCCATGTTGCCCCTCCATAGGAGGAGGATGTCGTCAATGTACCTGGCCCATAGGGCTAACTGTGGTGGATCAAGGGTACGGGCGACATCCTCCTTCCATTTGGCCATGAAAATATTGGCCAGGCTAGGGGCAAGGTTCGCCCCCATGGCCACGCCCTTGGTTTGAAGATAAAACTCATTGTTGTACCAAAAATAATTATACACGGTGGCAAAACTTAAGAGGTCCATAATAAACCTCTTCTGAGTTCTAGAGATGGTCTTCTCTCTAGAGAGGAACAAGTCCACTGCTCTAAGACCTGAATTGTGAGGTATACAGGTATAAAGGGCTGTGACATCAGCGGTAACCAATATGAGGTCTTCACTATACACAACCAGTTGGAGTTTAGTAATGGTGTCTTTGGTATCTTTTAAATATGATGGTATAGATTTGACTATAGGTTGGAGGCAGGGGCATTGCTAGTATGGACCTCAAAAAGTCGTGCTAAAGGCTAAAGGTGACAACAGGCGAATGCCTAGAAAAAACTAATATAGATATGAGGGTTGAATAGTGATCACTGAGTGAATAAATGATATGAAAGTGTCAAGCACTATGGAAAGCAAAACTAAAAAATACTAGTAAGTGAATAGGACATAGATAATAATAGCTATGCCTGTGGCAAAAAACAAATATTGCATGACACAAACAGTAAACGGTGAATTCCTCTAGTATCAATAGAAATGATAATATAACATAAATGTGACTACAAAACTAAACCATAATTAATATAGGAAAATGGTGTAACAATATAGGTAAAATAAACCCCCAAAAAAGTCCATAACTCAAAAAGGACAGTATTGAATAAAGTCCATCCGTGTTAAATTGACATGCATAAATTATAACTGGTCTCCAGGTGCTCTGTGAAGTAATATAACAGGATCTCGCTGTGGTGAAAAATGGAGTGCGTAGATAGACCTCCACCTCTAAGAAAAATTGCTGCCTCTTACCAGACCTTTATCACTGATTACTCCTGCCAACATTTTAGGGTCAAGCGTATTATTAACAAATACTGGCATGTCCTCAGAAATGATAGGGTGCTGGCATCTATGTTGCCAGTCAAACCGCAGGTGGTTTTTAGGGGGGCTCCTTCCCTTAAGGACAAAGTGGCACCCAACATTTTTGATCCCCCAGTTTCGAGGCCTAGCTTCTTTTCTGAGCTGACAGGATATTTCCAATGTAGGAGGTGTCAGGTTTGTTCGCTGAATGGCTGTAGGAGTAGAAGAACAATGAATTTTATTTCTACTTGTACACACAAGTCCTACACTATTGAGCCCTTCATCACATGCTCCACCACCGGAGTAGTTTACTTGCTGCAGTGCCCGTGTGGCCTGCAGTATGTGGGCCGTACTAAAAGACCCCTGCAGGTGAGACTAAACGAGCACATTAATAATATCAGGAGAGGGTTCACGAAACATTCTGTGTCAAAGCATTACCTGACAGCTCATCATCGAGACCCTACAGGTACCATTTTTTTGGGGATAGACAAGTTTAAGCCCCATTGGAGGGGGAGTGTCCTGGTACGTTGCATCTCCAAATTAGAGATGGCCTGGGTTCATAAATTGAAGTCCTATACCCCCTTTGGTCTTAACATCGATGTAGATGTTAACGCCTTTATAGACAACTCTTAGGGCGTAGGGTTTTTTTGTCATCACCAGTCTCGCTTAATATTTTTTCTTTTTTCTTTTTAGAAGTATTATGAGTCTGTTTTTAATGATATATTTGTTGAGTTTCATGATCAGCTGTTTTTTAGTGCCCTCTCATTTCAGGGAAATGGTTTCCTTAACTATACAAAATAAATACTCTACATAAGCATTCATGTTTATGGCTCAGATTCCGATCCAATTTTTTATTATCTTTTTTTTTAGTGGTTTTTTGAATTTTTATATTTTTTCAATAAATTTTCTATTGTTTATTTTTAGTTTTATTTTTGTTTTTAATTTTAAAACTTATTTTTCAATAGTATATTTATCTTAACTTTCAAACTTACCTTTTCACACCTGAGGTCAGTGTTATTAATCTTAGTGCACCTGCTTCCGTTACAGAAACATGTGCACGTATTAGATATTACTTATTTACCCATGCAGCCCTTATATCATAAGGGGACTGCATGCATTTTTTTGTTTTCTTTGTTCTTGTTTTTCTTTCCCTGTTTTGGTTTAACCAACCAATTTTTAGTATTAGTAATCTTGTAATTTTTACCACATATTTTTGGTTCTGTTAGTCTTGTCAAGACGGTTTTTGTTTGCCTTAGACATTCATCACTAAAGTAACGTTTTGGTCTTGCCCATACTGTTTCCCTGAGACAAGATGGCGCTTTTGTTCTGCTGTGGTAAAGGGATGTTATTGATGTGTCTACTTAAGCGGTGCGTCGGGGCGCTGCTCACATCCCGTGACCACGTCCTGTTGTGACGAAACGGCGTAGGGAGGAGGAGCTACGTCCCGACGACACCGCGATACACACACCCGGAAGACACAGGTTACCTTGGAGCCGGACGGCTTTTTTCTTACACGCTTGTAATCAACCATGTTTCTGTAAGTGCAACCTTTACTTTTTATTTAATAAATCGCTGGATTTTATGCTATGTGGAGCGCTTTGTTTTTTACATGGTGATATCCCCATATTTGCTGAGGCTGTTTGGAGTGAGTCCCTGGACCTGGACGTTGAGTGCCTGCTTCAAAGATCCCTGGCTGGGGTTGCAGCCATCCGCCTCCTGGGTCTCCTGTAATTAAGAGACCATTTCCATCTGGTAAGAGGCAGCAATTTTTCTTAGAGGTGGAGGTCTATCTACGCACTCCATTTTTCACCACAGCGAGATCCTGTTATATTACTTCACAGAGCACCTGGAGACCAGTTATAATTTATGCATGTCAATTTAACACGGATGGACTTTATTCAATACTGTCCTTTTTGAGTTATGGACTTTTTTTTGGGTTTATTTTACCTATATTGTTACACCATTTTCCTATATTAATTATGGTTTAGTTTTGTAGTCACATTTATGTTATATTATCATTTCTATTGATACTAGAGGAATTCACCGTTTACTGATTGTGTCATGCAATATTTGTTTTTTGCCACAGGCATAGCTATTATTATCTATGTCCTATTCACTTACTAGTATTTTTTAGTTTTGCTTTCCATAGTGCTTGACACTTTCATATCATTTATTCACTCAGTGATCACTATTCAACCCTCATATCTATATTAGTTTTTTCTAGGCATTCGCCTGTTGTCACCTTTAGCCTTTAGCGCGACTTTTTGAGGTCCAGACTATTACAGCTTACTACTTTCCAGTCGCAGCTTTTCCCAATTAGTGTAAGCGCAGTATTTATTTTTTACCTTCCAGGGGCATTGCTAGGTCTACAAAAGATCTGGGGCTAGAGCCCATAGCAGCATAGTAAAGAAAGTCATAAGCTTGGGCGGGCATACACATGTATATACAGTAATATACGTGTTTGTGTATATATATCCCCAGAGAGCCCCCACTTACATCAGGGTCCCCAGAGAGCCCCCTTACATCAGGGTCCCCAGAGAGTCCCCCCTTACATCAGGGTCCCCAGAGAGCCCCCTTACATCAGGGTCCCAAGAGAGCATTCTCCTTACATCAGAGTCCTCAGAGAGCCTCCCCCTTTCATCAGGGTACCCAGAGGGCCCCTATTTAAAACAGGGTTCCCAGAGAGCCCCCCTTACATTAGGGTCCCCTGAGAGCCTCCCCCTTAAATATGGGTCCTTAGAGAGCCTCTGCCTTAAAATCAGGGTCCCCAGAGAGCCTCTCCCTTGCATCAGGGTCCCCAGAGAGCCCCCCACTTACATAAGGGTCCCCAGAGAGCCTCCCCTCCCCTTTGGGGACCCCTGCAGAGACTCTGGGCTATTGGCCCTAGATTCGGGGCTATAGCCTCAAAAGCCACCCCCTAGCAACGCCCCTGGTTGGAGGTAATAATCAATGTACTTCCCTATATCTGAGGTCACTGAATTAATACCGCTGATGATGGGGCGGCCCGGAGGTTGTGTAATGCTTTTGTGTACCTTAGGTAGGTAATATATTATGGGAATCCGTGGAGCAACTGCTATTAAGAAGTTTTTTTCTTTTTTATCTATGATACCTAACTGAGAGCCAGTATCAACAAGGTCAACGAGTAATTTTTTTTTATAGTCAGAAATGGGATTCTTTGGAAGGCGTAAATACGTATCAGAATCACTCAAAATCCTGGTCATTTCAGCATGGTAATCCCTTTTATCCAAAATGACAATTCCTCCCCCCTTATCTGCTGGGCGAATGATAAGGTCTTTACGCTTGCACAGAGATTTGAGTCCAATCTTAATGTTGGGATCACAGTATATTCTTTTATTTGGTAATTCTTCCAAATCAGTGAGCACGAGATTCCGAAAGACTTTGATGGAAGGTGCTGTGGAACCAGGGGGGTGAATAGTGATGGGTTTATAATAGGTGAGAACCTATTATAAGTATGAACCGGGGTTCTCGGAGTATATGGGTGGTAATAATGATAATCATTATGACTCGTATTCCTTCTTCGGGATGAGGATTCATAATGTGATAAATGGTCTTTAATCCCCCTCCCTTTACCTCTAGTATTTCTCCCTCTACCTTCATGGTCGGGGAAGGGTCCCCTAGATTGGGGTGTTGGTGTGTGGGGGTGGCGAGTTGGATATGTATTGGGTTCAACTCTGTTGGATAGAGGTGGAGCAGTCTGCAGATGTGGTGCTCTACCTTCTGATTGGCCTGAAGTTTCTATAGATGAGTATTCAACTTCAGGAGTAATGATTCCCTGTTCTTTGTTTTGCCAGCTAAAGACGTTCCCGTTTTTATAGTCACTAACGTCCCTGCTGTATTTCTTTTGTTTCTTAACCTTTTGTTCTCGTTCTTCTTTTTATAGATGATTTTTTTAGGTTCGTGGATAGTGTATTATATTCCATGGTAGATTTATGTGGAAGAAGCTTGTCTCTAATTTCCTTAATTTCTTTATCAATGGTGGTCCCTCTTAAACGTTTCCTATCCGTCAGGAAACCTAGCAGGGAAATCCCTGCTTCATTGAAGTAATGAAACCATGACTCCAAATCAAGGTCTCCTTGTTGTGGGTGTATGTTCCACCGTAGACCTCTTGGGACCATGCGCTCCTTGGAATATTGTTCCAAAAAGGCAATATTCCATTCGAGGTGGAGTTCTGATACCATCAAGTGACCTGTCATGCCATATTCCTATTACAAGGGATGTTTACATTCCTTGTAATAGGAATAAAAGTGATCAAAAATTTTTTTTGTTTGGAAAAAAGCATCAAACTAAAATAAATAAAGTAAAATGAACAATAAAAAAAAATAAAAAATTTTTTTAAAGCACCCCTGTCCCCGTGTGCTCGCATGCAGAAGCGAACACATACGCAAGTCCAGCCGGTAGAGCAAGAGCAATAATTTTGGCCCTAGACTTCCTCTAACTCAAAACATGTAACCAGTAAAAAAATTTAAAGCGTCGCCTATGGGGATTTTTAAGTAGCGAAGTTTGGTGCCATTCCACAAGTGTGTGCAATTTTGAAGCGTGACATGTTAGGTATCTATTTACTCGGCGTAACTTCTTCTTTCACATTATGCAAAAACATTGGGCCAACTTTACTGTTTTGTTTTTTTTTAAAGCACAAAACTGTTTTTTTTTCCTAAAAAAACACGTTCGAAAAATTGCTGCGCAAATAGTGTGCTAGATAGAAAGTTGCAATGACCGCCATTGTATTCTTTAGGGTCTTTGCTAAAAAAAACATATATATAATGTTTTGGGGTTCTATGTAGTTTTCTAGCAAATAAATGATGATTTTTGCATGTAGGAGAGAAATGTCAGAACTGGCCTGGGTGCTCCAGGTGCTCCGTGCATGTTGGGCCTCTGTATGTGGCCATGCTGTGTAAAAGTCTCACACATGTGGTATCGCCATACTCGGGAGTAATAGCAGAATGTGTTTTGGGGTGTAATTTGTGGTATGCATATGCTGTGTGTGAGAAATAACCTGCTATTTTGTGAAAAAAAAAAAAAAAGGAAAAAAAACCTTGATTTTGCAAAGAATTGTGAGAAAAAACGACAACTTCAAAAAACTCACCATGCATCTTTCTAAATACCTTGGAATGTCTTCTTTCCAAAAAGGGGTCATTTGGGGGGTATTTGCACTTTTCTGGCATGTTAGGGTCTCAAGAAATTAGATAGGCCGTCAGTACTTCAGGTGTGACCAATTTTCAGATATTGGCACCATAGCTTTTGGACTGTATAACTTTCACAAAGACCAAATAATATCCACCGATTTGGGTTATTTTTACCAAAGATATGTAGCGGTATAAATTTTGGCCAAAATATATGAAGAAAAATGACTAATTTGCAAAATTTTATAACAGAAACAAAGAAAAATGCGTTTTTTTTTTTTTACAGATTTTTCGGTCTTTTTTCTTTTATAGCGCAAAAAATAAAGAACCCAGCGGTGATTAAATGCCACCAAAAGAAAGCTCTATTTGTGTGTAAAAAAGGACAAAAATTTCATAAATAAATTGGTCTGGTTATTAAGGGGGTTTAAGTGCCCAGTGGTCACGTGGTTAACGATCTGAGATCACTTGTAACAAATATCTTCTAGAGATGTTAACCTTTGGGAGTATGAGGCTTTGTGTTTGCTGTTGAGTAAAAAGTCTTTTAGCTGTATATAGAACCAAAAGTTTGGGAATGAATCCCCAAATTCTGTTTTAAGAGTTTCTAGTGGTTTCACTTTGTTTCCGGGGGGGCTAAGAGTTTTGAGTTGCAACCTGGGGATGGTAATGTTTTCTGGTTTAAACCTGGTAGAAAATCTGGGTTATTAGCAATTGGGGTCAATGGGCCTGGGATAGTGGCAAGTTTATACTGTGGGGCAATTTTATGCCATATGTTTAGTGTATTAGCTACCAGGGGATATACTATGTTTCTAGTGGACTTATGCCCCGTACACACGGTCAGACTTTGTTCGGACATTCCGACAACAAAATCCTAGGATTTTTTCCGACGGATGTTGGCTCAAACTTGTCTTGCATACACACGGTCACACAAAGTTGTCGGAAAATTCGATCATTCTGAACGCGGTGATGTAAAACACGTACGGACTATAAACGGGGCAGTAGCCAATAGCTTTCATCTCTTTATTTATTCTGAGCATGCATGGCAATTTGTGCGTCTGATTTGTGTACACACGATCGGAAATTCCGACAACGGATTTTGTTGTCGGAAAATTTTATATCCTGCTCTCAAACTTTGTGTGTCGGAAAATCCGATGGAAAATGTGTGATGGAGCCTACACACGGTCGGAATATCCGACAACAAGGTCCTATCACACATTTTCCGTCGGAAAATCCGACCGTGTGTACGGGGCATTAGAGTGTAGGGAACAAGCGTAGTATAATATTTGCTGTTTATTGTGTAGGTATTCGAATTGTGCCCAATCTTTGACTTGGCTGTGGCAATGCCAATCAATTATTCTGGTAATATGGGTGGCATAGTAGTACTTTTTGAAGTCAGGAAGACCAATGCCTCCTTTGCTTTTGGGTAATGTGAGTATGTGGAAATGTATCCTTGGTCTTTTGTCGGCCCATAAGAACCTTCTCTGTAAATTCAGTAATTTGGAGAAAAAAAGAGTTGGGTACTGGTAAAGGTAGTGCATTAAAGAAATATAGTAGTCTTGGGAGAATTGTCATTTTTAAAATTGAGGCTCTTCCTAACCATGAGAACAATCTGGGGGTCCATTTTTGAAGATCTTTGGTTATTGAGTTTATCAGATGGGTGAAATTAGTTGAATAAAGAGACTCAATATTAGGCATCAACTTGATTCCTAAGTATTTAAGTGTGTTTTGTTTCCATTTAAAATTATAATTTCCTTTAAGGAGATCCAATTTATCTGGGGGGAGGTTGAGATTAAGTGCCTCAGATTTAGATTGGTTTACTTTAAAATTAGATATGAAACCAAATGTTTGAAGAAATCTCATAAAATTGGGTATAGATATATGGGATTGTGTGATGAAGAACAAGAGGTCATCTGCATAAGCAGCTACTTTATATTCTTTTTTGTGTATTTTAAAACCATTGACTTCAGAAGAGAGATTTATAGTTCTCATGAGGTGTTCAAGTGTCAAGATGAGTAATGGCGAAAGAGAGCAGCCCTGTTGTGTACCGTTGTGTATACTTATTGGTTTAGATAGTATGTTATTAATTTTGACCTGTGGTTTTTGGTAAAGGGCTTGTATCCAATTCAGCATATTTTTGCCTAATCCTATGTGGGTGCAAGTAGCTATCATATAGTCCCAGGAAAGTCTATCAAAGGCCTTCTCAGCGTCTGTGAACACCAGAAGGCCTTCAATCCTGGAGCTGCGGACATAGTGGATGAGATTTAAAGATTTGGTAATGTTGTCCCTTGCCTCTCTGCCAGGCATGAAGCCCACTTGTTCTGGCCCAATGATTTTTGAGAGAAGGGGTTTTATTCTATTGGCTAAGATTTTCGCTAGTAATTTGATGTCTACGTTCAAGAGTGATATTGGTCTGAAGTTTGCACAGTCTGTGTGGTCTTTGTCTGGTTTGGGAACTACTGCTATGTGTGCCATGAGGAGAGAATTGGAGTCATTATCATGTTTAGCTAAGTGGTTGAAAGTCTTTAGAAGGGGATTGGAGAGTAGTTGTGTGTAAGTTTTATAATATTGGGATGTAAATCCGTCAGGACCTGGACTTTTCCCCGTTTTAAATTCCTTAATTGCTTCTTGTAGTTCTATAATGGTAATGGGGTCGTCTAAATTGTTTATGTCTTCTGTGTGAAGGGAGGGGATTTTGCTGTTCTTCAGGAAGTCTTGGATCATTTCCACTCTTGAGTGTGTTACATGTGTATGTGTTGTGGAGGTAAGTCGTATAATTTGGAATAAAACTCGTGGAAGAGTTCTGCTACTTTTTCGGGTTTGTGTTCAAGTGTGCCTGCTTTGTTGTGGATAGCATGAATATGATTTGCTATTGTTGCATCCCTTAAAGCTTTAGCGAGCTGTTTCCCGCTCTTGTCTCCATGTTCGTAAAAAACGCTTTTCCGGAAGAAAAGAGATTTTTGGGTTTGAGTATTTAACCACTTCAGCCCCGGACCATTATGCTGCCTAAGGACCAGAGGTCTTTTTCCAATTTGGCACTGCGTCGTTTTAACTGCTAATTGCGCGGTCATGCAATGCTGTACCCAAACGAAATTTGCGTCCTTTTCTTCACACAAATAGAGCTTTCTTTTGATGGTATTTGATCACCTCTGCGGTTTTTATTTTTTGCGCTATAAACGGAAAAGGACTGAAAATTTTGAAAAAAAAAAGATATTTTCTACTTTTTGTTATAAAAAAAATCCAATAAACTCAATTTTAGTCATACATTTAGGCCAAAATGTATTCGGCCACATGTGTTTGGTAAAAAAAATGTCAATAAGCGTATATTTATTGGTTTGCGCAAAAGTTATAGCGTCTACAAACTAGGGTACATTTTCTGGAATTTACACAGCTTTTAGTTTATGACTGCCTATGTCATTTCTTGAGGTGCTAAAATGGCAGGGCAGTACAACCCCCCCCCCCCCCCAAATAACCCCATTTTGGAAAGTAGACACCCCAAGGAAATTGCTGAGAGGCATGTTGAACCCATGGAATATTTTTTTTTTTTGTCCCAAGTGATTGAATAATGACAAAAAAAAAATATTTACAAAAGGTTGTCACTAAATGATATATTGCTCACACAGGCCATGAGCATTGGTGGAATTGCACCCCAAAATACATTCAGCTGCTTCTCCTGACTACGGGGATACCACATGTGTGGGAGCCTAGCCGCATACGGGGCCCCCGAAAAGCAATCACCGCCTTCAGGATTTCTAAGGGCGTAAATTTTTTATTTCACTTCTCACTACCTATCACAATTTTGAAGGCCATAAAATGCCCAGATGGCACAACCCCCCCCCCCAAATGACCCCATTTTGGAAAGTAGGCTTTGTATTGAAGTCAATCCATCGATGCGACTACTGTGGGCAGCTATATGACTGTTAATGGGGGAATTAAGCAATTTTCTTTCCTGCAACCAGAATTCAGAATAATCTATGGCCTGCCCTATGGTAGCATCACCTATAGCAGTCTCTGTTCCTACAAGCCAAGCAAGCCTAACCTACTGGTATGTGGTTGCCCCCAAGCATGCCATGTTCACTCGCCAGGAAGTACAGGAGCCTGAAAAAGAAGCGTTGCTGTGGTTTCAGGAGTGCAGGTGTCAGTATGGCATGGCGGAGACTGGTGACTTGCAGAAACATAGTCGGTGTTATGTGCAGATTGGTCAGTTCAGGCAGCAGGAAGAGACTTGGTCAGCAAGCAGGCAATAGATCGGTCCAGCCAGCAGGCAGACACACAGAGTCAGTATAGGCAAAGACAACACTGCATTTGGCGGGGCGATGATGAACAGGAACACTGTTGCTGGCTGCACTGGCTCTGGTGACACCGTACTGATATGGCGGCTATCAGGAACATTTGCTGGCTGCACTAGTTTGGGTCATTTGGACTGGTGTGGTAGTGCTCATGACTACTGCTGCTGGCTGCACTGGTCTGGTGACACTAGGACTGGTGTGGTGGAGATCAGGAACACTGTTGCTGGCTGCACTGGTCTGATGTGGCGGCAATCAGGAATGCTGTTGCTAGCAGCACTGGTCTGGCGACATTGTGACTGGTGTGGCAGTAAATCAGGGACACTGTGGCTGATTGCTCTGGTATGGTGACACTGTACTGATGTGGAAGTCATAAGGGACACTGTAGTTGGCTGTACTTGTATGGAGACACTGTACTGGTGTGAAGTCATCAGGGACATACAGTGTCACCAGCACAGCCAGCATCGCTAATCACTAGCCACCACAGCAGAGTGTTACCCTATTGACACTAACGGTGTGGCTAATGATCTGGGACACTGGCTGGCTGTTCTAGTGACACTATGGGGGTTATTTACAAAAGGCCGAACAACTTTGCACTACAAGTGCATTTGGAAGTGCAGTCACTGTAAATCTGAAGGGTAGATCTGAAATGAGGGGAAGCTCTGCTGATTTTATCATCCAATTACGTGCAGGCTAAAATTCTGTTTTTTATTTTCCTTGTCCCCCTCGGATTTACAGCGAAAGCACTTGTAGTGCAACGTGGATTTGCCTTTCGTAAATAACCCTCTATGAATTAAAAAAAAAAGATCACAGAAGGTTTCTTTAGGTGTCAATCACTGTAAGAAACAGAACACTGGCTGCAACGTGAGATGCTTGTTTACATATGTAATCACTGGGAGTGGTATACTGGCCGAGTGGCAAGTGGTCAAACGTTATTTTCGATCCTTTTAAATCTACAGAATTATTTAAAAACAATAGCTATTGATCCTGCTATGAAGGTATTTGTTCAGGCACTTCTTGTTATGCGATAACGACATTCTCTACCCATGTCCCAGTTGGACTCTTGCATTGTCATTGTGTCACTTTACGTGAAGACTATGAGCAGCTGTGAAGATGCTCAATGTACAGACATAGTCCACCTTTGTCACCATCAAAAAATCTACTCTGAGAAAATCCCTGCAGCCATCGTTGGGGAGCACATAGACAAGAAGTGACTGCAAAGAGGTTGCAGTAAGTCAGCAGTACTGAGATGCAAAATAAAAATAAATAGGTCAAAACAGTGTTTTCGAAAAGACAGAAAAAACTTTATGATACACACTGCAACAGCAAAAATGGTCATGCAATTTGGGCTTACAGCTACTTTAAAGTTATACTGTAAGGAAGGATAGTTGAAAGATTACACTGGTGGGCAGAGAACATTACAAGAGCAGAATGACAGAGCCTGCATACAAATAATCTGCCGAGCTGCTTCCTGTCAACTTCACTGTTGGGTGGAACATCAGGACTCTGAGGTGGTCACTGGGGCAATAAATACGGTGTCCGGGGTGGAGCATCTGCAATCAAGAACAAGGCAAAAATAATAATAAGATAGTCATCCTTAACACCAAAAAATCTTTAGGATTGCATAGACATGTCCTCATAAGAATGATCCACAATTGCTTTCCAGTATACAGCACTGTGTGAAACATATCCTCTGTTAAAAGCAGAATGAAACCCATCGAATTATCGATTCCCAAATGAGGCAATATTGAAGGCATGCCGTGCATGACAACTGTCACAGTCACTTGGGCTCTCAGCTGAACTGTCAGGCCAACAAAAAGCTGGTGTCATAACGGCATGTGCAACATCATAGAGACTGCAGATCAAATAGAGGATAAGATGGCAGCTTCCGTGGCTGTAAAGGACAGAAGGGTTTAGTTCTGCTTTAAAAGAGAATGTAAAAATAGTTTTCTACAAATTTAACGGTCAGGACTTAAAAAAAGGATTAATCTAAAAAATCTTATTCAGATTATTATGAAATTTTGCACATTTGGTGTATATATATATATATATATATATATATATATATATATATATATATATATATATATATATATATATATATATATATATATATATATATATATATATATATATATATATATATATTTCTAGCTTTTGAGACAAGCCGGCAACTCCATGTCCATATCCAAATATAAAAGTTTATTGGTACATGTAAAAAAGATACAAGGGCTGACGTGTTTCGGCACACCGACTTGCTGTGATCAAGGCGGTGGGCTGAAATGCGTCAGCCCTTGTATCTTTTTTACATGTACCAATAAATGTTTACATTTGGATATGGACATGGAGTTTCCGGCTTTTCCTATTTTGACTGTTGCCTAAGTGTTGTCCGGAGGACACAACAGCCTGAGAGGACCCTATCCTGGACTCTACTATACTATATTTTACTATTAACTATAAGACAGAAACAGTCAGAAACTCCAAATCAAAAGAAGTTTATTGGATATAATTTCTCGCCCCACAGTTTAAAAGATAAGCAAGTCATAAAAAGAAATAATTGACTTGTAAGAGAAAGATTTAAAAAGTTTAAAGTGAAGATGGAAGATGATGGCAGATAAATAAAGAGCGGAATGAAGCAATGAAGCTGATCCTATGATGGAAAAACAACGTTCACACCATTCTCCTGCTTGGCTCCCGACTTCTTTACAAAGGAAGGGCTGACTGACATCTCAGATTTCATGAATGTGCTACAAACTGTGAGCCCCTTCTTAAAAGTGGTCATACATTTATCGATATGATCATATGTACAATCAATCATTCAATAAAACCAAAATTGTTGAACTGAATGAATAGTCAGGAACCAAGAATCCTCCATATAATCGATTCAGTAAGTTCTCGATCAATTTCAACTGTGCCAAGACGATTGGCTTCTGGTGAAATTTCGTTGATTGCTTCTGATCGAACAAATATGTGTGTGTTTCAGGAGAACTTGTTATAATTCAGAGGAATTAAGTGTTTATTTTCATCGATTTTTTTAATTTATGACTGATATTTTCAGTCAATCGCAAATTGTGGAACAATACCATGTGTGTTGCGCCATTTAATATTTAAAATGATGACAGATCGTTTGTTTACGATCATTTGCATTTAACTCAATCACAAATTGTTACGTGTATTGGCACCTTAAGGTTATCCCATCACATCAGGGCCAAGTATACAGGAATTGCCATTCTTCTTGGCAATAAGTGAAAGAATTACATTATAGATGTGTCTTATATGTAATAACCTGTTGTTGGTTACCATGAAAAGAGACTCACCTCTATTTCTCTTAGGTGAGACAGCGATTGGAACCCTGGGAGCTGTGATGGGAACATCTGGAAGATTTAAATCCAATTGACTCATGTCAAAAGCTGAAATTAATGTATTGTATGAGAAAAAAAAAACAAAAGAAACCAAAAAAAAAAAAAAACAGACCTCCAATCTACAAAAGAGATTTACATATTTACATTACAAGTAGAAGGTGGGTTATAACCCATGCCAATTTTTTGTTGTTTGTCCCACTGGGGAGATTTTCCCTTCACTTCCTTTCCCACAGTCACAACAGGAAGTGAGAGGAAATCTCTTCAAAGTGATGGAAATCCCTGGTACACTTGGGAACAGGTACCTGCTCCCACTAAACACCCCCCCCCCCCGCAGTCTTCTGGGACACGTCACAGGTCCCAGAAGACTGCAGGACCATTCACAATGCACAGTCCGGCTCAGGCATGCGCAGTGGGCACCCGGCTGTGAAGCCGCAACTGCCACAGTTAGGATGCTGGTTCTGAGGACAGAAGGTGAAAATGGCTAGGCTGAGCACAGCGCCGCATCGAGGGACAGGCGAGTGGCTTTTTATTAAAAGTCAGCAGCTACAGTTTGTCGCTGCTGGCTTTTAGTTTTTACACAGGAGACTGGAGCTCCTCTTTAACAAGTAGTAAAAGGCATTAAAAAAAAAAAAAAAACAAGACCTAACTGAACTTTCTAGCAGCAAGCACTATGAAGGAATTCATCTTTTGAAGATTTTGAAGGTAGATTGCAGTTGGGTTCAAACAGTTTACTCTTTGTTCTTGTTTGTCTTGCTCTTCGTTGACATTAGAGATCAGACAGACTGCCAAGTATCTGCTGCTCATATAATAAGAGGACAGGAATTTTGATTTCAGAGTCTTTTGTGAAGATAGAAGATGAACTTTTCTGCAGTGCCTGCAGCTACAGGGTTCAGGGAGGATGTGTTACAAAGTACAGATTCCCTTTTGTATCAAAACCTTTTATGGATTCCCCCAAACATCATCAGTCCAGGGTGCCTCCACACAGACCTCAGATACAGTGCTAACCGGGTCTATCATTCACCTCTATAGAACCTGTGGTCACACCCGCACACTGCAGCATGGGTACCGGGTATGACAAAAGTGAGCCTGTGTTTTGTTTCAATAATTTTTATTGTTTTACAGGCAAGACCTAGTTCTGAATAAGGCACCATACAAAATAAGTGGTGTATATAAAAGTGTCACACAACGTCAGGTTATGTAAATTGTACGAAATACAAAGTTCCAACCCCCCAGTGTTATATACGGTCTGTTCATTCGAATGGGGCATAAACCATGTTCTTGATGACAGCACCACAAAGTAATCAAGAAAAAGAGTGCTATGACACCTGTATAAAAAGCCCCGCTCCGTGAACCTGTATGTTAAAGAATAAGTTCACATTTGCGAACATGAAACATGTTCTCACTTCTGCAGCCGCTCCCCGATGTGAGCCCTCTGTGACAGGAGATGGGGGAATCTTCTCCCCAAACCTGCTGTAACTATTTGAAAGCAACGTGGCTATGCGGAGCTTTGCCCACACGGCTGCGTCATTCATTCACAGAGTTCTGTGAATGAATGAACTACATATACTGACAGCCTTTGCAGCTGTCGCCTTGTAGTTTTCAACAAACTATCAGGGCGCCGTGAAACGCTCTCGTAGTTCATAGATTCTGGAATCACAAAATATAGAACAGAGGGCACACAGACCGATCCTCAATATGAATCTTTAAGAAGTAAAAGAATAAGGAACCTATATGTGTACACACACGCACACACACACTTGGGGTTGGGTGTGTGCATGTATATATGTAGATAGATAGATAGATAGATAGATAGATAGATAGATAGATAGATAGATAGATAGATAGATAGATAGATAGATAGATAGATAGATAGACAGACATACAGATCTATGTGTACGTATGCATGTGCATTTATATATGTATGCAGGTTTTTTGTATCCTATGTATGTGTACACTTCCTTTGTGTATATGTGTAACTCCCTCTAGACCAGCAGGTTTAAGCCTGCGTGGTTTCAAATCGGGTAGAAATGTAATATAAATGAGAGAAACATTGGGAAAAGTATCAGCACGAACATACTGAAATAATGGACGACGTAGCAGTCTAAGCATGCAGATGTATACGTATATCCGGAAATAGATCATGTACCAAGACGCATGTGTGTGCTGGCTAGTTCAGGGATTCACATTTATATATGTTTATTTATATATGTAAGTTCGGTACTTTAAAATCTCCATAGGCAACGCTTTAAAAATGTTTACAGGTTACCTGTTTAGAGTTACAGAGAAGGTCTTGGGATATAATTGTTGCTTTCGCGATAACATTCGGGGCAATACCTCACATGTGTGGTTTGAATGCCGTTTACATATGTGGGCGCGACGTATGTATACGTTCGCTTCTGCGTGCAAGCACACTGGGATCGGGGCGCTTTATTTTTATTTTTACACTTTTCCTTTAATTTTATTTATTTTTTTGATCACTTGTATTCCTATTACAAGGAATGTAAACATCTCTTGTAATAGGAATGGGGCACGACAGGTCCTCTTAATGGAGAGAAGACCTGCTTCCGAAGGTCATTGAGACTGCTGGGGACCATCTGGTCCACCATATTCTCTATGGTGAACTTCCGCCACCGGTGGATTCCTTCTCTAGCTCGCTGATTGTACGGACGAGCCAGTAGAAGCACTAGAGGGAGGGGGAGGCAGCTCAGGCATCATTCAAAGCCCAGGATGTCATTTGATGTACTGTGGTATGGAAGTGGTTAAAATAGCAAGAGAAAGCGGCATTGGAAAAGCTTCCTCGGATAGCCATGTAACTCAGTTTTATTTCCTTTTTTTTATAGCAACAGTTATATATTATATTTTATCTGACTTCCACTTGTGAATCCCCTTTAGACATGCTGTTCATATGTGGGCTGCAATATAGACATTTTATGCCATTCATTCATGAACATTTCTTTAACCTCCCTGGCGGTATGATTATTTTGGATTTTAGGTGCTAAAAGCGGTACAATTATTTTGCATGGAAATTTGGCGTTTTATATTGTAGGTCTGTAATTCTTAACAATAACACACTTAAATCTGTCCAAACAAGAGTCTAGTAGATATTCCGGGTATGATAAAGTTTGAAACACAAAAACATAAATTTTAATATAATAAATAAAAATAAATAATTAAAAAAAAAAAAAAATAATAATAAAATAAATTTCCCCACTATTCACTATCGCTCAATTCTGCAAGTGTTCTAATTTACTATCGCTGTTTTCTAGCTGGTCTAAAGCCACTTTTGACGTAAAGGGACACTTTTTGGTTGCTATGGACAATCTCCAGTTTCCAGGCAGAAAGAACAGTATATGTAATAAAAAACTGCATGCAGGGCACTGGACAAAGCACTGGGGACAAAAGGGATGTGAAATCATTTCATACAGTACTGTAATCTGTAAGATTACAGTACTGTATGTGTTATGATTTTTACATTTTTTGAATTTGCCGACAGGCTCCGCCCCCGTGCATCGCGACGCTCGCAGGGAACGGAGCCTGGCACAGAGAGGCTTAGGGAGGAGGACGGAGCCCACGGACACTGCGGGGGATATCGCAGGAACCGGGGGACAAGGTAAGTGTACCGCTCCAGGATCCTGCGATGTAATCCCGAGTGTGGCTCGGGGTTACCGCTAATGGTGCTGAATTTTAACCCCGAGCCACACTCGGGAAAACCGCCAGGGAGGTTAATAATACTATTACTCTTACTACGCATTTGGACTTAATCAATAAGATGGGCTGTACGTAACAGTTGTTCTTGATTGGTGGATCTTGAGTCCACACCCATGGGGGGGGGGTGAGTTACTCCAACCATACTGATGCTATGTCACAATGTATTATAAAAGTATGGGAACTAGACACAGTCCTGTTGGCTCTGAGGAAGAGGCAAGTCCTCGAAACTCGTTAGCCTGCTGTACATTTCATCTGCTATGTGTTATGTCGCAGCGCGGATGCAAAAGCTGCCGTTTGTATGTTAAACTGTGATACATGCGTACTTTTTTGAGTACAATTCCTATTATTTTACTTATTAAGATTCATATTTAGGATAACGCATTAGGCCTGTGCGTCCTCTGTTCTATTTTTTTGTGATTCCAGTATTCCCAGTATTGAGGGCAGCAAGGTGCTACTTATCCAGACAAGTAACATATTTGGGCCCACTTCCAAGCGCAGGAGATTTGTGTTTTGTATCTTGAATTTCATTGATTCTTCCTATTTTTGTGAAACTTCCTGGCCGTACAAGCAGACAGCTTGCACTCACAGTGCAACTATAAAAAAATAAATGCACATTTTTTTGCAGGTAAAAAAAGTGTGCATTTCCTTTTTTTTTTTTACCTGCAAAACAAATGTGCATTTATTTTTTTGTTTTTTTTAAAGTGAACTTATCCTTTCAATGTTAAAAGTCTGGAAACAGGTGCATCTTACCAACATACTTTACCAAAGTGCAAATGTGTGAATGGAAACCTAGAAAACGGGTGCAACATTTGCCATGTAATTTTATGTCTTCTTTTTAAACTAAGCTCAGAACAAAATTAAACAACAGTGTGTATGTATTTAATGCATAGTCACCTCCATTATTCTGGACAGTAGGAAGCCTTTGTGGGGAGATGCCCCCCACTTTGAGTGGTCCAGTAGGGACATCAGGAAGGTCTGTATGAATTTCTTGGAGAATCTCGTTCAGCTCTCTCTCCAGCTCGTTTGCATCCACATCTGCAGCAAGAGAATATGTCAAACACGAGAAGTGATAAAATCCTTACTCTTGTTTACTTTCATATTGAATTTTTGCTAGCTACATAGACTTGACCCGCCAAAGTGAAGATTTAAATTAAAAGCTTAAAACAGACTGCAAGCAGGCATGCTATTATCATAGAAGAGACATGCAATATAATACACCGCCTGGCTGCATCCCTGTGCATGTGAAATTAGTTGGGTCATCCCGTGCCAGCCAATAGAGCTGCCAGAAGACCCACAGCAGGGGAGAAGATGCCGGTGCCAGCGAGGGACCCAGACTGTTAGGCAGAGTGTGTAATCTTTCCTGCAACCATGCAATCCAGGAAAGAAAATTGTTTGATTCCCCCATCAATACAGTAGGTGTCAATGGGGGAATTTCTCCCGCGGAGCTATTGTGTTCTCCTGGCAGGAAGGGGTGGCGGGGGGGGGGGGGGGGGTGTGGGCGCACAGGGACTCGTCCCTGTCAGGAGAACAGAGTGATTACTGCTAGTGGCTATAGCCAATGGCAATAATCGCATGCTAAAAATCTGACATCTGTACCCAAGACAGTCGATAGATTGAGTTGGGTACAATCAGCCTGCTCATAGATGGATCGAATCCCAGCTGGTCCCTGCTGGACCGGCTGAGATTGAATCCATCCATAGCCGGCTTTAGCAAGGAAGTAAGTATATTTCCTTTAGTTCTGCTTTAAGTATCACACCTTGATTACAGTTCTCAAGTTGCACAAAAAGAACTCTACTTACCAATATCCCCAGGCACTGCCCGAGCCAAGGTCTCGCTTACATCATCCTGAAGGTCACAGAACTGCAAGAAAGAGCAAAAGGCAGTCAAAGTAATCTCAGTGCTGTATTGCATCCATAAAGAGGAAAACAAACATGGCAATATAGAGGTCAGCTCTGTGGACTGCAAGTGGAGATGCACAATATACAGTATTGTACATGAGATGGTACACAAAATATGACTGTATGAAGTAAATTCTAAAAAAAAATAAAAAAAAAAATATTACAGCTTTATCAGTCCTCCATTCCCCTTTTTCTCATTACCAGTCTGCAAATTAAAAAAAAAAAAAAAAAAAAGATTAAAATGAAAAAAAAAAAAGCTAAAAAAAACCAAAAACTCTCAAAAGGGCTTTTTACTACTTGTAAGTGGTGTGAATCATAAAGATTATGTGTGGTGACCTAGGTGACATATTTGTTCAATAACAAAGCTGAAGACCATCCAAAACCATTGCTTGTCAAAAAATGTAATCTTAAAAAATATAATTTGTAGTGATTCCAGATATTTTCTAAATGATGTTAGCAGTGACAGCATTTTGCATTATACACAATCCACAAAATAAACATGGCCAGTCTCTCTTGGACAAATGGATAACTTGAAATGACATGTTTCTCAAAGACTGCAATCGTATAGCAATGAGTAGCCACACACCAGACACTGCAGAGTGCTGTCAGTCACACTCCATGGCCACCACATTGTTTGCTGTAGTTATATGGCTCACTTACTTCCTGGGCTTTTGCTGGATTTGCTCACAGGACATGTCCCCTCATTTAATGGAAAGTCCAGGTCTTTAACATTTGTCACATTTATAATTTAGAGATGGGATAAGCAGCTGGGCCTGCTCCACTTTGTGCATTCAAATGTTTGCCTGCCCTTTGGCACGGTTTGTGTGCCACGGTGCTCTTGCAGCCACTGCTCTGTCTCTCCAGTCTGACACCTGAAGCTTGTCCCTAGTCCGAATGGAGGACAGACTGATAAAAAGTCTGGAAGGACGAAACATGTCAGGTGGGAGGAGACTATGACATCATCACGCTAGCCCAGCTGTTGGAAGCATTGCATTTACGGTCTGGTAACCAGGAGTGTTTTTCTGATGCACTATTACTATAATGTCGATGTCAGTGTATTGAGGTTTTATCATAATAAATAGCCAGTGAGCACTATATAGTCTATCTTCTGTGAGCACATGGGGACTTCCTTTCACAAGTGGACCCTCATAGTGGAGAGGATCAGAGAAGGCTGTCACACAGTGCTGTCCTTGACCTCCTTTTAATAATGAGGTCCATCAGAAGAGGTGACTGTACATCCGATTATGCCCCTGAGTGGATTTACCATTGCACTGGGGATTTATGAATTCTTGGCACTGAAAAATTCGGATTGATTCACTGCATTATTTTTTTGTATTTCATCATCAAGCACACTGGGACTTTGTGGACTCAATAATTATATATAAAGTGTAAAATCTGGTGCAGCTCTGCAACTAATCAGCTTCCAGTTTTTTTTTTTTTTTTTGTCAAAGCTTAACTGAACACGCTGATTGGCTACCATGCACAGCTGCATTCGATTTTGCACTCTCCAGTTTTAGTACATTAACCCCAATGTGTATACATTTTTGTGGGGAGGCTGTGAGAGTCTAATACAGCAGGACCTGATCTTTGATACAAAACAATCATTTATTTGTCAGTAACAATACAATGTTCAGTTAGTATTGGTGGAATTTAAAAATCTCAGATTCTTTGAGGAATCATGTTTTATGATCCAATAAAGAATTGAATGTGAACATGCCAGCATATGTCCTTGAGTTTTCTACATATTTGTGAGTAATGTATGCATAGACATACTATATTGCACTTTATATGTATATAGTGCAGTGCCATGAACTTATATATTTTTATGATTTTAAATGATTTTATGGGTGTTTGTTACAAAAATAAAAATTGTTATATTTTAAAGCGGAGTTCCACCCACTTTTTTAATTTTCCCCATCGTGTTGGTGATCACAATTACATTACACATCGGAAGTTTTTTTTTTTTTTTTCCCTTTCTTCAAAAACCCTATTAGTCCATTAGAACGGTCCTCTTCTGCCGTGTCATATCCGGCAGTCCATTGGCTCCTGGAATATGAGTGTCATCAATCCCAGGAGGCAATGGGCAGCTTTTGCTTCTATTTCCATAACCTCATCTTGTACGCAAGGTGCATGCAAGAGATCAGGAGGTGCACGCTGGGTAGCCAACAGCACCGTATCCCAGAAGGAGCAACGAGTGGGCTTCAGATGCCCACACTGAAGATGGGAGCATGCTCACAGTGAGCTTTTTACACAACAATCTAACAAGAAAAATTTAATTTAGCACAAATGCCAGAATGTACAGTGCCTTGAAAAAGTATTCATACCCCTTGACATTTTCCACATTTGGTCATATTACAACCAAAAACGTAAATGTATTTTATTGGGATTTTATGTGATAGACCAACACAAAGTAGCACATAATTGTGAAGTGGAAGGAAAATGATAAATGGTTTTCAACTTTTTTTTTACAAATAAATATGTGAAAAGTGTGGCGTGCATTTGTATTCAGCCCCCTTTACTCTGATACCCCTAACTAAAATCTAGCAAAACCAATTGCCTTCAGTCACCTAATTAGTAAATAGTGTCCACCTGTGTGTAATTTAATCTCAGTATAAATACAGCTGTTGTGTGAAACCCTCAGCGGTTTGTTAGAGAACCTTAGTGAACAAACAGCATCATAAAGGCCAAGGAACACACCAGACAGGTCAGGGATAAAGTTGTAGAGAAGTTTAAAGCAGGGTTAGGTTATAAAAAAAAATATTCCAAGCTTTGAAAATTTCACGGAGCACTGTTCAATTCATCATTTGAAAGTGGAAAGAGTATGGCGCAACTGCAAACCTACCAAGACATGGCCGTCCACCTAAACTGACAGGCTGGACAAGGAGAGACTTATTCAGAGAAGCAGCCAAGAGGTCCATGGTAACTCTGGAGGAGCTGCAGAGATCCACAGCCCAGGTTGGAGAATCTTTCCACAGGACAACTATTGGTCGTGCACTCCACAAATCTGTCCTTTATGGAAGGGTGGCAAGAAGAAAGCCATTGTTGAAAGAAATCTATAAGAAGCCCCGTTTGCAGTTAGCAAGAAGCCATGTGGAGGACACAGCAAACATGTGGAAGAAGGTGCTCTGGTCAGATGAGACCAAAATGTAACTTTTTGGCCTAAAAGCAAAAAACACTATGTGTGGCGGAAAACCAACACTGCACATTACTCTGAACACACCATCCCCACTGTGAAACATGGTGGTGGCAGCATCATGTTGTGGGGATGCTTTTCTGCAGCAGGGACAGGGAAGCTGGTCAGAGTTGATGGGAAGATGGATGGAGCCAAATGCAGGGCAATCTTAGAAGAAAACCTGTTAGAGTCTGCAAAAGACTTGAGACTGGGGCGGAGGTTCACCTTCCAGCAGGACAACAACCCTAAACATACAGCCAGAGCTACAATGGAATTGATTAGTTTAATGCATATTTATGTACTAGAATGGCCCAGTCAAAATCCAGATCTAAATCCAATTGAGAATCTGTGGCAAGACTTAATCTGACAGAGATGGAGCTTGAGAATGGGCAAAAATGTCTCTCTCTGCAAAGTTGGTAGAGACATCCCTAAAAAGACTTGCAGCTGTAATTGCAGCGAAAGGTGGTTCTACAAAGTATTGACTCGGGGGGGCTGAATACAAAATGCACGCCACACTTTTCACATATTTGTAAAAAATGTTGAAAACCATTTATCATTTTCCTTCCATTTCACAATTATGTGCCACTTTGTGTTGGTCTATCGCAAAAAATCCCAATAAAATACATTTACGTTTTTGGTTGTAACATGACAAAATGTGGAAAATTTCAAGGGGTGTGAATACTTTTTCAAGGTACTGCATTAGAAAAGATGAGACCATTGCAGGGGTGTTTTTTAGTAAAAAAAACAAAAAAAGGCTGGAACTCAGCTTTAACCACTTGACATTTTGATATTTTTCATATACATGGTAAAAATCAACATTTTAATTTCTTTTCTAGCAAATTACTTAGAACCCCAAAACATTATATCTTTTCTCAAAGCAGAGGCCCTGGAGAATAAAATGGTGGAGAATAAGATAATGTTGCCAAACATGCCAAGATTTAAAATGCACGCATTTCTCTCTCCTGGAACTTACTTTCTTTACCTTATAAGTATAGGAATTTAAGTTAAATAATGTAAAGAAAGTTCCAAGAAAGAGAAGAACAAGGTCGAGAAGAGATGCCACTGGATTACACAAAGGAGCAGTTTTACACAGTGGAAGTGTCTCTTGCATTTTGTCTTTTGAGCAAATGGGAGACACATAACCACACTTACGTGTTGGAGGATCCTAGGCATTGAATGTGGTCCATTTACCTTGCTAAAGCGCTGTTAGACCTATTTGTCTTGCACAGGGGTCATTGCAATCTGGCAAGGAGCTGCACACTGGGTGTCTCTTATTGGTTGGAACCCTTCATCACATGAACTCTTTAAAACACAGGATGGGGCTTTATTCATTGGAGTAAGAAGAATTTATAGTCTAAAAATTCCTTGGCATGCTCTATTATTCACTATGGAATCGGACTGATTTTTTACTATTTTTTTTGGAATTGGTTTATTCACAGGACTGTTCATACACACAGATTCTGTTATTTGTGCACATCAATTTCTATACATGTTAATATTTAATATGTTTATTTGATTTTTTTAGCACTGCACTATTATACATGATCCTGGTATACCCACTTGCTGTCCAGGACATTTCTATATGTACAGTGGACAAGTGAATGAACTAGGTGTCCGTAGTTCGAAGTTGTAAGAAACTATTTATTTTTTTCAGAATGTATTTTTACTTCCCTGAAAATACAAGGTTGGTGGTGCAGGCCACTCCTGGTTTCCCTACTGCGCTGAGCAAGATTACCTGTTTTGTAACAGGGATATGCAATTAGCGGACCTCAAGCTGTTGCAGAACTACAAGTCCCATGAGGCATAGCAAAACTCTGACAGCCACAAGCATGACACCCAGAGGCAGAGGCATGATGGGACTTGTAGTTTTGCAACAGCTGGAGGTCTGCTAATTGCAAATCCCTGCTCTATAAGAAACACACATCGAAGAATAATCATCTTTTGTTACCTCCTGAATCTGATCCACTAAGTTCTCTGTCTTCTCCAGACTGACATCCTTCAGTGAAGTGCGTAGTGCTGTTACCCCCATCTCATATGCAGATACCACCTGTCATTGATAGAAAGGATGGATTTTAATGTATAATGTACACAACAAACAACGACAGGAGGACAAGCTGTAAATAAATGGCAGCGTCAAAACCAAAGGGGGTCAGCCAGGGGCGGTCGTCCATTAGGGGCCCCCTCCATCTGCATAATGGATAGAATCATGCAATGCAAAGCATGATTCTATCCACTGCCGCCACGACCGCCCCCTATTCATGTGTACGGCCCCTTTCGGGTCACCGAGCATATGAATTACAGCGGCCAGGGTTTTTTTTTTTAAGCACTGATTAGAGCCATAAGCTCGAATGGGCTTCAAAATAGGGTGGACTCTGGAGACCACCCAGGTGTGTTGAATGAAAATCCTCTATTGCAACACTGATCCTTCTCCCAGCCAATCGGGAAGCAGGTATGAAACCGGTTTCCCGATTGGCCAAATTGTCTGGCGATCCTATCGGATGCTTAGGAGAGAGGAGACACCGCGGAAGCTGCTCCAGGAGAGAACACTGGAGCAGCTTTCCCTGAGCCCGCCACGCTCTCACCGCCCGCATCCAAGGTAAAGACAGCGTGTGGGGGCGGGGGTCGCTCCACCAGCGGCCTGGGGGGGAGGGGGGGGGTCTGTTTGCCAATACCCCCCCCCCCCCCCCAAAAAAGAAACAAAAAAAAAAAAAAAAAACACACCAGCCGCCACTGGAGTCAGCTGAACAGAAGCTACTTAAAAATTAGCACATAGAGATATAAAAAGACCCTGTTTAATCCAGTTAACCATTCATTAAAATACTTTTACATTTCGCCTATTTTCTATTCCTATCATCAAGACACTGAACAACCGGACATTTCCTTCATTCTGAACATTTTTAGTGGTATTTTACCTATAATGAAATTACAGGTCACTGGGAAAGTTCTTTCTAAAATATAAATTCCAGGTATGGTATATTTTTACTTAGTTACATTGTTCCAGTTTGGACCAATGTAACCAAGTAAATACCATATCTGGCCAATCCCTCCGGAAATCACTGAAGTAGACAACTCTACTAATCTATGTCTGAATGGCGTCCATGCTGAGAGGCCGACCTTCTATGTTCACAATGCATCAGGCCAGCCACTCAACATGGGACTCGGAAGCAAGGGGAGATCACTGGAGTAGCGGTGTCGACTTCATTATTTCCAGCTTCCACTGCATCAGCGAGGTACGATAGATATATATCTCATTTAACCACTTGACCACTGGGCACTTAAACCCCCTTAATAACCAGACCAATTTTCAGCTTTTGGTGCTCTCACATTTTGAATGACAATTACTCAGTCATGCAACACTGTATCTATATGAATTTTTTGTCCTTTTTTTCACACAAATAGAGCTTTCTTTTGGTGGTATTTAATCACCACTGGGTTCTTTATTTTTTGCGCTATAAAAGAAAAAAGACCGAAAAATCTGTAAAAAAAATTAATTTTTCTTCGTTTCTGTTATAAAATTTTGAAAATTAGTAATTTTTCTTCATATATTTTGGCCAAAATTTATACCGCTACATATCTTTGGTAAAAATAACCCAAATTAGTGTATATTATTTGGTCTTTGTGAAAGTTATAGCGTCCACAAGCTATGGTACCAATATCTGAAAATTGATCACACCTGAAGTACTGACGGCCTATCTCATTTCTTGAGACCCTAACATGCCAGAAAAGTACAAATACCCCCCAAATGACCCCTTCTTGGAAAGAAGACATTCCAAGGTATTTAGAAAGATGCATGATGAGTTTTTTGAAGTTGTCATTTTTTCCCACAATTCTTTGCAAAATCAAGTTTTTTTTTTTCGTTTTTTTTTTTTTACAAAATTGTCATATTAGCAGGTTATTTCTCACACACAGCATATGCATACCACAAATTACACCCCAAAACACATTCTGCTATTACTCCCGAGTATGGCGATACCACATGTGTGAGACTTTTACACAGCGTGGCCACATACAGAGGCCCAACATGCAGGGAGCACCTTCAGGCGTTCTGGAGCACCCAGGCCAATTCTGACATTTCTCTCCTACATGTAAAAATCATCATTTATTTGCTAGAAAATTACATAGAACCCCAAAACATTATATATGTTTTTTTAGCAAAGACCCTAGAGAATACAATAGCGGTCATTGCAACTTTTTATCTCGCACGATATTTGCGCAGCAATTTTTCGAACGCGTTTTTTTTTGGAAAAAAAACAGTTTTTTGCTTTAAAAAAAAAACAAAACAGTAAGGATAGCCCAATGTTTTTGCATAATATGAAAGATGAAGTTACGCCAAGTTAATAGATACCTAACATGTCACCTTTCAAAATTGCACACGCTTGTAGAATGGTGCCAAACTTCGCCACTTAAAAATCCCCATAGGCGACGCTTTAAAATTTTTTACTGGTAACAAATTTTGAGTTATAGAGAAGGTCTAGGGCCAAAATTATTGCTCTCGCTCTACCGATCGCAGCGATACCTCACATGTGTGGTTTGAACACCGTTTTCATATGTGGGCGGGACTTACGTATGCGTTCGCTTCTGCATGCGAGCACACGGACAGGGGCGCTTTAAAAAAAATTTTTTTTTTTTTATTGTTCATTTTACTTTAATTATTTTGGTTTGACACTTTTTTCCAAAAAAAATAATTTTTTTGATCACTTTTATTCCTATTACAAGGAATGTAAACATCCCTTGTAATAGGAATATGGCATGACAGGTCCTCTTTACAGTGAGATATGGGGTCAATAAGACCCCACATCTCACCTCTAGGCTGTTCCTGAAATTAAAAAAAAAAAAAAAAAAAAAAAAAAAGATCCTGGCTTCGATCGTAGCGGTGAGTCAGTAGAAGCACCGGAGGGCGGCGGGAGGGGGGGCGTCCCCTCTCGCCTCCCGTAAGAACGATCAAGCAGTGTAACAGCCGCTATGATCATTCTCATGGTATAGGGAATCGCCGGCTGAAAAATATGATATC
Organism: Lithobates clamitans; assembly: GCA_037952925.1. Taxonomy (NCBI): domain Eukaryota; kingdom Metazoa; phylum Chordata; class Amphibia; order Anura; family Ranidae; genus Lithobates; species Lithobates clamitans. Next base: position 4,188,835 of record JBBGZY010001091.1, read on the forward strand.
TGAATGATGCCTGTAGCTGCACCCATCATTCAGATATCCCCGCACAAAGTCAAGGACGTCGTATGACGGAAGGCGGGAAGTGGTTAAAACGCTTTTTTTTTTTTTAACACAAAGTTGTCCATTTATACAATATTTCTAACACATAGCATGTATATACCAAAAATGACCCCCCAAAATAGATTCTCCTACTCCTCCTGAGTACGGCGATACCACATGTGTGAGACTTCCACAGCCTGGTCACATACAGAGGCTGGGTATGGCTGAGCATGGCCGAGCATGGCTGGGTATGGCTGAGCATGGCTGGGTATTGCAGAGTATCGCCGAGTATGACTGGGTATGGCAGAGTATGGCTGGGTATTCACCGAGTATTGCAGAGTATGGCTGGGTATTGCAGAGTATGGCTGGGTATTGCAGAGTATGGCTGGGTATGGCAGAGTATTGCGGGTTATGGCAGAGTATTGCAGATTTTTGCGGGGTATTGCAGAGTATTGCAGAGTATGGCTGGGTATTGCGGGATATTTCAGGGTATTGCAGAGTATTGTGGGGTATTCCAGGGTATGGCAGAGTATTGCGGGGTATTCCAGGGTATTGCGGGGTATGGCAGAGTATTGCGGGGTATGGCAGAGTATAGCGGGGTATGGCAGAGTATTGCGGGGTATGGCAGAGTATTGCGGGGTATGGCAGAGTATTGCGGGGTATGGCAGAGTATTGCGGGGTATGGCAGAGTATTGCGGGGTATGGCAGAGTATTGCGGGGTATTTCAGGGTATTGCGGGGTATGGCAGAGTATTGCGGGGTATTTTGGGGTATGGCAGAGTATTGCGGGGTATGGCAGAGTATTGCGGGGTATTCCAGGGTATGGCAGAGTATTGCGGGGTATTCCAGGGTATGGCAGAGTATTGCGGGGTATTCCAGGGTATGGCAGAGTATTGCGGGGTATTCCAGGGTATGGCAGAGTATTGCGGGGTATTCCAGGGTATGGCAGAGTATTGCGGGGTATTCCAGGGTATGGCAGAGTATTGCGGGGTATTCCAGGGTATGGCAGAGTATTGCGGAGTATTCCAGGGTATGGCAGAGTATTGCAGGGGTATTCCAGGGTATGGCAGAGTATTGCAGGGGTATTGCGGGGTATGGCAGAGTATTGTGGGGCATTGCAGAGCATGCAGAGTAGTAGGGATGGCTGAGCATGGATGGATGGATGGCTGGCTGGATGTCTCTGTGCAGCGCTGTGGGCACTACAGATGCAGCCCACAACGCTGCAGACATCCATCCATCCGCCTCTCCGGTCACTGTGTACCGATCGGTACACAGGAGGGGAGGAGAGGGGGAGGAGAGGAACCGGCGTCATCAGATGACGCCGGTTTGTTGACATGTGATCGCTCCGACATTTGACAGAGTGATCACATGGTAAACGGCCGCGATCAGCGGCCATTTACCGGGATCTGTGATGCGCCGGGTCCTCTGGACCCGGCGGTCACGGATGCTCTCGAGTGCGCGCCCTAGGGGGCGCGCGAGAGCAGAATTCTGGGAGGACGTCCCTGGACGCCCTCCCAGAGTTAAACAACCGCCCTGTAGCCGTCATTTGGCTATGGGCCGGTTGTTAAGTGGTTAAATTTGGTCGAACGTAACTATGTATATAAAATTTCATCTTTAATAAAGGCTCCCAATCCCCGACAGCCTCCAAGCAAGATTCAAAAGAGCTGAGCAGGGGAGGTCTGGGGATAGGAACACCTTTAGTATGTGTCTTATGATCTCATTACTATGGGGGGGGGTTTCATGGCTCTGGGGTCACATAAATATTTACCATGCGGTCAGTTTCTGCTATTGATATTCTCTCCAGGATGCTCTGCACAGTGTCCAGCTTATTCTGCAGCTCCGACAACCGTCGTTCTGACAACTTCCTGCGTCTCATACATCGCAGAGCCTAGAAAATAAAGACAGAATCAGTAGAAGAGATAGAAGGTATATAGCTCAAAGCATGGTTGGGTTTCCATCATATATTGAAGAGTCCTTACTTCATTATTAAGGTCTCCAAGAATAGGTAATTTAGGTAATATTTTTACAAGCTCTATAAGCAGGATTTTGTTTCAGCAAAGCAGTTAGACCCCTTTCACACTGCAGCACTGCTAAAACAGTGCTAAAGCGCTAGCTGTTTTTGCGGTGCTTTAGCAGCACTTTTCGGGCGAGGACTGGGCAGTTTTTTAAAGGTCCTACATTTATGTTTGCCCCACGTGCATAGTTTCTGATGGGATCATTTGAATATCGTCTGTTCCTGGAAGGATCTGTGACAGCCGATCGATGGCAATTTACATAGCTGAGCGTTTTTGACTTCGTAAAAATATTGAAGATCAATCTTGTAAAAAACTTAACGTAAATCGTACAACAATAATGTGACAGACCTAGCAGAGGCAGAGGCTTTTGGAGGGGACTGAATGCCAGCCTCTTGCCAACCGATTATGGGCCCTGGCATTTGGGGGAATGGTGCTCTTTGTGAGCTGTATGCCTGGGGACCCTTGAGGTGGCATTACTTTTCAGGTCCATGTCCCCCAAGACACACAGACTCTGGGGACCCGGGATATGCCATAGTGATGGCAGTCTCTAATAGGGGCACAGGGTGAATGAGAACCCCACTATGAGTAACAAAAGTTCCGCGCTTAGGACAATGAAATAAAAAAGGGACTGCTGCCCCCCTAAAAGTGGAAAACACCGAGGTGTAATCCAAACTAAAATATATATGTTCTAGATAGGGGATTAGGCGCTGTCCTACTGTGTTTTGTGATAAATCTTCTCAAGAGAATAAAAGAAAATATTGGTTTATAAGCAAAAGTGTCATAAATATCAGGAGACAATTGATGTGCAAGAATAATTAATAAGTGAATCACCTGTGAGGTGAAAATAAAGAAAAAGTGCAAAGCGTGCTAAAGTGCATATAAAATGGCATATACAAAAAATCGCATGTGCAAAAAAATTGTAAAAAAATTGTAAAAAATTATATATCTATGTATCATGAAAGATCCCTATACATGAAGAAGTGCTTGGGGAACCAAAACCAGTGGAATAAATATAAAAGGCATGTATTTGATGATCCGCTAAAACAATAATTAAAACAAATGCATAGCGTAAACCTCAAAAAATGGAAAGTTTTCGTGTGGAGAAGACTTTAGTGTGTGTGAAAACACAATTCCAATCAAGTCAATCAAGGCAGACCCTTCTAAAGGTGTATAAACACACTCAGTGGATAATACAATCAATAATAAGTTCTTTGGAACAGATTATTTCAGCAACAGTTCTGGAAGTATGTCCCACTGGTGTAGGGAAAAAAAGTCACAATTTTCAACCGTTGGTGTCCCGACCTCCGCTGCACCCCCACTCGTGTGTACACTTACCGGACTGCCTAACCCCTGCAGGGGTAAAAGGCATATGTAGACAGTCCTGCGATGACAACAGCGGGAAGTGGTCCTCGGTTCAAGGGTGCTATATACTGCTCCGGCGTGAGGTCAGTCCCAGTGACAGGTATCCGTGCAAGGTGAAAACAGAAAACACTTCATAGTGTGAATCCATAAAAGGTAGGAAGTTTATTGAAAATCCATAAAATAACAGTCCATAAACTGGAGTTAAAACCACAACTAAAAACACTGTGCAGGAAGCCGACTAACAGTCGAGGGGCAACGTGGTAAGGCGTGCGTTCCACCGCCCGACAACTGAAAGCGGAACTGACACGAGCTGGAAGAGAGCGATGCTGACGTGTGCGTATCACGAGGCCACGCCTTACGCGTTTCGTCATCAAGACGTCATCTGAGGCGTGGCCATCTTGGTGCCCCACACGTCTAAATAGGGAAACGGAGGTGCCGCTCTGGCCAATCGGATGCTAGTAACCCGCCCCTTTGTCTCATCAAAACGAAACCAACTAATTCGCTGGTCTGGCGCCATCATGTGGTACAAAAATATATAATGGTTTTCGGGCGCCTCCGTTTAAGAGATGTAAAACAGAGAAAAATGTAAAGCAGATATTAAGTAAGACTGGAGGGTAAACGATCAGCGAGGTGATGTCCCCTCAAGCCAAATGCATTTAATATTACATATCCCAACATGTTGTAAAAATATGGACGAAATATAAATATGTTAAAATCATATAATAAAAATAATTAATATATAAAATTCAGACATACTTTATAAGTAACTCAAAAAAGGGTAGTATACCAAGGGAAGAAACATTTATGGTGGGGGCCGTAATAAAAATGTATCTAAGGCTACGTATCTAAATCTATTACTGTAAACCCATAGCATATATACATCTATGATAGGCCCACAAGGAGAATAACTTAATTCATAATCAAGGCCTATGGAATATTAAAATTATAAAAAAATTATAAAAAAGGGATCAGAGGATAAAAAGCCTATGTTATATCTATGGTGTTAATGGATAAATATCAAGGGGGATCCCAACCAAAATCTATGTGAAAGATAGGGAGGACAATACAGCATGATGGTAATAGATCACGGACCTATATACAAATGAAGGATCATATAAGCGCTGTTGGAAATAGATCAGGGGCCTATATAATAATTCAAATGAAGGGATACAGTGTGAGCCATATCCCGTGCAGATGGCTCACTCACACACTAATACAGATGGTTGGAGTGGAAATAGTTGGAATTAAAAATCGGAATGTGTAACTCGGGGATGGATGAATTGAAAGCTTATGCAGAGGCTGAACTACTAGTGGAGAAGAGGCCCTTAGAAGTTGGACAAGAAACAATTAAGATCTATCTCTACATTTAAACCTCTAGGGACAAGACAATCTAAAACGGTGTATCCACCTCGTTTCGTTTTGTGATATCAGTAGCTTCTTACTCCCCCCTCTCCAGTGATTTTTTATGGTATCTATCCCATAAAAAATAAGGCCTGACGGGTCCCTATGATGAAATTCATCGAAGTGTCTGGAGAGGTTGTGTTTGGGGAACCCTTTTCTTATGTTATTAATATGTTCCCTGATCCGTACACAGAGGGGTCTAGTGGTCCTACCCACATATTGTAGCCGGCACGGACATTCAATAATATAGGTTACGTGGGTGGTGTTGCAGGTGACCAATTCCCTAATCTCATATTCCTTGCCACTCCTAGACCTAAAGGATGTTCTTTTTTTAGGTTGTCTTTTACTGACGCTGCAGGCCAAACATTTTTGACATCTGTAGAAGCCCTTCATATCCGAGAACAATTTCACTTCCTTGGGGGGATCAATAACATTATGGACCAGATGGTTTCTAAGGGTAGGTGCCTTCCTATAGATAAACTTGGGTTTTTTTGTCAACAGGTTAGCAAGAGTTCTATCGGATTTTAGGATCGGCCAATACTTCCTTACAATGTGCTCAAAAGATTTGTATTGTTTATTGAACCCTGTGATAAAGGCGACATCTACCGGAGAGCTATTCTTCCTATTGCCTACTGTCAGCAGGGAATTCCGGTCACATTCCTGTACCTCATTTCTAATGTTGGCCAGAACTTCTGGGTCATACCCTTTGTCTGTCTGTGATCAAGAAATTTACAGACAAAGGGTATGACCCAGAAGTTCTGGCCAACATTAGAAATGAGGTACAGGAATGTGACCGGAATTCCCTGCTGACAGTAGGCAATAGGAAGAATAGCTCTCCGGTAGATGTCGCCTTTATCACAGGGTTCAATAAACAATACAAATCTTTTGAGCACATTGTAAGGAAGTATTGGCCGATCCTAAAATCCGATAGAACTCTTGCTAACCTGTTGACAAAAAAACCCAAGTTTATCTATAGGAAGGCACCTACCCTTAGAAACCATCTGGTCCATAATGTTATTGATCCCCCCAAGGAAGTGAAATTGTTCTCGGATATGAAGGGCTTCTACAGATGTCAAAAATGTTTGGCCTGCCGCGTCAGTAAAAGACAACCTAAAAAAAGAACATCCTTTAGGTCTAGGAGTGGCAAGGAATATGAGATTAGGGAATTGGTCACCTGCAACACCACCCACGTAACCTATATTATTGAATGTCCGTGCCGGCTACAATATGTGGGTAGGACCACTAGACCCCTCTGTGTACGGATCAGGGAACATATTAATAACATAAGAAAAGGGTTCCCCAAACACAACCTCTCCAGACACTTCGATGAATTTCATCATAGGGACCCGTCAGGCCTTATTTTTTATGGGATAGATACCATAAAAAATCACTGGAGAGGGGGGAGTAAGAAGCTACTGATATCACAAAACGAAACGAGGTGGATACACCGTTTAGATTGTCTTGTCCCTAGAGGTTTAAATGTAGAGATAGATCTTAATTGTTTCTTGTCCAACTTCTAAGGGCCTCTTCTCCACTAGTAGTTCAGCCTCTGCATAAGCTTTCAATTCATCCATCCCCGAGTTACACATTCCGATTTTTAATTCCAACTATTTCCACTCCAACCATCTGTATTAGTGTGTGAGTGAGCCATCTGCACGGGATATGGCTCACACTGTATCCCTTCATTTGAATTATTATATAGGCCCCTGATCTATTTCCAACAGCGCTTATATGATCCTTCATTTGTATATAGGTCCGTGATCTATTACCATCATGCTGTATTGTCCTCCCTATCTTTCACATAGATTTTGGTTGGGATCCCCCTTGATATTTATCCATTAACACCATAGATATAACATAGGCTTTTTATCCTCTGATCCCTTTTTTATAATTTTTTTATAATTTTAATATTCCATAGGCCTTGATTATGAATTAAGTTATTCTCCTTGTGGGCCTATCATAGATGTATATATGCTATGGGTTTACAGTAATAGATTTAGATACGTAGCCTTAGATACATTTTTATTACGGCCCCCACCATAAATGTTTCTTCCCTTGGTATACTACCCTTTTTTGAGTTACTTATAAAGTATGTCTGAATTTTATATATTAATTATTTTTATTATATGATTTTAACATATTTATATTTCGTCCATATTTTTACAACATGTTGGGATATGTAATATTAAATGCATTTGGCTTGAGGGGACATCACCTCGCTGATCGTTTACCCTCCAGTCTTACTTAATATCTGCTTTACATTTTTCTCTGTTTTACATCTCTTAAACGGAGGCGCCCGAAAACCATTATATATTTTTGTACCACATGATGGCGCCAGACCAGCGAATTAGTTGGTTTCGTTTTGATGAGACAAAGGGGCGGGTTACTAGCATCCGATTGGCCAGAGCGGCACCTCCGTTTCCCTATTTAGACGTGTGGGGCACCAAGATGGCCACGCCTCAGATGACGTCTTGATGACGAAACGCGTAAGGCGTGGCCTCGTGATACGCACACGTCAGCATCGCTCTCTTCCAGCTCGTGTCAGTTCCGCTTTCAGTTGTCGGGCGGTGGAACGCACGCCTTACCACGTTGCCCCTCGACTGTTAGTCGGCTTCCTGCACAGTGTTTTTAGTTGTGGTTTTAACTCCAGTTTATGGACTGTTATTTTATGGATTTTCAATAAACTTCCTACCTTTTATGGATTCACACTATGAAGTGTTTTCTGTTTTCACCTTGCACGGATACCTGTCACTGGGACTGACCTCACGCCGGAGCAGTATATAGCACCCTTGAACCGAGGACCACTTCCCGCTGTTGTCATCGCAGGACTGTCTACATATGCCTTTTACCCCTGCAGGGGTTAGGCAGTCCGGTAAGTGTACACACGAGTGGGGGTGCAGCGGAGGTCGGGACACCAACGGTTGAAAATTGTGACTTTTTTTCCCTACACCAGTGGGACATACTTCCAGAACTGTTGCTGAAATAATCTGTTCCAAAGAACTTATTATTGATTGTATTATCCACTCAGTGTGTTTATACACCTTTAGAAGGGTCTGCCTTGATTGACTTGATTGGAATTGTGTTTTCACACACACTAAAGTCTTCTCCACACGAAAACTTTCCATTTTTTGAGGTTTACGCTATGCATTTGTTTTAATTATTGTTTAAGCGGATCATCAAATACATGCCTTTTATATTTATTCCACTGGTTTTGGTTCCCCAAGCACTTCTTCATGTATAGGGATCTTTCATGATACATAGATATATAATTTTTTACAATTTTTTTACAATTTTTTTGCACATGCGATTTTTTGTATATGCCATTTTATATGCACTTTAGCACGCTTTGCACTTTTTCTTTATTTTCACCTCACAGGTGATTCACTTATTAATTATTCTTGCACATCAATTGTCTCCTGATATTTATGACACTTTTGCTTATAAACCAATATTTTCTTTTATTCTCTTGAGAAGATTTATCACAAAACACAGTAGGACAGCGCCTAATCCCCTATCTAGAACATATAGAACCCCACTATGACCTGTGCTAGTCAGACTCAATGCTGTATATATGTATATATAATGTGTGCTGTCTCATTGTGTTGTGTACTATTTGCTTTACTAGTTTGGGGTGGGGCTGTATTCCAATGTTCCTTTGTGTCTGTCTGCCTTGGATATCACAGGATGTGTATATCTATGGAGGGAGGGGGGATTCCTCCCACAGCTCTCCCTGCTGATAAGACGGTTTACTGATGAGAAGTTATACACACCTGACCTGTGTGTCCATTGTCATTGGACAGCTTAACCCGCCTGGTTTTCCAAGGGTGGGTGGGAAGTGTTTTGAAGTGGGATCTGTATAACATGTGTTTGAATAAAGGTTTATCATTCCTGCTTGAACCTCAAGACAGAGCCTTGTCTCGTATTTGGGGGAGAATTATTTGTATAGGTTCCTTGTTCAGCTGATTGAAGTGTTCGGTAGCTACCTTTGTATTTGGGTATGGAATGTCCTAAACGGCTTTAACCCCTTTCATACTCGGGGTGTCGTTACAAATAACAAAGAGCACATGCTCACTGAAAATTCACTATAATATTTCATGTAAGTGATCCAAAACAAAAATCAAGCGTAAATGTTAAAAAATAAATAAAAACAAACAAACTTGACCCCAAACCATTATAATTGAATCCCATAACTGGTCCTAAGGAGTGAGATTCAATCATTGCCAACATATACAGTACATACACACATACATTAGTCTATAACAAATAAACTGAACCTATACTCCATTATAAGTGGTTATAAATCCTGCCTAAGAGTAGAAACCATGATGCCTGCGACTGCCTTAATACTGAAAGTCACTTTAAAAAAACTAAGCTTGCAGTAGCATAGTAAACACTGCTTGAAACATATTCAAAGCCTTCTAGCAGCTTGTTCTCAGTGACAGTCAGCACCTTTAGATCTGTCCATAACACTGTTAAAGTACAGTTCCACTATTGCAGCCAAATTTGAATAACACCTACTTTATATTTCGTACATGTTCTCATTTACATAGCATAACTTAAAATAAAAATTGCTGCTTACAAATCTACTTGCTCTTTTATGAAAACTGCTATGTAGAGGGGACTGGGAAGTTAATGTTTACCATATTGAACTATGTCTGTTCTATGTTGGCAGATCTCATTATCAGTTGAAAACTAGACTTGAACACAATCTGTCCTAACAAAAAGGTTAATGATCTAGATGCTGGGCTTCTTCATTGTATGATAATGAGGGGAAACTCTGTGTGTCCCTCTTTGTCAGTGGGGACAGGCTGAGCTTCCTCTCATTCCAAAATTGTTCTGCCCTATATATTTTATTTAAGTATGCTGTGTGAATGGGAAAACAGAACAAGCACATAATGGTGTTTTCTCAAATTTGACTGCAATAGTGGAAATATGGTTTACTTTAAATGCTTCAACAAAGCTGCTGGAAGTCTGTTGAAAGCTTTGCAAATTCTTTGTAAAAGCTTGCTGCTCACAGAGCTCTTATACAAGCTAAAGCCTTTCACAATGAGTCCAAAAGAGGGACATGAGGATTTTCTGGGACACTTGTGGTGTCTGTTCTTCGACGGAACACTAAATTTTAAACTTCAAAACGAAGTACAGGTTCACAATTAAGACCGCAAAGTATTCATAAAAAGATGATCCATACCTGCTGCTTATTTCCAGCTCTTTTAAAGCTTATTGCTTCTTCCTTCAACCTGTGAATAATGAACAAAAAGCCCATCCATTAGGAGAACAGTTCAACTGCTGCACAGTCAGAGGTCTTTTGGACCTTTTATGAAATATTTTTTCTCTTATCTACTACAGGCACAATGTAGCAGTCCACCTTAATTGTTGATAAAGCCGGTCATAGATAGATCGAAATTTCCTGCAATCCGTGGTTGCAGGAAAGAAAATTGCTTAATGTATGGTCTGCTTTAGGAGCAGAAAAAGAGTACAGATCAGAATACTCTGCAGTCTCAGGTCATTGCTTTACAACACTACCCATTGGGAATTGAGTAATTCTTAAAGAGCACTCCAAGTAAAATGCCAAATACACAGTTGAAATGTAAATAGGTTTTCTGTTTTACCTGCCAAAGGATTTCTAATTCTGTACAATCTGGGGATTTACATACAAACATTTCTATACCAAACAGCCAGACAGCTGACAAATGATTAATCGATTTATCTATAATGGGTCAGGTAAACAAAATCATTGTGGTTGTCCTTACTGAGGCAAAGTTTGTATCGACAGCACACCATGTATCTTTGAAAAAAAAGTCCAAACGTTTATTCAGGTGATCACATCACAGTGGTAAAGTACACTGTTTTGGGACCACGTAGGACCCCATATAATAAGTGCATTATACAATGCAAGGAACCACTTCCTAACCTCTGACTTTATAAGACATACCGTAGTTACATTGTTAGTCAGGTTGAAAAAAAAACAAAAAGACACAAGTCCATCTAGTTTATCCAAAAAAAAAAAAAAAAAATAATAATAATAATATAAAAAAAAAAAAAAAATCAAACAATCCCATATACACAATCCTATACCCACAGTTGATCCAGAGGAAGGTGAAAACCTCCAGCAAAGCATGCTCCAATTTGCTACAGCAGGGGAAATAATTCCTTCCTGATTCCCCCGAGAGGCAATCAAATTTTCCCTGGATCAACTTTACCTATAAGGCCTCATGCACACTGGACGTTTTTTGATGTTTTCACGGTAGCTGTTTTTGGCTGTAGACTTTTTTTTCTACACTCATTAAACTCTCCATCATATTATCCTATGTGTCCATGCACACATAGGCTGTTATCAGCAGTTTTGGGCAGTTTCTACTGTGAAGAAACCTTTCTGTATTTGGAGATGAAATCATTTTTTTCTCTAGATGTAAAGAATGCCCTCTTGTCCTCTGTGATGACCTTAAAGTGAAAACTCTACACCAAGTTCACTATATAGACCACTTATGCATTTGTGCATGTTGATCATATCCCCCCTTAATAAAACCCACTAAACGTGCTGTAAACAAACAATCAGATACCTGGTTCATTGGTGATGTTGACATAAAGGAAAGTAATGCTCTGCAAACAGGTTTATGGATTAAACACGATCCCAGAAAAAATGTTATTCAGAAATTCAACGAAAGCTAAAAATTCAATCTCATAAGAAGCCCACATGAGGAAGATGTCATCAATGTAACATTCAGATTTAACAAGGTCTAAAAAAGTGATGGATGGATGGGTGGATGGATAGATGTCATGTCCCTCAAGGTGTTTTGCTTTTATCTTTTTGGTTGCTTTGCTGTAAAGCAAAGAAATGAAAAACCCTGTAGTATATTAATGTGATTTTACTAAGCAAGAATGCTGCATAAACTACTTTCAATTGCAGGAAAACAATACAAGACATACAGAGTACTACAAATATGCATAAAACACCCATGCCTTCATTATCTAACCTTCCTAGCAAATGAGCGTTAACAATCATCTGTATGCTATAGGGATACACTAAAATTCACTTAGCTTGAGTTATAGTGGCTTCACTGTAGACAACCTGGACTACGGGCTACTCACGCGAATGCAGGAAACCAGGTTCTCTCATAGTGTAGATTTAGTGTCACCCCAAGATGAGATCCTCTCTGGCGCAATCTTCTTTGGTCTTATGAAGTCCCTCTGGTACACACCTTCTTTAGCATTATAGAGTCCCTCTTTCAGCTCATGATGCTGGCCTTTTTATTTAATTTTTTTTTTTTTTTAGAAAGTATGGTTAGCCATTCCCACATGGGTCCATCCCTTTACCTTTTCCTTCATACATCAGTTTAGAAGAGAGAAGCATAATTCCAAACTCTAGATGGCACTTCAGTATCAATCATGTCTTAGTTCAATTACTGTGGGGATTATTTGCAAAACTGGAGGGTGCAAAATTTGGTGCAGCTCTGCATAGAAACCAATCAGCTTCAAGGTTTTATTGCCAAAGCTTAATTGAATAAGCTGAAGTTAGAAGTGGATTGGCTACAATGCACAGCTGCACCAAATTCTGAGTGCACTAGTTTTAGTAAAACATCCCCTGTATGTCAAAAGGTCATACTATTGTTGACTTTTATTGGTGTAGCATGGGTGCAGTGTTTGACCAGAACTCGTTTAAAACTAAGTGAGCAGCTAAATATGTGTACATTCCCATTGAACCATTTACATTGTCCAATATACAACAATAGTATCTATTTTCCCATTGTGTTAAAAGGACAGCATGTGCAATCCTTGTTCCAATGGTGCTTGTTCTTGTCTAGTCTCCTGTTTTATTGACACACTGCACACTTCTCAGTGCATTTTATTACTTTTTCCCCTCTTTCTGCTACCATGCCCTGACAGCATGGTGTTGCGTTTGATAAACACTATGATTTTTTTAATTAAAAACATATAAAGACATAACATTACACAGTCTGTTTAGTAGTTGGTCATAGAAACAGAAATCAGGTTACTGTTAAGTTTGTTTGAGGATGCTTCTCAAACGAATGCCTTGGTAACAAGTATACAAGCTGTTCTCAAACAATACGAACTGTTCACAGTTGGAACAGTCGGTTCTTATGGTAAACAACCTGACATATAAAAGGGGTTGTCAGGCATAAGCTGGACAGGACTCTAATCATGCCTTAAAGTGGATGTAAACCCAATGTCATCCTTTCGAAACTACTGCCATAGGGGTTATCTATAAGGATATACATGTCTCCTGCATGTATCTTTACCTGTCAAATGTCTCCCCTCTGTCTGAAAAACTGCATATTCTGTGGGCAGGTCTGTTGTCTGGAGCTCGGTGGGTGGAGTCGTGATGTCAGTAGACTCCCCGCCCACCTCTACACTTCCCTTGTCAATATGCATTTTCCCCTGTGTGTTTCTTAGCCTTCATTCACACAAGGCGGATTCCGCTTTCACAGAGCCCGCCTCGGTCCGCCGGCTCAGCCAGAGATCTCTCCGTTGATCTCCGCTGAGCCGGCGGATGACAGGTCCATCTCTGCTCACTGAGCGGGGAGGGGTTTGTCAGGCGCCGCTGCTGCCTATGGAAGGGTCGGATGAAAACAGACAGCATGTCCGTTTTCATCAGATCTCACCCGATCCGATCCGCCAGCGACAGATCCGGACGTAGGGCCATCCGTCTGCTTTTAGCTGGTTCATGTCTCCGCTGACATCCGTTGCTCCATAGGCTAACATGGAGCGCCTGTTCAGGTCCGCCGTCAAAACTGACAGGCGGACCTGAACGGTCCGATCGTGTGAAAGGGGCCTTACACTGAACTTCTGCTATGATCTCTAACATCCAGTGAAAAGACAGGAAAGTAACCACATGACTTCAGCATGCCAAATCATGGTGAGGTGTGGAACAACCAATCCTTGCAGAGCTGCTGAAGAAAGGAGTGGGGGTGGGAATTAAAAAATAATGCATGTCTTAGGCTAGTGCACGAGATGTAAATCACCTGTCACTCACAGCAAGGGGGGGGATCTGACAAAGTTTTTCTCTGTTTGTCAAAATGTATCTCACTGAATAATAAAAGAGGATTGCTCAGAGCTGGATTAACTCTGTGTGGCAAGATTGGGCTCAAATGATAGGAAATCTTATACTCTACATTATGACATAAAAAAAAAAATGGGGGTTTACTTCCACTTTAAGACCAAAGAGGAAAAAAAAAAAAAATCTGTACCAGCCAAGAAGAAGACACCTGATTTCCAGCAACGGCTTATAAAACCTTTAGGTCATCGTTGCCAATGGAGCGTATTTCTACTGTTACAGACCATAGTTTCTGCTTATTTGCTAGGCATCTTGCTTGATATATCTGTCAGCCTTGTACTGTATTCCTAATATTGTAATAGTTTTGTAATGTATCGCAATTTTCTTCAGTAAAGACACATTGCTTATACCGCAAAGTAACTTTGCTAGATAAACCCAAGCATAACAAGCACATATTATACTTTTTGTTTTGACAGCTGTTGGTGCCTGGATACTTTGACATCATGTGTTTGCCATCTAACATCTCCAGTTGCTATGGTGCAGGCAGCGAAGGCTGCATTCAGCTGCAGTGCACTGAGCTGTAAATGGCTGTCCGGTTGCCTGGCAATTGAGACGCTGAAGCTAAAGTAGGATTGCGCATCTCCTTGATAGGGTGCATCTGACACATGTGCCCGATCGGGTGAGGTATGGTCCAAGCTTCAAAACATTAACATTCTGCTTCATACCCACCCGATAAATTTTACCCAGTGCCTGCATCCACTGACGTAACTTTCATATATGTGGTGTATTGTGAGGCAGGCCCATTTATTCTGCTGTTTACATTATTCTTGTTTTTTTTTGTACATCATATGATGTTAGAGGTCAGAGAGTGGCTTCCTTTACTGGTTTTAGATTGCTGGATGACACTTTAAATGTTTTTTGCTGTGTATTATGCACTTTGCATATGTCTGAAAAAGGGGTCCTGTGAGGCACTTTACCACTGTGATGTAATCACCTGAAGATTTGTGGTGTGCTGGCGAGATATACTTTGGCGTATGGTACTGTTAAAAAAACAGCATTTTGCTGTCCCTTAGACCTAAACAAGCATTAACCTTTTCGGTGTGGGAGCAGCCCCACTTCAAGGGGACATTTTTCTTTCCCCGGAGTTATGCTTTAATCTCTGTTCAAGTCAAAAAAAGTAAGAATGACTTTCTTTCTGGAAGTGGAAAGCAATATCAGAAATCTGATCTGAAGCTGCTGTGGGTTATTGCTCTCTTCACCTCTCGATGAACGTATCAGGCAGACAGAGATCAGTACTTACCAGTCAGACTCCTCGCTCGCCTTCTGCACTCTCAGCGAAAGCAGCTTCTGACTTTTTTGCAACTCATAAATGCCCAAATCAGATTCTCCTATCGGGGTCACCTGAGTCCTTCCACCCTGTACAAACTTCACAAGCTACAAGAGAATAAACAAAACCATAAATGGGCAGGTAGAAGGGTACAATCACCTATGCAAGATTTTACTGAATTGGGTACGCTGTTTTTACCCTCTCCCCAGGTCTTTGCAAAACACAGATCTTCTTATCTCGTTGCAGCTGTAATAAAACCAGATTGAAGGTAGACCTTTCAGGAAACTGATCCTTGCAGAGTATGTATACTTCATCATCTAACAACAAGAAAGTAGAACTCAGTGGAGATGACTGGTATTTCTTTACCACCAGCTCTGCCTGCTCCTGGGAAGAGGAGAAGACAAAAAAAAAAAAAAAAAAAAAAAAAGTCTATTAAAGCAAAATGTTCACCCTGTACCGAACGGTTTTAAAACAATGCAAAGATTTCAGAAATACCATATTGTTATATACACAAACACACACACACTCATATTTTAACTAAAAGTACAACCGTGGTTCCTGTAAGGTCGTTTACACAAGTTCCAGGTACTATAGGATGCATAAGCATCAAAAAAACTTTCTTCACCTTCCCTGACTAAGCTAAATCCTCCTTCATTTGTATCTCCCGCACTCCCCCTCCCAGACACTGCAGCTCACAGCAGGAGGACTTCAAAAGCACAAATCAGTTCTGCCAATCCAGAAAGCATTGGATAGGACTAGGTGTGGTCAGGTGCTGACTCACAAGCTACAGGCATGTGAACCAGCCGTGACAACATTTTCTCATCCCTCTGTAGTGTAATCAGGCACAGGCTACTGAGAGTGGCAACTCTGCACTGAATTCTGGAGCAGTGCAGCATCATTGCCCCACCATCACAGCAAGCTACAGGTGGACTTCACTGGAAGGATCAACAAGTATTTGTGGGACATTGCAGAGGGACCAAGAGAAGACTAAGTGCAGATGCACTTCTAATTGCTGCAGCACATTTTTTTTTCCAAACGGGAGGCCATACTTCTACTTTAACTTAATCAAGATATATTGTATGCATGGGACAAACAAGTCCCAAACGTTAACAAAAAACCCCCAAAAAAGAGATAAAATCCAAAAACATGTTTTTAAAAAAAAAAAATAAAGAAAATGGCAGACTTAACAGACCACTTGGTCTTTTTTTTCTGCTGTCACTTTGCTATGTATAATTGAAAGTTGTGAGGGCTGTCAGTGTTATTGAAGGACATATAGCCTTCCTCCTGTGTGGCCCATTTATTGCCCCTCCCTTCTCATCCTCAGTATTGCAATCCCTTCCACAGTGGCTCCTTCTCCCCTGGCTTTCACCTCCTGGTTTCTGCTCTTCCAAGCCCTATTGTGTAGCCATTCTTTCCTGGTAAATCTTTATCCAATAGCCAATTTATGGTACTTCATGCTCTGTTCTTTAACCTATCCATTAGTACCTCTTTTCTCTCCATCTACAGTCATTGATCCCCTCTTCAGAACCCTAAAATTCTTCTCCCCATCAGTGTCTCTCTTCTATGCCTGCTCTTTCCCCCCCCATGTTCTATATCTTTATATCTATAAAGATTACTCCATTTCTATTCCCCGTTTTCTTAAGTGTCCCTCTTCAGTTCTCTCTTTTTAGTGTTCCCTTGGACAGAAATGGATGCTCTGTACACAGCCTGGACCTGGGGTACTTTTCAGGCACACAGGGACCAATATTGAGATTATGAAGAATACTTACAGTCACCTTGTTTTGAATGCACCAAGCAGTAATCATAGCTTACGCATTTTCTAAGAAGTGGCAGGTTTGTGTGAAAGTATGTAAACCTAAATCCTACCTACTGGCATCTTTGGCTTTTGACTATTAAATTGATGATGTGATTTACTGCGATTGTTTTCTTTTATGTTTTGGTTTTCTTTTTTGTCTGTATTGTGTTTTTTTTTCTTTTGTAAGCCTGTAAAACTCTGAATAAACAAAATTTGGAAAAAAAATGACAAAGAGAAACTAGGCAAACTGGTAAAAATAGAAAACCCATCGACTTTACAACAGTGAAGCATGGCATGCTATATCACACAATGGAAAACAATATAGCTATGTACCTTTAAGGCATCAAGAATGACGAATGGCTCATCTGGGTTAATCTGACCACCTAGAATTGTACTAAGGGTCCACTGTAGAGGTTTAATTACGATTTGCCTCATGCCCCAAGAGATCCAGCCGCTGGAGAATCTAGACACAAAATCTGACTCTTGGTACAGGCAACCACGTCTGCAACAAGAGAGCAGAAAAAAAAAACAAAAAAAAAAAAAAACCCCAAAACATTAGCTATATTATATATATAAAAATATAAACATACCGTATATACTCAAGTATAAGTCGAATTTTTCAGCACTTTTTTTTGTGCTGAAAGTGCCCCCCTCGACTTATACTCGAGTCAAGCACTTTTCTGCAGCAAAAAAATTTAATTTTCCGAACCGACTTTGGGGCCCCGTATCTCAGGGCCACTTGGTGCTAGAAACCCCGAATTTGGTATGCAAACCCAATGGAACTGGTACCATAACATATCCAAAGCTGGGGTTCCTAGCAAGTGGCCCTGAGATACGGGGCCCCAAAACTGGTTTGGAAAATGTCATTCTCTGCTGCAGAAAAGTGCTTGACATTTTCTGAACTGATTTTTGGGGCCCTGTATCTCGGGGCCACTTGGTGCTAGAAACCCCAGCTTTGGAAAATATTATGCTGCTAGTTCCACTGGGTTTGCACACCAAATTTGGGGTTCTTAGCACTAAGTGGCCCCGAGATACAGGGCCCCAAATTCGGTCAACTGTGTCTATCTGCAGCAATGTCATTTCGGGACCCTTTGGGTTCAGAGACCCCAAATTTTGGCTGCAGCTAGGGGGCATCTAGGAACCCTTAACTACCGAGTTTGAAGTTCAGGGGACCTATGGCTGCAAATGGGCACAGTGATGCTGCAAATGGGCATTGTTGACCCTCTTTTCCACTTAAAGTAGCTGTGCATTTCTCACCCTCGTCTTATACTCGGGTCAATAAGTTTTTCCCATTTTTTTTTGTGGTAAATTAGGGCCTCGACTTATACTCGGAACGACTTATACTCGAGTATATACGGTAAATACTTTTTTAAAATAAATATTGATTTGATCAAATAGATACTGTAGCTGATGTCAGTGTTTAAAAGCAAGCTGGAACTTAAAAGCTAAACTTTGCCTGTTTGCTATGACTAATCTGTCTTCCCAGACCAGTCTCCATGGCAGGTCATGTTTTCCATCTCTTGCAGAGCATCAGGATGGGAAGTTGGCTGTTGGGGTATAAGAGAATGATGTGAACTGCTCTGCCCGCTATGCTTGAATAGGAAAAATCTTTTGGTGCATTAGTACCAAAAATGAAGACAAACTTTTTCAACTCGGCCAGTCGAGTTAATGCCAAATAGCTAAATTTTTGTCCCCTCTGACCACAGCACTTTCTCCCAATCTTTCTGTAAATCATTTAGATGTTCATTGCCATGACTGTACATGCACCTTCTTAAGGAGGGGGACTTGCTGTATTTAGAGGAAGAAAAATGCTGACTATGACCCCAAGAACACAATCCCTACAGTCCAGCATGGAGGTGGAAACATGGTTTGGGGCTGTTTCTCTGCTAAAGGTACAGACCGGCTTTGCCGCATTGAGGTGCCAATGGACGGGGCCATGCATTGTAAAATCTTGGATGAGAACCTTCTTCCCTCAACCAGAACACTAAAGATGGGCCATGTATGGGTCTTTCAGCATGACAATGACACAAAACATACCGCCAAGGCAACAAATTAGTGAATCAAGAAGAAGCATATTAAGGTCATGGAGTGACTTAACCAGTCTCCAGACCTTAATCCTATAGAAAATTTATGGAGGGAGCAGAAACTTTGAGTTGCCAAGCGACAGCCAAGGAACCTTAAGGATCTAGAGAAGATCTGTAAAGAAGAGCAGACCAAAATCCCTCCTGAGATGTGTGCAAACCTGGTCACCAACTACAAGAAACACCCTACCTCTGTGCTTGCCAACAAGGGTTTCTCCACCAAGTACCAAATAATGTTTAGCTTGGGGATCAAATACTTATTTTAAAACACCATCCTGCACGCTTCTAGCGCCCACCCTACTACACTTGTCCGTAGAATTGCCTACATTCAGTACATCCCACTTAGAAGGAACTGCACTAGTGACAACGATTTCAAATACCACGCGGATTATTTTAAGGGGACAACTCCTTCGGCGTGGGTATTCCAAGTCACTCTTACGTAAAGCCTTCAACAAGGCATATCAACAATCTAGGAATACATATAAAACCAAAAAAGAAACTAGAAGGCTATTCCACGGTTAAATTTATTACGCAATACTCTCACCAGCAACATCAATTAAGAAATGTACTGGCCAAACACTGGCAGATCCTATATGAGGACCCCACCCTGAACAAATATATCAGCGAAAGCCCTGAGTTTTTAAAAGGGCGGTGTCTTTATGTGACAAACTTACCAAGAGTCACTCTGCTCTCTTTCATGGACAGATTGTCCAGGAACAGGGAATTTACAAATGTGGTCACTGTGCCCAATGCCCTTGGGTCTCAACAGGTCGTAGATTTAGACTACCCAATGGGGCACTCTTCTACCCACATTTTCGGGCTGATTGTAGTACCCAACCGGTGGTCTACATTATGACCTGTAAATGTGGGGTATTCTATGTCGGAAAGACTTTTTGCCAACTACGTCAGAGAATTAATGACCACATTTATTCCTTAATCAATGGTAAGATGTTAAGTCCCATAAGTAGACACCTTGACCTGTATCACAGACTCGACACTTCTTTTGCCACCTCCATAGTTTTGGCAGTCATATTGCAAGATCCGAGGGGAGGCGATTGGGACAAGACTCAAGAGAATACTCCGGCACGAAACTAAATAGATAGAACGCCTTAATGCCACACGTTGGCCAGGCATTAATGAATTACAATCCTACAAATCATTTTTATAAAATTACTCTTAGTTTAATTTCTTCTATAGCTTTATATATGACATTTTCTATCCTGTTTTTTGCTGTTGTGTCTCTGTGTCCCTTCCCCCTTCCCCAATGCGAGAGATAAATACTTGTTACTATTTAGGCCTGTGTGCCTAGTAATTTAATAATGTTTTTGTCTCTTGATATTCTTTGTCTATTCATATATTTCTATTCACTGCCCAAAAAGCAATTTCATATGTTTTAACAAATGTTACTTCTAATAATGTACTGTATTTTTTAGGTTTTGTTATTTTTTTGTAAGTTCTACCTGTTTCAACCATTTTTTGATCAAGGCTTTTTGTCTCTAGCCTGCAGCGGAATTTCCAATGGCATCACCTGGTTGGCTTATGTGGCATGTTGTTATATGTGCGGCCGGACAGCCACAGTCCGTCCCTATTTGGGAACGACCGATGCGGCATTGTGGTCCAGGTTTGACATTCTCCCTCCTGTTGTTTATCGCTCCCTTTCTATGGCCGTCTTACAATCCACTGTCTAGGCCTTATCCATCTGCCCCATGCAATTTTTTTTAACATTGCCATCTTGGAGTGCAAACTTGGGGGAGCTCTTAGCCCTTAGGCCTATAGGGTGACGCTCCTCCCGCAGGACCGTGTCTATTGCAGCCGATTTGCGAACTGCGCATGCGTGGCCGTGGTGCCCGCGCACCTCTTCCCAGCCGAGTCAGGTGATGTGGAAGCGCACACCTGATTGGGACGTGCATATAAGGCTGGACACCACCCAGCCTTATATCACGGCAACCTCTCCAGACGTTCGCCTGTCTGTTGATCTATCCAACCATTACTACTGCATCTATCCTGGTAAGGTACCTTTTATACTCTCCACTGACTATATGCTTCTGTTAGGACGTTTAAACGATTTACCAGTGCCACTCTCCCTTTTAGATTGTGTGGAACTGAAATCTGCAGGATCACTGCGCTGTCCCACTACAAATCTAAATTCCGCTATCGATTGTTGGTGGTCTGTTATAGACACAACCCCCTTTTACCTCAATACATTATATGTATATGATACTTTAATAAAAAGGTGAGACTATCCAGTTAACACCATTTATTAATCTTTTAGACAGATTGTTTGCAATGAGATTATTCTTATTTATTACCATTTATATATACACTCTACAGGTGGCAGTTTTTGCTGCCAAACACAGTTCCACTTTCAAGCATTAAAGTGGATGTAAACCCAATGTCATCCTTTCTAAACTCCTGCCATAGGGGTTATCTATAAGGATACACAAGCCTCCTGCATGTATCTTTACCTGTCAAATGTCTCCCCTCTGTCTGTTATTAGACCCGAAAAACTGCATATTCTGTGGGTGGGTCTCTTGTCTCGAGCTCGGTGGATGGAGTCGTGATGTCAGTAGACTCCCCGCCCACCTCTACACTCCCCTTGTCAATATGCATTTTCTCCTGTGTATTTCTTACACTGAACTTCTGCTATGATCTCTAACATCCAGTGAAAAGACAGGAAAGTAACCACATGACTTCAGCATGCCAAATCATGCCAGTGAAAAGACAGGAAAGTAACCACATGACTTCAGCATGCCAAATCATGCTGAGGTGTGGAACAGCCAATCCTGGCAGAGCAGCAGAAGAAAGGAGTGGGGGTGGGAATTAAAAAATAATGCATGTCTTAGGCTAGTGCACCAGATATGTAAATCACCTGTCACTCACAGCAAGGGGGAGGATTTGACAAAGTTTTTCTCTGTTTGTCAAGTTTTATCTCACTGAACAATAAAAGATGATTGCTCAGAGCTGGATTAACTCTTTGTGGCAAGACTGGGCTCAAATGATAGGAAATCTTATACTCTACATTATGACATTAAAAAAAATAAATAAAAAATTTCGGGTTTACATCCACTTTTAAGCTTACGGTTATACAACATTCATTCAGGCCAATGCCAATTATGTTTCTCTATTAAGGTAGGCTGGTCGGGATTTTAACACCTGACTGCACCCTTTCATTCCCCTTACGGTGTGAGCGATCTATCTTATCTAAGTCGTTTTGGGTTTCCTGACTATGTTATATTAGGCTGTGGACACTTCCCTTATTTCTGGTGTTCTTACACGCTCAGACTATTTTACTAGGCACGCCCCCACATGTGATCCGCCGCACTCTCTGCATGCCCTTCCTTTGATTTCCTTTTTGGTATTCCCTGCAAACCCGAGACTTCATACCACTACTACAAAAGATTATAATTGTTTTTGATTGCCTTTTTTCTCTCCTCTGGAATATTTATCAAGCTCCTGAAGAAGCGATTTTCGCAAAACATGTAGAGCTTAATTTGTATCACACAATTCGATACAGTGACACATATCTTTATTGATATGGTTCTGATTTTTATAATCCATATTGGAGAGGTTTAGCTATTTTTTGCTAATTTGCAATATTTTAAATGTTTTTTCTTGTATTATGTGTTTAATAAAGTTTACATATTTTTTCTATAATTGGTGCCTGGAAAGTCCATTTTTCTATTTTTTCTATTTAACTATTGACGTTTAGGACGTGGCACTGCGCTACTTTAAACTCCTACAGTTCCATCCTGTGTTGGAGCTTGGCAAACCCTTTGATCTTTATTTTACTTACTGAACTGCTTTTTGATTTTTGTTTGATATTCTGTCTCTATGATTTAAAATACACCTATGATAACAATTATAGACCCTTCATTTCTTTGTAAGTGGGCAAACTTACAAGATCTGAAGGGGATCAAATAATTATTTTCCGTTTATCATTATACACATTTGTTCATATACTGTGGATTTGTTTTACACAGAGGCATTATCTCTTATTTACAGTTTGTTCAGATGAATGTTCTTAAAAATATACTGTAGGCAAGACCGGTGTATTGAGGACTTTACACTTTTGTGGTGTGTTAATGCATGTTATGTTAATGGTTAACGTTCACTGTGTTAAGGCAGCCCATTTAAAATGATTCGGCTACCAACGCACCTCAACAGACAACACTTTTTTCATAACACAATGCACTATGATGTGTTGCTACATGCTAAAATGTATTGCCTTAAAGCAGGGTTCTCCAAACTTTCGAAACAAAAGGTCCACTTTACTGTCCTTCAGACTTTGAGGGGGCCGGACTGTGGCCAGTAAGAGTAGAAAATGCCTCAGCATCAATGGGAGTAAACAATGCCCCATCATTGGAGTCAGTGGGAGGAATAGTGCCCCATTATTGGAGTCAGTGGAAGGAATAGTGCCCCATCATTGGAGTCAGTGGGAGGAATAGTGCCCCATCATTGGTGTCCGTGGGAGGAATAGTGCCCCATCATTGGTGTCCGTGGGAGGAATAGTGCCCCATCATTGGTGTCCGTGGGAGGAATAGTGCCCCATCATTGGTGTCCGTGGGAGGAATAGTGCCCCATCATTGGTGTCCGTGGGAGGAATAGTGCCCCATCATTGGTGACAGTGGGAGGAATAGTGCCCCGTTATTTGTGTCAGTGGGAGGAATAGTGCCCGGTCATTTGTGTCAGTGGGAGAAGTAGTGCCCTGAGGGCCAGATAAAGGCAAGCAAAGGGCCACATCTGGCACCAAGCCAAAGTTTGGAGACCACTGCCTTAAAGTAATTGTAAAAGTTAGTTTTTTTTCCTCCTAAAACAAACATATTATACTTACCTGCTCTGTGCAGGGCAGCCCTGAACCCTCTCTCCTCCAGTTCCCCATCGGCACTCCTGGCTCCTCCTTGGTTTGGGGGCACTTGTGCGTGCTTTGAGCCCTGCTCTGTGCGTCCATAAGACAGAGTGGTGCTCAGCCTTGCCCCTGCTCTCTTGTCACTGGCTTTGATTGACAGAAGTGGGAGCCAATTGCCCCAATGAGGGAGAGAGCCGTGAGAACCTCGGGGCTCTCCTGCACATCGCTGGATCGAGATCGGGCTCAAACATGTATTTACGGGGGGGGGGGGGGAGCATGAAAGGCAGTAAGGTAAGAAACATTCTGCCTTTACAACCACTTTAACACACTGGGGTGCCATTCAAGAATTCAAAGTGAATGGCACTGCAATGTAGCCATGAATGTCTTGTGCGTTTCAGTAACACGCATCACTGCAATATGGAGATTTGAATTTGGCGTAAAGGATTTTCATTAACATTTTTTCCCATTGATAAACTGCAACAGGTCCTCCCCCCACACATATCTTAAAGGTCAACAGGAAACTCCTGTAAATCTTTAGCCCCAAATACAAACCACTAGGTAATCTTCACCTGAGCATCTCTTGGATCACCGTTGCCAAACCCAATGGAGTGCTGC
This sequence comes from Lithobates clamitans, assembly GCA_037952925.1. Classification (NCBI taxonomy): domain Eukaryota; kingdom Metazoa; phylum Chordata; class Amphibia; order Anura; family Ranidae; genus Lithobates; species Lithobates clamitans. Next base: position 4,213,325 of record JBBGZY010001091.1, read on the forward strand.
CCTTGCGGGTGAAGTGTGACTGCAGTTGGCGCAGTGTGACACTGACCATTCCTTGAGCCTTGGCATGCTGCAAAATCAGTGGCATCCAAAATGTCATTTTACTGTCCCAGTCCGCACTGTTCACATCTCGTGTCCCTTTGAAGGCAGAGAATAAAAATGACATCCGTTCATCATCATCCCAGTCTGCAGGGTAATGCAGGTCCATCATCACTGTGGCTTAAGGGGCGGACCTAACAGGAACAGGCAATAGAAGATTGGCGTGTGTAATTATACTGAACCTGATAGAAAACCGAAGAGGGAAAAAACATCACTGAATCCAAAATATATATATATATATATATATATATATATATATATATATATATATATATATATATATATATATATATATATATATATATATATATATATATATATATATATATATATCTCATTTGCCTCTAGACCCTATGTATACAGACAAAAAAATGTAGGTTATGAATACTACTATTTACAAAGATGATATTTTTTTTTTACTTTACAGCATTAAAAACAGTAAGAATGGGTTAGATTCTAAAGGGCCACTAAACCCAGGACCCTGCATTCATTATATCCGGTTTCCCACAGTACACAGAACATGGAAATGCAACTTTTTTAGTAAATTCCCAGATAACAAGGATAACTTGCCACAAATTTGTGGCAGTGTTGAAATGTAAGTCTATTAACTTGCTGCAGATTTTCACTGGCAAGTTGTACACTTGCAGAGCACTTGAAGCACAAGTTCAGGTTGACACTTTTCAAATTTGTAGCAAATTTGCGAGGCAAGTCTCTAGCAAGAGCAAAGTTGCAGCGGTGAGTCTATAGCAAGAACTCTGCAAGTCTACAGCAGGGAGCAAAGATGAAAATTCAGCCACAGTGACCCCTGTGGTGGGATGACTATAGCACAACATAACTGAACCAGAACTTGCAGCAGACTTGCAGAATGTTTGCAAAGAAAGTTGATCTGGAATCATGCAATGCAGACTTGCTGCAAATGTAACAAACTTGTGAAGCCTGGGAAGTCTAGCAATAGCAAAGCAAGTCGTTTCCAGACTTGCAGCTCAATTGCTTGCTATATGGGTATAAACTGCTAAATACCTTTTCTCATAAGCAGGATATAGCAGTTTTGTGACTTGTGTCTTGTTAAAGCTTGAAGGAAAAGTTTTCATTTTTCTCTGTCCGATGAGGCTGCATGACCCCTGACCCTCTGTCTGGACAGTGCTGATTGGCCCTGTGCTGATCACATGCTCTCTCCCAAGAAAAAAAAAAAAACTCTCTCGCAACACACCAAACTGAGCATGTGCAGCCTGACTCCAAAGGCTCTGTCTTATCAGAAGATGGACTGGGGACAGTACAAGGGGAGGATCAGAGAAGACAGGATCAAACAGTGTGTTAGCTATATATTAACTGTGTGCTCTCCTAAAAGTAGACTGAAAAATGAACTTTAACCGAACCGTATTATAAAGTGTGTATGTGCCCAATGGGATGAGTATCCCGTACCAGAGGATGCAACCAAATTATACAGATATAACAAATAAATATATATTATATATATATATATATATATATATATATATATATATATATATATATATATATATATATATATATATACACATATACATATACATATACACACACACACACACACAGGTGTAACAAAAGTATCATCAGTGGTGGTGACATTAGTTATAAAAAATAAGTGTAGCAGTACACAGCCCCCTACTGATGTATAAGGGGTTAACCATATAATAACAGTTCGTTCTTCCGGCTGTTGCACTAGCTGATAAAGAGTCTATAGTCCGTCCACACTCAGTGCCATATATTGGTTCAGTATTACCACTATATCTCCACTGTGCACAAATAACGTGTTATGCTAGTGAAATAATCACAGCCCCCTTCTTAACCATGGGTACAGTCAATGTTAGTAGGGACCAAGTGTAACATGTGACAAAAAAATATATATATATGTATGTATGACAAATTGAGAAATAGAAAAACGAATGTGCCAAAAAAACCAAGTTAGACTTACCGGTAACTTGTTTTCCAGAAGTCTTTCAGGACAGCACCTGAGAGATAGCGACTCCACCCACCGGAAACAGGAAACACCTTCTTCCTCCAAACTTTAAAGGGAGGCGCCTCCCTACCATACCCCAGTTGTAGTAGAGAAGACCTCCGGCCCCGGCTGGAACACATAAACACATACGTTAGTCACAGCATAGTATATACAATACAATAGGGCGGGATGTTGCTGTCCTGAAAAACTTCTGGAAAACAAGTTACCGGTAAGTCTAACCTGGTTTTTCCCAAGGCGTCTTTCAGGACAGCACCTGAGAGGATAACAGAGACTTACCCCCTTAGGGCGGGACAACAGCTTGCAGGACCTTTCTGCCAAACGCCTGATCATTAGCAGATGTGAGGTCCAGCCTGTAATGTTTCACGAATGTGTGAAAACTCGACCATGTTGCCGCCTTGCAGATTTGTTCAGGGGTGGCACCAGCTCTCTCTGCCCAAGTGGCCGCTAATGCTCTTGTTGAGTGTGCAGAAATTCCTGCTGGAGGAGACACACCTGCATGCGAATAAGCCTCTGAAATGGCTAGCTTCAGCCACCTTGCTAAAGAGATTTTAGAAGCCTGGCAACCTTTCCTGTTGCCCGAAAATAGCACAAACAGAGAGTCTGAACGTCTAAAGAGCTTTGTCCTTTCCAAGTAACATAACAAAACTCTTCTAACATCCAACATGTGAAAACAAGTCTCCTTCTCCCCTACTGGGTTGAGGCAGAAGGTCGGAAGTACAATGTCCTGAACACGATTTTGTACTGAAGCTACCTTTGGTAAGAATTTCTGATCTGTTCTAAGTATAACCCTATCTGGGAAGATAGATAAGTAGGGTTCCTTAACTGATAAAGCATTAAGCTCACTGATCCTGCGTGCAGAGACCATGGCAATCAGAAACACAGACTTAAAAGTGAGATATCTGAGTGGCGCTTCTTCCAAAGGTTCAAAGGGACTCCTTGTTAGAGACTGGAGGACTATCGACAGATCCCATTTGGGAAACAACTTAAGTGGTGCTGGTCTGGATCTCGTAAGGGATCTGAAAAATCTGGTTACCAATGTATCTGAGGCCACCGATCTTTCTAGGAACACTGCTAGCGCAGCCACCTGTACCTTCAAGGTACTAACTGCTAGTCCCTTGTCAGCACCAACCTGTAAAAATTCCAGAATGGTAACAAAACTCCCTGGGTCCTGGTCAGATGAAGTGAGTGTGGCGCACGCCGCTCAGCTGTTAGCGCACATCCACGAGCTCCTCTCCGGGCTTGATCTCCCTTACGCAGTGTGATACTCTCACTCCCTTGCAGGAGTGTTTATCGGTTTTAAACTTTTATTTTGTATTTAGTTTTATTATTGGTCGGTGGACCTAGCACACTTTTAATAAATACATTACGGTATCACACTATGGGAGCCCTGTTTTCTTTTATATGAGAAGAAAGCTTAACCCTGAAGGATATCTACACCTGGAGTGGAGGCCCCCTAGGGACAACCCCATTGGATTCCAAGAAAACATCGAGGATATCAGATGCCTTTTACCCCTGCAGGGGTGCAGGGAGCTGGTGAGTGGGGACCCTTGAGGGGGAGCACTTAAGTCATTGGATACCAACTGCTGCCATCACTAAAGTCACTTCACGCTGGAACTTTTGAATGTATTGTCTTGAAGCCTAGGACTTTCACAACACTGATTCTTATTATCTATACTTTTTTTATATATTTTTGTCACAATTGGTATATTTTTGGCACATTCGTTTTTCTATTTCTCAATTTGTCATACATATATATATATTTTTGTCACATGTTACACTTGGTCCCTATTAACATTGACTGTACCCATGGTTAAGAAGGGGGCTGTGATTGTTTCACTAGCATAATACGTTATTTGTGCACAGTGGACATATAGTGGTAATACTGAACCAATATATGGCACTGGGTGTGGACGGACTATAGACTCTTTATCAGCTAGTGCAACAGCCGGAAGAACGAACTGTTATTATATGGTTAACCCCTTATACATCAGTAGGGGGCTGTGTACTGCTACACTTATTTTTTATAACTAATGTCACCACCACTGATGATACTTTTGTTACACCTGTGTGTATATATATATATATATATATATATATATATATATATATATATATATATATATATATATATATATGATATATCTGTATAATTTGGTTGCATCCTCTGGTACGGGATACTCATCCCATTGGGCACATACACACTTTATAATACGGTTCGGTTAAAGTTCATTTTTCAGTCTACTTTTAGGAGAGCACACAGTTAATATATAGCTATATAGCTAACACACAACTCTTACGTATCCAACATAGGTAGCGCCACCTGCCCCTATCCACATATACCTTTATTACTGACAGAAGATACCCCATAAAAAAATCTTATCACGTGGGATACAGTGGGGGTTGTGTACATGCTGGAGAGCGATTGTGGACTCCAGTATGTGGGGAGGACATCAAGACCTATGGGTGTTCGCATAGCTGAACATGTAAATAACAATATCCTCTGCATTGTGTAAAAAGGCTGTTTGATCCGGTCTTCTCTGATCCTCCCCTTGTCCCTAATCCATCTCCTGATAAGACCGAGTCTTTAGACTCACTCTGCACATGCTCAGCTTGATCCCTTTCACACTGAGGCAGTTTTCAGGCATTTTAGCGCTAGAAATAGCGCCTGAAAACTGCCTCCCTTGCCGCCTGAATGCTTTCACACTGGGGCGGTGGGCTTGCAGGATGTTAGAAAAAGTCCTGCAAGCAGCATCTTTGGGGCGGTTTGGGAGCGCTGTATAAAAGCATGAATGGGCAGCGCTTATGAAGCGTCGTAACACGGGTAGTTTTAACCTCTTCTTCGCCCGCTAGCAGTCAAAAAGCGCCGCCTAAACAGCACTAAAGTGCAGCTAAAACAAATGGCACTTTAGCGCTAACGCACGGGTGGCCCCAGTGTGAAAGTAGCCTTTGTTAGAGAGTTTTTCCTTGGAAGGGTGCATGCGATCAGCACAGGGCCAATCAGCACTGGCCACACAGGGTCAGGGGTCCTGCAGCCTCATAGGACAGTCAGAGTAGAATGAAAACTCCACCTACAAGTTTAAACCAGACACTGATAGAAGTCACAAGACTGCTATATACTGCTGATGAGAAAAGGTATTTAGCAGTTTATATTTACTAAAATAATTGTATTTCCATGTTCTGTGTACTGTGGAAGACCAGATATAATGAATGCAGGGTCCTGGGTTTAGTAACACATAAAAGGTTAAGTACAAGAAAACACCTCACCTAGTAAATGAGTACATTTATATACGATAATTGAAATCTAAATATCAGGTATGTATGGAATTAACCTTCAGCTTACACTGCCAAGGAAACATTTAGAGTCATTTAATAATTTGTATCCTTTTTAATAGAATGAGGAAGGCTTAGAACCTCTTGTCAGGTTTAAAGTGACTGTTGCTTGGTGTAAAAGATGTAGCAAAGCAAGGAATGCAAAACAAGAGGCTTTATATTTACCTATTCCACTGCGATGGCCTGTAGAAACTTCACAGGGGTCACACTTCCAGGAGTGTGGAATGCCGGCATCCCCGGCCGCCTGCTGCGGTTCTTTATGCTGAATGATACACCATGACTGTGTCCTGTAGTGAGGCAGAGAACACACACCCATAATTCAATGATGCAAGTTATATATCAGAGCATATATGTACATATATACTTATACAGTGGGTATAGAAAAGAATCACCCCCTTTAAAAGAATCCCGTTTTGTTGCTTTGCAGCCTGACATTAAAGCGGTTGTATAGTCAATTTTTTAACTTTTACCTACAGGTAAGCCTATAATAAGGCTTACCTGTAGGTAAAAAAAAAAAAAAAAAAAAAAAAAAAAAAAAAATCTCCTAAACCTGTACGGTTTAGGAGATATTCCCTTTGCTATGAGCCGCTGACAGCAGCAGCGCATGCGCACAGGGGATTCTCGGCTGAAGGCCCGGCAGATGCCAGACCTTGCCGGGAAAGAAATCTCCCGCGCATGCTCCAGCCACTCACAGCGCTGGAGCCGCGATACCTGGAAGACACGCCGAGGCAACATGTCAGCTACCTGGGCGTGGACCAGGTAAGATACCGACCCCTCGTTCTAAGGTAAGTATTTCATAATGAGCTAGTATGCGGTGCATACTAGCTCATTATGCCTTTTGCCTTACAGGGGTATAAAAAAAAAAAAAAAAAAAAAAAGTGTCAGCGGGTATACAATCGCTTTAAGACAGACACAGTTTTTGTTTTATCCAGCTGTATTTACTCAGTGCAACTTATAACATTCAAGTGAAAGATATAACACCAACAGGTCAGAAATCTTTTTTTAGCAATTCAAAAACAGAATCGCTGGGTTGGAAAAAGGATCACCCCCTTGTGTCAGTATTTTGTTGAACCACATTTTACTTTAATTACAACCTTTAGTCTGTTGGGATATGTCTCTACTAACTTTGCACATCTAGACTTTGCAGTATTTGCCCACTCTTCTTTGCAGAACTGCTGGAGTTCAGTTAAAGTGGTTGTTAAGCCACTATATTCAAGGTATACCATCCTCTGTGTTTAATAATCCTGTGCGCCCCTGTGTCTGTGCCTTATAATAAGCCATTCTTTATCTTTATCCGATTTTTTTTTTTTTTACTTTTTATTTCACAAGTCTGCATTTACATAATTAATAATATCACATTGCATAATTTTCCAAGTCGAAGCCATGATAAGCCGTGGTAAGTTTACAGAGGGCAGGGCAGAACCAGGCTGGATCAGTCTGGTATTTCAGGTGATAGAAAGGGCCAAATGACACAGCACAAGCACTGTGCTGTATAACATGCTTTAAAGGAACAGGGTCAATTTTAATTATTTTTAGGGTAACAAACACTTTAACTTTAATGGTTTCTGGACTGCAGTCTTCGAGTCATTCCACAGATTTTCAATTGGGTTTAAGTCTGGACTCTGACTAGGCCATGCAAGGACATTCTCCTTCTCCTTCAATCACTGTGTGGTCATTTTTGCTGTTTGCTTTGGGTCATTGTCATGTTGGAAGGTAAACCTTCTTCCCATGGACAACTTTCTGGCAGAGGGCAGCAGATTTTCCACAAGAATTTGATGGTATTTTGCCCCATCCATTTTTCCTTCTATCCTGACAAGTGCTCCAGTCCTTGCTACAGAGAAACACCCCCATAACAGGATATTACCACCTCCATGCTTTACTGTAAGAATAATGTTATTTAGATGGTGAGCTGTATTGGATTTCTGCCAGACACATCGTTTGGTGTTGAGGGCAAATAATTCAATTTTAGTCTCATGTGACCAGAACACCTTTTTCCATGTGGCCTCAGAATCTTCAAGGTGCGTTTTGGCAAAACTCAGTCATGATTGCTTGTGGCCTTTCTTGAGGGGAGGCTTTTTTCTTGCAACCCTCCCATACAAGCCACATTTGCGGAGAACTTGTGATATTGTTGTCACATGCACACAATGATCACTCTTTGTCAAAAATTCCTGCAACTGCTTCAGAGTTGCTGTAGGCCTCTTGGTAGCCTCTCTGACCAGTTTCCTCCTGGCTCTTTCATCCAGTTTGGAGCAAAGTCCTGATCCAGGGAGGGTCCACTTCTTAATAACAGACGTCACTGTGCTTCTAGGCATTGATAAAGCCTGTGATTTTTTTTTTGTATTCATCTCCTGACTTTTGCCTGTCCACAACTTTATCCAGGAGATCTTTTAACAGTGCCTTGATGCCGATAGTTGATTGCTTGCTTCAGTTGCACTACCAGAGACTGAAATGCTCCAGGGAAGCTCGTTTCATGCTGAGCTAATCAAACTGACCACAGTTGAAAGTCAAATGTCTTTGTATGCCATTGAGAAGATGATTAGCGCCACCCAATTTTTTTCATTTTTAGGATGGGGGTGATGTCTTTTACATGTTGGTGTTCTATCTTTCACTTGGATGTTATAAATTGCACTGAGTAAATACGGCTGGATAAAAACAAAAACTGTATCTTCATTTCAGGCTGCAAAGCAACAAAATTTAATTACTTTAAAAGAGGGGCGATTCTTTTCTATACCCACTGTATATGCATACACAAGTATACAGTGCCTTGCAAAAGAGTTCACCCCCCTTGGCTTTTTACCTATTTTGTTACTTTACAGTCTTTAGTTCAATTTTTTTAATCTGAATTATATGTGATAGATCAGAACACAATAGTCTAAGTTGGTGAAGTAAAATTAGAAAAATATATACATAAAACTATTTTTCAGAAATAAAAAAACTGATAATTGGCATGTGCGTATGTATTCACCCCCTTTGTTATGAAGCCCATAAAAAGCTCTGGTGCAACCAATTACCTTCAGAAGTCACAAAATTAGTGAAATGATGTCCACCTGTGTGCAATCTAATGCCCTGAGCAAGCGAGCAGTGGGGGGCGGTAGAGGAGCAAGCGGTGGGGGGCGGTAAAGGAGCAAGCGAGCGGTGGGGGGCGGTAAAGGAGCAAGCGAGCGGTGGGGGGCGGTAAAGGAGCAAGCGAGCGGTGGGGGGCGGTAAAGGAGCAAGCGAGCGGTGGGGGGCGGTAGAGCAGCAAGCGAGCGGTGGGGGGCGGTAGAGCAGCAAGCGAGCGGTGGGGGGCGGTAGAGCAGCAAGCGAGCGGTGGGGGGCGGTAGAGCAGCAAGCGAGCGGTGGGGGGCGGTAGAGGAGCAAGCGAGCGGTGGGGGGCGGTAGAGGAGCAAGCGAGCGGTGGGGGGCGGTAGAGGAGCAAGCGAGCGGTGGGGGGCGGTAGAGGAGCAAGCGAGCGGTGGGGGGCGGTAGAGGAGCAAGCGAGCGGTGGGGGGCGGTAGAGGAGCAAGCGAGCGGTGGGGGGCGGTAGAGGAGCAAGCGAGCGGTGGGGGGCGGTAGAGGAGCAAGCGAGCGGTGGGGGCGGTAGAGGAGCAAGCGAGCGGTGGGGGGCGGTAGAGGAGCAAGCGAGCGGTGGGCGACGGTGGAGGAGCAAGCGAGCGAGCGGTGGGGAACGGTGGAGGAGCAAGCAAGTGAGCAGTTGTATGGTCGGAGGAGCAAGTGAGCAAAGGAATGTGGGAGGAGTGAGCCAAGGATGGAATGCAGGAGGAGCAAGCAAAAGACTGGGAGGCAGGAGGAGCAAGCAAATGTTGGGGGGGTGCCGGAGGAACAAACAAACGGCGGGGGGTGGCGGAGGAGGGAGCAAACGGCAGGGGGTGGCGGAGGAGCAAGCAAACGGCAGTGGTACATTGGAGGCGCAAGTGAGTGAAGGAACATTGGAGGAGCGAGTAGTGGGATGTTGGAGGAGCAAGTAAGTGGTGGGACGTTGGTGGGACTCTGGAGGGGCAGGCCAGCGAGTGGTGGGACCCTGAGGGGGCAAGCCAGCGGAGTGGAGGGACCCTGGAGGGGCAAGCCAGCGAGTGGTGGGACCCTGGAGGGGCAAGCCAGCGAGTGGTGGGACCCTGGAGGGGCAAGCCAGCGAGTGGTGGGACCCTGGAGGGGCAAGCCAGCGAGTGGTGGGACCCTGGAGGGGCAAGCCAGCGAGTGGTGGGACCCTGGAGGGGCAAGCCAGCGAGTGGTGGGACCCTGGAGGAACTGGAGGTGGAATGCCGAAGGAGCAAGCGAGGGAGTGGTGGTACGTCGGAGGAGCGAAGTGAGTGAAGGATCGTTGAAGGAGTAAGCCAAGGATGGAATGTTGGAAGAGTGAGCAAGCAGTGGGATGTCGGAGAAACTAGTGAGCAATGGAACATTGGAGGAGCAAGCCACCAGTGGGACATTGGTGGAACTGGAGGTGGGATGTTGGAGGAGCAATCGATGGAAAGTTGGAGGAGTAAAAATTGAATATTGGAGGAACAGGCAAGCGGTGAGACATTGGAGGAACTAGAGGTGGGAGGAGTGAGTGGGACATTGGGAGGAGTGAGTGGTGGGACTGATGACAATGAAGTCTCTTCTTCTTTTGCACATCTTGTGGTTCTGTTTAGTGAGTGGATTTCCCCTCACTTCCTGTTTCCCCTCACTTCCTGTTTCCCCTCACTTCTGACAATCAGACAGGAAGTGAGGGGAAATATTCCCAAGGCAACCATAAAAAATAAAAAGTTAAATGAAAAAAAAGAAAAAAAAGGATATGTGCATGAAATCATTTTTGTATAATGAAGAGGCGATATACTGTACAGCCAGCAGCGGATATCACACACTGAGGATCAGGACTGAACACAGAACTGTCCTCACAGGTGACAACAAAAAGGGACAGAGCAACACCAAAGTGAGAGGAGCTGTATAGGGGGTATATATAGGAGGAGACCATGCAGAGTGTATGACAGGCAGGGCAGGACAGAGCAGACAATACAGAGGACAGTATCCAGCACACTCACCCCAGGCTCCCCTCTCCTCGTATTGCTCCCTCTAGTGTTGTGCGGTGTTGATCCCTCTCAGCTTCCGTACACATAGACGGCCCACACTCCACATGACTCATAGTCCGTGCTGTACGGGCGCCATCTGCCGGCCTCTTGTCAGCATTGCAGCCTGGGTGCATGACATCGACATTGGACGGGGCGGGGCCATGTTTGGGTTATACGCTTCATCACATTGTGGGAGGAGCTCCGCACTATAGCGGTCGCTGTATCGTCCAATATTCATGAGGAGGCGGGGTTCTGCGGGGAATCCCTCCTCGGAGTGACGTCGGTATACGAGCTGGCGGGAAAAAGGAAGAGTCCGGAGAGGAGTCGAGGTGATCGGTCAGTGGTGATAGAAGATATTGGGGGGGGGATAAAGCGGACCTGTACTCTCTTAGTGGAGGGTCAGTGTAATGGCGGCCATACCAGCTGTGCAGAGGGGGGGGGACATCATCTGCTGAGTTACTCCTCTCTGTCTTGCTATTCTGTACACAAACCCTGCAACTTGTCCACGGTCTCCGCAACCCATCACCCTACCCCTACCCCCCTCTGTCTCCGCGACCCATCACCCCCTGTCTCCCCAACCCATCACCCCCCCCCCCCCGGTCTCCGCAACCCATCACCCTCCCCCCCCCCCCTCTCTGCAACCCATCACCCTACCCCCCCCCTGTCTCCGCAACCCATCACCCCCCCGTCTCCGCAACCCATCACCCTTCCCCCCCGGTCTCCGCGACCCCCTGTCTCCGCAACCCATCACCCTCCCCCCCGTCTCCGCAACCCATCACCCTCCCCCCCCCCCCCCGTCTCTGCAACCCATCACCCCCCCGTCTCCGCAACCCATCACCCTTCCCCCCCGGTCTCCGCGACCCCCTGTCTCCGCAACCCATCACCCTCCCCCCCGTCTCTGCAACCCATCACCCTACCCCCCCCTGTCTCCGCAACCCATCACCCCCCTGTCTCCGCAACCCATCACCCCCCCGTCTCCGCAACCCATCACCCTTCCCCCCCGGTCTCCGCGACCCCCTGTCTCCGCAACCCATCACCCTCCCCCCCGTCTCCGCAACCCATCACCCCCCCCGTCTCCGCGACCCATCACCCCCCCGTCTCCGCGACCCATCACCCCCCCGTCTCCGCGACCCATCACCCCCCCGTCTCCGCGACCCATCACCCCCCCGTCTCCGCGACCCATCACCCCCCCGTCTCCGCGACCCATCACCCCCCCGTCTCCGCGACCCATCACCCCCCCGTCTCCGCAACCCATCACCCCCCCGTCTCCGCAACCCATCACCCTTCCCCCCCCGGTCTTCAAGACCCCCTGGTCTCCGCGACCCATCACCCCCCTGGTCTCCGCAACCCATCACCCTTCCCCCCCGGTCTTCAAGACCCCCTGGTCTCCGCGACCCATCACCCCCCTGGTCTCCGCGTTCCATCACCCACCCCCATCTCCGCAACCCATCACCCTCCCTCCCCCGGTCTCCGCAACCCATCACCCTCCCCCCCGGTCTCCGCAACCCATCACCCTCCCCCCCCCCGTCTCCGCAACCCATCACCCTCCCCCCCCCCGTCTCTGCAACCCATCACCCTACTGCCCCCCCTGTCTCCGCAACCCATCACCCCCCCGTCTCCGCAACCCATCACCCTTCCCCCCCGGTCTCCACGACCCCCTGTCTCCGCAACCCATCACCCTCCCCCCCGTCTCCGCGACCCATCACCCCCCCGTCTCCGCGACCCATCACCCCCCCGTCTCCGCGACCCATCACCCCCCCGTCTCCGCGACCCATCACCCCCCCGTCTCCGCGACCCATCACCCCCCCGTCTCCGCAACCCATCACCCCCCCGTCTCCGCAACCCATCACCCTTCCCCCCCCCGGTCTTCAAGACCCCCTGGTCTCCGCGACCCATCACCCCCCTGGTCTCCGCAACCCATCACCCTTCCCCCCCCGGTCTTCAAGACCCCCTGGTCTCCGCGACCCATCACCCCCCTGGTCTCCGCGACCCATCACCCCCCTGGTCTCCGCGTTCCATCACCCACCCCCATCTCCGCAACCCATCACCCTCCCTCCCCCGGTCTCCGCAACCCATCACCCTCCCCCCCGGTCTCCGCAACCCATCACCCTCCCCCCCCCGTCTCCGCAACCCATCACCCTCCCCCCCCCCGTCTCTGCAACCCATCACCCTACCCCCCCCCCTGTCTCCGCAACCCATCACCCCCCCGTCTCCGCAACCCATCACCCTTCCCCCCCGGTCTCCACGACCCCCTGTCTCCGCAACCCATCACCCTCCCCCCCGTCTCCGCGACCCATCACCCCCCCCCCCCGTCTCCGCGACCCATCACCCCCCCGTCTCCGCGACCCATCACCCCCCCGTCTCCGCGACCCATCACCCCCCCGTCTCCGCGACCCATCACCCCCCCGTCTCCGCGACCCATCACCCCCCCGTCTCCGCGACCCATCACCCCCCCGTCTCCGCGACCCATCACCCCCCCGTCTCCGCAACCCATCACCCCCCCGTCTCCGCAACCCATCACCCTTCCCCCCCCGGTCTTCAAGACCCCCTGGTCTCCGCGACCCATCACCCCCCTGGTCTCCGCAACCCATCACCCTTCCCCCCCGGTCTTCAAGACCCCCTGGTCTCCGCGACCCATCACCCCCCTTGTCTCCGCGTTCCATCACCCACCCCCATCTCCGCAACCCATCACCCTCCCTCCCCCGGTCTCCGCAACCCATCACCCTCCCCCCCGGTCTCCGTGTCCCATCACCCACCCCCATCTCCGCAACTCATCACCCCCCCCCCGGTCTCCGCAACCCATCACTCCCACCCCCCCCCCGGTCTCCGCAACCCATCACCCACCCCCATCTCCGCAACTCATCACCCTCCCCCCCGGTCTCCGCAACCCATCCCATCACCCTCCCCCCGGTCTCCGCAACCCATCACCCTCCCCCCTGGTCTCCGCAACCCATCACCCTCCCCCCCCGGTCTCCGCAACCCATCACCCTCCCCCCCCGGTCTCCGCAACCCATCACCCTCCCCCACCGGTCTCCGCAACCCATCACCCTCCCCCCCCGGTCTCCGCAACCCATCACCCTCCCCCCCCGGTCTCCGCAACCCATCACCCTCCCCCCCCGGTCTCCGCAACCCATCACCCTCCCCCCCCGGTCTCCGCAACCCATCACCCTCCCCCCCCGGTCTCCGCAACCCATCACCCTCCCCCCCGGTCTCCGCAACCCATCACCCTCCCCCCCGGTCTCCGCAACCCATCACCCTCCCCCCCGGTCTCCGCAACCCATCACCCTCCCCCCCCGGTCTCCGCAACCCATCACCCTCCCCCCCCGGTCTCCGCAACCCATCACCCTCCCCCCCCGGTCTCCGCAACCCATCACCCTCCCCCCCCGGTCTCCGCAACCCATCACCCTCCCCCCCGGTCTCCGCAACCCATCACCCTCCCCCCCGGTCTCCGCAACCCATCACCCTCCCCCCCCGGTCTCCGCAACCCATCACCCTCCCCCCCCCCGGTCTCCGCAACCCATCACCCTCCCCCCCCCGGTCTCCGCAACCCATCACCCTCCCCCCCCGGTCTCCGCAACCCATCACCCTCCCCCCCCCCGTCTCCGCAACCCATCACCCTCCCCCCCGGTCTCCGCAACCCATCACCCTCTCCCCCCGGTCTCCGCAACCCATCACCCTCCCCCCCCGGTCTCCGCAACCCATCACCCTCCCCCCCGGTCTCCGCAACCCATCACCCTCCCCCCCCGGTCTCCGCAACCCATCACCCTCCCCCCCGGTCTCCGCAACCCATCACCCTCCCCCCCGGTCTCCGCAACTCATCACCCCCCCCCCCGGTCTCCGCAACCCATCACCCACCCCCATCTCCGCAACTCATCACCCTTCCCCCCGGGTCTCCGCAACCCATCCCATCACTCTCCCCCCCGGTCTCCGCAACCCATCACCCTCCCCCCTGGTCTCCGCAACCCATCACCCTCCCCCCCCGGTCTCCGCAACCCATCACCCTCCCCCCCGGTCTCCGCAACCCATCACCCTCCCCCCCGGTCTCCACAACCCATCACCCTCCCCCCCCGGTCTCCGCAACACATCACCCTCCCCCCCCCGGTCTCCGCAACCCATCACCCTCCCCCCCCGGTCTCCGCAACCCATCACCCTCCCCCCCCGGTCTCCGCAACCCATCACCCTCCCCCCCCGGTCTCCGCAACCCATCACCCTCCCCCCCCGGTCTCCGCAACCCATCACCCTCCCCCCGGTCTCCGCAACCCATCACCCTCCCCCCCGGTCTCCGCAACCCATCACCCTCCCCCCCGGTCTCCGCAACCCATCACCCTCCCCCCCGGTCTCCGCAACCCATCACCCTCCCCCCCGGTCTCAGCGACCCCCTGTCTCCGCGACCCATCACCCCCCCGGTCTCTGCGTCTCATCACCCACCCCTATTTCCGCAACCCATCACCCCCCCCCCCGGTCTCCGCAACCCATCACCCTCCCCTAGCCCCTCAGTCTCTGGGTTCCTAGCACCAAGTGGCCCCGAGATACGGGGCCCCAAAGTAGGTTCGGAAAATGTCAAGCACTTTTCTCGAACCGACTTTGGGGCCCTATATCTCAAGGGCCAGTGGTCCCGAGACACGGGGCTCCAAAGTCGGTTCGGAAAATGTCATTCTTTGCGCCAGAAAAGTGCTTGACTCAAGTATAAGCCGAGGGGGGCACTTTCAGCACAAAAAAATGTGCTAAAAAACTCGGCTTATACTCGAGTATATATAGTATAAACGTCCTTCATTTAAACTGACTCTTCCTCCTGTGCCAGGGGCTTCCGCCTCTAGGCAGTGGCGACGGCCTTCACCATCAGACTCTAGAGGAAAGCCTGATGACGTGTACACATGGTCGGAATTTCCGTCAGAAAAAGCATGTTAGGAGCTTTTCATCGAATATTCCGATCGTGTGTATGCCCCATCGGACTTTTTCCGTCAAATTCAAACGGACTTAGAAAACATGTTCTATATTTTTCCGACTGAACAAATTACTATCGGAAAAAGCGCTCGTCTGTATGCTGTTCTGACGAGATTAGCAGAAGGAACCCACTGGCTATTGAACTTCATTTTTCTAGTGCCGTTGTACGTCACCGCATTCTTGACGGTCGGAATTTGGTGTGACCGTGTGTGTGCAAGACAGCATGAGCGGAATTCTGTCGGAAAGACCTTCAGAATTTATTCCGATGGCAAAACCGGTCGTGTGTACAGGGCATCAGGGTCAGGCCCAGGCACAGAAGAAGACCTGGGGCTGGAAATCTGCAAAGAAGAATACTAAAGCTTCATTATGAAGAGGCGCCCCCTCTCACCAGAGTCGGGGGAAGGCTTCTGCAATATTCAGAAGTCTGTCAAAGGGAAATTCAGGACAGATGGGTCATCTTCACGGTGTCTTTAGAATACAAACCAGAATTTCAGAAGTTTCCACCGTCTCGTTTTCTGAGATCAAACGTTCCCAAAGATCCAGGGAAAAGGCAATCTCTGTTTCGGGCACTAGACTGATTACTGGCTCAGGGGGTGATCATACAGATCCCCACAGAAGAGCAAGGTTTGGGGTTTTATTCAAACCTTTTTACGGTACCAAAACCAAATGGAGATGTCAGACCCATTCTAAATCAGTTCCTGAAGATCCGCTCCTTTCGCATGAAGTCTATCAGGTCAGTAGTTTCTACCCTACAAGGAGAACTTCTGGCATCTATCGACATCCGAGATGCATATCTGCATGTCCCTATATTTCCCGCTCACCAAAGGTTTCAGCGGTTCGAAGTAGAACAGCAGCATTTTCAGTTTGTAGCCTTGCCCTTCGGGCTAGCTACAGCACCCCGGGTGTTCACAAAGGTGCTGGCCCCACCTCTAGCCAGGTTAAGGGCACAGGGCATAACAGTCTTGGTGTACCTAGACGATCTATTGCTAATAGACCAATCGGTGGCTCATTTTGGAGCAAAGTGTACGCATTACAACCAGTATCCTGGAAAGTCTGGGTTGGATTCTCAACCTAGCGAAGTCTTCCTTAAAACCGCTAAAAATGCTAGAGTATTTGGGCCTGATTTATAGACACAGCCCAGGAAAAGGTGTTTATGCCTAAGGCAAAAATCAACTCCATAAAAGAACTAGTGCGGATTGTCAGGTCGAAAGGAGACCCCTCCATTTGCTTTTGCATGAGGTTATTAGGAAAGATGGTGGCTTCATTCGAAGCGGTTTCCTATGCCCAGTTCCATTCAAGACTGTTGCAAAACAGTATCCTGTCTGCTTGGAACAAAACGATCCAAGCTTTAGACTTGCCAATGCGACTGTCCCCAGAGTGTCCCAAAGCCTCAGTTGGTTACTAAACCAGAATCTGCTGAAGGGAAAATCCTTAAGACCAGTTATCTGGAAAGTGGTAAGGACAGACGCCAGCCTTTTAGGCTGGGGAGCAGTATTAGACAAAACAACTGTCCAAGGACAGTGGTCAAGAACCGAAAGAGCCTTACCCATCAACATTCTAGAGATTCGGGCAGTGCGTCTGGCTCTAAAGGCCTGGACTTTCAGGTTATGAATGAGTGACTTGTATAGCGCTGCCTATGCGAACTGAATCGCCTCAGGGCGCTTTTGCCACCGGTGTCCATCTGCAGTATAGCGCAGTCCTTTGCCCACATGGGGTCCCGACACGCTTACAAACACATACAACATACACATATTTGGCCAATTTTTTCGACAGGATCTAATTAATCTACCAGCATGTCTTTGGAGTGTGGGAGGAAACCGGAGTACCCGGAGGAAACCCACGCTGCCACAGGGAGAACATGCAAACTCCAGGCAGATGGTGTCGTGGACGGGATTTGAACCAGCGACCCTATTGCTGCTAGGTGAAAGTGCTATCCACTACACCACTGTGCTGCCCTTATGGGATTGTCCTGTCAGGATCCAATCCGACAATGCCACAGCTGTGGCCTATACCAATCACCAAGGGGGCACCAAGAGTTTGAAGCGCAAACAGAGGTTGACTATATTCTAACTTTGGCAGAAAGGAATGTTCTGTGCCTATCGGCAGTCTTCATTCTGGGAATAGAGAATTGGCAGGCGGACTACTTAAGTCACCAGCAGTTATTCCCAATGGAATGGTCTCTTCACCCCGACATTTTTCAGGCTGTTTGTCAAAGATGGGGGACTTCGGACGTAGATCTTCTAGCATCAAAATTCGACCTGAAGTTAGTCAACTTTGTGTCCAGGACAAGGGATCCATTCGCACGCGGAACAGATGCGTTGGTGACCCCTCGGGATCAGTTCTCACTGATTTATGCATCCCCCCCCCCCCCTATTCAGTTGCTGCCTCAACTTCTTTGCAGGATCAAGCTGGAAAGAACGCCAGTAATTCTGGTAGCACCAGCATGGCCCAGAAGGTCATGGTATGCAGAAATTGTAAAGATGGCAGTGGAGGGTCCATGGTCCCTTCCACTACGACCAGACCTGCTTTCACAGGGGCCGATATTCCATCCTACCTTATGAACGCTAAATCTAACGGCTTGGCTATTGAAACCCACGTTCTGAAGAAACGTGGGCTTTCCAGGTCAGTTATCTCTATTTTGATTAATGCAAGGAAACCAGCTTCCAGAACTATATATTATAGAGTCCAGAGGGCTTATGTTTCCTGGTGCGAATCCAAGGGTTGGCACCCTCAGAAATATATCATAGGCAGAATTCTTGCCTTTCTACAATTAGGGGTAGAGATGAAGTTGGCCTTGAGTAATATTAAGCGCCAAGTCTTAGCTTTATCGGTCTTATTTCAAAGACCGCTTGCTACACATTCTTTAGTCTGGAGATTTATGCAAGGGGTGATGTGGTTAAATCACCTTTGAACCCTTGGGACTTGAACTTAGTTTTGTCAGTGTTACAAAAATAGCCATTTGAACCAATACAGCATATTCCCTTCTGACAAGAAAGCTGGTGTTCTTGGTTGCTATATTCTCAGCAAGGAGGGTTTCGGAATTGGCTGCTCTTTCTTGTAAAGAGCCATACTTGATTATACATGAGGACAGAGTGGTGTTACACCCTCGTCCAGATTTTTTGCCAAAAGTGGTCTTAGGTTTTCACCTGAACCAAGATATTGTCCTGCCATCGTTTTTTCCAAAACCATGTTCCAGGGAAGAAAAGTCACTACATTGTCTTGATGTGGTGAGAGCAGTGAAAGTCTATTTAAAGACAACTGCTCAGATTCGGAGGACTGATGTCTTATTTGTACTGCCAGAGGGTCCTAAGAAAGGACAGGCTGCGTCGAAATCCACTGTTGCTAAGTGGATTTGGCAAGTTATAATTCAGACTTATGATTTAAGGGGTAAGATTCCTCCTTTTCAAGTCAAAGCGCACTCTACCAGGTCGGTTAGTGCTTCTTTGGCAGTGCGTCACCAGGCCTCCATGGCTCAGATCTGTAAGGCCGCAACTTGGTCTTCAGTACATACATTCACCAAATTTTATCAGGTGGATGTAAGGAGGTATGAGGATATTGCCCTTGGGCGCAGTGTGCTGCAGGCAGCAGTATAAGTCCTCAAGTCTGGGGGTACCCTGTGGGTTGTCTCTCCCTCCCCACAAATAGCATTGCTATGGGACGTCCCATTAAGTTAATAACTGTGGCTCTGTGTCCCATGATGTACGATAAATAAAATAGGATTTTTTTAACAGCTTACCTGTAAAATCCTTTTCTTGGAGTACATCATGGGACACAGAGGTCCCTCCCCTCTTTTTGGGGTTTAGGTATATTGCTTTGCTACAAACACTGAGGTACTCCTGGAAGGAGGAGGGGTTATACAGCGGAGTAGACTTCCTGTATTGGGTATACCAGTGTCCATCACCTGAAGGTTAGGATTAGGTTAATACCTATGGCTCTGTGTACCATGATGTACTCCAAGAAAAGGATTTTACAGGTAAGCTGTTATAAAAATCCTATTTTAAATCGAGTTGATTTGATTAAGCCTTTTTACTAGTGATTTAAATCATGATTTATTTCCCTTTTCATCTTTTTCATTTAATTTTTTTCTTAATTTCTCTTATTCCTCTCCTTTATATATGAACAATGGAACAGACTGTATTTGATGGTTTATTATGACACTTGCCACAGTCTTTTATGCTGTATTGTTTATTGACACAAGCAGGGGCGTAACTAGAAATAGCAGGGCCCCATAGCAAAATGTTGTATGGGGCCCCCCTGCAAACAGCCCCCCCACAGCTGCCCTAGTGTCAATGCAGCGTGACCTGTGCCCCATGCAGCGTGACCTGTGCCCCATGCAGCGTGACCTGTGCCCCATGCAGCGTGACCTGTGCCCAATACAGCATTGCCTATGCCCAATTCAGCCTGGTCTGCCTGTGCCCCATACAGCGTGACCTGTGCCCCAAATACAGCCTGCTCTGCCTGTGCCCCATACAGCCTCACCTGTGCAGAGGAAGAGGCAAGCCACCCGGATCAGCAGAGCGCGGGATTGCCCACTGTAATAGCTTTCATTTGAATTTCCCGTCTTCCCGGGGCTCATAGTCACATAGCCCCACCTCTTGGCCTGACGCCTTTGATGACGTCACATGTCCCGCATTTGATTGGCGTTCTGTCTATCAAAGGCGCCGGGCCAAGAGGTGGAGCTATGTGACATGAGCCCCGGGAACACTGAAAGTTCTAATGAAAGCTCTTACATTGGGCAATTCAGCTCTCTGCTGATCCGGGTGGCTTGCCTCTTCCTCTGCACAGGTGAGGCTGTATGAAGCACAGGCAGACCAGGCTGTATTGGGCACAGGCAACGCTGTATTGGGCACAGGTCACACTGCACTGGGCACAGGTCACAGCTTGCCTCTTCCTCTCCTCTCTCTTCCCCTGGCTGGGAGACTGTGCCGGCAGTGCTCTGATCCTCACTGGGCCCCACTTGGCTGCGGGCCCCATAGCGCCCGCATGGGTCGCTATGGTGGTAGTTTCGCCCCTGGACACAAGTCAAGCTATGGGCGATAGCCGTTGGGCGGACTCTCTGTCCCGTTTTACCATTTTAGGTCATGCTTTTGTATTTTGAATATTGTTCCTAGTAAAAACATTTTTAACCCTAAATCACGATTTAAACTGCGATTTAAATTGACTTGATTTAAATCAAATCCACCCTGCTGGTAACAGTTGATAAACAAAAGACTGAAACTTGAAGTGACAAAATCGTCATCACTTCCAGTTTCTGATCTCAGAGAGACGGAGGAACTATATCAGTTCCTTTCTCTCTCCGTTCAGTGCAAAGGATATTGCTGGTTGGAGCAGTCCCGTACTCCCCGACAAGGCGGGAGGAGGGGGGACCCCCTTCTGCCGCCTGTAGAAGTGCATCCCTTCTACTTTACCGGGAATCAGCTGGTGAAAATTTTGATACCGGGGTGATGTCTGCAGATGCAGGTAGTTTAATGTACAAATTTATAAATCTGTTTCTTCCTTGCAGTCTTCACTGTCCATGATGGAAGAGGATCTGGCCCTGTCTGATGAGGCCTCTGATGCTGGAAGTGAAGAAGTCCTGACTCCTGCAGAACTCATTAACAAGCTGGAGGAGGTGAGAAGTTTATTGTAGTAATAGAATATAAGACTCTACTGTGGAGCTCACCCACCTGTGTAGTACAGGTGTACTTGTCACTCATGCTGGGTACATTACTGATATGGCCAATCGCCAGTTGCTCCTTTTTTTTTTTTTAAGTTAACCAATGTACATAATTCAGAAGGCGGTCAGAAATCACAGTTCCCCATACTTTTTTCATGACAGAATTTTTCTCCACCAATCAATCATTCCTGGTGTGTAGAGAAAAAGGGCTGTAGTATATAGACAAGAAACAAACTCTGGCGGCAGACCTGAGTAGGCTGCTTTGTGTGTCTATTTACACATGGAGGCTGGCTCGGGCCCTTCCCTCGCTCTCTGGCTCACTGGCTGTGATTGACAGTAGCGGCTCTTGCTGCTGTCTCTGCCAATGAGGGGCAAGAGATCCGGGAGAGCTGCTGCTCTCCTGCACATCGCTGGACCGATATGGGGCTCAGGTAAGTATTTGGGGGGATGCACACAGAAGGCTTTTTTACCTGAAATCTTCGAGGTAAAACATCTTGAGCCTTTACAACCACTTTACGCTGGAGGAGGTGAGATGTTTATTGCTGTAATAGAAAATAACAATGGATAATATATATATTCATATAATATAATATTTGTGCTCATAAGTTTACATACCCTGGCAGAATGCATTATTTCTTGGCCACGTTTAAGTGAATATGAATGATAACACAAAAACTTTTCTTTCACTCATGTTTAGTGTTTGGCTGAAGCCATTTATTATCAATCAACTGTTTACTTTTTTAAAATAATAATGACAACAGAAACTACCCAAATGACCCTGATCAAAAGTTTACATACCCTGGTGATTTTGGCCTGATAACATGCACACAAGTGGACACAAAGGTGTTTGAATGGCTATTAAGACCCCTTTCACACTGAAGCACTTTTCAGGTGCTTTCACGCTAAAAAAGGCACCTGAAAAGCTCACAAAAAACGATTTCCGTTAAAATCAGTGAATGCTTTCACACTGGGGCAGTGCGCTGGCAGGGCGGTGAAAAAACACCCCTCTCCGTTGAAATGAATGGAAAGCTCTTCAAAAGCGCCTTAAAAGCTCTTCAGAAGCACTCAGTGTTTACTGGCAGTTTAGAAGCGCCAAACACTCGGTTCACATATGGGCGGCACGACTTGCAGGTCGCCAGCGAGGCGACCTGCAAACGACTGCCGGGGCGACTTGCGAGACGACTTCTGCATAGAAGTCTATGCAAGTCGCCCCAAGTCGCCCCCAAAGTAATACAGGAACCTTTTTCTAAGTCGGAGCGACTTGCGTCGCTCCGATTAGAACGGTTCCATAGCGCAGAACGGGAGGCGACGGGAGGCGACTTGTCAGGCGACTAGGTCGCCTGACAAGTCGCCCCAGTGTGAACCGAGCCTCAGTGTGAAAGGGGCCTAAATGTAACCATCCTCATCTGTGATCTGTTTGCTTGTAATTAGTGTGTGTGTGTATAAAGGGTCAATGAGTTTCTGGACTCCTGACAGACCCTTGTATCTTTCATCCAGTGCTGCACTGATGTTTCTGGATTCTGAGTCATTGAGAAAGTAAAAGAATTGTCAAAGGATCTGCAGGAAAAGGTAGTTGAACTGTATAAAACAGGAAAGGGATATAAAAAGATATCCAAGGAATTGAGAATGACAATCGGCAGTGTTCAAACTCTAATCAGTGGAAAATTTCAGCCACAACTGCCAGGAAAATTGTTCAGGATGAAAAGAAAAACCCACAAATAACTTCAGGTAAAATGTAGGACTTTCTGAAAACATGTGGTGTGGCTGTTTCAAGATGCATAATAAGGAGGCACTTGACGAAAGATGGACTGGATGGTCGAGTCGTCAGAACAAAGCCATTACTATGCAAATGCCACAAAGTATCCCGCTTACAATACACCAAACAGCACAGAGACAATCCTCAAACCTTCTGGCACAAAGTCATTTGGAGTGATGAGACCAAATTTCACCTTTCTGGCCACAACCATAAATACTACATTTGGAGAGGAGTCAACAAGGCCTATGATGAAAGGTACACCATCCCTACTGTGAAACACGGAGGTGGATCACTGATGTTTTGGGGATGTGTGAGCTACAAAGGCACAGGAAATTTGGTCAAAATTGATGGCATGATGAATGCAGTATGTTATCAAAAAATACTGGAGGAACATTTGCATTCATCAGCCAGGAAGCTGCGCATGGGACGTACTTGGACATTCCAACATGACAATGATCCAAAACACAAGGCCAAGTCGACCTGTCATTGGCTACAACAGAATAAAGTAAAGGTTATGGAGTGGACATCTCAGTCTCCTGACCTCAATATCATTGAGCCACTCTGGGGAGATCTCAAACATGCAGTTCATTCAAGACAGCCCAATAATTTACAGGAACTGGAGGCTTTTTGCCAAGAGGAATGGGCAGCTTTACTATCTGAGAAGATAAAGAAAAAAAGGGGGGTAAAACAGTCCAAGTATCCAACCTCACCAGATAGGTACAGTACCAGCCGGTTCGTCATATAGAGATGGGATATCTGCCCGATGTAGCAAAGGGAGCTATATGGAAAAAGAAATTTTGGTGTGGACAAGAGAGTCCCCAGAAAGCAAAAAGGGAAGCGCTTAGGGTACAAAAATGTATAATAGGCTTTATTGAAAATTAGGGAGGGGGGGAGGGGTATATATCATACAAATACAAAGATTTAGAATATATACAAGAAAAACAATGTGACCTATTTAACACAGTGCATCTCACTATACCAAACCAAAAAAATGTGTTAAAACATGCTGCAGCAATAAATAAAAATGCAGAGCGCTCATGCAGGCAAAAAGACATAGTCCTCATTAATCCAGGGGGCAGAGAAGGGTAGCACAATAATATAGCTTTTTAATTTACAGGCTAAATGGTGAAAAAATCAAATACTGGCATGTATTGAAGGGTGTCAGCAATGATAATATAAGGTTTAAACCAAATGTATCCACAGCAGGAAAACTCTTCATGCAACTCAGTCCATATTGCAGAAACTACATGCTTCACAGGAAAATCTCAGCAAGCCAATCAAATATTA
Source organism: Lithobates clamitans (assembly GCA_037952925.1). NCBI lineage: Eukaryota > Metazoa > Chordata > Amphibia > Anura > Ranidae > Lithobates > Lithobates clamitans. Next base: position 4,237,444 of record JBBGZY010001091.1, read on the forward strand.
GATAAAGAGCCTCATCCACAAATACCACAAAAGACTTCAAGCTGTCATCGATGTTAAAGGTGCAATTTTAAGAACTGAGGTATGTAAACTTTTGATCAGGGTCATTTGGGTAGTTTCTCTTGTCATTATGATATAAAAAGTGTAAACACAGTTGATTGATAATAAATGGCTTCAGCCAAACACTAACCATGAGTGAAAGAGAAGTTTTTGTGTTATCATTCATATTCTCTGAAAAATGGCCAAGAAATCGTAAATTCTGCCAGGGTATGTATAATATATTACAATCGGAATGGCGGTGATCAGCGACTTCTAGCGGGACTGCGATATTGCAGCAGACCGTCGGACACTGACATCTTTGACACTTTGCAGGAACAAGTAACACTATTACAGTGATCAGTGCTAAAAAAAAATGCACTGTCACTGTACTAATGACACTGGCTGGAATAGGGGTTAAGCATATAGGGTGATCAAAAGGTTAACTATGTGCCTAGCCAGTGTTTTACTGCAATGTGCTGCTTTTTACTAGAAAAAGTGTTGTTTTTTTTGTCCCTGCTTTACAGGAACATAGGCAGATTTCAGTTCTGTGTGTTTTACCAACGATTGGCAGGTGCTGGGGGACATCCAGTGCTTGGCACCCGCAGATCAGCTCTTGCTGTGATCATAGCAAAAGTGGCCCGCCAGCAGCACGCACGCGCCCCCTGCAGGCGGAAGTGCAGAATTACATATATATAAATATATATATATACATGATCCTGCCCAGGAGAGCCACCCTGTAGCAGTAAATCCTGCTATGGAAGGGGGGGGGGGGTGGTTATAAATGTGGAGTATCTGTCTGTGGTAGCTGTCCTTTTGAAATGCTTTATTTTGTAGCCTTGTAAATATAACCAAGATACAGGGGTTGTACCATCAATTATACCCAAAACTTACTTTTAAAGCTGCTGTCATAGTAAAGACAACCACTAACTAAACCTATTGCAAGTGATTTTGCCTTGATTGACATTTGTTGGTAGTATTAGAAGGTTGTAGTGGCTACAGGTTTTCAATACAATTAAATGAAAGCCCATCACCAGGTGTTCTTAGGCAGGTTGCATTTGCAAGCAAGACCACCCTTGGTAAACCCCCCATGACCGAAAGAACTGGAATACAATGGATGAAAAGGGTGGGCCAGGGGCAGCAAGGCTGGGGAGAAAAGAGCTAGATGATGCTTGACATCCTGCAGCCAGAAAATGAGGCAGGCTCTATCTGACTTGCTGCAGTTTCTAATGCACACTGAGAGAAGCTCTTGGTGTGCAGTGAAATCAGAGTAAACTATTTCAGTACAGGAGAGGAGCCGGTACAACTGTACAAGACTGAAGGAAAGGCCGGAGTTCAGCTTTACTTGTATGATAATTAGAGATGTAATTCACACAGATGTTTGGCCAGATCTGGGCAGGAATTGCATGTGTATATATTCCTGTACATGTTCATTCAGGCTGAATGCTGTGTATATGTGCGGGGGGGGGGCTTGCACCATAAGACACAGCAGTGGAGCCAAAAATGACCTCCACCTGATCCATGTTTCCATGTATTTCTGGTAGGTACAGACTCCATATAATAATGATGTGACCTGTTCTCTCCCCAGGCTTGGCTCAATGAGAAGTTTGCACCTGAACTATTGGAGAGTAAATCTGAGATAGTGGAGTGTGTGATGGAGCAGCTGAACCATATGGTAATTGATTTGATAATTATTTTTTCTTGCTGGTGGCGGTGTGTCTGAGAACTAAACGCCTTTTTCTATTCTAGGAGCAAAATTTGCAACGAGCGCGACAAGGAGACCTAAAGATCAGCTTCCATCACATGGAGATAGAAAGAATCCGATTCATGCTCAGCAGTTATCTGCGCAGTCGATTGCTCAAAGTATTGCATTTTTATTCATTTATTGGATGATATGTAATAGATGGAACATGTTATACTTACCTCCACTATGCAGTTCATTTTGCACAGAGTAGCCCCGGCGATCCTCCTCTTCTGGGGTCCCTCAGCGGCGCTGGTGGCTCCTCCCCGCATCGAGTGTCCACATTGGAGAAGCGCTCTCCTTGGTGGACACCCGTGTGGGCGCGCTCCCGAGTCCCACATCTGTGTCCATTCACACAGAATGCAGGACTCAGTCCCGCCCGCTGCGCCACATCATTGGATTTGATTGACAGCAGTGGGAGCCAATGTCTGCGTTGCTATCTAGCCAATGGGGACACGAGACCCCAGCTATAGACAGTGTGCTCGTTCCCAGACGGAAGATGACAGCGTTCAGGTAAATAAAACGGGGGGCTGCATCACTACAGAAGGTTTTTCACTTTAATGCATACAATGCATTAAGGTGAAAAACCATGTGGGTTTACAGCCCCTTTAATTCACCCAAAACTAATATTCCAATTTAGGGTGGATGTCAGCTGGTTTTATCACTCACTGGCTTCTTCTTCTTTTTTTTTTTTTCCTGGGGACTCCAGAAATAAGACCTTTGAGTTGGAATTCCCAGCTCAACCTGCCTGCAGCCACCAGCAGGATGTGCTTGTCTTCATAGAATGTGGTGCTTGAGGACATGGATATTATACCATTGGAGTCCGAGATCCCCAAAACATAGGGAGAAATGGACGCCAGTGCGAAACGTCAGCTCCCTGTCTGCTGTGATCTTTTGAATTTTGATGTGTATTCTTCAATAAATAAGGCTATTATTTGAGTGCGGCTGTCCAGAATCCATTCATGTCTATCCCCAAAACATAATAGGTGCTTCAACCTGACAGTGTGCACACAATCAAAATTTAGATTTTTTTTTTTTTAATATTGCATTGGACTTCCTTGTGTGCCACCCTGCAGTGTTACTGACAGCATGTGGGAATATCCATACACCATTAATAAGGACTGTTAGGAACTCCAGCCAGATCCTGCTCCTTCACTGTCCAGGCACAGGCTGCTGTATATCCAGGCTTATCACCTAACTTCAGGGAGGTCAAGGACCCAGCCGTGTTGCACGAGGCTGTCTGGGCAGGATTACTAATTGTTTGGAAAGCTTTATTTGTATTTAGCTGTTTGCCTGGAGTTCAGCATTAATACATACCCAGCTATTGCCTAATCTAGATCTGACTAAACCCAGAATAAACAGAGTATGTAGTTTGAGAATATTGGCCCTCTTCTTATTTATTCTGCTGGTGTCCGTCACGTGTGAGTTATAAAATTCTAGTGCTGAGCTTCTTTGTACTTCATCTGTTACTCTTCATCACTGATGCTGCCAGTCTAAAGCCCCATACACACTACCTGACATCTCAGTTCGGACCTGCTGTACTAACAATCAGATGTTAGTACAGCGATATCCCCTGCTGTTCTATTGTGTTCTGACAGGGGGGTGCCCCCCTTTAACCTGACCTAAGAAATTCCATATTTGCCTTGATTTGACAGCTATGGCCTCTAGTAACTGTTCACATGCTGGCTGCACCTCTGTATTAGTGTTCTATAGACTTCTATGGGACTATGTCCTGAGGACGGAGGCAAGGGGGACTATGGGGCAGTAATACACAGATAAGGCAGGGACATCATGATTTGCAGCTCTGGTTTTTAACAAACGCCACACTCTGTGGCCACTGAATTAAAGGAGAAGTAAGGCCAAAGCTCTTTTGACCCTACTCCTCTTGTGGGTCACAGGAGTGCACTTCGTTCTGCACTCCGTGACACATATTCAGTCAACAACAGGATAAAGTTTGCTTTCGCCTGACGCCACTCCAGACGAATCCTGACTTTAATGTCAGGATCCACCTAGATCCCTGACTGGCAGCTGGCTCAGTCTCTTAGCGCCCTGCTGGGAAACTGAGCCAACCTCCTCTGCCCCCTCCACAGCCCGCTCCTAGAAAACTGAGGACTGAGCAATCAGCAGTCTTTAATCACTCAGTTCTTGGTCTTAGAGGTGGCAGGAGACAGATGCAGCATTGGACCAATGCTGCATCCACCTAGGTAAGTATGTGTTTGTTTTTGTTATTTAATCCCATACTTTTTTAAAGTGGTAGTAAACTCTGTATTTTTATCTATAATTAAGCTTATAATAAAGCTTACCTGTAGGTTAAATGAATATCTCCTATCTCCTAAATGCACACAGTTTAAGAGATAGTCTAGTGAGCAGCAGCAGGTGATGTCGCTGGCGCATGCGCTCTGAAGGAACGGCATACCCATGCTTTTCCTTCAGAGCTCGGTGCCGCGGCTGTGCGTGCAGGTGTGACGACATCGCAGCTTGGCCATTTATGCAGCCGCAGCCTGCGAACCTGGAAGGAAGACTGGGCGAAGGTGGAAGCCTCTGCAGTGGTGACAGCCCGCCGCTGGAGGGCTTAGGTTCAGGGTAAGTCTTTCATAATGTGCTAGTATGCAATGCATGCAAGCACACTATGCCTTTACCATGCAGGGTTTCTTCTCTCTTTTTTTTTTTTAACCTTTTACTACTGCTGGAGCCTTAAGGTAAGTACATGTGTGTGTATGGAGGGGGAGGGTGGAATAGGTTAGGCTAGTGGAAAAAAGGCAAAATAGATAAAGTGCAGTCCCCTATTAGTAGCAGTGTGAAAGCCCTGTGCATTTTGGTTTTAGTAGTGGATCTTTCCTGCATTCTGATAGTAGTTCCTCCAATATTACTTTGTTCATTTGTGTTAATAAAGTGCATGTGTAGTTAAAACATCTTTTTTTTTTTCAATGGAGTTTTGTGAGGGGTTAGAAACCTCTGCCAGGTTTTTATTGGTGTGTGTGTCACTGCTAGGGAAAGATGCATTCAGTATTTCTCCTGCTGACCATTGTTACAGGGGCTGAAATGTTGTCACTAGAATATGAATCATTGGAATAGGGCTGCAACTAACAATTATTTTCATAATCAATTAGTTGGCTGATTTATTGTTTTTATTAATCGTATAATAACCTTTAAAAAAAAAGTGCGGTGTATAATTTAGTTATAATGTAAAGTTTAAAAAAAGGCAATTTATTCTTAAATATCTATATGCAGTATATGGTTAGGGAGAAATATCTCTAATCCACTCTGAGAATAACAGACAGAAGAGATATACTGTATATACTATTAGAGGTTGAATCTGGTAAATATCAGACTCTGATCAAATTTTTTATTCAAAGAAAATGGAACTTCCACTTTTTGGATTCCTCCCCCCCTCCGGTGTCACATTTGGCACCTTTCAGGGGGGAGGAGGGAGCAGATACCTGTCTAATACAGGTATTTGCTCCCACTTCCTGGCATAGATCACAGCAGCGCTTGCGGTGACCTACGCCACTTCCGCCGCCTACCCCGTCCTCCCCCCGCTGTATTCTGTGAGACACAGAACACAGCGGGGACCAGAGAGGACGCGCAGCGCGACTTGCACATGCGCAGTAGGGAACCAGGAAGTGAAGCCGCACGGCTTCACTTCCTTATACCCTTACCGAGGATGGCAGCGGCAGGAGCCGAAGGACGGATTGGCTTCGGCTGCCGACATCGCGGGCTCTCTGGACAGGTGAGTGTCCATATATTAAAAGTCAACAGCTGCAGTTTTTGTAGCTGCTGGCTTTTAATATTTTTTTTTTCAGCAAACCTCCGCTTTGCAATCACGATTTTCAGATAGAACTGTAATATCTTATGCTGGCCATACAAAAACAATGTCTTCCTTCAAGAAAATGTAATTTTAAGAATGTTTGTTTGGTTTTCTAATCGTTAGTGGGGTCAAATCGACATTCTTTTTGACCACAGTGATGGGAAAATTTGAAGGAGCAGAATAGAAAACTTCTTGGTCAAAGGAATTTTCAGACAGTGTATGTGGTTTTTGTTCAGAAATTACATTAATTTTAAACCCGTATGTGAAATTTTCAAACGACATCCTTTCATTCAGCAAATGTACAAAGATTTTTTGTATGAATATTGATGAATATGAATACAAAAATCGATACGTGTATGGCCAGCATAAGGCTCGGTTCACACGTATCCTTGCTTTTCATTTGTTTCTACAGTGCTTTTCTTGCTGTGTGTTTTACATTTCTGCAAAGGCGATTTTGCTGCGATTTGCATTTTTTTTTTTTTTTTTGGGACAATTGTTGGGCAGATTAAAAAACGCAAATCGCTGCAAAAACGCACTACATGCTTTTCTTCAGCTTCTTCATTGAAGTCTATTGAACCAATAAAAGCACCTTTTTACGTTGAAAAAAGTCCTTGACTCTTTCCAAATATGCAGCAGCTGAAAAAAAAGCATACATGTGAAAGTGTCCCATAAGAAACCATGTTAATGAGCTGTAGTGCGTTTCTGCAAAAAGCACAAAAAAATGCATAGGTGTGAACCAGGCCTAAGACGTTTAGTAGCGGCAGCTTACTTTTCTTGTATCGCCTGTCATAATGGGGTTAAAAAAACTAAAATTGGCCCTTTTTTATAGTACAAAAAGAGCAGATAATTGCTACTATAAGGGGGTTCATTTATACTGTGAAAGTAATATATATTATATAGATAGAGATATATCTCTCTCTATCTCATAAATACACCCAGAAGTAGGATATATGGGCATTATAACTAGGAGTCAGACAACATGAAGCTATATGAAGGGTGGAAAGGAGATATAAATCTTTTATATTAAAGTAGTACTAAAATCTGAGACTTTTTTTCATTGATATGATCATTTTATATATAAATGCACAATACTGGTAAAAGTTTACTTTAAATGTAATTGTAATCTCTTCTATTACCTCCAGTCTATCAGCCTCCACCTTCTCTGGGTTGAGATGAAGAACTTCCCTGCACAGAGTCTTTAAAGTAATTGTTTTTTAAAATAACAAACATGTTATACTTCCCTACTCTGTGTAATGGTTTTGCACAGAGCAGCCCAGATTTTCCTATTCTGGGGTCCTCCACCGCCGCTTCTGGCTCCTCCTGCCCTCAGAGTGCCCCAATAGCAAGCTGCAAGGTAAAAAAAACTTCTGCTTTTACAACCACTCACTTCCTGCCCAGGACTACATGTCCCATGAGGCATTGCTCCTCACACATTCATAAATTCTCAGGCACTTACTGACATGTATGAATGGTGTATTGAGCTGTATGTGTGCTTCACTGTATTTCCTGATATGTAAACAAATACATTCTGTATGCAGGCCAACTAATCGGCTGGGCAATTAATCGATTATGAAAATAATTGATTCGTTGTCAATTAATCGATTGCTTGTTTCGGCCCTACATTGGAATAACTTTCAGTAAGGACAAGTGTCCTTGGTGACATCATAGAAGGAATTTTCCCTCACTTCCTGTTGTCTCAGGGATTGTAAATGAAGGAAATTCTCAATAAGAAATGGTAAAAAAAAAGAAATCTGACAGGTTGTAATTGTTTCCTGTGCTCTCTATAACCAAAAAATAAAAGTTGATGTACTATTCAAGTAAGATTTTAAACAACTATTTTATGTTCGGTCTGTTATCAGATAGAGAAATTTTTCCCGCATGTTCTGGAAAAGGAGAAGGCTCGCGGGGAAGGAGAGCCTCCACATCTGTCCCCGGAGGAGTTTGCTTTTGCAAAAGAGTGAGTAATTTTTCTGGAATTGGTCACCTGTAATGTAATGTATCTGAGAGAAGATAGACTGGTACATACAGTTTTCATGATTGTGAGCTCCAAGGTCCACCATATCAGATGAATAGATGCTGTTGCATTCTGTTTGACTTCCAATGGATCTGTGAAGAGCCTATAGCAAGCGTCTGTTTCACTGTAAAGTCCATCTACATGCCTAAAGCATATGTAAACCCTCACCTTGTTAAAAAAAAACAAAAAAAAACCATTCAGTTTAAAATAGAAAGGAAAGGCAAAACATTTGTGTATACATATAATAAAAAACATTTATAAACATTTTTCACCCCTTTTTTTTTTTTTAAGTGATCACATTCCCTCTGTTCTCGGGTGCATAAGAGCTGGGAGGAGGAGAAGCAGCGGTACACTGGGCTTCCCACTGATTGGCTGTGCGGGCGGGGATGGATGGGGGTTGTGTCAGGATAAGTCTGATTTTTGGAAGAGAGCAGGTTGAGTTCCAGGCACATCTAGAAAACTGACCACACTATGTTCTCCTGCTTAATGTGGTCAGTTTTCAATAGGAAACCAGAGAAACTGGCAGGAAACCAGAGATTTTACATAAAGGAAGCAATACAAAGAGAACAGGAGACTTTCTCATACAAGTAGATGGTACAGCAGGCACATATCAGGAGTATGAAATGATGGGTTTACATAAACTTTAAGCTTTATATTGTAAGATGGATAGCAAGATTTTCCATTTTATAAACTCTATTTGTAATTAAAGTCATAGTCCACCTTTTCAATACCAATATTGATATAAAAAAAACTTTTTTGTGTGTGTGTGCCGAGTGCAATGCACAGACTCTATTGGTGTTTACCTTCAGCCTTGGGTGTGTACAGAGAGGTACAGCCCTGGCTGGAGGAAATGTCACTAAACCACAGAGCAACAATGGAGGTGGAATTGCCAGTGTGCTCTTACAAGTCCTGTCTCCCATGGTGGCAGATGGGACTTGTAGTCAGTATTGACATTTTTATACATAAAATATATATATATTTTTTTTAATTACTGTTTCATGTTTACAACCTACATTTGAGTTTATCATGAAACATGGCATAAAACATGGACTATACCTTTAAATTCTCACTCCAGCCAAAGCTTGGCTTCATTTTGAATGACCTTTTGTATACATTTAATTGCTCTCTGTTACTCTTGGCATTATTTCAGGGAAGAGTAGTTTTATTTTCAGCTTTTTTTTTTTTTTTTTTAATCTGTCAGGACAGGATGAGGGGAAGTCTCTCTAACGGGGACACACACAAAACCACATTTAGAGGAGTCGCTTTATAGGAACAGGATAGTAGGATAATAATTAAAGTTGTAGTTGCAGGAGGTGTGAACTGGTCTTCAGCAAGTGTCCATAAATTCATGCCCCAATGTGTACCTCCACCAACCACTAGATGGCTCTTGCTTACAGAACACTATGATCCCTTATTACAGAGCAGTGAAAACCAGCTTGTTATATGGCCAGACTTCCAAAACGGAGCCGCCCACAAATGCCATTTCAGGTCAGGAGTCACGGATCACCCTCCGTTGCAGCAGTGTGCTATAATTAAAACGTAAACCAGTGGAACCGCATAGTGTAAAGCTAATAGAGAACACTTCTCATTTATTTAAACCAAGTTTCATAGTTATAAAAACGGCACATATGCACATCACAGTCAGGCCCAATGGAGGGGGTTCACAGAGCGTGATGATGTCACAAACTTACAGCTAAAAATTAAAAATACCGCGCTAACGCTCAGAAATAGTATATAGAGCAGCCAGCACAACGAAAGACAATTTGTGGACAATGCATCATGGAATAATATGCAGCGCTCAAATATACAATCAAATACTGATGCAAAACTGTTTTCTGGTAATAACATCTTCTAGAGCCCCAGAACCTCCCTTTCCATTTTTTTTCTCATCAAATCAGATTCCACTATCAGCCATGGAATAAATCTCTGTCCTGTCCCTGCAGGTATATGGCAAACACTGAGGCTTTACTGAAAAGTGTGGCTCTGCGCCACATGCCCCCCAACCTACAAACACTGGACTTACTGAGATGTGGTAAGTAACTGGAAATATGGGAGGGAGGTCAATAGAAAGCATCTTGATTTGTGTACATTCAATCTTCCTGCTTGTGTTGGAGACCGGGCTGGATTAACTGGATTGGTCCCTGGCCCTGAGTGGTTATTCGTGAGGGCAAAAGGGAGGGAATGACTTCCGGTGGATGGTGCCCAGTGATGGATGGTGACGATGGCCCCTCTCAGGGATTGGGCTGCTGCCTTTTCTGTGCGACCCTAAAGTAGAGCTCCACTCAAAAGGGGGAAGCTCCACTTGTTTGCACCCACCACTGCCACATTTGGCACTTTTTGAGGGGGAGCAGATACCTGTTTTTTGACAGGTACCCGTTCCCACTTCCGGGTAAGATCGCCATCGGCGACCTACGACATTTCCGGCTCCTCCTCTGTCCTCCCCACTGCCTTCAGGGACACACACAGGTCCCAGAAGATGGCGGGACCATCCAAAACACACAGCGCGACTCGCACATGCGCAGTAGGAAACTGGCTGTGAAGCCTGAAGGCTTCACTGCCGGATTTCCTTACTTATGCTGGCGCCTGCACCCGAAGTCGATTGATGAATCAGCTCGGGGTGCAGACATGGTGGGATCCCTGGACAGCCAAATGTCCTTATATTAGAATTCAGCAGCTGCAGTATTTGTAGCTGCTGACTTTTTTAATTTTAATTTGTTTTTTTTACCGACTGCATCTCCTCCTTTTTAAGGTCGTTTTCATCTTGTAGACTTAGATTAAAAAAGAAAGTAGTGCCTGGTGTCCGGAAAAATGTGACTTCTAAAATATGGTTCGTGGACGTTTATGAAGAATTGGCAACATGCACATCAATCCAACGCGTTTCAGTGTAATGGACCCCAATCCCCCCCTTCTTCAGGGCTGTTGTGCACACTATTTGGTGGGAACAATGCTTCCTATACAACTGTAAGAAAGGATCCTGTCATTCAGAAACCTTGATCCAACATAACCACTCATGGAAATTGCACCCACCAAATAGTATGCAGCAAACAGCCCTGAAGAAGGGGAAGTCTATTTCCCCGAAACTCACTGGCTTGATGTACATGCTGCAAATTTTTAATAAACGTCCATATTTTAGAAGTCACATTTCTCTGATCACTGGGCGCTCCTTTCTTTTTTTTTTATCTAAAACTTTTTTATCTAATTCTATCATCCTGTCATCTTTTTGTAGTGCCCAAACCAAACCTGGACTCGTTTGTGTTTCTGCGGGTGAAAGAAGAACAACAAAGCATCCTAGTGGAGCCGGAGACAGATGAGCAAAGGTGGGGACAGAACTGTGTTGCCTTTGCTACATGATAGTGAACCGGCATAAACCTGTGTGTCTGTGGTCAGTGCTGCAGAAAACAGAAGACCGGCCTACCTGAGGCTATAACCCCTCCCACCCACTCACCTGGGGATTACTGCATTCTGCCTGCAGTGCAAGTGTCACACAGCCGACCCTTTGTCCATTATACCATTGGGTACACCTCTGCTCAGCTGATCATGAATATTCCTGGGGGAGGGTGTAGCACCTTTTTCTTCAAAGAAGCAGTAGTCTTTTATTTTAGTAGCATGTCTGGCACTAAATGGAATGGCAGTCCTTTGCAGACATCTCACCTACTTGGGACTCAATTTGCATTATGTGCAATACTGGACTTGGCACACTGGTGTTGAGTTACTAAAACTGGAGAGTGCAAAATCTGGTGCAGCTCTGCACGGCAGCCAATCGGCTTCTAACATCAGCTTGTTCAATTAACATTTTGCAGACCGCCCACCGTAGATATACCTAGTATGTGATCTGACACTTCTGCATCTGGGGCGTGTGCGGCGCCGGTGTCCTGCTCCTGTGATCACACACAGCGGGAGCCAAGCGGCTGGTACCGTGGTCTCAATGTCCGCCGCTACTGTGGATGGCACAGGCAGAACGACAATCTACCTGTCAGAAGGGAAGGTATTGATCCTGTTTCTGCTAAGCAGGAACGTGGATCTTTGCCTTCCTCTAGTCAAAGCACCTCCCCCACAGTGAGTAAGCACAGCCTAGGCACACAGTAAACCCTTTGAATCGCCCCTGATGTTAACCCCTTCCCAGCCAGTGTCATTAGTACAGTGACAGTGCTTTTTTTTTTTTTTTTTTTTTTTTTTAGCACCGATCACTGTATTAGTGTCACTTGTCCCCAAAAAGTGTCAAACGCATGAGTTAGTGTCTGATTTGTCTGCCGCAATATCGCATTGCCGCTATAAGTCACTGATTGCTGCCATTACAAGTAAAAGAAAATAAATATATCCCATAGTTTGTAGATGCTATAACCATGCACTTATTGGGGTTTTTTTATTTTTTTTATTATTGGCTGTGTTTTATAGCAGAAAGTTAAAAATTTTTTTTTTTTTTTTTTTAAGCCCTCATGCACACAGGCTGTTAAAAAAAACGTTATGAAAACGCCAGTATCTTTGCAGTGACTTTTTTTAACTTTTTTCAGCTTTTTTCAGCGTTTTTGCAATAGCGTTTTTGAGCGTTTTTCCGCGTTAGCGTTTTTGAGCGTTTTTTTTTTTTTCAAATTTTTTTTTTTTTTCAATGGATCAAAAACGCTAAAAAACGTTGGTGAATGACGTTTTTGAGCGTTTTTGAGCGTTTTTCAGCGTTAGAGCGTTTTTACAGCTGAAAAACGTCTTTCAGAACCCACTGGTCCTGGGTTTTTTTTACAGCTTAAAAACGCCTATGCCACTTGCAGCTCAAGCCATAGCCATAGACTAACATAGACAGGCCTTTTTAAGCTGCAAAAAAAGCTCAAAAAAGCAGCTGTAAAAACGTCCGTGTGCATGAGGACTAAATTGTCTTTTTTTTTTTTTTTTTTTTGGTTTATAGCGCAAAAAAAAATAACCCAGAGATAACCAAATACAAGCAAAAGAATTTTTTTTTTTGTGGGAAAAATGGAAAAAAAAATGTATTTCGATAGTGTTGCACAACCGCACAATTGTCAGTTAAAAAAACGTAGTGCCGTATCGCAGAAAAGGGTCTGTTCAGGAAGGGGGAAAACCCTTCAGAGCTCAAGTGGTTAAGCTTTGAGAAAAAAAAAAAAAACTGGAAGCTGGTTGGTTTCTATGCAGAGCTGGACCAAATTTTGCACCCTCCAGTTTCAGTAAATCAACCCCACAGTTCACTGTTCTTGCCAGACAGGGAGAGAAAGGAAAATAGTAGCACAGTCCAAGCTGCCCTTCAAAGCAGAAAACACACCTGTACTTCGAATGAACAAATATGGATGCCCATGTGTACAGCTAGAATTAGAAAATTGCCTAGAAAACAAGCTTTTTAAGAATATATAAGATTTATACTACGTTGCACAAATAACGAGGAACTGAAAACAAGCATCAATATAGGCTATGCTGTTACATTTAATTTTGTGCATAGAGGATTTTATAACATTGTAAAGCGCACCTTCAGTCATTTTTTTTCAACTTTCCATCTATTAAATCTTCTGCCCTTGTTGTTTTAACTTTGAATAGTAAACCATTTTTTTCTGTCAGTAAATATCTTATACAGCCCACCTCCTGTTTCTTGTCTGGTCATTAGCCTAGGTTTATGACATCATGCACAGCTCTCTCTCTCTCTTGAGAGTTTGCCAGGAAGGGAGGGGGGATGAGTCATAAGAGGGTCATTGAGAGCTGCAGAGCTGGAGGTGTGTGTCTGTGTAAATCCGGGAAGTGAACAGGCAGCAACTTCAGCTACCCACAGTTAAAATGGATGCAGCCAAACTTAGTGGAGGGAGATTTCTGCAGCATATTTGGCAAGTACAGAATCACAGTATACAGTATCTCACAGAAGTGAGTACACCCCTCATGTTTTTGTAATTATTTTATTATATCTTTTCATGTGACAACACTGAAGAAATGACACTTTGCTACAATGTAAAGTAGTGAGTGTACAGCTTGTATAACAGTGTAAATTTGCTGTCCCCTCAAAATAACTCAACACACAGCCATTAATGTCTAAACCTCTGGCAACAAAAGTGAGTACACCCCTAAGTGAAAATGTCCAAATTGGGCCCAATTAGCCATTTTCCCTCCCCGGTGTCAAGTGACTCGTTATTGTTACAAGGTCTCAGGTGTGAATGGGAAGCAGGTGTGTTAAATTTGGTGGTATCCCCCTCACTCTCTCATACTGGTCGCTGGAAGTTCAGTATGACACCTCATGGCAAAGAACTCTCTGAGGATCAGAAAAGGAGAATTGTTCCTCTACATAAAGATGGTATAGTCTATAAGAAGATTGCCAAGACCCTGAATCTGAGCTGCAGCACGGTGGCCAAGACCATATAGCAGTTTATCAGGACAGGTTCCACTCAGAACAGGCCTCACCATGGTCGACCAAAGAAGTTGAGTGCACGTGCTCAGCATCATATCCAGAGGTTGTCTTTGGGAAATAGACGTTTGAGTGCTGCCAACATTGCTGCAGAGGTTAAAGTGGTGGGGGGTCAGCCTGTCAGTGCTCAGACCATACGCCGCACACTGCATCAAATTGGTTTGCATGGCTGTTCTAGCCAGAAGGAAGCCTCTTCTAAAGACGATGCACAAGAAATCCTGCAAGACGAGCAGACTGAGGACATGGATTACAGGAACCATGTCCTGTGGTCTGAAACCAAGATACACTTATTTGGTTCAGATGGTGTCAAGTGTGTGTGGAGGCAGCCAGGTGAGGAGTACAAAGACAAGTGTGTCTTCCCTACAGTCAAGCATGATGGTGGGAGTGTCATGGTCTGGGGCTGCATGAGTGCGGCCAGCACTGGGGAGCTACTGTTCAGGCAGAGCATGATCCCCTCCCTTCGGAGACTGGGCCGCAGGGCAGTATTCCAACATAACGACCCCAAACATACCTCCAAGACGACCACTGCCTTGCTAAAGAAGCTGAGGGTAAAGGTGATGGACTGGCCAAGCATGTCTCCAGACCTAAACCCTATTGAGCATCTGTGGGTCATCCTCAAACGGAAGGTGACGGAGCGCAAGGTCTCTAACATCCACCAGCCCCATGATGTTGTCATGGAGGAGTGGAAGAGAACTCCAGTGGGTACCTGTGAAGCTCTGGTGAACTCCATGCCCAAGAGGGTTAAGGCAGTGCTGGAAAATAATGGTGGCCACACAAAATATTGACACTTTGGGCCCAATTTGGACATTTTCACTTAGGGGTGTACTCACTTTTTGTTGCCAGAGGTTTAGACATTAATGTGTTGAGTTATTTTGAGGGGACAGCAAATTTACACTGTTATACAAGCTGTACACTCACTACTTTACATTGTAGCAAAGTGTCATTTCTTCAGTGTTGTCACATGAAAAGATATAATAAATTATTTACAAAAATGTGAGGGGTGTACTCACTTTTGTGAGATACTGTATAGAAAATAATATGCACAATGGAGGGAAGCTTCAGAATGGCAAAGATGTTTTTTATTACAAATTATGTGAGCAGACTGCAGTTCCTCTTTAATGCAGAACTCCTGATCTGCATTTTCATTCTTTTAGCTGCAAAGAAAACATTGAAACTAGAGTATTAGCACAGCATGCAACTAGCAATACCGGCATTGTTTTATAGGGAAATCATTTCCACTAAAGGGTAGTTGTTAATTTATTACCATTGGTGATATGACTTGTTTAACTTAAAATTGTTCATTCCCACAGTGAATACGCTATAGACATGGAGGTCGGATCCCAACATCTTATCCGATATCGTACAATAGCGCCCCTTGTGGCCACAGGAGCCGTAAAACTCATCTAAAAATCACAGAAAGAACATCTGCTATGGACTAAGCTGCATGGTGCAATGCCTGTTCTGACCAGAGGATGGCAGCAGAGGTGTAGTGAAATGACTGAGCCTGGAAGCTGAGAATCTGAACTTTTCTACATTTTCATTAGTTCAGTGTACCATGTGACTTTGAGTAATGAGTGCTATTGGATTACAGCTTAACAGTGGACATTTTTCCATAATTGATGAGCAACTTGAATCCATAGAATTTATGTGTATGCTGGAAATGGCTGTGGATTATACAGAGAATTATTATTGGCATGTGAAGTTTCTAAGATGTGTTGATGTGCAAGTCTACAGCCATACGCATTCGTGTCTATACAGACCGTGGAGCCATGGGACGGTGCACACAGTAGAGTTTATGTAATGCAATCTTCCATCATGCTCTGCTAGGAGGATGTCATGTAATGTGTGTACATAGAAGTACTGGGCATGAAAATACCAACACGTAGCATATATGTTTTCTTATTGTTTGCTCAGTACTCTCTGCAAATGTGTACTTGGAGAATTGGGTTTGATCTTTAATGCAAGTTTTGAAGTATCAACAGAGAATAAAGATTGTTACAATTTGCCATTGGTTTGTTTAAAGCAAAACTATAATAAACATTTAATTTACAATATCCACTATATTATCAAAAGTATTGGAACACCTGCCTTTACACACACATGAACTTTAATGGCATCCCAGTCTTAGTCTATAGGGTTCAATACTGAGTTGGCCCACCCTTTGCAGCTATAACAGCTTCAACTCTTCTGGGAAGGCTGTCCATAAAGACATGGATGAGCGAGTTTGGGGTGGAGGAAATTGACTGGCCTGCAGAGTTCTGACCTCAACCCGATAGAACACCTTTGGGATAAATTAGAGTGGAGACTGCGAGCCAGGCCTTCTCATCCACATTAGTACCCGACCTCACAAATGCGCTTCTGGAAGAATGGTCAAACATTCCCATAGACACACTACTAAACCTTGTGGATGGCCTTCCCAGAAGAGTTGAAGCTGTTATAGCTGCAAAGAGTGGGCCAACTCAATATTGAACCTTACGTACTAAGACGCCGTTAAAGTTCATGTGCGTGTAAAGGCAGACGTCCCACGTCCCAATACTTTTGACAATATAGTGTGTGTGTGTGTGTGTGTGTGTGTATATGTATATATATATATATATATATATATATATATATATATATATATATATATATATATATATATATATATATATATATATATATATATATATAGTTTTTTTTATTTATTTTTTTATTTAGAAAAAAAGTTCAGAGGATTGCTGCACTACAATTTATTGAAATGAAAAACATACAAAAAAAAGTATCAAAAACGTTCCATAGTATAGTTACAGTTTTGGGCTATATTGCTAGCACCCTTCCTCAGACTGGAACATATCACAATTGAGCATTCTTTTCACATCATTTATAAGAAAGCATAATTGGAATCAGTTGCAGTAATAAGATCATTATCCATCATCACATGTGTCGGAGATCTCTCTAATCAAAATAGCCAGATGAAGAATAGGCTGGATGCAAATTCCTATTCACTCTAACACGCATCCCTGATGTCAACCTGTAATATAAAATAGAAAAAATACAAAAAAAACCAAACATGTCTTTTTATGTACATGTTCGGTAAATACAATGGAAGATGAGTAAGTTTGTCTCTTATAGAATATTTATGCCGGGCAGTGGGGTCCTTCGCTTTTTGAGTTGTCTCACCAACGTAGAGGAGCCCACAAGGACATTTAATCACATATGAAGACTGACGGGTGTAATATCCTTTCATTTCAATCCTATGACCTCTATGTGGGTGAGACAAAGATGTACCCCTAGTCATTGAGTTGCATTGAATTCAGCTCAGACAGGAGAAGGAACCATTGTTTTCAGGTCCCAAAAATGTTACAGGAGGGGCTGGGCTATAGTATTGATCAGTCCTCACTAGTCTGTCCTGCAGTGTTCTACCCCGTCTATAAAACGGAAGAGGAGGTGTATTACATTCAGAAATATTAGGATCATTTTTACCCAATATAGACCAGTGTTTCCTGATGATACTAAATATCCTGAAGGAAAAGGCATGGAATTGAGCCACAAATGGAATCCTATTTTTTGTCTCATAATTTTGGGTTTGATATCTAATGAAATCATCTCCTGTTCTTTATGTACCACCTCTGAAGGGTAACCCCTCTGTGTGAGTCTCTTTTCCATTTCATTAAGTCGTTGATAGCGTCTTTCTGGATCATTTACAATCCTAGTTACCCGAGTCATTTGGCTTTTGGGAATAGATTTAAATACACCTGGAGGGTGAAAGCTGGTTGAATGTAATAACTGATTACGATCTGTAGCTTTTATATACAGATCACACATCATTTTGAATCCCTGTATGGTCAGAATGGTGTCTAAAAAAAAAAGACACCTGTGTTGTACCATAGGTAATGTTAAATTGCAGAACTGGCACAAGATAATTCATATAATCATGAAACAATAAAAATGATTCTACGTCGCCTGTCCATATAGCGAACACGTCATCAATCAATCTGGACCACCCATTACAGTGGTCCAGAAACAATTTGTTATTAAAAATAAACGAGTTCTCCATTATGTCCATAAAAGTGTTCGCATATGGAAGTGCAACATTAGAACCCATTGCTGTTCCTTTCAATTGAAGAAAGTGAGCCTCATACAAAATCTCTCTTCAAAAAGTTGCTGCACTTTTGTATTTTCGTTGGAACGATGAGGGCAGGAGGTGTTTTGCTGATGGCATGAAGAAGTTGGTACAATGCTGAGAAAAATGCATTGCAAAGGAAGGTGACTATGTAGAAAATTGATGTCATTTGTTTTTAAAATTCTTAATAAAAAGAGTTTTAACCGCTTGCCGATCAGCCGCCGTCATTATACTGCAGCAGGTCGGCACGATCCCACAAACCGTTGTAGCTGGTGCGCGCACCCGCTGCATTGTGGGGGTGCCGATGCTTGTGGCCGGCGATGGCGATTGCAGGCACGAGAGGCAGAACAGGGACGTGTGTGTGTGTAAACACACAAATCCCTGTTCTGTGAGGAGAGGCAGATCGTGACTTCCTAATAGCTATGAACCACGAACTGTCATCTCCTCCTATAGTCAGCCCCCCCCCCCCCCACAGTTAGAACACACAGTCAGGGAGCACATTTAACCCCTTGATCGCCCCCTAGCGTTAACCCCTTCCCTGCCAGTGACATTTACACAGTAATCTGTTCATTTTTATAGCATTGATTGCTGTATAATTTTTCATGGTTTCAAAAATGTGTCAAAAGTGTCCGATGTGTCCGCCATTACTAGTAAAAAAAAAAAAAATAATTAATAATAAAAATTAGGGCTGCGGAAATTAACGATTAATTCCTCAATTAATCGTTAATTTTTTTGATCGGTAGGCTGACTGCCCTGGGGCCGCTTCGGGCCAAGCTGTGGCTACAGCACAGCGCTCCACTCCCTCCTCCTCCACTATATGTCATACACAGTCTGCGGGCATCTCCCGCTGTGTGTCTCCAAGCTGCGTGTGAAAACTTTGGCCGCGCTGTGAGAAAAGTCCCGTCCTCCTCCTAGATCAGCTCATGTGAAAGACGCAGTGTTCTGTCTATCACACGAGCTGATCTAGGAAATGGGCAGGACTTTTCTAACAGCGTGGTCAAAGTTTTCACACTCAGCTCGGAGACACAGCGGGAGATGCCCGCAGACTGTGTAATCCAGGCACAGGCACTGACTACAGTGAGGCTGCGATTATGGGCACGGTGAGGCTGCGATTATGGGCACGGTGAGGCTGGGTTTATGACGTGTGACGTCCTAGCCATGCCGCGCTATGTCCGGCTGCGGCCGTTGCCATAACAACGGTGCTGAATCAGCTAAAAGTAGTTGGATCTGTATGTGTGTTATAATTAATCGAAATGAATCGATTAAAAAAAAAATCGATTAATCGAACACGAAAATTTTAATCAGTAACAGCCCTAATAAAAATGCCATAAATCTATTCCCTATTTTGTAGACGCTATAACTTTTGTGCAAACCAATCAATAAATGCTTATTGCAATTTTTATTACCAAAAAATGTAGAAGAATACATATCGGCCTAAACTGAAGAAAAAATTAGCTTTTTTTAAAAAAAAAATTGGGGATATTTATTATAGCAAAAAGTACAAAACTTTTTTCAAAATTGTTACTCTTTTTTTTTTTTGTTTATAGCATAAAAAACACAGAGATGATCAAATGCCACCAAAAGAAAGCTCTATTTGTGGGGAAAAAAAGACATCAATTTTATTTGAGTACAGTGTCGCATGACCACGCAATTGACAGTTAAAGCAACGCACTGCCGTATCGAAAAAAGTGGCCTGGTCATTGAGCAGCCAAATTTCCCGGTGCTGATGTGGTTAAAAAAAGTGCGGAAACTTTTTGAAGAACCCCCATGTGTGTGTGTGTGTATACACAGAATACACTGATTAGGGCTGCAACTGCTGATTGACTTCTGGCTTCCAGCAGGATCATTCAACAGAAGCCGGTCTGATGTTCCTGTTCCAAATTATTATGCAATATCTATTTCAGTGTCACAAAGATTAAATATTTTGTTTTTCAGTTTAACTCATGGATGGCATTGTGTCTCAGGGCTCTTTTGATCACTGAAAACAATCTCAGACACTTGTGATAATTAGATTGGCAGGTGAGCCCAATTAAAGGAAAAACTACTAAAGGAGGGTGTTCCAATTATTAAGCAGAGCACCATTTTCAAGCAATATGGGGAAGGAAAAGAATCTCTCTGCTGCCGAAAAGAGTGCAGTAGTTCAAGGCCTTGGACGAGGTATGAAAACATTAGATATTTCACGAAAACGTAAGCGTGATCATCACACTATTAAGAGATTTGTGGCTGATTCAGAGCACAGACGGGTTTTTTGTGCAGATAAAGGCACATTGAGGAAGATTTCTGCCAGATCTATGCATTGGATCAAGAGAGCAGCTGCTAAAACACCATTACATAGCAGCAAACAGATATTTGAAGCTGCTGGTGCCTCTGGAGTCCCACGGACATCAAGGTGTAGAGTCCAGAGTCTTGCAACTGTGAATAAACCTTCCATTCGGCCACCACTAACCAATGCTCACAAGCAGAAACGGCTGCATTGGGCAGAAAAATACATGAAGACTAATTTTCAAACAGTCCTGTTCACGGATGAGTGCCGTGCAACCCTCCATGGTCCAGATGGATGGTGTAGTGGATGGTTGGTGGACGGCCACCCTGTTCCAACAAGGCTGTGACGTCAGCAAGGTGGTGGTGGAGTCATGTTTTGGGCCGGAATCATGAGAAGAGAGATGGTCGGCCCCTTTAGGGTCCCCGAAGGTGTAAAGATGACCTCTGCAAAGTATGTGGAGCTCCTGACTGACCACTTCCTTCCCTGGTACAGAAGGAAGAACTATGCTTTCCGTAATAAAATTATCTTCATGCATGACAATGAACCATCTCATGCTGCAAAGAATACCTCTGCATCAACGGCTGCTATGGGGATAAAAGGAGAGAAAGTCATGGTGTGGCCTCCATCTTCCCCTGACCTCAAGCCTATTGAGAACCTTTGGAGCATGCTCAAGCAAAAGATCTATGAGGGTGGGAGGCAGTTTACATCCAAATAGCATCTCTAGGAGGCAATTCTGACATCTTGCAAACAAATTCAAGCAGAAACTGTCCAAAAACTCACAAGTTCAATGGATGCAAGACTTGTGAAGCTACTATCAAATAAGAGGTCCGATGTTAAAATGGAACGTGACCTGTAAAAATGTTTAAAAAGTTAAAATGTTGTTCAAAGTTTGATTGAAATAGCTTTTGATTTCAGTAAATATGCTGCAAACACAACAAATGACAATTTTCAGTTCTTTACAACCTATAAAGTGTTTTGAAACTTACTGTGCGTAATAATTTGGAACGGTGCATTGTAAGTTATTTATTTTGAACAAAAAAACTTATCAGGAGGTTTGTTCAATAAAATTTGAATTGTACTCTTAATAGTTGATAACATGAGAATTAGGCCTCATGCACACGAGACGCTGTTAAACTCGCGTTCAGAGGCGGTTGGACACTTTTTTCAACTTCCCCTGAACCCATTCAATGTTATCCTCTGTGTCCATGTACACAGTCTCGTTTTATGGCGTTTTTAGGCAGATGCATTTAACCTCGTTTTTCCAAAAGCAAAAAAATGGGTTCAGACGCAAACGTTTTTGACGTTTCAGACACCAAACGCGGCTAAAGGCCGGTAACGCGTTTAGCCGCGTTTGTGTTTTTAAAGGAACATTTTATGACCCAACTTTGGGGCCCCATATCTCAGGGCCACTTGGTGCTAGAAACCCCAAATTTGGGGTTTCTAGCACCAAGTGGCCCCGAGATACTGGGCCCCAAAGTCGGGTCACAAAATGTCATTCTCTGCTGCAGAAAAGTGCTTGACATTTTCCGACCCGATTTTGGGGCCCCATATCTCGGGGCCACTTGGTGCTAGGAACCCCAAATTTGGATATGTTATAGGTGTAGCGCTGGTAGATTTTTAATCTACTGCTGATAGGTAAATCTTGTGGGTTACTTGTTAGGTGAAGTTAGATTTGCCTCTGTTCCAGCTTGGCTGAGTTGCGTGTGATTCCACACTGTGCCGGTGGGTGTCGTTGTCACCATGGGCCGGTGTTGGAAAGGCAACGTGTTGAAGCGTATGAGTACTCCTCTGTCCCGGGGACAACTCGGTGGAGGTGGTCCTCTGAGTTGCATTCTGGGAGAGGGTATTTATGGGACAGACGCCATGTTTAGGGGTTTGTTTTCAGCCACCTGCTGGCCCTTCTGGCCGACAGGTATGCATTGGGAATACCACCTCGTGGTCCTCCGTTCCGGAGGCCCACATCGCTGCAGCGTGTGGGTGGGCCCAGAGGCCTGTCTGGGGCCTACCACAGCGGCAGAGGAATGGTCCTGGGCTGTCTATCCTGAGTGAAGAAGCTGGACAACTGAGGAGATCCCAGGGGAGGACCCTTCATGGAAGGATCATGCAGAGTGCTGGTCTGGAGAGGGGCCTGGTGACTCAGTTGGAGGACGTATCCTGAAGTAATTTTGCTGCATAGTACTGCCGGGTTGGCTTAAAGGTTCAAGTGCTGTGTCTGATACTCATCGTAAACCATTACATCCTGTGGCAGAGGATCGTACGGGTTTTGTTCCAAACAAGTCTGTGGCAGAGACTTTTGTTCGTGCTGCGTACTGGCTGCAAGGTTAGTGAGATGGGGCCTATCCAGGCGGGCAAAGATTGAATTCCACAAGGGGAGTGCATTCAACTACAAGTGTTCAATTCCTAATAATGTTCTAAAGAATACTAAAGAAAGGTATTTGAGCTTCCCTGCAACTTTCCTTCTGCCTTTTTCCTGCAACTTCCTTTATTACTTGTTCAATAAAGCATTGGAAAACATACTCAAGTGATTGGTGCCTACATCGTCCAGAGGTAAACTCAACGGGACCCTAGACCCGGTGCCGGTGAAACAGAGGTGGCGAGAGTGAAGGTAACAGCCCGCTTTAAACCAGCAGCTCGACCGTGAGTTATTGCTACATAGGGTTAGTCCCATTTGGTGTGCTAACACCGTGGAACTAGCACTACAACATATCAAAATTTGGGGTTCCCAGCACCATTGGCCCCGAGATATGGGGCCCCAAAGTCGGGTCGCAAAATGTAAAGCACTTCTGCAGCAGAGAATGACATTTTCCGACCTGACTTTGGGGCCCCATATCTCGGAGCCACTTGGTGCTAGGAACCCCAAATTTGGATATGTTATAGGGTTAGTCCCACTGTGTTAGCCACATTTGTGTTTTTAAAGGAACATTTTATGACCCGACTTTGGGGCCCCATATCTCAGGGCCACTTGGTGCTAGGAACCCCAAATTTGGTGTGCTAACACAGTGGAACTAGCACTAAAACATATCCAAATGGGGTTCCTAGCACCAAGTGGCCCCAAGATACGGGGCCCCAAAGTTGGGTTGCAAAATGTCATTCTCTGTTCTGCAGATGCTTCTAGATGCAAACGCGTTAAAACGCGGCATGCAAATGTGGCAAAATGGGTGTTTCTAAACGCCGGTTTCAGCTTTTAAAAACATGTGTTCAGCAGAGTTTTCACCGGCGTCTCGTGTGCATGAGGCCTTATGCTGACTGTTGTTTACATCAATTATTTAGGTAAATGAGAAAAATATCATTGGCATAATAATTTGGAACAGGGTGTAGATGTATACTCCATAGAGGTACACTTTATTCTAATGCATTCTGTCCCTAAAGTGTCTTTAAATAACACATGGTCAGTTATTCAGAACAATACACACTGACATCAGTACAAACCTGCTTCAAAGAAACAAGTAGAAGGTAAGACATTTGAACAGTGCAATGCAATGTGCTCAGAGTGAATGGAAGCATGGGGTTGGAGAAGGAGGAGGGGGGGGTTAAGTGCGGAAAGGTGAGCTCACCTTTTCAGACAGGAAGGCTGCATTTATGATGTTTAAGTATAAATTTTCAACAATGTCAGCAGGATAGAGTGCACAGAATTATTTACATGCCCCAAATGAGCTTACTGCCTTATTAATTCAAATTATGACCTGTGTTGCTGGACATTTTTGTGCAACAGTTTGAAATTGTTCAGGATTAACATGGTTCCAAAGTCTAAAAGTTTTTGACCTTAATGCATTCCCTGCTTTAAGTTTAAAAAAATGCTTAGCTACCTTTTCTACCACCCTGCCCTAAATACTTACCTGTCTCCTCTGATTCAGCCCTGTCCTGACTGCAGCTCTTCTTCTTCACTTCCTGGTCCCACAGATCGTGAGAGTAGTGGCAGCAGCCATAGGCTCTTGCTGCTATAAGTCAAATCCTGAGGAGGGAGCAGGAGCATGGCCAAGTTGCCCTCTGTGTGTCTATGGACACACAGCCTGGCTCAGGAGCATGCCTGCATGGGTGCTCCCTCAGCACAAGGCTGGGGACTGCTAAAGAAGAGGTAAGGGATCAATCTGTGCAATATCATTGCACAGAGCAAGTAGGTATAGGGATTCATGCACACTGGATGTTTGGCCATCTCTTCTAGACTCATTTCCTCCTGGAAGCAGCGTTTTGGCAGGAAAAAAATGCTTGACGCTTATAAACGCGTGTAAAACATTTAGGTGCATCAAGCGCTTGAGTGTAAATTCATTTAAAGTGGTTGTAAACTCTTTACAACCACTTTTTACTACAGGCAAGCCTATAATGAGGCTTACCTGTAGCTACCCTGGATATCCCCGGTATCTGCTTGTGCATACGTCATCGGTACATGCGCGCTGAAGCAACTTCAGTTAGTGCACCGATACCGGCGGCTCCCGCGCACATGCGCAGGAGTGACGTCATTGCAGCTCCGGAGCCCGCGATACCCGGAAGTAACTCGAGGAACGATGTCGCCGGCCAGAGAGGAGTACGAGGACCACTGTGGGGGCTTCGATCTAAGGTAAGTAATTCATAATGAGCTAGTATGCTATGTATACTAGCTCATTATGCCTTTGTCTTTCAGGTTTTTTTGTTTTGTTTTTTGTTAGTGGGCTTACAACAACTTTAATTGGGCAGAATAATAATTCCTCTCAAATCGCCTTTTAGGACAACCTTGGAGAGAGCGCAGCTATGCCCATTTTCCAGGAAACACATGCAGCCTTTAAATCCCTCCTCTTCCACCATGGCTTCAGTTATTGTGTTTCCTCCGCCATGGTGGAAGCGCATGCTGGAACCAGGGAGCTCTCTCCAAGGTGGAGGGAGAAGGCTTACCTTTTGTGTTTTTGTTGTGCAGTGACCATCCCATCACCCACCCCACCCCCAGTACGGACAGGCGGTGTTCCGGAGTCCCAGTCTCTCCAGCTCAGGGGGACCAAGGGCCCGCAGGAGGCGTGCCCTTGGTCCGCTGGCATGAGCGGACCCTGCATGTCGGTTCTGGGTCCCGGCCGATGGGTGACGTCATTTTTTTTCTCAGTACCCCACTGTGCTCTCTGCTAAGATGGAGGAGAGATCGACAGCTACGGCAGAAGCAGACGCCCCAGGCACCCGTCAGGCCCAGGTAAGAGGGGTACAGTGGTACCTTTATTCTTGTCCATATGGGCTTATGTGGTGTTTGTTTTTGGACCCTCCCTGCAGGGAGCCTGTGGCTGCATGTCAGAGGTTACTCCGCTCGGACCCTGCAGTCTGGACTTGGTGGTTGCTGGGGAGATTGCACTGCTCGGGGCTCTGTTTCCTTCTGTCTGGTGGTGGTCTAGTTGTGCACTAAGGGTTGGAAAGTTGTGTCGGGGAGCCCTTAGGTGAGTTTCATTTTTTCTCATTACAGGAAAATCCAAGCATTCAAACCCACAAAGTCAGAGGAAATGTCCTTCCTGCAAGAGCCCCCTCAGAGATTCATGGCAGAAGGCAATGTGCAGGTCCTGTATTCAGGAATTGGTAGAAGAGGAAACATCCCAGCAATACAAGGATTTGTTCTCTTCAGTTGAGTTGAGTTCGGTCAAGTCCATGCTGGTTCAGAGCCCGGCAGGCCAGGTTGAGCCCCAGCATCCACCATCCAGCCTGGGGGCATCCACCTCTAGACCAGTAGAGGTCATGGACTCAGGGGATGAGGGGGCAAGTACTCTTCCCTCCCTCAGATTCAGACGAGGAGGAAGAGGAAGATGATAGCCGAGCCTCTAGGTACAAACTATTTGGAGGAAGTGGACGTCCTGAGAGCGATCTACACTACCCTCGAGATCCAGTAGGAAAAGGTGCAACTATCGGTTCAAGATAAAATGTACCAAGGACTAGACAACACTAAACATAGTGTTCCCAGTCTATAGAATCCTCTCGGACACGGTAAAGAAAGAATGGAAGGACCCTGAAATGGGCCCCTTCTCTTCCAAGACCCTTAGGGGAAGGTTTCCCTTCGAAGATAAGGAGTCAGAGGTATGGAATAAGAAACCCCGGGTAGATGGCGCATTCTCGCAGGTTTCCCGTCGCACAGACCTAGCATTCAAGGATATGGGGGTGCTGAAGAATGCGATTGATAAGAGAGCGGACTCCCTCTTGAAAAAAGCATGGGATTCCACATCGGAAAGCATCAAACCCACTATGGCTTCCACGGTTGTCGCAAAGAACCAAGAATGCTGGGTAGAGAAGCTGAAGAGCCACATAGAGGCGGGCACATCGTGAAAAGATCTTCTGGAGTCCTTCCCATTGATACTGAAGGCAGTCAAGTACATGGCTGATGCATCAGCCAAATCAGTTAAGATGTCAGCAAGGTCGTCAGTGCTGGTGAATTCAGCCAGACATGCTGTCTGGTTAAAAACTTGGTCTGGTGACACAGCCTCCAAGATAAATATATGTGGCCTACCTTTTTCAGGTGATCTTCTTTTCGGTCCAGACCTGGAAACAGCCCTGAATAGGACATCCGACAAGAAAAAGGCTTTCTCTTCCAAAAAGAAACAACCGATCAAAAATAATTTTCATGCTGTTCAACAGCCCCACAGAAGTAGGGATCAAGACCACAAGAACCGCTGGGTCTCCCAAAGGGGTAAGGCAAGAGGAGGAGTTCTCTTTAGATCTCCCCCAGACCAGCCCCCTAAAAACAAATGACGACCTTGCCCCAGGATGGGAAAGATTGTCTGCCTTTCGCCTACAGTGGAACAAAACAACTTCAAGCCTGTTCGTGAAGAACTTCATCCCCCAGGGATACAGTCTGGGGTTTTCAGAGGCCCTCCCGAGCAGATTTTATGTTACGACCCTTCCAAAGGATCAACAAAAAGCTTCTGCAATGATGAGCCTGCTACAGGATCTGATTCAACAAGAGGCAATTATCCAGAACGTGGCCTCTCTGTTAGCGGTCCACCTAAAAGGATCCCAGAATCTGCTAGCAGACCTACTAAGCAGAAGGAAAGCAGAGTGGAGTCTGAACCAAGAAGTTTTCTTGATGATCTCCGAAGCGTGGGGACGGCCTCAAATAGATCTGTTTGCCAGCCAACGAAAGTACAGAAGTTCTTCTCACTCCACCGAGAAGACCAGGCTGTAGGCATAGATGCTCTCGCACACCCGTGGCATTACCAGCTGTGCTACCCTCCCCCCTTTCCCCTGATACCACTGGTCCTAAGGAAATTCAGGCAGGAAAATACCAATCTGATCCTGGTCACTCCTTTTTGGCCAAGAAGACCCTGGTTCCCGATGCTACTAAACCTGGCCGCTAAACCTCCATGGAAGCTGCCGCCCAGGAAGGACCTGTTGGCGCAGGGGTCTGTGAATCATCCGGAAGCAGACCGGTTACATCTAACTGCTTGGTTTCTGAAGAAGACCTCCTAAGGTTTTCAAAAAGTTCAATTCCTGATGTACAGGCCTCCAGGTCAAAAGTTTAGTGTCAGTCTTAGAATTTCTCCATGAAGGAATGGAGAAGGGACTGGCAGCCAGCACCCTGAAGACCCAGGTGGCGGCTCTATCGTTTTTTTTTTTTTTAAGAAGACTCTATCCAGAGAGGTCTTAATTTCAAGACTTTTAGGGCACTTGCACGAAATAGGCTGGTGTCCCATAACGTTTTTCCCAGTTGGGATTAGTCTGTTGTTTTACAGGGTCTCACGGGAGCTCTGTTTGAACCCTTATAGGAATCATCCTTAAAAAACTTAAAACAATGTTTTTGGTAGCGATCACATCGGCAAGAAGAGTCAGCGAGCTTCAGGCACTGGCAGTCACAGAACCCTTTCTAAAGGTTCTTTTAGACCCAGTGATCCTTCAAACAGATCCAGCTTTCCTGCCTAAGGTTTCTTCAACTTTTCGGGGCTTCTCGGCTGTTGATTGGCTAGATTGATAGCAGCGCAGCCAATGGCTCCTGCTGCTGTCAATCAAATCCAATGAAGCAAGCGCCGGGGGGTGGGGCCAAGTCCTGCATTCGGCCTCTATGGACGCCGTATGCTGAACTCGGGAGCACGCCCGCAAGGTAACCCCCTCGGGGAAGCACTTCTCCGAGGGGGTTATCAGATGTGGGGAGGAGCCGCAAAGGGACCCCAGAAGACCAGCTTCGAGGTCACTCTGTGCAAAACGAGCTGCACAGTGGAGGTAAGTTTGATATGTTTGTTGTTTTTTTTTTTTTAATGTTATCTTTACAATCACTTTAAACGACCTCACAGCAGATTACAACTTGGTTGTACTTCCCTACATGTTCTTTTGAAAACCATGACCTCCCGACCATTGAATGCTGTTAATGTGATTCTTCCCAGAACAGAAAATTAGAGTCCCATCCATGTTATAAGTAATTTATGAAGGGGATGCTGTTGTCAAACATTCTTTGGTGCTAAGTAACTTTATCTATCTCTACAATGTACATCCTAGCAAACAATTGGGCTGGCAAAAAACTGTGTAATATCCTCTTACAGGCATGTGACATGACATTTGTGTGTGCAAGGCACCCACCTGTGTACATTTACAAATATCTTTTAAAAAAAAACCTGCGATAAAATATGAAAATGTGATAAAAAAATTCCAGATCATGTAATATGGGGGGGGGGGGAGAATGATGTAGTCATACTGCGTGCTGCTAGGAGAACTATGTGACACAACATGTATGTAAAGAATTATTAGTGCAGAACTTCACCATATATAAACAATAAAAACACGCTCAATATGTGCATCAACTCTTATATTAACGTGGATCCTGCCATTAAATTACTTGAACATTTACTGTAGTACCAATAAACAGGTTTATACCATGAATTAAACATCCACAAAAAGAAAAAAATCAAATATAAATAATATAGGTATTATGCAAAAATATATAAAAATGAAAATTAAAAGTCCATCAGTGACAAAAAGTCCAATAAATGCTGCCTAGTATAGTTAGGCTAAACTCATATACCCCAGTGATTATTCAGTACACTTGAATAAACAATCCATAAGGTGTGCTTTACTCGTGCTGCATGCTGTGCTCTGTTCCACCTCCAGGTTAATGGATCATACACTATATTACCAAAACTATTGGGACACCTGCCTTTACATGCACATGAACTTTAATGCCATCCCAGTCTCAGTCCGTAGGGTTCAATACTGAGTTGGCCCACACTTTGCCGCTATAACAGCTTCAACTCTTCTGGGAAGGCTGTCCACAAGGTTTAGGAGTGTGTCTATGGGCCTATGTTGGACGAGAAGGCCTAGCGCAGTTTGCATTCTAACTCATCCCAAAGGTGTTCTATCGGGTTGAGGTCAGGACTCTGTGCAGGTCAATCAAGTTCCTCCACCCCAAACTCGCTCATCCATGTCTTTATGGACCTTGTTGGTACACTGGTCCAAATCATTTGGTGGAGGGGGGATTATGGTGTGGGGTTGTTTTTTCGGCGGTTGGGCTTGGCCCCTTAGTTCCAGTGAAGGGAACTTAAGGCGTCAGCATACCAAGACATTTTGGACAATTTTATGCTCCCAACTTTGTTTGAATAGTTTGGGGATGGGCCCTTCCTATTCCAACATGACTGTGCACCAGTGCACAAACAAGGTCTATAAAGAAATGGATGAGCGCGTTTGGGGTGGAGGAACTTGACTGGCCTGCACAGAGTCCTGACCTCAACCTGATAGAACACCTTTGGGATAAATTAGAGAGCAGACTGTGAGCCAGGCCTTCTCGTCCAACATCAGTGCCTGACCTCACAAATGCGCTTCTGGAAGGATGGTCAAACATTCCCATAGACACACTCCTAAACCTTGTGGACAGCATTCCCAGAAGAGTTGAAGCTGTTATAGCTGCAAAGGGTGGACCAACTCAATATTGAACCCTACGGACTAAGACTGGAATGCCATTAAAGTTCATGTGCGTGTAAAGGCAGGCGTCCCAATACATTTGCCAATATAGCATATATATTTTCATATTCCCAGTACACCACTCCTGGACTATGTACAGTATGTTTACATTAAAAAAACAAAGTTGTCTGTATGGCATTAGCCAGCTTGGTTATTAGCAGACTCAATCTTGTCCCAGGCTAACCTCTTCTATACCTTCCAGCTCTGCTGAGCTCTTTACCAGGCAAATGGCTTGACACAGAAACTGTGACCCTTATTTGTAAAGCTGGCCATATACTGATGAACTCCAACAGATTCCTTCACCCACACTAATGCCCCGTACACACGGTCAGACATTGATCGGACATTCCGACAACAAAATCCTAGGATTTTTTCCGACGGATGTTGGCTCAAACTTGTCTTGCATACACACGGTCACACAAAGTTGTCGGGAAATCCGATCGTTCTGAACGCGGTGACGTAAAACACGTACGTCGGGACTATAAACAGGGCAGTAGCCAATAGCTTTCATCTCTTTATTTATTCTGAGCATGCGTGGCACTTTGTGCGTCGGATTTGTGTACACACGATCGGAAATTCCGACAACGGATTTTGTTGTCGGAAAATTTTATAGCCTGCTCTCAAACTTTGTGTGTCGGATTTTCCGATGGAAAATGTGTGATGGAGCCTACACACGGTTGGAATTTCCGACAACAAGGTCCTATCACACATTTTCCGTCGGAAAATCTGACCGTGTGTATGGGGCATTACACTGCAGATAGATGAATCCCCCCTGCTGGGCTATTGTTTTCTGGTAGCCTCCGGTTATCAGAATACTCATCTGAATGGATTTAGTTGTAGTTTGGTTGACAATTTTCTACCCTATGTTGGGCTGGAGGGGCTTGACAGGGCCACCCATCAAGATAATTTTAGCCAGTTCATCAGGATGTGGCCCAATTTTAATCAGTGTATGACTAGTTTGTGTTCTGTAAAGCTAAGGTTTTGGTATGCGCCCCACTTGGACCAATGTAAGTATACATGTATCATACCTGGCCGATCACTGTGGAAGTTGTAAATCATTGTAGTAGGCACTGCTACCACAGTTTTCACTGCTGTTTTCCAGGTCCTATGTCAAGCAGCTGGCCTGCTACTTGGGGAACACAGGCGGTTGCTCGCTCAACATGGGCGCCATTCAGCGAACCCTTATATTTTTGCAATGAATGCCAAGCGTTCTCTGCTTAGATGAGGTAGAGATCATGATGTCACTACCCTGCCTCTCCATTTTGTTCAGAAAACACTTTACATTTATTGAGAGAATGCAACGAATGGCATGTTGAGTGAGCGACCCCCTTTGCAGCAGGGCAGCCACTTGGCATGGGACTCAGAAGCTAGCGATGATCACTGTAGTAACGATGTCAATTACAGTGAATTCCAGCTTGCACCGGGAAGATCTCCATGGACACATACATACTACAAGCTGGACCAATGTAACTGTGCAAAAATATGCATATCTAAACTTCATTTTTAAGAAAGAATTATATTTTGGCACAGACTGGCACAAGGAGCTGCTAAATCAATTATAAACACCTCCCTAATAGAGGTAAACTACAAAGTACTAATGTGATAGTACATGGTCCACGCTAGAATTGACCAATGGGTGCCGGGAGCCCCCCCCCCCCTGTGTTTTCGGGGGTGTGGCTAAGAGGGAACAGCGTATTATGTATGGTGGATATTCCCAAAAGCTTGTCGATTCTGGATCCGTATCTAGTTTTATCTATTCCCTCACAGGGACTAGCTTGACTAAGTCCCCACAACAGGCACGCCTCGGATACACTGTTGGGGGAGCCCCAAGACCCACCCAACGCAAAATATTTTTCATTTTTACAGCAACCAGCAAAACAATCGCAAGATCTTGGAAATCCCCGGTGCTAACTTTTGACCTCTTAAAGAACAACCTGTCCTGGATAATGTTAAACGTCTCTCTGCTATCCTGCAGGACAAGCTTCCCCGATTCGATAAAACCTGGGACCCCTGGATCATCTACCTGACAGGGGTGGCCTCGTCAGATCTAAGCCTAGCCTCTTAGTGCCCTAGGAGAGGCTCACTGTATCTTTTCCCTTTCTTCTTTCTTCATCCCTTTCCTCTTTCTTTTCTTGCCTTTTTCTCTTCTTACTATTTATTAAACCTTTTGGTAGTTTGGGGAGTGCTGGTCGGCCGCCATTGGTCCCACTCCCTGTCTGAGGGCTTCGTTTGCAAACACAACTACCATGATCCATTCAAAGCTGAGATGACACCTCGTCTTCGATGAGGATGTCCCCTGGTCATGCAGTCCCTCTTCGGAGGATGTACGTTTTGTTATTAAAGTGGTTGTAAACTTTCCCCAACAACTTTGTCCCATGTAAATCAGCATAAAAAACCCTAATGAACACTGCTTGTAGATATCTCCTTACTTGTTTAGTATTGTTGTAATCCTTCTTGTTCTTTAGAATGATTTCACTGAGCATGCCCAGATCTCCCCTGATTTATGGCACACTCTGTGTACTTGTCTGTCTATTATCAGATCTTCCTACACTGCATAATCACTCAGAGCTTCCTACTACACCCCATGTGACATCACATGTGGTGTAAACCTGGCCATGGGACAGCATTACTGCAGCCTTACCAGCTGAAGCTGATAAGACTAACAAAAGCAAACACTAGATAATCGGCCACAAGTAAATACTATGAACTCAAACAAGTCAGCTATGAGCAGTAAAGCAGGGTTGCCATAGAAACGTTGGATTGAGAAGGAGGCTTGGTTAACAGTACAGGAAGTGCTCAATGTAAGGGCGGAAATACACTCTACTGAAAACAACATTAAGATGGCGCTGCCTTACCCCTGGAAACAAGTTTTTTAAAGTTTCTTTAAAAAGTAAGTAATATGCGATTTGGGCTGGATTACAGCGGCTATAGTTTGATAATTACTTATTATAATGGACTAAATGAAAAGCAGCATCAGAGTGGGAGAGTTTACTTCCTCTTTAAGAATTATAGTCAGAGCCCCAAATTGCGTTATACCGGTTCCTTAGCGACCAATGGTGTATGTCACTAATGTTCTCGTGTACTGGTATTTTTCTATACTGTTATGTATGGTTTTATATCTGTATGGGTTATAACCTTAATAAAAATGATTGGAAAAGAAAATCACATAGTTTCAGTTATATATCATAATGACTTTCATTTGTCAAGAGGGCTGAATAGGGTTGCCACCATTTCTTCAAGCCAAACCCTAACACTTTAGTGGCCTGGGACAGCTTTGGGTGCCCCAAGGAGAGTAGTAATGTGGTGTGCATAGCGTGCCGCAGCGAATAATGGGTGTGGCCAAATTGCTCTTTCTGACATCATCACCCTGTCACCCAGTGATGCCGAAATTGCCCCAAGACAGTCGCCTGCAGCTCCCGGGTGGCAACAGATTTGTGTGACTATCTTGGTTACTTGAGGAGCCACTGCCCAGTTTGAATAATGTGTCCAGGTTTCAGTCTGATTCAAAACCCTGACTGTCCGGGTGAATCCTGGACAGGTGGCAACCCTAGATCTGAAGGAGGTCTTTGTAGCAAGCAATCCAAATTTTCCTTTTACCTTCAGACTAGCACTGGTAAATGGCAGAAGCCAATATGGGGCAGCACACAACCCGCACACTTTGACAAATGAGCTTCTTGGGAGGCATGAGTTATATATGCCTAAGGTATCATATAAGGAACTTTCTCAACTGGCTCAGCAAGTCAGTCACTTACCTGAAATCAGGTTAAAAAAAAGTTCAGTAGTCAGCAAACTGTTTAACTTTTTTTTTTTTTTTTTTTTAAAGCAGAAAGATTTCTTACAGCAAGAATTGAATCAATGTGTCATTTGGGCCATACTGGTCAAGGTCAGGAAGAACAATGCTTATTTGAAGTTCAAGCCTCTAGGGGGATTTCAATATGACAGCTGGTTTAACTGGAAGCCTGTCATTACAGAAATAGTCTAGCCATTGCTGTCTTTGTGAAAATGCTAGTTCCCTGCTGTTCCTGGCTCCAGTACTTGGGTTCCAACATATGAAACTGCACTGAAACAAGCATGCGGGAAGGGAAGTAGGAAATCGTGATCTGCATAATTCCTTTGCGTCAGAACGTAATAAAGCTACTGGATCAGCTCGCATTTACCCTTTGACAGATGGCACATGGCCTGCCACCAGGGCTGGGTTTAGGTGGTGACGAAAGGAGCCTGACATTGCTAACGTGTAGGTATTACCCAGCTTTTTTTTATCAGGTCAGATTATAGTACGGCACGCTGGGTAAAACTATCCACAGACAGCTCTAATTTCAGCCGATTCCTGCTGATTCAGCCAAAATTTCGCTTTAACTAACAATTACGTGGTCGTGCGACATTGCACCCAAACAAATTTGACGTCCTTTTTTTTCCCTACAAATAGAGCTTTCTTTTGGTGGTATTTGATCACCTCTGCGGTTTTTTATTTTTTGTGCTATAAACAAAAAAATGCGACAATTTTAAAAAAAATTCAATATTTTTTACTTTTTGCTATAATAAATATCCCCCAAAAATATATAAAAAAACAAATTTTTTCCTCAGTTTAGGCCGATATGTATTCTTCTACATATTTTTGGTTAAAAAAATCACAATAAGCGTATATTGATTGGTTTAAGTTAGTGCGTCTACAAAATAGGGGATAGTTTTTTGACATTTTTATTATTTTAATTTTTTTTACTAGTAATGGCAGCGATCTGCGATTTTTTTTTATCGGGACTGCAACATTATGGCGGACACATCAGACACTTTTGACACATTTTTGGGACCATTGGCATTTATACAGCGATCAGTGCTATAAAAATGCACTGATTACTGTGTAAATGACACTGGCAGGGAAGGGGTTAACACTAGGGGGCGATCAAGGGGTTAATTGGGTTCCCTCTCTGTGTTCTAACTGAAGGATGGGACTGTCTAGGGGAGATGACAGATCGCTGTTCATACTTTGTATGAACACACGATCAGGTCTCTTCTCCCCTCAGAGAACTGGAAACTATGTGTCAGCAGCGATCGCGGGAGGCCGGCGGTGATCGCAACCACCAGGCACTTGCATTGGCTCCGGGGGTGAGTGGTGGGCGCGCGCGTGCCCCTAGTGGCCACAGGGCGAAGCGACGTTACATAACGTTGTTTCGTCCAGCCGCTGCCATTCTGCCGCAGTAAAACTGCGGCGGCTGGTTGGCAAGTGGTTAAAGGGTAACTCCATATTCATGGGGGAAAAAAATAGTAAATAAAGAAAAAATAATATAGCGTCTACAATTGTGACACAAGTCATATTGTAATTGAATGTTATTAAAAATTACCTTTCCTTTTCAATCTGCAGCCGCTGCAGTTTTCTGAAAATGCATTGCAATATGGCTACATGGAGGTGTTTTGTACACAGGATGTGAACTGACCACTCCCCAGAAACATCATTTCCTGCTTGTGTGATTGGCTCACCAATTTTCCCAGAAGTCTGCCTAAAATACAAGTCAGATTTCAGGCATCCCCTGCAACAAAAATGTCATTTTTGGTGAGATACTCTCAATAGGAAATCACGTCCAAAAGGATACAGGCCCTGCAGCTTTCTTCATTAGAGCCCTGCAACTGCTGCAGCTGATTGATAATATGAAACCACTCACATTAGATTCACTTTCCCACATGGATACAGACAAACACACAGGGATTTCTTCAGAATAACAAAAGGTAGGAATCCGCAACAAAGTTTTTTAAAAATCCTTGTAATGTACATAGATCACCCAGAGGGGAATTTTTTTTTTCTCAACAAACTGTTTGCTGACGTTGCAGAGCCAGACCAGGCTCTGAAAAGATCCTGACTATATGGTTGGGTACCGCCCAGAAGCCTGGACCAACAGCTGGCTCAGCCTCTCAGTGATTGACAGAGAGCTTGAGCCAGTCGCTCTCACCCACTCCACAGCCCAACGCTCCGGTGGGCCCTGGGGCAGTCGAGCAGAGAGCCACTGACTGACAGCCTAACACTAAATGTTGAAAACTGAATTATCAGCGGTCTTTGATCGATCTGCACTGTGAACTGAGCAATCAATGCTGCATTTACCTTGGTGAATATAAATGGGTTTTTTTTCTAATTCCCATACTTCTCTTTTAAGGGGCCATCTATGGCTTGAATTTTGACCAATTCAGCAGAAATCAGCCAAAATGTGAACTGTCTTTGGCCAGCTTTAAAATGGACACTATATTGCCAAAAGTATTGGGACACCTGCCTTTACACGCACATAAACTTTAATGATATCCCAGTCTTAGTCCGTAGGGTTTAATATTGAATTAGCCTTCCCTTTGATGAAGGAACTTGACTGGCCCGCCCAGAGTCCTGACCTCAACGCGATAGAACACCTTTGGGATGAATTAGATCAGAGACTGCGAGCCAGGACTTCTCGTCCAACATCAGTCCCTGACCTCTCAGTTGGGCTTCTGGAAAAATGGTCAAACATTCCCATAGACACACTCCTAAACCTTGTGGACAGCCTTCCCAGAGGAGTTGAAGCTGTTATAGCCCAAAGGGTGGGCCAACTCAATATTGAACCCTATGGACTAAGACTGGGATGCCATTAAAGTTCATGTGCGTGTAAAGACAGGTGCCCCAATACTTTTGGTAATATACTGTAGGTTAGATCTGCTTAAAGGAAGTGTACTGAGACCCATTCAGGAGTTTTTACTATTGATCTCTGTTCAAATACTTGTTGCTTGGCTGTCTCTGGCTTCAGTACTTAGACCCCTTTCACACTGGGGCGTTTTTCAGGAGCTCTAGCGCTAAAAATAGTGCATGTAAAGTGCCTGAAAAATGCCTCATCTGCAGTCCCAGTGTGAAAGCTCGAGTGCTTTCACACTGGGGCGCTGCGCTGGCAGGACTTTAAAAAAAGTCTTGCAAGCAGCATCTTTGGGGCGCTTTAGGTGTATAAAGCCCTTCTGCCCATTGAAATCAATGGGCATCGCGTTTTTAACCTATTTTTCGGCCGCTATCGGGGGTTAAAAGTGCCCCTCTAGCGGCCGAAAAAAGCGCCTCTAAAACGATTGGAAAGCGCTGATAAAACTAGCGGCACTTTTTCCGCTGATTCGGCCGCAATGTCAGTGTGAAAGGGCTCTTAAAGAGGAGCTCCAGTCTGTGAAAAAAAAAAAAGAAAAGTCAGCATCTACAAATACTGTAGCTGCTGACCTTTAATATAAGGACACTTACCTGTCCAGAGACCCCGCAATGTCGGCACCCCAATTCGTCAGTCGGCTTCAGGTGTAAGAAATGGCGGCTGGTGGTAAATTTTTTTTTGGGGGGGGGGCAGTTAACAATAAACCTGTCACCACACCCTCCAGGTCGGTCAGTCAACAGCCCCGCACTTATCCCATCTAGATCACGGGCAGCGCTTCCTCCGGGCGGCAGCTTCTCCTTGCTTCACCTCCTCCTCGACGGCTTCCCCTGCGTCTCCTCCCTCCTCCTCCTCCTCGGCCGCCAAGAAGATCGTTTTTCCTCTTGGCCAATCAGGTGAGGGGTCCCGTTTCCTGATTGGCAGTGAGGAGAATCAGGAAGACAATAGGAAATACTAATTCACTATTGTCACACAACTGGGTGGGCTCGGGGAGCAGTGCTTCAGGCTACACAGCGGTTTCCTACTGCGCATGCGCGAGTCACGCTGCGCCTTCTGAATGGTCCCGCCGTCTTCTGGGACCTGTGTGTGTCCCAGAAGGCAGCGGGGGAAGGAG
The DNA here is from genome assembly GCA_037952925.1 of Lithobates clamitans. Classification (NCBI taxonomy): domain Eukaryota; kingdom Metazoa; phylum Chordata; class Amphibia; order Anura; family Ranidae; genus Lithobates; species Lithobates clamitans. The sequence goes on from JBBGZY010001091.1 coordinate 4,275,418, forward strand.
GGGCCGGAAATTTCTTAGATCGGGGGTCGTAACCCAGAAGCGTGTACCTGTCAAAACCAGGTACCTTTTCCCCATCAAAAAGTGCCAAATGTGGCAGTGGAGGGGGGGAGGGTGCGAACAAGCGGAGCTTCCCCTTTTGGGTGGAGCTCCGCTATAAAGTTACTGCCCCCCCCCCCCCCCCCCAACCAAACATGCAGATTAGAATATCGGCGTGAAGTCGAAAATTCTGATGTGCATACTTCTGGGTAATGATTTCAAAAATTGTTAAAGCTATTGGATCAACATGGTAACATGGCAATTAGCATTTTCAAAAGATCAGCAATAGCAGCCCCCTCTCCCCCCCTCCATTTTTCTGGTATGAAAGTTCTATATTAAGATAAAACTATAGCATACCTACCAACATTTTGAGACGGGAATGAGGGACACCTACTACCAAACGTATGTAGGCATAGGACACGCCCCCTGCCACACCCCCTTAAAGGAGAATTAACAAAAAAAAAAGGTTAATTAAATCCACAAGGGCTTTTTTTACCACTACTATTCCTTTATATTGGCTTTTAAAATGTACAAATGCAGCAATTTAGAAATTGGATGAAAGGTTTAGCACTGGGAAACACTTTTTGAAAGATAAAAAGTGCATTTTATATACAACTATATAGATCAGACCAAAATGAGGGACAAATGAGGAGGAATGAGGGACAGAGGGACATTTCTCCAAATCAGTGACAGTTGGGAGCTATGCTATAGTCCCTGTGAAAACGGTATATTGTGCTGAGAGAGTTAATGCGATTGCTGAGCAGAGTTATGCGGAAAGTTTCCTGTAAGCTCTGGAATCAGGTCAGTGAGTGCACAGTCATGCAATCTGCACAGAAGCCTTACATCAGTCTGACCCTTGCCCTACAGAACAACTGCAGATATCTGTCTCCTGCATTCCTTCCATTAACCCCCCCCCCTGGCCTAATACAGACATTGAGATAAAGTGCACTTGGTGCCATCCATACTGCTATAGCTATACCCTCTAGGCTTAAAGCTGAGCTCAAAGCAGATATTAACACCAGTTAAAGCATTTTTTTATTCTTAAAAAAATGAAATGTATTTTCAATGCAGCTAAAATAAGTACCTGCATCTTACTGACTGCCTTTATTTTTTTTTCTCCCTCTAAACACCCCTGTATGTTAGCCTATATATCCATGCACACATAGGTAGTAAGAGGAGTTTAGAGGCAGAAAAAAAAATCCACAACCAGCGCATCCTGGTTGCCATGGTGTGTTGGCAGAAAAAACGCCCAATGCCAGTAACTGTGTCCAAACGCACGTTTAGCTCTTGAGGGTTCATTTATTTCAGTGGCTAGAATAAATGATTATTCTGGCCAGTGAAATCAATTAATTGCCCAAGCGTATGCACAGCTAAACGTGTTACATAAGCGTCTAGAGTTTTTTTTTTGTCAAAACGCCACTGCCAGGAGGAAAGGCGTCTAGGAGCGATAGCAAAATGTCCTGTGTGCATGAGGCCTTACTATCATCCTCTTATTGTCCCAGGGTTGCAACCTCTCCGGGTTTTGAATCATGTGTCCGTGTTTCAGGTGGACATTATTCAGATAAGAATGTGGCTCAGAACAGAGCCTGACAGGAGGGTGAGGGGGCATTGTGCACTAGACATGTGCTAGATATGTGCTATTCATTTTGCTCCGAATTCGTTTTTCGACTAAATTTAACAAATTTGTTATTTCGGAAATATTCAAATTAACGAAAACCGTTTAAGGAATTTTGTTCTAAAAATTCGTAAATCCGAAAATCCAAAAATAAGAATAAAAATACGAAAATAAGAACGAAAATCCGAGAATTAGAAAACCTGAAAATTCGAAAATCTGAAATAATAACTAACTAAGTAATAATAATAACTATTACTAACTATTACATTATAGGTATTGGGATTTCCTTTCAAATTTGGCTGTTTATCTGAAGTTACAAATTATCCGAAATAACAAATGCCGCATCTAAACAAATGGAACATAAGAAATTATTAATAATAAATAATAATAATTAAAACTTTTTATTATTATTATTTATTATTATTAATTAGTTTTGCTCTATTCATTTAGATGCTGCATTCATTATTTTGGATAATTCGCAACTTCGGTTAAATTCGTATTCGTTACGTTCATAAACAGCCACATTTGAAAGGAAATTCCAATACCTATAATTTAATAGTTAGTTATTATTAGTTAGTTAGTTATTATTTCGGATTTTCCAATTTACGAATTTTCGAATTTACGAATACCGCATCTAAACAAATGGAACATAACTAATTTTTCCGAAGTTACGAATATATTCGAAATAACAAATTTCCATCATTACGAATGACCCGAAAGATGAAAAAATAAAAACGAATGAAACGAAACCGAACAAATTTTTCGGCAGTGCACATGTCTACCATGTGCACCGCATTACTATTCTCTTTGGAGTGCCCAAAGGTGTCCCAGATCTGTTACAATCCTATATTGTATACTAAAAAAACAAACAAAAAAAAAACATTTTTGCTGTGCTAAAGTGTTCGGGTTTGGCTTTAAGAAAAAGTGGCAACCCTATAAGGTCCCCTGTACAGCTGCACTCACTCTGGGGGAGGAGCAACCGGCCAACCAGGCTGTGCAGTATGCACATGTGCAGACAAAAAAACATACTAATAGATATAAGTGGAAGGCGAATCCTGAGGGTGGATGAGAGGACCCTGCTTTTTCTGTGGTAGAGAACCCTCTTGAAGTAAGTGGATCTTTTCTGGTCCATTTCCCTGAACCTTTCAGTTATGTTCTGGTTTTTGTTTTGCTTTTTCTTTCAATACCATTTGCACAGGAGGTTTCCCCTGCAGACGGGCTGTTTGTGTTTTGCCAAAAACTTAAATAAAGAATACAAAAAAAACATACTGATTGTGATATCCTCATCTTCAATCTTTAATGCTGCTTCTTAAAGCGGGGTTCCACCCAAATTTTGAACAATATCTGTATGTATTCTCTTCCTTGCCTAGATGCTGACATGCCATTTAAAAAAATTTAAATCGCCGTAATTACCTTTTATTTTTCTAATCTTCTTTGCACTTCCTGGTTCTCCTCCCGTGGGAGTAGGCGTGTTTCTAGCCTCTCCCAGACTCCTGGGAGCTAGTCTCAGGCTTCCCAGGATGCCACTGAGCATGTGCAGGAACGAGCAGTGAATGCTGGGAGCACAGCATTCACTACATCCAGGAAATAAATGCTTGTGGGCTTCAAATGCCCACAATGAAGATGGAAACCGCCTGAAGTAAATAATATAAGTTATTCTTTCCAACGAAATCTGACACAGGCGGACATATTACACACAATATGTGAGTATGTAATGCTGAGAAGTAAAGTTTGTGAATGAACTCAAAAAAAAAAAAAACGATAGATAGGTGGACCCCCCCCGCTTTAAATGTTCAGCTCCCATTCACATCGGTGCCAGTCGAATCGCATGTCAAATCGCAGCCTATTGCCGGCAATGAGAGCGTCCCAATTGGTCAGACGCCAACTTTGTGGCGCCGCACCGATTTCCAAAAGTAGTTCCTGCATTACTTTTGGCGACTTCGGGGGCGACTTCAATAGACATCTATGCATGAACATGCACAGATGTTTTTTAAGTCGCCCCGAAAGTCGGACTGAAATGCGGTTTTGAAATCGCGTGCATTCAGATGAAGTCACACGATTTCAAAGCCGTGTTCGATGTGAACGAGGGCTCAATCTCAGGCTGGGTACAGGGGGATAACTAAGCAGCATTGCTTTATCACAGCAGCAAAGGTTAGGTGATTGGCTGTGCTGTGGCTGGTAGGGCTGTATAAATCTGAGGATGGATGGACAGAATCCATTGACAAGTACAACAGTCCCCATATATTAATTCCAGTTGTGTATTTAGTTGTTTTCCCAGGCCTTATGTTATCTGCACTTTGTATATGCCAAACACTGACAAATTGCTGTTGTTGATGGTATTCCACATTTCTTCCCTGAAAGGCCCTTTAAAGCCACCCTGATATCAATATTATCATCATCATCATCATCATTAATGTCAATCCACTTAAGATAAGAATCCTGACAGTTTTTCTTCCAATTTTTGGATAGAGTGTGTAATGCCTAGTACACACCATAAGAAAATCTTGTACGATACCAGAATGAAGGAGTCCATTTATGCTTGGAAACGAAAGAATGCATTCTGTACGAGAATTTTCATAACTTTAGTAAACTATTGATTTTCGGTATGAGACCAGCATGCAAAAAAAAACAAAAAAAAAAAGGCGATCAGTCCAATATTCTTGTCATGTGTACAAGGCTTAAGGATTATAACCTCTCCCATTTTTATTGCTGTCTATGTCCCTGTTGGGGACACTTCTCTCTCACTTCCTGGCCAGTGGCAAGCAGAGTGAGAAGAAATCCCACTTTTGGTCAATGAAAATGGAGGTGATAGGACACTTCTGCCAGTGACAACTGTTAAACATGGGATTATCCCCTCATTTTAAAGTGATTTTAAAAAGGAAAATTAAAAAACAAAAAAAAAAAAAACATGTCACACTTACCTGCTGTGTGTAATAGTTTTGCACAGAGCAGCACTGATCCTCCTCTTCTCTGGTCCACCGCGGGTGCTTCTGGCTCCCCCCCTGCTTAGTGCCCCATAACAAGCCGCTTGCTATGGGGGCACTTGTGTGGACTCGCTCCCAAGCTGCGCTTTGTGTGTCCATTGCAACACACACTGTGGCTCGGACCCTCCCACTGTCCCCCACTCAATGGCTGTGATTGACAACAGCAGGAGCCTATGGCTCCTGCTGTTGCCTCTGAATCAGTGAGGGAAGAGAGAGCAGCAATGATGCTCACGGGCACATCGCTGGATCGAGTACAAGGGGGAGCTGCTATATGTATTCTGTTTTGCAGTGGAGGCTGGTGGTACAGTTTTTGGTGGGGCGATAAACAGTGCACCCACAGCCCCCCTGGTCTGGTCAGTCGGGTCATCAGGAGCACCGGCACTTAATCCATCTATGGCGGGCAGCACTTCACCCAGATGGCACCTTCCCCTTCCTCTGCTCTCCTCCTCAGGATTACAGGTGATGAGCGGCAGCTTCCCCTGCTATCCTCCTCAGCATCACGGGTGATGGCTTCCCCTTCCCCTACTCTCCTACACAGGCATCACGGTGGCTTCCGCCGCGCATCTCCTCCTCCTAGGCCAATCGGAATGCTTTTTCTTTCGGCCAATCGGGAAATGGGTCTCAACATTCTATTTGTACTTATATTATGATGATAGAAATATGAAAACCAGTATGAAAATTATTTTGGATATATCTTGTATATACTGTGTATTTATACATGAGTCATTTGACATTTTGCAGCAACACCCACCCAACCAGCCTTGAGGAAGCGAGCAATTCTTGCGAAACACGTTGGCATTCCAGGATGGAATAACTATGAACACCAATTTGAGCATTAATACCATTTACTGTTTATGAAGGGTATTGGTGTAACTATACACTGGATGTTACTTCCTTTTCTGGGTTGGGTTATTGGTCGCATCAGTTGACATGTACATTAGCGGGTTTTGCCTCATTTTTTAACTTCTGGAGAAATAAAAATATATTTTTAATCATCAGCAGCCTCATGCCAATAAAGTTCGCTTTTTTGATAGTAGGTTTCCTACTATCTTTATTTGCATAAATGTGGATGTGCCAAGGTGGAGATCTACCAGTCCTGCACACAGAAGGTTTTTTTAACTTCATGCAGAGAATGCATTAAGGCAAAAAACTTTTACTTTTAGGACCACTTTAAATAAATTTACACTCACTTCCTGGATTGTCCCAGAGACAGGAAGTGGCCTGGAAATATCCCCAAAGGAAAATGGATGGATACTAACATTTCCCAAATCTATCTCACTAGAAAAATAAAAAAAGTTTTGGCTGCAGAAAATAAGGAGACAATTTTTACAATGTATGATAAACTTGTTAAATTCAACTGACTTCCTTCTTCAGTCTATTGCGAACAACCCATTAACTACTCTCCAACTCTTACCTTTTAATGTAACAAGGGATATTTAACGCATATTTCCCAATACTGAGGCTGGATCTGACAACGATGGGGATGTCTATGTATAGTTCTCTAACATCCAATGGCTGAAGCTTAAAAAGCCATTCTACTGGCTTGCATATCTTCTGTTTTGCATACAGCAAACTCTCTTAACTTTGAACCCTACAGCACTATGAACAGAGAATGGTGGGGAATTTGACAAAGTATGCAGTTCTTCCTTGATGATATCTCACTGGATCGGACAGGTGAGTTTGAGGCTGGCGAAGGCCTAGGTACAAGAAGTATAAGGGTGCAGTCATTCTTTGAAGCTAAATTCTGGTAACAAAACATTTTCTTGGACATTTTGCTATGTAAAAATAAATTCCTTCTAATGATAGGTTTTCCATGTGCGGATGGTGCTGCTTTTGATAAAACTATTCGTTTTACAGATACTCCTCGTTTAAAGACTTACCTTTTTAACGACCACTCGGACTTATGACCAGCTTTCCCCACCCTAAAGGAAGCCCCGAAATGCAGCATGAAATGCATAAAATGGAGGGGGTGCATGACGGTGGTAATAGTGTGGGAAGGGTTGTTTAAGATGGAGCCGAGGGGGAGGGACAGGAAGGGAGGGGTCATATATAATAGGTTTAACCTGGGAGGGGTTAACAGAAAGCTGGAAGAAAGTTAGGAGCAGCATGGCAGAAGTGGAGCGCATCATGGCACAACTCCGTGCGGAGGCTGCAGTGAGGGGCACGGACTGGCTAATGGAGGCGATCGGGTCTGCGATAGAGCGAGCAGGACCTCAGACAAGCACGGGAGAGAGGAGCGGCGTCAGAGCGCGGAGGTCCCGTCCGCCTGAGCGTTTCTCTCCTGAACGGGCGGCGCATAGAGAGCAAGGAGGACCACCGGCGAAGAAGAAGGCAGGCCGGGCGAACGGAAGAGAGACCATTCCCACGGCGGCAAGGTACAAGGAGCAAGCGGGTACACATGGCGGGATGGGGAGAAGAGGAAGAGTCGGGAGCGCGAGCCCCGCCCCCCGGACAACGGCGGAGGGCCCTGCTATGAATGCCAGGAGAGAGGCTGCTATCCCTGGGCCGTCCAATTCTGCGGCAGGGGATATGAGGAAGGATGGACAAGAAAGAGGCAGAGGCAGGCAGGCAGAAGGCAGAGCGGAGGCCTACAGGGCTGCGGTTTCATGCACCGGCCCTGCAAAGGCTGTCCAAAAGTCTGCGAGCGGATACGCAGCAAGGAGGCGGGAGAGGATGGATATGTCAGCGGCAGCCAAGGTTCCCAGACCAGGCGGGCTTTCAGATATTGAAGAAGGCGACGGGGATTCCGGTGAGCGGGAAGAGGCGTCTGAAGAAGAGGAGGCGGCCCCCCCTTCCAGGAGTGCGGATGAGGAGGAGAGCAGACAGTCGGCTGATGGGACAACGCCTGTGCAGCCCGGTGAGTCACCACATCTGGGGTTAGAAGGGAGAAGCAGGGTAGGACAGGATACGCATAGGCCTGAGGACAGTGCGAGGGGGGTGGTCCCATCGGGGGGGGGATCAGGTTTATTGGGTTTTTTTAGAAGGCATTAAGGAATTAGTGCAGAGGTTTGAGGCTGGACAGTGTATGGCGGGAGGCCCGGCAGCTGCGTGGGTCCCACCAGTGGGGGGCAGTGTTGGTACAGCAGGGGTTGGGACGCCCGCACCGACAATGGCGGGGGCGGTACCAGCTCTGGAGTCCACGGTTAGTGTCTCTGCGCAGGGGAAAGAAAAAGCTGTGGAGGCGGCAGAGAGGCAGGATATAACCAGGTTGGCGGATGCAGCGCGTTGCGAGGTGTATGTGTGTTACGAAGGGCCTTTGGGAGCACACTTGAAACAGGAAGTACGGGAGAAGCTGTGGAAGGGTGAGTATGTGGAAATATTTTCACTGCTACCTTTAGAAAAATTTAACTTGGATAGAGTAAAACCAGACAGTTCCAAGAAGGAGGATGAAGAGAAGAGGAGGTATCGGCTGATACCTAGAACATTTGCCAATTGGTTGCAGGCGTTTGCAATTTTGGCCAGTGTCATAGGGGAGAAGCACCCGGAGTACTGTTCGGCATTATTCTGCTATCAGGATGCGATAGGGGAGGCCTATAGAGTGTATGGCGGCACAGGCTGGCTGAGATACGACGAGCAGTTCCGGCAGCGGAGAGCGATACGTCCAGAGCTGCGTTGGGACCACAAGGACATTAGCTTGTGGATGCGATTGATGACGACGACGAGGGCTCCGAACCAGTTTTTTCAGGGGGGAGCCGGTGGACCATCAGCCCAGGGACATTCGGCTGGAAACAGAAAAGGGGTTTGTTGGCAATACAATTCCGGAGTCTGTAAATTCGGTGCAGCATGTAAGTATAAGCACGAGTGCTCAGGCTGCGGGGGAACGCATCCAGCATCTAGATGCTTTAAGCAGGGAAAAGGCAGAACCGGTGACGTTGGACAAAAAAGGGAGGACGCCGGTGAAAGTGGAAAGGATGCGGCCGTTTCTCGGTAGGTATCCCGACAGCCAAGCAGCGAGGTTGCTAGATGAGGGTTTTACGGGGGGATTTAGGATCCCATGCAGGATGACGGTAGTTCCACAAGTGCCCAACAATTTACGTTCCGCATTGCAACATCCGGAAGTGGTTTCGGAGAAGCTGGCGAAGGAGGTTGCAATGGGGAGAATGGGAGGTCCGTTTCGGACGGCACCAATAGCCAATTTGGTGGTATCACCACTGGGTGTGGTGCCCAAGAAAGAGACCAATAAATTTAGGCTCATTCACCACTTATCTTTTCCGAAAGGGGGATCGGTGAATGAGGCCATTGATCAGGAGGCATGCTCGGTGCATTATACGTCATTTGATGCCGCGGTGGGTTGGGTGCGCCGTTATGGAAAAGGAGCGTTAATGGCCAAGGCAGATGTCGAATCAGCTTTTCGGCTGTTGCCGGTACATCTTGATAGTTTTAGGTTGCTGGGGTGCCAGTGGAAAGGTGAGTTTTACGTGGACAAATGCTTGCCGATGGGTTGCTCAATATCATGTGCGATATTTGAACAATTCAGCTCTTTCCTGGAATGGGTAGTGCGGGACGTGTCGGGTGTGAATTCAATAATTCACTACCTTGATGACTTTCTATGCATAGGGCCGGCATCATCTAGAATCTGTGCGGTGTTATTGGCGACATTGCAACATATCGCTGACAGATTCGGCATTCCATTGGCTGACGAAAAAACGGAGGGACCTTGCACGGTCATCACGTTCCTAGGCATCGTTCTAGATTCTGAAGCAATGGAATGTAGGTTACCGGAAGACAAATTGGTAGATTTAAAGAAAGAGATTGCAGGATTAATTGGGTTGAAAAAAGTGCAACTTAGAGCGCTGCAATCGGTGCTAGGTAAGCTAAATTTTGCTTGCCGCATACTACCAATGGGGAGAGTGTTCAGCCGACGGCTGGCGGCCAGCACGAGTGGAGTAAAATCTCCAAGGCATTTTGTGCGATTGGTAAAATCGCACAGGGAGGATTTAAAGGTATGGCATACCTTTTTGGAATCATTCAATGGAAGGGCGATGTGGATGTCTGGACCGGTCAGTAATTTCGATCTGGAATTGTTCACTGATGCGGCAGGGTCCACGGGTTTTGGGGCGTTTTTCCAAGGCCGGTGGAGTGCGGGTCCTTGGCCTCAGTCATGGATAGAGGAAGGGTTTATCAAAAATTTGGTTTTATTGGAATTGTTTCCAGTAGTATTGGCAGTGGAGCTATGGGGCTCATACTTCAGGAATCTGAAAGTGCGTTTCCATGGGGACAATTTGGGGGTGGTACAAGTGATAAATAGGGTAACAGCATCGTCTCCACCGGTGATTAAATTGTTACAGCATTTAGTGTTAAGGTGTTTGCAATTGAATGTGTACATCCATGCAGTTCATTTACCGGGGGTGGAGAATGTGGTAGCTGATGCGTTATCTCGCTTCCAGTGGGACAGGTTCCGAGAGTTGGCGCCGGAAGCGGAGCAACGAGGGGTAACTTGTCCCGATTGGCTGTGGGAGATACCGTTGGCGTCATCGCGGGATGGATTCAGCAATCGGTAAGTGGGGCCACTTGGGCGGCGTACTCCAAAGTATGGAAGGAGTGGTTGGGATTTGTTCAGGAATGCGGTGAGGAGCCGTCAGGTATATTTTTGCGTTTGCTGTTGCTATATTACGTGGCAAGGAAAATGGAAGAAGGGGCATCGGTAGCGGTGTTAAATACTCAGTTAGCGGGTTTAGCTTTTCTTTTTAAGCTGCAAGGTCAGACGGATGTCACGAAGGATTTTTGGGTGCGCCAAGCGCTCAAAGGGTATAGGAAAAGGAGAATCAAGAGGGATTCCAGAAGACCAGTGACGTTTGAGATTTTGGGGAGGATAGTAGCAAAGTTGGGGGAGGTATGTTCTTCAGAGTATGAAGTAGCATTGTTTAAGGTGGCGTTCGTGATAGCCTTTTTTGGAGCGTTTAGGATAAGCGAGCTGGTTAGTCCAGCAAAAAAAGTTCAAGGTGGTTTGGGATGGCAGGAAGTTCAGGTGGAACGTGGCGGTTTAACGTTGTGGGTAAAGAGGTCAAAAACCGATCAAGGGGGAAAAGGCAGGATAGTGAGGGTTTACCCGATTCAGGGATCTTGCCTGTGCCCGGTGGGCACGGTTGAGCGGTACTTACATGTTCGTCCATATGTACAAGGTCCGTTCCTAATGCACAGGGATGGTAGTTTTTTATCTAAATTTCAGTTCGTAACAGTTTTTAGAAGATACCTTAAGGTAGTGGGCTTACAGGATAAGGAATTTTCATCCCACTCGTTTAGGATAGGAGCGGCCACGGAAGCAGCCAGACTTGGGCTAGATGTGGAGGCGGTAAAACGCATTGGAAGGTGGGAATCGCACAGGTTTAGGTCTTACGTTAGGCCTCAGTTGGTAGTGGAGTTGGACTGAGAATAAGGGAATAGGATTTTAATTACGTTTAGTCATGCAAAGTTTTATTGGTGGCTAGTGTTTTAGTGTAGTTTTCTTGTCTTCTTCTATTTACAGGAGCGGCGCCAGGGATGGTCTGGATTATGGGCCATTCTTATGTGTGCTGGGGGCAAGAAGGGGCGATGCTCGTTGGGAGGGCAGGCAGTTAGGTTTTGATAAAAGGGAGGTTTATATTAAGTGGTTGGGAATACCCGGAATGCTGTGGAGTAGATTGTTTCCGGAGGTACAGAAATATGCCAGGAGGGAAGGACCACCTGATGTGTTAATTTTACATGTTGGAGGCAATGATCTAAGCATCAGGTCCATGGTAGACATCACGCGCGATATAAAAAGGGATTTAGGGCGATTGATGGAAATATTTCCCAAGACTATTTTTATATGGTCGGATATGGTGGCTAGGACATCTTGGAGGATGGCTAGGTCAGTGGAAGGGGTAAATCGGGCCAGAAAAAAGATTAATAGGGAGGTGAGCAAATTTATGGTTCGCAATGGGTGTTTAGCGATTAGACATCCTGAACTAGAATTTGAAACATGGAGGTATCTGAGATCCGATGGTGTCCACCTTAATGATGTGGGGATAGATTTGTGGACATTAGGACTGCAGGATGGAATACAGCGAGCCATGAGGGTGTGGAGGGGCATCCAAGAGTAAGGTATTACTCGTGGGATGCGGTGGCGGGCGTTGGTCTGTGAAAAGGAAGGAAGATGGAAAAAGTAAGTGGGGGATCTAACGGTGTTATAGATCCGGAGGTTTTTGGTTCCCGGTTAACGGAGGTGATAATGGGGCACTGCGGGAATTGTTAGTCTCTGAGCCAGCTTGTCGGCTTGAGGCATAGTTGAGATAGTTGATAAGTACCGCAGTGCTACGTGGGTGAGGAACATCTGAATGGTTTTTAAGCGATAGCGCAGACCAACGCTCTTCAGTTAAAAGTTTGCAGGGAATAACAGATGTTTTTGGTTGATTATTTTGATGACAGAGTTTATAAGAAATTTATAATTATATATTGTTTAAATAAAGTAGGCTGCTACGGCCTTTTATAACCCAAGGTTGGTGTGGTCTGGTTTATTGGGAGTAGAATGTAAGAGGGGGTTTTTGGTAATAAAAGAGCATAACATCTGTTATCCAACAGTCATGACCAGCTATACATCATTGTATTTGTACAGTACAGTACAGAATTTTCGTTTGTGTTGTGTACTTATGCAAAGTAAAACAACATTATTGAACTGTAGTTTTGTGTTTAGACTTTTTTTTTTAATACAATACAGTACAGTAGTTAAAGAGGGAGTCCCGCAAAATTTTATTTTTTTTTAAAAGTCAGCAGCTACAAATACTGCAGCTGCTGACTTTTAAAATAAGGACACTCACCTGTCTCCAAATCCAGCGGTGTTGGCACCTGAGGCCGAACCATCCTTCGGTCCTCAGCAGCTGCCCTGCCATTCTCTGTGGGGGAATCGGGAAGTGAAACGTTGCGGCTTCACTTCCCGTTTCCCTACTGCGCACGCGCGAGTCGCGCTGCTCATCCTAACTGGTCCCCGCTATCTCCTGGGACCTGTGTGTGTCCCAGCAGAGGGGGGGGGGGGGGGACAGGAAGAGGCATAGACTCCCGTGGGAGTCTATGCCGGAAGTGGGTGCAAATACCTGCCTTAGACAGGTATCTGCACCCCCCTCCCCCCTGAAAGCTGCCAAATGTGACACCGGAGGGGGGGGGAGGGTCCTGAAAAGCAGAGGTTCAATTTTTGTGTGAACCTCCGCTTTAAGAAAGCTTAAAATATTGATTACTTGTGGCTCCTCATTTAAAGACCAATTCGTTTAACGACCTGGTCGCTGGAACGGCACCTGGTTCTTAAGTGAGGCAAGCCTGTATTTTTATTTATGTATTACAGATACTTATATAACATCGTCAATTTACACAGCACTTTACATATATATTGTGCATTCAGATCAGTCCCTGCCCTCAGGGAGCTTACAATCTAACGTCCCTAACATACATACACATACTAGGGCCAATTTAGACAGGAGCCAATTCGCCCTGTAAGCACCCAATATACAGTTCCGGTTCTTATACAGTGAAATACACCATGGGGTCAATTCACAAAGCTTTACCGCATTCGATAAGGGTATCATATTACTCATTTGCATAGATTATCACATGCGGTAAACTAAGTCCAATTTACAAAAAAAAACGATTATGTACTTATTGGAAGAAAAAAAATACTGCATAAAAAGCTCAAGTCCAATTCACAAACGAACCAGAGCGTTAAAAAGCATGCTTTAATTACCACCAGGGTTTAGGTGGTGGTATCACATGCAGTATTTGTCAAAAAACAGCCTAGGGGTCAGGAGACTCCCAGGCTGTTTTTTGACAAATAGGTGGTTGCTCATCAGCTGTCAGCGGGCTTCCCCGCTCACTTTCCCGCTCACTGCTGATTGTAAAAAAAAAAGCAGACAATTAAAAATTATGAAAAAAATAAACAGCGCGGGGTCCCACAGCAGGTCAGAAAAGGGGGGGGGGGCGAGCGAGCACCCCCCCCCCCCGAACCATACCAGGCCGCGTGCCCTCAACATGGGAGGTAAGGTGCTTTGGGGCAGGGGGCTCTGGTGTTTCTTCTCCCTCTGGTGTTTCTTCTCCCTCTGGTGTTTCTTCTCCTTCTTCTCTCCCTGGTGGTTTCTTTTCCCTCCACTGTCTTCTCCCTCTGGTTTTTCGTCTCTCTCTTCTCTAAGTGTAGCACCCTCTATCAGTAGGTGCTAGTAAGGTTTTTTTACTAGGTTATCCAGCACAGGCAAATTTAGGCAGGCTTATGCTGCAAGCTAGTCCTGTCTCTTTTGATCTGGGGGCTGGGAGTGGTCAGAGTAGCAGTGGGTGTTACCACTTGTGCTTTAGTTCTGGGGCACCTCCCCTGTTTCCAGAGAGAAGGTTCTGGAAAGGGGGCTGGGCCTGGAACTGTAGTGGCAGGCAGCTTGTGTGGGAGCCCTGACCAATCCCCAATAGGTATTGGCAGGGGGCGGGCCTCCTATATAAGCTGAGGTGAGATGCCACTGGGGGGGAGAAGTCGGCTGAGTGAAGTGAGGAATGGCATGTTAGACAGTCGCAGGAGGCCATCCCCATCTGGAGGGGGGGGTGCGCCGATTGCAGGAGAAGGCCCGTGGAGAGCTGTGAGGGAACATTGCCTCTACACGGTCATTGGCAATGTCGGATGGCAGGGAACTGCTGGAGCAGAAGGGCAGGTGAAGCTGTCGGTATGCATGGTCCAGTCAAAGCACCGGAGGGAGAAGAAGCATTGGAGGGAGAAGAAACACCGGAGGAAGAAGTCACGGTTTTTAATAAAGGACTTGTCAAAAACTGTCTCTTCCAGATTCCGATAAGCCCCCTGCCCGCAGACCCCGACAACCACCGCCCAGGGTTGTTGGGAAGAGGTCTTGGTCCCATCAACATGGGGACAAGGTGCTTTGGGGTGGGGGGGGGCAGAGTCCCGCTGCCCCAAAACTCCCACCCCCCCATGTTGAGGACATGCGGCCTGGTATGGTTCAGGAGGGGGGCTGGGCTACATGCTCAGGTAAGGGTCTGGTATGGATTTGGGGGGGACGTCACGCCGTTTTTTTTAAATTTTGGCGTTTATTTTTTCATTGTGGCCGTTTTTTTTTTTTAATCAGCTGTGAGCGGGGAAGCCAGCTGACAGCTGATGAGTCATCGGTTGTTAAGGACGCGGCGGCCGGCTTCCTGGCCGACTTCTTAGCAACCACCTTAATGCAGTATTTACTGCTAAATCGCACAAATACTGCAAGCGGTATTTATCTACAAATTCTTAGTGAATTGAACACAATTGTTTTCACATGCAGTATTTTACTGAATAGAATTAGTCATTATTTATCTCTTAGTGAATTGGACCCATGTTGCTCATTAGCCACCTGCCTCTTCCCTTGTCCATTCACAAAACGTCTTGCATTCTTTTCAGGGGGGGTATTCTGTGAAATGAACAGAAGACATTTTGTGAATGGATGAGGGGAGAGAATCTTGGAGAGTGAGCAACCCACTATCCTTCACTGTCAGGGCCTATTTTAGAAATCATGTGGCCCTTTACGTCTTGCCTGAGGGGGCTCCCCACCCCACACAAAGAATGGACTTTAAATACCTCGCTGTGCACGTACAGCAATTCCAACCAACCAACCTTGGGACTCATCGGTTCAGCAGCAGGGGTGAGGGACAGAGAGGGGACTATTTACTCATTTTCAGGATCAAGAGGAACGATCTTCTGTGCTGCAGCTGCAATTAAACGAAATGCCCCGCCTGCCCTTGCAGATTAATAAGGAAGAAGAGGCCAGAACGTTGATTGTCAGGAGCCGTGTGAAGGGGGATAACTCTACCTGATACTGAAAATTAGTAAATAGCCCCCTCTCTGTCCCTGGCCCCTACTACTGAACTGAGGGGGCCCAGCAAACTTTTATTTAATAGTTGGGAGCCACGGCTTGTGAGATTACTGTACATGTGGCCAAACGTTTAAAGCGCCCCCGCTCTGTACAACCCCTACTGAACTGATGGGCCCTGGGCCCTTTACAGGAGGGCTGGCTCTACCCCCTATTGGTGAACCTGTTCACTGTACTAGAACAGACAGTTTTAGTTTAGAAAGTTTGGCACTTACAGTAATGTCTGGGAGGAATGAAACTAATAGTTTTAACTAACACAGGACCATCCACACTAGGGACCCTCTAACGCGGAGTTCTACTCAAAAGTGGAACTTTTGCTTATCAGCCTCCTCCCCCCTCCGGTTCCACATTTGGCACCAGATTGGGCAGGGGGGAGCAGCGAGGTATGTCAGAAGTTCTGCCCCTCTCCTCCCCCCTCCTTCCCCTGCTGTTGCGCCAGTAAGAGAGTGCAGCACACTTCGCGCATGCGCAGTAGGGACCCGGCTGTGAAGCCACAAGGCTTCAATGCCGAGTTCCCTTACCGGCAATGGCAGTGGCAGCACCTGATGGAAGCCGATGGATTCCAGGACAGGTAAGTGTCCTATTATTAACACCATTTTAAAGGTAGTTTATTTTTACAAAGCAAATTTCCAAAAAACATTTTCTTCCCCGGAGTTCAGCTTTAAGGTAACCTATGACCCACTCCCACTGACACATGCTGGTGTCATATTAAGCATACATAATGAGCAATAAAGCCACATGCACATAAAAAAAGGTGTAAATACGTCTCTTTCCTTGACTCCAGAGACCGGCTGTACCCTCAGAGAACAGCTGCAGCTCTGCTACTACATTCCATCCATGATCCACCCAGCTTCAGAATGAGATGTTTCATCAGTTGGGTCTATTGCATCAGTTGGGTCTATACTACCTCTTCTTCTCACTCACCTCCCGGCTATATACAGAGGCTTGGTGTTACCTGCCGCACTCATTACCCTTCACACACCTGCGGCTGTCTGTCTGACATCTCCTTTCTTTCATCAGTCCCCTGCCATTATACAGAGGTCATATATCAGCACTTAATATACATACATCTGTAGATGCCTATCTCCACCACACTCATTTCATCAGCAGCCTTAGATTAGACAGGGGTCTTGTATTACCTGCTTTATCCAGGGCCTGCTATATTCAGAGCAGCTGCCTAATTCCTTCCATTCCCCTCCAAAAGTTACAGAGATGTCTGGCGCCTACCCACTGCCCTCTACACACCAACCAACTTGATCTCTCTTTTTTTTAAAAGCTGACTACACATTATGCAATTTTCTTGTTCAATTTACTTTAAATTTACCTTCAACTATGCAGTGCAAGGGCCTGCCTGATTGCATGCAAATTGAAAGTGTTTAGGTTTGACCTCATATTATATGGTTTTGCTAAATCTGGGGTTCTGCCAACTGGAGAACCAAGTAGTTGCCACAGGTGAAGGAAAGCAGTTGCCGTCAGAGACAACCACTCCTGTCGCCAGAGGCAAGCGAGAATCACAGGTAAAGGGGATACAGTCGCCAGCAAGGGACAATCTCTCCTGTTATCAGAGGCCAGGTTCTGTGGAGACTGAAGAAGTACCAGAGCAGCCTTTTTCACTAGCCAGGGACAGTGAAGAAGTTGGGAAAGCTTCAGCAGGGTCAAGCTAGGGACCCAGCGGAACAGTGTGGGTGACGCATGCAGAGGATTCAGCAAGTTAGCTGAAGGGCCAAGTCAGGGACCCAGCGGGACAATGTGGGTCACTTGGAAGCCACAGCGGGTTAATTGTGAAGGAGCTCCAGGGATCCAGTGGTGGCTGGTATCTGAAGAGTTTAATGAGAGACTGGGAGCTCAGTGAGAGGATCTACAACAGGATACTGTGAGTTTTGATCTGTATTAAAGTTGAAGTTACCAGATCAGTTGCTGAAATTCAGCTTGAAGCAGGGAAGATCTGGGGGGGGGGCAATTGCCCCTACCCCCCCCCCCCCCCCGAAAATAGCACTGACTGCAGTCCCGGCTGAGTCTCTCTCTCTCACATCAGTATATTTAGCGGCGCTGAGAGAGAGACTCTGTGTTGTGGTGATTGCGCTGCGCTGGACCTGGAGAAGATGGAGGGAAGAGGTGTGTGGAGCTGCGACGCTGGCTAGTGTTCCCTGCACTGGTTGCTAACGCCTGGGCCGCCTGGCGTGTGACGTCGGAGGCTGGAGCCGCTGCTGAGGAGGAGGAGAACCCCAGCATTCATAACGAAGCCTTCTTCGTTCTCCTAAGGGGGTGGTGGCTGCGCTGTGATAGAGGGGGAGGGGGGGGAGGGGGCTAGACTAAATGAAGAAGAAGATCCTCTGAAGAAGTCACGTGACGTGACGATACGCGTCAGGAGCACGGGACGCTGCCACACACTAGCTGGATGTGACGAGCTCGGCGCTCGTGGATGTTTTACCCCCCAGCTGTGTTTTAAATGTAAGTGCATAAACTTTGTGAGTGTTTTAATAAAGTATATGATATACGGGATTATGCTATGTGCGGTTTCTGTTTTCTACATACCGCACAATATAACTCTGCACAACGGGTGGTGAGGAACTGGAAGCGGGGAGAGTCTCTTAGAAGATCCAGAGCCTGGGATTATACGAGCTCGGCGCTCGTGGGTTGAGGCGTGCGCTCATTGCTTAAAATCTCTACATATGATATACGGCATTACCAATCAACGCCACCTGCTGTACCGTTGGACTTCCCCATCTGCGGGGCCTCCTCTACATATGCTGTATACCTTACAGCTGTAAGGTAAGGGGCCTGGGAACACGGAGGTGCCCACACCTGTCAGCAGACTGTCTTCCTTCCCCCCTGGTTCATCATTATTAGCTTATCGATATCCAGGATTGTCACATCTGGTGGTGGGACTGTTGTCATTCTGTTTATTTTATTTTTATTTTTTCTTTGGTATATATTATTCTTTCGCCAAGTGTTGGCGGGTCACCAACACCAACCACTGGGATTACTTTTATGGACACTTATATATATTCTTTATACACATTGTCAATCATTATCCACGTGTGTACCACACTGGGGCGGGGGGCGGCGTCGGCGGTAAAGCGCCGCTATTATTAGCGGCGTTTTACCGTCGGTATGCGGCCGCTAGCGGGGCGGTTTTACCCCCGCTAGCGGCCGAGAAAGGGTTAAATACCACCGCAAAGTGCCTCTGCAGAGGCGCTTTGCCGGCGGTATAGCCGCGCCATCCCATTGATTTCAATGGGCAGGAGCGGTAAGGGAGCGGTATACACACCGCTCCTTCACCGCTCCGAAGATGCTGCTGGCAGGACTTTTTTTACCGTCCTGCCAGCGCATCGCTCCAGTGTGCAAGCCCTCGGGGCTTGCACACTGGATACGCAGCAGCGGCACTTTCGGGGCGGTTTGCAGGCGCACGTGTGTACTTATATCATCAGTTGAGTATTATATTAGCACATTTATATACACATGTTTTTATAATTTCATTGAAAAAGTTTTTTATGATATTTGATAGATTTTGGATTTATGCTCCTTTTGAAGCAGATTCACATACCCCTGTACACTCTTTGTTGGTATACACCTCCAGCCTATTTATGTGATCTGGTTTGATTACAGCACTTTTGTTATGCATTATTTAATGTTATTTGTTTGTGCGTACATTTTATTTATATATTTGCATTTGTGAGTACGCTTTCACATTATTTTATTCACACTTTCAGGTCATTGGATATTTATTGATTCATTTAGTCTAGCCCCCTTCCTCCCCCCCCCTCCCCCTCTATCACAGCGCAGCCACCACCACCTTAGTTTACTATTGTTTTGTCTGTTTTGGAGCAGTCTTGTGTGTTGCAGCAGTGTCCCTTTAGTATAGGATTCTTTTGACAGCGCAGGAGTTTTTTACACAGTTTTCTCTTCTTCGTTCTCCGCCCCTGAGTGAGAGTGTTGGCTCTACCCATGGGAGCCCCTCCCCCCCCCCCCCACCAGAGCACCAAAATAGTTCATAAAAGTGAATAAAAGAATAAATGAATGTGTAAAATCGCAAAATCTTGTGTGCCATACTGCCATTATTTTTGGAAAGCAAATGCTGCCCTTTTAGTCTTGTTTAATCCAAACTCAGCTCTGAAAAGTTTTACCCCCCCCCATGAACAGGCCATTTTTTGCGATACTGCGTTGTGTTACTGTAACTGACTGACAATTGCTCGGCCGTGCAATGCTGTACCCAAGTAAAATTGATGTCCTTTTTTTTTCCCACTAATATCACTTTCTTTTGGTGGTATTTTATATTTGTGATATAAGCAAACCAACAATTTTGAAAAAAAAACAATATTTTTTAATAAAAAAAATGTCTTCCTCAATTTGGGCCAATATTTATTCTGCTACATATGTTTGGTAAAAAGATCCCAATAAATGTATATTGATTGATTTGCACAAAAGTTATCGCATCTACAAAATAGGGGATAGATTTACGGCATTTTTATTTATTTTTTTCTAGTAATGGCGGCAATCAGTGATTTTTTTTTAGCGGGACTACAACATTGTGGCGGACAGATCGGACACCTATCTGACACTTTTGACACTTTTTGGGGACCAGTGACACTAATACAGTGATCAATGCTAAAAATATGCACTGTCACTGTACAAATGACACTGACTGGGAAGGGTTAACATCAGGGGTGATCAAAGGGTTAACTGTGTCCCTAGGGGGTGGTTGCTAACTGTGTGGGGATGGACTCACCAGATGAACAGAGTGATCCGTGTTCCTGGTTAGCAGGAACACAAGATCACTCTGTTAATCTCTGACAGAACGGCGATCTGCCTTGTTTACATCAGCAGAACGCTGTTCCATCTCTGTGGGGAGCGATTGCAGGTGGCCGGCGGATATCACTTCCGCCGGACTCGCTGATTGGCTACCCCTCTGACCAATCAGCACGGGTGCCTTTTGCTGGCTATTGCACAAAATGGTGTACAGGTACACCTTATTTTCTGGCAGTGACCCTCCCGAGACTAGACTCTGGATCCGCCTCTGGCTTGAAGGCCCTTGAACTGTATAGCTGTTCTTCTATTCCTGTTTTTGCCTTGGAGTCTGCAAAGTATTTTGCATCTGCCTAAAGGTATTCAGGCCCTAACCCTCTCTAACCAGTTCTGTTAAGAGACAGTAAATCTCTTGTTTGCATTCTCAAAGTGTCTGGCGCCCAACTTATTCTATCTACACCACACCCATTATGCCTAGTAACCCACACTGTGAAGATGGATGTCAGCTCTCCCTGACTCTGGAGTTCACCATTAGGCCTCTAGGGGTCGGGGCCATGGCTACATGTACAAGAAAATTATATAATGTGTAGCGAGCGTAAGGATACATTTTTTTGTGGCATATCAGCAAAAATGCACAAACAGCTTTAGAACAACTGTTTCAAGGATAGAGCCAATCAAAAAAAAGAAAAAAAGTGGGTGTCTAGCGGGTGGGTCGACCATAAGTCCCAGGATTTTGTGAAGCTTTCATTAGCATTGGCCAGTATCTCTCCCATCCATTTGATATAACTTGAAGTATCCTTTACTGGGCTTAATCTGGAGTCAGTCTTCTCCAATGAATGCTTTATAAATACATTTGGCTATAGGGCATACAGGGTGGAAAATTCATCGGTCATATTACCACATCTGCCAGTATTGCGGTATTGCAGTTGTCGTCTAGCTACCCGCATTGTCCAAAAGTTTGGTACAGAAACCTGACCCTCACATATTTCAGATTTGTCATTAATAATCTATAAAAAGATTGATTAAAGTGGAATTCCAGGCAGATATAAAAGATGCACATTAATGCCGCTTTGTAATCATAAATACATTATTAAAGCTGAGGTCTGTGGAGTTTCATTGGAGTTCCCCCACAACACACGTGTTAAATGCTCCTTATATCTCGGGGGTAGAGGAAGATGCTGTATTATTTTCCCTATTCCCCATTCCAGCAGGCTCTAGTGATGTCTTCTTCTCCCCAAAGCTCAGCCTGTGGACAGTCTCTCAATACCATCATGTACAATGCAGGGCCATTAACCCTGCATTGTATATGGAGGGGATGAGCATGTGACTGCAGCTGTGAGCAGTTTAGGGAGGAGGTCGGTGGAGAACAAAATTAGGTAAGTACATCTCCTTATTTTGGCACCCCTAGATATAATGAGCATATAACCCTTGATATTGGGAGGGGACCCACTGCAACGTTTTTAGTTCTAGCCTAGAGTTGACTAAAAAGGGGGGAAAGGGGAAGGGGATTGGTGGGACTTTAAATGAAGCCATGGCCTGGCAAGGCCAAGTGCCTCCATCCCTATCGGTATACGATGTTAGAAATAAAACAAGAACAGGAGGTTGGGACTTTGAACGAAGCATGAGGTTTACAAAAGAGTAATTTGATGAAATATAAAATGTTTATTATTTCATATGCATTGTTTGATTCATGTAAAGAAGTGTACAAACATGATCTCAATGTCTGGTTGAAAAAAGTTAACATGATACTAACATGGGTAGCAATAAATATCACAAATATCATAATGGTAAAAAGCTCATAACACATAAAATCTCATAAAAATATCTGGAACACGGCATATGTAAGCCCTACGCGTTTCACGGCTGTAGCCAATCTTCAGGAGCAAGCACGTGATGTATCTGAAATTAGAAAGTTTATATATATATATATATATATATATATATATATATATATATATATATATATGTAGGTGTCACTCTAGATAGTCTGACCTTTATCGACACATAGGAGATGTGTCCCAACCTCCTGTTCTTGTTTTATTTCTAATATCGTATAGGCTAAAGTTTAGATTTACATGTATTGTTTAATGCAAGCAATCTGAATTTAACTTGGTATAGCCTCTTGCAGAGTACGGTACAGCAGAAGCAAGAAGCGGGGAGAAAAGATGCAGCCAATCAGGTGTGCTGCAGGGTTTAACCGCTTCCGGACCAGCCACCGCAGTTTCACTGCGGCAGGCTGGCTCCCCTGCGCGAAATCACGTTAGTGTTCGTGATCTCGCAGGGTCCGGATAACAGGCGCACCGGGCACAGCCGGGGTGTTGATGCTCGTGGCTGACGGTCGCAATGTTTTTTTTTACCAAAAATATGTAGAAGAATACATATCGGCCTAAACTGAGGAAAAAAATTGTTTTTTTTATATATTTTAGGGGGATATTTATTATAGCAAAAAGTAAAAAATAATGCGTTTTTTTCAAAATTGTCGCTCCTTTTTTGTTTATAGCACAAAAAATAAAAACTGCAGAGGCGATCAAATACCACCAAAATAAAGCTCTATTTGTGGGAAAAAAAGGACGCCAATTTTGTTTGGGTACAACGCCGCACGACCGGGGAATTGTCAGTTAAATCGACGCAGTGCCATATCGCAAAAAGTGCTCTGGTCGGGAAGGGGGTAAATTCTTCCTGGGCTGAAGTGATTAAAGCGTGCTAATAGGAGAAGAGAGCAGAGAATTCATCAATGATTTGCTTTTATATTCACTGTCTAGTCTCAGGATGGAGGATGGGTGGAGACCTGTTATGCTGTGTACACACGGGTGGACTTTTCGGCATTAAAGGTCCGACAGTCTTTCCGACAGACTTTCGACGGACTTTCGAACGAAAGGACTTGCCTACACACGATCACACCAGTCCGACAGATTCGTACGTGATGACGTACACTGGACTAAAATAAGGAAGTTCATTGCCAGTAGCCAATAGCTGCCCTAGCGTCGGTTTTCGTCCGTCGGACTAGCATACAGGCGAGCGGATTTTTCGACCGGACTCGGGTCCGTTGGAAAGTTTTGAAACATGTTCCAAATCTAAAGTCTGATTTTCGACCGAAAAAGTCTGCTGCAGGTTCGATGAAGCCCACACACGGTCCGCCCGTGTGTACACGGTATAAGAGAAATTGCATGAGAGAAAGCTCAGGTTCCTCTCTACCAAGCAGGACTGAGCTAGGTGGCAGAGCTGTATATATTTCAGGAATGGATGGATGGAAATAAGGTTAAAGCTCATATGCTGTATCTATTTCATCTCTGTATTTAGGTGTTTGCCTGGAGCTTGTCTTTAATACTTAAAATGTTCATAGATGTTAGTTATGTTACTGCCTGATTATTTTACTTTAGTGAGATCAGGTAACCATTTATTTATTACAGGTACTTATATAGCGCCGTCAATTTACGCAGCACTTTACATATACATTGTACATTCACATCAGTCCCTACCCTCAAGGAGCTTACAATCTATGTTCCCTAAAGCCTGGTACACACAGGCCGAATATGGGCCCATGTGTACAGCAGCCTGTCTGACAGAAGTCGGCCAAACGTCCGTCTTCTGTCGAATGGACATGCTGGAAAACAGCTGCCAATCAGCTTCCAATCAGCGCTCGCAGCCAATGGCTGTATGAGCTGACCGGAATGTTCTGGCAGGGCAGGGGGTCAGTGGGGCAGTTCCCATGTCAGAACACAATAGCTCAGCAGGGAGAATGCTGTATTAACATTGCATAGTAAGTACAGCAAGCTCCTCAGTTTTTTTTTTCATTCAGCCCACTGGGTTGAATGGAAAAAAAACTGTCAGTGTGTACCGAGCATTACTCACATTCACACATACACATAGTAGGGCCAATTTAGACAGGAGTCAATAAACCTACCAGCATGTCTTTGGAGTGTGGGAGGAAACCCACGCAGGCACAGGAAGAACATGCAAACTCCAGGCAGGTAGTGCCGTGGTTGGGATTTGAACCGACAACCCTAGTGCTGCTAGGTAGAAGTGCTTACCACTAAGTCACTTTGTGGTCATGTTAGTGTGCATTGCATTAGGGCGACCCATTCATGTTTTTATGGGTTGTCCAACACACCACAAGAGACCAGATATAATTTATGCTTCAATGCACACCTGTTGACAAGATCAGTTGGGGTGCCATTCAGAATGAATGGGACCGTATTGCACTACAGCATGTTACCACAATGTTATAGTGTGAATAGGACTTTAGTCCTGAACAGCTGTTTTTTTTTGTGTAGGGAGTTCTAAGCAAATTGGCCCCAGTGGATTTATATATAGATTACTATTGTTCCCCAAAATAGGGCAAGGATCATAGGCATTCATGCTCATCATTGGCCACCTATCTAGTGTCTACGGCCCATGTCACAGTCCATCCAGTCTATTTTGTGTCTCTGCTGGATAGCCTTTCTCTACACTTTGTAGCACAGTGGACGCTGACCTCGGAATAAGCATGCACAATATGACAGCTGGCCTGGGTGGGAGGGAGGGCATTTGACCAAATGTCAGCCTGTGTTGACCTATTCCAAAAGTGGATTTCCAGGAAAAATAGAAGCCAACAGAGGAGACAGCACAGAGAACAGTGACGTAAACCCATGCAAATGCAGTTTATATGGATTTCTTACAGAATACTGCAAACAAAAATGGAAGGAGCTGCACCCATGGCCTGCACATTGAAGCATCAAATACATGAACCATGTGCACCATGTCTTAAAATAGAACATTAGGCAAAACTTTTTTTTTTTCATTTTGGATAGGTTATAACCCCTGTCAGTTTAATTTTTTGCCATCTGTGTCCCATTGTGGAAATTTCCCTTCACTTCCTGTGACATAGCCAAAAAAGAAGTAAGAGGAAATCCCTGCAAATAAAGGGGGGATGCTTTGGGGACCCAGAACTAGGGTCCCCCTTGGAAGATTGCCCCCTTACTTTTCTGGGGACCACCCAAAATTTGGTATTTTCTTTTACTTTCACTTTCAATGATAATGGTACATAGAACAAATAGAGAGGGGGGATCTCCCTAATGGAGACGCAGACAGAACTGACAGGTGTTCTAATCCATCTCCACTCTATCCAAAGCTAAAAAAAAGAGTTTTGCCTTTAGTTGTACTTTAACATTACACTTAGTTTAGTAAATTTCCCTATTTGTGACCCATTTGGTATAACCAAGCTGGAGTTATTGTCCATTGTTATAAAATGCTTCTGTTATTGTACCTGTTCCTATGGACTTGTGTTTGTCTCCGATGAGCCCTGTATGTAGACAGAGGTAGGTACTACCCCTATAGCGTTCAGTAAGACCTACCGCCAGCTATGCCCGTCCTGCATAAAATGGCTCCAGTCCTGGAAAAGTGGCACTCTAGCCATACACTAGTAGAATTTAGTTTGAACATTTTCATTTTAACAACCATTTTCTAACTCTAAGTGGGTTCAACTCGATGTCCATTTTTGACCGAAGTGACGGGGAAATTCAAAGGAACAGGATGGAAACATTTTCTCGGTCGCATTTCTAACTGTGGATGTGTTTTTCCTTCAGTAAAGTCCATTTGTTCCAAAATCGAGTACTTCTGAATGGCATTCATGAATCAATCGAATGTACTGATGAATTTTCATATGTGGTTTGGTATGAACGTTCGTTTGAAAAGCCAGCTTAAGAATTCAATTGTGTAAACTCCGTTCCCTGCTTTGTCTCTTGTCATCTGTGAATTAAAGAAAAGAAAAAGAAATCTGTATGACACACATGCAAATCAAAGCTTGGATTGGGTTCATTCAAATCAAAGCACCTCCAATGCATACCCTCCCTTCTAGATTGTAAGCTCTAAAGAGCAGGGCCCTCTGATTCCCCCCTGTATTGAATTGTATTATGTGTACTGTCTGCCCTCATGTTGTAAAGCGCTGCGTAAACTGTTGGCGCTATATAAATTCTGTATAATAATAATAATAATAATAAATAATGATAGGCACACTACTGAGACCTACTTTAAATGGCATTTTTGTCTTCTGCTCCTCTCTCTTCTGTCTCCTCCTCTCTTCTGTTCAAATTCACAGATTCCTGGAACTGACATTACAATGGAGGGCAATTAATGGCATTTCCCAGCATACACTGGGAGGAGGGTATAGATGGTGGGAATCCAGCATGTCACCTTGTCACTCCCTGCCCTCTGCTCTTTTTTTCTCACTCTTGTCATTATTTAGAGCCCTCTCTCTCCCTGGGTGACAATGGCTGGAATGTGTTGACACAGCTGTGCTGAGAATAGGGGGTGTACAGGATTTAACAGGCCTATAACACTGCCACTTCTCCTCCTGGGCCCAAATCTACTAACACTATTTAGAGTATGGAGCTATAGTGTGACCCCCATATGCTTATTTCACATGGATTTTCTCCATGCATGGGAGGGTGTATGTGGGCAAAGATTAAAAATTGGTATCTTAAACAATAAGATTTTTTACACTTTACAGATTATAACAGTACAAGTGGTGGGCCGCTTGGGAAAAATTTGGTAATATTTGGGGATTTTTTTTGTTTTAGTAGGTGAAATATAAATAATAAAATTTATATAGGAGCATTTTATTACATTTTATAAGCCCTGAAAAATAGCACTTGGGGCCCTTTGAGCCTTGCAGCACTGGGGCCCTCGGCTCGAATCAGGACACTATCTGCATGGAGTTTGCTTGTTCTCCTTGTACTTGTGTGGGTTTCCTCCCACACTCCAAGGAGTGGTAGGTTAATTGGTTCCTGTCTAAATTGGCCCTAGTATGTGCATGTATGAGGCTGGGTTCACACGATCGCAATGTCAGACGTTGCAAGTGATTTGCACCGCATTGTTGTGCAGATCACATGCGATGTCTGTGCGATGCAAATTCAGCCATAGTGATTGTATGGCTAAATTTGCATCGCATTCGGACCAAAGTGGTGCAGGAGCCTTTTTTTGGTCCGCACTGGAATCGGATCCGATCGCATGGGTGTTTACACCCATGCGATCCGATTCCTGCACCATTTCACAGTTCGCACTGCAATCTGGGGGTGTCATTAACTTTGTATTTACACCCGTAGTGGTTCGCATAGGGCAGTGTGAACTGCCTGCGAGAGACATGCGATGTGGGACCCCGACCTGGAATCGCGCTGGTTCCTGCATCGCATATATGTGAACCCAGCCTTAAAGTGGAGTTCCACCCAAATTTTGAACAATATCTGTATGTATTCTCTTCCTTGCCTAGATGCTGACATGCCGTTTAAAAAAATTTAAATCGCCGTAATTACCTTTTATTTTTCTATTCTTCTTTGCACTTCCTGGTTCTCCTCCCGTGGGAGTAGGCGTGTTTCTAGCCTCTCCCAGACTCCTGGGAGCTAGTCTCAGGCTTCCCAGGATGCCACTGAGCATGTGCGGGAACGAGTGGTGAATGCTGGGAGCACAGCATTCACCACATCCAGGAAATAAATGCTTGTGGGCTTCAAATGCCCACAATGAAGATGGAAACCGCCTGCAGTGAATAATATAAGTTATTCTTTCCGACGAAATCTGACACAGGCGGACATATTACACACAATATGTGAGTATGTAATGCTGAGAAGAAAAGTTTGTGAATGAACTCAAAAAAAAAAAAAAAGGATAGATAGGTGGACCCCCGCTTTAATGTGTGTTAAGCCAGGTCATAGACAGGAAACGGACAAATTCTGATGCATCTATGGGTAGGTTGGTTGTATTGAAGTTGATCGATTGATCACTACCAACGGCTAAAGCCTCCAGCAGTGATCATTGTATTCTGCCAGTGGGGAAGGCTCCCTGCTCGCCCTGCCAGCAGAACATAATAGCTCTGCAGGAGGGTTTTCGGCATAGGGACTGTAGATTGCAAACTTCTTGAGGGCAGGGACTGATGTGAACGTACAGTATGTAAAGTGCTGCATGCATTGCCAGCATATAAATGCATATATATTTATTTATTGCAGGCATATATACGGTGAAAATGTTATTTACATTTTGCCTACTTTTCTAATATACATAGAATAATCCACTTTGAGTTTGATAAGATATATATATCTATATATATCTATATATATATAGATATATATATAGATATATCTATTTATATATCTATATATATAGATATATATATATATAGATATATATATATTGTATATAGCTATTTTTTATTTTATTTATTTATATATATATATTTTAATATATATATATATGTATAAAAAAGGTGATCATCTGCAGATGTGAAGACTGTGGCAGGCCAAAACTGTTGGTTTCAGGTAAGTATATATCTAAAATGGAGGAGGGGAGGAGGTTACTGTTGTTCCGGGAAGCTATTCAGGCAGGCAGTACTTTTCTGAAAGTACAATTATCCTTTAACTTAGCAGCATGCATCCTAAAAGCAGTAGTAAAAATGTTTAATGAGCTTATCTCTGGGATCGTTAAGCAGTGATCTTAATGACATGCTGCAATCTACAAATGACCACTAATGGGAGCATTTACAAATTTGTATTAAAAAAAATAATCAAAATATGCAACAGCAAGTTAAAAAAAAAAAATCAAGTCTCACCTAAAATTACTTTTTAGGTCCACACTATAATAATAATTCAAAAAGTTTACTTTGTAAAGATGCACTGAAGTTTGCATTTTAGATGTGCTAAGCATAAGTTATATCCATTTTTTAGGTTTATACGTAAAGTATCTAATATAAATGCGAAACGTTTTCGCCTCTATTCAGAATGGCTGAAGACAGCCGCCATTTTAGGTTGTTTTTATTAGGACCCTTCAGCCAGAGGAGAAAGCACGTCACCCTTGACTATTAGTCCCCATTGTTTGTGGGCTGTGTAAACGTCCTCTTAAAGCGACAGTGTTTTGGGGATTGTTTTGTGGAGGGACAGCTGGCGCCAGGCCATTTCATTGTTTGCACGGAGATTTGCACTTGAATGATAGTTGCAGATTTGTTCTAATTGCATTCAGATCACTCTCCTTAAAATGAATGAGAAAAACAGACACAATTTAGCATAGGCACCAAAAAAATGTATTACATGTCTTGAAATATGGCTGCTGCCCCTTGGACCTATTGTATCACTTAATTAATCTATATGCATGAAATGAAGTCAGGCCTGATTTAGTAAAACCTGAAAAATTAAACCTTTCATAAGAGAAATATAGGGGGATTCCATTGCTGACCACCTTCTAAAAGTGCTTGTTGCCTGGCTGTTATTCTTTAATTTATAAGTCAATAACCCAGAACTTGTGTAAAAATTAGGAAAGTTAGGGTAAAGTCAGATGGCCTCACCTGCATAGTTTATACTTGCAGCTGGGGGGGGGGGGGCACATTTTTATGCCCCTTCCCCAGCTGCCCCCCTTAAGCTGCAAGGACAGCTGTATGGGGTATACACATGCCGCAGCAGCAATATTTTTACATCGCAGTGTGGCAAAAATTACATTTTGGCGGGCAGTACCACCTGCCGATTGTGAACCCATTCAAGTGAATGGGGGCGTGTCACAACTGCCACACAAACAAATGCAAAGCACGCAGTTGCAGCATGGGCTTTTAGGGGTTCAAACAAAAGGTGAGGAGGTGATAACAAGTTCTTTTACCCTCCATCTCTGTATAGAGTTTTGGATATATTAGCATTTCAATAAAGCAGGTAGTGGGGACTGAAAACTAAACACAGTCAAACCTGACGGTTCACTTTTGTGTTGATAATGGAGGTTTAATTCCCTGGCTTCTCATCTTTCAATGTGGTTTCAGCTAGCCATAGACATCAGATGTCCATCAGAACATCCAACCATCAAATGACCATCGTGAGTAAAATTTGTGACATAAAAATGCAGGCACACCCCAGCACTGGGCATACCCATCTGGCACCAAACGAATCCCCAGGGAACAAAAGTAATCAACTGAGAAGATCCATTCTGGACATTAGAATCATCTAAAGCTGCCCATACACTAGTAGACTTTTGTAAAAACGTTCATACTAAAATTCTAATCAGGACTTTCAATGTTCTTTTTTGCCATCATTGAATCCATTAGTTATGTTTGCAAGATATATAAATTTCATCCAAACCTTCTACTTGAATGGAATACAACATTTGCACATAGAATTTAGTTTGTTCAAGAAACATTTTCTATCCTGCTCCATCAAATTTTTGCCACTACACTCGATAAGGTATGCTCACTAACCGTTAGAAAATAGAATAACATTTGCAGCAATCAGAGGCAGCTTCAGTTTTACAAACTTTTGGCAAACTTAATATTTTTTTCTCCAGCTTTAGTTGGAAGTGTTTTACCTGCTTGTTGTCCATGTATTAACACAGGATTCAGCATTGTTCTTTTCTTATAAACCAAGACAAATGTTTTACATTTTGAAGTCGCCTCGTCCTTCTGTCAAACATTCTAGATTGGCAGCTGCATCTGTTGAGGAACATGGGAACTAATGCTCAGAGCTGCCTCCTTTTGCACCAATTGAAAGAGCAGATTTTTCAGAACAAGATATATAACTGAAACATTTAAAAAAATGGAGCTGCCTCCATTTGTTTAGAACCCTTCAATTTGTGTATGAAATTTTACTAATGTATGGCTACCATAAGACTGACAGGGCTAACAGGAGTCTACCTAGAGAAGTACGAACACT
This sequence comes from Lithobates clamitans, assembly GCA_037952925.1. Classification (NCBI taxonomy): domain Eukaryota; kingdom Metazoa; phylum Chordata; class Amphibia; order Anura; family Ranidae; genus Lithobates; species Lithobates clamitans. The sequence goes on from JBBGZY010001091.1 coordinate 4,306,277, forward strand.
TCTCTGTCCATCTGACCATTTTTCTGATCATTATAGACCATCGATCAGACCATTATAGACCATTTATCTGGCCAGTATAGACAGTATATCTATCTAACTATTCTAGACCATCCACTCCGATCAGCTATCTGACCAATATAGACCATCTACCTTGACCATCTATCCGACCATTAAAGACCTATCCGATTATTATAGACCATTTACTCTGGCCATCTATCTGACCATTATAGACCATCAATCCAACCATTATAGACCATCTATCCGACAATTATAGACCACGTACTCTAACCCATTTATCTGACAATTATAGACCATGTACTCTCACCCATCTATCCGACCATTATAGACCATTTACTCTGACCCATCTATCTGATCATTATAGATAATTTATTCTGACTATCTATCTGACCATTATAGACCATCAACCTTGACCATCTATCGGACCATTATGGACCATCTACTCCAACCATCTATCTCACCATTATAGACCATCTACTCTGGCCATCTATCCGACTATTATAGACCATCTACTCTGACCATTTAGCTGACCATTATAGACCATCTACTGTGACAATTTATGTGACCATTATAGACCATCTATTCTGACCATTATAGACCATTTACTTCAACCATCTATCTGACCATTTTAGACCATCTACTCCGACCATCTATCTGACCAATATAGACCATTTACTTTGACCATAATAGACTATCTACTCTGACCAACTATCTGACCATTATAGACCATCTACTCCAACGATTTATCTGACCATTATAGACCATCTACTCCGACCAACTATCTGACCATTATAGACCATCTACTCTGACCCATCTATATGACCAATATAGACCATCTACTCTGACCCCCTACTGACCAAAGCTGGATCAGGTGATGTCCATGTCTCATGTCTATGGTTTGCTTTCCAGTCTATAACTGAGACCCATAATGCATTAATTCTAAAGCCAAGTAAGGTTCTTCCTCTAAGCTTGGATAGCAGAAAACATGGAGAATCCAGCAGTTAGGGGTCCCACTGATGCTTTGCTTTCTGCAGTCTCCATAACTCTGCTGCACTACAGGGGATATTGGAAGCACAACAAGCTAGACTGTAAAATAAGTAGGGGGCTCAAGGTGTCAATGCTGGAATCCTGCTATTCATTCACTGACCCCCTGGAGAGTGAGGAAGGAAGTCACACTATCCATATCTACTGAGGCAATGCAGTACAGTCCTATCTCATTCTTTTACCTAGACAGTAGAGCCTTCACAAAACAAGTGTTATCTACATGATTTCCATTCCCATCACAACTCCAAAAAATAAAAGGTTTATACCTCATTTTCGGATAATGGCAATGATTCCTTATTTGCCCCTGGGCCAAATGCACATCCTGAAAAGCTGGTTTACAGTACAGACACAGCCTTTTATCGCAAACTCCATACTGTTGTTTCAGGCATATTGGCCTTCATCAGTGCAGCTCATGGAACCATGACTTTTCTGGAGTAGGGCTTCTGGACCGACACACAAGTAGAGTGGTTATGGTCAAGGGCTTTTTGGTTCTATATAGCCCACCTCACTACAACCTGTGTGTTTAGCTTACCTACAAAAAAGAAGGCAAGAGAAAGCTGAAAGTTTAGCTGTAAATATGGCATGCGAAAGGGGTACCTGGGAATGTAGTCATAAAAAAACATAGGGGGACATGTGAGTGCTATTACCGGTAGTAGGGCTCATTTACACGGGTGGCAATAAAAGCAGACAGTTGAGCCGCTAACTGCCACCTGAACACAGAAATGCAGGTGATTAGGTCTCTACCCATGCCAAATCTATGATGCTTTGCTTTAGGGCCAAATTGAGCAACAAAAATTTAACAGAATGTCACATTTGGCAGGCAATTTGCCTGATGAACGCGAGCCATTCAAGTGAATGGGCTTACGCAGCAACCACCTCACGGCACAGTGGGTGAGCATTTTGAGGGTTAAACCAGGTGGTGAGGATCCCTAAAATATATGGGGAAGTATGTAGGTGCACATTCCCCTGACTTACATCATCACAGCATGGTATCTAGGGAACCTGATGCCCTCACATAGCAAACTTTGACAGGATTAAGTGACTTTCCCAGCTTAGTGACGGTGCAGATAATCCGGGAAGAGTCAAGTCACCTTCAGTGATCAGATTGCAAAATCCAAACAAACAGAAATGGCCTTAATAGCTGGCCTTCTGGCTGAGATCTTCCCTCTGGTGGGGTTGTTCAACTCTGAATGACTCAATCAGACACACAACACAACTTGCTTTTATTTGCTCTAAGTCAGTATCGTGGAAAGTCCTGAACCCCAGGATTACCATGACAGCCACAGAACCAGCATGTTCTGAAGATGGGGACAGCAATGGCAGCCTACATATACTGTATCCTCCCTTTACATTTCCCATTTGATTAAAGCCTTGCTTTAGCCAAATGTTTTTTTTCAGTTTGGAAATGGGGGGAGAAAGGTTTTTTCATCTCTGTTTGGGGAGTCATTCCCTGACTTCCTGTCCCTGTGACACCCATACAAGAAATGAGACAGGTAGTAGTCACTGGACATGAAGGCAAAGACAGAGATAATAAAGATTGCTACAGAAAGAGAATGTTTACCCATCCTGGCAGTTTATCATGGACCGTTTGGTAACAATTCTGCATGAATCAATTCCTGACATTGTTCAATGTACAACAACAGTATAATATTGTAGAAAAACATGCTTATGCTACAGTCTGTGATTTTGCTTAGGCTGAGATGATGTCATCAGTCTGTTGCAGGCAGGAGAAAGTGTTTCCCCAGTCTCCTCTCCTCCAGTGATCAGACTACAACATTGTATTTTTGTAGCAGGAGAGAGAGAAGCTACAGCAGGGGCTGATCTGTGTCAGACATTTGCGAACACAGCCAAGAACTGCACAGTCGTCAGGATATATATAATTGTTTCATCTCCCAGCTGGCGTTGCAATCCAGGAAGTAGATGGTGACCCTGGATGATGCCTGAACAAAGACAGTTCCTTCGTTATGGAGAGAAAAGCAGATGAAGGCATTGTCAAGCTGAGTACTATGACCTGAAGGGTAATAAATGCCTAGAAGGTTTACACTGTAACATTACTTAGCATGCTGCACTCAACAAAAAAAGTATATTTGATGAAAGGTCAACTTTGAGGCTGAATCAGGGAGCATTATGTTTTTAGGCCCCCCTAAGGACCTATACACCCTATCCCAGGCCAGCCTTGCTTGGGAAAAGTCATTTGGCTATAATGAAAACATGTCTGGTTTATACAGTTCTTCCACAGCTCACAGTGATAAGTAGTCAGGGGGTTCGGAATACTATGTCAGAAGAAATGGCTGTATATAATGTAGCTCTATATACCATAGCTCTATATACCATGGCTCTGTATACCATAGCTCTATATACCATGGCTCTTTATACCATAACTTTGTATACCATGGCGATATATGCCATAGCTTTGTATACCATGGCTCTATATACCATGACTTTGTATACAATGGCTCTATATACCATAGCTCTATATACCATGGCTCTATATACCATAGCTCTATATACCATGGCTCTGTATACCATAGCTCTATATACCATGGCTCTGTATACCATGGCTCTGTATACCATAGCTCTATATACCATGGCTATATATACTATAGCTCTATATACCATGGCTCTTTATACCATAGCTCTATATACCATGGCTCTGTATACCATAGCTCTATATACCATGGCTCTGTATACCATAGCTCTATATACCATGGCTATATATACCATAGCTCTATATACCATGGCTTTGTATAACATAGCTCTGTATACCATGGCTCAGTATACTGTATCTTCATATACCTTGGTTCTGTATACCATGACTCAGCATTTCTAACCTTTTTTTAGTCCCAGCACCCTTTAAACATAGGGAAAATCTTGAGGCACCCCTGCCTAAAATGTAAAAAATGTACGGTAATTGTTACTTATGCATTAAAAACCTGAGCCTCAGAAGATACACACAACCACCTTGATGAAGCTTAGAGCCCTTTCACACTGGGGTGGTGGGGGGCGGTAGCGGTAAAGCACCGCTAGTTTTTGTGGCGATTTACCTCTGTTATAGCGGCGCTTTGGCGCCACTATTTGGGCGGGAGAGGGGCGCTTTTAACCCTGTAGAAGGGGTTAAAAAGGTTTAAAAGCGTAGTGTAGCACCACTACTGAAGCGCTTTGCAGGCGATTTACAGGCGCTTTGGCAGCGCTGCCCATGTATTCCAATGGGCAGGGGCGGTGGACGAGCGGTGTATACACCGCTCGCAAACCGCCCCAAAGATGCTGCTTGCAGGACTTTTTCTAATGTCCTGCAAGCTCTCGAGCTTTCACACTGGGCCTGCAGCTGCAGATGAGGCATTTTTCAGGCGCTTTACAGGCGCTATTTTTAGCGCTAAAGCGCCTGAAAATCGCCCCAGTGTGAAAGGGGTCTAACTTCACATCAAAGGTCCCCCTATACATGATTATCAGAGATCCCCTATCACATCAGAGATCCCCCCATCACATCAGAGTTACCCCATCAGCACATCAGGATCACCCCATCATCACAGAGTATGCCCATTGCGGAATCCTCTCCTCGCATGAAAGTAATGGGGTAACCTTTAATGTGATAGGGAGGACTCTGATGGGAAGGGAGGGTTCTGATGTGATGGGGGGATCTCTGATGTGATTGTGGACCTCTGATGTGATGAGGGAACCTCTGCTGTGATGGGGAGATCTGTGATGTAATGGGGAGATCACTGATGTGATGGGGGGGACCTCTGATGTGATGGGGGGACCTCTGATGTGATGGGGTTCTCTGATGTGATGAGGGGACCTCTGATGCGATGGTGGACTTCTGATGTAATGGTGGACCTCTAATGTGATGAGGGGACCTCTGATGTGATGGTGGACTTCTGATGTAATGGTGGACCTCTAATGTGATGGAGGGATCTCTGATGTGATGGGGGGACCTCTGATGTGATGGGGATCTCTGATGTGATGAGGGGACCTCTGATGCGATGGTGGACTTCTGATGTAATGGTGGACCTCTAATGTGATGAGGGGACCTCTGATGTGATGGTGGACTTCTGATGTAATGGTGGACCTCTAATGTGATGAGGGGACCTCTGATGTGATGGTGGACTTCTGATGTAATGGTCAACCTCTAATGTGATGAGGGGACCTCTGATGCGATGGTGGACTTCTGATGTAATGGTGGACCTCTAATGTGATGAGGGGACCTCTGATGTGATGGTGGACCTCTGATGTGACGGAGGGATCTATGATGTGATGGTGGACTTCTGATGTGTTGAGGAGATCTCTGATGTTATGGGGGACCTCCAATGTGATGAGGGACCCCTGGTGTGACCAGGGGACCTCTGATGTGATATTGGGAACCTTTGATGTGATGGTGGACCTCTGATGTGGTGAGGGGACCTCTGATGTGATGGGGGGGATGTCTGATGTGACAAGGGGACCTCTGATGTGATGGGGGATCTCTGATGTGACCTCTGATGTTATGGGGGACCTCTGATGTGATGGGGGGGACCTCTGATGTGATGAGGGGACCTCTGATGTAATGGGGGACCTCTGATGTGATGGGGAGACCTCTGATGTGATGAGGGGACCTCTGATGTGATGGGGGATCTCTGATGTGACCTCTGATGTGATGAGGGGACCTCTGATGTGATGGGGGGACCTCTGATGTGATGGGGGGACCTCTGATGTGATGGGGGACCTTTGATGTGATGGGGGGACCTCTGATGTGATGGGGGGGACCTCTGATGTGATGGGCGACCTTTGATGTGATGGGGGGACCTCTGATGTAATGGGGGACCTCTGATGTGATGGGGGGACCTCTGGTGTGATGGGGGAGACCTCTGATGTGATGGGGGGACCTCTGATGTGATGAGGGGACCTCTGAAGTGATGGGGGATCTCTGATGTGATGGACGGACCACTGATGGGAAGGGGGGCTTTTGATTTGGCACTATAACATCTACATACTATAGCAATATACGCTGCAGCTCTGTATATTGGATAACTTAGTATAGTGCGGCTCTGTAGTCAATGGCTCTATATACTATGACTTTCCATCGTGTAGCTCTGTGAATATTGTCGCTCAGTATACTGTAGGAGTGTGCACACTGTAGCTCTGTGTATTCTATGGCTCTGTATCTCTACATTGTAGGCCTGATTTCGAGGGACTGTCCCTGATTTGGAACAATATCCCTCTTTCCTCCTCATTTGTCCCTCATTTAGGTCTGATCTATATAGTTGTATATAAAATACACTACTTATCTATCAGAAAGTGTTTCCCAGTGCTAAACCTTTCATCTGATTTCTAATTTGCTGCAATTGTTCCAAAAGCTAAAATAAAGGAATAGCAGTGGATAAAAAAATGCACTTGCAGATTTAAACAATCATTTTTTTTTAGTAAAATTCTCCTTTAGTAAAATTCTCCTTCTCCGTAATCCTTGTGTAACCAGTGATTTCAGAGGGGGTGCAGCGTGCTCAGTCTTGCAGCCTGTACTTATCCCCTGAAGAAGTCACGTGTGGTGTGACGTCACGCGTAGGGACGGGACAGGCTGCACACACTGTCAGAGGCTTACGAGCTCGATGCTCGTCGGATACAACCGCTGTTTTCCAATTTTAAATGTGAGTACCTGTATTTCTGTAATAAAAACAAGTTACTTTTATCAAACGGAATTACACTATTGGGTTTCTTCCTGCTTTATCATCTTTTACAACCCCCCCCCCGCACTACATCTGAGGGAACCTCATCCTAGGATCTAGGACGGTGAGGGACGCGCAGGAGCCCCTAGGTGGATGTTACAAAAGTTCTCCTGGTCATATGCTTTTGCCCTATTACCTTAAGGTAAGGGGCCATTACCTACTTGAGTGTCTGCACACGAAGAAGCACTTGATGTGATTCACCTAAAGCACTTTAATTGCAACGTGTGCATGCTAGAACGTTGCTGTCACATATTTCATTTATAAAAGGACTTCTTTTGTGAATTCTTTTTTCTCACCTTTTTTCAATTTTTTTCATTTTTTATTTATTTTCATATTTTTTGGGACATTTATACCGTATCTATCTCTGGAGGTTTTTGCACATTTTGCACTTTATGTGAAGTTTAGTTTATCAATACCCTATCTTATAGAGGTGTAGACACCACTCCACATTGTGCACATTGCACATTGTCACTTTTCGAGCTGTGTATGTACATAGCCTGAACCACCTTGCACTTTATTTAGGATTGTTTTTTGTCACTGACTTTGAGTCAGATATTTACTATGGTGATCTAAGTTTTTAATACGTGTGTTTTATTATATTTATTTTGTTACACTTGATATTTATGATGATGATATTTATATCCAGTTCAGTGATACGCACTTGTATTAGTTATCTAACCAGTCTTTATAGTACTTTTTTATCTTTCTGGTGATATAAATTATGATTCTCACCTAAGTCACCTGGTTTTTGTATTTAGGATTAGATTAGCGCAGCACCACCCATTTATACAGGTGTCCCTCATTATCATGTCAAAAAGTTGTATTCTATGGCTCTCTGTCTCTGCAGCGCCCCCCCCAGGACACGTGACCCCCCTCCCCTGTGATGACGTCCCCCTCGCCGTCTGATCTCTGCTGGCACTCAGGTGGACAGTTGCATGGTTTGTAAGAGATCCCGCCTGACCCCGCCCCTCCGTAGCTGGTTGGCTCTCCTATAATTAGAGCGCTCTGCGATTGGCTTGTCCCGGTGTGATCACATGATAGTAAGAGGGGCTATAGCGGCGCTCCGGTGTGCTGGAGGTCAGTGGGCGCAGGACGCCGGTGGGAGAGGAAGGAGGGTGGATTTTTTTGCTCTGATTTCAGGATCCCCCCAATTGCCATCTACAGCTCCCCCGGTGTTCCTCTCGCTTCACTCATCACACCCATCATCCGTCCATTGGGATCCGAGAACTCCGAGCCGCTTCATTAGGTAAGAGATGGACCTGTTGTACCCGGGGGGTGTATGGGGAGCATTGGGGATCAGCCTGGGGAGTGTTATATATCTTTGCAGAGTCCATTCCGGGGGATAAATCCTCTCCATTGCCCTCCCATTATATATAATACTTCTCTAGAGACTATAGAAGCTTCTCCCCCTCTGTACAGAGTATGACCTCTCCATTGATATTTGGGGGGGGGGGGGGGATATCTGTTTGCAGAGGACACTTCATTAAAAGGTGGGATTTTTTTTTTATTTTAAATACTCTTATTTATGAAAATTGTATGTCTGGTGAGAACCCCAAAAAAGTTTCCCCTGATGACATTAGCATAGAGGTTGGTGGTTTGGACCCCGTGTATGGTGGTGGAGTGGCCAATTTTATTGGACAGCGCTGAACTCTCTGGCCATATGTGTTTTTGAGGACAATCAATTGGTATGGGGGGGGGGGGACAAATGTGAAGTTCCTCTTTAAGTCAATTGGATGCAGCTCTATAGCTGGCCATAGATGGATTGGATCCCGACCAGTTCAGCAGGGACCGGCTGAGATTCAATCTATGGGCAGCTGGTTGTACAAGTCGATCTATTGATCTGCTTTGGTGACCCAGCCTATCAGATTCTTTTGCATGTGATCACTGGCGGCGGCTGTGATTAGCAGTGATTTGAGTTCTGCAGGAAAGGATAACTGCTGGCAGAATATTAGTGCTGTGAGCTATTCCCCCCCCCCCAATGAACACTGACTGTGATGGTAGGAAAGAAAACTGTATAATCTTTGGCTTGCCTTAGACAATGGTGCGGCTCTCTCCTTGTGACCTGTGTGCTGAGTTGTGTAGTAATGAACCTCAGCTGGACAGCACAATGTTATAACTCATTGCAAACAGACTTTAGTATCACTTTAAAGTGCTAAACCCAGGACCCTGCATTCACTTTATCTGGTCTCCCACAGTACACAACATGGAAATGCAATGATTTTAGTAAATTTAAACTGATACCTTTTCTCATCGGTAGTATATAGCACTCTTGTGAATTCTATCAGTTCCTAGTAAACCTTGTAGGAGGAGTTTTCATACTGCACTGATCCTGTCTGGACAGTGCTGATTGGGTCTGTGCTGATCACATGCACCCTCCCCAAAAAACTCTCTAGCAATGCACCCCAAACTGAGCATGTGCAGCCTGTCCCCTGGCTCTGTAAATATCAGGTTATTTTTTTGGAGACTGTGGAAGAAGAGGATCAGAGAGACAGGATCAAATAGCCTTTATACACAATGCATAGGATTAACCCCTTAGGTTCCACAGTGAGTATAACAAGCATTCTTTGCTGCATATACAGAATGATTTTACTGTTGTGGGTTTAGTAACACTTTAAGAGGTCCATCCTTGTGGTGGGGCTGTGCCTGCACTGGGGGTTAAACTGCTGGTTTTGTGTCTAAGGTGACCAGAAAAATCAGTTTTTTTTGGGGGGGGGGGGGGGGGGGTTGGCAAAGCAGAGGATCTGGTGTGTAAAACTGGTTTTAGTCTATTTACACAGGTTTCTATCATTGCGGCGACTTTTTAGAAATGTGCCAGGTGATGTGGCAATATCTCCTTCTCACAACTTGTTTAATGTAAATGCTGTGCTGCAACTGTCCATTGCATGAGGTTGTGGTGCAGCCCAGTTCATGGCGGGGGGGTTAGGCAAAGCAGAGGATCTGGTGTGTAAAACTGGTTTTAGTCTATATTTACACGGGCTGCTGTCATTGCGACACCTGAAAAGATTGCTTTTTAGAAATGTTTGCCAGGTGGTGATGTGGCAATATCTCCTCCTCACAAATTGTTTAATGTAAATGCTGTTCTGCAACTGTCCATCGCATGAGGTTGTGGTGCAGCCCAGTTCATGGTCAGCAGGTAGTACCCACCGAAGGTGACCGGAGAGAGCCGAAGCATGTGTAATTTCAGCAGAGACCTCAGTGGAAGATTGTTCCTTCATTGGAGTAGTTTGGTGTTGTGGGGTAGTAAGAGATGAGCCTTTAGTTCTTTTTAGGAACAACTGTTCTAGAATGGACTTTTACAAGAGTTGCCCTAAAGTGGAAGTAAACCCTCCTATCATTTTCAGCCAAGGCAGCTGCCATCTTGACCTCCTGTTTAATCTTCAACTGCCATGATGCAGCACATGTGATCAGTTACTGCCGGTTCACACAGGGGCAACTTGTCAGGCGACCTAGCTGCCTGACAAGTCGCCTCCCGTTCTGTACTACAGAACCGTTCTAATAGGAGCGACGCAAGTCGCTCCGACTTAGAAAAAGGTTCCTGTACTACTTTGGGGGCGACTTGCATAGACTTTATACAGAAGTCATTTTGCAAGTCGCCGTGGAAGTCGTGTGCAGGTCGCCTCGGTGAGGTGACCTGCAAGTTGTGCCGCCCCTGTGTGAACCGGGGCTTATGACACCAGCCTTTGGGTGGTGTGACAGTTACATTCCTGGCACTGTTTTTTGTTGAATCGATGGGTTTACTTCCACTTTAAAACAATGGGGAATGTATTTAGATGTAGCTATGGTGAATGTATTGAAAGCTTGAACTAATGCTTCGACTTTTTTTTCTCTTAGGCTAATTTTACTTCTGTATGCACCATGCCTGGCGATTTCTCCATGTGTCTGTGTCTCAGTCCACCTCCTCCACCACAGTTGCGGTGTCCATCTAAAGGAACACTCCGACCATGCCTTGTTCAAGTTCCTCGTCCTCCTGAGCCCCGTAAGAAGGGTGTAGTCTTTGCTGATGCGCTTGGACTAGCTCTTGCTACCGTTCGCCATTTCTCACGCCCGTTCTTTGATGAGGATCCCCTGGCACTTGCAATGGCTTCCTTGCGAGCCTTGCGTCCCTTCTCCACCTCAACATACACACTGCATTTTCAGCCTCCTGCTCATGACTACAATGGCTTTCGCGCCAAGCTTAACAAGCAGCAGGTATGCCTGGAGCAGTGCACGGTCCAGGGGGCTGTGGTGGCAGGAACTATAAGAGTTCGTAACCTTGGCTATGAGAAACGGGTGACTCTTAGAGTGAGCTACGACAACTGGCAAAGCCACTATGACCTCCAATGCTCTTATCTCCGTGATCCGTATGGTGGACAGGAGACTGATATGTTTTCTTTCAGGCTTCCGCTGGCACCAGGCACCCAACGTGCAGAGTTCTGTATCTGCTTCTGGTGCCAGGGCAAGGAATACTGGGACAACAACGAAGGGAAAAACTATGCACTGCACAAGGAGACCGAACACGGCAAATACCTTCTTCAAAGCGTGTATTGGTGAAATGGGCCAGATTGGTGTTTAGAACTATGAAAGTGCTGGTCCACTGAACAAGAGTATTACATTGTATGTCTTTTCTCTTTTGTGGATCAAGAGGGGAAACTCATTCTTTCAGCTGTAAGGATAGACTAGATGTAATGCTTGCTTACTGATGTGGTTGTCCTAGGCTTCTACTTGTACTCTTAAGTCTTGGCCACTTAACAGGCCAGTTAACTGAATGAGAGGGCCTACCTTCCAACACAACACTGAGGAGGTTTAATTACTAATGTCTTCACACAATATTCTCACAACTTTCACTCAGGATGCACATATTTTTTCCATTTGGGAAATGTGTGAATTTAAAAAGTTATAAGCCTCTAAGTTTTATATTGTGTATATAAGCTGTTCATTAGCCTATGTGCAACTTATAAGGACCATGTGGACCTGTTGCTTTTTTGCAGTGAATGTAGATCTTTGTAGCTTAGTCACTATTTATTAAAGCCACAAATGCCTCCTTTCTCTGCATGTGATGGGTTTGTATTCAGTCTGCTTTTTTTTTTTTTTTATTTTATCAAATTGGGTGTAAAAACACATGATTGTCTAACCTGGTCAATAACTTGTGCTAAAGTTCACTTGCTTCACCACTCCCTAGATGAAAATTTGCAATTTTTATTTGATATGCTGTAAGTATTCACCTTTTTTCTTCTGTATTTTTAACGATCTACCTTTTTGGGTTGGGATTGCATATTGGCACAGTATTTTTATCCCTGGTTTTATGGCATTCAATAAACATTCTCAAATTTTGCACTTTAGTGTCTTTGTTTTGTTTTTGTTTTTTTTTTATATTATCCCTCTTAAAACAAAACTGAGGTGTTTGGTTTAAGGAAGGACTTGCTATAAAGGCCCCTTTCAGAGTAAGCTTATCTGCCTGCTCAGCAGGGGAATATGTCCGCTGCCCTATAGAGAACAATGGGTGGTCTGGTTGGGTCCATCTGAAATGTACAGGCAGACCTGATTGCTCCACTGATGTGAAAGGGGGCCTAACACTTCACCAGTGATCAATTGTAAAACTGAGATCCATATTTGGGTGTTTCCCTCCCTGCTGTGAAATGCATATAGAGCTTGTGTTCTACCTTCTGGCAGTTAACTTGCTACCTCCCTTGGTTATTGGCATGAGATCTACTGCTGGACTGTAATGGATGGAAATCTGCCACTACAGATTTATGTATTGCATGAATAGTGACTTTGTTGTAGGTCCCTTGAAGATGTAGATCCAAGCTGGTCTTCTTGCTAGGTATGGTAATTGATCCCTGGCCTGACTGCAAAAAGGTCTGAGGGATAAAAACAGACTAGTAACTTAATATATACAGCGTTGAGGAAAGGGGAGACCAAATTGAAACCTTTTAAACATGTGAAGGCTGTGAACAAGATTCAGGAGGGCAGGGTTTTCAATATGAAGCCAAGAACATGGGACATTGCCTTGAACTTGCAGGAGGAACGTTTGAAACTGATCTTAAAGTATTTTTCCTCAAAGAGTAGTTGATGCTTGGACTCGACTTCTAACAGAGTTAGTAGATTTAAGCATGCTTGGGATAAACCTGGCATGTATGTTACTAGGCTAAAGCTGGAGGGTCTTCTTACAGGGTGGTACTTCAGTTCATACAATCAAACTCCACTGTGGCCTCAGTTATGGTAGCTATGCTCTTCTGTCCCCAAGATTCGTACTGTATGACAAGGTTAAGGTTAAGTCATGGGTGTTGGTCAGCAGGTCCTAAAACCTGCCTCTCCATGTCTAGACTTGGATAACTTTCTTGGTCAAGGAATGAATAGCCCTGAAGGGGAAGTGCTAGTTTCTGCTTACAAGTTTGTCCAAAGCGGTAGTGTGTTAATGGTCTGACTCTAGCTTGCTAACCAAACAAATGAAAAAGCAGATATTGGTAAACCACCTGTGTTTTTTCTATAGCTAAATTTAGACCTACTGGGGTAGGTTTACTAAAACTGGAGTGTAGCTGTGCATGGTAGCTAATCAGCTTCTAACTTCAGCTTGGTCAATTAAGCTTTGACAGAGAAACCTGGAAGCTAATTGGTTTCTATGCAGATCTGTACCAGATTTTGTGCACTCCAGTTTTAGTAAATCAACCCCCAATGTAACAGGTGGGAAGTCATGCACTGTTGTCATATCTGCTGCTGTCAGCCTTATCTTGGACCCCTTTCACACTGGGGCCCTATAATGCTAAAAATAGTGCCTGCAAAGAGCTGCTGCTGTCTCTCCGATGTGACAGCCCTGAGGGCTTTCACACTGGAGTAGTGCACTGGCAGGACACTTAAAGTCCTGCTAGCAGCATCTTTGGAGCAGTGTATACACCGCTCCTGCCAATTGACATCAATGGGGCAGCGTGGCTATAGCACTGCAGCACTTTGCGGTGGTTTTTAACCCTTTCTCAGCTGCTAGCGGTGGGTAAAAGTGCTGCAAAATTGACAGTAAAGCGCTGCTAAAAATAGTGGCCTTTTACCGCTGACACACCCACCGCCCCAGTGTGGAAGGGGCCTTAGAGTAAATGCAAACAATGTAACTTTTTTTTATATATCTGTTCCCTATTTCTGCCGCTGATGTGGGGGTAAAGACTGCAAAAGATACTCAACTTTGCAGTTCTGTTACTTGCATGTAGTTGCTGTCATTCAAACTCTGGAGTGGCAGTTGTAATCTGACTTTAGACACGTTCTGTGTTTGCACAACATTCTGTATCTTGTGTGCTAGACAAAGAAGTACAAACATACCATGCTAGGACAAATCTGTTTCTAGACCTAGAGAGGTCCAAACCAGAGCGGGCTGGGAGAAATGCATTTTGCATCCTGTGGTATAAGTTTCACCTCATGAGTCTTGCTTACATCCTGACCAGCATTTGCCTTCTGGAGCATTAGAGTGGTACTTTTTTTTTTTTTTTTTTTTTTTAACCCACGCTATAGAGATGGTCACACATTAGTCTCCTTTAAAGAGGCGTTCAAGCCTGTTTTTTTAAAAAAAAAAAGGTCAACAGCTACAAATACTGCTGCTGGTGCAGGCGCTGGCATCCCTACTAGGGCAAGCATTCGTTTTCCTTCTGCGTATGTGAGTCGCGCTGTGCTTTCTGAATGGTCCTGCTGTCTTCTGGGACCTGTGTTTCTCCCAGAAGGCAGCTGGGGAAGGAGGAATGGCCATTAATGACATTCCCCCCCCCCCCCCTTCTGTAAGGTGCCAAATGTGACACTGGAGGGGGGGCCTTCCACTTTTGAGTCGAACTCCACTTTAATAAATATCTGCTAAGTAACTTGCTCTTTTTTTTAAAAGAAAAAAAAAACTTAATGCACAACTTTCCAGGTGTCTCCTCCCCCCCCCCCCCCCCCTCCCCTTTTTTGGCCAGTGTTGGCGGTGGCAGGCACTTCTGCATGATGCGCATGCTGCCCTTCTATGCTTCCTTGCACTGTGAGGCCAGGCTATGTGAGGACTCAAGCCCAAAGGGGGGGGGTCCATGACCGCCTAGCCTCAGGAAGTGTTTTAGGCTCGGTTCACACTGCTGTGACCTCAAATGCAACTTCAGGGAATGCCTGTGTGATCTTCCTGTAAAGTCGGATCCAAATCATATTGATTTAAGATGATGATCATTAAGTTGATCTGACTTGGATGCGTTTTCCATTCAATGCTTTGGGCTGAAATCAGGCAGAAGACCAAAGTACTGCAGGGACCTCTTCCAAAATGTACTGACACAAGCTGTTCCAGTTAAAGCAATTGTAAGGTCTTTTTAATTTTTCTATTAAAATTACTAACCTGTTATACTTGCCTGATCTGTGCAGTGGTTTTGTACAGAGCAGCCCGGATCATCCTCGGGTCCCTCTATGTCTCTCCTTGCCCCTCCCTCCCGTTGAGTGCCCCCACAGCAAGCAGCTTGCTGTGGGGGCAGCTGAGCCGAGTTGCAGCTCCATGTATCCATTCAGACACGGGGCTGTGGTTTGGTCCAGCCCCCCCTCTCTCCTGATTGGCTAACAGAGTTCGATTGACAGCAGTGGGAGCCAATGGTGCTGCTGCTGTCTCAGCCAATCAGAGGGAGTCCTGAATGGCCAACATTACTAAGTAGAGATGGGGCTCGGGTAATTATTTGGGACGGGGGGGGGGGGCTGCTACACACACAGGAGGTTTTTCATCTTGATGCATGAAGATAAAAAACCTTCTGACTTCTGAAAATATTGGTAAAAACACCAGGGTAGAGTAGAGGTTGACCGATATATCGGACGATATTTGGTGTTTTTTAAATTAATCGGCATCGGCTGATTGTGCTGATAAAAAAGGCCGATTATAACTTCAGCTCGACTTGCAAACTACTTCTGTAATAGAAGTCAATGCAAGTTGCCTGAAGTCTTCTGTGGAGCTACTTCTCTCCTCTGGGCAGCCTGCCAAGTCTGATAAAAGAAGCTAAAGAGATGCAATGTTTCTACTTAAGTAGATTTCAGTTCATTGATATCAATGAACTGAATTCTATGTGTAGGAGTTCTCAGTTTAACCATTTAAAGACAATCTTTTCTGACACTTGTTGTTTACAAGTAAAAATCCTGTATTTTCTGCTAGAAAATCACTAAGAACCCCCAAACATTTTATATTTATATATATATATATATATATATATTTTTAGCAGAGACTCTAGGGAATAAAATAGCGGTTGTTGCAATATTTTATGTCAAACGCAATTTTTATTTGAAAAAATACACTAATGAATTTAAAAAAAAAACTAAGCAGTAAAGTTAGCTTTTTTTTTTTTTTTTTTATGTCAAAGTTTTGATTACCTGTTTTGGTGTATTTTAAGATATAGTTGTTTTTTTATATCTAAATTATACATACAAGTGAACTGATTAGAGGTTTGTTTTGTTTAATAAATGTTTAAATGTAAAAAATTTTCTTTATTACTTAAGGTTGCTTTCACACTGGAGCGGGCATGCGTTGACGGTAAAACACTGCTAGTTTTAGCGGCGCTTTACCGTCATTTTAGCGGCGCTATTCGGCTGCTAGCCGGGTGCTTATAACCCAGCTAGCGGCTGATGAAGGGGTTAAATGCGCCCATGAAGCGCCACTGCCGAAACGCTTTGCAGGCGCTTTGGCAACGGTGCGCATTCATTTCAATGGGCAGGAGTGGTGGAGAAGCGGTATACACCGCTCCAGCGCATCGCCTCGGTGTGAAAGCACTCGGGATATCACACTGAGACTGCAGGGGAGCCGTTTTACAGGCGCTATTTTTAGCCCAAAAGCGCCTGAAAAATGCCCCAGTGTGAAAGGGGTCTAACTGTTATCTTTTATGAGATGAAGGGAAAAAAAAAATTGGACTAACAAATCGGCCCAAAAAAATCGGCATCATCCATCGGCCACCGCGAATTCTAAATATCGGCATTGGCCAGAGAAAAACCCATACCGATGGACCTCTAGTGTAGAAGTTACTATTGGTAACATAAGGATCATACTAATCTATAATTTAAGAATTGTATTTGGTATCAAACAGGTAAAAAGGCAGTGTATGTTACTGCTGACCCAGATTGTGCTACAACTTCATACAGACTCTGGTAGTCACATCTACACTTCACAGCGTGCGTAAGGTGTGGACTGCAAACAAACGCACATGACAATATGAACACCGATATTGCTGGACGTCCAGACGCCGTTTAGCTATGCACAGATGTGGTGTCGTGCGAAAAGGTCGCTGAGGTATTTGGTGAAGGTGGGGATTCCTGACTGGAAGAAGAAGACATCACATCTGTGTATAGCCCCTGGGGATGGAGCTGACTGGTGATCCTGTGTAGCCAAGGTAAGGATTGTAGTCCAATAGCCAGTAGGTGAATGAAGGGAGGAAGGTGCCTATGGTGATGAGAGGTTGGGAAAAAAAGGAGTCAGATCCTTCAATTCAAAAGAGCCGTTGAGGCATAGAGATATGCTAGACCAGTATGAGGCAAAGTTGCTGATAAACCTGGTAAGCAGAGTAGGATGAGGAAGACGGCAATTGTTTAGACAGGTCATGGTTGTTGAACAACCTAAAGGAGCTTGTACAATCAGATTTACATTTTGACCGGCCAATTTTGCAAAATTGACCTAATTGTGACATGTGTTTGACAAATTGTAATTCTCTGAGTTAAATACTGTAGAATGGCCCACATCTCATATCGTTGTTGGTAACATGAACTGGATTTCTCAGTAAACAAAGACATGAGATAGCAGTATCCCAATTTGGCCAATAATAAGGCTGGCCGTAGGTGCCTCTACCAAATTTCCCCATACACACAGGTGAGGTGGATGGAGGAATATTCCACTCTGTGCCATTGTATTCTGAAAGTAGGACTCCTCATTTGTCAGAATACACTGGTCAGTGACTGAAGCTGCTGCTTTCCAACAAGCCCATTCTTAAAGATCGACTTCTGTTGAGCGGAAACGACCACACATGGATCGAAGTTCGGCTGGCTGGATGAGTTTTGATTTATCTATGGCCAGCTTAAGTTCCCTAGGCTCCTTTCACATGGGCTTTCTAATCGGGTCCGCCTGTTAGTTTTTCAGGCGGACCTGATCAGACGCTCCATTCACTCCTATGGAGCAGCGGATGTCAATGGTGACATGTCCGCTGACACCCGCTGCTATCTGATCCTATCTGTGAAATCCAGATGGATGGTGACCCTATTTTCCATCCGTCTGGCGCATCAGATGAAAATGGACAGGTGGTCCCTTTTCATCTGATCTCCCCATAGAGGAGAGCGGGGCTCTGGTAGGTCTGTCTCGGACGTTCTCCTGCTGAGTAAAGCAGAGTCCACCGGGCAGACCACCCATGTGAATAGACCCTTAACAACCCGGCTAGTTGTCAGCTACTGGAAATACAATGATTAAAGAGGTTAGACAGCCTTCTCCAACAATTGTTTTACCCCCACTATGTACAGGCTAAATGCAAATGTCCGGCCAAGCTGAACATTTACTGGACATGCTGGAGATTAGACTGTGATTGTACATCCAACTGCCCTCTGATGTCTATGGCACCTTAGTGTATCTATAGCCAATTTTTTTTAAAAAAATTTCAATAGAGTGTGAAATGGTTAGAACCTCTTTAGTCTTTTTTTTTTTTTTTGCTACCTGTGACCCATTGGGGAGATTTTCAGTTGTTTCCTATTCCAGGGATATGACAATCAATGAAAAATACACTAGTTAAGGGAAATCCCCTCCTAGATGGATGTGACCAGAATAGATGTCCCCAGTGGATTTTTTTTTATCTTCCATTATTCCATACCATTCCAGAAACAATTGTAACGTTTTCATTTTTGGTCCAGGTGACATTGGTCACTAAGGCCGGCCATAGACAGTTTGAATTTTGAACCGTGTGTGGGCAGGCTAAATGTACCATGTCGATCGATCAATCAACTTGAGTACAATGAACCTGCCAGATTCACTTGTGACTATTACTAGTGGCTGCTATAGCCACTAGCAACAATCATTGTCTTCCCCCGGCTGGGACAGTCCCCCCCCCACCAGGGGCAGACAATTGCTTGGCAGGAGAGATTCCCCTGTCAGAACTGTCTGTGTTGATGGGTGGAATCATGCAAATTTCTTTCCTGCAACCCGTGATTGCAGGAAAGAAATTTTGCACCGTCTATGGCTGGCCTAAGACAAGAGATACACTTTAGTCGTAAAAATAGCTACGTTTGAAGCAGTGTTTAATTTCGTAGACTAAATTAATACTATTTTAGTCTACTAAACTTTGACTAAAACAATTGAGATGACTAAAATATGACTGAAACTAAAATGGTATTTTAGTCAAGACTATGACTAAAATTAGGACACAAAACAAGGGGAGGAAAGTGCACCAGAGATAAGCCACGTCCATAAAACATTGAGGATACAAAATAAGGTAGTACTGAGTATTACCAGGGAGGCGGACTTTTTAGGCTAAGAAACAGTGGAGAAGATATAGTATTATAAAAATAATGGCTGTTCCCATAATTAGTAACACTATCTACATGCCCCTGCTGAGATATTTAGCTATATCCAATATACTTTCTAACTGCTGATTGAACTTTCTCATCCTACTGTGATTTGCATTGCAATTTAAGATAGACATATTTCCTTCTCTGTCTCATCCGTGAACCTTGGCCGTGTCCTGAGGAAGCCTAATGGCGAAACGCGTAGACATACAAGGGCTCACTGCACAATAATCAAAGATGCTTTATGTTACAACTGTCATTTTGTTTTTTAGATATTTGTATTTTTCAATAAATTTATATTTTTTATACTGCTATATCTTCTCCACTGTTTCTTAGCCTAAAAAGTCCGCCTCCCTGGTAATACTCAGTACTACCTTTATTTTGTATCCTCTATGACTAAAACTAATTTTGAAATTTGACATCAAAATTAACACTGCACTACCACATAAGAATACGTATGGGGCATCTACTAAGCTGCTAAAAGGGGAAAAAAAGGCTTTTCTTATTTATTTCTTTCCTGATATTTATTGTTGGTAATATATTCAGGTATTATGTGCAATGGTATTACAGCCAATAGAGTTTACAGTGTTTTTTGTTTATATTATATATATATATATATATATATATATATATATATATATATATATATATATATATATAATCTGTCAATATTTTTGTTTGTTTATGAAACTTTAATTATAAAGATGTTATATATCGCAATAAATCTGTGTCTGTAGTGCATGTTCAAACCTTAATACCATAAAAAAAATAACATGTTATTAGATTTTTACTCCAGGAGTATTTGAGTTTGACAATTCTAAAGAAATGCTTAAATAATGCATTAAAATGTAATTAAACCCATTAGATTTTAGTCGACTAAAATGTACTGAAAATTTTAGTTGACCAAAATACGACTAAAACTAAAACAATTCAGATGACTAAAATATGACTAAAACTAAATCAAAAGTCAAATCAAAAAACTATAACTAAAACTAAATCGTAAATTGGATGTCAAAATTTAACAGTGGTTTGAAGTTACATTACCATATTAAAGTTTTAAGGATATTTTATTTATTGAATTTATATCTACTTTAAATGTTTAGATATTACTAGAAATATACTAAAGAGGAAGAGAAACAAAAACAGCACTTTTTACAATAGGGCATTGTCCAACATTGTTACCATCAGAAAACCCACTCTGGGAATGCTATGCAACCATCCTTGGAATGCATGCTGACAAAGTGCCTGCAAAGAGGCTGTGGGAGGCCAGCAACACTGCAATACAACAAAGTAAATGTAAAAAAAAAATGTATGTAAAAAAAAAAAAACATTGAGAACAAGTATTTTACTTAAAAAATGCAATTGTCTGTTAGCTTTAGTGCTTTAGCAAACTAAATATTTTTTAGTCGGATTTTCTCATCTGCTTTAAAGGGCTGTTTTGCAGGCTACAATACATATGACGACCAGGAGATCAAAATAAAGCAAGGTAAAAACATAAATAATAGTAATTACAATGAAACTCCAACTTGGGTGGGACTGCGCATCAGGTCAATGGTCCACATGAGGACACCATTGTTTGGGAAGGGGTGACCTGCTTGTTCCCGGGTGTGATGTTATTGAATAGAGACTGTGATCTGCATAGTATCAGTTGTAGGATGAGTGGCTGGGGGACTGAACACCGCAGGGGGCATGTTGACGACTGCAGCTCAAGCAGCCATTTCCAAGAGAGGTACCTGAACTGAGCCCTGCAGGGAATGCGATACTATGTTGTCTAGATAGCCTATTTCAGTTCAGAAATTTTAATTTTTGGAACATTCAGTTCTGTGATGATTAGTGGGGGTAAATCCACATTCATTTTCGACTGTGATGGCAAGAAAATTCAAAGAACCAGGATGGTAAATGTTTCTCCAATGAAGGATTTTCTAACTGTGAATGTGTTTTTTGTTCAAGAGAAATTGTACATTTTGTAATGAAACGTGTATAATATATTTGAGATTCTATTTAAATAGCAGGTCTGGGTGAAATTAAATGGGCTTGTGAACAAGATTAGTTGACTCAATGATGGAATTGGCAAGAAAGAATGGCTGACAAATTAGTTTTCTGCGAGCTATTAAAAAAAGTTTAGTTACTGGGGTTTATTTTTATTTTTTTTTAATCAAGAGAACCACAGCTAAATCCCACTATGGCAGGTTCCTTGTGGATTAAGAAGGCCAATGGTTCCACAGCAAGGGCAAATAGGGGGAAAAGAGGACAACCCTGTTTAGTGCCTCTGTGCAGAGGGAGAGAGGACATTATTGATACGCAGTCTAGTCCTAGGATCAGAGTAAAGAACATGTACAAAATTGATGAAGTCTTCCCCCGACCCAAAACGAGAGAGAACTTCTCAGAGGTAGGGGCCATTCGATGCTATCAAAAGCCTTAGCTGTGTCTAAAGAGAGAATGGCCCTACCTCCCGGATTATCCACTGGCACCTGTAAATTAAGGAACAATCTTCTGATATTATTAGCCGTTGACCTAGTAGGAATAAACCCCAACTGGTCCTGATGAATCAGTTTTCCAATCACTAGAGAGTCTAGTAGCCAGAACGCATGCAAGTAACCTAATGTCCGTGTTCAATAAGGAGATTGGACGGTACGAGTCCGGGAGAAGTCTTTCCCTGGCCTGGAAATCACCACAACAATGGCCTCGTTCATGGAATCAGGCAAGAGCCCTGTTTTAGCTGCTTCGCCTAGGGTCTTTAACAGTGGGGGTAGGAGGACACCATATCCGGAGTACACCTCTGTGGGAAGGCTGTGAAGGTCCATGGGACTTATGATTAGGGGCAGCAGCCAGTGCTGCAAACAGTTCATCTATAGTAATTGGGGAGTTTAATGCAGTCCTCTCAGAGGCAGTACTGGGGGTTATTTACTAAGGCTGGAGAGTGCAAAATTAGGCTCACTTTTGGAAGTGACCTGGAATCAGCTTCCAGGTCTTAGTGCCAAAGCTTAATTAAACAAGCATAAGTTAAAAACTGATTGGCTACCATGCACAGCTGCCCCAGATTCTGTGTGCCCCAGTTTTAGCAAATCTACCTAACTGTCACATACCTGATATGAGACCAAGATGACAAGGGCAGCCTCTCTTATATCCACTGACCTGAGTGCCCCTGAAAGTGAGACAGAGGGTGTAAAGGAACAGGAGTGTCGAATGCTGTAGAGACCCAAACCGAAGATGCCAAGCAGGGGCGACACAACAGGCCATGCCGGCAGGAGTATCAAGCGAAGAGTCAGCAGGATTCACAGATGACACAAGCAGGTAGGTAACATAAATTGCAGCTAGAGCTGGGCACAGTGCAAGCAGGCACTTGGCAGTGGTAAGGAGCAGAATCAGAGGTATTAGTGAAGTCTCATATCAAGCCGGTGTCAGTAACTTATGTGCAATGCAGTTTCAAATCAGAAGCCGGATCAAGGTCAAGGAAGAAGCAGAGGTCATGAGCTGGCTGAGCAATTGCCAGATTGGTAACAGGGAAACATATGTAGAACACAAGTCAAGGGCAAGGAACACACTGAAGACCAGTCAGCATTGTCACAGAGTTAGGGCATACCTTAAAGCAGAATTAAAGGGGAAGTTAACCCTGGTGGGTTTTACTTCCTCTTTATTTCCCTGCAAAGGTAAAGCATAATGCATCACATAGTAGCCCATTATGTGTCACTTACTTGAAACCGAAGCCTGCGTTGTCACCGTTGTCCCCACTAGCAGGGAGCGTCCATCTTCACCCCTCTTTCTTCCGGGGCTGCGAACTCCGGCTCTGTGACTGGCCGGAGTCGCGTGACGTCACGGCATGACCCCTATTAGAAAGAGCACGATTTGCCCTTTCTAAAGTGCGCATGCGCCGTAATCATCGGCGCTCAGGTCTTTTGTAAATATCTCCTAAACCGTTTAGGAGCTATTTCAAGCACCTACAGGTAAGCTTTAATATAGGCTTACTTGTAGGTAAAAGTGATTGTACAGGGTGTACAACCACTTTTAAACTCCAAATTTTTTTTCATAACTGAAGAGATGTTAGTCATCTCTTTTTTTGTGCATTGCAGTGTATATTTATGACACCACTCTGTGCCATGATGAAGTGACCTCTGTGCGCATGTGTGGGAGTGATGTCATCGCGGCCTGGCAATTCAATCGGTTGAACAGAGCGAACACAGAAGGAAGACTGGGTGAAGATGAAAGCACCTGGGACCAGCTGGAGCATTGACATCGCTGGCCTAGAGGGCTTCATTTGACAGGTAAGTATGCCATAATGTGCTAATATGCGGGGCATACTGACACATTATGACATAAACCTCCTGGGAGCCTATTGAAAGAAAAATCAGAGGAGTTTATTCTGCTTTAAATAGGCCATCTGGCACCAATACCAACTGTGGACGTGCGCATACATCCATGCACAATCTGTAAAGCACGTGTATTAACACACAGACTCCTGCGTGCATGCTCTCATCTGAGTTTTGCCGGCGGCATTTCCGATTGTGTGTACGCGGCATTAGGGTTTTCTGACAAAGTTAACTCAAAAGCCACAGAATTGATTTTCCTCTTATGCCGTGTACACACGATCGGAATTTCAGCCCGCAAAAGACCGATGCGACCGTGTGTATGCTCCATGTATGCGGAATTCCAGCCACCAAAAAAAAAGAGAGCATGCTCTCAATTTTTCGGTCGGGAAAAGTTCCTATATGAAAATGCGATCGTCTGTGGCAATTCCGACGTGCAAAATCCCTACGCCTGCTCGGAAACAATTCGACTCATGCTCAGAAGCATTGAACCTCATTATCTCGGCTCGTCGTAGTGTTGTACGTCACCGCGTTCTTGACAGGCGTAATTTCAGTGAACTTTTGCATGACCGTGTGTATGCAAGGCAAACTTGAGCGGAATCCCATCGGAAAACCCATTATATCTTTTTCCGACGAGAAATCCACTCGTGTGTACGCGGCATTAGTGGGAAAAGGGATTATGCCAAGATTCTTCAAGGAATCTCAGAAGTGTGTGATAACTGCTAGACGGCTCCAAAACCGTTACAGCGCACCAGATTGCATCCAGCTAGATTTGGGCAAGTCTTCCTGTAGTGGTGGCCAGAGGTAATCTGGACTGTGACAACGGTATCACAGCTGGTCTTACCTGCCTAAAAGAAACTTTCCCTTCAATCAGCCTCCAACAAAACAAGGTCCTTGCCATGGTTAGCTAGTCGCTGCGTGCTTGTGACTTTGACATCCGGTGGCAGCCATGGGATCCTGTGAGATATGTGTGTGTGCGCTGTTTTATGGTTGTTACCTGTCACTGAATTGGGGAAAGATGGGTACCCATAACAATCTGCCAGTGTGCTGGATGATTTCTGAAATTACAGACTGAACCATCGCATGGGTGTTCAGACCAGAGGCGGACTGACCATTGAGCCACTTGGGCACTGCCCGGGGGCCCTGGGCCACTAGGGGGCCCCATTAGGGTTGCCAGCCTCAGTAAAACCAGGGACAGTATGTATAAATCTGTGGTTTTTTTACGTCTGTCTGTGTATACTGTGTGTACATGTATGTGTATACTGTGTGATTGTATATGTGTGTGTGTATATACTGTGTGGCTCCATAATCTCTGATTGCCTGGGGGCCCCATAATCTCCTATTGCCCGGGGGCCCCATGAGTTATCAGTCCGCCCCTGGTTCAGACCCATGCGATCGGATTCCATCTGTTTCCACAGTTCGCATTGTGTTCTGCGAACCAATGTGGTGGATTCATTAACTTTATATTGACACCTGCAGCAGTTTGCAGACCGCAGTGTGAACTGCCTGCGATTCTCATGCAGTACAGGAATCGCTATGGTTCCCGCATCGCACCAGTGTGATCCCAGCCTTATAGTGCTGCCAAACGAATTATTAAATTAACCACTTTGATTGGTTTGTGTGAAAGTTATAGTGTCTAGAAACTATTGTGCATATATATACTGTAATTTTTTTGTAAGAATTTTCGTTCAAATTACTGTACTGCAGCAACGGCCAATTTTCGTGCTGCCATCGAATTTGAGTGATGGGGCATGTTGGAAATTTCTGGAAAAAACAAACAAATTGCTAATCAATGATCGGAGAATCGTGCGAGAAATATGATCAAAAACGTGCATGAGCTGTGACTTGCAAAGAAAAGAAGATTCCCAGCCACAAAATTTCTTTTCTGTAGCAACATGAGATGAAATTGAAGGCTTGGTTGGTTGAATTTTGCAACCAACGGTGGTACCATTTGATTACAAAATGAACAAACTTTTTGATCTTTTTTTTTAAAGAAATGTATGGCCTGCATAACTGACATTAGGTGGGAACTGACTAAATGACATCACCAGTGACACTAATACACTAATCAGTAATAATACTATACACTGTCACTGTACTAATGACACTGGCTGGGAAGGGGGTTAACATCTCGGGGTAATCAAGGGGTTAAGTGTGTGCCTAACAAGTGTTAATGTGTGTATTATGTGCTGCTTTAACCTCTTGCCGACCAGCCGCCGTCATTATACGGCGGCAGGTCGGCTCTCCTGCACAACCCGCCGTAGGTGTACGACGGTCTGTGCAGGGAGGCTAGTGTGCGCGCGGACTCTATGTCCGGCGGCGACCCACGACCGCAGTGTACAGAGGCAGAAAGGGTATGTAAACAAGGCAATTCCCTGTTCTGCCTAGTGACATGTCAGAGATCCTCTGTTCCCAGTCATTGGGAACAGTGATCTCTGTCATGTCCTAGGTAGCCCCCCCCCTACAGTTACAACACACCCAGGGAACACAGTTAACCCCTTCATCGCCCCCTAGTGTTAACCCCTTCCTTGCTACTGCCATTTATACAGTAATCCGTGGCTATTTTTAGCTCTGATCGCTGTATAAATGTCACTGGTCCCAAAAAAGTGTCAAAAGTGTCCGATCTGTCCGCCGCAATCCTGCTAAAAATCTCAGATCACCGCCATTACTAGTAAAAAGAAAATGACTAATAAAAATGCCATAAATCTATTCCCTATTTTGTAGACGCTATAACTTTTGCGCAAACCAATCAATATATGCTTATTGCGATTTTGAATTTCTTTTCCTTTTTTTTTATTTGGGGATATTTATTATAGCAAAAAGTAAAAAATATTGTGTTTTTTTTTTTTTTTTTTCAAAATTGTCGGTCTTCTTTTGTTTATAGCGCAAAAAATAAAAGAGGTGCTCAAATACCACCAAAAGAAAGCTCTATTTGTGGGGAAAAAAAGGACATAAATTGTGTTTGGATACAGCGTCGTATGACCACGCATTTGTAAATTAAAGCGACGCAGTGCCGTATCGCAAAAAATGGCCTGGTCATTAAGGGGCAAATCCTTCCAGGGCTGAAGTGGTTAAATCTATTTGTTCCTTCTCCCTGTGTGCCCTGTACCCGGAAGCCACCTGTCCAACGCGGGCAGTCCTAAAGAGGTTAATTACAAAATCCCTATACATTCCCTTTAATGACACGTTCACACCAGCACATTGCAGTGACGTACATGTTGACGCACATATGTTGAATACACACAGCAACAAGTCTCCTTGATGTGATTGGCCCTAATTGAAAAATTAACCGATCATTAAAAAAAAGTCGATTCACAAAGTTATGACTTATTGGCTAAAAGCCATCATGATCTTTATTTACTGCAAATATAGATCACTTTACATTTCAGGTATGCTCAACACAACTTCAACAATAAAATCCAGCAAGGAAGAGAGTGAAAGAGAAGAAAGAAGCCAGGGATACCTCCAGGGCAATCATTGAGACATGAAGACCAGAACGGGAGGGTATGGTAGATGGGACAGGACATTTTGGCTACAGTAACTTACCAATTCGATATTAATGACAGGATGGACCCGTCAAATGTGAGTGTGGCTATAAATGTTGGGGTATGTTTTAGACACTCATTAGAACTGAAGAACTTGGATGAGCTGCAAATGTTTGGTCATTACGTAACAATCCACTTGAATTGAGACTAACCACTGCGAGTTGCTGGTCATTGTTGTGGTAATACGAGACAGACACATCAATAAATGGTGACAGAGCAGATCCAACTTCTAGGCACTGCATGACCTAACTGACTGAAACCAGTACTTTCCTATACAGCATTAGCCCGCAATGTTCCATTCACACAAGGCTAGAGCAGTGCAAGTCTGAGAATATCTAAAGTCATTCTTCACTAATGGACTTAATATTATTATAATCTTGTCACTTTTTTAAAACGGAGCTGCCATTTCTATTTATTACCATGGAAGGCCATTAGTGTAAAGGTTTCTCACGGGGAAATCTGACCTTCTTTGAGAAAAATTGGATAATTTGGCAGAGCTACAAACAAATTTAATCTCATTTTCAGCCGGGATGAAATGTCGCCTGGGATTACAGATCAGGAGGGTGAGAATATCGTGGACTGTGACCTCTGTCTGTGAGCTGTGTTATTATCATGCCTTGCTACATCAAACCAAACCATTCTGATTTCCACCAGTAATGTAGGCCACACTATGGAACAAGTTGGCCATGTGAACTTTGATACAGATAGCAGGTTTGGATTACCATGTGGCAAGGAAAAGAGGAGTAAGAGATGAGGGTTTTACTTGGCATCTTGGCTATACTCATTACTATGGACACAAGGGGGAAACTGAGAGTCAGAGGCGGCTCTCTAATTAGGCAAATTAGGCGGTCGCCTAAGGCCTCGCACTCACAGGGGCCTCACGGCCTCCTAATTTGCCTGTTCTCAATCACTGAAGTTGACGCCGGCGGCTCCGCCTACCCCCACTGGCACTCTGTGGCTTAGGAGCTGATGGACAAATCAGATACTGCCCGCAGCCTGAGGAATAGCGGCCTCATCACAGAGCGTCCCAGTCCGTGGGGCCTTATGTGTAAGTTTTGCCTAAGGCCTCACAAAGCCTAGAGCCACCTCTGCTGAGAGTCAGTCATGAACTGTTCCCATAATGTTCACAGCATCATGGATCACAGTGAGGAGGCTTAGGGCTTACTATAGGTGTAGATAGACACATGGCATTTCA
This sequence comes from Lithobates clamitans, assembly GCA_037952925.1. NCBI lineage: Eukaryota > Metazoa > Chordata > Amphibia > Anura > Ranidae > Lithobates > Lithobates clamitans. Next base: position 4,334,559 of record JBBGZY010001091.1, read on the forward strand.
CGTGTAGTAGGTACTGTATAATAAAGTAAGCCACCTCTAGAAAAGAGTTGGGAGAACAGGTCGAGCAGAGCAAAATCGCTCGTTCACCCGTTTGGCGAACACCTGAATTTGCAGAGCAGTGCCCCCCACCCCAATGCACTCACCATGATGAGGGCATGGGTCTTAGTATGATTCACAGGGGGGCGCTCACTCCAGTGTTGCCAACCGTCAGTATTTTTACTGGCAGCCAGTAAAAAACAGGCAAGTTTCTCCTGCCAGTAAATGCCAGTAAAAGGTTGCCAGTAAAAAATATGGCTGTGACGCTCGGCTTTGTCCGGAGTTGGCTGTGATCGGGTGGCTCTGGCAGAGGCGGTGCCTGAGCGTGCCGTGTGATGTCATGGTGCAATGGAGCCAAGCAGAGCGGCCAGAGCCTCGTGTGCGGGTCTGCGGTATTGGAGCAAGACCGGGACCGTCAGTGCTGTTTAGACTGAAGGGAGCGCTTGGCTTGGAGAGAGACTGTCACTGTGACTCAGGAGGGGATGTGTTGTGTCAGTGAGGTCTCATCATCATCTGTGCTGCTGCACACTGCTGTCAGTGTCACTGTGAGTGTGAATTTTGTGTGTGTGTCGCCCATTCTAATTTCTTGCCCTCCTGAGTCCTGTCCCTGAGCTACTTACTTACTATATCAAAAATAAAATAGGAAATATGTTTTTTTGCCTTATCTACTATAAATCATATTGCTAATTGCATATTGTATTTGTTTGTAGCCTAAATACTCTCATTTGCACTTAAAACTGTAATTTTGCAACTTTTGAAAATGTCAGTAAAAACTTGGCTGTGCCAGTAAATTTTGGGTGTTGTGTCAGTAAATTTCAATCTGGTGGGTAGGCAACACTGGCTCACTCGTCCTACCCCTTTCCCGACCTGCCAGGCTGCATGCTCAGATAAGGGTCTGGTATGGTTCTTGAGGGGGATCCCACGCTGTTTTGATAAAATATTTTTTTTTATTTTGGCGTGGGGTTTCTCTAAAAATCAATACCAGACCCAAAGTGCCTTGTTTCGATTGGGGGGGACCCCCGCTGGGGGGGACCCCCGCCCTGTTTTTTTAAAACATTTTTGTATTGCCAGTTTTGCTGCAAAAGGATCATTCATTACTTTATTCATTTATTACTACTTCCCAGTTGCATACCAAACAATTATATGTCATAACTTACTGTAGTCATATCTGTACTTTCATTTTGTACCATATGTCAAAGTTTGTACTCTTGTACATTTGAAGTTAAGTATGCTTTTGTACTTGGATTATATAATATCTGTTTAATTAAAATGTATTGAAACATACAAAGTAATATGTAAAGCAGACACTGCAATGCCAAAGTACCTCTTTTAGTTTTTGATGTGGGGAATAGTTAAAACCCCACTGGGGGTCCCCAACCACCGGGCCCCGGCCCGATACCTCTTTGCAGCTGGGCCACGAGTGTGGCGAGCCGGCTGGTGGGCAAACAAGCAAGCCAGCCGGTGGGCAAACGAGTGAGCCGGTGGGCAGGCGGGAGAGCAAGCAGAGATATGACATCTCTCACACCCCGCCCTCCATCACCACAGTGCCACTCTCACTGTGCAGCCATGGGCAACAGAGAGATTACATCTCTTACTGCCCGCCCGCACTCTGACTAGCAACCAGTTTAAATGACCAAATCTTCCAGGAGTAGGGAGGGGTACATCCTGTTCTCTTCATGATAAATTGAAAAAAAAAAAAAAACATATCTGGCTGCAAAACTCTTATGCTCTCCAAGCGATGTCCCCTACAACAGTGATCCCCAACCTTTTTGGCACCAGGGCTATGTGGCAAGTGACAATCCGCATCTGGTGGCAGGCAATGTGGCAAGTGATGAGCTGCGTCTGGTGGCAGGCAAAGTGGCGTGGGAAGTGACACGCACAGGGCTCCCTCTGATTCTGCATTATGGTGAGTTGCACTATTTCATTTTATATTACAATGTAATAATAGAAATAATGCGCTTCAATCATCTTGACGCCATATCAGCCATGGTGCCGTGATGATTGAAGCGCTAATACCAGCCATTGCCCCAACAAATTGCCTGTGAAAAAATGCAAACCCCCCCCCCCAGCACAATTTTCCTCCACGCAGCCGGTCCCCGGTGCCAAAAAGGTTGGGGACCGCTGTGTTATAGGGATTTACTCTTCTGTTGTCCTGGTGACCATTATCCCTGCAACTGAAATGTACAGGAAATCACTGGATTGGGAACAAAGGGGAAATTCCCTCACTTTGTAGAGTTTCTCTCACTTCCTGTAGGGTTTATGGAACAGGAAATGAAGAGAAAACTCCCAAATGGAACACATACCAGAAAAAAAAAACTGACAGGGGTTTTATACATTTCCTTCACTATTCAAAATAGAAGAAAAATGTTTGGCTTTACATATAAAGGAAAATCCCCGATTTCCTGAGAATGGATCACATGTGAATGCTCTCCCCCAGCCCTTATAGTGCCGTGCTGGTGCCTGGGAGACCTATCACCAGCCTTGAGTGCTCTCCCTTGGATATAATTTCCAGCGAGTACATGGGAGATCATAATTTGCTGCACATATACAAGCAATTCTTAAACCAAACTACACCAAACATGAAGTAAAGAAATGGTTGGACAGGATACTCGTGTGCAGGTAATTTTATTATAAAAAAAAAAAATAAAAATCAGTTGAAGATTCCCTATCAAAGATACCAATCATAAACATATAAAAGGTGACAATGTTGTCAGCCTACATTGACCCGTAAATACCAATACTTATCAACCACACCACCAGTACCAGTACTGAAGACAACGTGCCAATGCAGTCTGAAACATATCCTATCAGGTCAAAGCACAAGCTGAACATAAAGTTGATTCCAGCAAGCTGTCATTTTGATGACAGCTCTCAAGAACTATGAAAATATAGACCTTCTGAAAAGTCTGTATTTGCATGCAAGTTACGGGGTGTTCATGTCACAGATGATAGGCCCAGACAGTGTTGCTCAGGTAGGATCAGGTACCTTAGTATGTCTGCTATACATGCAGTTGTGTGAAAAAGTATTTGCCCCCTTCCTGATTTTTTTTTTTTTTGTTGCATATTTCTCGCACTTAAATGATTCAGATCATCAAACAAATTTTAATATTACACAAAGATAACCCAAGATAAATCCTAGATGCAGTTTTTAAACTATTATTTCATTTATTAAGGGAAAAATGCTGTTCAAACCTGCCTGGCCCTATGTGAAAAAGTAATTGCCCCCTAAACCTAATAACTGGTTGTGCCACCCTTCAGGCAAGTACAAACCATAGAAGAATGTGTAACACAGAATATAAGGTGTTTCCGGAGTCCAAATCAGGTGCCAACATCCCAATATATAATATAGAATACAAATGGGTAAGCAGGACTTTAAGGGCACCAATACAAAAAATGTACAGGTAAATAAAAATGTAATTTACTTTTTTTTATACAAAGGATAAAATTGTTAAAAATAAAAACTACAGATCGGACGGGAAAGATATTAATTCTTATAGATACAGCACTTTAAAATCTCACTATTTGAATATCCATATGATGACAAAACAAATTCCTGTAGATTACAATGGATGAAGAAGAAATTGAGATTTTTCTCTAGTGATAGTCCATCGAGCCTAGGTTCACATTGATGCGATTTGGCATGTCAAATCGCATGCCAAATCGGCGGATATTGCCAACAATGGCACCGTCCGATTCCCAGAAGTAGTTTCAGTACTACTTTTGGCGACTTCAGGTGCGATTTCAATAGACAGCTTTGCAGGAACCCGCACAGATGTCTCTGAAATCGCCCCTGAAGTCGGATTGACATGCGGGAATGAAATTGTGCGAGTTCAGCTGAAGTCCCATGATTTCAATCCCGCAGCAGTGTGAACCTATGCTAAAAGTCAATAACGTTTTTATACTGTATTTCTATCAATTTTTGTATTGGGGCCCTTAATGTTCTGTTTACCAATTTGTACTGTAAATATAAAAGGATATGCTTTGTTCATTTTTTTATGTCAGAGGTTTACAACCACTTTAAGGACATTCTATACATACAACACAGTTGGCCATACCATAAACTGCTCAAGACGAGTAGAAGTCTCACCAAGAATCAATTCCTGAAGGAACTAAAAATCTCATCCCCAATCTACCATAGTCATAAGGATGAACAAAGCAGGGGCATAAAGATTACGGTCAACCAAGCTGGCAGCTTTTTTGGATTTAATCAAAATGTCTAAGGGAAAGCCATGCAAACACAGGAAAGATTTGCACACAAACTACATGCAGATATTATCCCTAGTGTATATCCTGTCATACCTGGATTTATAAGTAGATGCTAAGATGTAAGTCAACAACACAAAGCATGGTTTATAAGGGTGCTAAGGCCAGGCAAAAATGGCTTGATAAATGCAAACGTTGCACTTTTTTTCTGGCATTCAGGATTTTTGAACAGCTAAAGATTAATTGACAAGCTCCTTAGGCAATGGTGTATGTTACTACCAGTGACGGCCCGTCCATTAGGGGACGCCGCCCCCCTAATCAGTGCGCCCGGCCCCTAAACTACATGCAGGGCTTCGGACACATGGATTTTAATAAATGTTTTTTTTGAAACACATGATTAGAGCCTGAGGATCAAATTGGCTTCAAAAAAAGGGTGGGCTCAGGGCGCACGAGCCCGCCCATTTGTGACATTCGCTAATGTCTCCCTGTTTCTCCTCCCGGCCAATCGGGTCTCAGGACCTGCTTCCTGATTGGAGTCCAAAGACCTGATTGGCTGGGAGGATAAGCAGCGACTGCCGGGACAAGGAGGAGACGTAGGGGGGAAGCCACAGCCATGACCTGGATGGGGCAAGTGCTGATCGGTGAGCGAGCCCGGGTTGGCGGGGGATGGCGGGCTGGAGCGACCCCCCGACCGATGGATGGAGCACCAGCTGCCCCTGGTTACTACACAGGGATATTTTCCAACTAATAAGAAGTCTACAGTGTTTGTTACAGTTCCAAGAAAAGTGCCTATTGGGGCTCCAAGGACAATGGGATGTTTAGTTAGCTCGTCAGGTAGGCTGTGCTGTGGCAAAGGGGCAAAGGGGCAAGTCATTACCTATAATCTGGATCTCATGAACTAAAATGTATACATGCGGACTGTTCTCTCTTTACTAGTGAAGTACCACTCTGAGCGAGTCATAAGTTCTTAACTAAAATATAGTTTGCTAAGTGAACTTCATTTTCAGATATGCCGAAATGCTTTTGGAAGAATGTGTCACTCTCACGGGAGTGGGGCCTTCTTCATATGTCAGTATTTCTAGGTACAGGTATTTGCTAGACTTGTAAATATATTAGGATATATTGCTGTGTTCACTCTACACCCTCTTTGTCACTCTCCAATTAAGGTTGTCAAAGCTCTAGGTATTTATATACCGTATATACTCAAGTATAAGCCGAGTTTTTCACCACATTTTTTGTGCTGAAAAAGCCCCCCTCGGCTTATACTCGAGTCTCCCTGCCTCACTGTGCCCATGTGCAGCCTCATGCACCTGATCTCCCGGGACTGTGACATGCAGTCTGGTCGGCGGCTGTCCAGTGTAACAAAGCCCCGCCTTCTCCTCGTCCTCATCCGTGATAGGCGGAACACTAACTCACTGCTGGGAAACTAAATCAGTGTTCCGTCGCGGACGGGGAGGAGGTGGGGGCTTTGTTACACTGCACAGCCCCCAACTAGACTGCATGTCACAGCGCCTGTGTTCTGGAGATCAGGTACATGAGGCTGCAGATGGATACAGTGAGGCAGGGAGATAAGCAGAGTGAGGCATGCAGATGGACACAGTGAGGCATTGCAGATGGACACAGTGAGGCATTGCAGATGGACACAGTGAGGCATGCAGATGGACACAGTGAGCCATGCAGATGAGCACAGTGAGCACAGTGAGCCATGCAGATGGGCAGAGTGAAACTGCAAATGGGCACAGTGAGGCTGCAGATGGGCATTGTTGACCCTCTTTTTCACTTACAGTAGCTGCTGCATTTCTCACCCTAGGCTTATACTCGAGTCAATATGTTTTCCCATTTTTTTGTGGTAAAATTAGGTGCCTCGGCTTATATTCGGGTCGGCTTATACTCGAGTACATACGATAATAGTTTATTCTGCATAGATATTGCTATTCTAGTAGATTATACTATATTATGTGTTCCTATACACCCTGCGTCTTCCTTGGATGAGGAGAGACAGTATCTCAATCTTGTACAGTAATATTCATCCTTTATTACATTGTCGTGTAAATATTAGATAGGCGATAAGGTTATTGCATTTTCTACTTGCGATCGTGTGGAATGTCACACGTAATTGTAAATAAAGTTTCATATTTATCTGTTCTTGTGTGGGATGGCACTCGTAATTGTACATAGGTCATTTTCACCTGCTTTCGGGTGGAATGCCACACGTGTTTTTTCTTAAAAGTTCATCCTTCCCTGTTACCCTTCCCTATCCACTTTTTGCAAGACATCTGCTCTTAGGATTGAGAGCATATGTTTTTGTTTTTCAGACTCCGGGGACGTAGGCAGGGGGAGATTGTAGCACCCTTGCCCTAAACAGGACTGCTAGTAAATTTAGTGATGCTAGGTGGTAACTAGCCTGGCTAATTTGTAGTCTTTGATCAAATGGGTTTCTCATATGCTTGGGTTTAACTGTGATTTCTCTATTTTGTCAATAGGTGGCACTGTTACTTTTGACATTAGTGTGATAGATTACAGTAAATTCAGGTTATGAATGAATATGCTTTTCTCAGCCAATCAGCAGGAGTTTCTTTGGGCCGCAGAGGCTGTTGTGAAAGGCTATTTATTTGGAGAGAGTCAGGTGATCAGGGGTTCTTTCCACCTGGGCTGTGGCCTAGGCGGGTGTGTGTAGAGCAGCAGCCAAGGTGTAGGCCTGAAGCCTGGAGCCTAACCACGTGTAAAGGGGCTCAGCCTGAGGGGAGCCTGATCACTGCCTGGAGGCAAGGGAGAAGAAGTTACCAGAGGGTTAACTACTCTTGTTGCTGGAGGCAGGTGTAAAGGGATTGAGTTCTGAAGGGGTACCAGAGGAGACTCTTCATTAGCCAGGGACTGTGAAGTAGCTGGGAAAACTTCAGGAGAGAACTCATCCACGAAGCGCAGCGGGCAGCTGTGAGTAAAGCTTGAAGAGAAGTACAGCGGGTAACTGTGAGATAAGCTTGAGGGATCCAGTGGGTATCTGTGAGTCCAAGGAACCAAGTGAGTAGCTGTGGGTCCGAGGAACCCAGCAGGTATCTGTGGGTGAAGCTTGAAGAATACAGCGGGTAGATGTGAGTTAAGCTTAAGGAGTCCAGCAGGTAGCTGTGAGCCGAGCTTGAGGATCTACAGTGGGATACTGTGAGTAAAGTTGTTGCTATAGGAGACAGCAGTTGCTACGAAATATGGATTGCTGCATTCAGCCTAAAGGCCCTTTTTCTGTATTGCTGTCTGCCTAGTTCTATTTTTGTCCAGGGAGTCTGTCAAGTTGCTATTGCATTTGCCTAAAAGTGCCCTACCCCTCTCTCCCCCTGTTCCTGTTAAGAGAAATAAAACTCTCTTTGTGACTGGTGCCCATCTTTACACTATACCCACCATGCCTAGCAACCTGCACCCGGAGGAGGAATGTCAGCCCTCCCTGACAATGGGGATCACCCCCAGGCCTCTATAGGTCGGGGAAGAGCGCTACAAAAGCAAAAAGACAAAATTTGCAGATAAAACCTCTGTTTTTATAATATAGTGTTATATTGCACAGTACAAGAGTGTGAGATGCAGGACTTGATCTTATGTGATGTACAACATATTAGGAGATAGCAGGGAACATGTGAAAAGTGTAAATAGGACAGTAAGGGCTATAATTCCCTAATGAATGGAAACCATTTATCTCATTACAGAGCTTCCAGGTTATGTAACCATTGTTTCTGCATGTGGCAGTGACAGCTCCCTTTTGAGTAATTTAATTAGATGCTCATCAGAGCACTGTCATTTGCTTTATCCCTCTCACTCTAAAAATATACACCTCAGTATGAGGGGTTCAGATTTATCTCAGATATAATATCAACTTATAAAAATGTTTCCACCCCTATTTAAATGTAAGTGATAAAACACCTGATGACATACAGGTGCAAAAATGAATTGCAAGCAGAGCTCACACTGCAGTTTTTGTGGCCCGCTAGCCAAAAACACATAAGATGAATGAAACCTTGCTTATCTGTGTAATGGGGCCACAGGAGGCAATGACAGGTAATGGAAAACAGAAATATTCAGGGTGATGTACTAAAAGCAAATATGCAAGGGTAGGGTGCGCATCTTGTGATGGGACAGGTGACCTCTCCTTCATGTGTTCTCCATTAACTTGTTGTACACCAAGTGTAAGGGTCACACAGGAGGCCTACCCCGGGGTGGGTTTTTCTGGGCTACTCCAGGTGACCAGAAGGATCATATGTTGTGACATCGGGTTTACACCTTGCCCAAGGGCATGCTTATCATTGCCGGGACCTGACAAGGGCTGCAAAGAATGAAACATTAGGCCAGTCCTCTTACTCACAGAGGAGCCACTTGTGTGTAGTGTTATGTGGAATCCCTTCCGAGGGCATGGTCCCATATACTACACACATGTACAGGTGTGTGTGTTGCAATAGGAGGGACATGCAGAGCGTACTCCTCAATCCCAGTAGCAGAATGGGGTCCCACTGAGCACATAGCACGGACCTCATGCGTGCTCACTTAACCCTTCATGTTCTGTATCAAGTGACCAGGCTGTGACTCTCTCTGCCGCTAGTCCACTCCCGGGGACCGACAGAGACGGCAAGCTAGGGAGGGAGCCGTAATACCACACCTCCTTGCTACCGGAGAACCTGTCACCCTAATAGGTTCCATGCCAATGACTGGTTGCAGTTAACCTCCTGTTGCTGAAATGTGACCAGTTCCTTTCATGTGATGTCACAGGCTATTGCAGACTCAGGCCATTGTGTGTGTGTGTGCCAGGACCCTCATGTGCACATCTTTAATAATTTCAGACAAGGCTTTTTGCAGTGAATAACATTTACTAGAAGTATGACATGATAATCATAACAAGGCAGAGCATCCTATCCCTATCTAATGCTAACAGTGGCTGCCCCAGCATACCTGCACAGGCAATGTCCATAGCTGGCATGTCTCGATGGGAGAAGTTCATGCTTGGGCGAATTCTGAAAACCGGTGTTTCATAGAAGAACTGCAAGTCTCAGCACAGTCCCGATCTCTCGTTGCTGATCCGATCCGACAGAACCCAACCCTTGAGTTCCGAACCTCTGCTTTGTATATATCACAGGACAGGAGGCTGGACCCCAAAAGCCCACAAAATGTTGGCAGTAGAACATAACAGAGTTAACCCTTCCTCTCCCCAACCTGGGCAGCCACGCAAATCTAACTAGCATTAACACCGTAGGCAACCTGCCTACAAATAGATTGTTCGCTTTACAGGGGAATTTTCCTTTAGCTTAGAGCAGTGTTTCTCAACTCCAGTCCTCAAGGCGCCCTAACAGGTCATGTTTTCAGGATTTCCCTCAGATGAAACGGCTGTGGTAATTACTAAGGCAGTGAAACTGATCACATCACCTGTGCAAAATAAAAGCCTGAAAACATGACCTGTTGGGGCACCTTGAGGACTGGAGATGAGAAACGCTGGCTTAGAGAACATGGTAAAAATTCACTTTGCAAAGAAAACCCAATCATGTGCAATAAAAAAAGGAAAAACATATTTTTGCTTGCACATGATTGAATGATGGAAATCAACAGAACTTCACGTTATTTACTAAGCTAAGGGAACATTCCCCGGCAAAGGGAACAGCCTATTTGCCTTTAGAAAATCAAGCCAATCGTCACAGGCTTGAAGGTTGATGGAGGCTGCTTCTCGCAATTCACTGCTCAGTGCCAAGCTCAAATCTCTAACCGCCAATCACAAAGTGACGGCTTCATGTTATTTTGGGTCCTTTGCTCTTGTCCATCCCTGTGTGAGGCCTCAACGTCACTGACGCCACCAGTACATCTTTCTGTTAACTTTATTTAGCACACAAGAATTAGACTTCTGACTCTAAGAAAGAATAAAAGAAAGTATTGGCAACTAAGAATCATCTAGCATTAAACATAATAATGAGTTCACAAGCAGCTTCACAAAGTTCCTTGCATTGATTTTAAACTGAATTCTGCACAAATAAAAGTCAACATATATTTCTTTGTTCTATTGCGACTAGCAAAATGATGACAACGCACCCATTTCATTGTTTGATTTAGAAACAATGAAGTTACTGACTTGTAATATGAATAATTCTACAGTGACAAATATTTTAGTGTACACCAGCACAAACCATTTACTGCTTTAGCTGTAGTGACATCTAGTGGGCAGTTTCTAACTTGCAGGCACCATACACAATTTAGGCTGGATTCACACCTATGCATTTTTAGTGCTTTTTGCATTTTGCAGATTTGCACTACAGAACGTGTTCCATAGGAAACCATGTTAAATGGACTGTAGTGCAAATCTGCAAAATGCAAAAAGCACTAAAAATGCATAGATGTGAATCCAGCCTTAGACTTACTTGGGGCTGCTTTTCTTTTTAAATGAAGAAAAAAAAGAGGCGTGGACGGCTTGAAGACAAGGTCATACAATGCCCGGAGCAAAGATATCAAACTTCCCAATTCCCAAGTGCCACTGAGCTTGTCTGTGTTACTGCACAGTTCCAGGTCTGCCAGTCGGGTTTCACGTGGAACCAGAAGTGTGCAGTGCCATCTTGGGACCTTCCTGCTGGGTCTTCCAGCCTTTGACAGTCTTCTTACACTCAATTAAATAAACAAAATTCTGCCTTGCTAGTAATAACGTTATACAAATGTAGCGCACTACCCCCGAAGGAGCTGTAATTTGTGTGTTCTATCTGTAATTCACATTTGCCATCTAGCCCATCGCAGCCGATAGAAATAGAAAACAGTCCATATTGTAATTTTTACTTGCTTTTATTGATATAACGTGAACTAGGATAGGAGAAGGGTTTTCTGAGATGCTCTTATACGGCTTTATGATTTTTTCCTTTGCTTGTTTCATGCAAAGACTTAGAACAATGCGGACTATAAGAATCACTCTGAATGATTTCTTTAGTGGGGAAGACGGAAGTAGATTTACTAGAGAATATATGGTAAAAAGTCACTCTGAATAACTTCTTCACCTGCAGAATTTTTTTAAAACAGTCTGTATCTCTATTTGTGATTGGAGCTTTACCGCCACCTTATTACCACTACTTCCCGTCTGTATGGTACTTCCAAGTTGAGCTAAAGAAGAGATTACTCTGAATAATTCCTCCCGCCTGACTGATTGTAATCCCGGGGCATTGTTGAACCCAAAGTCACAGGGCATCACCACCTGTCTCACTGACTTGCGTACCAACATCCCTCAGCCTCTGGTAGTACCCTTCCCCTGGGCTTTCACTCACTTGATCGATAGTCCATGTTCCACTCACAAACAATCGACTGCCCAGATGTAGTCCGCTTAGTTGCCACTTCTTCCATAAGTGTTTCTCTGTCCCTTCTCTCCAGTCTGGCATGCTCCCTTCCCCACAGGGGCGTTCAGTGACACCCGCGACCACATGCTGTCTGGTGTCATCAACTCCTCTCCTCTGTGTGTCTCGATCCCCCCCTCCTTCCCCCGTAGGGAGGGGGGCTCCGCTTGGCTCCCTGCAGGGGAACCTCTCCCTGCGGCCTCTAACTCCATGTTCTCCGCTCCTCCCCGCTGTCATGTGACCCCAGCTTTTATAAGAGTCTCGCCTCCTGCCAGACAAATTATTGATTGGCCAGAACTCACCTACAAGCTGCCTGTCACTCAGATCCCAGGTCCAATCTCTCTTCCAAAATCATCTCGTTGAAAGCATAAGGGGGCATCTCTGGGTCCAAGCACAGGTGGCCACACCCTGCACTATACTGACACTCCCAGTTCCCAAAATAAACAACCAGACCTGATATAATAGTACAAGCCTGCCTAAATTTTACCTGAAACTGTACTTTATCATTTAGACTCAGAAAAGGTCACCTACATGAAAGTAGGTGCCCGCTACACAAAATACATCAATAGTATACAGTGCAAAAAATAATAATATAAGTGCACTTTAAAAACATATGATGAGAGCAACAGTCCCAATCCAAAATTGCATACACCGCTGTGCGATTGAAGGTGTCAGAAAAATTCCATATTCACCACATGGGCTATCACTAGATGGACTCTTACCAGAATCAATGGACTCTATTACGGAGTCGAATTGGCCTGCAAACAGTATCCTGTTCCGATACTAGGACCCATGTAGTTTAATCAGATCCTCATGATATCTCTGATTCACCAGTAGTGTATTTAGATATACATAGCAACGGTTGTTATGCAGGATTCCTGTGTGGTCTGCCCAAAATACTTTGCTGGACACACCCCCCAATGCCATCCACCACTCACCTCTACATCCTTCTTCCACTAATGCTAACCTCTGCTCACCTCTTCACATTCATAAACAAAGCAGTCCCATCCTCACATTGACATACAATGCAGCCCTTCCTCACGCTTACATAAAATGCAGGCCCCTCTCGAACTCCCATGCAATGCTGCTCCCTTCACAGTTATATATTGGGCAACCCTTCTCCCCCTCACACATACAGTACATGAAATGCAGCCTCCCTCCCATCACAGATACATGCAATGCAGCCCCCCTTACCCTCGCACAGCGTATGTGGCGGCAACCAGGTGAGGAGTACAAAGACAAGTGTGTCTTGCCTACAGTCAAGCATGGTGGTGGGACTGTCATGGTCTGGGGCTGCCGGCACTGGGGAGCTACAGTTTATTAAGGGAACCATGAATGCCAATATGTACGGTGACATACTGAAGCAGAGCATGACCCCTCCCTTCGGAGGCTGGGCCGCAGTCCAACATGATAATGACACCAAATACACCTCCAAGACGACCACTGCCTTGCTAAAGAAGCTGAGGGTAAAGGTGATGGACTGGCCAAGCATGTCTCCAGACCTAAACCCTATTGAGCATCTGTGGGGCATCCTCAAACGGAAGGTGGAGGAGTGCAAGGTCTCTAATATCCACCAGCTCTGTGATGTCGTCATGGAGGAGTGGAAGAGGACTCCAGTGGCAACCTGTGAAGCTCTGGTGAACTTCATGCCCAAGAGGGTTAAGGCAGTGCTGGAAAATAATGGCGGCCACACAAAATATCGACACTTTGGGTGCAAGTTGGACATTTTCACTTAGGGGTGTACTCACTTTTGTTGCCAGCGGTTTAGACATTACTGGCTGTGTGTTGAGTTATTTTGAGGGGACAGAAAATTTACACTGTTATACAAGCTGTACACTCACTGCTTTACATTGTAACAAAGTGTCATTTCTTCAGTGTTGTTACATGAAAAAATATAATATAATATTTACAAAAATGTAAGGGGTGTACTCACTTTTTGTGAGATACTATATATACAATGCAGCCCCCTTCATCTCACACATGTGTAAATGTTTCTGTGTAATGTTTAGTACCACCTGGAGTTAAACATTAAAATTAATTATACTGAGCAAAGAAAACCTGACAGTATAGCGGTTAACTGTTGCCACGCTTTCTTCCAGTCCCATCCAAAGCTGTAAAGTGCCTCCGTCAAACTGGCACTGATAATAACTTGAATCACCCAGGTGCAATGAAAACTTTCCCCATTGGTCACCACTCCCTTGCCGAGCCTTTCTCCCAGAACTCAAAAGCAACATACGCCCCTACATTATCATGCAGATTTATGTGCCTTTCTCCTAACTAGCACCCCTTCTGGGCATCAAGCTAGGCGGCCCTTAGCTCTTGGGCTTATGCAAAGATCCAAATACCCACTCTTACAATTTTTATTGACAGGATATACCTATTAGCCGGCTGACTATGGCACATGCACATTCATGTGTTTCGGCTTGTGGTCCTGCATGTAGGGTTGTGGCTGGGTAGACACTGCATGCCTCTTGGTACCTATGTGGACATATATGCATGCCTACTTGGCACCAAACAGACAATTTTTTTTTTAATTCTTTCTTTCCTTTTTTTAATTTAACTTTATTGCTATCGTAAGGGGTTAACAAACCTCCATGTGATAGCAGTGAGTAGGTGACAGGTACTCTTTATGGAGACACTGGGAGTCTAATAGACCCCAATGTCTCCCCTGCCCTCTAAAGCATCCAACCAAGCAAAGATCTGCTTGGTTACATGCTTCCCTAGCTGTATCAGCCAGGGAATGACAGCTCTGAAACCAGAAGTGACAACAATCAATGTTGCTTCCGGGTTCATTGCATGCAGAGGCGATCAGGAAATAGACAATCCTCTGCCTCCTCCCGTTCGCCTTCCGGAAGCTTGTGGATGTGGTCTTAGGCTCCCGGTAAAAGTGGGGGAGACTGGGAACCATGCAGAGGGGTCCCGGCAGGAGGATGGGGGGAACCACACCATACAAAGGGTGCCACTTTAGGCTCTAGTAGGTCCTTGGAAAAACCTGAATCACGCTAAAAATATTGGCAATTAGTGAATGTCTAATGAAACCACATCAACTTGATGGGGTATATAAAATCCCATAAATATACTAAATAGTGTGGATAAGAATCCTACAAAAGCACTGGTGATATAATATACACAAAATTCTATACATGTGGATATAAAGGATATATTGATGAAGATCTCAATGTTCGATATTTGAAACCAAAAAAAGTCTCTCAACAATCATATGAAAAATTCCACCCGTGTAAAACAATAGAAGCAGTGCATAGGTCCACACAAAAAGGAAATCTCCAGTTGTTGGATAGCAAAAACAAATTGTGATCCACCACCAGTATAGAAGGGGTTACTCCTTACCAGACATATATGATCCCCCATTACAGAGGATCATAGAAGGCATGTCAGCTGTGTTGGTAAGTGGAAATCCGTAAGTGGAAATCTACTAATGACTAAGCCCAGTGGGCAGGGCGAAACATGTCAGGGGATGGAGTCTAGGCTGAGGCTAGTTTCAGTCTTTATAGGAGGGTTTTGTGTGATGTGCCGCTTCTTGGACTTCCTATCCTTCCTCAGGGACCATGCCGCCCGTACTATGAAAGTGATCATCAGCTATACGGCCACCGAATCACTTTCACTTTACAGCAAGGAGAAGGCTGAGGAAAATGGGCACAAGTTGATGACTGCTACTGCAGCCAACGGCTTGTGCTGAACCCTTTATTCTTTGGACATACTATGTACACCCAAAAAGCTGAAATAGTTAAGGTAAGCTCAGAAAATGTGTTCCTCTTGTTTAAATACTAAAGATGGGTTTATGCATGTGACTGTTTTTGAACCTAGTGATTGGCTGATAGGCCTAAGCATTGTCACAGGGGAGCAGGTCACATACTCTCCCTGGTCTCCCATACCCCATAGTGCTGTGTAATGTCCAGGGCTTTTTTTCTCAAACAATAGGTGCTGGAACTTAACAACGGCCCCACAAAACCCCTCCCCCTACACACACCCTCCAAATCACATCAAATAGTGAGTGTATTCAGTCAAATTTTACGAAAACAGTAGGAAGGTCTTAAAGGATTGCATTACATACAGAGTGCAGAGCTGTCACTTGTAAACACAGAAACCAGACTTGTGTGTTTACAAGTGATTGTGGTGAGCAGGCACCAAAGGGTCTGAGCCAGAGGTGGTGGAACTGAGTTCCACCAAGTTCCCCCTGAAAAAAAGCCCTGGTAATGTCGCTGGCTGTGATAGAAGAAGAGCAGCAGGGGAGTGTAGGCAAGGTGAGTATAAGGGGTTGGTCAGGCGGGCTCCTTGTCACTTTGCCCCAAACGGGCAAGATTTGGCAATAATAGGCAAGCAGTGTTTCTTTAAATAATGAAAACCAAAGCATGTATGCCAGTTGTTAAGACTGCCTTATCCAGTAACTAGCCCATATGTGCTCCAGCCAAGTAGAAAGGGTTGATTTCAGGTGAAGGGTAAAGAAGGAGTCTTAGTGAAAAGATTAACTTCCAGTAATCTATTCATGCCTGGGATCAGTAAACATTTTGCACTTTGTAAGAATTAAATAATTTATTCTATTATAATTTTACCATATACTGAATGTTTTTTCACATTTGATGTTTTTAAGGGCCTGCCCAGTCTGCAAAAACATCCTCTCTGATAAAGAAGACTATTTATTAAATGGAAATGGAACAAAAAAGAGAGAGGTTTCATTTTGTAATTCTCTGCAAAAATTACCCTAATCTGATTGGTCATTACAGAAAACGATTCCACTTTTTTCTCCTTTTTTTTTTCTCCATGTTTTTATAAACAGTCCTGTAGGGCGCTGTGGTGGTCTCTGACAATCTGCAGTTTCAGTACCACACACACACACACAAGCCACTCAAATCTCTTTCTACAAATTCAAACCAAGGATATTCGTTAAAACAAATGCCAATATACAATGCAAGAAGATTGAAGGTGACAGCTATCTGATCCCAAAATCCTCTAGGATTCAAGATTTTATTTTAATCTTCTGCCTTTCACAGTGGTTGCCCACTCCCCAACAGCAATGCCAGTACAAGTCCACTATTACCCCACTACAAAATTACACAATATAAAAAAAATTAAACTAAAGCGCCAAACATGAGAATGTGGAATAGTTTTGGCTGCAACTGGGGTTTAATTTGACTTTTAACTTTTAACAACTCATAAAACATGACTATTAAAGAGTAACTTCACTTTTGTTGGAAAAAAATGATACAGCGTATACAATTGTGACACAAGTCATATTGTGATTGAATGTTATTAAAAATCACCTTTCCTTTTCAATCTTTAGCTCTGTAATTTTCTGTAAAATGCAATGTAATATGGCAACCTGGAGGTGTTCTATACATAAAATGTGTACAGAACGCCCCCCCAGATATGTCATTTCCTGCTTGTGTGATTGGCTCATTGATTTTCCTAGAAGTCTGCACTAAGATACAAGTCAGAATTCAGGCATCCCCTGCAACAGAAATGTAATATTTGGTGAGATACTCCCAATAGGAAATCACGTCTAAAGGGGTGCTGACCCTGCCACTTTCCACATTAGAGGCCTAGGAAATCACGTCTAAAGGGATGCTGACCCTGCCACTTTCCACATTAGAGGCCTAGGAAATCACGTCTAAAGGAATGCTGACCCTGCCACTTTCCACATTAGAGGCCTGCTGGTGGAGCAGCTGGTTGATAATTATGAACAGGGCCGGACTGGCCTACCGGGATACCGGGAAGATTCCCGGTAGGCTGTCTGCACCTAGTACCCCTGGGGCCGCTTTTGGCTCTGAGTTTGGCTGGCTGGCTGACTGTGTCAGCAAAATACTGAGCACAGAGGCATATAACTATTTGGTTCTGTGGCCGGTGCGCCGGATCGGAGGAGGCGGCACACACAGCCATTGGGTAGTGCGGCAGCGGTGGCCGCCGCTCAGCAGCGGCGGCCACCGCCGCCGCACTACCCAATGGCTGTGTGTGCCGCCTCCTCCGATCCGGCGCACCGGCCACAGAACTAAATAGTTATAAGCCTCTGTCACCCCTGTGTGCCTGAGGGGAGGAGCGAACGCCCTGCTGCTCGATTTTCTCTGTGACTGGTCCCGTGCGGCGCCAGCACCGCCCACCAATCTGCACGAGGAGAATAGGAGAAGTGAACGGCCCGTGCAGCTGCAGCACTTTAAGGTACAAAAAAAATCTCTCTCTCCCCCCCTCTCTCTCTCTCTCTCTCTCTCTCTCTCTCTCTCTCTCTCTCTCTCTCTCTCTCTCTCTCTCTCTCTCTCTCTCTCTCTCTCTCCCTCTCTCCCCCCCCCTCTCTCTCTCTCTCTCCCCCCCTCTCTCTCTCCCCCCCTCTCTCTCCCTCTCCCTCCCCCCCTCTCTCTCTCTCTCTCTCTCTCTCTCTCTCTCTCTCTCTCTCTCTCTCCCCCTCCCTCTCTCCCCCCTCCCCCCTCTCTCTCTCTCCTCCCCTCTCTGTCTCTCTCTCCCCCCTCTCTCTCTCTCTCCCCCCCTCTCTCTCTCTCCCCCCTCCCCCCCCTCTCTCTCTCTCCTCCCCTCTCTCCCCCCCCTCTCTCTCTCTCTCTCTCTCTCTCTCTCTCTCTCTCTCTCTCTCTCCCCCCCTCTCTCCCCCCCCCCTCTCTCTCTCTCTCTCTCTCCTTTTTTGTGACAGTCACATTTGTCTGCAGTTTGGTCTTCAGGGAGGTGTACAAGTTCATGTTTTGTTCAAGTGCCAGATTATTGTGGAAAAGCTGTATACCATCAAACGCAGCCACTGTACCCATTAAACGCAGCCACTGTGCCCATAAATTGCCACCACTGTGCCCATTAAATGCAGCCACTGTGCCCATAAATTGCCGCCACGGTGCCCATCAAACACTGCCATTGTACCCATCAAACACAGCCACTGTACTCATAAATTGCCACCACTGTGCCAAACACAGCCACTGTACCCATAAATTTCCGCCACTGTGCCGATAAATTACCGCCACTGTGCCCATTAAACGCAGCCACTGTGCCGATAAATTACCGCCACTGTGCCCATTAAACGCAGCCACTGTGCCATCAAACGCAGCCACTGTGCCATCAAGTGCAGCCACTGTGCCCATAAATTGCCGCCACTGTGCCCATTAAACGCAGCCACTGTGCCATCAAACGCAGCCACTGTGCCATCAAACGCAGCCACTCTGCCATCAAACGCAGCCACTGTACCCATAAATTGCCGCCACTGTGCCCATTAAACGCAGCCACTGTGCCCATAAATTACCGCCACTGTGCCATCAAACGCAGCCACTGTACCCATAAATTGCCACCACTGTGCCAAACGCAGCCGCTGTACCCATAAATTGCCGCCACTGTGCCAAACACAGCCACTGTACCCATAAATTGCCACCACTGTGCCAAACGCAGCCACTGTACCCATAAATTGCCGCCACTGTGCCCATTAAACGCAGCCACTGTTCCAATAAATTACCGCCACTGTGCCATCAAACGCAGCCACTCTGCCATCAAACGCAGCCACTGTACCCATAAATTGCCGTCACTGTGCCCATTAAACGCAGCCACTGTGCCAATAAATTACCGCCGCTGTGCCATCAAACGCAGCCACTGTGCCCATAAATTGCCGCCACTGTGCCCATTAAACGCAGCCACTGTGCCATCAAGCACAGCCACTGTACCCATTAAACGCAGCCACTGTGCCATCAAACGCAGCCACTGTACCCATAAATTGCCGCCACTGTGCCCATTAAACGCAGCCACTGTGCCCATAAATTACCGCCACTGTACCATCAAACGCAGCCACTGTACCCATCAATTTCCGCCACTGTGCCCATCAAACGCAGCCACTGTACCCATAAATTGCCGCCACTGTGCCAAACGCAGCCACTGTACCCATAAATTGCCACCACTGCGCCAAACGCAGCCACTGTATCCATAAGTTGCCGCCACTGTGCCAATAAATTACCGCCACTGTGCCATCAAACACAGCCACTGTGCCATCATGTGCAGCCACTGTGCCCATAAATTGCCGCCACTGTGCCCATTAAACGCAGCCACTGTGCCATCAAGCGCAGCCACTGTACCCATTAAACGCAGCCACTGTACCCATGAATTGCCGCCACTGTGCCCATTAAACGCAGCCACTGTGCCCATAAATTACCGCCACTGTACCATCAAACGCAGCCACTGTACCCATCAATTGCAGCCACTGTGCCCATTAAACGCAGTCACTGTGCCATCAAGCGCAGCCACTGTACCCATAAATTGCCACCACTGTGCCCATTAAACACAGCCACTGTGCCCATTAAACACAGCCACTGTGCCCATTAAACACAGCCACTGTGCCCATAAAACACAGCCACTGTGCCATCAAACGCAGCCACTGTACCCATCAATTGCAGCCAAATGTGCTTTAAAATGCATGGTTTTCCATTTTACGAACAGGAAAATAATGACGTTATGCTGTTGGGCTGGTATAATAATGCTATGGGGCTGGTATGACATTTTTTCCAGGGCTGGTGTTCATTCCCAGTCCGGCCCTGATTATGAAACTACTCCCATTGAACTCACTTGGCACATGGGTACCTACAAACACACAGGGATTTTTTCAGAATAATAAAAGGTAGGAATCTGCAACAAAGATTTTTAAAATCCTTGCAATGTACAGAAATCACTCAGAGGAGAATGTTTTTTTTTTCTAAACAAAAGTTGAGTTACTCCTTAACTCTGTATAACCAATCTTAGGCTCAATTTACAAAGATTTAGCACAATAATAGGCATCCTTATTTTGACAAATTTTCTAACTAATAATTGACTAATTTTCAAACTGTATTGGCATAGGCGTGCGCAGCCTATTGCATTAGGGTGTGCACCCCAAAGTTCAAACAACCAGACTTGTGTGTTTACAAGTGATTGTGTTGAGCAGGCACCAAAGGGTCTGAGCCAGAGGTGGTGGAACTGAGTTCCACCAAGTTCCCCCTGAAAAAAAGCCCTGGTAATGTTGCTGGCTGTGATTAGAAGAAGAGCAGCAGAGCAGTGGATGGTGTTAGTAGGGATGAGATTGGTGGCAGTAGTTTTTGGTTTTTATTATTTTATTTTGTTATTTTTTACAATTAAAAAAAAAAACATAATATGTTTTTTTTTTTTTTAATTATTTTTACAATGTGTTAGGAGCCCCGTTGAGGGGCATTGGTGAAATAGCTGAGAAAGGGACTGAGGACAGAGATTTTCCAGTCCCTTTCTCAGTAGCTGCCTTAGGGGGTTAAGCAAGGGGAATCTGCATTGCACAGGGTGATTAGGGTGTGCCCAGGCACACCTGGCACACCCTGTGCGCACGCCTATGTGTATTGGACTCAGCTAAAATTAAAACATTTAGACTGATTTCAGACAGGGCACTCCATGTGGATAGACAGGCATCCTCTTAGTGATCTTCCCACTGGCATTTTTAGCTTGGGCATCCTCTGGACTCATCTCTAGCTAAACTCTGAACTTGCTCTCTTTTTTTTCAACATCTAAACATTCAGACGAAGTTCTAAGTACTGTATTTGACTATATAACCTCAGTTTACTGTTATAAATAAGTGTAAAATGCAAAACTCTGGTGGGTGTAACAAGATGTCCACTTGCCCCTTCTCACTGTATACTTACTGTGGACGGGTGTGGGGTGTAACAAGATGGCGGGGTCAAAACGTCACTTCCGTTACACATTCTGACGTGTCGCCTAATCTGACGGAACACCCCCATAGCAATTGGTTTTCTATGGGGGCAGAGAGTGGTGAAGCCAGGAGCACTGCCGGCAGGGGCGGACTGACCATTGGGCGACTCGGGCACTGCCCGAGGGCCCTGGGCCACTAGGGGGCCCCATCAGGGTTGCCAGCCTCAGTAAAACCAGGGGCAGTATGTATAAATCTGTGTTTTTTTTACATCTGTCTGTGTATACTGTGTGTACATGTATGTGTATACTGTGTGTGTGTATACTGTGTGTGTGTATACTGTGTGTGTGTATACTGTGTGGCCCCATAATCTCTGATTGCCTGGGGGCCCCATAATCTCCTATTGACCGGGGGCCCCATGAGTTATCAGTCCACCCCTGACTGCCAGGGAACTCAAAATGAGAAAGTTTGGGCTGCTCTGTGCAAAACCATTGCACAGAGCAGGTATGTATATCATGTTTGTTATGTAAAGAAAAAAAATGTAAGTTTACAATCACTTTATGGGAATTGTCCCTTTACAAACTCCATCATTTTTCTCAGGGAAGACAGTTGTCTGACTGGACACTGAAGAACTCTGAGATCTCTGGCAGCCATCTTGACGAGGCACACATATAAATAGGGTGACCTGCGTCATTTAGACATGCCTGTGAGCGGGTGGTAGGCCAGGGACAGGAACCCACTGGATAGAGAAACAGAACGGGGAAGGTTCCTGATGAGAAGGGACAGAAAAGGACAACTCCTGTGGTGTGGGTACTACTCTGTGACCAGAATAGAAGTGTGAGGTTTCCTCAGCCAGTGAATTCAGTGCTGCCTTGGTACATCACAATGCTGCCACCCCTCCAGCAAAAGCCATCCTCCGATAATACAAGCCAGAGCCTGATAACACAATTCTTGGCTTGCCTTACATCAGTGCCTTCTGATGTAACTGTTAACCTGTACCAATTAATCCAAGGTAATTCACAGCAATATAACAATTGTTTTGAGGGTCTTCTCGCATCCAGGACTTGTCTAGGTGACCAGGTCGCTTTGAGTGCAATATGCTGTGCCTTATTGCTGATGTTGTTTGAGAGTATACATCTATTTTTTTAACACAATAAAATTCATCACAAAAGGTAATGCGCTAGGCTGATGCGCCCTTTGTTCCTTATTTTTCAGTATTTCTTCTGGGTCTCCCCAGCCCGTTATGGACAGCAAAGCCTGTGCCAGTCTCTGAACAGCTGAGGACTTGGGAGGACTTGGGACTTACATTTGCCAGTACACCTCCCTTGAGATTGGTCTGTCACTGTCCTTGGCCAATCATAAGTAGACTAGGCGTGAATATGATTGGCCAAGGACATGACAGCCTCCTGGTGGGACCGATCAAGTGGGTTCGGTAAATATGACATATTTACTGACCCTCATGCTCTCCATCTTGACACCGATCCTCCTTTTCCCCCCTCTGCAGCCAGTAGAAGTAGGGGAGGAGAAGCGGGAAGTGCTGTGGGAAAGGGGGGCACAAGGGGGTGATTGGGGCAGTGTGGGGGGTGAAGGGGGTTGCAAAAACTCAACCTGATCCCCCTGTGGCTCCCCCTTCAGAGCCACAGGGGGATTGGTTTCAGTACTTGTCCCTGCTGCTCTGATCACCCCCAAAACTTCTGTTCTGCTGCTTCAAAAAAAGTCCAAGCATTATTATGACTCTGGGAACTCAGTGTTTTCATCCCAGAGTGTCGTCATCGGAGGTTTTGACATACGGGAGTTCCTGTTTTGTGGCACCAGAGTGTGAATCTGTAGTGTTTTTCTGGGATTTATGATACGTTGTCACTCTTTCTGTCCATTGGAGTGTAACGTTTTATTTTTTAATAAAAAGTTTTTAAGCGGTACTTCACTATTGTTAGCCTCTTTTTCCGTGCATATGGGATTTCCATCCTGATTTATCCATCTGTGATCTGTATTCATATATGAGAAAACCAGTCCAGAGTGGATTATACAAAAGTGCTTTTAGATCTTCCATTAATCTTGGGGG
Source organism: Lithobates clamitans (assembly GCA_037952925.1). Lineage (NCBI taxonomy): Eukaryota > Metazoa > Chordata > Amphibia > Anura > Ranidae > Lithobates > Lithobates clamitans. The sequence goes on from JBBGZY010001091.1 coordinate 4,357,819, forward strand.
TCGATTACGATGGTGAGCTGCTCCCCTAGAGGATTAATCATTGGATGTTTTTGATTTTCACTTTATCAGCACAATAGTGGCAGGAAGATTTTCATTTGCATCTTGGGTGTCTAATCATGGACTTATAGATGGTTCATGGACTATATTTTATTTAAGATGGATATTTTGCATATCTTTCTGGTATGATATTCACATGTTTATATTTGCACAAGTTTAAATGGGCGCTTTGCTTTCATTCGACATTGCATGTTTTTTATTTATTTTTAATTATTATTTTTTATATGTTTAATATTTGGGAGCAGCACATGAACTTTGTATTTATTTAGTTTCTTGGTAAAGCCGAAGTAACCCTTTAGGCTGGGTTCACATTAGTGCAAATTGGTTGCGGGGATTCGCCGCATCCAATTCGCATGTCAGGAGATTCTGCCTGGCTCTCTATGGAGCCGGTTCACACATCTCCGGAGCGGCTCTGGAAAGAATTGCACAGGAATCCTGTGCATCTTCTGGTCCTTTTCAGGTCTGAATTCAGCCAAAAATTCGGACTGAAAATGTACCTGAAATGGTGAACAGGGACACACCGGATCCCTGCTGTGAGCCGCTCCGTGCAGCAGTGTGAACCCAGCCTTAAAGTGGAACTAAACCCATCAATTTAACAGTTTCCCAAAACAGTTAGTCTTCATGCACACTGGACATTTTTGACGCTGCTCTTAAAGAGGAAGTAAACCTTGATGGGTTTTACTTCCTCTTTTGCTCCCTGCAAATTAAAAGCATAATGGGCTAGTATGCATCACATACTAGCCCATTAGGTAAAACTTACCTGCAAACAAATCCTTCACTGTCCCCTGTGCAGGCCGCGTCCATTTTCCTTCTGGGGCTGCGGACTTCGGCTCTGTGACTGGCCGTAGCCGCATGACGTCACTTGCGCGCATGCGTGCGGGAGCCGTCAGTCATGGCACACGCTGGGGAAGAAACGGCACAGAGGTCATCATCGGTGCACTACAAGGGAAATACATGCGCCGTTTAGGAGGTATTTCCACTACCCATAGATAAGCTTTATTCTAGGCTTACCTATAGGTAAAAGTCAGGAAGGAGGATTTACAACCACTTTAAAGTGGGAGTAAACTCCAATGCTTGACTTTTACCTATAGGTAAGACTTACCTATAGGTACAGTAAATATCTCCTAAACGAACTGTCAAAACATCAAATGTCTGGTGTGATAGCTGATCACATGTACATCACGATGGCAACAGTAGCTCAAACAGAGGCTAAGATGGCAGCTTCCTTGGCTGGAGAGGATAGGATGGTTTATGGTTTAGCCAATGAAACAGCTTGGTAGCCAGGGGACTGGTATTTTTTAAAACATATGCAATGTAAATGTGCCCCCATATACAGTATGCTTGTTGAAGGGGTCCTGCTTGGCCTGAAATTTACTGCTTTGATGTGATCACTTTGCTAGATTTTTGGATGCTCTTTTGAAGCTCCATGATTTGCTGGTGATATATTCCCTGACTTTGGATACCGGTTTCCAGCTGGTAGTTGCTACAATCTCCCAGTTGATTCAAAACCATCTCCAGGAACGAGCGTGTGTGATGGGAATATTCTGTTTGCTCATAAAATCCTGGTTACGTTAAACAGGAACTTCAGTCCCTCATAATTTGGCCCTGCCCCCTCTCCAGCTCCGCCATCTTTAAAAATTTGGTGAGTGCGCAGATGCACCAAAAAGGGCACATCTGGGCACACACACGGAGGGGTTTCCTGCACATGCTCAGACACTCTGAAATACCAGACCTCATACCTGCACCGTCTTTGTGAATGCGTAGGAACCCCCCCGTGCATGTGCAGATGAGTTGAAGGTGTTTGGTATGTCCCTGAGCCCTGTACACATCTACGCATGCGACGTGCAAGCTCTCTCAGAGCGCCTGGGGATTGCAAAACATCATTCTCGCCCAAGCAAGAAAGCAGGAACCGCTGCCCTGCAGGGCAAAGAGTATCAGATACACCAAACAAAATACAAATCTTAATTGTGGAAGACAGAGGGGGAAGGAACCAGGTTCAAATAACCACTTGCCGGCTGCAATACATACTGTATATATAAGTTGTGGTTTGCAAATGATTTACCGGGGTTAAGGCTGAAGCTATTAGCCAGAACCCTGGTATTTTTTTTTTCCAGCCAGCTTTCTCATGAAAACAGTCTGAGCAGCTCATTAGCCGCTGGATTGCTTTCAGAAGCAGCGGGAGGGGAGATCCCCTCTTTTCCCACCTCTCACTTGTTTTTGTCAGGCCTACCGCTTTTACCGGCGTGCCTAAGAAACAATCTGACAGTGCAGCCAGCTGGTCACAGAGGCGAACAGAGACCAGATTGTGACATCACTTCTGGTCTAGGGTGGAAGTAAACACATTTTTTTCTAGATCTCTCTATAAAGAGGACTTGCCTTATTTCTATTACAAGGGATGTTTACATTTCATGTAATAGGAATAGAAGTGATAAAAAAAACTTAAGGGACAGTGTAAAAAAAAAAATTAAGAAAAAAAATAAATAAAGTGCCCCCTCATCCCATTTGTGCTTGCGCGCAGAAGCTAATACATACGTAAGTCGTGCACGCATATGTGTGAACACCACACATGTGAAGTATCGCCGTAAACGTTAGCACGGGGGAAATAATTCTAGCGCTAGTCCTCCTCTGTAACTGTGAACAGGTAAACTGTAAAAAAATTTTAAGTGTCGCCTATGGAGATTTTGAAGTACTGTCGTTTGTTGTCATTCCACGAGCGTGTGCAATTTTAAAGCGTGACGTATAAGGTATCTATTTACTTGGTGTAACATCGGCTTTCATATTGTACAAAACAATTGGGTTATAATTGTGTTTTTTTTTTAATTCATTAAAGTTTATTTTTCCCAAAAAAATTGCATTTAGAAAAACTGCTGTGCAAATACCGTGTGACATAAAAAACTGCAACAATCGCCAGTTTATTCCTAGGGTCTCTGCTATATATATATATATATATATATATATATATATATATATATATATATATATATATATATATGTGTGTTTGGGGGTTATAAGTAATTTTCTAGCAAAAAATATTGACTAAGGACTGGTTCACATTACATGTAGTCCAGTGCGTTTTTTTCTCAGCATCAAAAATGCATGGAAAGTAGGTTATATGGTTTCTAATGGCATAGTTCCCATCAGTGCAGTCAGTTCTGGGTTTTGCTAGAACTGATTTTCAGTTCCAGCAAAAATAGTAGAACATGCTGCATTTTTCCTGCACTGGACTGTATTGGAACACATTAAAACGCATCAAAAATGCACTGAAATGCATTAAAAATGCACTGGATCCCAGTACAGTAAAAAAAAAAAAAAACTGAAAAAAGCATCTGGAATGCATCTGGAAATGCAACAAAAGTGCACCAGAACACACCAAAAAACGTATTAAAAAGGCGCATCCAGAAACTCATCTGGAACAGATTTGGAGTGTGTTTTTGTGGTGGGAACCAGCCCTTTAAATCTATAAGCTGGTGGCGGTGCGTCGCCCCCTCTCTCCTGCACCGCTCTATCACCATAGATAGATTCATGCATTGCATGAATCTATATATGGTCGCAGCTGACACATCCTATTCAGGTGTCTGGACCCTTTTCGGGCGCCGGGCACCGGAATTACAAAGGCGGGGGGTGTTTTTTAAAAGCACCTGATTAGAGCCATAGGCTCTAATAGGCGCCCAAAAAGGTGAACAGCAGTGGCAATGCTGTGCGTTCGCTGTTCACTCAGAAGTGTGTTAGCAAAGCGAAGGAATTTGCTTTGCTAACACTGAACCGCCTCTCAGCCAATTAGGTGCTCAGGTCTGTTACCTGTAACCTGATTGGCTGGAACGTCAGGCACTGTGATTGGATGCCTGAGAGAGAGGACAGAAGAAGACATCGAGGAGTGTGCAGGACACTGCCGCTGACCTGCTGCGAGACAGGTAAGTGTCGGGCGATGCATACTGGCAGCTATTGATCGGGCACAGTAGCAGCAATTGATGGACACACTGGCAGCATTTGATGGGGCATAGTAGCGGCAATTGATGGGCACAGTGGCTGCATTTGATGGGCACAGTGGCTGCATTTGATGGGCACAGTGGCTACATTTGATGGGCACAGTGGCTGCTTTGATGGGCACAGTGGCTGCGTTTGATGGGCACAGTGGCTGCATTTGATGGGCACAGTGGCTGTGTTTGATGGCAAAGTGGCTGCGTTTGATGGGTACAGTGGCTGCGCTTGATGGGCACAGTGGCTGCGCTTGATGGGCACAGTGGCTGCGTTTGATGGGCACAGTGGCTGCGTTTGATGGGCACAGTGGCTGTGTTTGATGGCAAAGTGGCTGAGTTTGATGGGTACAGTGGCTGCGCTTGATGGGTACAGTGGCTGCGTTTGATGGGTACAGTGGCTGCGTTTGATGGGTACAGTGGCTGCGTTTGATGGGTACAGTGGCTGCGTTTGATGGGTACAGTGGCTGCGCTTGATGGGTACAGTGGCTGCGCTTGATGGGCACAGTGACTGCGTTTGATGGGTACAGTGGCTGCGTTTGATGGGTACAGTGGCTGCGTTTGATGGGTACAGTGGCTGCGCTTGATGGGCACAGTGACTGCGTTTGATGGGTACAGTGGCTGCGTTTGATGGGTACAGTGGCTGCGTTT